>CM022392.1:28099269-30599269 GCA_011833715.1 Carcinoscorpius rotundicauda
ACACGGAGGGGATTTAGTTATTACTCTGTCCAACGTTTTCATTTAGAAAAGTTCTCTTCACTTCATTGGACCATTACTCCATATTCAGGTCTATATCTCAAACACCTTTCTTTTTATTCCCATTGAAGAGTTCTCTAGATGCTTCCTTTCTTCATCCCACTGATGTTATATTTTGATGTTTCAAACACTATATTGTCTCCTATAATTTCAGTCAGGTGGTCAGATCATTTGCTCTACATCTCCGTTGACTTTGTCTGTGGTTTCGTTATTACATGCATGATAGCCTTCTGTTTTCATACTTATTGAAAGAGTTTTCCAGTCATGTCTTTGATGGTGGAAACCCGTTTTGAATGAATTTACAAGATGTTTAAATTCTTACTCACTCCAACCCAATACTTTATCCTCTTGACCTAACCATTTTCCCTGTTTCCTAGTGTGCTCGAGAAACTCGTTGTGACTAGATAATCTATTACCACTGTTTTGGTTCCTTCACTTTGAATTGTACCAAACCCACACCTCTTCAGAAATGTTAATGTTTACTGGTTTGGATACATCATTGAACAACAATCTCATCTTAAACATACGCATAAGTAATTCCTCCACATCAGTGTTTCCGACCTCTGTTCTGTTCATTGGACATGTTTGTATTCCTTACCACTGCTAGTGAATTGTTTGATTATGATCCATTCTGATAATTTCGTGGTGATTTTTTACATCAATCATAGAGCAAATATCCGATCTTTAATTCTTTTTTAAAACACTCGACCGTCATGATTCGGCATCCATCCAATGGATTTGCTGTATAGATTTTCATGTATTTGAAGCGATTAACTTGAAAACAGATCATTTGTATCATGATCTGCCTATCAAATAGCCGCTTCACTCACAAGTTTTCTGATGCCTGTGTGTTCATTTCGGTAATTACGACTTATTTTCTCTTTAATAATGAAATTTAATGAGTGGAGCAGTATAGAGGGAGCTATTAAACAATAACATCATTATCCATTAATAAGAATCACGTGAGTTCAGATTGAAGTTGCCCAGAAATTAGTGTCATGCAGATATTCAAGGCAGATGTTCATAGAAGATATAATCTCTGTGTGAAATGGTAAGTGTCTAATGGAAACACATTTTCATGTAAGAAAATGTTAACTCTTTCCAAAACCAGATGTCTTCTGAACTAACCAGTTGGAGATAATAAAATGGGGGTTCCATTCTTCTTCTTTACATTTAACACAATAGTTTTATGATTTTTCCTTCTTGTTTTTATTTTAACGTTTTTTATGCTGTTTATTACTTTTTATTTTGTACAGTTATTGAGTAACTAGTTTCAAAATTCACTTCATTTAAACACGAATCTTAAATTTCGTGTTACTGTTCATACACTTTTCACCTGGGATATTTTTCAACACATTTCTCAATCGGTCCGAATTTTCTTTCTTTTCGTTCAGGATGATGCCGTTTATCTGTCTACTAGGAAGTAATTTTTTTCTTGGGGTGATAGCAGTAATGGAAGTCCTTATACCTTTGAGTCACTCACTTTCACATCTGTTACTGAGTATAACAGAATCAATGGAACCTTGTATCCATTACTCAATACCTATAAGATCCTTTGTACAGTGTGTTCTTCAATACCAAGTGTTCTGATAGTTATCTAATTAGTGAAATACTCACCTCTGTTCACATTTACAAACCCATCTCAGAAAGAACAGTCATAACTTTTTGGTCCCCAGTACCACATCGTTTTACTCAAATGGTAAAATTAATTCTATTAAGTTTAGACCAAGTACCTATAATGTTACCTTCTAAAGGTTTTATACGTCACTCAGTTCACACTGCATCTGTCCTTCGATAACACATTATAGCCAGCTCAAACTTAATTTCCAATCCTTATCCTTCTTCATAAATACCCCCTCTTAGTACTTCCCCTCAGATATCACTCATTCATCAGACTCAGTGTCAAATTTCATCTAAACTATCACCACTCTCCGGTTTGAAACGTGGCTTTTGGATTAAACTGTACATGTAGCTATTTACTTTTCATTCTATATATCATTTTCCTATACTATACTATACTAGAGAATGTTATAACTGACGGGTACAATCTCCTACTGGTTAGTTTGTGGTAAAACTGGTTTTAGAAAAATACTGGACCAACCAAATAGTATTAGTTGGTTAAGAAACCCCTGTCATACCTTCTTCAAAAGGTTGATTCCCAGGTGGTCTGGTACAGGAAGGAGATAGACCAAAACTGTATTCGAATTTTATGTGTATAATCTGGTGTATATATAAATAACTATAAATAAACGTATTTATTGGTCCTTCTGTTTGTAAGTTCAAAAGTAGAATTATTTGGTTTTCTTTATGCAAAATACTTACCGTCATAACTCATCAGTATGTGTAACCTGTAAAGACAGATCACAGATATAATGACACATTTAAATGATATAACAGTAATATCTGATTCCATGTAGTCCAAAACATCAATTATGGTAAGGATATTGTTGAAACATTTTATTCAGAAGAGATTCAAAGAGACTATATTCACATTTTCAGATTATTTATTGATACGAATAATTGAAATCATGAATATATATTTGTGCAATAAGATTAAATCAAAACTGTAGGTGTGTTTACTCGAACTGAGTCATTGTGTGCGGCTCTTAACATTTTTATAATATATCCATTTTTCATGTCCAGTCACTAACCTGTCCAAATAAGGTGAGTTACGTTTACACGAGTGCAGAGAAGTGCAAATGTCCATTCTTGCTCTCAGGTTGGTTTCTGTCAACTCATAGCGACCCATTTTTCAAGTTTTGATACATTTCCAAGTTGTTGCAGATGACGGTGAACTGTTGAATTAAGCTTCTGTGCTAGTTCTTCAAATGTTACAGCACAGTCTTCATCAAGTGCAGCCAGCAGCAAATCATCATTAAACTTAAGCTGTAGTCACCTGATATAAACTTCTGAAACCACGTTGGACGTTTACTTTCATTGAGAGAATCCGTACCATAAACACCTTGAATGTTGTTTTATGGTTTCTGCTGCACTATTGCCTTTTTTAAACTCATAAAGCATTATATGTCTAATGTCGGGCTGAAGAGAAACAAAAGTTTTTGAGCGCCCCTGGTTTGCCTTAGGGGTCTCCCTTAGGTCTTTAAAACCAAAATTACTGTCAAGTCTAAAATAAATAAATAAATATGTCTAATATGCTCCTCAGACACATCCATCTTCATGAGGGTTTATTTGATAAATGATCTGAAAAAGTGGAGTTTAGACAGTTTCTTTTATTTGTCTGAGCATTTTTATACACGTCCTGGTACATATTTGAGTCATTGAAGCCTTCTACAAAGACAGACATAATGATGCACTTTCTGTATTGAAATTTCGGACATCACTTATGAGATGACCTGATAAATCATGAAAAATGTTATTTATTTCATAATGAATAATATGCAATATCTAAATCATGCAGGATTACTTTAAAACAAACATTAAGCTGATAGTGTACAAGATAAAGAGTTCTTCCGTTAGATAAAAAGAGTCCACTGTTAACAAAACCAAACAAATAAGTATCAAAACGATACAAAACACTGTTGTTCTGTATAGTGAAACAATCATTAAGAAACATTTACTTTACTTGACTTAACATATATAAATATATGGACACATAACATGTTAGTTGATTTGTTACCACGAGATACTGATATATATATATATGGATTTGGTATTTAGTTGAAACTTCAAAGTATGAACAAGTGTGATGTAGTGTTTGGTTCGGTTCTTTGTTTATTCAATAAAATGTATTCCTGAAGTTCATATGTATATCATTATATATAATTTAATACAAAATTTATGTTGTTGCTACATATTTATGTATCAGTGCACAGTTGGTACAATGTATACAAGTAGGTTAACACAGATACTTGAAATCTCTTCTCTAAAATAAATGCATGGTTACAAAATCTCTGCCAGTTCACACATCTGAGAACCAGTTTGAATCAAGTGACAAAGAAACTTAACAAGATTTTTCATCTTATTTGCATCATGGCACATTTCAGGCTAAATTTGTTTCAAATTTGTTACATTTTCCTCCTCAGACCTTCACTCTTTTGCTCTGTCAAAGCCTCCATCACTTGAGAAATGTGTAGCTCACAGTAAAGGTTTTCGAAAATTCCAATCAAGAGTGGCGATCGCTCTATTGTCCTGACCTCTTTGAGTTTGTTTTCTTGTTTTGTTTTTGTATTTTTTAATTTCTCACAAAGCTACTCGAAGGCCATCAGCACTAGCCGTCCATAATTTAGGAGTGTGAGACTAAATGGAAGGCAGCTAGTCATCACCACCCACCGCCAACTATTGGGATACTTTTTTAAATGACGAATAGCGGTATTGACCTTAACATTATAACACCCCCGCGGCTGGAAGGGCGAGGATGTTTGGTGAAATAGGGATTCGAACCCGCGACCCTTATATTACAAGTCGAACGCCATATCTCACCTGGCCATGTTGGACCTCCGACCTGTTTCAGATAAAGAGGTGTCACAACAAACTGTCATGACCTGATCTGTGATGTCATAATATTCAAGCAAACTGTAAAGGCTAACTGGTTACTTATGACCTTTTGAAGAAAGTATTATTCCCAGAAGTAAATCAACTAGATCTAAGAAAGAAGTAGTAACACTGACTACAAACACCAACTATAAGTTTTCTATCCTCCTCCAATTCACTCACTATATTTGTAACAAAGTGAAGATCAATATTTGATTTAACATGTCTTATCTGATGTCCGTATCTTCAGGTTATTAACATGTCTTATCTGATGTCTGTAGCTTCAGATTATTAGCATGTCTTATCTGATGTCTGTAACGTCAGGTTATTAACATGTCTTATCTGATGTCTGTAGCTTCAGATTATTAACATGTCTTATCTGATGTCTGTAGCTTCAGGTAATGGTAATTAACATATGTTATCTGATGTCTGTAGCTTCAGGTTATTATCATGTCATATCTGATGTCTGTAGCTTCAGATTATTAACATGTCTTATCTGATGTCTGTACCTTCAGATTATTAACATGTCTTATCTGATGTCTGTAGTTTCAGATTATAAACAATAACTTTCTAGGCTCAAAGTAAGTAATGTTTTGAATCCTTTTGAAATGCTGCATCTGTTTTTCTTCCAACCATTTAGCAGAAGTAGGATGAGTTAGAACCATTACAAATGACAGAATATGGGTCCGTTTCACACTTATTGGCATCGTTTTCCTTGTCACTACAACAAATTCACATCAAAGAACCACGACATGATGTCTTCGAGTGACCGAACCATTGACACTGGAAACATCTGAGAAGGTTTGGAATGTATGTTCGTTCCTTGCAATAATGATAACCTGCCTTGATGGTGACAGGTGGCCACGGTGATGTGAATGTTAAAATGAGAACATTGGTTGGATTAATATTTCTGTCTTTGTGAGTGGAGAGACGAAACCCCTTGAAGGGAGAAACCAGCAAGAATCTCCGGCTTGTATGACTAATATAATAAAAGTCCATGTATATGATTGTCAATTTTGTATTTTATGGTTTCATTCATGTTTCAGAATTTTTTACCACTTCCTCACGTCTCATGCATGGATCTCACAACATGTGGCATGAAGGTTTGTCGGGTCCATATTGAGATACACATTTTACGACGTTTTGCAGTATTTGTGATCTTTTGGCTCGGCATGGCCAGGTGGTTAAAGCACTCGCCTCGTAATCCGAGGGTCACGAGTTTGAATCCCCGTCACACCAAACATGTTCGCACTTTCAACCGTGGGGCGTTATAAAGTGACGGTCAATCCCAGTATTTGTTGGTAAAAGAGTAGCCCAAGAATTGGCGGTGGGTGGTGATGACTAGCTACCTTCTCTCTAGTCTTACACTGCTAAATAAGGAACGGCTAGCGCAGATTGCCCTTGTGTAGCTTTGCGCGAAATTAAAAACGAACCAATTTTTTCATTTTTACAATTACGTATAAAAGGAAGGAGCTTTTAACGTCGTTGTTGTTTATTCTCAAGCGCAAAGACCTCCCCCAAATCTCCGCCGGCGTTGGACAGAGGACCAACCTGTGCACAATTAGCACAAATTTATATATTGGACTAGCTGTGCTCTGCCCACCACAGTTATCGAAACCCAATTTCTAGCAGTATAAGTGCACAGATGTACCGCTGTGCCACTGACGGGCTTTTTCATGCTTAAGATAAATAACCTTTTATTAATCATTAATTTACATAACTTCCGTCCAGAGAAAAGGCAATCCAGCTAGAATAAAAATAAACAATTCTTGTTTTGTTTGATTTAGGTTCATGGAAGTATCGTATACGTGGCACTTAAATACGTAAGTTGGTTTTTTGTCAAGTATTTGATTTAATGTCCAATGCTATGTTACTTTTAATCACATTATGTTGCATGAGATCGATTGTACAGGCTTGCATTGGTTTTATTGTAGTGGAATGTTTACATGCATTACAGTAGCTTATGTACGCTGAATCCGAAAATATATCTTTATTTCTCCATCACTTACAGGTTCTTCTCAAAACGTCTTATGCACTTTTACAAAAGTAAATCATTTTCATTGTAAACTGATCACATTTTGTTGTGCTTGAAATGTAGATAACCACAAACTATAGATTTCTCTTCATCGATTGCGACCTGATTGTTTTATCGATCGTTTTAAAACTCACGAGAAATACACAGTTAGTTTATAAACGGTTAAAGGCCGCATGACGTATCATTTCTGGATAGTATTTGTTGTTGTTGTTTTCAATATTATATGTTAGTCGCTATGGTAACAAGAGGTTTAATTAATGATCTAAATATATTCTGTTATTTTTGTATAAAAGTGATCTAAGTAATAGGGTTTTCTCCCCATTTGTTAAAAATACTTTCGTGACAGAAAAGATGGATATTGGTATCGATATCTGCAAAACTGAATCATTGAAAATCCCTTATTAAAACAAAAACAACTTTTATGAAGTTTAAATTGGAATATCTGTGTTATTACATGAACAAAAACTTAGCATGATTGATGTTTCTTAGTTTCAGTTGAGAAAATTTATATTTACGGTTGTATTTTACTTTGTTTGCCATGTTATATGTAACTTCATTGTTTATTAAACAAATAATATCCGTGAAATCTCTGAATGTGGACTGCGCGTGAAGCTCGTCACATCGAAATGGTGTCACTGTCACAGACTTAATGCGGTGTTTAGCTGTAACCTCATAACCTGCCTTAAAGTCATAAAATGACATTGAAATAGACATAAAACTGACTTCAAAGTACATAATATCAGCATAAAATTGAAAAGGAATTACTTTTTTAAAGAAGGAAAAAGTATTAACTAAAGAATCCCATTAAACTTACATTCATTACGAGATTTGCCAAAAAGGAACATGAACGACGTGTGTGTCTGGCCAGCCTATAAGTGAGTTATGTGTGATGCTGGATCTTTCTCAGTGTCGTTTTTCAAAACCGCTTTTGCTTCCACTACGGTCCAGACTCGGATTATACTTCTTAAAACGATCAATTAGATCCTTTTTATATTACTTCCCGAACTCGATAGCTTACCATAAGTTACATCTCAATTGATTACTTGCCTTGAATCAGATTATGAATTATTCTTCAGTGTCTTCCATTACAGAAAGAGAAGTTCTTACTGCTCTCAAAGAAATTTCGCGCAAAGCTACTCGAGGGTTATCTGCGCTAGCTATCCCTAATTTAGCAGTGTTAGCCTGGAGAGAAAGCAGCTATTCATCACCATCCACCTCCAACTCTTGGGCTACTCTTTTACCATACACTGAGACCCCAAATTAATATAGAATATAGATACTAGTATCATAATTCACGTATATGAAATTGTCAAAAAACAAAACACGTGCTCACCCCAAACCAAAATGAGGATACAGATTTGTATTGGATTTACAATGAATATTTACTAAATGAGCAGCAGAAAACCAAATTTAGAAATCTATAAATTATAAATTTAGATAACGTTACAATAAAACAAAGGAGAGGATAAAGTTTATGGGTCAGTTTAATCGGAAATTCATTTCTTGGAAAATTAGTTGTGAAGATGAATGAATAAAAAACAAGAGTCCGATTACAGGAAAAACAAGAAACATTAACTGGAAAAATTAAAAAAATAATAATAAATACCCACCGAACAGGCACGTGAACTTTAGATTTGTTTGCATCGCATATTTATTGTTGTTGTTGTTTTGAATTAAGCACAAAGCTACACAATGGGCTATCTTTGCTCTGCCCACCACGGGTATCGAAACCCGGAGTTTAGCGCGTAAGTCCGCAGACATACCGCTGAGCCACTGGGGGACTGCATATTTATCAATAAAGTAATTGTGAAAATACAAGAATAATTAATAGTCTCCTTACAAGAAGTGATCCCTTCCATGAAATGAACCTTCAAGATGTATTTTCGTAAAATTACATTTACAGAAGATCTTGAAAAGTCTTTTCTTCAGTTTTAATTGTTTAGTTATATCCCTATAATCCCTCAGTATTGTTAAAATTGAGATTAAATATCTATATATCTAAAAACGTTACAAAAATACACAGGCTTTCACAGGGTGTCTTAACTTTTTTACATGACTATATTTAAATCAATAATATATGTATCAGACGTGTGCGAGCACACAGATATGACTAATAATTATATCTGGATGTGCATATATACAAAGAAAAGGGAAAATATGTGTAGCTGTGCTTATATCCATATATACATATGAGTATACAACTTCCTATATATATATATATGTACGGAAAGATATGTGTTGGTGTGCTTACATATATATATATATATATACATATGTACATCTGACTATTGTTTCAAGTATTTGTAAACATTGTTATACATACTCATTTGTTCCTCAATCAAACGACCTTCGATTTATGTTTTCGTTTTCGGATTTACAGTTTAGTTAGTGATACCTGAAGATGGACATTGCTCGAGATGTTGTATCGACAATAGCATAATAATAAAATTATATTTATGTATCCGCAGTTAACTTCTTGATGATTTTACTTTTAACATTTCTTTTCAACCCTAAAATATTTGAGTTTCAGCGACTGATATTGTTAAAACGGGGAAACACCACGCAATAGATATAGTAGAGTCCTTGAGACCGATGTTGTTAAACACTCTTAGAAACCACACATTAGACTTAGTAACGTGCAAAACATTAGTTGCTTTATTTCTTCACCGCATTTGAACATAAATAACGACACGTGATTACGTTTTATTAAGTTTTCGATACGACAAAATGTCAATTTTATTAAAGATAAATGGTATGCTATCATCAGCCATAGCTGTACTAGTGATAACACAAGCAATGTTGTCGCTAGTTAGAGTTGTTAATGATCGTAGTATTCGTAAGCCTGGACAAGTTGTTTTTGATACTGGGAAACATCTTCTAAATCAAAGATGGAATACTTACACAGATTATGCGACAATAAAAGATCCGATTTATAATGACGGTTATGCAGCTCAAAGAGGGAGGGATAATGAGACTGGTTTTCGCTCAGTCATAAAAACTGTATCAGAAGACCCAGGAGTCACTGTGTCAAGACTTCTTCCAATAAAATATCAACCAGCAAGACCAAGTCCTCCAGTAAATTATCCAACTCATCATCTTTAGGCCACAAGTAATAACAAACAGTACGGTTGTTTTTCTTTGAAGAAGGAAAATGGAATCCCACATGTTATTTCGCTAGTTAGTAAAGAACCAGATGTAAACAATCTGCTACCTTTTAAAGAAGAAACATTTGTGAATCCACTCATTCCTACTGATATGGAGTTTGAGAATGAGACCATTATTACGGACCTATACGAAGATGAATGTTCATTTTCGATGGTTTACAAGCACAAAAACTTTTTGTTTTGATTTTAAAAGCAGTAATTGGATTCGTGTGTGTTATTTCTGTAGTGACATACATTTCTCATCTTATGATGATAAAGGGTGAAGGTAGGTATCTGATAGAAGAACCAAAGAAGATTCCACTGGGCAATCCTTGTACCCCTAAAAACAACAGGGAGGTTTACTTTAACATATACCGTACAGCCATAATACCATGTTTGTTTGTTGTTGTGTTAACATTTTTATTTACATTGATTGTACGAATTTAATTGATTATTTCTGTTCGTGTTTCAAAATTTAGTAATTAAAGCAAGTAAATATTTAAATGATATATAAATTGGTGATGTATAATTAATTCAAATAAAGGATTTCAATGTTGAACTGATGTCACCAAATCTCTGTTTTCTTAAAACCCTTAAACGGCGGCCATCATCAATTGGTGCTGCTACCTATAACATTCCTGCTGTTTAAAGGATAATTAGTCACTTTTTTTAGTAAATAATTTGTTTTCACTGCTGCCAAAGTCATTCTTTTTTTAAACATGATTGACTGAACTTAGTCTCGAAAACAAACATGAAGTTAATATCTTTGTTGACAGCAAACAGCCACAAATTATATAATGTTTTGTTTTCAAAATGTCCTGGAAAAAAATGTGCGCCTGTGAAATCAAACCGACACCAAACTGGTGTCATAAATAGGTCATGTAAAAAAATATAAACTGATATATTCAATATTAGTTTACATATAAAAATTTACAGTTTTCATGTTGCTATACCTTTTGCTTTTTCCTTGTCACACCAAACATGCTTGTATCTGTAAAAACAGCTCTTGAAAGTGTTGGAGATATCCTGTTACTAAGACACAATCCAGTGAAAAACACTTAGATATTTCAGTAAAAGGTGAGCTTATTTTACAGTGAAATAAATAGATAAATAAATAAAATTTCAGTGAAAACATTTTATTTGAACAAAATATTTTAATCGATGTCAAAGAATAGACTTGTGTCAAGATTGACTTTAGTATAGTAATAATAATAACATTTATTTCCATCCATTTCACAATGTGTTTAGCCTAACATGGCCCGGCTTTGCTAGGTGGTTAAAGCACTTGTCTCATTATCCGAATGTCACGGGTTCGAACCCCCATCGCACCAAACATGCTTGCCGTTTCACCCGTGAGAACATTATAATGTTATGGTCAATCCCACTATTCTTTGATAAAAGAGTAGCCCAACATTGGCGGTGGGTGGTGATGACCAGCTGCTTTTCCTAAAGTCTTACACTCCTAAATTAGGGACGACTGGCGCAGACAGCTCTCGTGTAGCTTTATGCTTAATTCAAAGCAAACCAAACTTGTGTTAAGAGTGCTTAAATAATGATAATAGTACTTGATTATAAAGAGTCAAGAAACATTATTAAAAACCTCCGGCATAAATCGTTTCGTATCGTGAGAAAAAGAAATCCCAGCAAGGCTCAGCCCCTTCCTTGCACGTACACATTTTCCTTGTAAAGGACGTCGAGAAGATTCACTTTTACACGAAACATGTTTTGTAAACCTGGTTATACGTTACTCAATTAGACAGCGATAAGGCACCAACCAGACTGGTAACTCTAGTTGTTACTAACTTAGTGTCGTAGGAATGTGGACGAATCACTTGTTAACAGCTACATAACAAGGGGCGTGTATGTATAAACATGCTCTGTGGTAGTGTTCTTCATACTCATTCTACGGACAAGTATGTAGACGAACATTTGTTTCATCTGGACAAGAATCTGTTATTTTATTTTTCATGCAAAAAAAAACTAGAGTAAACTTAATCTGCCTTTCGGAATGATTCTATGTTACATTTGTTTAGTTCATCAAGTGTCAAAACATCTTGTTATTCATTTTAAATGTGAAATGACAGTTGTGTCAGTTAACCACTTTTCTTTACAAACTGAAAGTTTTATAAATAACTTACTGATATTCACACCACCGCACACACACACATAAAAACTGATGATGTAAGTATGAGAGATTATACATCTTTAAAGGGAGACAACATCAAGATAAGACTTCATCATACACTTTTGAAAGAAAACCCTCGTTTTGAAAGATACAAATCGTCTACGTCATCAGCAACCTTCTGATCTGGGTAACTCATTCAGGCAATGTTATTGTGGATTCTTGTGCTACTTACTTATGTGGATCATTTCATAACCAGCTTCATCGCTGATTTGTATTACAAGAAGGGTCAATGTCATTATATGAGTCTGGCAGACGAATTTTTCATACTATCAAACGCCAGAAATAGTATTTACAGTGTGGTTAACTAACTGATCACCAGAGTAGTCATAGAAAGGTTCTGTAGTTTGACTGTTATATATAATCAAGGTTAATTATTACTTATTGTAATTATTATATTCATCTGTAATCAGTTATGACGTTCTTTGACGTTGCCTTATAGAGAAGGTTGAGGCAGTTTGTGATGACAGTTCCTTTGAACCAAGACAAATATAGGTCAAAAAAATTTTAAACCAGTTTGAAAAACTGGGAATCATTGACAGAATTTTTAGAACTGTTTGTCATGATAAGAACAGTTTTGTTTGTTAGTTAACCATGGACAAACTCCCTTTGGTGAAATCTTATACCGAAACATCTTCCTCTACACTTTTGCTTCTGCAATAGTTGTCGTACATTTAACTTAGATTCAGTACTAATACTCTGTCCAAATAGTCTATGAAAATATGCTATATCTTTTCTTTTGTGTTTTACTCTAGGTTGTAAATGTTTCGAAAAGAAATAAGCCTTCTTACAGCATAAGTCTATTGTTTCTTCATCCATGCGTGGCTTGACACGGCTAAGTGGGTTGAAGTGTTTAACTCGTAATCTGATGGTCGCGGGTTCGAAACCCCGTCGCATCAAACATGCTCGCCATTTTAGCCCTGGGGCGTTATAATGTGACGGTCAATCCCACTATTTGTTGATAAAAGACTAGCCAAAGAGTTGGCGGTGGGTGGTGGTAATTAGCTACCTTTTCTCTAATCTTACACTGCTAAATTAGGGACGGCTAGCGCAGATAGCGCTCAAGTAGCTTTGCGCGAAATTCAAAAACAAATCACCCCTAGAGGAGGATAGGACACATATAAAATTTGGTTTGAAATGGTTGAAGTTAAGCACAAAACTGCGTAACGAGCTATCCGTACTCTGCCCACCACAGATATCGAAACCTGGTGTCTAGCCTTTTCAATCCACAGACATATCGCTTTGGTTTGAATTTTGCGAAAAGCAGGACAAGGGATATCTCTACTTACTTTTCATAATTTAGCAACCATAAACTAGAGGAGAGATAGCTAAACACTATCCATCACCAACTCTTGGACTAGGCTTTCACTAGCAAATAATGGGACTGACCGTCACATATAATGCTCTATGGATGAAAGGGCAAGTATTTTTGGTGACGGAGATTTGAACCTATGACCCTTAAATTCAGAGTCGAGCGCCTTAAACACAAGATCATATCAAGTACACAACAGCTGTATATAAGTTATCAGAAAAGTGTCGTGCAGCGATTTACGACCTCTAGCCTTGTACCTGATCTCAAAGTGAAAGTTCTTGGGTTCGAAATGTGTGTATTCAGTTTTATAGTGTATTTATTGAAGTGGAATGTTTAGAGAGAAGGATTAATGTTAAATATTAATGTAATCCTAATACCAATATTTGGATGTATTTTATTACTCACATTCCCTAACTGTTACAGATTAGAAGTCTGGGAACAATGTATTTAAGACTACAGAGTGATATACGAACACCTGTAACTATTTATCGTAAGAAAACGTAATTTTAGCATATTTTTAATCAGGCAAGTGCTAAAAATCGTAACACACAACAGTATTTTTCTTGGCAAATACTAGCGATCATAACATAGATGATTGTTTACCTAAGCAAATACTAGAGATATGAACATTGGTTACTATTTATCCAGAGGAGTACTAGAAATCAGTAAAACGTGCGCATGCTGTGAATCACGAGTAGAATTATGGACTCTCTTGGCTAGAACACAGCATGACATATGAACTGTAAAAGCAAGAAATGAAAATACTTGTTTCTTTTAATTTCAGTTTGGAAGTACATCAAGTTCACATGGTGGCGTTCGTTACTAAGGTACAGTTAGTTCTTTACCTGGTTTTTTCGTTAATTTTTGGCTTACTGTGTTTCTCCAAAGAACATTACAAGATGTAGCTTTCAGTAGGTTCCGGGAACTACGAGGAAGATAGCACCAATAAAGTTATTGGTTTTGTAGAAAGACCACAAGACAACCTTTAGAATTTTGACCGTAGGAGTTTGTTTTTGTTGCTGTCATCAGTGAAAATGTACAATCTCTTACCTTACTGGACCTGTTCATTTTCAGGTCACCATTTAAGTTTCATTGGTCAATGGACTTTCAGAATTACCAGTACGTTGGAATGATCATATGGAGGTAGTGAGAAGATTTGGCACCAAACTAACACACTTCTGGTTTTGGTTCATGAAACAACAGTTTATCTGTTTACACATTTTAAGAGCCAAACTAAAAGAACTGTCTGAGCTGGATAACGTGGTTACATAGAGCTAGCCATTAACATTATGATGAGTTGTATGTCTGACTGCAATGCATCCAAGAGAAGAGAAGCCAAAACTTTGCACACATACTTAGGGTATAGTGTGGGTGTGTACCGAGGTACCATGTGTTAGATTTGACTAAAAAATGTTCTTTATCCTAATTATTGTGCTTTGTAAAGGTCTATAGAAAAGTATCATTTTTCTCTCTCTTACTCAGTACACTATTTTCAACATAAACTTGGGAACTCTAAACATTTGAAGTAAACTAAGTTTTAGAAACAGAAACAGAAAATACGGTAGAATTCGAAGACCTAAAAGATTCAGATAAAATCACAGTGATAAAATAATCAAATATGATAAACTCAAGTAAATCTATTTGTTTTTTAAAAAAGGTTGAACTGAATTAAGATTGGAAAATCGTAAAATAAAAATCATTAAAGAATTGGTGGATTGGGGTAACTATAGAATTAATTAAAATAAAGGAGACACTTAACTGGTGTAGTAAGATCTCAGTGGATCTACTCCTAGGTATGTTTTAGAACTGTATATAGAGTCCAGGTTAAATGGGTTATAACTAAAATATTCCTGGTTGATCAAGTATGATAATGATTGAAAATGTTTCATGACCAACGCTGTCAGTGAACAAAGGTCATGGAGTGACATTGTTTACTGGACAAAGAATGTAAGTTGTAATTCTTGATGTGAGTATGCTTTCTTTGTACACATTTCCACTAAATGATCAAGAAAAGAGATGTTTAGCATTACAGATATTAATTTTGAGGTAAAGAGGACTGGAAGGTTAAACACCAACCACCTAGTGGAAGAAGATTATTGTATTGTTTGAAATGATGAGTTGTTCCAATGATGAATATCAGTAGTCTGTTCTCTTTATTGTACTTTTAAAATTAAACAATAAGTTATCCTCTTGTAAACACTCTCAAACTCCTATATTTTGTTTTTCTTTAATTAATTTTTTCCTAGTGTTTTCCTTACATCATTACAATATGTACCTGATTTGCATGTTTGTTTGTTTTTTCTATTTATCATTTAATTCTGAAACTTATGTTAGTGAACTTTCTATTTGTCTTTCCTGCAAAAACCATCTCTTAAATAGCAACTTCTAAAACTTTTTGGAAAATAAAAATTCATTCGATGTTTAGGAAAAAATAAAATATCTACTATTTCTAAACATCTTGGTTCAGAGACATCTCAAAAAATGTTTCTAGGAACAGAGGGTTAAAGTTAAGAGCAATGACTCTGCTATTACAGACAAGTGCTTACAATCAGACTTGATCATTTATGATTTGAAAGACTTCTTTAAGTCACACTGTAGATTTGCAATTACATATACTCCATGATAGTAAATGTTGGTTTGTTATTTTAGGTTCTTAACCCTGCAAGAGAATTTCACCCTTCATGAAACAGCTGCTTATATAGGTACAGTAATCTGAAATTACATAAAGCACATTATTTCAATGACATCTACTGTATATGTATGCTAATATCAATACATCTCTGTGATAACCTGCTGCTGATATTATCAGCAAGCAGCAACATGTTAACCCAATCACATTATGTCAGGGTTTACAGATTGTTATCAAGACCACATAGATTTCTTTAAAAACCTGACTGATAATTGCCATATTTTATATCCAAGAAGCTGCTGTGGTAGTGACATTTTCCAATATTTAGTTACAAGATAGGTATTTAGAGGTTTTAAGTAAAGCTGCTGATAAACCTGGCAATTTTTATTGGAACTTATAATCAAGTATTCTTTATAAACATAATAAAGGAGAATAAAAATTAATTTAATGCATCACTTCTTAGCTTGCAGCCTGAGCAAATATAATTATTGTCAGAAAACAACAAAATTATAAACAGTGTCATTTTGAAACTCCTTCAAAGGAAATGAGCACATTGTTTTTTTAAAATTTATAAGAGGGTAACAAATTGTAAATAATGGAAAAGTAATTAAAAGTTTTAATTACAAAATCTAAAATATGATCAAATGTTTAGAGCCTAATATTTTAGTAGTATTAAAAAGAGTAAACAAGTTCTTGCTTTTATGACCCTGATGTTATGCACAAGAAACACTTTTACAGGGGCATAAAAACTGTCAATGCTGAGTTCCTTTAAAATTTTTCACAAGTAAAAATTGCTGAAGACAGCGATTGTATAGACTTATGAAAAGTTAACAAATGTTTGAAAGTATCTAGATATTATTATTTTTGACTAGAATTTTCATGATACCAAAACACTGGATTTACATCTCAACAGGACAAAAATCAAACACTGTGATTACATTATGCACTAAACTAAAACATGATCACTTCTGTTATGTTTTACCAGATAGGGATGATAATTAACACCTACAGGCTATAATTACCTTTCTTCAGGAAATGAAATTCACAACATAATCATTAAAGCAATGTAGTTAAACCCCACTACTTAATAAAGCATGTATCACAACTATTCAAAGAACATAGCTGATTATAACCAGAAAAAAAATACATACCAGTACTGTTTGTACATTGAGTGATGTCTGATGAGATAAAACAGTGTACTGTGGCCAGCTGTGTTTTAATGTACAGACAACCCATATAATGACTCTCTATGGAGACCATACATCATCTTCCACTTGATAAATCCACTACCACTGATACATCAGCCATGAACACATTAGTAAAATTTTTATATGTATGGAATTTTTTCATCATTCTGTGATTCCTAAAAATAACCCTCAAAGTTGATAATGAAACACAAGGATATGAACTGACTCAGATATAATTTTTTTTCAGCTTTAAGATATTCTAGATTGACGAAATGTTATTATTTTATATGAGTAATAAATATAAAAAGGTTCAACTATAAAGGGGAGATATTCTGATAAAATATGATAACTTTTAAATAGTTGTGTGAAACAAGAGAAAAATTGCAAATAAACTTTAAGAATATAATATAACAAGCTAGAAACTTAAAATCTCCCTCTGAATGTATTAATTAAAATAAAAACTACATGCAGGTATTTCATAGCATAAGGCATCTGAAAGGGCTTCACTTTAGTTAAATGCCATGTTGTTGTGTTGCACAAGGCCTATCATTCCTGGTCTATCCATGAAGATATCTCTTCTATTTCCATTTGTTTATCAAAATTTGACATGGTTATATATCATGTAATCTCCATGCCATTTGCACTTTTGCTACAGTTGTGCACATATTGGTCTATTTATTTCCACTGTCCTTCACATTTTCTTCTTCCACAACTTACCACTGTGTTATCATGGCTGTGCTTTACCAAATACACTTACTTAATAGTAATGTAAATTTATAGGTGTGTTGGGCTGCAACATTTTCTACACTAGGTGTCTCTGACTTCCTGGCAGCAAAATTGACAAAAAATGAACAACATTCACTCCACTTGTTTTTTTTTAAATAATATATGTTTCACTGTTAAGTATCTTGATCTGAAGAGTAAACTAAAATCTTCATAGTCATGAGTGTTACGTTTTTCGTAGACTAAACGCAACAGAAAGACACAGATAACAGCTTGTATAATTTATTACAACAAACTATTATATATGTAACAGATATAAAATAAATTACATAACAACAATGACAGATATTAAGTTTAAACCTTCAAAATTAATTACAATACAAAATAGTACTGGTTTCAAACTTCAAAGTTAATTACAACACAAAATGGTACTGGCCTGTGTCCAATATAATGATTTAGAGTGAAAGTCCAAAAGTTCAGATCAAAAATCCAAAATTGTAGTCTAGGAGGTGAATTTGGTCCCACGAAGAAATTTTGAAATTTGAATGAAGAAGTTCAGAAACAATTCACAGTTCAATAAATTCGACAAAGTTATTTTCACGATGCCTCCGATGAACGTCACAAACTTGTCGCCTTCAATTTTTCCGATCTCCCCTGGCTAGTCCCGTAAATGTCGACCCTCAGCACAACCAGTAATTCAAATGAATTGTAGAGAGTGACGAAATAAAATCACAGCTTCTGTAGATCTAACTTCAATCACAAATCACAGCAAACACTTAAACTTTCTCAAACAAATGACTGACTCTCTTCTTTTGAATAAAACTAATGTCTGACTCTTCTCTTTCTCGCATCACCGTCTTTTTATACCAGTAGGCCTACTTCTCGAACAATCGCATATCTTCCATAGAACTCCAGAGCAATCCGCGCATGTCCGTTCTTGCACGAGACTCAACGTCTAGATACGAGGCCGGCAACATTTCATTTACATACATATGATTGGTCTACTTAATTCTAGAAAGTTCTAAATGTTATTTTAAATGAATAACAACATATTTTATTAGTTTAAACTTTGAAACAATAATATAAATATGGAAATATAAATAATAGAAATGAAAATTTAAATACAACACGACATTTACATAACATGAGTCTTCAAACAGCTCAGTGGACGAGAGATGTTTACATTCAACCCAGACTTGCCTGAAGAAAGCTAGATGGGTGAAGATGAGGCAGCATGTGATCTATTTCCTTGAGAAGATAGTGAGGTATTAATATTTCATCTGTTATCAAAGTATGAGGTCTTGTTTGCATGTTATTTTATCTCTTAAGGATTTTTTTGGAAGTATTATTAAGGAATGTTGCTTAATTAAACAGTATGTATTTTATCCAGTTCATCACTGTTATTTGATATCATAGTTTGTTTCTTCAAAGAGAAAAAAAAATTGTACAGTTTAACATTTGTATATTTTTATTTCTGTCTCCACATTACAGGCTGTGGTATCACAAGGATGTTGGAAGGATTCTCTTTATCCAAAAAAAGACATAATTTTCATCCCTCTCTTTTTTGATTAATACCAGCAAACTTGATTGTTAGTATTGACACATCATTGAACAGTTTTGTGTCTTTTTGTGGCTTGGAAATTGAAAATTGATTTTAAAAGGCTTTTATAGTTTTGGAGGAAATAAAAATGCACATTTAAACTCAAACCAGAAGTTTAAAAATACACACATTAATTTTCTTTCATGGTTAAAAACATGAAATAAATACCTCATTCAAAATATTTCATGAAAAGTGAATGAAATAATGAACAAAACTGCCTATGGATATTGTATTAAAGAAAGGACATCAGGTGTTTAATGAGTCGGTTTACAATCATTGTAAATGGTGAACTTTCTTCACTGAATGTGAAGTTTTAAGTCAAGTTCTAGAAAAGTCAATTACTTATGAAGAATCAGTCCCAGCTCCAGACTTTTCTTAACTGGAAATGGGATAGTAAGACATATGCTGGGATTAAATCTGAAATTATGGTAAAACTAATTTTGGGCTTTAGGGTTAGAGAACTATTTTAGCCTCCTCCCACCAGTGCTAGCTCTGTTAAGAAATAAATTATAGAATTAATATATATAATATTACTTTTAAAATTTGTCTAATATGTCAATGCTAATGTGTATGAGATATATTTATCATAAAATTTGAGGGCATTGGAACATATAAAAATTTAATCTTTGTAAACTTTCTTTGCAGTTGCAGAACTGTGATTCATATCTGGAACTAACAGCTGAGACCCTTATCCTGCAAGCAAATGTAGGATTAACATTAACTAATCTTCATGAAGTGAACAGAAGAAAAGCAAACCTATATGATAAGGAGATGTACTCAGTGTCAAGTATATATTACATTAAAAAAGTAACTGTTATAGTAGGGAGTTATGCCTTAAATTTAATTAAAGTGTCTGTTGAAGTAGGAAAGTTATGGTTAAGATTTAATGTGAAGTATCTATTTTAATAAAAGAATTGTTGACAAAATTTGAAAAAGTATGTTATAATAATATGAAGTTAGAACATAATATAAAATTAGCTGTTAAAGTAAGATATTGTTGAAAACCATTATTATTAACTGTAATAATAATTAATTTGTATTTACTGGTTATTAATTTAAAAAAAAAAGATGTTTAGACTTATTTAATGAAACCACAAATATTTCATTTTTAGAAAAAATTGACATTGAAAATGTTAAAAGAAAGGTATGTCTGTGAAAGGTAGTTTGCAAATTTTTTTACAGGTAGTAAAAAGCCTGAATAAAGCTTATAGCTAATAAGAATAATAAATGTATTGATATATGTAAAAATTATATATTTGCTTTGTTACTTATTGTCAATGTTTCAAAATGTATTGAGAAAAATCAGGACAGATTGTGATGATTAAAATATCATGTAGATAACTATATCAGTAATTGTTGGTATCGTTGTTGTTAGTGGTATTTTGTATTAACATGGTGCTCATTATGATTGTTTTATTAAATAAATTTGTAGGAGAGGAGGAGAAGCTTCCTGAAGCAGCTGGTAGAGAAGATCATCTTGCTGCTACAGTAGATGGAGAAGCTGTTCCAATCAGTTCCAATAAATAAATATCAAATTTGTTGGTCCACTCAAAAAATACAAAGAACACAAAAGTAAAACCTACCCCAAAGAACATGAGAAGTTAATAATAACTATTTTTAAAACTCAAATCCAATCACCAATTAGACATGACTGGTAGTAAAGAAAAAGCAGCTTACAAACATAAACAGTGAAAGGAAGTACAAATAATGAGCCAACACACCTACAAAAGTAGCCAAAGTTATAATTACCCAAACAGTAATGATCCTGCATAGCTTGGACATGTATAGAAAATTAAACAAAAACAATGTAAAAATGAAACAAAACAAATTGAAACTAAAGTATCTCAGATAATAAAAGAACTATAATAATCTAACTTCACAAATACTGAACATCAGTGATGTCGAGAAACCCACTTGCTGAGAATTTTACATGCAAAAATGGCTCGTTTTGGGTTGAGAAAATATTTTACATAGAAGAGCGAACAACATTTCGACCTTCTTTGGTCCTTGTTAGGTTCACAAAGAAAGAGGTAACTGACCAGATGCTGACCACATGTTTCGAAGGGGTTGTGTAACTGAGTGTCGCAATGTAATTTTATTGAGAACCAACAGCCAGGTAAAATTACAAATTATTTTCCAGAAACACCTGAAAACAACATCTTAAACAATTTTTCAAATAATTTTCACAAAACCATCAACACAAT
Organism: Carcinoscorpius rotundicauda; assembly: GCA_011833715.1. Taxonomy (NCBI): domain Eukaryota; kingdom Metazoa; phylum Arthropoda; class Merostomata; order Xiphosura; family Limulidae; genus Carcinoscorpius; species Carcinoscorpius rotundicauda. Next base: position 28,120,833 of record CM022392.1, read on the forward strand.
TTCACAAAACATAAAACTTAAAAACAACCTTAAAAAAAGAGACATTAATTCCATTAAAAACCTAAAACAAGACAGAAACATAAAAATTCTAAAAGCAGATAAAAATAATGCTATAGTAACAATGAACACGAATGAATACATAAAAGAAATGAACAACATTCTATCAGACACGAACAAATTTAAACCAATACACACAAATCCAACAAAAACACAAGAGACGCAACTGAACAAATTACTACTACAAATGAAAAAAGCCAACACAATTTCATAAACACTTTATTCCTACCTACGTAAAACCAACTCACACACACCGCAAATATATACGGCATCCCCAAACCCCATAAACCAGATTGTCCATTACGACCAATAATGTCAACATATGAATCGTTTAATTACAATCTTGGTAAATACATAGCATGGGCATTCTCGAAATATGTAACATCAGTCAGTTCATTCATCAAAGACTCTTTTAATTTCAAATTTATTCTAAATCAACTTAATCATAAAGCCTTAATGGCCAGTTTCAATGTTATATCCCTCTTTACAGAAGTTCCAATTACTGAAGCCTGCAAGATAGCCTTAAAACTCTATCCAAGACCCTAACCCAACTATAGATATTCCCAGTAACCAATTAGCAACCCTCATAGAATTCACCACAATAAAGACAAACTTCAAGTTCAACAACCAAAACTACGTACAAACAAATGGGCAACTAGTATCACCTGTTCTAGCCAATATTTTTATGACACAAGTTGAAACACAAGCAATTAATACAGCATTACATCCACCACTATACTGGTACAGATATGTAGATGACACGATTGCGTAATTCAAGTCTACAGAACACATACTTAATTTTTTCAATCACGTTAACTCTATACATCCCAACATTAACTTCACATGTGAACACGAAGAAAGCAATCAAATATCATTTCTTAACCTCAAAATTATAAGAACCAACACACAATTCAAAACAGAAATCCACCAAAAAATCACCCATATTGGATTATACATTCCTTGGGACTCAGCACATGAAACAAAAACTCAACATACTAAGAAACCAGATAAACACAGCCATAAAACTATGCTCACCAGATAAAATTAACAATGAATTAGACAAAATAAAACAATACTTCATCAACATCAACAAGTTTCCTCCACAAACCGTAGAAAACATTATACGCACACACCCAGACAGAAAGCAAAATCAACCAACAAAAGTAAATATATCTCACGAATCAAAAAATCACGAAACCATATACTGCTGTATACCATATATTCCTGACATCAGCAAACAAATAACCAACATTTGGCAAAAACTAGTAACAAAATATGACATTCCAGTTAATACCAATTTATTCAAAAACCAGGCACAAAACTGAGGTCTATACTATGTAAGAACTACACTGACAAACACCACACCAACATTATTTATAAAATACAATGTGATAACTGCCACGACTTCTATATTGGAGAAACAAGTAGAAAAATGGAGACCAGATTCAAAGAACATAAAAAGTCACCTTCACACGTTTTCGAACACTGCAAGTCAAATAAACACAACATAACCATAGAAAACACTGAAATACTAAATAAAGAAACAAACATAAACAAACACAAAATTAAAGAAGCCTTACTTATACAACAACTTAAACCCAAAATAAACCAATATAAAGGAACGCCATTATACCTATATTAAAATTATAGATTCAAACTTCTAACACCGCCCTCTACATTACGACACTCAGTTACACAACCCCTTCCAAACATGTGGTCAGCTTCCGGTCAGTTACCTCTTTCTTTGTGAACCTGACGATGACCGAAGAAGGTTGAAACGTTGTTCGCTCTTCTATGTAGAATATTTTTCTCACCATTTTTGCATATAAAATCCTGAAAATATGAAACATAAAAGAGGAAACTAAAAGAGTGGGAAAATTAGACCAATCCAAAAGCTAAAATGACTTTCTAAATGTGGATATACCTATTGGGAGGGAGTAAAACTTACCACAGACCTTCTAGGAAGAATAACAATACCTTACCCAAGAGATTACATAAAGGTATATAAAAAGCAGGAAAGTACAACAGAAAGAAATCTCCACACAGTAGTTAGAACCTTCCTACAAAAAATCAAAGCCTGTGTTTTCCCAACAGACATCATCAACCCTGAGAACTGGAGATTGTGTCAAAACCATGGCTACAATGGATGGAAATTCATCACCTGCCATAATAAATTTCATATTTATATGAAAAATTAGAATTTGGAAAATGGAATTATTTCTAAAACAAATGAGTGATAAAAAGCAGAAATTAAACATGGAAAGTTAAAACTGATAAAAATTGGTGATTAAACATAATCTAAATTTTGTAGTCACATGTACAAATTAAAAACACACATCTATACACTACAGGGTGGCCCATAAGTCCCTACCCATCCATATGTTATTATGTTATATTCAATTATGCATGTATTATAAATTTTTTTTTTAAGAGATATATGGCCAGGTAAGCCCATTTACACTTGAAGAGTGTATTGTGACAAATACATCGGTACATGAGTGCAGCAAGAATGAGGGACAGCATACAGATACATAAGATATGTGGATGGGTAGGGACTTACAGGCCAGCCTGTAGAATGCTGATCAAGAAAGTGCAAGTTGTGCTGGAACAATAGAGTGAGCTCACTGTTCCAGCACAGAAGGAGCATTAGGATTGGTAAGGGTTGTCACATGACCACCTCATGTTCTGAAGGTGTGCAAAACTGTTGGGGTATTAGAAGACTTCCGTGCAAAAAGAAAAGTTTTAGCAATGCTTTCAGGGTAAACTAAAATATTGAGAGAGCATTGTTGGTGAGGAAGTAAGACCATCTAGAATATTTTATTATTTGCATGTGTGTGTGTGTATGTATGTAATATTTGTACAAATTTGTAGCTTTGAAATTTCAAAAAGATTTCATTATAATACATTGTTTTAAAGAAACAATTCATCTCCAATCTCCGTCATAAAGGGTAATTACATAACCAGAAGTATATTCTTTATGCTTAATCAGTCTATCATGTATAAGGTTTCACCCTCAGCATAAGGAGCTCACAATCCTTCATTGGCAATACTGTAGATATGGTATTATACAATGGTGGCAGGAATTACATGTAGTTATTTGAAAACAATGGTCAACAAATGATATTTTAACATAAGCTTTAATTTCTTAATTTGAAAATAAAATATTTAAATTAATTGTCAATCTTCACTTTTCTTTATGACACTTTTTTGCTCCAAATTTCACAAATCAGATAATCTTTTTAACCCTATTTCAACTCTTCAGTTTTAATACTTTTAATGCAATTACAAACTTTTATTATAAATACTGTTGAGACAATATAATTTTATAGCCAGCAATTGCCTTGTTTTACTCAGATATAAATAAGTCTAACCTGCACACAACACCCTCTTTTATTTAAAATATATTGAAATATACATTCAGGAAAGTACTAAAAATAGCCCTATCAAAAATTATGGTCAACTTTTACAGATACTTCAAGTTTGACTGCAAAATGTACAAGATCCACAAATTGTAAATTACTTCATTTCTTCAGTATTTTTTACTTGTTGTTATAATAGTGACTAAAATGTCAAAAATTATAAAACTGTTTGAATACAGGAATATGAATGAAAAAAAAAATAACTGATTAATTTATGGAAGAAGAGTGCATGCAAAAAGCTATTCTGCACCATAATTTGAACTATATATATGTATATACCGACTAGGTGATTTCTAGCTTGTTACATGGGTTTATTGGTTACATATAGTTCAAACAGCAGTAAAATAATAAAATAAGATGCAAAGTGTTCCAACCCTGAGGCTGTTTGTGATAACTGTAATGTTATGTATCATTCTCGAAAGAAAAAAAGGATAATTTATATTTATTTTGCATCTTGTGTGGTAATTGCAAGGTCAGTTAACTAGATGAACCCTGTTCAGTGTTAGGGTAAATAAAATAACAAAAATAAAACGTTCTATGCAAAAAGAAACTTCTGACATTCATGTAAGAACTCCTAAAGGTAACGCAAATGAATTGTGAATATTGGTAAGATGAAATCCAATTTTAATCCCGACATAAAATTACTTTTACTCAGACTAGTCTAAGTCATATTCTGACTCTTATAAGTTCACACAAATTCCAGTGAAATATTTACATATAGGTTTTTCTTACAAAGGTAACGTTTTCTGTTGGATGTGTATTGCCAAAGTATCATCTGTTCTCTAAGTTTGTAGAAAATTCTCAACACCAAGAATCAACTACATAAGAGTTGCTGAAGATGTGGAGTGTTGTTTAATCGAGTGCTAAAAGTGTATGTTGCAAAAAATTGTTTCATTTAAGTTTGATTTTAAAGTACCTTCTATCATGATGAGATGTGATATTTTTATGCTAAAGTAAACGATTATGCCTATGCTGTTTTCAGAGTTCAGTTTCTAGTTTGTGTGGTAAAGTTTCTGTATTGTGAAATGTATCAGAAAAGAGACACTATATGTTTCTGAATATGATAATTATGAGCAATAAATATTACATCATTTTATTGTAATCTCTGTTGCTTTTCAAGAACTTATTTCTTTTTATATGAATATTTTATTTTGAATTATATGGACGTTTGTCCAGTCTAATGGCCATGATAAGACCCTCACACAACACAATGTTTTTCCACTGTAATTGGTTCCTTTGAAAGATCATGAGCTTATTTTCAGATCAACTATCTTGCAAACTATTCGAAAACCCTTAAGACTCTTGTTTCTTAACTTCTTTACTATATGTCCAAAGTAAATGTAATTGTTTTTCCTCATAAACATATCATTCACTTTTGAAATGAATGCAAAGTTCAGGATTGGTTTTAGTTGCTGTTTGGAGTTTGTTGTTGTTCCAAAATATCTGCTTTGCACATTTTCTGCTTTTACAAAAAAAATAAAATGCCTTTCTTTAAATATTTGTATTATTTGTCATTACATTGTTTCACACAGTCATCTTAATGATCTGTATATTACTGTGATACATTACAGAAAACAGTTGTCTATTATCATAGGTATTGTACTGTTTACTGTAGAATGATCATGAATTTTCTTGTACCAAATATGTCTTCTATGATGCCATGAATATAACTGACCACAAGTAGATACAATGTTGTGTGACAGAAAATAAAACACTAATAGTTTAGACTTTGGTGATAAAGTTTTGCAAGTGGTTGACTAGAATGGTTACAATGATAATTCCATGTATTATACACAGGCATATTAGGAATATAATAAAAACTTCCGATATGTAAATATATTTAGCACCTTATAAGTGCACCTACTGCACAGCAGAAAGTCTGTAGTTCTCTTTTGTTACTTAGCAACATGACATAAGTCATTGATTCAGCATTATGTGACCTAAATGCACTAGCTTTTCTATATATTGTAATATGTTAATTTAACTGATTTTTACCAATAATTATTCTATGAATATGACATGAAATGACTTCATAAATAATCTTAAAGCAGAGCAGTTTGAGACTACTTCTTTTACTAACTTTTTCATATACTTATTGGTTACATCCAACATACATCTTCTCAAAGAGATTAACCTTTTTACTTTAACATTTTAACTAAATATTCATTTAACTCTGTACTAGTTAATGTGATAACCAATGCTTAGGTACAATAGGATCAGAATACTTACAGAAAGTTCAGGTGAGAAACGGTTGGTTGTCTCATTACTGCATGAACTTGCATGCAATTTAGGGACAACTTCGTTCTCAGGAGAGACTGGCTGTATCATGAGGTGTTATTCAAATTTTCCTTAGTATCTTCCTCATCTACCAAATAATGTGTACCACTACCCACAAGCAGTTACAATATTTAATTGGTCAAATCTTTTGTGATCGTGGGCAAGAACTTACAACAAAAACTACTCTGATTATCCATTGGTCACAACTAGAGATGGTGAATCATCACTCTTCTCTTGTAGCTAATCCCATATTCTTGTTATCGATATTTAATCTAAGTACCATCTTGGTTTTTCAGGGAAAATCAAGTTATCTGCAGCTTCACGACATACTTGTGGCATCTTCAAGCTGTCAAAGATTCTTCCCGGGTCTGTTTAATTAATGCAGCGTCCAAGATGGCATAATCCTTTTACTTTTATAGAGTCACCTTGTTGTTGTGGTCTAAACATACAGCTGAAAGTTTCTTTACATATTGCTCTTGAGTCATCTTCATCAGGGGCGTAGATTCTGAGGGGATGGGAGTATACATCCCCCCTTCATTCTAGGTGGGGGGGTATGGTACATACAATCATCCGCCCTTACAGTTTGGTCTGTTGAATTGTTTTATTGTTCCACAAGCCTACAAATTGTGTTTGTTCTTATGATTCTAGTGTACTTACCAATCGAATTACATAATTAAGCAGAGATGTAGGATTTCGCACTCTCCTTACCACATACGATTATGTGAGAAATTTAAAATATATAAGGATGCCTCACAATGTTTACAGACAATTGAAACCATATGTTAGAGATTGCAAATAAAGCTATAACAGACGAAACTGCGGCCTACAGCAGTGGATATGGTCAATCTAATAAAACATTAGGCTTCTCCGTCATGGCTTATCATTTCAACTTTACCTTTAGTAGAAGAATCCGTATGTACACAAACAACGAGAATTTGTATTTTTCTTTGCTCTATCTACGTTACATTCTGTTTTCATATATTGTTTCATTTCAAATGTTCCTTGGTGTTTCACGTTAACTTTTATGCTTGTTTCTTGCTCGAAAAATAGCGGTTACCAGGAGCATCACCAGATGACTGGAAAAAGTATTAAAATATATTAAACATATAATAGAAGATTTACATTTCAATAAAAGAATTATAGTCAAAAAATAAGAAAATATATATAGGTTATTCTAAAATTCTTATAAAAGTTAAGTAACTGGTAAATAAATACATACATCTAATTGGAGAACTACCTCACATGCAAAAACTAATACTTCTTAAACGTCACCGTATCACAGCAATTTAACGGATATTCAAAAAAGGGAACATAACAATTCAAATGGAGAGTGAAGTTTAAGAATTAGCTGCAAAAGTGTTAGAAGAAGCAATTATCCATATTAATTAAGTTGAACAAAACACACACAAAATAATCATGCATTATTAATATAAACAAAACAAGGTAAAACAAAATGATTTATATTTTACTAAATTCTCTAGAGGGAATTAGCTGGTAAAAATATACCTTAGATTTTGTAAGCAATTACTGATTTCGTTTAAATTTAAAAGGCGTAAAACATCTAAGATAATGAATTAATACAAAATAACCTTATCATCGTATTCTTCCGATAATCTCGACAAACGCTTTAAATGTTCCCATGAACAAGTGACTTCTCTGAAAAGAGTTTTTCCAAACAGATGTCAATGGTCGAACTCAAAGGATTGTTGGTGAATAAATAACTTACGTCAATTTGTTTGTTTGTTTTGGAATTTCGCACAAAGCTACTCGAGGGCTATCTGTGCTAGCCGTCCCTAATTTTGCAGTGTAAGACTAGAGGGAAGGCAGCTAGTCATCACCACCCACCGCCAACTCTTGAGCTACTCTTTTACCAACGAATAGTGGGATTGACCGTCACATTATACACCCCCACGGCTGGGAGGGCGAGCATGTTTAGCGCGACGCGGGCGCGAACCCGCGACCCTCGGATTTGAGTGCACGCCTTAACGCGCTCGGCCATGCCAAGCCTAACTTACGTCAAAGCTACCAACTAAACATCCATTATGAGGATGTAGATCTTTAATTATTTAATATAAGAAAGTGAGTCGAGGACAGTAAATTCATTAAATGTAAATAATCTGAGAATAATTAAAAATAATTTGGCCGATTTATACCTGAGCGTTCTGATTGAAGAAAGTATCTGGGCCTTATGATTTGTTTGTTTGTTTTATTAATTTTGCGCTCATAGTGTTTGATTACAATTTCCGTAGTACTTTTTACTCTCTTATTCAATCTGTTCCTTTGTAGTTGAATTTTTCTCTTTGGAATTATCTTAACTTAAAACTTTTACTGAAACAATGTTAAGTGTTTTTGCAAGTATATTTTCTATGAGACGATAACAAAAAGCTAGCAACGAATTTAAATTTCTTTTTCACCGAGACACAATGCAACTTCGAATTGATTGACAGTTTGTGTTTTGGAGACAATATTATAGAAAATATTATACATCAAACAACGCTTTTTAAATACTGCAATTTTAACATTATAATGAAAAAAGTTGTAGATCTGGCTTAACTTTAGACAAACAAAAGTTTTGTTGAAATATATATATATATATTTGTTTCACTGGAATCAAATGAAACCAATGGCTAGCGACAAGCCTAAAAACTTGGATTATGTGCATAAAAGCTTCAAAGAAAAATGTAAAATATTTCTATTTCTCAATTCTCTAGTATTAAGAGAACAGGCAAAATCTTTTAATACTTCAGTGGAAAAAAAATTCCACATTATTTATTTTGTCTGTAAACCGCTTCTTCGTCACTTTTATCACATTTACGTCAATTGCAAAACTTCAAAACAAGTATCCAAAGTATGGAATTAAAACCCATCCCAACTTCAGTTACTTCTCTTCGACAAAACATCCATAATAAAGGTTTCTCGAGCAATTTTAATTCAAAATCGGAGAAAAAAAATCTTCAAATAATTATTTAATATCAATACATTTCTTTCAACGCCTTAACTTCTATTTTTTAAGAACTAGACCTCTTACTTCTTTTCAAGCATGAAACAAAGTCAGGTGTTTTTGCCGAAAACGATGCAGTTGGTTTATATTTACGAAAGCAAACTGAACCTGAATTCTGTTTCAACCTTTAACTCAATTAATCTACATGTCGTGATGATAATAATAATTATATTGTTTTACAACTTCCAAGATCATATCCACCAAGGTGAAATAAATCAAACAGTAGTTTCAAATGATTTAATGGAGAACAATCGTTACAGCAACATTTCCTTTCTGGCTGTTATATAAAGCATCATTATGTCTAAAACATCTAAATAACTGGTGCAATAGTTTCAGAGGTAAAGCAACATTATCATTAGTTAACAACAGTTATTTAAGAAGATGATAAAAGTCACGTTTAATTGAAAACCCAATATATACTCGAAATATTTATCGGATAAAAGCGACTGATCATGTAGAAAAAGTAAATACGTATTTTGAACCCTTTCCTTGTCAGAGTAAAGAAAGACTAAATGAGCCTAATATTTCTAGCCATAGTTATACAGAAACATCAGAAAATTCTAGGCATTTGAAAACTAACAGACATCTTATATTCTGTACACCTAGCCAGGTTATTACCAAACCAGAGCTACTTATAAAGGATCGCAACGAGATGCTGAACAAGATATGTTTCTTTAATAAATGTATCTTTGACAAAACAAAAATTATGAAAGGTCTTGACATATTTTCCAAAGAAATGCATCTCTGTTTCGTAATTCGTTAAATGTGTTTTCTCTTTGTTATTTCCAATGGTTTACAGATATGCACTGCTGGCCAAAATCGTAAGGCCAATGAACATATAGAAAAAAAATATGAATTTGCGTTGTTAGACTTAACCACTTATTTAAGTAAAGCTTCGAAATATAAAAATAAGAAAAGGGAAAATAAAAACAACTTTTTTAGCATTTAATAGAGAAAATGTGAACAAAATTAAATTAACCTAAATACTAGTTGATCAAAAGTTTATGACTACACAGAAACGAAGAGTTAATCGGAAAACACGTAACGAAATTCATTCATTTGTGTTCAAGCATCAGCATTTTCAGCATCTAACACTAATATCTCCTGTGTTGTTTTGAGTAAAAACATTGCAAAGGCTAAAAAGTTGACAGTTTGTTTTGGAATTTCGCACAAAGCTACTCGAGAGCTATCTATGCTAGCTGTCCCTAATTTAGCAGTGTAAGACTAGAGGGAAGGCAGCTAGTCATCACCACCCACTGCCCACTCTTGGGCTACTCTTTTACCAACGAATAGTGGGATTGACAGTCACATTATACACACCCACGGCTGGGAGAGCGAGCATGTTTAGCGCGAACCCGCGACCCTCGGATTACGAGTCACACGCCTTACGCGCTCGGCCATGCCAGGCCTAAAGTTGACAGAGTTTGAACATGGCAGAAGTTTCGAACTGCAAAAGCAAGGTCTTTTTTTTTTTTTTTCAACATGCCATAACTGACGAGATTGGACGTAGTTAAACTGCTGTTGCAAATTTCTTAAAATATGCTGAGGGATTCCGGAACGCTCTACTCACGTTGATTTGAACTCTCGTCACACCAAACACACTCACCCATTTAACCGTGGGGAAGGACTGAAATATGATGGTCAATGTCTCTATTCGTTGATAAAAGAGCAACCGAATTGTTGTCGTTTGTTGGTGTTGACTAGGTGCCTTCTCGCTAGTCTATAACTGCTCAAAAAGTTAGCGCAGAAAGCCCACGTGTTGTTTCTCGCAAAATTCAAAACAATCCAAGGAAAATTTAGCAGTTAATATGTCATGAAAACTAACTCAGTGTCGAACAAACCTTTTAAAGCTATAAAATATTTCGTATTTTTTTTAATCAAATAGGCCCGGCATGGCCAAGCGTGTTGAGGGGTGCGACTCGTAATCTGAGGGTCGCAGGTTCGCATCCCGGTCGCGCCAAACATGCTCGCCCTTTCAGCCGTGGGGGCGTTATAATGTTACGGTCAATACCAATTATTCGTTGGTAAAAGAGTAGCCCAAGAGTTGGCGGTGGGTGGTGATGACTAGCTGCCTTCCCTCTAGTCTTACACTGCTAAAGTAGGAACGGCTAGCACAGATAGTCCTTGAGGAGCTTTATACGAAATTAAAACACAAACAAAACAAAACTTTGTTCCTTTGCCGCTAAGCTAAAGCTAGTTAAACGCTAATTTAACACTAAGGTACTGATTTATCAATATAAAACTGTTCATTTAAATAAATATTGATCTTCTTTCTGACACTTCATTTTGTTAAATATACTATGACAAATTCATTATTTGTAATTATTGCTTCTATTACAGTGACTTTGTCTCGAACAACAATTCAAAGGGCAAAATGTCATCACTCAAAAAGCAGATCAAGAACGGTCTCCGAAATACCTTCAGCCGCACACATGTGTATAACGTTTATACACAGAAGAAAGGAACAATCAACGAAAATCCGATCACCCTGATTTCTTTCAGCCGTAAGCATGTGAATAATGTATTTAAAAAGGAGAACGAAAAAGCAATCAAAGAAGATCCTATCATCGAGACTGACTCCGGGTGTCACAATTCGTAAGTTCCATGTTTTATTTTACAAATTGTAAACATACCGTTAAACAAGAGGACTTCTGTTTGATGGTTTACTCAGTTTTTACCTCATCAAATAATACCGACAAACATGGCGTGGTTTTAGTTTAAACACATCCAATTAATCTTTTTTCATTGCGATAAAATGTTTGAGAATTTTAAGTTTGTTTTAATTTTCATAGTCTTCTGATCATCTGTGTTTAATGACAGCGATATGAAACAAATTTAATTGCATTACGCATTGTTGTTTTGAATTAAGCACAAAGCTACACAATGGGATATCTGTGCTCTGCCCACCACGGGTATCGAAACCCGGATTTTAGCGTGTAAGTCCGCAGATATACCGCTGAGACACTAGGGGACTGCATTACGCAATCAACTCATTCAAGTCAATGTAAAGAATTTTTTTCCTAAGATAAAAAAAATTTGAACGAATCATACAATAAGTATTGTTTTCTGTTTTGAAATTGATATGTTTCGTTTCAGATACCTTTTTTTATAGAATCTAAATATAATTACAATGTAACCAGGTGGGTTAAGGCATTTTAATCGTAATCGGAAGGTTTGGGGTTCGAATCCCAGTCACGCCAAACATTCTCGCCCTTTCCGCCATGGTGGCGTTATAAAGTGACGGTCAATCCCACTCTTCATTAGGAAAAGAGTAGCCCAACAGTTGGCGGTGGGTGGTGATGATTAGCTTCCTTCCCTCTACCTTTGTACTACTAAATTAGGAACGGCTATCACAGATAACCCTCTTGTAGTTATGTGCAGTCATACCTCATTATATTCATAAAACTAATTAAAATATGAAAATGATAACATATTTTGTATTATATCTGATAATGAATTATCTAATATTTTTAAATACGTATAAATAACACAGACTTCACGTTACCATTGATTTATTTCAACAAAATGAAAATATTGAACTATTCAAAATACACTACAACTGTAAGTTACGAGTTACTTCTCTTTAAAAGTCCAGGAAACTGTGTTTTTTAAAACCTTCAACAAAATCATTTACACTATTCCAGCCATTTTTTATTCTAAGTATACTTAATACGGTCACTTGTGAATTAAAGTAAAGAAGAATATATGAATATCATTACATCTGCTATACCCAAAGTTTCACTTTCACTCTCTATTTTCACACTACTTTTGAAACGAATATGAGCGGACACAAAGGCAAAACGGTTTTTATTTTTCGCATTCACATTATATACTTAACACAAAAATCATATACAAGGATACTTTAGAAAGCGACTGGAACAAACCCTCATAGCTGGTCCTTAGCTCTCCTACTTTTGAAATGAATATGACAAGACACAAAGATAAAACGGTCTTTATTTTTCATAAACAAATTACATACTCAATACTAAAGTCATATACAAGGATACTTTAGAAAGCGACTGGAACAAACCCTCATAGCTGGTCCTTTCCTCTCCTACTTTTGAAGTGAATTTGTTAACGAAATTTGTTTTTTATGTATTCATTTGTTTGACCACAATTATAAGATTGAAAAAAATCATACTCATTTAAAAAACTAGTTTATCTATTGATACATTTTAGTTTTATCAGTTTCCTCCTCCTTTCATAGCTGATTTTTTCCTCTCCTACTTTTGAAAAGAATATGACAAGACACAAAGACAAAACGGTCTTAACTTTTCATAAGCAAATTACATACATAATACAAAAGTCATATGCAAGGATACTTTAGAAACCGACTGGAACAAACCCTTACAGCTGATCCTTTTCTTTCCTACTTTTGAAGTGAGTATTAAAAGACAAAAAGTCAAAACGGTCTTTATTTTTTATAAGCAAATTACATACTCAATACAAAATTCAAATGCAAGGACACTTTAGAAACCTGCTGGAACAAACCCTCATAACTGATCATTTCCTCTCCTACAGTTAAAGTGAATAGGACAACACACACAGGCCAAACGGTCTTTATTTTTCATAAAGAAATTACATTCTCAATACAACAGTCATATATGAGAATATTTCAGAAACCGACTGGAACAAACCCTGATAGCTGGTCCTGTTTTCTCCTACTTTTGAAATGAATATGACAAGACACAAAGGCAAAACGGTCTTTTTTTCATAAATAAATTACATACTCAATACAAAAGTCATATGCAAGAATACTTTAGAAACCGACTGGAACAAACTCTTATAGCTGAACATTTCCTCTCATACATTTGAAGTGAATATGACAAGACACAAAGGCAAAACTGTCTTTATTTTTCAGAAACAAAACATACTCAATACAAAAGTCATATGCAAGAATACTTTAGAAATCGACTGGAACAAATTCTCACAGGTGGTCCTTTCCTCTCCTTCTTTTAAAATGAATAGGACAATACACAAAGCCAAAACGGTCTTTATTTTTCATAAGGAAATTACATATTTAATACAAAAGTCATATGCAAGGATACTTTTGAAACCGACTGGAACAAACCCTCATAGCTGATCCTTTCCTCTCCTACTTTTGAAGTGAATATGACAAGACACAAAGGCAAAACAGTCTTTTTTTTCGTAAAGAAATTACATACTTAATACAAAAGTCATATGCAAGGATACTTTTGAAACCGACTGGAACAAACCTTTGCAGGTGATCCTTTCCTCTCCTACTTTTGAAGTGAATATGACATGACACAAAGGCAAAACGGTCTTTATTTTTCATAAGCAAATTACATACTCAATACAAAAGTCATATGCAAGAACAATTCAGAAATCGACTGGAACAAACTTTCATAGGTGGTCCTTTCCTCTCCTTCTTTTAAAATAAATATGACAATACACAAAGCCAAAACGGTCTTTATTTTTCATAAGGAAATTACATATTTAATACAAAAGTCATATGCAAGGATACTTTTGAAACCGACTGGAACAAACCCTCATAGCTGATCCTTTCCTCTCCTACTTTTGAAGTGAATATGTTGACGAAATTTTTTTTTTATGTATTCATTTGTCTGACCACAATTATATGATTGAGAAAAATCATACTAATTTAAATAACTAGTTCATCTATTAATAGATTTTAGTTTTATCAGCCTCCTCCTACCCTCATAGCTAATCCTTTCCTCTCCTTCTTTTGAAGTGAATATGACATGACACAAAGGCAAAACGGTCTTTATTTGTTATAAGGAAATTTTATTCTCAATACGAAAGTCATATCGGAGAATAGTTCAGAAACCGATTGGAACAAACCCTCATAGCTGGTCTCTTCTTCTCCTACTTTTGATATGAATATGACAAGACACAAAAGCAAAACGGTCTTTTTTTTTCATAAATAAATTACATACTGAATACAAAAGTCAAATGCAAGGATTCTTTTGAAACCGACTGGAACAAACCCTCATAGCTGATCCTTTCCTCTCCTACTTTTGAAGTGAATATGTTGACGAAATTTGTTTTTTATGTATTCATTTGTTTGACCACAATTATATGATTGAGAAAAATCATACTATTTTAAATAACTAGTTTATCTATTAATACATTTTAGTTTTATCACCCTTCTCCTACTCTCATAGCTGATCCTTTCCTCTCCTTCTTTTTAAGTGAATATGACATGACACAAAGGCAAAACGGTCTTTATTTTTCATAAGCAAATTACATACTCAATACAAAAGTCATATAGAAGAATACTTTAGAAACCGACTGGAACAAACTCTCATAGCTGATCATTTCCTCTCCTACATTTAAAGTGAATATGACAAGACACAAAGGCAAAACTGTCTTTATTTTTCAGAAACAAAACACACTCAATACAAAAGTCATATGCAAGAATACTTTAGAAATCGACTGGAACAAACCCTCATAGGAGGTCCTTTCCTCTCCTTCTTTTAAAATGAATATGACAATACACAAAGCCAAAACGGTCTTTTTTTTCATAAGGAAATTACATATTTAATACAAAGGTCATATGCAAGGATACTTTTCAAACCGACTGGAACAAACCCTCATAGCTGATCCTATCCTCTCCTACTTTTGAAGTGAATATGACAAGACACAAAGTCAAAACAGTCTTTTTTTTTCGTAAAGAAATTACATACTTAATACAAAAGTCATATGCAAGGATTTTTTTGAAACCGACTGGAACAAACCTTTGCAGGTGATCCTTTCCTCTTCTACTTTTGAAGTGAATATGTTGACGAAATTTGTTTTTATGTATTCATTTGTCTGACCACAATTATGGATATTTACATAATATAGAAAAAATCATACTTATTTAAAAAAAGTAGTTTATCTATTAATAGATTTCAGTTTTATCAGCCTCCTCCTCCCCTCATAGCTGATCCTTTCCTCTCCTACTTTTGAAGTGAGTATGACAAGACACAAAGGCAAAACGGTTTTTCTTTTTCATAAGCAAATTACATATTTAATACAAAAGTCATGTGCAAATATACTTTAGAAACCGACTGGAACAAACCCTCATAGCTGATCCTTTTCTCTCCTACTTTTGAAGTGAGTATTAAAAGACAAAAAGTCAAAACGGTCTTTATTTTTTATAAGCAAATTACATACTCAATACAAAATTCAAATGCAAGGACACTTTAGAAACCTGCTGGAACAAACCCTCATAACTGATCATTTCCTCTCCTACAGTTAAAGTGAATAGGACAACACACACAGGCCAAACGGTCTTTATTTTTCATAAAGAAATTACATTCTCAATACAACAGTCATATATGAGAATATTTCAGAAACCGACTGGAACAAACCCTGATAGCTGGTCCTGTCTTCTCCTACTTTTGAAATGAATATGACAAGACACAAAGGCAAAACGGTCTTTTTTTCATAAATAAATTACATACTCAATACAAAAGTCATATGCAAGAATACTTTAGAAACCGACTGGAACAAACTCTTATAGCTGAACATTTCCTCTCATACATTTGAAGTGAATATGACAAGACACAAAGGCAAAACTGTCTTTATTTTTCAGAAACAAAACATACTCAATACAAAAGTCATATGCAAGAATACTTTAGAAATCGACTGGAACAAATTCTCACAGGTGGTCCTTTCCTCTCCTTCTTTTAAAATGAATAGGACAATACACAAAGCCAAAACGGTCTTTATTTTTCATAAGGAAATTACATATTTAATACAAAAGTCATATGCAAGGATAGTTTTGAAACCGACTGGAACAAACCCTCATAGCTGATCCTTTCCTCTCCTACTTTTGAAGTGAATATGACAAGACACAAAGGCAAAACAGTCTTTTTTTTCGTAAAGAAATTACATACTTAATACAAAAGTCATATGCAAGGATACTTTTGAAACCGACTGGAACAAACCTTTGCAGGTGATCCTTTCCTCTCCTACTTTTGAAGTGAATATGACATGACACAAAGGCAAAACGGTCTTTATTTTTCATAAGCAAATTACATACTCAATACAAAAGTCATATGCAAGAACAATTCAGAAATCGACTGGAACAAACTTTCATAGGTGGTCCTTTCCTCTCCTTCTTTTAAAATAAATATGACAATACACAAAGCCAAAACGGTCTTTATTTTTCATAAGGAAATTACATATTTAATACAAAAGTCATATGCAAGGATACTTTTGAAACCGACTGGAACAAACCCTCATAGCTGATCCTTTCCTCTCCTACTTTTGAAGTGAATATGTTGACGAAATTTTTTTTTTATGTATTCATTTGTCTGACCACAATTATATGATTGAGAAAAATCATACTAATTTAAATAACTAGTTCATCTATTAATAGATTTTAGTTTTATCAGCCTCCTCCTACCCTCATAGCTAATCCTTTCCTCTCCTTCTTTTGAAGTGAATATGACATGACACAAAGGCAAAACGGTCTTTATTTGTTATAAGGAAATTTTATTCTCAATACGAAAGTCATATCGGAGAATAGTTCAGAAACCGATTGGAACAAACCCTCATAGCTGGTCTCTTCTTCTCCTACTTTTGATATGAATATGACAAGACACAAAAGCAAAACGGTCTTTTTTTTCATAAATAAATTACATACTGAATACAAAAGTCAAATGCAAGGATTCTTTTGAAACCGACTGGAACAAACCCTCATAGCTGATCCTTTCCTCTCCTACTTTTGAAGTGAATATGTTGACGAAATTTGTTTTTTTATGTATTCATTTGTTTGACCACAATTATATGATTGAGAAAAATCATACTATTTTAAATAACTAGTTTATCTATTAATACATTTTAGTTTTATCACCCTTCTCCTACTCTCATAGCTGATCCTTTCCTCTCCTTCTTTTTAAGTGAATATGACATGACACAAAGGCAAAACGGTCTTTATTTTTCAGAAACAAAACACACTCAATACAAAAGTCATATGCAAGAATACTTTAGAAATCGACTGGAACAAACCCTCATAGGAGGTCCTTTCCTCTCCTTCTTTTAAAATGAATATGACAATACACAAAGCCAAAACGGTCTTTTTTTTCATAAGGAAATTACATATTTAATACAAAGGTCATATGCAAGGATACTTTTCAAACCGACTGGAACAAACCCTCATAGCTGATCCTATCCTCTCCTACTTTTGAAGTGAATATGACAAGACACAAAGTCAAAACAGTCTTTTTTTTCGTAAAGAAATTACATACTTAATACAAAAGTCATATGCAAGGATTTTTTTGAAACCGACTGGAACAAACCTTTGCAGGTGATCCTTTCCTCTTCTACTTTTGAAGTGAATATGTTGACGAAATTTGTTTTTATGTATTCATTTGTCTGACCACAATTATGGATATTTACATAATATAGAAAAAATCATACTTATTTAAAAAAAGTAGTTTATCTATTAATAGATTTCAGTTTTATCAGCCTCCTCCTCCCCTCATAGCTGATCCTTTCCTCTCCTACTTTTGAAGTGAGTATGACAAGACACAAAGGCAAAACGGTTTTTCTTTTTCATAAGCAAATTACATATTTAATACAAAAGTCATGTGCAAATATACTTTAGAAACCGACTGGAACAAACCCTCATAGCTGATCCTTTTCTCTCCTACTTTTGAAGTGAATATGTTGACGAAATTTGTTTTTTATGTATTCATTTGTCTGATTACAATTATATGATTGAGAAAAATCATACTAATTTAAATAACTAGTTCATCTATTAATAGATTTTAGTTTTATCAGCCTCCTCCTACCCTCATAGCTGATCATTTCCTCTCCTTCTTTTGAGGTGAATATGACATGATACAAAGGCAAAACGGTCTTTATTTTTCATAAGCAAATTACATACTCAATACAAAAGTCATATAGAAGAATACTTTAGAAACCGACTGGAACAAACTCTCATAGCTGATCATTTCCTCTTCTACATTTGAAGTGAATATGACAAGACACAAAGGCAAAGCGGTCTTTATTTTTCAGAATCAAATTACATACTCAATACAAAAGTCATATGCAAGAATACTTTAGAAATCGACTGGAACAAACTTTCACAGGTAGTCCTTTCCTATCCTACTTTTAAAATGAATATGACAAGACACAAAGCCAAAACGGTCTTTATTTTTCATAAGCAAATTACATACTCAATACAAAAGTCATATGCAAGAATACTTTAGAAATCGACTGGAACAAACCCTCATAGGTGGTCCTTTCCTCTCCTTCTTTTAAAATGAATATGACAAGACACAAAGCCAAAACGGTCTTTTTTTTTCATAAGGAAATTACATATTTAATACAAAAGTCATATGCAAGGATACTTTTGAAACCGACTGGAACAAACCCTCATAGCTGATCCTTTCCTCTCCTACTTTTGAAGTGAATATGACAAGACACAAAGTCAAAACAGTCTTTTCTTTGTAAAGAAATTACATACTTAATACAAAAGTCATATGCAAGGATACTTTTGAAACCGACTGGAACAAACCTTTGCAGGTGATCCTTTCCTCTCCTACTTTTGAAGTAAATATGTTAAAGAAATTTGTTTTTTATATATTAATTTTTCTGAATACAATTATCTCTATTTACATGATAGAGAAAAATCATATTAATTTAAATAACTAGTTCATCTATTAATAGATTTTAGTTTCATCAGCCTCCTCCTACCCTAATAGCTGTACCTTTTTTCTCGTTCTTTTGAAGTGAATATGACATGACACAAAGGCAAAACGGTATTTATTTTTCATAACCAAATTACATACTCAATACGAAAGTCATATGCAAGGATACTTTAGAAACCGACTGGAACAAACCCTTACAGCTGATCCTCTCCTCTCCTACTCTTGAAGTGAATATGACAAGACTGAAAGGCAAAACGGTCTTTATTTTTCATGAACAAATTACATACTCAATAAAAAAGTCATATTCAAGAATACATTAGAAACCGACTGGAACAAACCTTCACAGCTGATCCTTTCTTCTATTACTTTTGAAGTGAATATGTTGACGAATTTGTTTTTATGCATTCATTTATCTGACCAAAATTATCTATGTTTACATGATTGTGAAAAATCATACTAATTTAAATAACTAGTTTACCTATTAATAGATTTTAGTTTTATCAGCCTCCTCCTCCCCTCAAAGCTGATCTTTTCCTCTCCTACTGTTGAAGTGAATATGACAAGACACAAAGGCAAAACGGTTTTTATTTTTCATAAATAAATTACATACTCAATAAGAAAGTCATATGCAAGGATACTTTAGAAACCGACTGGAACAAACCTTTGTAGGTGATCATTTCCTCTCCTAGTTTTGAAATGAATATGTTGACGAAATTTGTTTTTTATATATTCATTTTTCTGACCATAATTATCTATATTTACATGATTGAGAAAAATCATACTAATTTAAATAACCAGCTCATCTATTAATAGATTTTAGTTTCATCAGCCTTTTCCTACCGTCATAGCTGTAACCTTTCCTCTCTTTCTTTTGAAGTGAATATCACAAGACACAAAGGCAAAACGGTCTTTATTTTTCATAAACAAATCACATACTCAATACAAAAGTCACATACAAGAATACTTTAGAATCCGACTGGAACAAATTCTCATAGCTGGTCCTTTCCTCTCCTACTTTTGAAGTGAATATGACAAGACACAAAGGCAAAACGGTCTTTATTTTTCATAAACAAATCACATACTCAATACAAACGTAAGATAGGAGAATATTTCAGAAACCGATTGGAACAAACCCTCATAGCTGGTCCTTTTTTCTCCTACTCTTGATGTGAGTATGACAAGACACAAAGGCAAAACGGTCTTTATTTTTCATAAAAAAATTACATACTCAATAGAAATGTCATATGCAAGGATACATTAGAAACCGACTGGAAAAAACCCTCATAACTGATCATTTCCTCTCCTACATTTGAAGTGAATATGACAAGACACACAGGCAACGCGGTATTTATTTTTCATAAACAAATTACATATTCAATACAAAAGTCATATGAAAGGATACTTTAGAAATCGACTGGAACAAACCCTCATAACTGGTTCTTTCCTCTCCTACTTTTGAAGTGAATATGTTGACGAAATTTTTATGTTTTCATTTGTTTGACCACAATTATATGACTGAGAAAAATCATACTCATTTAAAAAACTAGTTTATCTATTGATACATTTTAGTTTTATCAGTTTCCTCCTCCTTTCACAGCTGATTTTTTCCTCTCCTACTTTTGAAGTGAATATGACAAGACACAAAGACAAAACAGTCTTTACTTTTCATAAGCAAATTACATACTTAAAACAAAACTCATGTGCAAATATACTTTAGAAACCGACTGGAACAAACCCTCATAGCTGATCCTTTCCTCTCATACTTTTGAAGAGAATATGTTGACGAAATTTGTTTTTTATGTATTCATTTGTCTGACCACAATTATATGATCGAGAAAAATCATACGAATTTAAATAACTAGTTTATCTATTAATACATTTTAGTTTTATCAGCCTCCTTCTCCTTTCATAGGTGATCTTTTTTTCTCCTACTTTTGAAGTGAATATTACAAGATAAAAAGGCAAAACGGTCTTTATTTTTCATAAGCAAATTACATATTCAATACAAAAGTCATATGCAAGGATACTTTTAAAACCGACTGGAACAAACCCTCATAGCTGATCCTTTCCACTCCTACTTTTGAAGTGAATATGACAAGACACAAAGGGAAAACAGTCTTTATTTTTCGTAAAGAAATTACATATTTAATACAAAAGTCATATACAAGGATACTTTTGAAACCGACTGGAACAAACCTTTGCGAGTGATCCTTTCCTCTCCTGATTTTGAAGTGAATATGTTGACGAAATTTGTTTTTTATGTATTCATTTGTCTGACCACAATTATCGATATTTACATAATTGAGAAAAATCATACTTATTTAAAAAAGTAGTTTATCTATTAATAGATTTCAGTTTTATCAGCCTCCTCCTCCCCTCATAGCTTATCCTTTCTTCTCCTACTCTGGAAGTGAGTATGACAAGACACAAAGGCAAAACGGTTTTAATTTTTCATAAGAAAATTACATACTTAAAACAAAACTCATGTGCAAATATACTTTAGAAACCGACTGGAACAAACCCTCATAGCTGATCCTTTCCTCTCATACTTTTGAAGTGAATATGTTGACGAAATTTGTTTTTTATGTATTCATTTGTCTGACCACAATTATATGATTGAGAAAAATCATACTAATTTAAATAACTAGTTTATCTATTAATTTATTTTAGTTTTATCAGCCTCCTCTCACCCTCATAGCTGATCCTTTCCTCTCCTTTTTTTGAAATGAATATGTCATGACACAGAGGTAAAACGGTCTTTATTTTTCATAAGCAAATTACATACTCAATACAAAAGTCATATAAAAGGATACTTTAGAAATCGACAGGAACAAACCCTCATAGCTGGTTCTTTCCTCTCCTACTTTTGAAGTGAATATGACAAGACACAAAGGCAAAACGGTCTTTAATTTTCAGAAACAAAACATACTCAATACAAAAGTCATATGCAAGAATACTTTAGAAACCGACTGGAACAAACCATCATAGCTGGTCTCTTTTTCTCCTAATTTTGAAATGAATATGACAAGACACAAAGGGAAAACGGTCATTTTTTCATTAATCAATTACATACTCAATACAAAAGTCATATGCAAGGATTCTTTTGAAACCGACTGGAACAAACCCTCATAGCTGATCCTTCCTCTTTTTTTTTTGAAGTCAATATGTTTGCGAAATTTGTTTTTTACGTATTCATTTGTCTCACCACAATTATATGATTGAGAAAAATCATACTATTTTAAATAACTAGTTTATCTATTAATCTCACCACAATATTTTGTCTCACCACAATTATATGATTGAGAAAAATCATACTATTTTAAATAACTAGTTTATCTATTAATACATTTTAGTTTTATCAGCCTCCTTTTCCTTTCATAGCTGATCTTTTTTTCTCCTACTTTTGAAGTGAATATTACAAGATAAAAAGGCAAAACGGTCTTTATTTTACATAAGCAAATTACATACTCAATACAAAAGTCATATGCAAGGATACTTTAGAAACCGGCTTGAACAAACCCTCATAGCTGATCATTTCCTCTCCTACATTTGAAGTGAATATGACAAGACACAAAGACAAAAAAGTCTTTATTTTTCGTAAAGAAATTACATTTTTAATACAAAAGTCATATGCAAGGATACTTTAGAAACCGACTAGATTAAACCTTTGCGGGTGATCCTTTCCTCACCTACTTTTGAAGTGAATATAATGACGAAATTTATTTTTTATGTATTCATTTGTCTGACCACAATTATCGATATTTACATAATTGAGAAAAATCATACTTATTTAAATAAGTAGTTTATCTATTAATAGATTTCAGTTTTATCATCCTCCTCCTCCCCTCACAGCTGATCCTTTCCTCTCCTACTCTTGAAGTGAATATGACAAGACACAAAGGCAAAAAGGTTTTTATTTTTCATAAGCAAATTACATACTTAATACAAAAGCCATATGAAAGGATACTTTAGAAATCGACAGGAACAAACCCTCATAGCTGGTTCTTTCCTCTCCTACTTTTGAAGTGAATTTGTTAACGAAATTTGTTTTTTATGTATTCATTTGTTTGACCACAATTATAAGATTGAAAAAAATCATACTCATTTAAAAAACTAGTTTATCTATTGATACATTTTAGTTTTATCAGTTTCCTCCTCCTTTCATAGCTGATTTTTTCCTCTCCTACTTTTGAAAAGAATATGACAAGACACAAAGACAAAACGGTCTTAACTTTTCATAAGCAAATTACATACATAATACAAAAGTCATATGCAAGGATACTTTAGAAACCGACTGGAACAAACCTTTGCAGGTGATCCTTTCCTCTCCTACTCTTGAAGTGAATATGACAAGACACAAAGGCAAAAAGGTTTTTATTTTTCATAAGCAAATTGCATACTTAATACAAAAGTCATATGAAAGGATACTTTAGAAATCGACAGGAACAAACCCTCATAGCTGGTTCTTTCCTCTCCTACTTTTGAAGTGAATTTGTTAACGAAATTTGTTTTTTATGTATTCATTTGTTTGACCACAATTATAAGATTGAAAAAAATCATACTCATTTAAAAAACTAGTTTATCTATTGATACATTTTAGTTTTATCAGTTTCCTCCTCCTTTCATAGCTGATTTTTTCCTCTCCTACTTTTGAAAAGAATATGACAAGACACAAAGACAAAACGGTCTTAACTTTTCATAAGCAAATTACATACATAATACAAAAGTCATATGCAAGGATACTTTAGAAACCGACTGGAACAAACCCTTACAGCTGATCCTTTTCTTTCCTACTTTTGAAGTGAGTATTAAAAGACAAAAAGTCAAAACGGTCTTTATTTTTTATAAGCAAATTACATACTCAATACAAAATTCAAATGCAAGGACACTTTAGAAACCTGCTGGAACAAACCCTCATAACTGATCATTTCCTCTCCTACAGTTAAAGTGAATAGGACAACACACACAGGCCAAACGGTCTTTATTTTTCATAAAGAAATTACATTCTCAATACAACAGTCATATATGAGAATATTTCAGAAACAGACTGGAACAAACCCTCATAGCTTGTCCTTTCCTCTCCTACTTTTGAAGTGAATATGACAAGACACAAAGGCAAAACAGTCTTTATTTTTCGAAAAGAAATTACATACTTAGTACAAAAGTCATATGCAAGGATACTTTAGAAACCGACTGGAACAAACTTTTGCAGGTGATCCTTTCCTCTCCTACTTTTGAAGTGAATATGTTGACGAAATTTGTTTTTTATGTATTCATTTGTCTGACCACAATTATCGATATTTACATAATTGAGAAAAAATCATACTTATTTAAAAAGTAGTTTATCTATTAATAGATTTCAGTTTTATCAGCCTCCTCCTCCCCTCATAGCTGATCCTTTCCTCTCCTACTCTTGAAGTGAGTTTGACAAGACAAAAAGGCAAAACGGTTTTTCTTTTTCATAAGCAAATTACATATTTAATTCAAAAGTCATGTGTAAATATACTTTAGAAACCGACTGGAACAAACCCTCATAGCTGATCCTTTTCTCTCCTACTTTTGAAGTGAATATGTTGACGAAATTTGTTTTTTATGTATTCATTTGTCTGACCACAATTATATGATTGAGAAAAATCATACTAATTTAAATAACTAGTTCATCTATTAATAGAGTTTAGTTTTATCACCCTCCTCCTACCCTCATAGCTGATCCTTTCCTCTCCTTCTTTTTAAGTGAATATGACATGACACAAAGGCAAAACGGTCTTTATTCTTCATAAGCAAATTACATACTCAATACAAAAGTCATATAGAAGAATACTTTAGAAACCGACTGGAACAAACACTCATAGCTGATCATTTCCTCTCCTACATTTGAAGTGAATATGACAAGACACAAAGGCAAAACAGTGTTTCTTTTTCAGAAACAAAACATACTCAATACAAAAGTCATATGCAAGAATACTTTAGAAATCGACTGGAACAAATTCTCACAGGTGGTTTTTTCCTCTCCTTCTTTTAAAATGAATAGGACAATACACAAAGCCAAAACGGTCTTTATTTTTCATAAGGAAATTACATATTTAATACAAAAGTCATATGCAAGGATAGTTTTGAAACCGACTGGAACAAACCCTCATAGCTGATCCTTTCCTCTCCTACTTTTGAAGTGAATATGACAAGACACAAAGACAAAACAGTCTTTTTTTTCGTAAAGAAATTACATACTTAATACAAAAGTCATATGCAAGGATACTTTTGAAACCGACTGGAACAAACCTTTGCAGGTGATCCTTTCCTCTCCTACTTTTGAAGTGAATATGACATGACACAAAGGCAAAACGGTCTTTATTTTTCATAAGCAAATTACATACTCAATACAAAAGTCATATGCAAGAACAATTCAGAAATCGACTGGAACAAACTTTCATAGGTGGTCCTTTCCTCTCCTTCTTTTAAAATAAATATGACAATACACAAAGCCAAAACGGTCTTTATTTTTCATAAGGAAATTACATATTTAATACAAAAGTCATATGCAAGGATACTTTTGAAACCGACTGGAACAAACCCTCATAGCTGATCCTTTCCTCTCCTACTTTTGAAGTGAATATGTTGACGAAATTTTTTTTTATGTATTCATTTGTCTGACCACAATTATATGATTGAGAAAAATCATACTAATTTAAATAACTAGTTCATCAATTAATAGATTTTAGTTTTATCAGCCTCCTCCTACCCTCATAGCTAATCCTTTCCTCTCCTTCTTTTGAAGTGAATATGACATGACACAAAGGCAAAACGGTCTTTATTTGTTATAAGGAAATTTTATTCTCAATACGAAAGTCATATCGGAGAATAGTTCAGAAACCGATTGGAACAAACCCTCATAGCTGGTCTCTTCTTCTCCTACTTTTGAAATGAATATGACAAGACACAAAAGCAAAACGGTCTTTTTTTTCATAAATAAATTACATACTGAATACAAAAGTCAAATGCAAGGATTCTTTTGAAACCGACTGGAACAAACCCTCATAGCTGATCCTTTCCTCTCCTACTTTTGAAGTGAATATGTTGACGAAATTTGTTTTTTATGTATTCATTTGTTTGACCACAATTATATGATTGAGAAAAATCATACTATTTTAAATAACTAGTTTATCTATTAATACATTTTAGTTTTATCACCCTTCTCCTACTCTCATAGCTGATCCTTTCCTCTCCTTCTTTTTAAGTGAATATGACATGACACAAAGGCAAAACGGTCTTTATTTTTCATAAGCAAATTACATACTCAATACAAAAGTCATATAGAAAAATACTTTAGAAACCGACTGGAACAAACTCTCATAGCTGATCATTTCCTCTCCTACATTTAAAGTGAATATGACAAGACACAAAGGCAAAACGGTCTTTATTTTTCAGAAACAAAACATACTCAATACAAAAGTCATATGCAAGAATACTTTAGAAATCGACTGGAACAAACCCTCATAGGAGGTCCTTTCCTCTCCTTCTTTTAAAATGAATATGACAATACACAAAGCCAAAACGGTCTTTTTTTTCATAAGGAAATTACATATTTAATACAAAGGTCATATGCAAGGATACTTTTCAAACCGACTGGAACAAACCCTCATAGCTGATCCTATCCTCTCCTACTTTTGAAGTGAATATGACAAGACACAAAGTCAAAACAGTCTTTTTTTTCGTAAAGAAATTACATACTTAATACAAAAGTCATATGCAAGGATTTTTTTGAAACCGACTGGAACAAACCTTTGCAGGTGATCCTTTCCTCTTCTACTTTTGAAGTGAATATGTTGACGAAATTTGTTTTTATGTATTCATTTGTCTGACCACAATTATGGATATTTACATAATATAGAAAAAATCATACTTATTTAAAAAAGTAGTTTATCTATTAATAGATTTCAGTTTTATCAGCCTCCTCCTCCCCTCATAGCTGATCCTTTCCTCTCCTACTTTTGAAGTGAGTATGACAAGACACAAAAGCAAAACGGTTTTTCTTTTTCATAAGCAAATTACATATTTAATACAAAAGTCATGTGCAAATATACTTTAGAAACCGACTGGAACAAACCCTCATAGCTGATCCTTTTCTCTCCTACTTTTGAAGTGAATATGTTGACGAAATTTGTTTTTTATGTATTCATTTGTCTGATTACAATTATATGATTGAGAAAAATCATACTAATTTAAATAACTAGTTCATCTATTAATAGATTTTAGTTTTATCAGCCTCCTCCTACCCTCATAGCTGATCATTTCCTCTCCTTCTTTTGAGGTGAATATGACATGATACAAAGGCAAAACGGTCTTTATTTTTCATAAGCAAATTACATACTCAATACAAAAGTCATATAGAAGAATACTTTAGAAACCGACTGGAACAAACTTTCACAGGTAGTCCTTTCCTATCCTACTTTTAAAATGAATATGACAAGACACAAAGCCAAAACGGTCTTTATTTTTCATAAGCAAATTACATACTCAATACAAAAGTCATATGCAAGAATACTTTAGAAATCGACTGGAACAAACCCTCATAGGTGGTCCTTTCCTCTCCTTCTTTTAAAATGAATATGACAAGACACAAAGCCAAAACTTTCTTTTTTTTTCATAAGGAAATTACATATTTAATACAAAAGTCATATGCAAGGATACTTTTGAAACCGACTGGAACAAACCCTCATAGCTGATCCTTTCCTCTCCTACTTTTGAAGTGAATATGACAAGACACAAAGGCAAAACAGTCTTTTTTTTCGTAAAGAAATTACATACTTAATACAAAAGTCATATAAGCAAGGATACTTTTGAAACCGACTGGAACAAACCTTTGCAGGTGATCCTTTCCTCTCCTACTTTTGAAGTGAATATATTGACGAAATTTGTTGTTTATGTATTCATTTGTCTGACCACAATTATCGATATTTACATAATTGAGAAAAATCATACTTATTTAAATAAGTAGTTTATCTATTAATAGATTTCAGTTTTAATCAGCCTCCTCCTTTCCTCATAGCTGATCCTTTCCTCTCCTACTCTTGAAGAGAGTATGACAAGACACAAAGGCAAAACGGTCTTTATTTTTCATAATCAAATTACATACTCAATACAAAAGTCATATGCAAGGATACTTTAGAAACCGGCTTGAACAAACCCTCATAGCTGATCATTTCCTCTCCTACATTTGAAGTGAATATGACAAGACACAAAGGCAAAACAGTCTTTATTTTTCGTAAAGAAATTACATACTTAATACAAAAGTCATATACAAGGATACTTTAGAAACCGACTACATTAAATTTTTGCAGGTGATCCTTTCCTCTTCTACTTTTTAGGTGAATATGTTGACGAAATTTGTTTTTTATGTATTCATTTTTGTGACCACAATTATCTATATTTACATGATTGAGGAAAATCATACGAATATAAATAACTAGTTCATTTATTAATAGATTTTAGTTTTATCAGCCTCCTCCTACTCTCATAGCTGATCCTTTCCTCTCCTTCTTTTGAAGTGAATATGACATGATACAAAGGCAAAACGGTCTTTATTTTTCATAAGCAAATTACATACTCAATACAAAAGTCATATAGAAGAATACTTTAGAAACCGACTGGAACAAACTCTCATAGCTGATCCTTTCTTCTCCTACTTTTAAATTGAATATGACAAGACACAAAGGGAAAACGGTCTTTATTTTTCATAAACAAATTACTTACTCAATACAAAAGTCATATTCGAGAATATTTGAGAAACCGACTGGAACAAACACTCATTACTGGTCCTTTCTTCTCCTTCTTTTGAAGTGAATATGTTGACAAAATTTGTTTTTCATTGATTCATTTGTCTGACCACAATTATCTATGTTTACATGATTTTGGAAATCATACTAATTTAAATAACTAGTTTATCTATTAATAGATTTTAGTTTTATCAGCCTCCTACTCCCCTCATAGCTGATCCTTTTTTCTCCTACTCTTGAAGTGAATATGACAAGACACAAAGGCAAAACGGTCTTTATTTTTCATAAGGAAATTACATACTTAATACAAAAGTCATATGCAAGGATACTTTAGAAACCGACTGGAACAAATCTGTCAAGCAACTTGAACACGTTTGTGTAAAGCTCAAGACACTCAAAACCACTTTAATGTAAAAATGCAAAAAGTCAATGTTTCAAGACTGGAAAGAAGACCTTGGTTCTCACACCAACAGACAACAATAAACTATGGTTGCAGTGAAAAGGCCTTTTTCATGTCCAGAAAGTAGCCAGCAGAATGGATTATGAAGTGAAAGCGTATGAGGAGACCCAGAAAAAACATGCCAATATCTTCAAAAGGTACTTCAAGATGAAAGAAAACATGGCGGGTGTAGCTCTCGAGGCACTTTTGGATATGTCTCATGTATTGTTTTTTTGATAAAGAATCTCAAGAATGATGATTTTAATGACGATTAAGAAATACTAGACCTAAAACTACTGGAAAGAGATGAGACAAGGAATCAAACATATAAGAACTGACTTGTTTTATATTGTGCAAGCAGACAGACAGTAATAACAAGGTTACTTATTTAACCGCTTGAGAATCATCTGAGATGCAGTTCAATTGTGGTGCACTGACTTTATTCTAGTACTCAGAATGTTTTTCGAAGCTCCAACCGAGTATTGTTAAAGATTACCTCATAGTTTGTAGAAAAAGAAAATGTAGGTGCTCAGCTAAGAAATTTATATGTGGACATGTGAACAACTGGTTACTGTATGAAGAAAATCAGTGAAAATGAAAATAAAACAAACTTAGTGAAATATATATTTAGTGTGCTTCTATATTTAACCATAAATATTATGGAGTGAAGATTACTCAATTGTTATAAGGAAAGAAAATAAATACTGTATTAATAGAAAAGACAAACATAATTTCTTCAAGTGGAGTTCTACAGTAACCAAACTCGTCTGTGTGAAATGTTTCACAAAATATAATTATTTAAATCTTGAATATATCTGTGATAGCCCATATGGTCGTGTAGGTGAAGTTATCACTGACTGTATTATTATGACAGATTTTTTTAGTCAAATGGTGTTCTGAACTAAATTGAGTCGCCTGTGTAGAATTTAACGAAAAACAAATATTTAAAGCCTGCGATAAAACAAAAATGTAAAAACAATTGTATAGACATTTTAATCGTTTTGAACACTTTATTTTAAATAAGTGGATTGTACTGTCAGTTTATTCTTGAAATTTGTAGCCAACAGTTCACATACACCTACTGTGAAAAATCGCGACCGATGTGAAACATGACCGTCGTTAGCCAGCTGAGATTACACAGTTGTACATGATCGTGAAAGACAAACAGCAGAATTGGGCCTATATATGCATAACTGTTGTCGTGGAAGAGTGTAGAGATTACCGTTATGCCATATTTATTTTGATAAATGGATGGAGAAGGATTAGCAACTTGAGCTTTACTTAAAGATGTTGAACTACGAAGATTTGTTGAATAACAAGTAGTAATAGGAAAACAAAGAGAGAGAGAAGAAGAGTATGGGAAGAATGGAAATAGAGTAGGAACACAACGTGAAATCACCTACATATCACAACACAAAGGTGGAACAACGAATGAAAATGGATACAGGACCAACCAATTCAACCTGCCCAAATTTTATGAAGAATGATAACATGGATGGTTTCCTGGAATGATATGAAATAATCGTCCAAATTAGAAATTGGGATAAAGGTGGCTGTACAATCTGTTTCTGCCCATTTCTCACGGAAATAGACTTTAAATATATCTAGGTATGACGTCAGAAAATACCATGGACTATGAGAAGTTACATGTGATGTTAATAAAACACAATGAACTCACAAGAAATTCAATTTAAACACTGGAGAAACTATACTTCACAAGATCACCACATATATCTTAAATTATTTATTCAATTGTAAATGTTTTATATCATTACTACCACAATCTTCCTTTAAGGTAAGTGGTCGAAAAGTGAATCTTATTTATATAATATATTTATAATATAATATAATATATATAATATATTTATATAATATATAAGTAATGCACTTACTTAAAATATTTTTATTGTACGGAAAATACGTCAGCTTTTTATCACATGGCTATTTATCGTAAATTATAGCGCACTTGACATTTTGCTCTAATTTTATCATTAAAAGTTATAATCGTTATAATTAAGTCATTGCACAGTAATCACTGTTATCGTCATGATTCAATATTGTGAATTGTTCACACACAAAATATTTTATCCTATTCTTATAAATCACAGTTTCACCTGCAGTAAATTCATAACTTGTTATTATTTCCGGATTTTAACTCACATCGTATGGTAAACGTTTTCTCTCACTGATACAATTATAACACTGCTTTTAGCGAACTTACTTAGAAGTAATTGGTTCTATGCGTATCATTACAAGATCACCGATAATCTCGTATCACAGTGAATGTTATTCATTATTATACACATACCTATCAATATTAATTTGAAGTGAAGTATTTGCTTTTTGAAAACATTGAAGTGAATTATTTTCAGTGCAAAAATTGAATATTTTATAAGAAACCCTTTCCTAAGTCAATATTTTAGTTTTCTTTCTTGTCATAGCTGCTTATATTAATCTCATCGTATCGTAAATATTTCACCTTATTGATAGCTTGTTCACTCTGCGTCCAGTGAATTGGTGGCACTGTAAATATATTAACATAATACCGATTTCTATCAGATCTGATACTATTGAGAGCATAGAAGATGTTTTCATAAAATATTTACCTATACTGAAATCGTTTCAAATTAAATGTTTACCTTAGTAGTTTATTTTAAAATTATGTCTAATGAATTCACTGCACAACAAATGTTTCCTTTTTTATCCTTAAACATTTAATTATAATAAACTCATGAGACACTGCAGTAAACATTTTCAAAGTTGTTGTTGTTTTGAATTAAGCACAAAGCTACACAATGGACTATCTGTGCTCTGCCTACCACGGGTATCGAAACCCGGCTTTTAGCATCTAAGTCCGCAGACATACCGCTGAGCCACTGGGGGGCAACGAGTGTAGCGGAGAGACGAAGATTGAGAGAGCGAGATTCTGTTTAATAGTTTTATAAAAGATTGATCGAATTAAAGAAATAAAAGATTCTAAAGTTAAAGCGATGTTACGTTTAAAGTGAGTCTGATGGTCTTACACTGTTTTCATAACAGTGAGCTGTTGGATCTTTTTGTACAGTATACTGGGCATATTATAGGAAATAAAACAATCATATATTCATGTGGAGGTCCGATGTCGGTTTTGTAAAGTTAGATGATTTAGTGCCTGTTTCAGCCTTTGTTCGATTCGGCGGGGAATGCTAGTTTGTTTCTTGTTTTCTTGTAGTAAGTGGCCCAGGATAGACATCAGTTTACTGTGATTCTTATCAATTTGATGGTTGTTTCACAGGTGATGAAGGTTCTGTACAGTGAAAGTTCGATTTGCCTGATGTTTTTGTCTTCCAATTTTCTTTTGAAATGCTACAGCGTGCGTTTTGATTGAATTGAGCAGTATTCGGCACATATTATACTATTTAATTAATTTCTTTAGTAAGACTTGGGCTATGGACACTGCAGTGAGTGAATCACGTGATGTACTTCAGATAACATTGTTATCAGTACACTGAGAGATGAGGGTATAGATTAACTGTGGGAGCGATCTGCCATTTACGAATAGAGTGTAGAGTAGCGGGACGAGGACAGAGACCTGGAGGACTCCTGCTGCTAGTGGAAATGCGTTGGAAGTGCTGTTATTGATTTCAACTTTAGCAGTCTCATTAGCGATAAAGTTAGGAAGCCATCTGGATTCACTGAACGTGTCCCATTTGTTGGTTTTAATTATCCTTTTTACATGATTGTTCGTGATGTTCATAAGGTCCCTAAGTGACATATCACTGTTTCTGCTAAATTGGAGCTTTCTTTTTTCATGGATTAGATGGTTTACTTCCAATACGAGTTCCAATGAATTTAAATTATGAGTGACTGTTTCACTTGTAACTGTGTTAATTACATTTAAGGTAGTGTTGATAAGCAGGGAGGCATGATTGTCTATTTCTTTGGTGTTCGAAGCTTATGTTATAATTTCGGGTAATGTATCTCAATTTTTAAGTTAAGAATTG
The DNA here is from genome assembly GCA_011833715.1 of Carcinoscorpius rotundicauda. Classification (NCBI taxonomy): domain Eukaryota; kingdom Metazoa; phylum Arthropoda; class Merostomata; order Xiphosura; family Limulidae; genus Carcinoscorpius; species Carcinoscorpius rotundicauda. The sequence continues at coordinate 28,154,410 of CM022392.1, forward strand.
AGAAACCTTGTATTATTTGAGAAGGATTGGAGGAGTGGCCGTAATTGTAGATCGTGAAAAAAGTGGACCGTGATCGTTGTGAATGTGACTGTTGTGCACTTGAATGAGCGATGAGATAAAGAGATACTGTTACCAAATTCAATACATTCTGTTCCCTTTGGATTGGTGTGTCGTGCTAATATTGTTAATGACAAGGTAATTGTTGCCTGTTAGCAGGTGATGTTGTACTTTTCCTTTTCTGTTGATGGGTATACAGTTGAAATCAGCGCGTTTAGAACTAAGATAACCAGTTATTATTACGTTTGGGTAATTATTAATGATCGACTGTATCTACACGTCATCAGGTAATAAGGTTGGGAAAAAGATGGCAAGTAGTGTTATGATAGTTCAACTGGGTAACCTGCCTTGTCACTGTTCGTATTCAAACCTTCATATACAACGAGCAACATTGTTCAACTGTTCCCAATTGGCCTCTCACAATACTAATCCATACAATGTAAATTCACCTCTAGCGAGAAGAAGGAAGATAAAGCTATGTTATGTGATTGAAATAAAGATGGTTGGCAATTGCTCTGATGCTTTGGTTAAATAACTTTGGGAAAAATAAGAGAAAACGTACGAGACTTTTAGACATTATTTTCAACTTCTAACGCAGTTTTATCTGCTCTTTTACAGGTGAAGTTGTTTCTTGTAAATTCATTGTTAATCACAAAGCTACATAATTGACTATTTTTACTGAGAGTAAAAGGACGAGTATGTTTGGCGTGACGGGAATTCGAACCCGTGACTCGAAGATTACGAGTCAAGTGCTTTAATAATCTGGTCATGTCGGGCCGTCATGTTAAAGCGGAACGTTATACTTGCTTAACTCAAGAGAACTAAGACGTTTGTGAATAAAATTATTATACTGTGTATGATATATTTATTTAAATAAGAACAAGAACAGACATTCAAAATATGCATAAAATATTGATCAAATTTATTTAAAGAAAGTGTTTCGTTTTTTTAATGGACTATCTCATGGGGTTAAAAGAGAACGCCAATTATACGGCATTTTCATGAAGTTCATTTTTGCATACAATATGATAGCGTTAATATAAATTAACAATTGCGAAGAAGTAAGAATTTCTATTTCCTCTCTATCTTTTCCATTTTGTTCATCTTCTAAATCTCTCACACTGTTATCATCTTGCGATTCTATTGTAGATGTTAAGTCAATTTCATCAGTTTATGTTAAAACATTCTTGTTAACGTTCACAAAACTTTCCGCGTTCACAGAATCATCTGCATCAATCTTTTCAATCAGAGTTTGGATTCCACTGGAATCATCATAACAAACAACTTTTCCACAATCTCCGTCATCATCAAAAATTAATCCATAGTTTCGAAAGCACTTTATTACGATTTGATTGGATGACTTAAAAATGCGATTGCATCTAAAACGTCAATTTTCATGATCATTTCATGTACTCACAGTCGTCCACGTTTACAATTATATGCTGAAACATCAATTTTCTGTATTTCAATTTTATATACTGCATAATTCTATCTTATAGTTGTTGTAGAACTGATAATGTACATGTAGGTAGAAAGACTAAACGAACATTTGAAAGTTGAAGTTTTGGGTGACAAGTTGCGTTATATAGAAAAAGTAAAACATTCCTATTTCCTTGTTCCATTCTTTTAATTTGTTCAAAAATTCCTTGAATACAGCACTTGTCATCCACGCTTTATTATTCGCTTCCAATTTACACAAAGTTGATTCTCCTCAAAATCTTTGAAACAGCGCGGATTTTCACTATTACCTATTACCCATGGTTTCTCTAATTTTCCATCGACAAACGCGGCAAAAGTACAGTCAATTGTTCTTTCAAATAGCGACCTCCGGAATAATGATGGTTAGAATGAGAACAGAATATATTTCACCAATACTTACTATAACAAAATGTTCGAAAATTTATTGATATTTAAACATATTATTAATGAAATAAGAATTTACTTATATTTAAAGAAATTATTAATTAAATAAGAAATTAATATTTAATCAAAAACATTTTTCCGCTTTACTCAGGTTTTAATCCTATTTGTTGACAGATGAGGTTAATGAAAGATAGTTTTCCGCCCGCGTTACGCAGCTTTTGCAATATTGAGCACCTATTATAGGAGAAATCTTAAAATAATGCTGCAAAATTTTGATAGTTCCGGCTAAGACAGGATTTACTGTATATATATACATGTAAAACTACATTTCTTAGCCTAAATCTCCTAATTTAGCCAAGCATCGTCAAAACTGCAATAGAATCGAACGTAGAAATAATACATTTAGTTAGCTATGCCCATTACTGCCTCGACTTTTAACTCTGATTTATGTATATAGTTTCTTTTGATCAAAATGCCCCCCTCTAGTATAGCGGTATGTCTCCGAATTTACAACGCTAAAATCAGGGGTTTGATTCCCCTCGGTGGGCTGAGCAGTTAGCCCGATGTGGCTTTGCTGTAATTAAAATAACAACAACACAAACATCAAAAGTTAATATCATTTAGCAAAAAGAAAAGGATGGCTTGCCTGACCTGAATAATGATTCGAAAAGATCAAATAATAGTTCACCAGTATTTGATTTGGTTTGTTTTCAATTTTGCGCAAAGCTACACGAGGGCAGCTAGTCATCATCATTACCATCCACCTCCAACTCGTGGGCTACTCTTTTACCAACTCATAAAGGTTTTGACCGTCACTAACAACGCTCCCACAACGGAAAGGGCGAGCACGTTTGGTGTGACTTGAATACGCGACCCTCGAAGTTTAGCAATAAGTTTATGGACTTAAAATGCTAAAATCCAAGTTTCCATTCTGCAACACCAAACCATGCAAGAACAAAAGTCCGAAACATTCAATGTATTGTTAAAAAGAGAGAAATAATACAAAATTCATTGCAATGTTCAAAACATTTTGCGCCATGCATGGCAACATCCTGTTAGTGACTATATAAACTGTATATTTGTTTTTTTAAAAAACAATGATGTACCAACATAATGAAAACTTCGAAATTGAAAATAAAGAGGTGGAAATACCAACAACACTAAACGAAGAAAAACGATATTAAAAATCCACTATTAAAGAATTACACTTTATTATCGGTCCTGACATGGTCAAGTTGTTAGAGCCCTCGACTTGCAAAATTCAAATTTTAGACCCCGTCTCAACAAATATGCTCGTGCTTTCAGCCGAAATGGTGTTATTATGTGATAATTAATTCCACTATCTATTGGTAAAAAAATAACCTAAGAATTGGCGCTGGTTGATGAAGACTAGCTGCCTTCTCTTTTGTCTTTCCTCTAGAGCCATCTAAACACGTACGTACTTCTGAACATGCACAACTGATGAGTTTTTCCAGAGGGAAAACCGAAAAACAGTTTGTTGAAAAGTTGCAAATTGTGAATGATCAATGATGTTTTTGAGAAAACATCTGTTACATACGATAAAGTGCATTAAATGTAAGTTTATTACAATAAAAAATTTTCCACGTCACCAGCTTTTAACAGGAACATTCTCTTGCCAACATTGTATACATATAACGTTCGTAAAGCACTCTTTTTTTTATTATTTTCCAGTAATTACAGTACGCCACAAGTGTAATCACTATTATACTTTCATCGTAACTTCTAGTAAGTTCGCATTTAACCCTTGGAAAAGTAACAACGGCGTATGTTTACGCAATTTCTGGAAAAGAGGATAACAAATCGTGGTTATAATTACAGGAGTAAAAATGTAGGTGGGTCAATTACTTTTGTACAGGAGAGGATATCTTTTGTAGTTGTCACTGGAAAACAGCATTCAGTTTTGTACGTTAAGATGTGCGATACAGTATGTGTACAAACACAATGTATTTATATTGCTAATTTAAATTATTTAAAATCTATTGGTATCAACAATACATGGAAACTTGCATGGTTCTCTAGCATTTATTTGTTGTTTTTAATACAGCGAACTTATATGAGCAAAAAATTTGAAAAGTTTGCTTTTGACCAGCACTTGTTTAATAATAATTAGTTCAAGTTTAAAATTAATTTTGATGATCTAACCATGCACTTGGAAGTGGACAGAATAAGGAGCTTAGTTGTCGATATTTCCTTGCCCCACCCTTTTATAGTAATATTTAATAAATTAACGTTTCGTTGCTCGTGTATGGTGCTTCGATTACCATAACAACTCATATAAATGTTATTCAATACATTTTCATCTGCACAACAAGTTAGTTGCTATCTGTTCACCACAAAGTATCGAACACCAAATTTTTGCATTTAAGTCCAGGTCGTTGCTGTTGATATATCGGGAGATGAATGTAGTTCATGGTATTTTCTGTTAAGTTGTTGAACACAATACACACTTATATATGCAAAAACGACTCGTTTGGGTTGAGAAAATATTTTACGTAGAACAGCGAATAACGTTTCGACCTTCTTCGGTTATCGTCAGGTTCACAAATAAAGAAAGAGGTAACAGACCGGAAGCTGACCACATATTTGGAAGGGGTTGCGTAACGAGTAACGGAATGTAGAGGGCGGTGTTACATCTTTGAATATATAATTTTATCTTATTACATTTAATATAGGTATAAAGGCGTTCCTTTATATTGGTTTATTTTAAGTTGTTGTACAAGCAAGGCTTCTTTAGTTTTGCATTTATGTTTGTTTCTTTATTTAGTATTTGAGTGTTTTCTATGGTTATGCAGTGTGTATTTGACTTGCAGTGTTCGAAAACGTGTGTAGGTGACTTTTATGTACAAACACATAATTAAAGAAGCCTTACTTATTCAACAACTTAAACCCAAAATAAACCAATATAAGGGAACTTCTTTATACCTATATTAAATGCGGTCACAAGTGCTGTTCATGTCGACCCACTGTGTTTGCATCACCCTGCTCTCTCCATGTCTATTAGAATACATGTCATCGTGAGCCTGTGGATGTGGAGCTGGATCTTCCTTCCTCTCCTCTCTTCGGCGGGCCTTGCCGTACTGACTCTCAGCTTTTCATGACGCTCCCCCCGTTGAAACTTAATAGTATATTAGCCTCGTGGTCATCCATGACCATCACATTCAGATAATGTAGCAATTCACAAGCCACTGGAATTTTACTTCATCATTTCCATTTTCACTTGTATTATTTATTCTTGCCATGTGTGGAGTGAAGAGAAACAACAGTTTCTGACCGCCCCTGGTTATTTTTCGTTCGTGATGAACGAAATTATAATTTAACCAAAATTCCTACCCTGATCTGGCCTATATTAAATATAATAAATCAAAATTATATATTCAAACATCTAACACCGCCCTCTACATTCCGTTACTCAGTTACGCAACCCCTTCCAAACATGTGGTCAGCTTCCGGTCAGTTACCTCTTTCTTTCTTTGTGAACCTGACGATGATCAAAGAAGGTGGAAAAGTTGTTCGCTCTACTTCGTAAAATATTTTCTCAACCCAAACCAGCCGTTTGCAAGATTAATGATGGTTGAAGGAGGCTGAAATTTGCTAAACTGACTGGATTGATCTCACAAATTCAAAAATGATATCAAACCAAGTTTATCTTTCTCAAGATTTTCATAGTGAGGCAGTAAAATCACCTGAAAACCCAAAATCATAAAAAAACATTGGTTTATTTACAAAGCCACAGCTCTAAGACTTAATATGATACAAAGCTGACTTTTTTTTCTAATTTCCTATAACATATAAGTTGATAAATCAGCAATTGTTGTAATTAAAAGTCTGTTAGATGTCTGTAAAAACTTAGCTGCATGCAACTTTTATGATTTAGGTAAAAAATAGCCTTACTTCAGGCCACAGTTTTGCTCTGTCACCAGTTATTCAGCCTTTTATCATATATTCTTACATCTCTGAATATGAACTACAAAAATAATCAGGATGGCATTCAACCTACGTTTTGAGTTATAATTTTTTAAACTATCCTCTGACCATACTTTTTTTACTTGATAAAAAAAAAACCCTTCAATTCAGGTGTGTTACTGTGTAAATATATTCATACAATTTTGAAAAATACCTGTAAGAATTTTATGAATCCTATGAAAATATTCTAACCAGCCTTTCACAATGTTAAATTATGAAGTTGTAAGAAACAAGAAAGAATTAATTCATTTCTGAACAAGTTTATTGACTAGTTTAAGATTCATAATTTAATAAATACAAAGAAAAATCAGACACAAAAAGCACAGTGCTACAAGGGATAACTGAAAAAGATTATAGTCACACCCACTGCAATAATCTTGACAATGAAATGTTTCAAAAACTGCTTTCGCAAAAAATTAGCCTTAATAACATCAAATAAACATTGATTTATTCAAACAATTTGAATAAATTTCTGAAATTCGAGTTTGATTATGTTGAGATCACTTTGACTTAGAACATAGTGGCGAGCACTACTGCCTTGCACTATAGATGCACTTATCAGACAAAGAATATTGATGGAAAGGATTCCAGCTTTCATCGTTATGTGACCATGCAGGCCATGAATACAGTACTTTTGATTTCTTCATAAATGACACCAACACATCGAAATGTTTATCTGATGTATCTTTTATGCTTCCCACATACCATTCATGATTGTATCTGCATGCCACATATTTCCTTGGCTGATAACTGTCATTGCTATCATTGGACCCTATATGAGTGACTGCAGCATCACTTTCACTGCTACTACCAACAGTTACAACTGTGTACACATCATCATCTGATAGCCTTCTCATATACAATTTGTTGGTAGAGTAGAATAAAGCTGTGATGTGACCTAATACCTGCCACAGTTTTACATTTTTCATAGCTCTCAAGTAGATCAAACTTTACACAATTCTGCAGGACTGATTCCTGATTGACAAGAAAGAACTGAATGCCCTGAATGTGGTCCTTTGTCCAATGGTACATATAAGAGACACTTAAAATTCGATAATTTATTATTTTGCACAACCTTGAATGTTGTGAAGATCATGTTCAGAGATGTAAGAATATATGATAAAGGCTGATTAGAATATTTCAATGGGATTCATACATTATTTCAAAATTGTATGGATATATTTGCACACAGTAACACACCTGAATTTAAGATTTTTGTCAAGTAAATAATGCACGATCAGAGGATACTTTAAAAAATTATTACTCAAAAAGTAGGTTAAACACTATCCTGATTTTTTGTAGATCATATTCAGAGATGTAAGAATATATGATAAAAATCTGAAAAGGCTGAATACCTGGTGACATGGTCAAACTGTGGTCTGAAGTAGGGCTAGTTTTAGCTAAATCATAGAAATATGCATGCTACTTCCTTTTTTTTTTTTTACAGGAGATCTAATACAATTTTAATTCCAACAATTGCTGATTTATCAACTGATACGTTATAGAAAATTTGAAAACGCAATTCAGCTTTGTATTATATTAAGTCTTAGAGTTATGGCTTATTAAATAAACCTATGCTTTTTTACAATTTTGGGTTTTCAGGCGATTTTACAGCCTAACTATGAATTATCCTAAAAGAGATAAACTTGGTTGGAGACCATTTTTGAATTCTGTGAGATTAATTCAGTCAGTGTAGCAAATATCAGCCTTCTACCACCATAACTGTTGTAGCTTTAAGCAGCCAAATTTGCCTGAAAATGAATTTGCCAAAAATAAAAAAAAACTTAACTCAATTTTACAGGACTGTAAATCAGAAACTATCAGAGATATTGATCTAATCTTTGGCAAATTTTCATTATGTGGGTAGATGAGCACATGTGAATTTTTTTCAAGGCATTCTGAGGGGGTCACCTGGAAAATTTCCAAAATCTGGATGATTTGACATGGAATGACCCCTACAATTTATGAAAATCATATCAGCATTTTACAGTACCCACGACTTACAAACAGATAGATTGTGATAATTGTTTTTATGAAGAGTAGGCATACTATATGTCTCTTTTTTATAACATAAATCTTCAAAGTACATGTAGTTTTAGTGCATAATGTTGGTCAAGGAAACTATAAAGTTTCTCTTGCCCTTGTTATCTCCGAAAGCTAATATACTCTTTTGGGTTATCATATCAACCATTGAAAATGTTACAAAAATAATATCCTGCTTAGTTCTGGTGTGAAAAAAACAGAATCATGCATTATAAATGGTCATCATACTAAGTTACTAATTGAACAAAAATCCACACCTGGAAACACACAAATTTACTCAATTTTCTGCAAAGTGAAAATATACACAGGAAGAATTAAAAGCATTGTTAGTGTTCACAAAAGAAATCATTTGAAACAACCTTTAATCAGCCAAATATTCATTTTAAACTGCACCAAATCCACACAAGTGTTCTAATTGTGAAATTATAAAAACCTACACATAAAAGTTGAAAACCATCTCTGTATGAATATCAGGAAAATGACTAAAGATATATTTTCCAACTTAAATTAAATATGGTATAGTCAACAAGTAACAACTTTTAAATATTGAATATATGCCCAACAACATTTTAAATCCTAAACAAACCAGATGTAAGACATATCTTCCACATCATCACCAACATGCACAGTTTAAAACTTTTATCATCACTGAAGACAAATATATACATACAGCTTACAAGTGAATTTACTCAAAGAACTTGGAGTTACTGAATGAATGAGAAAAGAGTATAACTATATCATTAACATATCAGATAATTTCCAAATAAGTGAGTGCATATGTAAATGGTTATGATTAGTAGGTTTATGTTTACATAGTAGACTGTGTATGTACGTGGTTTTATGGTTAAAATGTCAGATGGTGTAGGAATAAAATAACACAGTTACAACTGTCAGAAACATGTAAACATAAGCTTCTTAACAGCAAAGCACATAATGGAATGATTAAAACTCTGAGATTATATGCCAGGAGTTCAGAGTGTGAGTAAAAATAAATGGTTTTAATTTGTCTATTGAAGAACGTACAAGAAAATGGTCAAAACATTTGGATTGTGCATTAGCAGAAGCATGCAAGAAAAGAGTTAAAGCTTGAATGATACATCAGCAGAGGTAAGTAATAGTTGAGACATTTGGATTATGTTCCAGAAGAAGAGTGAAAATGCATGGGTAAAATTACTTTACCTCAGAAGTGTGTGACTATATGGTTAAAATATTAAATATGAAAGTAAGTCTGTAAAAAGATAAAGACAGTGATAGTGAATTGTTACATTTGTAAATATGAGTTTACAATTACAGTTAAAAGGTAACATAAGTAAAAAAGTGTGCCTTATAAATGTAGTTTCAAAACCAAATGTTTCTTTGTACAAATATTCTACAAAATCAGCTCTTACTATCAGGCCAAAGAAGAGAATCTTTGATATTTAAATACAATCTTTTGTGAAGGTGTATACTTTTTAAAAAACTAGGAACTTAATGTCAGCAAGTACTACATAAGGCTGCATGGACACACTTTTAAAGTCAATAAATTTACTAATTTGAAAACACTTGCCATCAATAAGTTTACAAAAGTTGATCCATCAGTGTACAAATACTTGTAAATATAAATACAAAATATGTTAAATACAACATGTATGTAGCTATATCACGATGTTTTTGAGATTGAAACACTTATGAGGAATGAAAAATTAAAATCTCAAAATTTAATATTATTCTGAGAAAAACAAAAACACAATCTTCTTGAAACAGATGTATGTTTATAACAGTCATTTTCACTAAATGTTATTGAACATGAAAAATAATCACCAGAGGAATTTATAAAATAATACCAAAAAAAACTGAGAAATCGTATCAAGTAAACATCAATAATTTCCACTTTCATTAAAATGAGTTATACTATATATATATATACACACACACACACACACATATATATATATATATTAAATCAGGTCATTTCCTTTTAAAGATAATTTTAGATCATAGTGGTTTCATAAAATTCATAAATATAATTTTATGTTTTGTTCTATTGAAATGGAAGACCAATACTTAGTGTATAGAAATATAACTTTCTCTATAACAGTGAGAGAAGAGTTGTTCATGATACACAAAGTAATCAAACAATAAAACAATAATCATCACTTTTTTTGTATTTGATTCAATACTGGAAACTTTCTGCAATACGATTTATACAAAAACATTTGAAAGTATTCCATAGTTCCTATACTTCATATTATCTCATGAAAGCCTGATGTAAAAATAGTGCTACAAATTCAAAAGCTTCAGTGAGATAAAATGCAATTTCATTGTAAAAAAAAGGAAAAAATGACTTGCAATCATAATAAACCTGCAATCAAATTAGTTATACTTTCAATACACTCATTCTCTAGTAACTAAGAAAAAAAACCCCTCTAAAATTGTTTGTCTGGGATTTCCATTTTTTCCTCTTGTTAAGAATCAATGGAAACTATTAAACCAACTCAAATGTAGAACACATCCAGCAAACATTTGATAATTATAAAACTAATGTGTAGAAAATAAGAATTTTGATCCAACAGATGGTGGATTAAGTGGCTCTCTGAAATCTTTTTAACTGATTTTAATTTTAATGCCTTTTCCTTCATTACTACCATGAATTTGTTACAACAAAATGCTGAACATTCTTGTGCAGTTTATAATGGATTACTTTCTTGTGGTTTTTAATTATGAAAAAAATACAGATTTAATAACTAGAAAAAAAATGTTCATATGTAATTAAATACTTATAGGTTTTCTAAATGCTATATATTGCAACTCACTTTTATAACACTGCAAAATCTTTATATGCTTTACATAACTTCACAAATTACAGTAAAGCCACATACAAATAATTTCACTTCTTTTATGAACACCTTATGAGGTAAATAAATTCAAATCTAGCTTTACACACTTTGAACAAGGAAAATATGAAATTAACAGACATTTTGAAATGAATTAACTTTTTCTACCATTTAAAGTGACAAGTTACTGTTTACTGAAGACTTCTTCAAAAACTGTTTTACATGTTTGGATAATCATGTTATTTTCCTGTACAAGTTACATAAGGTTTTAGCAAGGTGTACTTAATGTTAACAAGTTAGTTTTAACATTTGGTACCATGAATTACAGATTAACAAATTACATGTATATTTTAAAAGCAACAAAAAAGTCTACAAACTGAAGATTAAAATGTATTTACGTAAAAAGATTCAGATTACAACAGTGATGTAAGTAAAGAAGTAGGTTTACTATCAAAATGTGTACTCGCATCTAAGCCAAGTTGATATGAGAAATGTGATTATTTGCAAAAACACAATTCTGGAAAATATCCAACTTTAATGCATTTGTTAATGAATGTAACATTAAACAAACCTAAATGTTTTTATATTTCTACATACATTATGCGTGTATGAAATTACTTTTCATGGAATGTTGAAAGAAAACTGGAATAACTTTAACCTTGGGTACATCTTGAATTGAGCTGGGTGATTAATGGAATTTTTATATTTAATTAGTTTTGAACCCATTAATTAGTTTCATTCAAATAACCAATTGTTCTCTTACGAGATTAACCCTTTCGGCGTCGTTGGCGACCACAGTCGATTTGAAGGCTCAGCATGGCAGGCGATCTTCCTTTATTCCTGTTATTCTTATGCATTGAATGTAACATATACATATATTAGTTACAATCACTGAATATTTCAGGGACTTAGGTTGAGTTATTGCCAAGATATCATGCTTTTAGTACTTATACCGTAATAAAGGATGAAATATATATATATTAAGCGCCATGCCAAAAATTACAAGTTGTTATTCAGTGCTGAAAGGGTTAATATCCATATTTTAAACATATTTTATGTTTTTATTAAGAAACTTTTGAGCCACCCTATGTTTGAACATGATAGAGATCTTTCAGTACAACAATGATTGAGTTCATTTTTTAAACCTCAACTGTTGTGCATCAAAATATACATCATCTATAATAATAAAAGGGTATCTGTATGTGTGACTGCCATAACTCCAAGGGAAAGGAACCCAGAAATCTATTTCTGCACCACACTAAATGGACCTTGAGAGTTTACAGCTGGGTATTTTTACTTATCCACATGTGCATGCAAGCATGAATTTTTTTCAAAAGGTAAGCTAACAAAAATCCACATAGAACAGAAGTGTGATGACCATAGCTCTAAATAGAAAGAACTGATGCACCTGAACTTTCATACCCAAACTAAGAATGTGCACATATGTTTTACTTGTATTATCCATATGTATATGTATGCATCCACATCTTTAAAATGAGGAAAGCTAAAAAAATAGAAAAGTGATTCCTTATATTACAGATAGTTGGCACAGATAGATATGTACATATTCATGCATCTGTGACCACAAAAGCTCCAAGGGAAAAAAACCCAACAAACTTAAAATTTTGTTCCCATAGTAAGAGGATCAAGGGTGTTGCAAGTGGATATCACTACTGATCAGTGTGTGTGTGTGCATCTTTTCATGGGTAAACTAAAAAAAACAAACCACACAGAAGAAGTGTGGTTGTCATAGCTCAGAAAGAAAATAATCTAAAAACCTAATTTTTTTTTTACCCATACTAAGTAGATTGTGGGGATGTGCACCTGAGTATTAATTATCCACATACTTGCTCATTTTTTAAAGAAGACAAGATTGCAAAAACACTAAGAAAACAAGTGGGTCCTTATTGAAAAAATTGTTATAGATAAAAGTCAGTGCATTTTGTTAACAATAAATTCCAATAACTGGTTTTATGTCATGTTGCTTAGTAACAAAAGTATACGAGTTATACTTTTATGCTAAATGGCATGAATCTCCTAGCAGTACACATCTATTCACACTTAAATTTTATTGTTCTAATTGTCTTTTGAACCATGACTAACCACTATTGATGTCATAAATCATTACATTACACACATGCCACTTGGAAGCATACTTCATGAAAAACTTATTATATTACAATTTACTTTATTTAATCTAACTTTAACTAACTTGAAAAGTTTCCTATCTTTCATTTCAGTTATTTTTAAAAAATAAATAAAGAATATACAGAGTAAACAAGAAGTAGTGTAGTTACCTGGGTCACTTTTCTTTTTTGTTTTCAATTGTCAATGGCATTTGACCTTACTTTTTGTATTCTAATGGTACTATTGCATAAAATAGTTTCTTATATTTAATTATATAATGCTCAAAATAACACTAAAAGCAGAATATATCCATAATTATCACAATATTTTATAATTATTTGATATGTAAAAAGAGTTGTTTGAAATTCAGTTAAACTTTGTGTGTTTCTAGTGAGAATAAAAGTTGAACTGGATGCAAAATTGAATATTCTGTATAAGCAAAACAAAAGAGAATAATATGTCATTTGATAAACTATGCCTCTAATAAGAGAAAAAGTTGCAAAGTAGATATATTGTCTTGTGCATTAAGTGCAAAAAAGTAGAGAAAAAACTATTTGTTAAGATGACTGGTCATAGTAAAACTGGGTTTACTTTAATACGTTCTTGTATGATTGACAGAACTAAGCTGAAGCCAATGGTTGTTTTTAACAGAAAAAACATACCCAAGGAAAAGTTTCCAAAAGGAATTTCATCAGACACATGCAAAAGGCTTGAGGAATGAAGATGACAGCAAAAAAATGTTTGAGCAAAACGTGGAATTTACGACTTGGTGAAATACAAAAGGGAAAATGATATGCTCATCTGGGACAAGTTTACATACCAGCCAGTGAAGAATGTTATGGATGAAGTTCAATCATACAATGCTGATATGGCTGTGATTCCCAAAAGCATGCTGCAATGATTGGAACTTATTCTGAACAAGCACTTTAAGGACTTGATGAGAGCAAAGAGTGTGAAATGGATGCAAGAATGAGGGGAGGAAACAAGTTTTATGAAGAGAAACAGCATGAGGATTCTCACATCGGAATTTGAAGGGGTTGTTGATTCTTGGAAGGAACTGAAAACCTATATTATTGTGAAATTTTTCAAAAAATGTGGAATTATTTTAAATACATTAGATGGTAGAGAGAATAACTACACCCTTGTGCAAATTTATTGAAACAAATGATCATTTTACAACATTTTCAGCATGGCGGCCAGTGTAGGCTCGCTGGATCCACTGATTTCCTTTAATGGTAATTTTTTCACACAGACGGTATCATTAGCTGTGTTTTGCAGCACTGTCGATTAATTTTTGAGGATAAATGACAAAATTTTGAGGAATATTACGTCATTGGAAATTGCATTAGAAGGGCAAGAAGACCAATCAGAAAACACCTTACCAACTCAATGAAGAAAAAATGGTATCAATGGGGTCTGAAACACAAGAACTGGATGCAAGAACAATGGAGGAACGTGTTATTCAGTGGAAAGACTCATTTCTTCACATAGGATCAAAGAAGTATGCATGTTTGCAAATTTCCAGATGAGAAACTTCAAGAATCTCACATCAGTCAGTTCATAAAACATCCCTTGAAAAAGATGTTTTGGGGCTTTTTCAGCTACTATGGTGTCAAAGGCAAACATATTGTAGAAGGTATGATGCAAGGACTACGGTACATTGAAGTTTTGCAGAGAAGAGTTGTTCCAGAATTGAAAAAGAGATTTCCAGATGGATCTGGCATTTTTCAGCAAGATCTAGCTCTGTGCTACACATAGAAACTTGTGAAGAATTTTTTGACTACAACGTGAATAAAGGAGCTGGACTGGCCTGGAAACTCTTCAGACTCAAATCCTATTGAAAATATTAAGGCGATTTGTAAAGAAAGACTTTGGGCAAAAGAACGTACTATGAAAGACAAGCTAATTGAGACCATAACTGAAGTGTGGTACTATGATCCAAAAATCAGTAAAGATTGCAGTCAACTCGTGGACTCGATGCCAAACCAAATTAATGATCTTCTGAAAAATATAGGCAGTCATATCATGTATTAATTTGTGAGTAATTTTCAGATTTTCAGAAATAAAATGCCAGAAATTGAAAATATCATAATTTTCCATCTTGTTTCAATTAATTTGCACAAGGGTGTATTTATGGACTGATGTAGCTGATGATGAAGCCAATAATGTTTTAACTGCAATCACCAACAATTAAGATGATGCATATGATGATTTATCCAGATAATTGGGAAGAATTATTCACTTACACAGATGAAGACAACGCTGAATTCCCAGAATTTATGACCATATGAAATTGATAACTGTGTTGTGTTTCTCTGTATTAGAGGTTAGTTTTACTTAACTTATTGTATTTGCTAAATGTGCATTTGAATGATAATTAAATTGTATTCAATAACTTTATTAGCTGTCTCAGCTTGTCATATCTAAATTGCAATTTTAAAGAACTAAATGCATTCTTAGGTAAGGGTGCTAAGGTTACTGATAGATATATATGTAACATGTTTATTGTTTTCATTGCTATTAGGTTCAGTGGACTCTTACTAAGTGTGCATTTCAACCTCTCAAAAGTATTACTTGTGTAAAAATCAACCTTTAAATTACAGCTTAAAAATATTGTTCACAAAATTTCAACTTTTATACAAATATATTGAGTAAATGGAATCCTTAATTTCAATAAGTTAGTTCATTTAATATGTTGTAACACAAATCAGTTAAGCTGAATAAATGAGGATTAATGGAAAGTAACAATGAAATATTTCAATTACTTAGATACTCTCTCTAACACATGGACATACAGATATATAAATGGACGTTATGATTTGAAACCAAATTTTGACTCTGGAAGAAGAGTGGTTGTTGTTGTGATGAGTTTTAGACACTGGATGATTGGAATACTGAATATTAGAAACAATTAAAAAATATTAACTGATTGTTTTATGTGAAATTAATTTACATTCTTGTGAATTGATTATACTGATTAAATGAGGTAATCACCCAGCTCTAAACTTGAATGTTTCTTGGATACATATAAATATTTAGCTACTGAAAAAGTCAACACATTTAATTCTAAAGAATACAATAAAATGCACGTATATTTAAACTGATTTCATAAACCAATGAAATTCAGTTTAAAAATTTTGTTTATAACATCAAGAATATCAAAATATTTTACACATAGATTAGTTCCTTGAAACAAAATTATACAAGTCAGCATTAATATTTGGAATGCTCTCTTTCATAACAAGTGAATACAATCTATTACACATTCCTTTGTGATTAAACAGGATTAAATGGAACAGTATTATTAACTGATAATGATCCAGGTGAGAAACATTTTTGAAAACTGTATAATAGTTAAAAATATTGCTTTGACATTTACTAGTACACCTAGAATCCCTACAGACTCTGATGATAAATATTTTTTTTATATTTTTTCATTGACCAGTTATATTTTATGCAACTGTCACATTATCATTCTCTGAAACACAAATAGTAAAACTTGCAATGTTTTGCAGTTGAATAATTTTTGTGAATAAAATATTGCAGGGAGTCTGTGCAGACCCCAAGTTATACACAGATGTCTCTATGTCTGTATCAGGCATAATGTTTGAATTCACAGGGGTTATCCATTGTGATAAACAGTGATTACATATTTAGATCTCTCCTGAAGTGAAGTAATGCACACAACCTACTTCAAATAGGTCAAGGTGTTCCAGAAACAAAAAAACAATGTTATCTAATGTTATCTTTGTTCCAGAAACATGGACACAAAATTCTGTCAAACCTGTACGGCACGTTATAACCACATCTGCGCATATCACTCCACACCCAGTGTACAGAGTGATGTGTTTGTAAAATGACTGATAAAAGGTATGAAAAACACTACGTTCACTCAGAATAAGTTTTGCTTATATGGTGTCCAAAACTTGGCATTAGTTTAGCTCCGAAATAAAGTTTGATGTGGTTTGATCCCCTTGTGTCCATTCAGACACCAAGCACATTTTTGTAGAATTTGATGTTATGTTTTGTTACATATTCAATAAATCTGTTTTTTTATTGAGTATTTTATTAGTTTTAATTATGACACATCAATAACAGAAGAGGTGGCCTTATATTATCAAAATACATGTCAATGATGACACTTTTTTGTCTAAATATGAGAAAATGGATAAAAGTAAATTTCATATTTTGTAATAATAAATCACATATCATATACTTATGACACAC
The DNA here is from genome assembly GCA_011833715.1 of Carcinoscorpius rotundicauda. NCBI lineage: Eukaryota > Metazoa > Arthropoda > Merostomata > Xiphosura > Limulidae > Carcinoscorpius > Carcinoscorpius rotundicauda. The sequence continues at coordinate 28,171,524 of CM022392.1, forward strand.
AGTTTTTCTTACAGTTTATTATGTGTTTTCTGCATTATTGATAAATACAATATCCCTATTGTCATTATGTGTTACAAAGGATAGCACTCTCATGCAGTATGTCCTAATGTTAATCACATTCAGATGCAGTGTAACTGTGTACTCTAAGAGTGCATGCCAATAACTATCAAGTAATGTGAAAGACGTTTTACTTCTCTTTAACAGTCTGATAATTATTATTACTGCTGTCAGTTATTTTGGAAAATCACAACAAAAGAATTAATTTTATATTTTTAGCCAGAATGATACTGACCTTCAGTCAAGCCTGCCTATGAATGAAATTACCTTTAACAACCTTTATCGTGTTTTGAGGGTAGCCATAGTTTCTTCCAAGTTAAATTCCTTCTCTGATGATGTCTCTTCTTCATCCTCTTTTAAAAGACTTTGTGGTTCTAATGGAAGAAGTTTGTGTGTTTCTACTCGAGTTGGAAAAGCTTCATTAGAGTCACATATGTCACCTATATCTTCTGGCAAAGGTTTACCTAGTGTTTCAGGAAGCCAAGTGTTGAAAATACCAGAAACAATTGCAAAAAAACCCAGGATAGTATACTGAAGCAGAGGATATATGTCATCCTGTTTAGAAAGATAAACAAATCAATAGTAGTTAAAATAATATATACATACACATGCATGATTGTTTATTTTGAATTTTTGTGCAAAGCGACACAGGGGCTATCTGTGATAGCTGTCCCTGATTTAGCAGTGTAAGATTAGAGGGAAAGCAGCTAGTCATCGTCACTCACCACCAACTCTTGAGCTATTCTTTTACAAATGAATAGTGGGATTGATAGTCACCTTATAATGTCCCCACAACAGAAAACGCAAGCATGTTTGGTGCCATCTTTGATGAAGGATAATAAGAACTTACATATACACTTACCAGAAGACTAACAAAAGGAGAAAGAATCCCTCCAACTCGTGCAGCTGAAGAGAGAATTCCTAAACCCAAGTTCCTAGAGAAAAAAAGAGAAAATGTTAATACAATGTTACAGCAGTGTAATTCACTCAATACTTAATTTAATCATACAATAATGATATGATTTACTAGTTATTTAGTACATGTTTCCAATAAGAATTACAACATCATAATTATTTGTTGCAAAATTAGTAATTAATGCCAAACTACATTGTAAATCATATTGCACTTAGATGAAAAAAATCTACTATATATGGCTAATTTGTAGGTTACTTTTATGGAAAGCAGAGCTTAAAAGGAAATGAAACTTAATAAAGAGTTAACAAGGTGTTGAAATAAGGTATTTATAAAATACTTAACCCTTATATGTGAGTCTAATGGTGAAGTTCATTCACATCAGGTTATGGCTAGTGAAAAGCCTAGGTTATAGTTGTAACTTAAGAGACTGTAATTTAATATAACAAATTTACATACACATTGTAAGACATTTTGTTTTTGAAAAAAATATTTGTGTAAATTAGTACAAAAAATTTTGCATTTATAGCAGCAGAAATCAAACTATAAAAATGTTGTTAATAGGTGGGGTTTACAAAATCTCATAGATTAGGGTATTCTTTATCAATCAAACCTTCACTTCTCTAAATCTTACCAAGATAATTAGTTATGATTTACTGAGATATTTTTAGTTCTTAGAAATCAAAACTAGAGTAATGCTGTTTAGTAGTAAATAATAAATACTACTATCTAATCCTCTTACATGACAACACTTAATGTGTATAGTAGAATGATAAAGTGCGTATTTATATACATCTTACATACCAAGCATAAATATTAAGTGATCACAGTAAAGTATAGATGTCTGATATACAGAAAGTATCAGATATGTAACCACCTGATTACTGTTGGCAACAGCTCAGCAGAATACACGTAGATCACAGAAAAAGAAGCTGCAACAGACATCTTTCCTAACAAAGCTAGTGCAACTTGAAAATCACTCATTTTCTCACCTACAGAAAAGTAAAACCAAGAAAAAATTATATTATGATTGTGAGAAGATGATGAAAAAGAATAATAAGTGATCAAATTTAGAAAACTATATTCATCAAAAAAAGTTCTCAACATTCCTTATTCGTTAAACTTGTTGAACTAAAAGAATATACACAAGCACTGTGAAAAAATTAACAGTTTCCTTAACTGCAAATGTACTGGTAATACATACCACTACACACGTGTACAGCTATTGTCTTCCCATGTCAGCCAAAAATATTTGCATACCACTAACTTTCAAGCAATCCCCACTTAATTATATGTGACCTTACATGAATTATGTTACTGCACAATGACATTATCATGAAATATTAAAACCTCCATCAAGAAAATGGTGTGTACATCCATGCACTGAAAGTAAAATTGCCTCAAAGTTAAACAATACCTGAAATTCATACAGGAAAACTAAAGAGATTTAAAAAGGCCAATAGCACAAAAAACTAAACATACAGTCAAGAAGAACAGTGACATCACCACCAATGACACTGTCCAACAATAGACATACCTTACCCCAAAAAGAGTACAAAATAATGACACCATCCACATTTGAAATTACGATAACTGAGATAGGAGTGTTACATAGGCCACACATTGGCAAAGCAGTGTCATATAAAATGATGAGTTAAAAACTATGATTATTGCATGGCCTCAAATGGACAACTTTCTTCCTCCAATGTCACATGACCAAACAACCAAAGTAAATTTGATTTGGAAAAGCTTGTAATGAAAGTGCTCATTCGAAATCAAATACCAATTGGTGATAACTGGACCTTAATTCATTTTTATGGAAAAGGCACAGTTGTGGCAGTGTCAAAGTAGATGGAATTACAGGCAGTATCAGCAAGCTCATTTCCATCAACACCAATATGGTCAGATGTCCAGAAAAACTGGATAAAAATGGATGACAGAGAAATCCAGGTCAGACATTTCTGAATGTAAAAGAGAAGTTGACAAATTGCATTAATAGATTCCAGGGTCAGCATCCAATGTAGAAACTGTAGGGAGGATCCTGTAGGTAACCACAAGAAACCATGGTAGAGCCAACAGAGTCACTGGATTTTGAAACATTTGTAAAAATAGGAACAGAAGAATGTTCAAAAGATGTTTGACAAAGAGAAGATGGTACTTGCATTAGGGACTGTCAAGTGGGAACAGAGTCAGAAGTAGGCATACTTTTTTTTATATGTAAAAACGGCTCGTTTGGGTTGAGAAAATATTTTATATAGAAGAGCGAACAACGTTTCGACCTTCTTTGAAATATTTTCTCAACCCAAATGAGCCGTTTTTGCATATAAAATTCTCAATAAGTGGGTTTCTCAACATCACTGATAGGCATACTTTTACCAACTTATCCAATCAATGAGGGGACAAAAGGCTTTCTACAACATGAGAAACACTTTTTTAGAAATTTTCTAAACATTTCCAGGTGAGTGGTAATAAACCATGGAGAGATGTGCTGATCACTACAACATCAAAGAGTGACAGCTTCAATTTAGCCAGTTGTACCTGCATATGAAGGTGAAATATGAGAATGACAGATCACTAATTTTCAAAGAACAAGGCTCAAAAATGGAAAAAGGCTTAACCCCAAGTGAGATAATATGGTAAGAGTCAAAGCTTGGAGGTTCTTGAAACTCGGTGCACAGATTCTGGACTGGTGAAGTCCAGAAATCCAAATTTTCAAGGCAAAAGCTTTAGTTTAATCATAGACCCATAGCTCAGTTTTGACTTTAGGAGGGCACTATAGATCTCAAGCATGTCACATCTCTCTTATCTAAAATTAGAATAAGAAAGGAAGCAATTAACATAATCAATACCCTAGAACAGTGGTTCCCAAACTGGGGGGAATTTAACAATTTATCTGGGGTAATGGAGGGGTGACAGAAAAAAAGTTAAAATTCTGAAAATCAAGAAAACATTGAGGTAGCTGGTATTAGGATTAATGTTAACTTAGTCTTAGTATGTAAAGTTGTAAATTAAACCTATTTTAAGTATGTAATAAAGTTAAACCAAATGACAATAAACATCAAAAACTAATATACAGTAGTAGAAAAGAAAAAATATGTATCTAAGTGTGTGGTGACCTAAAAGTATTTTGACAAGTATGCTTCAGAACACAAGTCACTCAGTAACCCTGATGACTCATCGACGTGTCCAGTACACGTCACTCACTGCCTGAGGTTGCCTCTATTTCATACTGTCAGTTTCTATGTGAGCATCAGCCAAGGGAGACAAAACCTGGTATGTATGTGTACTGCCCTGTGCAGTATAGTTAGTATTTACCTACTATTACATCATTCCTATGCTGAATAAGCTCTTTTAATGCTATCTAGAATGCCATGAAAAAATAAATAATAAGTTCACATTGTTCACACTTTTTTATGCAGTATTTCTTTTTCTGCAGATTAAACAATAAAATGTCTAAAAAGCACACCTACTCTGACGCCTTTCTTCGCTATGGCTTTGTGGATTTACCTTCTGGTGGAGAGGATCGGCCACAATGTGTAATATGTCACAAAGTGTTGACAAATGAAAGCCTCAAGCCATCAAAACTCTCAGCTCACCTCCAGGAGTGCCATCCAAATCTTCAAAATGAGGATCAGGCTTATTTTCAGTGCTGGGCTGTAGCACTGAAGAATATCCAGTTCAGTTCATCTGGAATTCAAGCCCAAAAGCTTCAAGCTGCGGTCGAAGCATCTTACTTTGTTGCATATAAAGTTGCTGAGCAACAAAAATGCCACACCATTGCAGAGAATCTGATTATGCTTTGTGCATACGAGATAATAAGCAAGGTATGTGGGGAGGATCAAGCGAAGAAACTGAGTGTTATATCTCTATCAAACAACACAATCTGCCGATGAGTCGATGACATGGCATCAGATATTTTGTCCCAAGTTACAACAGAGATCAAGGAAAGCTCATATAGCAAATTCTCTTTGCAATTTGATGAATCGTGTGACATAGCCAGTTGTGATGTTCTCCTTGGGTTCGTTCATTGTGTCCACCAGGACAAGATTAAAGAAGAGTTCCTATTATGCGAAGATCTGCTGACAACCACGAGGGGAGAAGATATCTTTAACATCATCAACAATTTATTTACCACGAATGGATTGGATTGGAACAGCGTTCAACAGGTAGGGAGAGATGTTTATATAGTCTAAATTAGTATAAATACCACGAATTACATGGCATATAGTCATAGTTTTATTCACTGTACAAGTAGCTGTAGTGTAGCTAATATTTTATACATAATTCACAAAAAACTATCGTGCCTGTCATACTGAAATACTAAAGTACCAAAATAAATTAAATTAAATTAAAACTATATAATTATAATGCAAAAGATAAGTAAGAATGACTAATTGACGCAATCTATAATAGTTTTTCTTTTTTGATCTAGGTCTCCGTCGATGGAGCACCGTCAATGATGGGTCATAATCGTGGATTACGGGGCCTCATACAAGCTGTGAATCCAGAAATTTCTGTAGATCATTGCATCATTCATCGATATTCTCTTGGATCAAAAAGCTTACCTGGTAATCTGAAATTAGTGTTTGAAGATGTGTTTAAAATCGTCAATTTCATCAAGTCCAGGGATGTGAATTCGCACATATTCAGGAAGCTGTGCAAGGAAATGGGAGAGCAGTATTAAGTTCTGCTCTACCATACCGATGTTCACTGGTTGTCACGAGGCAAGGTTGTACGTCGAGTCATTGAGCTCTGAACAGCTCTTCAGGAATTTCTGAAACAAGAAGAATCTCCTTTTGCTCTCAAGTTCACTGATAAGGAATGGCTTGCTCGACTTTGTTACTTGGCTGACATATTTGCGGAGCTGAACAGTGATAATCTGCAACTCCAGGGCCAAAACATGACTGTCATTGATGCTCATCACACTGTGACTGCATTTCTGGGAAAACTGAGACTCTGGATTCGACGCTTGGAGAAAGGAGTGATCACTCAGTTTCCAACCCCAAACCAGTTTGTTGAGGAGAATAGTTATGATACTGGATCACTTTTACAGACCACCAACAAAGAGATGAGCGACCATTTGAAGGGGCTTGAAACAAGCATGCAGCACTACTTTCCAGAGAGTGACCTAAAAACAGCCAGTCTTTAGTGGTTCATTCATCCCTTTTCTGTACCTGATGAGGCCATTCATGATGATAATTTCCCTGCAAAGGAGGAGTGGATCACAATGTGAGCAAATGAAGCCTTCAAAGTCAAATTCCAAAACCAAAATGCAGATTCCTTTTGGATTTCACAACTAGCTGACTCGCCAACTCTGTCCAAGAGAGCCTTGAAGTTGTTGGTATCATTCTCAACAACGTATCTGTGGGAGAAGGGGTTCTCAACTGTGCTGGGGATGAAAACAAAAAAGAGGACTCGCTTGAATGTTGCAAACGATGCCAGGCTGGCACTTTCAAACACAAAGCCAAGAATTCCTAAACTAGCTTCAAGTATGCAACTCCATCCATCCCACTGATGTTCTTGACATCTTTGGCAATATTCATTAGAAATGCACAATGATCAAATACAATAATTAAAAGTGTAATTCAGTGTAAATAAATTGTAAATAAATAAAGTGCAATATATCTCTAGTTTAATTTAGAAATATATATCAATGTTGAAAACATTTTGTGAAAGGGGTAACATGCTTAATGTGGCATGTTAAATTGGGTAACAAGCTGAAAAAGTTTGGGAACCACTGTCCTAGAACATTTCAAACAAAGTTATATAATATGAGGAATGAAAGTAGACTTACAGTCAAAGTTTACTCAAAAGGACTTCGTCTCATTCTCCATGGAAAGTACATCACTACAAAGATGAAGCTCAGGATCATGGTGCAAAGCCAGGTAGTGACAAAAATGATTGCAAGTAATTTTTAGGACAAAAAGAGGAACCATTAGTTCAGGCCCACCCCAACAAGTGGTCTGAGACTGCTTCTCAAGAAACCTTAGGTTGGATGACTGACATGAAATTTGAAAGTTGCCAATATATAGATTGTTTGGAACAGTAGGAGAAATTAATTCAATGAAAGAACTGATCTTAATACTGAAAAGACACAGTCTCAGGAACTTCAATCTCCTGTGTGAAAGAATGATATAAGGTCAAACCAGCACAGACTTGAAAATACCTCCTGCTTATGAAAAAGTCACATGTAAAAGTAGCCAAATGAACAAATGAGCCACAGGAGTGAGGGTCCAGCAAACTGACACATCTCCACAGATTTCTCGAGGACAAAAAACAAAATATATGCTTCTGTGATCAATTTTTTCACCTGAATCAGAGGTCCCATTGTGGAGAACTGATTACAAAAACCTATATCAAATGAGAGAGATAAAATTGTTTAATTCAAGGAATCAAACAAGACTGACATTAACAATTCTCTTCAAAACCTTGAAAAGACAATTAGTCAAAGCAAATGGATGATAATTAGTAATAATCTTAGTATCCTTACAAGGCTTTGAAAAGCATCTGGTAAAACCCTCACCTTCAAAATCTGGTTTAAAATAATCACAGAAGAGCTTGAGAAGCAAGATAGAGACAACACAGCATCTCATAATGAATATCTTCAGATCTTTCCATGACATTGGAAGATGGACAAAGGGCAAATTTAATTTTCACCAGCACAAATGGAAAATTATAGTCATAGGGATGACTATATGTGTTGGAAAAGTACAAAAAACATTTTCCGATGTCCAAACATCAGCAATTTCTTGGCTATTGGAAATCAAGACAGGAATGGGTTGGAAGTATAGTTCCCACTGACCTTCTAAATCTATCCTAGATAGTTTTAGAACTGGCAACAGAAGAGATACAGTTGGTGAACTTAATCCAGGATTCCTTCTGGATTTGATATCTGATTAGCTGGGTGTGAACACATGCTTATTGAAAGCAATGCAGTTGGAAAGAGTGGGATACCTTTGAAAAATATCCCAGGCCCATTTCTGAGCCTTCTATGCTACTAGCATAAAAAAAAGCATTTTGAGATTTTAGGATTAAATGATCAACTTCCTGAACAATACAAAGTTACTGCCTCCATGCAGTCATTGTTAGATGGAGGACAGCAAGATCCATTTCACAGAGAGAGGTGAAGGAGAATTTCTGCTGTGGCACACAAGTAAGGTAATACCGACTGCAGTCAACTTCTTTCAAAAGGATGGAAAAATGATCACTACCTTGTGGATCATTGTCCACTCTCTAATAAATATGAAAAAACAATTAAAGGTGAACAAATAAGTAGACCAAAAGCAGTAATAGAAAGACTAGGTGCAAGGAAATAGGTAAATAAACTGGCATTGAAGAGAAAGATTGCAGTCTGAGAGCATATGCTCCACCAAATGGCCACCTCCCATCATTATTTGCACCACACCAGAGGGAATCATGTCTATTAAAATCTCCAACTATTCAATAAGGGTACTGAGGTCATATTAATCATCAACCTCTCCTGGTAGCATGCAAGTAGAACACATAGTGATGGTATGACCAATGAAAATATGGATGGCCACAACCTTCTTGGACATAATGAATGGCACAGACATAGTGAGTTTTTGCTGATCAACCAGCAGCACCACAACTTCATGGACTCATTCACAACATAATTCCAGGATAAAGAAAACTGCCAAAAGGTGACAGCAGGTGAAAAAATACATACACATGATGATGTCAAGCCTTCAACATAATTCAATTAAAAATGAAAATCTATACAGTTTCACTGTTTCAAAATGGTCATTTTTACTTAGGAAGAGGAAAACTGGTTAGAAAACTCTCTTGTTTGCAATCATGACATTTTTCATTAGTACCAGAACTTGCCTTGGGTTAACTGGTCATGTCTCTGTCAAATAAGAGATTCCAGCTACTGATTGCACGACTGAATAATGGTTCTGCACCTTGGGACTGATGTAGAGAGGTAGGAGCAGTCACTATGTGTAACGGTGAAGACAAAAAGAAGATTAGACATAGACTTGTCAACTCTTGCATTCAGAGGACAAGTGACTCTTTACATGGTGATAAAAAGACTCTGTAAAAGGCATGAAAGATTTGTCATCAGTCTTGCTGTAACAGTGATATTGAATTCAAAAGCATATGTCCAAGAAGAAACAATAGACTGAGCATCTGGATAAAAATATTTTTGACAGTTTTCAAGTTCCTCCTCTTCTTCCACCCATTTAGGTAATGACAAAAGTATCAAGTTTAAACCACCATAAATGATGCAGTGAAGGATCAAATGACACTCATAGTCATCATGTTCTTTGCCACCACAATGAGCACACATCAAAGAATCAAAATAACATGCCTCAAAAAGTCAGAATCACTGTCAATAGATACACTTGAGAGCATCAGGAATATGGGGTCATTCCTTAAAGTTCAAATAACTGGTCTCGACAGTGGCAGGTCGATGTGGTGATGTAAATGTTTATATAAAAGTATTTGTAGGTGCATAATTAACCTTTACAAATTGTGATATACTGAGAATGTTCTTGAAATCCCTCTAAACAATAACTTCTCATGTGGAAATAAATGTAGCATGGAGAGGAACCTCAATATATTCGTCCCTGATGTCCTTTGATTTCGGGAGAAATTCATTGTTTTTTTGTAGATGTTTCCAAAAAGATGTCTCCATAATATAACTTTTTCACTAAATCTAGAGAGCTATCAATCCTCTCTGATCATTTGTAGATTAAAAAAACAAACAAATATTACCTTAAAATAGATCAGAGCAAAGATGCAAAATCAGAAAATGTTTTTTTTAACATAATGGAGGAGGGATACAGTGCCTGATGAGTATCTGTCATGGATCCCTCTGAGGGGATGCATTACAATGCCAAACAAGAACAATGAAATTACACCACAGTTTTGTGGAAATTATACAGAAACACCAGCATCACACACAACATCCACAACACCTGTTGAGATGCTCAATACTGGCATTTAGTCAAACCTAGCCTGAAAGATGTAGGCGAATGACCCTTGAAGATTCACCCCAAGACCAAATGCCAACAGGAATTCAAAGCTGAAGCAATGCATTATAATGCTACTGATATAAATTATACATGAGGTTGATATCTCCCAACCTACTACTCCCAAAGGATGTCATGCCTGGCAATTGCATGGGTAGGTGTTTGGATCCCAGAGAAGGTAAACTCTGCATAAATGCCATTCCTTGGAACTTTCCCTTACCAAAACATTGTTCTCTACTTTATTTTAATAAACGTTTTAACACCCACACCAGATGTCAAGAGATACATTTTTACATACACAATAATTCACACTAAGGGGTATGTATCTGAATTCCTGAAATCAAACATATGATATCAGCTTTGTAAATTTAAATATTTACCACTGTCCCAGTGAGGAATGACTCTGTGGAACAGACTCCAACTGTGGGAGAAGGGTACATTATTCATGTCATTTAATTTTGTATTGTGTATGCTCACTTGAACTCTCAGTATCAAACACTCTGGTTTCTTCTAGCTCCAGTAGAGCATTATAGTTATGTGGTATCGATCTATTCATAATTTTTGCATATCAACTCTACTAAAGAAATTCAGCCTGCAGACAGATGGTAAGTGGCATCAGTAACATGTATCTTTTGTGTAAGGAGTGATGCACACCACCCTGAAATTGTTGGAACTTTTTTTCTCACTGCATTGGCACTCCTTTGTCCAGCCCCAGTGGTTGAGTGCAACCAGTGAGGGTTTTTATGGTCCATCATCCTAGAAGGTTGAAAATAGTGTTCAGCAAGGATTTCCTTTGCTCCATTCAACAAAGGGATGGTGAATTAAGATGAGAGAGACCTGGAGAAAGTGCCCAGACCCCCAAAAGTCCATCACACCAGAAAGGTCTTTTATTGAAGACAGTTCATTAAGTGACCATGAAATCTTATTCTAAAAGTCAGCAACTGTAACCTAGATAAGTGGGTAGAATACTTTCTTGACACTGGTTTTTGTCCATGAATATCTATGGAATAGGCATGGTCGGAATCAGACAAGTAAGTAATGATAAATATGCATTTTTCGTGAGAATACTTCAATATTTTGTAAAATACCCCACTTTACAGTGGGCATGGGTAGAACCAAAGTGGATGACATGAGCACTCTCCATTTCTCTGGCTTGATACAATCATTGAGTAAGTGTACCCTAGGAAGCAATACTAGCCATCTGATTGAATCCTATGAACAAAAAGTGTAATATAAAGAAACAAGAGGTGTATGTTTAAATAGGGAGTAAACTGGAGAATGGCAACTGGAGGAAGTGGATAATCTTTGAGAAAGGAGACAGCCAAATCATGAAAATAGTGGGTAATGGTGGTGTGTGGGAAAGATCACATATCAGGCTGAAGTATCTTGTCAAACAGTAAAAGTCCTTAGCTTAAAGGGAATGGATAAACTGGTGAAATTGATAGATAGATGCAATTATCTATCTACAAAGATGCACAGATCAAATGGTGAAGAGACAGATTCATTCATTTTGCACTAAAAGCAAAAGGTACTTAGGATTGGAGAGGTTTCAAGGTATAGAGAGAAAGAGACAAGGTTCCAAAAAAGATGAAGTATGGATTAAATAAGATTTTACCACTTGAACAGGACACACAAGCTTGTTAAGATCAGAATAATCATACAGATGAGAAAGAACAGGAGTTGAGCACAAAGCTACACAACAGGTTATCTGTTCTCCTCTCACCACTGGAATAAAAACATGGTTCTGAGTTGTTTAATCAGCAAACCTACCAATGTGCCCACTGGGGGATGAAATAAAAAAAAGAGAATGAAGAAAATGTGCTGTCCCCTTTCCTATGGGCTGACGTTTAGGAAGTGAGGACTGGTCCAGACAGAAGAAAATATAAGAGCCATGGAAGAGTGCACAAAAAGAGGAGGAAAAATACATTGAGAGAAGGATGGTATAAAGAGCAAGATGTCAAAGGTCACATGTGAAAGCACAAAGCACCATAATTAAGGTTCCAGTCAGACACAAAATTGGGGCAATAAAGTCTGTGGATAAGATGGGTTTGGAACAAAATGTGAAGGACAAGTAAAGAAAACACCTTGTAGTACCTGGAGAGGCAAAATGTAGTTGATGAAGCTGCCCCATAATTAATAATGGTGGAGACTGACAAACCATGACAGAAAATTAGGCAAATAATGTGGAAAGATGGCACAGTCTAGGTTGACAATGAAAAAAGTAGTAACAGAGACACCAATAACAATATACATGCTGCTTGTGTTGTTTCACAGATAAGGTAGAAGGGTAGAAAGAATGGTATGAAAGAAAGGCTACACAAGAATGTTCTGCTCAACAGAAGATGAACCAGACATAATGCAAATGTGAAGATGGAGGAGTGTTACCTGTTGATGTAAAATTGAAGCAGTAGAGAGTGGAGATTTAGTTTCGTTTAAGGAACAAGAGAAACCATGGTTGAGCTGAAAGATTTACCACCAATAAAAACTGATAAGGCATCAACCCAAGGTTGGAGGTTAAGAGGACAATATACAGAAAAAGATGAGACTAGTCCTTGCTGAAAACACTAACAGCAAAAGCTGAGGATTCAGAAACAAAAGACCCTAAGAGGGGAAATTTGTCAATGAGATGGGAAACAAATACATCAATCTGCACTGTACTGAGTTGAGAGCTAATCCAGAGGGCAAAAAGACCATTCCACAGCCACAATGCAATCTTGTCAAGAAAGACAGACTAGTACTAGGTTTAGAGCTCCTGGCACACAGCGCATGATGAGTAATCATATGAATATTAATATAATATTGAATAGGCCAAAAATAATGGTCCAAAATCGGAAAGCAAATATTATTTGTGCAACCTCTAAGTCCTCCAAAACACTTTCCAAATGTCTCTCTTTCTTAATACTTTATATTTTTTTTGTTATTTTCTCTATCCTAACCATGTGGGGTCTGTTACTTTGGCCAACCTCATAATGACTATAAAAAATTACGGAATAAGTATAAATTATAACAATTTCTCATTGCATTATGAATTTATTCATATTTGTTATTTTTATTATATTCACTTTCTAGTCATACCTAGCTAACAATGCAGAAGTTTGCAATAACAAGGCTCATGTGCACTTAAGTTACCAAATCCATGTATATAAAAATTGCTTTACAAAATGAGCTGTCTTGGCTGTTTTTTTGTGTAAAATACAGTAATGTTTCATTTATAACACATTATAAATGTATATAGATAATTACTATTTACAAATAACTTCTTAAAGTCACCCACTTGAAATCCCAATGTATCTCAGAACGATTAGTATGGGTATCAATACTTTCACTGATAAGCAGAGAATAATTTTCAACTTTCTTGGTCATCTTCAGGTTAACAAAGAAAGAGTTTATCAATACCAGCTGTTCTAAGATACATTGTCTGCTTCTTGTTGAGGGAAATTGGTTATTAACACCATAGACAGAATCACATGTGCATAAGGGTTTCCAAAAATGGAAAGAGGTGGGAAAAGTCACTGAGTGGGATCGAGTACATGAACAAAATCTCGGTAAGAGAAAAGATAAAATGTTCTTATTTTACATTGCGCCTTGTCAATGTCAGTAAATTGACTGCTTAATTTGTATAAAACTATAGACATTGCAATTGGATGTAAAAAACAATTTGAACCAATGCTGCATTCAACATAATACATGTAACAAAAATTGATATTTAGGTATGCTATTTTAATATTTATTTTTAAATTAAAAATACATATTATGAAAATTTGGAGTATAATCTACAATTTGATAACAAACTCATTGAAAAAACTAATAAAAAAGTAGTCCAATCAAATTTTTAATTTAAGTCTGCAAATTACCCATCATGATAGGGTTTAAAGGCTAAAAAATAAAACTTCATGAAAGAGTATGTCAAAGTACACAACACACACAAATAATAAGACTTATAATAATTAATCATACAATGTTTTGGACAGAATTAATAGTCATACCCAATGAAAATAATAAATCACAATTTAAAAAAATGTGGCTTTCAGAGTTACAAGTACTTTTCAATTAATTTTTTTTATATATTTGGGGCACATCTGACTAATTTTGTACATGAAAAACCACAAAAAGAACCCAAATATGTTTTCAAATCTACTGTCGAGAAATGTGCTTAGAGCAAAGTAAAGATGCTTGTATCAAACCATAAGGATTTCAAACATAAAAGGTTTTGTTAAATGATCCATCTTTGGCTCATGAAATGTTTTCATAACAATCCTTAACATTAAAGCTCAGATAATGAAATTACAAACTCAAAAGAATAATTAGAAAGAAAGGTTCTTACCAGTTGAGAGAATTTGTATGATGATACAACTGAAACCACCAAAAATCAAGAAACTGCACAGAGACCAACGTCTTCCAAGCCGATCCAACAGACAAGTTGTTATTAGAATACTTGGTAATTCAATAAATCCAGAGAGAGTAGTATTGAGATATATATTACCTGAGAGGGACCCAGCTGCCAGAGTAAGAGCATAGTATAATAAACTGTTGATACACCTACAGAAGAGAAATGCAAAGTTATTGAGTAGAGCATCATTAATAATAGCTAAATTATTTTTACTTGTTACAATGTTTAATGTAAGAAAGTAAATAAAAGCCTTGGTAAGGTCACTTATTTTCTGTGTAAATATATAATTCACTTTTATTGGAATATTGATGGAACTTTTGTTTTTGCATTACTTGAATAATCACTAGGAATCTTGTAAAAAACAAGGCTATAGATTCACAAGCAATTTGGTGCACAAACAGTTTAGAAAAATACATTTAAAAACATTGATGAACATCATTCAGATACTTTGTGTTGATATATAAAACATTAAAGGTTAAGCAAATATTCACTATAATGGGCATATGACTAACATTACCGAACAACAATAACAAATCTAATAATGTCTTGCAACTTTAAACAACAAAAACAAATCTAACCATTATTAGTATTGTTAAACAATGATAAGAAATCTTATCATGGTTAACACAGTTAACCAAAAACTCCAATGTTGACCAATATTACTAAGTAACAATGATAACACTACTCAAAAATAAAAATATTATGAAATTCCAATCCATGCAAACAATGTTAGAAAAGGAAAATGATTTAAAAAGTCCATAAACTTCTGTTACTTCAAACCAATCACTAAAATCTTGCAATTAATTGAGCATACACAACAAAATAAATGTGAGGTAACAGGTTTTTAACATAAGTTGTTTTGAAATTTCAACACAAACATTTCAAATAGTTGAAATCCTTAGTGTGTAAATTTTGATGTACTAGATGTGATAAAGAACAATTTGAACATTCGTAAAAGATACAAAGAGAGTAGTATTGCTTGATTTGTATTTTTCTGTAATGTTTTTATTTGTGTTCTTATTAAGTTGTCAAATTTTTATCAGAGATTTGAAGCATTGCTATCAATATGTAAGCAATTTAGCATAATTATGCTTTAGTACCATAAAAATTATTAATCAAGCAGACAAATTGATTAAACACTAATAAAAAAATTTCTTAAACACTGTCAAAAAGTACTTGCTGGAAAATATACTAGAATTGTCCACTTCTTTGAATGGATCACTATGACAAGTCTTTCTCATAAGCACTAGGAGTATATCAAATAACATCAGTTCAGGCTTTGCAAAGAACAGGCCTCAGTGTTCCTTGAAAAAAAAATTAGAAATTTGTAAGGCGATATTTTTAATATCAGAATATAGAAAGGCCTAATACAGCAAACAGGAAAAGATATAAAAGGCAAATTGTAAATAAATTTTTTTCTGTACCTTTTTAATGCTGATTATAGACAATGTCTGCCCCACAGTTATGTGACTAGCAGAGTGGGATTAAATACAAAAAACAAAACACAACTTCATTACTACTTTCAAACAAGGATATATCCATGACTACAACTGTCTAACACATATCTCAAACAAATAGTTTTCACCTAGTTGACTAACTTACTGGAGTTTTACATTAAATTTGCACTCCTGCTGGGCACCTTCATAGTTTTTTCACATTAATAGTGCTTACATAAAATATCCATGCTCTGCTGTGTGGTTCAAGACACACTCTAATGATTCACAAAGGTCTGAACAAAATGATCAAGCTCCTTCATTATCTCCAATTATTTCCATATCTACCCAAGAGGGATCCACATCCAAAAACAAGCCCCCGATTATAACATTCTGCCATGATATTTTAGCACCTGTGTACATTTGGTATAGTCAGTATGTAAATGAGGAACCAATACAATTTGTCATGTAGTATTCCAGAGATCTGAGGGGAAGGGAAGGTAGAAACACAAAATATGTTCCTAGATTTGAGCTCACTGAAGTCAATCACCTGAACTCCTATCATACTCAGGTGACTTTCCAGATGTTTATTTAGTCCCTTTTCAAAGAAGTGCTACATCTAACATGTAAGAGCAACCCCTGGACCATGCTAAAACCATCTGTCAAGTTTGGCCCTGTTAGTTTTGAAATTGTGCTTGATGTTTTTTGAAAATGGAACACAAAATGTAAATCAACAAAAGGATTTCAACTTCTAGTCTTTATTATATAAAATGGCCAACTGATATGTTATTAGTTGATAGTATTTACTATTTGACCAAATATGCACATGCACATGTGGACAACAAAATGAAAACACCTTAATATTGTGTGGTTCTACCTTTGGCTGTCAGATGTTATACTTAGGAATTTATTTTCTATGCCAAAGACACAATTTGATGAAAAATATGGTGGTCTCACTAACTCCTGATGATTTCCCAATATTGTTAAAATTATCTGATAGGAATGAAGACTGCAGCAATAACTGTTGATGTTCTTCATTTTGCAAAAAACAGAAGTCATGTAATTTGGGTTACTAATGCACCAACAGTACTAACAGTGTTCCTACTAATTATATTATTTGAAAATCGATTAAATTATTATTCTTCCCAATATTTTTTGACAATTATTGTAGTACAGAAGTTACAACTCACCAAGAGAAGGTGTTCAGATTTTTTATCTATGTCTGTCTCAACATGTAAAAACAAAGATCTTAATATAATACCACTTTGTGATTGTTCATTTGCTATCATTGTTATAAACTATTTGCTACTAAAACACTGCTGCAACTTTCATTCAGTCAGCATTTACTAACATTTCATATGAGATGAGAACCATTTCTTTGGCCACAAGATTTTATTGGAAACAGATGATTTTAATGATAGATTCCTTCAAGCCATATAGTATGAGATGAACATGAATGATTTGTGTAAACCTAGTTGAGAAATACCGTGTGTAGTATTAATTGGTAGAGAAATGGCTAATGTTTTCTCAAAATACACTGTCCCTATTCCAAAAAACAATCAAACAGTGAAAACCATACTCAAAATTCTTGTTATGAATGGTTCAACCAGCTCAGGATTTTGAGTAGATTACACAGAGATTGTGGTAAGATTTTAAAGAAAACATTATTGTAAAGTTATGTATAGTTTGTGGCATTTCAAAATTTAGGAGAAAACCGTATCATCTGCAAAAAATTATCTGGTGTGAAAGATTTAATTTGGCCATGCATGACTTCCTATGCAAATTAGATGAAAAACAAAAGCTTAAATGGCCTGATTTTCTTCAACAGTTTGTCAATACATACAACTGCACACTTCACGAAAGGACAGAAACAAGTGCTCATGAGTTTTAGGCAAAAAGTTTTGATTGATAATGAACAATTTCATCTTTAACACTGTTTTTGCTCCCTGCAAGACTGGTGGATAGTTGTTGATTAGCAAAATTCATAACAAAGCTCCACAGTTGCAATGCAATCAGAAAAGGCAAGTTGTGAGACCTGAAATCTGTGTAAAGTTTCTTCTGAGAAAAAGAACTAATGATAGGTTGAAAATTCAAGATCACAGAAATATAACACCAAACAAAATTGTTGGTCAGACTACAGAAAATAGTGATGTATATCTTGATCAAAACACTGATGATGATTCAATAAAAGCCATTAATAGGCTGGATCTGTTGGAGTACATAAATCAAAATTCATTTGACAATTCAGATTCATAAATAAACTTGCAACAAAGAATCAGTTCATCTGATTATTACAATATAATCACTATTGTTAAACCAATGACCACACTGGAATGTGAAATTGGTGCAGAGAAACTGACACAGCTGGAGAGCACAGATTGTATTTCAAGCTACCAATGTCAGTAATATAACAACAATTTTTATTTTACAAGAATCATGAGAAAGCCATTTGTGAGCTAAATGAGATATTGCAAGATTAATTTGAATGTAGAATAGAATAGCAGTCCTGAAAGGATTAGCATAAATACCTATGTTCTTTATACTTCCTTACACTTTCTCAACTTGGGTTTAACTCTTGGACACATTATCCCATAACTATTTTTATTTTACAAGAATCATGAGAAAGCCATTTGTGAGCTAAATGAGATATTGCAAGATTAATTTGAATGTAGAATAGAATAGCAGTCCTGCAAGGATTAGCATAAATACCTATGTTCTTTATACTTCCTTACACTTTCTCAACTTGGGTTTAACTCTTGGACACATTATCCCATAACTACAATTATGTAAATTTTCTTAATGTTTGTTCACTTCACGTTGTTTTCATATAAAATTTGCTGTTAAAACAGTGTGGTGTGAATTTGCCTAATCAGCATTTACTAACATGTTATATGACACAAGACAAATCACCCACGTCATTCATCTAGTCACTAGATTTTACTGGGAACTAAAGATTTTAAGTGTAGCATTACAGTCTGAGACTGACATGTATAGTGTGTACATAAACCTATTTGAGAAATACTGTATGTAGTATTGATAAGTAGGGAACTAACTTAACTTGGTGAGTGTTTATTATTGATATTTTGTCAATGTAATTAGGAATTAAAATAATTAAATTTAGAATATTACTTAAAAATACACAAAGCATAAATTAGTTTTCAATAAATCCAGAAAATTTTGATGTGGTCTAACTTATGAAACTGTGGAAAAGTATATCAAAGCTTCACCACTAATTTTAGTGGGTTTCTATTCCATGAATTGTGTACAAAAACTGTAGTTCAGAAACTACAAGAAGGTGCCTGGTCATTAATTTTTTTAAAGGGTTTTAGAGATGACCATTACATGATAGAAAAAAAATCTGAATAATATGAATGTATAACTTTATAAGTATTAAAAACTAAAAGTGTAAAATATAAATTAGCTTTGCAGTTTTAACCTTTATGATTCAAGTATTTCTAGTCTATGATTAGGCAATAAAGATTTCTTATTTTTACCAGGAAAACATCTGTATTCCAAGTTGCTTTCTTAAGATTTTGTGTTTAAACAAAACTGAAGCTCCAAGTGTTTTTTTTTTATCTCTGTTAGTTTCCCGCAAGTTCCAGTTCTCTGGCAATCGATGAGCAGTGCCATTTCCTTCTGCAATTAACTGCAATATTCTTTTGGCTTTAAGAGTATGACCTTGAATAAGAAGCCAACGTGGACTTTCTAAAATCCAACTGGAAAAAAAAAAAAATTTTTTAATGCCAATGGAATGTGTGTAAAGTCACAGTATTCTCTAAAATTACATGTGAAGTTCCAAAACATTTAACCAAATCACAACTGGAAATTTATGGTATCTTAGTAAAACAGAACAACATTATATGTATACAAATAACACCTTAAGAAACAAATAACAGTATTTATATTTTTTTTATTACAAATTACAGTTTTTACATTAAGGAAGAGTACCTTTTTTAATAGACAGATATGATGTTTAGAACACTGGTACAATCATTCTCAAGTACACTAATTTTAACAGTAAAGGTGTTATGATTTAAATCAACATAATTTAAAGTTTTTACCATAAAAACATGTGTACTTAAGAATGATTGCACCAGTGTTTTAAACATCATACCTTCCCATTATAAATATATTTTTCCATAGTGTAAAAATTAATTTGTTATAAAGAATACTTGTTATCAATGAGAAAGTTCAAGAGTAAACAATATGTTTTTAGTGTTTTTAAACATAATTCATTTGCAAGAACTAAATCAAAAATAAATATTTATACAGGATTACACAGTTTGTTCTAATGCATAAGATATGTGACATATTTTCTAGTGATGGTGAAAGTTAAAAACAACTTCACTTGATGTATTTTTGTATAACTGTTGAGAAAGAAATTGAATATTAAAAAATAGAATGGCAGACTGTACCCACTTAGCGTTTAAAATAACACATCACCATGAAAAATAAAGTATTATAGGATGCTTACAGAATGATATCTACATAAAACAGACTCTGTTGGTTGGAATAACTTTTGATTTAAAAATACTTATAAAATTCTGCTTGATTCATTAATCATAAATGTAGTTTAATTGGTTATTTACTGAAATATAATTTAAATATCTCTACCACATTTACAGCAATAACTGAGAATTACCTTTTGACATTGAAATTTAACAAAAGCTTTGAATACCTCTGTAATATTATGTGTAAGTTAGTTGCATATGCATTATTATATTAAAAATGAATATATTACCAACATATAAAGGAAGTATTGTTTTTCAGTAGAAATAAAGAAACATCAGACCACTAAATATCTATCAATAACACACATATAGCATACTTTGTCTATATTTATTTTTTCACATTTTATATAGTCAAATGATTTAATCATGTAAAAAATTTTATCATAACACTTACAAAAATGGAATGATGAGGACTAGTCCCCAGAGAGCACACACAGCAGAATACTGCCTCCAGTTAGGAATGAGAAAAGCAATAAATGCATGAAATCCAATTCCAAGAGAAAAGAAAACCTGAACCCATGTTCCACAAAAAGCCCGTCTGGCTGTACCTATCATTTCTGTAAACCAGACATAACTTATCATTCCAATTCCTCCTTGATTAACACCTGCCATAAAGCGACATATGGAGTGAAGTTGGATATTTGGTACAAAACCTCCAAAAGTACTGAATGTAAGAAGTCCCACATGGGTCAAGAGCATTGTTTTATAACGTCCTATTCTGTCAGATACCTGTCCAAACAACCATGCTCCTATAAGCACTCCTGCCATAAAAACTGACTGGACAGCTTTAACTTGATATGCTTGTGAGCAGATGAGGTCCCACTATGAATATAATGGTGAAAAAAAGAAAAGAACAATTAACATCAGTATGTGGTTTAAAAGTGTACTCAATTATTACACATATTCTGAATTATGATATAATACTACCAGACATATTAAATATTCTTTTATATCTAACAAACTTTATATAAATTCCTTGTTTTCACTAATTGCAAAAGCATGGCCATTCAACAATTAATTAAATGACATGTTCACTTTACTCCAACTGAATTGCATCTTATGGTGTAAATGACTCAACTTTTATAATAGAATGTTATCACTTACAGCATAACATATTCTATAATTATTCTGCATTGTAGACTTGAATTAATATCGTAACATAAACAAATAAAGCTCTCAAAAATATTTTGAAGTTTACCTCAGTGGCCAGAGATGTAAATTCTGATGTATAAACTAATCTCTTGCAAGATTCTGGTTTATCGTCTAAGAAACATGTGTTGTTAAAAGCTTCTCCTGTCTGACCATAGCACACAAAAGTTGGTAATGCACCAGTAAATATTATTTGTAGAATTTGACCACTCGTGTACATGCCTCCAATCATTCCAGTGAAGAGAAAGTACTTCTTCTGTTGCCATCCAAATTCTCCAATAATTTCAAACACTTCATCAACATCCATAATTCTAAGTTATTTTTGACTAAAATTTGTGCTTGCATTTGCCCATGAAAAAATGTCAGGGTAGTGTAAACAGGTCAAAGCTTTGTTTCTTTAAATAGAAGTAAATGTTTCAGACTAGTCTTAATTCATATTCAAATGATACAAAATAATTATTCTTAAATTAAAAGCAAAGCTAGCCCTCAGGTAACTTTGTGGGAAATTCAAAACAAACCAAATGTAAATTAAATATTCCCAAATCTGATGCTTTGTCATTTATCAGTATCACAACTCACAAAATACTTCATTTTATTTTTCATGTAGAATTCATAAACATGCTCATTAGTTTTGGTTTTACGAATTACATAGCATATTTTATTAACTGTAATTTGCAATGCAAATTGCAGTACAATCACTACGTCACTTCCGGCAATAGTTTTAGTAAGTAAAACTTCTATAAAGTTATCCAAATTACAGAAAAGTGTTGTCACAAAGTAATATTATGAAAATATTTAAAATTAACTGAAAATACAACCTCATTCAGTAGTTAATGGTATAATAGAAAACCTGAACTTGTACTCTTTTGTATAGCTGGCTTTTAAACATTACATTAACCTATTGCATTACGCTGTAATTTACAGTAACAAGTTAATAAGGTTATACATCCAGGTAAAACAAGCTCTACGACAATTAACAAAATTATCACAAATACAAAGCCATAACACCTTTCTACTTTCTGTTAGAACTAAATTTTACAATGAAAATAATACAACTAAATTTCACAAACAAACGTTTTCTAACAATATTTTTGTAGTTACGTGTCATGTTTATCCACCAGTTAGATATTTTAGCGCTCTCTAGATAATAATGACATAAGTTTATATTTTTAGAAATTGGCATATGGTTGGTTCAATATAATGGGACATTATTCCAAATGTAATTTTTGAAAATAGTTATTTACCAATTGACAAATATTTATGGCAGTAAGAGTACTGAACTATAGCATTAATGTATAAACTATTGTAAAGAAGATAAACGAATACTCGTTTAGACATGATATTCCTTGTTTGTTTGTTTGTTTTGGAATTTCGCACAAAGCCACTCGAGGGCTATCTGTGCTAGCTGTAACAGTTTGTAAACCTGATGATGACCGAAGAAGGTCGAAACGTTGTTTGCTCTTCTATGTAAGATATTTTCTCAACCCAAACGAACCGTTTCTCGACATCACTGAGAAGTTAATATTGTCTTTTAAGATTGATCACACTTTTGAATTATACAATTCCAGAGTAATCTTGTGTCTTTTGTTAATACTGAGGTTAAAAACTTTTAGCAAACGAACATCAGTTTTGCACGAGTTATAGGGTGGTATTTTATGGTGACATGATTTCTACTTTCATGTAGTATTATAATATTTATTTTGAACTTATTCATCGTTCTTGGTTTGTTTTGAATTTCGCACATAACTACACGAGGGCTATTTGCGCTAGTCTTCCCTAATTTAGCAGTATAAGACTAAAGGGAAGGCAGCTAGCCATCGCCATCCACCACCACCTCTTGAGATCCTCTTTTACCAACTAATAGTGGAATTTACCGTCACATTGTAACGCCCCAACGGCTGAAAGGGCGAGCATGTTTGGTGCGACCGAGATGCGAACCCGTGACTCTCAGATTACGAGTTGCACGCCTTAACACGCTTGGCCATGCCCGGCCTTTTATATTGGAACATATTTTAATTTAGTTTCACTTTGTGACTTTTTTACTTATTTAACAGATTTTAAAGTAAAATAAAACTTTATTCTATTTGTTAGATGTACAATTCATATGTACTGAGTTATAAAATGTTAACTTAATGGCTGAAAGGGCAAGCATGCTTGGTGTAACAGGGAGTCAAACCCGCGACCCTCAGATTATGAGTCGTACGCTTTAACACGCTTTGCTATGCCAGGCCACACACAAACTCTGTATTGAGACTAAAAAGCACACACATCTCAATATCTAAGTGGTATGTAATGAAAATGTTTATTTTGTGTATTACATTTTGTCCAGTTTCGTTATTTCATTTAAAATTAATTCAGCTGGCAACAGTTTTAGCAATACCACTTAATAGATATCTTGTTTGAATATTCTGTGTAGAATATTTATCCAGCTCATCGTCGAAATTAAAGAATTAAAGAAACCTTACTTATATAACAACTAAAGCCCAAAATAAAACAATATAAAGCAACATCGTTATGTATATTAAAAATAATATAATAGATAATAATAATAAAATAAATAATATAAAATTATATATTAAACGTCTAAGCCCGCCCTTTACATTCCGACACTTAGTTACACAACCCCTTTCAAACATGTGGTCAGCCTCCGGTCAGTTACCTTTCTCTTTCTTTGTGAACCTGACGATGACCGAAGAAGGTCGAAACGTTGTTCACTCCTGTCTGTAAAAGATTTTCTCAACCCAAACGAGTCATTTCTACATATATATTTCTCTACAAGTGGATTTTTTCGACATCAATGATTATCCAGCTCTAATTAAATTTTATACATTTTGTTTGAATACACCACATTTTGAACATCTCATCTGATGTACACACTCTGATTATACCACATCATGTTACAAAGATTGTGAATTTTGTGATTCATTTTTTTGTATAGTCTTATATTTATTTCATTTAAGGTTAATCTAGTCAATAAGAATCTTTGTACTACTCCATAATTGAAACTTTACCAAACATCCAGTTATAAACCTCATCCAGCATTAATTAATTTTACCTCGATATATCACAGTAGTAATAAATATCCAATATTTACTGATCATGGTGGAGAATTAGGATGACTTTTCACAAGTCAATCTTATATATATATAAAGTATCTTTCATATTCTAGCCTTTCCACCAATAAGTTTAATTCTAAAAAGCAAAAGAAACAGGAAACAATGAAAATAAAGCTACCGATGTCACTACAAAAATATTTTCAGAACACAAAGAAACTACAAATCAAGTCTTTTTGTTCCAATATTTTGCAATAGTTACTGGTTTAACTATTATTTATATAATGTTTGAAGCATATAAACCATAGGATGCTCAAAAATCTTTTTTTTTTCACGAAACAATTAAACTTACGCATTATTGTTGAAAAATATTTAAAAATTGAACTGAAAACACTTATTTGTCTAATAACACTAAAACACAACTATATAAATATAAGGAATATAAAACATATTATATCTCAGAGCTATGTTATGTAATTGAAATAAAGATGGTTTGCAATCGCTCTGACGCTTTGGTTAAATAACTTTGGGAAAATAACAGAGAACGTATGAGACTTTTAGACATTGTTATTTTCAAATTTTAACGCAATTTTATCTGTTTTTCTTATAGATGAAGATGTTACTTGTTCATTCATTATTAATCACAAAGTTACACAATTGACTATTTTTACAAAGAGTATCGAAATCCGGTTTTTAGCGTTAGAAGCCTTCAGAGCCACTCGAGGGGGCGGAGAACGTGCAGATTAGTAAATACATATATGTAATCGAAAAACAAAGCAGCACAGATAACAATTCTTCTAATCAAATGAAAAAAGCTTCTGAAATTCAGTTTTAAAACCACCAAACAGGAGGAAAATAAAATAAATACGCTTGTTACAAATAAACCACAATAACATTCGTATAATCACTTTTTGCCTCAACTTGTTCTTTTGTGAAAAAAAAAAATCAGTTATTATCTTTTAAGTTTAACAACAACCGTAAATGTACCACATATTTCAACATAATGTTGGCCTGTCTTCTTTACGTATAATCTCGAAATATCTTGAAACATGTGATATGTTTCTCTCCCCTACGCTCACACACACTTTGTGGCCCGTAATCCGAGGGTCGTGTGTTCGAATCTCGGTTGCACCAAACATGCTTGTCTTTTCAGCCGGGGAGACGTTATAATGTGACAGTCAATCCCTTTATTCGTTGGTAAAAGAGTAGCCCAAGTTGGCGGTGTGTGGTGATGACTAGCTGCCTTCCCTCTAGTCTTACACTGCTAAATTGGGGACAGTTAGCACAGATAGCCCTCGAGTAGCTATGCGCAAAATTGGAAAAACAAACACACATAAATTATTATTTAACAACTTGCATATAGGAAACAGGCACAAGGTAAGAAAGAAAGTGACATGTTCGGCTTGGATTTGAGACAAAAATATGAAAGACAGAATTCAACCAACAAAAATTTAAAAAACTAAAAGACATAAAAGGAGAAGTGATAGAAATTAAATATACTGTGACAGATGATGGAAGAAAGTAATATGCTACTAATAATAAACAAAATGTATATATAATTGCGTGTTTTATTGACCACTAGTAACAAAGAGCAATTTTCTATGTTTATATTGGTATGAGTGAATTACTGATAGAAACAAGTACAACTTAAATAAAGTTGATGGATATACGAAGGGAAAGCAAGATCGTAACAAATATATATATATACAGTATGAAAATAATTATTTCGACACTAAATAAAATAAATATAAAATGTAAGTATTGTAGGACTGCTTCGCCTCTGATGCAACAAAATGAACTATACCAGAAAACAGGCTACACTTGAGAATGTCTGGCACCCTTTAAATAAGACAGTGACACACTAACACAACACCTATAAAAATACTAATAATAGTGTGTTGAATGCACTCTCGCTCTCTGAATAAAATGCTACAAGATAAGTATGTGTAACTTGTAATTTTGGCTGTTGAGAGCTACTCGATGCAACAGACGGAGAGGAAATTTCATTTGCAAATAGGATTTCTATGGAAACTCTGAAGATAATAAGAGAGTAAGAACGTTATATTAAAACAATTTTAGAGCCTCTCCATGTTCTTGCAGTATTTGAATAATCCAGCTAGTATAAAAGTACGGTAGTCTCCGAGTGCCAGTTTTAATAGTTTGATTCCACAAAGAGTTATGGAATTGTATATGGTGACTGTAGAGAAAAAAAGGCCATAGCTTGGCCTGTATAAAGTACTAATATTTATATTGTTAACAGTGTATGGACTTACATGAAATATAAGAAGATTAAACAGCTAACAAAAAGCTTGACTGATCTTTATAGAATAATATACAATATTCGAAACAATATTTTACAACAATATATTGATAAATTTATTGTAGTATAAAAACAACGTATGTCGCTTTGTTTAATAAAATAAAAACACCAGAGTATTTTGCAACTCATATGTGTATTTTCTGCATTATATTGTAGCTAAATTATATTGAACTAATGATAGATTGACCATCTTGTTTCAAGTACTCACTGACTGTATATTTTTCAATAATTTTGATAAAATAACGCGGTTTAGAGTTTTAATTTATAATGTTTAGAATGGTTCTTTTATGCTGGTGTTTTCATGAAAACATGTTAAATAATACAGCAATATTTTAAGCAATATTTATGTGTCATAATAAATTTTGAGTAAGTGACAGAATGTCACAGTTAAAATATAAATTATTTACAAAACTCAGAACGCCCATTTGAATAGTCTCAGATTGACGATACTAAATGGATAAAATTTCTCGTGATATTTTTAAAGGTTATTGCTGTAAAAGAGTCATGACATTTGCATCTTCATTTTTACCTTACTGAAATAATGGAACAATTTTTTTCCAAATTTAAAGCTTTCAGAGTTATTTTTGTCTCAATTCATGCGTCTGTTTTGAATTTTATACAAAGCTATACGAGAGGTATATTTACTAGCCGCTCCCAATTTAGAAGTGTAAGAGTAAAATAAAAGCAATTAGTCATCACCACTCATTTTGGGATACTCTTTAAGTTATCACTGAGTAATTCTATCGGTTTCTCCTAATATGTTGTTGTTTGTTTGTTATTGAGTAAAAAATTACACAAAGGGTTGTATGTTCTTTCACCACCATGAGTATTGAAACCAGGTTTCTTGCAATATAAACCCGCAAACATACTACTATTGCACTGGGAGGTATGCGTAAAAGAATAAAATCTTCAGAGAAAAGTATGAAACTTCGAGTTAAGAAAGTGCTGCCCCCTACTGAGAGTAGCAAATATAGCTTTTGGTGTTTTGAATTTTACACTGAGCTGCTCGAAGGCTATTTGTGTTAGTTGTCTGTAATTTAGCAGTGATAGGCTAGTTGTAAAGAAACCAATAAACTCTACCAACCGCCAATGTTTGGGCTACTCTTTTGGCAATAAATAGTGGACTTTACCGCACATTATAACGCCTACATGGTTAAAAGGATGAACATGTTTGGTGGGACGAGTATTTGGACGGGCGACCCTCAGTTTGCGATTCTAGCGCCCTAAAAATTATATATAACAAAGGAAATCAGAATTATTAGATTAACAAGCCACGGAACATTCCAAGATGCCTCGCAGTAGTACGGGGTTTGAGATGACTTTAAATTGGATTCTCTGAGTAAAGTAGTGACCAAGCAGGACATGGATCTTGACTTCAAGTGATATTTGTTAATTTATGTACGCTTTTAGTAGATTATTTGAGTGTTGCACTTTCATCAGATACATAATCAGCATACACACAAACAATGCATAGCCTATTAATCAGACCATATAAGAAATGTTGTTAGCATACTGATGAAGGTTTAACATTACGTATACAGTAGGATATCAGGTTTGCAATACATTATCTCCTTCAGTTACCTTCGTTAGAAACTGTACTTATTGACTTTGATTGCAATACTATTTATTTATAAATAACATTAACTTTACCTCACGTAATTTACTGAGTCGCAAATCTTTATACTTGCTGTAACAAGTAGATAATGTACTTTATTGAAGAAAAATTTTAGTTTAAACTTAATATATATATTACGATGGTGCTTATTAATATTTTATTTTATGATGTAGAAATTCTGGCACGTTTTGTTCATAAGAAAAAATAATTATTACAAACTTGTCACCACGTATGCTAAACTGCAGCTCACTTATGGCAACTGATTCTAATGCTCTATGTTATATGTGGTACGCTCACAAATATTAGGCCTATCTCACGATGACAAGAAACTTCTTTGAAGTAAAAATATATTCTAAATGCGACTGGATTTACAGCAGGCTTATTTATACTGCACTGGATCGAAACCAATATTTCAGCATAAAACACTGGCTTATAACATAGAGATGTAAAATTGGTACTGCAATAAATTAGACAATATTTTAAAATTTTTATGAAACACACATGATCTTTCCATCTACATTTTAACATTGTCGCTACTTTTAATACACCAGAATTAGAGGATACACACATAGAGATAAAAACTCTTTATTCATTACAGTAAGATAGGTTTGGACGACAAAGACTGTGGAGAA
This sequence comes from Carcinoscorpius rotundicauda, assembly GCA_011833715.1. Lineage (NCBI taxonomy): Eukaryota > Metazoa > Arthropoda > Merostomata > Xiphosura > Limulidae > Carcinoscorpius > Carcinoscorpius rotundicauda. The sequence goes on from CM022392.1 coordinate 28,200,590, forward strand.
TTAAATGTCTTATCAAACAAAGAGAAAACAAACGAAATCAGCTGTTGGATGCAAGGACCCGTTAAAATATAGCAGAAATAATATTTACAACAGAAAATACTTCTTTCCAGAAATTATATGTCTACATCGTGATCCATAAAAGAGAGAAAATGGTGAGGCCGTTTGACTGACGTGTAAATGAGAACATGTAGAAGTTCCTCATATGATTTGACATTTGTCAAAGTCAGATGAGGATATCTAGAAGGGAATATTTAACCTATGTCCTTAGAGTTAACTAGTCTGAAAGATATCACGTTTCTTGATCATATTTCGTAACCTTGAGGCACATTAAAGCCATAGAAACTTGAAAAGTTACCAGAGTCACCATTTCAAACCTAATAAACTTGAATTAAAAATATATTTTAAAATTAATTTTATAGAAACAGTACAATGGCCTTTTAATGTTCAGATTTAAAATCGTCATCACAGGTTTTGCATGTAAAAACTGCTATGCAGTAAAAACTATAAGAAAACATGAAAATATAACATTTCGTGTCTTCAGTTAACATCTAGCAGCTAACATCACTTTAACAAAATTACGCATGCAATATATTTTAGGTGAAAGCATTTTGTCTGAAAGTTACTTTAACAAACCTATTAACATCTATTTCTGAGGTCCCCCAGTGGCTCAGCGGTATGTCTGCGGACTTACACGCTAAAATCCGGGTTTCGATACTCGTGGGGGGTAGAGCACAGATAGCCCATCGTGTAGGTTTGTGCTTAATTCTAAAACAACTATTTCTGAATATGGTAAAGATTATTGTGGATGCACGTGACGCTGCTATAATTTTCAACGATTGATGAAATGTATCTTGGTTTACAGGTCAGTGAAAAAAACAAGTGCTGTGTAATGTATTTTGAAATATCCTCATATTATAGCAATTGTTAATTATTCACAGTGATATATTCTATAGGTTGTTATATTTACAGTTAGTCAGTGCTCATAAGCAAGAAATTACATCAATAGGTTTAGATGAATAATTAAAGATGAAACATTGAAAATTTTGTACAGATATCTATGTCCAAATATTATATAAATTTATTTCAAAATGCTTGACACCAGATTATTAAGTAAATTAGCAATTTGCATGTTGAGTATTGCGAGATGTCGTTCCACTTTTTTGGTTGTTAAAACACTTGTAGCTTTGAAGAGTTATTAGTAAGTATGAAAGATAATAAGCTTGCCATTAAAACGTTATTCATTATGAAATGTAGATAATACTTGAATTAAGTTGTGCTTAAGCCTTTATATTCGTATTTCCAAGCTCTTAGCTTCTTCAAGTAAATAACACGATATGTTTCAATTTTAGAAAATAAACATTTCTTTGTAATTCTAAAAACGTTCTTTTTATTGTAACATACGAAATATGTAATGTACTTGTCTCCAGGATCAGTCGTGTTATCTCAAGAAACTGAAATATACAAAAATAAATAAATAAATGGATCACTGTTCGCGAAATAAATCTTTCATAACATTCATACTTATTCATAGGAGATCTCTTGGCGTTCTCAATGCTGTATGTAATTCATAATATGATAAATTATTTATACAGTGGGCTACCTGTTGTTTGCCCGTTACGGACATCGAAATATTATAAGCTTCCGACTTATCTCTGAGCCACTGGGGCAGTATTATAAATTTCTGGGAAAATTGTATTTCATTTTGTTTCGCTACATAAAAAAAGAAAATTTATCGTATATATTACATATATGTATGTATATATATAACAACGGGCCCGGCATGGCCAAGCGTGTTAAGGCGTGCAACTCGTAATCTGAGGGTCGCGGGTTCGCATCCCCTTCGCGCTAAACATGCTCACCCTTTCAGCTGTGGGGGCGTCATAATGTTACGGCCAATCCCACTCTTCGTTGATAAAAGAGTAGCCCAAGAGTTGGCGGTGGGGATGATGACTATCTGTCTTCCCTCTAGTCTTACACTGCTAAATTAGGGACGGCTAGCACAGATAGCCCGCGAGTAGCTTTGTGCGAAATTAAAAAAAACAAAAAACAACGATAAACAAACACATTTAAGTTATAAATAAGAGTTATAGTAATGATATTTGTCAAGATTATGTATGTTAAGATGTGTTAAGAACGGTTATTTTCAAAGGTATTTGTATGTTTTCTAAAAGCAAAGCCACATCGAGTTATTTGCTGCGTCCGCTGAGAGAAATTGAGTTTCTGATTTTAACATTGTAATTTCGAAGACTTACCACTGTTCCACAGGGGAACTTTCAAGATTTTGAAAGTAAGATTTTGTCGTATGATAGAAAAACAAGTGACAAGTTCTTGTGTTTTTAAGATCTTAACGTCAGATCAACTCAGTTATTTTGCATCTAAAGCAGGCAAATTATATTGAACGAAGGTGAGTTTTAAATTACTTTGACAAATAAGATTCAACGTTTGGAAAGACAGTAAGAATTTCAATTAATTATCAAGTTGATTACAAATATTTATTAGGGGAACTTCGAAATACATATGTGGTGTCGCCCAGAAATACGAAACGATCCATTTTTTTCTAATGAAAATCTAAATAGTTTTCGTGTTAATTTATATAAGCAGTAGAAAATATACTTTCTTGCATAAAATTAGGCTGACGTTCACTCTCTCATTTCCTCTATTTTTATTTAGGGTAAACGACTGTTCACTTGATAGTGACGCCATTAGGAATATAAACCTTTAAAGATTGTTGGAATAAACCGCAAGACATACTAATCTTCCTTCGAACTGGTATTTTCTAGTTAGGTCTGAAACTTCAACCACATCATTTAGCTTGCTGAGAAATGTGTTCTTCAAGTAATCAAGAATTGATTCATCTTCATTAGGAGTTGATAACCGACAGAAACCAATCCTGAAATAATAAATCGTAGAGAAAGAGCTGATGAAAACTGGTGCGATGAAGTGACATAAGAGGTTACTGAAAAAAAAAATCGAACCAATTCAGAAGAAAAATTGCATATGTTATTATTATTACTGGTTAGTTTGTAGAATTTTGCGTAAAGCTACACGAGGGCTATCTGCGCTAGCCGTCTCTAATTTAGCAGTGTAAGACCAGAGAGAAGGCAGCTAGTCATCACCGCCCATCGCCAATTCTTGGGGTACTTTTTACAGATAAATAGTGGAATTGACCATAACATTGTAACGCCCTCACGACTGAAATGGTAAACACGCTTAGTGATACGGGGATTCGAACCCGCGACCCTCGGATTATAAATCTAGTGCTTTAACCACCTGGCCATGACGTGCCGTTGTTACAATCATGTAAAGAAATTTAGAAAAAATAAATATTTCTTTACTTTTGGTTAATAGAACATTAAAGCCTAAGTGTAGTGATATAGGATAACTTATTCTAAACAATATGCAGAATATATAAATATAATAAAATATAATAATAATGCAGTTTAACTACTGTTTTTTTTTTAATATTAAGTTCAGTCAAATAACCGTAATGTTTTACCGCTTGAATAAAAAGATTTTATTCTGTACTTGAGACTTATTTCGAAATATATACTGTGTATTCTTTTCATATTCATACTTTACTATTTATAAATTGTTCATAACGTTTGTATTTGATAGGCTCTTGCTACTACAGCGGTATGTCTCCAGATTACAACGCTAAAATCGGGGATTCGATTTCCCTTGGTGGGCTGAGCAGATAGCCCGATGTGGCTTTGTTGTAAGAAAAACACACCTGTATTTGATAAATTGCGCTCTATTGAATTACTATTCCAGTTAATATTGATATTAATTTACGAGTTTGATATTATACCAAGTACGCGTTGCACTTTGACAACTGTGTTTTTTTGTTTGTTTGAATTTCGTGCTATCTCGAGGGCTATCTGCGCTAGACGTCCCTAATTTAAAAGTGTAAGACAAGAGAAAAGGCAGCTAGTCATCACCACCCAACGCCAACTCTTGGGCTACTATTTTACCAACGAATAGGGGGATTGACCGGAACATAATAACACCACCACAGCTGAAAAGGCGAGCATGTTTGGTGTGATGGGGATGTAAACTCGCTACCCTCAGATTACGAATCACACGCTTTAACCCACCTGCTGTGTGTTTGTGTACATGTATGGGGAGGGGATTAAGCTGTGCCAGTCAATTACATTATTTGTTTCAGTTTGTCTTATAATAGGCGGCTACTGTTGACTAATTTTCCACCTTTTGGTCAGTAATAAAAACTTTAACGGTGCCATTCAGGTGGAAAGTACTGGCACCAATAATAATAATAATTTCATCAAAAGTTTCGAACTTTTTTTTTATAAGTGTATCATGAACAAATTATTTTAAACACATTATATTGGTTGTTTTTTAGATACTGCAACAAGTTAAATTATTTTTGTTTTGTTTGCAATTGAGCATAGAACTACACGTAGTTCTATATGGAAACCCAGTTTTTGGAGTTTCAAATTCGTAGGCACAACGCTGTGCCACTGGAGGGGGCATGTTTTATCTTACGAAAATGTTTGTATCCACAAGAAAAGTTAATAAACATTTATTTAAGTCTCCTCCAAAAATACACGTCTCTCAGTCTGTAATTATTATTAAATACCAACAAATATGTTAAATAACCTTAAATTGGCTACGGAATAACTTTCATTAAGCAACTAATGAAGTTGAAGTTGGTTTCAAACTCAACAAGTTTGTTTTCAGTTTGTACTAATTGTACTTATTAACACACACATATAGGGACATTGAGCTAATTATTTTATATAATTATCACGTTCTCTGTAGTTTTAATTCTTGAATGTCGTTCCAAAATATATAAATCTTCGTGTTTTGTATATCAGTTTTTTTTAATAAATTCGTTCATTGACTTACTTTTAATAACATGAACAGTTTGTGCTGATTGATGATACTTTATATAATTGTATGAGTTATGAACTGTAAAAAATAAATAATCACCACTCTTAAGGAAATATTTCTTGAATTGAATGGTTTGTCAATCGTAAAAGATGAGGGTGTGTGGCATTTTATCGCACCACTTAAACCAAATATACATATTCCCAAATTTGGTTTTATCACGTGAGCAGGTGCTGTTAGGAAATGCTGAGGTTGACGTTCTTCCATGAACCTTGTGGATCCACGTGGAATGGTCGATATATATCTATGTGACCTTTGACTCTTAGGGAGGCATTTTTTCGTGTAACCGAAACTTCGAAAACGTAAAATCTGGGTTTAATTACGCACTCTCGTACATGACGTGTCCGGGTTAAGAATTTCTAAATTGATATATGGAGCACTGAAAAAAGTTATCAAAGTGTGTGTTATTTTTAACCACTCTCTTTGGAATAAAATTATCTGAGTATGTTTCATAAAAAATTTAAACAAGCAAATAATATTTGTCTTGAAGTTTATAAATGTAATAAAACTTCTATTTTTCTTAATTATATGAAAAAAATTTAAACTATTAATTTAATTAACGTTTATTCCAGAATTTTTTCTATATTTATCCTAGAAATTACAAAATTTTCAGAGTTTTTGTAAGAAGAAAAATAGAAGTATATGTTACACCTAAAAGTACTGATATTTGGGTCAATGTAGAAGAAAAACAAAGATAGCTCTCGTTAGACAGTAAGTATTGTAGTCCGCTGTTGGTACAGCGCTAAGTTTTCGGATTTACAACGTTAAAATCATGTGTTAGATTCTCCCAGGTAGACAGAACAGACATCTCGACGTGGCTTTGTTATAAGAAAACACACGAGTATGGTATATGCTTTATAAAATAATAATGTGTTATACTAAATTGCAAATATCCAATTAGAGTTAGTATTACTTTGAAGAGTTGGTGTTTGTCAATTTTCAGGCAAAACTGCTCGAGAGCTATTTGCGCTATCCCTCCCTAACTTCTGAATAATTGACTAAAGGGAAGACAGGGAGTTAATATCACTCCCACTCTCGTAGTGGGAATTGAGCGTTACTCTTATGACACACCTTCTCTCCCAAAGTACGGGGCACAATATTTTTCTGGCAGTAATGGGTCAAGAACCGACTTATTAATCGTTTTTAAAAGAATAAAAATCCAAAGGTTTCAGTTGATGTAAAAAGAAATTATGTGAAATGTCGAACTTATGATGTGTAGAATTTAAAGAGAAGTTTCATATTTATAATGTCCAGAATTTTACGCGAAACTGAAATTTCTGTTGTCCGGAATTTTACACTAAAGTTCTAGTTTATGATATCCAATATTTTACAAAAAATACGAATTTAGAACGCAACGTAAACGTAATCATATACATTTTATTGTATTGCTGTACAATGGGGTGTGCTGTGCTTACCACAGGTAACTTGTATAAATGGGTCGAATAGTCTTGTAAAATAATAGTATTTTTTCGTATTATTAATTTTTTAGGGCGTTATAAACGAGAAGTTTTCTCATACCTGTTATTAAGCAACTCTGTTATAATACTAACTTTTCCACGATTGTTTTAAAATTGTAAATAAAAGCAGCTCATATTTTATAACACGTGTTGGTTTGTTTTAATTTTCAATTCAATCTAAACTACAGAGGCTTTTAATTTTTATGAGTCAAAATATATAACTTAAGAAAGTATGCTTGGTTATAAAAAGCTAGAGACTTGGAGCCTATAATCGCGAGGTTTCGTTTCTATTAGTGATATTTGATACAATAGCACATGGCAGATTGTGACATAAAAGAAACATTAAGTGTTCCAGAGAGATGCCTATCATTTGGCTCGTCTCCAAGAAATTGTCACGTGCCATTGCAAAAGTCTTGTGCTTTGACATGTATATATAAAGCCAAGGAGACACTTTACTTCAGTTATTCGTCAATAGCTTTCGATTGATGTTAGTGGAAGAAATTAATGCTTGGAATTTTTTCTACTCGAGTTTTAGGCTCCTTCTTAATATAGTATAAGATATTTTCACAGACCGATAAAATAAATTTGTTTTTCGCAGTTTCTTTGGGTTTGTTTGTATTGTTTTAGTTTCGATATTGAAGATACATAGTTTACTCTTTCTGTCATATCTTTCTGTAAATTTTATCATGGCCTTTATGATGCCTGTTATCAAATCCGATTACAAAATATATCCAGGTCAAACACAAACACCTTCTGGTGATGTGAAGATGTCCATAAAGAGTACAAGAAGTGCGTCTCTTACTCCAAGAATGTCCACATGTTCCGGAAGTGACATCGAGTATAGAGTGACTACCTCTTTCAAAGCTCTCAGCTCCGGAAGATCCCGGAAAAGTTCTAACTGCGGTTTCGTAACCCCGTCTCCAAAATCGGCGTCACGAATGTCCATCCACAAGTTTCACAACAACTTGGTCGACAAGCTGAAAAGGAAATTGCGACTTCAGGATTCTACGAAACATTCTGGGGATGAGGTGTACATCTGTGACTCTTCGAAGGACGAAGAAACATTTGCTCTGTAGATAATTGTCGATAGTTTGATTATGTTATGTAAATAGACATTATCATGTATATCATGCACAGTATGCAAGATTCAAATTTCGTTGAATTTTCGTAATTAATTAAATCATCGTGACTTTACGATAAGATGTCCAATAACGTTATCTAAGGTCAGTCTGTTCAAGGAATTGAGACCAGAGGCTTTTAATTTTTATGAGTGAAGTTAAGTTACCCAGAAATCAGCTGAGTTTAATAAAAAGTTTAACCAACTGTATTTTCGGGTTGATTTAAATATGAAAATGTATTCTTTAATACAGAATTATTATAATTAAAATGCACATAGTATGCTCTCTTTTCTCTTGTAAATATTGTGTATTATAAAGATATTGTATCATATATGTACAGTGATGGTATGAATACCATATAACGATTTTGTATCATAAATGAAAAGGAATTAAAGAGTTTTACGGTAAGAAATAGCTTGTTGAGTAGTTGACTGTTTTAGACACAAACATTTTAAACAAATGCGTTCCCGCAAGATATAGAAAATGTTGCAGATCATCAGTAATGTCAGATATTTAGCGGTATTGGTCGGTACAAAATAATTAAACCATAGTTATTCTTTTAAAATGCTTTATAAAAGCTGGGAAAGTAGCAAATTCCCACAATGTTTACAGAGAGAAGATTTCTGGACTTTGTATTGTAAAACACTCTGTTAGTGAAAGACATCGATATATGAACGACGGAAGTAGTGTTTGCATCTCTTATATTGTTAATAGACATGCAACTTTCTCTAGAGAAACACACCCACATACAAAAAAGAAGTTACGTTATGCGAATTTCAAAAATATTTTTGTTGTTACTTTAAACCATCTTAACATACCTAATACCATTAAGAAATAATAAAATATCATCGAACGATCAGTGGTAAATTCCTCTTGTATGTGTTATGAAAAAAATCAGATAAGTAGAAAAATTGTAATAAATGGGAGACGCAATAGAATTATATTAATAAATATGAGCAAAAAGAAATTACAGAAACACATACAAGGACATACGAATACCTCTTTCGCACTGTAATAATAATCAAATAATGTTAATCGGAAGGCGTTTGAAACAGGCGAAAATTATGTAACATTTAGCTAAACCTTAAAATATACTGTTTCAATATAAGAGTATAAGATATTATTGCAGATGTTATTAATATAGAGTCAATAAAGTTTTCAAACATTTCTATCAGTATTTCTTCAAGGCATGGATGCATCTAGTGCAACTATGACATTAGTAACTTGCGTTCAGACCTTAGCAAATTAATGTTGTGTTCTGTGAAAAGAAAGCTCACCGGGCCAAAATCTAAAATATTATTTTACATTTATGTCAGAGGCTGGTATTCTTCTAAGCGTTGGAAAATGAAAGTTAGATATCAAAAGTGCAGAGAAAATTCCAAGTTATGTTGAAACTCGAAGGAATCCAATGATTGAAAGCAACAACGTTCTGTTGAAGTTCTTTTATACAATGAATTAATGAGTGTCTCACACAGATGATTATAGAATTATTTGGTTTCCTTATATCTCATTTATATACATTCTGTCCTATTAAGTTTAATCTATATTCATGGGTCATTAGCTTATAAAAGTCCGTAATTTAGATTATTTTATAAGTAGAATTTACTGATTTCAAGCATGCTTTAAAATCTCAAACAAATTACATGCAACCTTTAGCACTTTGACCTACATGTTCTAGGATTGTGTAAGCAGGTGTCCATTAAACCAGGTCAGCTTGCAATAATAAAGGTATATGTGTTTGTTTGTAAACCTGTCAACGATTTTCAGTACAGCGTGGAATTGGAACGAGAGAAAGACAACATTTGGAATTATACAGTTTGTTTCACCTAGCATAATACTTAAGCGGTTGAAACGAAACTCCATATAATTTCTATGTCGATCGTTTCTGTGCGTTTCGTGAAGACTGTGAAATTTCTATTTGGTACAAAAACAAATACAGTGTCGTAAATCAAACATAGTCTCTTTATTGAGAGTTGAATGGCAGTAATAACCAATATAAACTCATGTACTCGACATAATCTTATATATATTAATAACACAGCAGGCGAATTTTAAACCAGAAAAATCATACCTCAAGTCTGAAGTCATTTTTGTTACAAATACTAAATTATGGTGATTAACTTTTTTTTTACTAGCATTGCAGCTTCAGTCCTTACTTTATTCAGCAGACCGTTATGAGAAAAGGTTTTACAATCGCAATTTTGTAAGTATGTAACACATTCTTTTTCATAATCAGCTGTGTTGATTTTGTGCAGCGAATTATAACTTTGCCTTGTAGAATTGTTTCTTTTTAATTTTGCGCAAAGCTACACGAGGGCTATCTGCGCTAGCCGTCCATAATTTAGCAGTGTAAGACTAGAGGGAAGGCAGCTAGCCATCACCACCCACCGCAAACTCTTGGGTTACTCTTCTGCCAACGAATAGTGGGACTGATTGTCACTTATAACCTACGGCTGAAAGGGGCGATTATGTTTCGTGTGACGGGGATTTGAACCCGCGACCCTTGGATTACGAGTCGAGTACCTTAACCATCTGGCCATGCAAGGCCTCAATTGTGATACAAGTAAATCTAAAATTAGAAGTTCGATTTGACTGAAGTTAAGCGCAAAGCTACACAATGGAGTATTTGTGTTTTGCCAATCACAGGTATCGAAACTCGGATTCAAGTGCTGTAATTCCGCAAACATACCGCTATTTAGCTGGGACGCATGAAAAAGTAGGAAGATAAACTATTGGTAAGCGAGGGCAATATTACGAAAACAAATATTTATTTTTACACAATTTATTAAAAAAAGGAAATAATAATATTAAAGGTTCGGTTGAAATGTTGTTTAACGTAAAATGCCTGCGATATGAAATTTCACACCTCATATTGTAAAATATATCTCACATGTTAAACTAGTGCAAACAATTAGTCATCTAAATTTGCTTGTCAAAGTTAACTTTAATTTAAATTTTGCATTAAGTGAAAAGAGGGATATCTGCGGTAGCCGTCCCTAATTTAGTAGTGTTGTTGTTGTTGTTTTGTTGTTTTGAATTAAGCACAAAGCTACACAAGGGGCTATCTGTGCTCTGCCAACCACGGGTATCGAAACCCGGATTTTAGCGTGTAAGTCCGCAGACATACCGCTGAGCCACTGGGGGGCATTTAGTAGTGAAATGCAAGAGGAAAACCAGAGAGTCATCACTACTCACCGCCAACTCTTGGGATATTCCTTTGCCAACAAATAATAGGATTGACCATCAATTATAACGACACAACGGCTGAAAAAGCAAGCATGTTAGGTGTGTCGGGGATTCAAACCCACGACCCTCAGATTACCAGTGGAACGTCCCAACCACCAGACCATGCGGGCCCGATATAAATAATAAGAAAGGTTTAACCAGCGTGATCCTTAGCAACGACAGTGTGTTGTAGAATTAATATTAATCTGAGCATGAAAATAACCAAAATTGGTTTTTTTTTAAGCTTCACTATGGGACTCAACAGGTGGCTTGAATGTAATTTCAGCTTTTCAATAAAAACAAAACAACTCTTTTGCGACAAGAGTTATTTCCTTCTTTGAGTGCATGACTCTGATGTTTTGTAATTAGAAAGTTATGTTATAAAGTGATAGCATGAATGAATGTGCTGCCTTATCACAACTTTGCGAACTTGAATTACATTTACTACGGGTTGCAAGTTTGGCACGCTGTCAAAACACGTGACGATGGGAAAATGGAACGTGATGAAACTTACGACCATATGAAAACCTTGATGAACTAAATTTTGGAGACAAAGGTTCTGGTTATTAAGCGCAATAATATGGAATTAGACGATATTTATTACGGACGACGTGTCATCTTATAAATTGACCTATAAAAAATGTGATGTGTTACGTTTCTGTTTCTTTTTTTTTCTGACACATTTTATACGTTTCAGGCAAAGAAGAAGTAAAGGAATTAGTGTTTTATTAATAAAAGCAAAACAAGTATTTAAACCATTTGGTCTTATAGAAGAAAAATGTGACCAAGATGAACCGATTTGGAGTGGAATACCTTAGGAATTTGTTAAATCAGAAAATATTGTTTTCTTCACTACAAATACATCTACTGTGACTGAAACTGATCAGCTTAAGAACGAACAGGTTTCTACAGCAGTGTGAAAAACACGGTTAGCTATTGTTAGTGCTTAATCAAATATGCAAAATGTTTTTCTTTAAAACTCAATTAAACTTTTTCTGACAACGTAAAACTACTGTTTTACAATTGAAAACTGTTCCATTATTATGGTTTCTAAAAAGTAATAAAAATACAAACATCTCCTTACTTCTTGAACCTTAATAACCTTGTCAACTTCTTTAAATTAAAGAACGTTATTATTTTTCCTGTTAGTGTTATGAATTTACATGCTATCTTACAAGATATACGTTTAAGCAATGTGTAGAGATAATATTCTCTCTCACTCTACCTACCAATATCTTCTCGGTAGGTTTACAGGTTTACAACGATGAAACTCGGGTTTTGATACCTATAGTGGGCAGTGTATTGAAAGCCCACTTTGTACCTTTCCAGCAACTTAGGCATAAACTAAAGTTTACTTATGGACAGCTAACAACAGAAGAAGTTTGGTGAATTCAGAATGTAATACACACAGATTATTTATAGACAGCTAACAACAGAAGAAGTTTGGTGAATTCAGAATGTAATACACACAGATTATTTATAGACAGCTAACAACAGAAGAAGTTTGGTGAATTCAGTATGTAATACACACAGATTATTTATAGACAGCTAACAACAGTAGAAGTTTGGTAAATTCAGAACGTAATACACACAGATTATTTTCTTATTTATTTGGAATTGTAATGTTTAATTTCAGTTTTATCGATACACATTACATTTCCTTTAAATGTGTTTGATATAATTATTACTCTCTTTAGTGTGAACAGTATTACTTCTATATTTGTGATACATTATTAACTACTTTTTCATCTGTGACAAAATATATTATACTAATATTGAAATATTTCACATTATAAAAAATATACCGTATAGCTTTTTGAAATAGATCTCTCTTTGCGACGCAACGTATTGTTTTTTAGTTGTTATTTTTAAGAATTTCACACCTGCACTCTGTAGGACCCAGTAGGCCAGGCATGGCCAGGTGGTTAAGGCACTCGACTCGTAATTTGAGAGTCGTAGGTTTTAATCCCCACACCAAACATGCTCGTTCTTTCAGCCGTGGGGTTGTTATAACGTTGGTAGAAGAGTAGCTCAAGAGTTGGCGGTAGCTGTCTTCTCTCGAGCCTGACATTGCTAAATTGGGGACGGATGGCGCAGATAGCCCTCGTGTAGCTTTTCGCGAAATATGAAAACAAACAAAAAACAGATACCACCCAGTATTATATTAATGAAATATCTTTTTTTTATATATACATAGCTTGATTCTTCGAATGTTTACACATAAACTCTTATCAATAACGGGTTATTGAATGACTTATTCTGACAGAGTTTTCAGAACGAGGAAGTATCTAATGTAAGTAGGTTGTTGTAATATTCTTAGAATGAATACGTGGAAGAGGGTTTCCAGTAAAGTCAACTGAACCCTAAAATAACAAGGGTTTTTCCCGACTTGTTTCAGTATCATAATATCTAAATTCATTACACAAAGTGTTTTTCATAATTGTGTAACAGAGGTTTTTCAAGAAATCTAAAAAAGATTCAGTATTGAAACAAATAACTCACATGACGAAGTTAACATATTAGGCCTTGTTTTTAAAGGTTCTAAAGTCGGAAAGCTTAATTAAATTAACAGTTACATGTCTCAAACTGTTAATTTCAGTGTACGTGTATTTTTGTAAAGAAAAAAAGCTCGTTTACCCCAAAATTCATACGAACATGCGCTTTATAGAAAAAAGGACGTATGGATCTCATTCAAAAAAAGCAAATGCGTAAACTTCTTGGAACAAAATTTAAAACGTTTGGAACAAATAGTTTCTGATCCCGAACAACTTCTCCTCTTGTGATGTTCTATTCTACATATACACAAATATGTAGGTAGTTATGGTGCTCGACTCGTAATCTGTGGGTCATGGGTTTGAATCCTCGTTACACCAAACATGCTTGCCTTTCCGAACGGTGGGGGCGTTATAATCTGACGATTAATCCAATTTTCATTGGTAAAAGAGTAACCCAAGAGTTGGTAGTGTGTGGTGATGACTAGCTGCCTTCCCTCTAGTTTTACACTGCTAAATTAGGGACGGTTAGCGCAGATAGCCCTCGTGTAGCTTTGCGCGAAATTAAAAAAACAAACAAACAAATAATCAGTTCTAAACGTACGAGCATATTTATGACAGAAGAGCTTTTGAAATTAAAGGTTTGTTTTTAGGAACATCCTATATAAAAGGATATTTTTTTTTCAAATTTTTAAAACAAGGTATGTTGAGTAGTAATATCTACTAATTGTTGTTAAGCGCAAAGCTGCACAATGGACTACCTGTGCTGTGAGCACCACAAATATCGAAAGCTGATTTTAGCGTTTTAACTCGACAGACTTACAGCCCATTTCTCCTCGGCGGACTCAGCAGATAGCCCGATGTGGCTTTGCTATAAGAAAACATACATAAAGAGTTAGCAGAAATAACTAAAGTGTTAATTTTGAATTAAATTAAATCGTATTTAGAGAAATTTAGTATATGTTACAAACACTTGTACACTTAAATTATTATTATAGATTTACTTTAAATTGTTACTAAAGTCTCTTAAATGGAACATAGTTTTAAATTTAAAAAAAATATATTAACTATGTACGAAAATCGTTTCATATTACGTATCCATTTTTTATCACTTTTAAATGTTTTCCTCGTACGTGTTTCCCAGTGGCTTAGTGGTATGTCTGCGGACTTACAATGCTAAAAACCGGGTTTTAATCTAAGGTGGGGAGAGCACAGACAGTGCAGTGTTGTGCTTAATTCAAAACAACGAAAACTTCTTAAGTGTGTGTATGTATATATACATAAATACGTGCATATTTATTTAGATATATGTTCATCAATTAAAAGTATTTTTCCTGTTGTTCGTACATTTTTACTCAATTGTAAATGTTTTAATCTTATATATATATATATTGTTTCATTAATTCCAAATGCTTTCATGTACCGTTGCAAACATAGAACTTGTGTCAGAACGCCTGACTTGGAAGTAATTGTTAGCATTAAATAATTAATTATTTGTAATCTTTCTCTAATTTCAGTATTTAGACATTTATACAGATACATTGCACACATTAGTCAAGAGAAACATTTCGTGGTGATGGAAATTTTGTAGTGCCTTGCAGTCAGAATGTTTAATAAGTTATTAATTAGATTATTTTTGAATTTTTAAAAAAGCGTCCAGCGATATACATATGTAGCAAAGGTTTCTTCAGAGCGGATTCTTAACAGATAACAAGTAAATATTATTATTATTAAATTTACAGTAAGGATAAATATAACGACGGGTTTTCCTCAGCATTTCACTTCAGCGGAAATACTTATACTTTTAATTGGCTATTTAGAAATTCACATTTATAATATTTCAGTCACTTTTCTAAAATAAGTGAACACGTTTTTAAACGATCACACTAACGTTTCTTTAAACTGCGTTGCAGAATCAGTGTTTTCTATGCTTTGTGAAAAATGTGCTTTCGTCTAGCATAAAAACATATATAGTGATGATTTGCGACGTTAGAGGGCAGCAAAGTACTAGAAGTGAACTGTGATTCGAATTGTCGCAACTGATTTGCTTCGCAAAAAATAACAATAGAGAAGTTAATATCTAACTTCCAATGACAAATTTTCTTATGAAAGCGACGAAGCTTAAATTATCGCTAATCCCATCTCACATCAAATAAATTTACTTTGGCATATTGGTTAATTAAAATGTATAATTGGTCTATTGATATCACATGAATACTTTCTTCTAGCAACATAATTACAGCTGATGTTTTGATTTGGGTTGCTTGAAATAAATTTGTAATATAGTTGGTCAATAGTACCAGTCTGTTGCACTTGAGCATTAGAGAAATAAAGGAACTCCAGTTTAGCGTTTCTCTCCTTTCTCAAGCTCGGATCGTGGTGATCCAAAATATCACATATCTTCTGTGGATCTGCTCTACCGAACCCTACTTCACATACCAAATATCAAGGAAATCCATTAAGAAATATACAGAATATAGAATGATACAGTTTGATTGAATTTTTGTGTATTTTTATCTCTTTTCACTCACCATCATGCCCATGCTAAACACAAATGCCACCTGGCTGACTAAAAGAATGAGTATTTATTGTAAATGTGTAATAATTGTATATACCATTTTGTCCGCTAATTTTGATTTCATTTATTTATGTCACCTGCTGAATTCGATTTTGGCCGCACCTTTTTTCACGCATAATGTGTATTTTTTTATCAATATTTAATTAACTACATTCGTTCTGATCTGTAAGGGTAGTTTGCTTTAATAATATTTTAAAATATTTGATTATGATTAAATGTGTTGAAGTATCTAACAAACTAATAGTACTCATTAAGGAAACGCGTGTGTTTCCTGAATGGATATATATGTGTTTTAAGAGTTGAAAGTAAAAATATAATAAAACCTGTCTGTGAAATAATTATTATAAATTTAATGAGTCTTTTTGCAGCATTAAAACTTTTACTTGCTTGCCGATCTAAAAACAAAGAATTACTTTTATACATATAAACATTTCAAAAATCCTGTTAGTGTAAAGATACTTCTCTAGTGATGATCACGTTATATATCGGAACTTTGTGTCGCGCATATATAGGAATACTGTGTTAATCTGTTTTATAAGTTTATTTCAAAGCAATGACGTATGTATGCTCCCACAACTGCAAGGAGATGAGAGGGCTGAACCAAAAGGTGGCCTGAAGAACCTGACAAGCTAAAGAATTGCTGACAAGGGGAATAAAAGTAGGGGCCCAATTATTTTTTTTTGTTTGAGAGGATCCTTTGTAGTTACGCCACAGAATCAATGTTTAATCCGTGCTGATAAAATCTTATGAGTACTATTTAATGAAAACTGATAGAAACGGCAAAAAGTAGAGTCAAAAGATAAAGCAGTTCAAAGAAGGGGGAGTCTGAAATATCCCTAATTGTAAACGAAAATTCTACGCAACAAAACAATTTAAACAACAAGATAACTGAAGCTTTAATTCAAGTCATTCTAGTACACAGTTCTCACCCATTAAATAAAGGATTTCGTTGTGAAAGAAAATCTTCCAACTGAAAAACAGAAACAGACAAAGTGAAAACCGTTAGAATCAACTTAGACATATCTCACGGTATCAATAACAAAATCATGAACAAGGTATTGTAGGAGCCTCACAAATTATAAGTTCGCAAGCTGTCAACTACACCTTGAGGAAAAAGTTAGTTTAAAATAATCCCTGTTAAGTCTTCCGATTTACTTCCAATGGAATTTTATGTCTTTATCTCATGTATTGTTTGTTTGTTTATGAATTTTGAGCGAAGCTACACGAGGGCTATCTGCGCTAGCAGTCCCTAACTTAGCAGTGTAAGACTAGAGGGAAGGCAGCTAGTCATCACCACCCACGGGCAACTCTTGGGCTACTCTTTTACCAACGACTAATGGGATTGAGCGTCGCATTATAATGACCCCACGACTAAAAAGGCTCGAATGTTTGGTGTGACAGTGGTTCAAACTCGAGGCCTTCGGATTACGAGTCGAGTGCCTTAACCACGTAGCCATGACGGGCCTTAGGTAGTGTAAGAATATTTTTAAAAGTCATATACCCAAGACATTTGTCGACTTATACAAAGTTTTAAAAAATAGTGGGTAATATTGATACAGCTGTTCTCGAATGAAGCCTGATCTCACAAAGACATTGATGCTAAGAAGCTTGGAAAATAAAGAGATTATGTTTCCTGAAGAAAATATGATTTTCTCTACTATATTATCTAACTTAGCCCTTGTCACGAAAAGTATAAGCTAAATAAGTCTCGTATATAAGTGTATGGATACATCATGAGAATAAGCTATGAAGAAGAAGAAAACAAAATATTTTGCGTTTTCATATTGTGTTCTTCCAACTCACGTGCCCCCCAATGGTTCAGCGGTATGTCTGCGGACTTACACGCTAAAATCCGGGTCTTGATACCCGTGGTAAGCAGAGCACAGATAGCCCATTGTGTAGCTTTGTGCTTAATTCAAAACAACAAAAACAACACTAACCCACGTAAACTTGGTTGAATTATATCTAAAATGTTCTGTGCATTTCGATTCAAACTGAGCAGCGCACCTGAAATATTGGTATAAAATTGCACTGTCTGTTAAAACTTTTTAACATCGTATAATACGTTGTATTTTAATGAAAATGAAAATAAAAAAGCCAGAAAATGTAAGAGAGAACAATTAAATAGGAAAGGGCGAAGAATGGTAATATGCTGCAAGTAAGAATAAAAACGTAGTTTTGATTCAGGTATTGTTCATTATAGAAATAAACATTTTGTTTTCATATTATTATGAGTGAGTTTCAGATAGGAATAAGTACACTTTTAGTAAAGTTAAAAGTAAAGTAAAGTGCAAGTAGAGAATGGTTGTAACAAAGTAGTATCAGAAGCTGTTTCACAACAGATGCTTGTTATTAATGTACTCCAGTTAATGTTTCTACTGATGTGATCAACATCTCGTTAATGTTTAGATAACTTAATATTGTACAGTATTTATCTGAATGTTTATTATAAACATTGCCATAACTTTATAAGATAACATACACATGCAGTTACGACCACCAACAGCCACTGCTTCCTCGTAGTTCTTATACACACTTACGACCATCTACAGCCACTACTCGTGGTTCTTACACACAGTTACGACCACTAACAGCCACTGCTCGTGGTTCTTACACACAGTTACGACCAACTACAGCCACTACACGTGGTTCTTACACACAGTTACGACCACTCACAGCCACTGCTCGTGGTTCTTACACACAGTTACGACCACTCACAGCCACTGCTCGTAGTTATACCACACAGTTACGGCCACCTATAGCCATTGCTTGTATTTCTAACCAATTTTTGCAAGAAAATAAAAATAAAGAAAGCATCAGAACAAAGAAAGAAGGAGCAAACACGATCATAAAAGTAGAAGTTATAGTGGTGGGACAGAAAGTGCAAATAAAACGAAGAGGAGTTAATACTTATTTAATATAATTGACATTTCTTGGTGGTGTGGGCGTCGGACTAGTAGTCTTCTGATCAAGGGTTTAAACCCCATCATCGAACATGCTCGTCCTTTCTGTTTGAAGGCATTATTGAGACAGCTTTAACAAAATTGCTCTTTCTCACAGATAAACACAACAAATATGAAGAAAAACAAACTTTGATCATATAACACACACAGACGTGTATCTTTAAAATCATAAGGAGCAATTCTAAGAGTTTATTGTAATTAAAAATATGTCATGATCAGGCAAAGCTGAGTTAATGGAATCAGTATGATATGTACGAGCTCGTCTACATGTCTGCATACATTGAGTATTTCTGTCATAGTTTTTGATACAACATGCACATTTTCAAAAACTCTGGAAGGTTTATATTACAATTTTGTTTTTGTACACAAAGAATCAGATTTGTTAAAGAAATATTTTCTTGATAATTTGTATATGAAATTAAAAGGATAACGATAATTCCCTCTTCCACCTCCGTCCTTTTCGAAAAGGCTTAAATAATACATTTGACATGCAAAAGGCAACCTTCATGTTAGTTACAAATTATATCTAAAAACAACATTTAATCACACTTTTTTATTTGTGATACCAAAGAAACAGGCCGGCATGACCAGGTGGTTAAGGCACTTTACTCATAATCTAAGGGTCTCGGCTTCGAATCCTTGTCACACAAAACATACTCGCCCTTTCAGTCGTGGGTTTTTTAATGTGAATGTCAATTCCATTATTCGTTGATAAAAGAGTAGCTCAAGAGTTGGTGGTGGGTAGTGATTACTAGGTGCCTTTCCTGTTGTCTTACACTGCTAAATTAAAGACGGCGAGTGCAGATAATCCTTGAGTAGCTTGCGCGAAAGTCAAAACAAACAAACAAACAAACCAAACATGTATTGAATATTTTTCATAGAAGAGAAAGACAACTCTTAAAGTGAACAAAACATTTACCGAAAAACCATCAAATGTTGAACTGTTAGTTCAGTAGAAAAACAATGCTACAATAATTTGCAGTTAATATCTGAAGAATAAAGGAGATAATTCCGGAAATGGTGAACATTTTTTAAAAAATATATTTTGATTCCGCGTATTTAAATAGCCATATCTAACATAATATGAAATTACTGTTATTGATACATTTGATAAAAATACTAAATCTGAACATAATTTTTTGTCAATAAAATTAATGTATCTTTAAATAATTACAGTATATGAGTTTCTGATAGTTTCTTATCTATGGTAAAGAGTTCATTTAAATGTGTATGATTTTGATTTAATAGTCGATCATAATAATTTATCTGATGGTCATGAACCGCAGTCGTGGTTCATAATAAGGATCGCAATGAATTGCACAAACCCCTTATAGAATATTCGGGAAAAATTAACTTAAACAGTAAAGATTTAATTCAAACCACACTTTAAAGTAGTTACTATTGACTGTTGAAATTGTACAAATATAAAAATGCACACAAAATTACACTTTTTAAGCTTACAAGGAAAATAAAATTTGCTCAAAATGGCTACTTTGTAATTATTATTATTCCTTTACAGCCAATAACAAAAACGGCTTAGTATATTGTACCCAAACCATTTGGAGAATACCGAATATGGTAATTCAAAGATCGTAGGGATATTGAAAAATCGATTCATTTCTCTCATATTTTACACAAGACATCATAATTATAGTCTAAATGATGTTATTACTACTCCTTGAAGTTAATTGTTTTACAAATATCAGGTGTTTTTTTTTAAAAAGGTTAAGAGCAGGGTGAAATAGGAATTACCAGCTAATAATAGATGAACATTAAATAAATGACTGTAAGTATAACATGTAGATACTCAATTCTTTGCTCACTATACAGCTGTTGTCCTTAGGGAGTCAATTCCTTTATTATGTATGAAGTGAAAACCCTAAAGCTAGCTGCTAGCTATGTTCATTTTCATTAAAATGTATAAATTTAGCTATCTTATCAAATAATCCTATCCTCGAAGTCGAGCATAAAAACAAGAAAAACAAAAAAATATAAGAAATTCAAAAATCTACAAACAGGAATCGTAAAAAAGTAAGAAAATAAGACTGGTTATACTGTAAACATTATTTACTCGAATTACAAATCTTTATTTTGACACTTCTATTTGTAATTCTAGGTAATAGCATAAAGCCAGTATAGGGGTTTGGAGTTTGAATAAATAAGGTCCACAATAATCTGAATGACATAAAGGTTTAAAGGCCGGGAAGGAAAGCGTGTATATAGCAAAAGCGTTTTTTATAGCAAAGGCATATCGGGCTATCTGCTCTGTCCACTAAGGGGAATCGAGTCCCTTATCTTAGAGTTGTAAATCTGTAGACTCGCAGTTGTCCCGGGTGAGAGAAGGGATGGAAAGTTTTGGTGAAACATTTACTATAGTATGAGTATAATTATTATTAATTTTTATATTCAAAGTTAAATACATAGTTAATAAGTGTAAAGAGGCACTACGAAAGAGACTATTTAACTGTAACAGGGTTTATGCTTTAACAGCCCAGCATGGTCAGGTGGTTAAGGCACTCGACTCGTAACTCGAGGGTCGCGGATTCGAATTACCGTCACCCCAAACATGCTCGCTCTCTCAGCAATGGAGGCGTTATAATGTTACGATCAATCCCACTATTCGTTAGTAAAAGAGTAACCCAAGAGTTGGCGATGGGTTGTGATGACTAGCTGCCTTCCCTCTGTTGTACACTGCTAAGTTAGGGACGGGTAGCGCATATAGTTCTCGTGTAGCTTTGCGTGAAGTCCAAAACAAATCAACTGTATTTTAATTCGAAAATTTTAACCGATTGTTGAATTGGAACCTAGCCTTGACTAACAAGTGTAGGTAATTAGATGTTCTCTCGAATAATGAAAGATTGAATTAGAGTCCTTATACTGACTATATAAATTTTAATGGTTAAAGTTGTCTTTATTATAATGGACATTGTAATTTAGACAAAGTGGCTCGTGTAACGTAGAATATACTGTTTCCAAACAACTCTGAACCCAATGTTTATTTTTAGAGTTAACAGTTGTGGCAGAACCTAAAGCTGAGAGTTTTTAACTCTCTTGTTTATTTAATTTTCATGCTAGAATCGTATGACTGATTTGGAACTTTTAATGTTCGTTACACGTGGTTCATTTGTATGCGTTTTTGTTACAAGAAAGTTTATGAGGATGGACTTGAAGTTCAGAGACTAAAGTTACTGTTTTAGCGCATTCTCAACAAATAAAGAAGTCAACAGTGCTTAATCACATGAGGCTTAACGTAATTCAAATACATGTAAGCTGGCATTTTATAAGAGTATTTTAGTATTTTGGAAACTGAAACAAAACAGAATAAGACGTGAGAGACGATTTCCGTGTTACGTTAACGGAGATAGTTCTAATATTGCTTCTAACATTCGACTATCGAATTATACCAGCTAATTTTCTTCTTAAGGCTTTAAGGTTAACTTTCTAGTTCTGAGTTAATTGTCTTTGTTTCTGTTTATTTTGATTATTCTTTAACTGATTACGAAACAGGCTTTCCAAACACTATTGAAGTTGAAAGGAACATAACTATAATTAAAAGACGATACCTTTTTTAATATGCCTATTAAGTGATCAACAATTATATCATACATGGCAATACATAATATTGAAGCTTAAATTCAGTTTTGTTTTCTGTTAATAAAAGTTTTGTTAAAACGTAAGCATTGTTGTCTTTCACTGAATTCTCTGAATCTGAATTACTGGTCTGATTTTTTTAGATTAAAAAAAAAAGTCAAATTCTAGTTAATTCCGATGGAAAAACAAAGACAAGCTGAATGGTGGTGGAAATTATTATTTAAAGAAAAACTAGGGTGATTTTTATAAATTAGAATGTTTTGATAAGACACTGACGAGATTTGTGAAAGAAGAAATATAAATGACAGAAAGGAATATCATGGTTTAAACAAACTAATAAATATTCATTAATAACGAAAATAATTCTAATAGAGGAATGGCTAATACGAAAAATTGTTAAAATGTTAATATTAATTTTTGTATTTGTATAACAATTGTTTAGAAAATAACAACAACACTACATTACCTTCGTTTGGTTAAAAACAATCAGTGACTGGGAGAACTAAACTGTTTCAAAGTAAATCATATTCTCACAATACGGAAATTCATTGTAAGAAAATTTGTTGCAGAGGAGTTTGTAAATGTTTAGAAAGCAATTCGCTGTAGGAAGATTTATTTTTATGGATTTCTGAATCTCTGACTTAAAGATTTTAAATTTAATTAGCTGATGAATCTGGGCGATTCATTGTGAAAGGTTTTTTTCGAGGAAATTTCATCGTTTTTTTTCCTCTATGCAATTAGGTTTTTAATCCTATTAAGTCGTTTCCATGATTACTATTTTTAAACTTACCTCCCTCCTTCTCCTTCTCAGTTACTCCACCCCCTAACTTCTACCTGCAAAACCACCTAACGTAGCAACAACCACAAACCCAAGTTTCTTGTAACTGTTCAAAATATTATACATTTTATTTCTACGTCTTAACTTTAGTAATCTTAATATTTTATCATAACATTATCAAATTTGTATTAATTATGCTCTTCTAAAACAGGTTTTCTACCTTTTTAAGTGTATTATGCCTTAAGACCGAAACATATATATATATATATATATATATATATATGCATATAGAAAAACGGTTTTAGCTATATGTACAGCTTTTCAAGAATGTATGGAGTACTTGATGTGAGGTTATCACAGGAAGAATATGTGAACAATTTTTAAAGTCGCAGCGACAGAAAGTACTTAAAGGCTATATAGAAACTTTAAATGTAAATAATATTATCAAAATCTCTATTAACTATAATTTAAAGATAAATTGGTTTTAGTTCTTGTAACAAGTCTTCTAAATTTATTTTAAAAAATGAAGCATAGCCCAATTTGTAACAAATAGCTGAATATCTGAATTGTGTAGTTAAAACATTCTTTTCAAATCAGAAAATTTATAGTTTGGAAAATTATACATGACACAGAATTACTGGCAAACGTTTCACAAAACTATTGACTGTTTTAATATGTTAGTGTGAACTGTAATACACTGTTTGGAACGTTCGAAATCAACAAAACACGAGCCTGCGGGTCGTGGGTTCAAATTCCGTCATAGAACATGCTTGTTCTTTCAGTTATGGAGTTGGAAGAGACGCTATAATGTGATGGTAAATTCTAATTTTCGTTGATATTAGAGCAACTCTAAAGTTGACAGTTAATATCATTCACTAGTTTGTTGCCTTGCATGTACTCTATCACTTCTAAATTAGGCACAGCTCTCTTAACGGCTTTCAAAACAGGCGCTAAAGTACAGTATTTTAATATTTTTCCAAGGCTTGTTTTATTCTGTTAAATTTCAACTTTATGAAACCTTACTTGAGAAGTGAGATTTTGTTGACCAAATCTTTATTAGTTATTTGAAAGTTTAATTTATAGGTGTTTGGGGAAAAACTGACACCTTTTGCATTCTGTCTGAAATTCAATAGGAAGTCTGAATTTGTTCAATTTATTTATAAATCATTGAAAAGCTAAACGTTTTAAGAGTGCTTTCTATAATGCATAGACCAATAGACTTATGTTATTGGTGAGAAAATAAAATATTAAGGAATAGAAACTTGGATTTCTATTCCGTAGTTAGTAATTTTTTTAAATATAATAAAACGAGTAAATTAAGACTGTCATCTATTTGTTATTCACATATTAACTGAAACAAAAAGTTTTAAAGCCTTTACATTTTTGACAAAAATACTTTTCAAGTAGACCATTAAAACAAATTTGAAGGCGGTGACAGTTTATACCAAAACAACAATGCTTAAACTAATGATGTTTTTACGTTCAGTAATCCAGATAAAATATTTTACACGTGAAATGTAAACCTTAAAGTAATAAAATTCAAGCAAAAAAAAATCTTTCTTTGATGTGATAATGAGTCTGTGACAGTTAAGATATTCTATTTCGTTTCCTAGAAGAGAAAGTGCTGAGAACACACATTTCGTGTGCAAAAGATAGACGTAATTATGAAGCAAATGTTCATGAAAAGCAAATTTTAAGCCCATCGTCAGCATACAAGCATTAAATGAAGTGTTTTCTTCTATAAGCAAAATAATAGATTTTAAAATGGGCAATGTCATTTCGAAATTTTTGCGAAAAGCTACAAAATTGTTATCTGCCCATAAAGACCCACAATTTTTGAGATGATAGACTGTAACTCAGCAGCATTCACAACTTTGAATACAATTGACTGATCGAAGAGTGAAATTTGCTTGTTATTTCAGTAGTGTCTCTACAACCTCAAATCGCGAAGTGCGCTTCTGCAGAAAAGGATCGCAAACTATGAACTTCCAGATTCAGAAACTAAGCATTCTAATACTAATCTTCTCCGGCCACAAAAATAAACTTAATGTTCTATTATTTCTGTATATTGTTGAACAACAAGAAAATGCAGCTCGCTCGTGACCATTTACATTTCTGGAGCGCCCCCTAATTGCACAGTGGTACTCTGCAGAAAGGCCCGGCATGACCAGGTGGGTGAAGGCGTGCGACTCGTAATCTGAGGGTCGCGAGTTCGAATTTCCGTCGCACCAAACAGGCTTGCCCTTTTAGTCGTGGGGGCATTGAAATGTGAAGGTCAATCTCACTATTCATTGGTAAAAGAGTAGCACAAGAGTTGGCGGTGGGTGGTGATGACTACTGTTTTTCTTCTAGTTTTACACTGCTAAATTAGGGATGGCTAGCGCAAAACAAAACAAAAATATTCTGCAGAATTACAACGCTAGAATCCAGCTTTCGATACCCGTGATGGGCGGAGTACAGATAGCTTATTGTGTAATTTTGTGCGTAATTACAAACAAATACTCTTGGAAATAAATTTATAAAAACAACTTTGAAACTTTACAAGAAAGGTAGTTTACTCATAGAATCACTTGTGAAATGGTAGAAATTAGAATTTATGTTAAAAGCAAACCCTACAGTATATAAATTTGTTTTGTTTTTTAATTTTGCGCATAGCTACTCGAGGGGTATCTGCGCTAGCTGTCCCTAATTTGGTAATGTAAAACTAAAGGGAAGGCAGCTAGTCATTACCACCCAGCGCCAACTCTACGGCTACTCTTTTACCACCGAATAGTGGGATTGATGGTCACATTATAATGTCTCCACGGCTGAAAGGGCGAGCATGTCTGGTGTAACTGGGATTTGAATCCGTGACCCTCAGATTACGAGTCGAACGCCTTAACCCACCTGGCCATGCCGGGCCTTAGCATATAAGTATTTACTTAAACTATAACAGAATAGTTAGACAGCATTACATAGACGTATTTAATAGAATAAGTGCTATATTTGTGCACTTAACAGAGAAAAAAATGAACCAATTTTGCTAAACTTTTGGTAAATTATGTTACAAGTTTCTAGATAAAGTACAGTTAAAGGTAAAGTTTGAACCTGCAATAAATGAACACGTTCTAAGCTCATAAACAACGATGCAAGTTGTCTTTTTATGACTCCTGAATCCAAAATAAGCTAATTCAGATGCTGTCAATAGAAGTAGCTATCTTTGTCGTAACACACAATTATAATATGAAGCATTTTTCTGCAATAAAGGATTGTATTCACAGAAATCATCAATAGCATTTATCGATAATTTTAAGAGCGGTGAATATTCAACTCATGGAAGCAAATATTGAAGACATTTCATTTCGAGGAGAACCAACTTGTCTTTCAGAGGTAACTCTTAAAGCTAAACGTTAAGAAGAATCCGAAAATTAGTCGAAGCTTGCTGAAATCAAATATGAGAAGTTAACACAGGAGTAGAAATTTATATTACTACATTTAACTGTACAAAAAATAATTCTTTCGACCTTGCACCGTGTAGTGCTACAAATTGTCGTTACTGATATAAAGTTTTTATTTGGGTTTTTCTGCAAAGAATGCATTCTATTTTGCGGAATCAAATAACAATATGTTTTTTTGGAGTTCTCAGTCATTATCCCTCAGTTCTTTTTCCAACATCAGATGTGAAAGCAAAATTGAAAATGTAAAAGTATTAATGCACTTTAACAAAACTAAGGTATGCCCACAGTGTTAAAAGTTAAGGGAACTATAATGGACAGTGTAGCCTAATCTTAAGCTGAATTATGAGTAGATGTGCTAACATCATACAGGTATTTCTGGATCGCTCTCTAGTGGCATTGTAGAATTTTTGCTGAATTACAACGCTAGAAACTAGGTTTTTATAACCGTGGCGGGCAGAGCCTAGATAGCCCCTTTTGCTTACTACGACAAAAAAATCTTAATTAGTCTTCTAAATATATCTAATCAAACAAAAAGTCCGTATCTGGACCATAAGGCTTATTTAATTGTTTTGAATTTTGCGCAAAACTACAAGAGGTCTATCTGCGCTAGCTGTCCTCAATTTAAAAGTGTAAGGCTAGAAGGAAAGCAGCTAGTCATCATCACCCGTCGCGAACTTTTGTGCTACTCTTTTACCAACGAATAGTGGGATTGACCGTTACATTATTACGCCCTCAAAACTAAAAGAGCGAGTACGTTTAATGTGACAGGGACTTGAACATCAGATTATCAGACGAGTGCCCTAACCACTTGGCTGTGCAATAAACCCTAAGAAATGACATTGTTAAGTTAAGTAGTGGCATGAGAAAAAATTTTTTCCAATATTAAAAATGAAATATTTCGTAGGTGTCATGAAATTAGCATAGAATAATTAATTGTTCCATAATTAGGCGATGTTAGCGTCAGACTAAAGAAACGCCTTTCTCTTGCTGTGGATGAGCCAATCACTGATATACAAAAACTGCTCAAAACTGATTCCATTTTTATTTTGTAACGAATTGTGCATTTGTGAAACTAGGAAGTAAACTGTAGTCGCTCCATAATTACTTACATCTGGGTTCCTACATGACATTAAAATAACTCAAAAGCAGATGACAATGATCTAATGAAATGTAAGTTGTGTATAGATTTAAGTATAGCACTTTGTAGAGCAAATGGGGCTAAGACAAATGTTGATGTAACTGACTTGTCGACTGAAATTTAAAAATTTGTTACAAATATTCTAGAGAAGCCTAACGCTCTTTTAACAGTGCATTCACCTTAAAAACATGATTAGGTAGTAATATAGATCAATGCGTATCCTTCTGTAAAGGTATTAATTGTAAGTTCAGTCATAGCTGCACCTACTTTGAATAGTTCTTCAAAGTCAAATTAATTAAAATTTATCTGACACAGTCCATGCTTGAGGGAGTCTCGAACGTGGACACATTCTTCGTCGAAATGAATGTTGTATTAGATTATCACATTTTTTTATTAAACGTATTAAAACATACAAGTAACAAATTTGACTTTCTATGAAGATAAGACAATTTTCTCATTCTTTTTGCCTTATGCAGGCACTGAAAGGAACCTTTAATTAAATACTTTGGGGGTGGGGCTCACAATTTTGTCGCTAAAGCTTTGGTAACAAATGATTTATTTTTTTTAATTTTTGAGCAAAGCTATACGATGACTGCGCTAGCAGTCCCTAATTTAGCAGTGTAAGATTAGAGGGAAGACAAGTAGTCATTTTCACCGCCCGTCAGCTCTTAGGCTATTTTCTTGTCAACGATTAGTGGGATTCACCATCACATTGTAGCACCTTCGGTGTGACGAGGACCCAAACCTGCGACCTTCAGATTACGAGTCGAGTGCTTTACCCATATGGCCATGTCAGGTCTACTAATAAATGATTGATTATATAGCTGGTAAAATATCTTAATTAGTTAGATGAAAATAAATGATCTTATAAAGAAAGCTTATTTATTTCTACATTAATAAGGAGTAATTTAGATAAGACGGCATTAATATTTACCGCATTATAAAAAACATATAAAATAAGTATATTGTTTCATAATAACATTTCAGTTTATATTTAACTAAGGAAACATGAAATGTACATCACGTGTAATGATGATGAAATTTTAAAATAGAATAAAATGGTCAATAAAATCTAAGCCTTTGATGAATATCGTTTCTATTGTTAATACTATTTTACTTAATCAGTTAATTAACTGTATTTGTTACTAGGGAATGAATGAATACTGTTATTTATTCTGCTCTGCTCTAGTCAAGTAGAGACAAGTGAGTGCTGGTAATTTTTAAAAGTAATGCTTTAAGTATAAAACTTAGAATGTTAACAACAAATTAGAAATACACTTAGGATGGTGTTTGTAATGAATAAGTGGAATGAGAGGCCACGAAATGAGATTGCTTTGCAAAACAGTAGTCTGATTCATACGAAAGGAGTTTTCTCGGTTATTCGAATTAGAAAATTATCGTTTCAGGTAATTTATATTTTCTTAAGTAATGAATCAATAAAAAGACACATTTACCAGTGCCTCTATGTTATTATGTAATGTTTCAATAGTACATTTAATTGGCTTTATGTTTATAGAGTGACTTTTATTTTGTTTGTTCAATGCTAATATTGTGATTTAGTAGTAACAGTCAACAAATGTTTTTCTGATTTCAAAAGTTAAACTGTTAATATAAATTAAAAGTATTTCTTTAAAGTTAGTGTTGCATGAATATATTACTATCTGTCAGTGAAAAGCTTCTTCAAAGGGAACATTCATCTAATTCACGAATAGTTTCAATCTTTTTAATGTTTGTCTTTGGCTCAATTGCTATTAACAAATAAAACATTGTTAAAAATAGCGCCGCTTTATTCACAGTCTTTGACTGATTGTGAATCACAATATAGAATTTAAAGGAATAAATTTCTAAAGATCCGTACTGAGAATAATTTAATGGTTTTCTAATAATTTTATACTTTTTTAGCAGAATTTGTTAGCTGACATTAAACTTTTGACAGAAAACCCTAAGGTTATTTGAGGGAAGAAAGACATATATTTTTGCTTTCTCAATCATTTTCATACATAAACTGTGTTAAAATGTTGTTTCTGAAACTGTATTTATATATCTTATCTGATATTTAGTTTGGAAGAACCATTTAGCTACATACAATTTATAACATCTTACATAGGAAAAACCTCACAAACATATATATTGGAATTCGTGTCATATTCATTCATTCTTCTATATCTTTAGATGTAGTTGTTGTAACAGTAAAATAACAACTAGAAAACTTAAAGCTGATTTGCAATTTACTTGTAAGTTTCAGTAACTGATCTCCTTACCCGCCTAATGCTACAACTTGATCTTAATGTCAACCTACGTTGAAATTGTTGACATCAGCCTCTATTCTGACATCCCAAAGTTCCGACTATCAACCTTGATTGACAGTATATTTTTGCGAAAATGAAATCGTAAGCTAAACCGATGAACTAAATATTATACGTACATATATCAACTAAATGTCCGTCGTATGATAGTAAAATATAATTACTTCTCTTTTGAAAATAAATCTAAATAACTTTTATGAGCATGTTTTTGAAATTATTTATGTTATATGACAATATACGCGTAAATAACGTTTATCCTTTTTTTACTATTTCACGAACACAGTATTCTGTGTATATTTGATTACCATCTGTAAATGGTCCTTTATTAGGATTTTGACTTATTTATCTTTCTATATGACATTCAAACTTGTTTCTTGGTAAAACCTTATAGATTGAATCTAGCGAAAAAACTGTTTTTCTGGTCAAATGTCTTACCCTGCGATTCATTAATTGTGTTAGCAAAGAATTTGATGATGAATAGCAAATGCATAAATGTATATATTTCCATAGAAAAGCTTGTAAATATTTTGACTAAAGTTTTGAAAAAGTTCTTATCAAAGGCGAAAACTTTTTAGTAATAATGTATTGTGTCATCATCTTTTGGGTTGAAAAAATATTTAAGTTGTTTTTAACACATACAGTCGTTGCAGTTTATTATGTTATATTAGATTATCCCTGATTTACTTTATAATTGCATTATTGTCTTCCGGATATTAAAAGACCTTTTAAAAATAAACATAATAATAAATATTTTTAAAATGAACATAATAACAAATATTTTTAAAATGAACATAATAATAACTATTTTTAAAATGAACATAATAATAAATATTTTTAAAAAATATGATTATAAAGAAATGATATAAAATCTCGACTCTCTTTAGATTTCAATACAAAACTTTCATAAGTTAATGAAGTATCATAACCACTGTGAATCTTAACAAACTAAATCAGATCTCCAATGTAAACTATCAGGTTGTTTTGGTTTTCCCAGTACTACAATCTTTGCACTAAACAAGATGAATTAATAGCTAAAAAGTTATAAATTTTATCTGTTTGATTAGGATTTGAACTTGAGATTTTCACTTGTGCCAAAATAATGAACCAATTTGAACGTTATCAACAGAGATTCGAGTATTACCAACAGACAGAGCGTTACAAACAGAGATTAGCTTTTATATATACAAATATAAAACTACATCTTAACTATATCAGGTACAAAATATTAATAATTGCAACCTTTGTATTCGCCCCTCAAAAAAAAATGCAAACATCATTTCTTAGAAGTTAAACAGTAGATAAACAAGTACAAAGATACTGCTGCACTATAACCATGATTAAATGTTGTGGCAAAACAAATTAAAACAGACAAGCATTTAATTGTTGTTTTTTAAAACAAAGTTTTCATTGGATCAAACTCAGGTATTAAACAGGTCACTAAGAATATATTTCAAATACGTTTGTTTGTTTTTGAGTTTCGCGCAAAGCTATTAGAGGGCTATCTGCGCTAGCCATCCCTAATTTAGCTGGTAAGACTAGAGGGAAGGCATCTAGCCATCATAATCCCCCGCCATCTCTTAAGCTACTCTTTTATCAGCTAATTGTGGGATTGACAGTCATATTATAATACTCCCACGGTTGAAAGGATGAACATATTCAAGCCCGCCACCCACAGATTACGACTCATGCGTCCTAGTCACCTAAGAACTTGCAAGTGAAAACAAAGATGATAAATATACATAAAAATATGTCAACTACACTATATTTACAATATCCAGTGCCAACGAGACTGGCTGAGATTCAGCACAAAAATATTGATCTAGGCACTAGTTATGTGATCAAATGCAAAAACAAAACATTTATATTTTTACACATTTTGTTCCTTTCTCAAGTCCACGAACTTTTCTTAAGTTGTACATATTCCAGTTCCAAATGTACTCTTACAATATAAACATAATAAATCACTTTTTACTACTGGAAATAAAAGTACATAGACTTATAAATGAATTTCGTTTCTTACTAGAAGCATATTACATGTTTCTTTCGTCTCTCTTTTCTTTCATTAAATTTCTGTCTTTTATATTCCTTTCTCAGACTCATGTCGAACAGGTCCTTTTTTCTGACTTCGCACTTGTTTGGCTTATATCGAATTATGTTTCATAATCACAGAGAATTTTGTAATCTCCATACCAAAGGATCTTTGAAAGGTGTCTGCTATTCCAAAAATTGTATAATGTCTTAGCGTGCCATAATTTCCTAATTCCTTGAATGCTGACCTATACCAGTTGCTTTCTAACCTTTCTCAATTTCATTCGACATTCCTTATATGTAACTTTATAACACAAAGCCTCCACTTGTCTGTGTTTCTGTTTAATCTCGATGTTATCTTTAGACTGTTTTACTGTTTAGAATATTTCGTGGAACACTAGTAATGTTATTATGTTTGTCTATATAGCTCATATTTTTAAGTTATAAACTTTGCAGGCGTATATGCACATATTTATATCAATACGATATTTCAAATAGACTTTTATATACATGCACACCAACCTTAATACGTATCTCACTGCAACATGAAAACTCCACGGTCTTTTATATTAATAACCATAAATAATTAATCACGAGAGACACTCTGTCGCATATATTCCACCTTAACTGGCTACGATTCTAACCAAGTTCTTACTCTTCCATTTATTTGCATAAACAGATATTCACACACGTCATCCGATTTAATCCTAGCTGGATTTTAAGTCATCTATATACATTACATATTAGTTCTAATCATAACGTGGTCGTAGGTTGATTTTAATAATTCATGCCAAGAGGGCGTCTGCATTTCGATGGCCATTGTTTGATCTATAATATACTGTAAAATTAAGCTCATGTAATAATAGACTCCAGCAACCAATTAGCAACCCTCATGGAATTCACTACGATGAAGACAAACTTCATGTTCAACAGCCACAACTATATACAAACAACTGGCCTATACATGAGCAACCCAGTATCACCAGTTCTAGCCAATATTTTTATGACACAAGTTAAAATACAAGCAATTAACACAGCATTACATCCACCACTATACTGTTACAGATATGCAGACGACACGATTGCGGGATTCACATCTACAGAACACATACTTAATTTTTTCAATCACATTAAGTCTAAATATCCCAACATTAACTTGACATGTAAACAGGAAGAAAGCGATCAAATATAATTTTTTAACCTCAAAATAACAAGAACCGATACACAATTTAAAACGGATATCCACTGAAAAATCACTCATGCTGGACTATACATTCCTTGGAACTAAGCACATGAAACAAAACAAAAACTCAACATATCAAATAAACATAGCCATAAAACTGTGCTCCTCAGATAAAATTAACGACGAATTAGACAAAATAAAACAATACTTTTTCAACATCAATTGGTTTCCTCCACAAACCGTAGAAAAACATTATACGCACACACCTAGACAGAAAGCAAAATAAACTAACAAAAGTAAATATACCCTACTATATAAAAAAAATCACCAAACCATATACTGCTGCATACCATATATTCCCGACATCAGCAGATAAATAACCAACATTTAGCAAAAACTAGTGACAAAGTATGACATTCCAGTTAATACCAAATTTATTTATAAACAAGGCACAAAACTAAGGTCTATACTATGTAAAAACACCATACCAACATTATTTATAAAATACAATGTGATAACTGCCACGACTTCTGTATTGGAGAAACAAGTAGAAAAATGGAAACCAGAATCAAAGAGCACAAAAAGTTACCTTCACAGTTATTGAACAGTACAAATCAAATGAACATAACATAACCATAGAAATCACCCAAATACTAAATAAAGAAACGTAAAATTAAAGAAGCCTTACTCATACAACAACTTTAGCCCGAAATAAACCAATATTGATAAATATAATCAAACATTTAAGCACGCCCTCTGCATTTCTACATTTAGTTACACAAATCTCTTTAAACATGTGGTTAGCTATTGGTTAGTTACCTCTTTCTTTCTTTGTGAACCTGACGATGACCGAAGAAGGTCAAAACATTGTTCGCTCCTTTGCATAAAAAATTTTCTCAATCCAAACCAGCCGTTTTTACATATATAATCATAGACTCCATAGACGTCTCTGTTTTTATTTTTCACTCGGTTTTTTGGGTCATTTCTCCATCAACTGCTTGTGCTTCATCAAACATAAAAGGTCTTAATTTATTAAGCTTTATTCGTTTACCAAGCTCTTATTCTCAGTATTAGCCAAATATTTCTCGTGTGATGGTAGCTTTTGACATGCCGTTGGATGTTCTAAATTATTTTCACCCATTTAGTGGCTGATCTTTATATGTTCTTTTTTCTAAAACCACAGAAAAATACATCTATACCGTTTTCGAAAAAAAATTAAGCACACGGTTGCTTCTTTTGTGCATGTCACACATATCTATAGAACGACTGCCAGTCACTAGCGGCTATGTGTGTTAAGGCGTTCGACTCGTAAAACAAGGGTCGCGGGTTTGAATTCTGGTCGCATCAAACATGCTCACTTTTTCAGCTGTGGAGGCATTATAATGTGAAGGTAAATCACACTATTCGTTGATAAAAGTGTAGCCCAAGAGTTGGCGGTGAGTAGTGATTATTAGCTGCCTTTTCTTTAGTCTTACACTGCTAAATTAGGGACGGCTAGCGCAGATAGCCCTCGAGTAGCTTTGCGCGAAATTCAAAAACACAAAAAACACACCTTTTCACTGGTTATCAACCAAATTTATTGCTGCTTATGCCTCTCTTGTAATTCTTGCTTTTAACATTTTTTTTCAGCTTCGGTTTTCGAGTATTTATTGTCAGCTTTTTAATGTTTAATTTCTAAACGTGTCTTAGCAAATCTTAATTCGTTAGAATGACAACCTACGCAAACACTATTCTCAGCCTCCAAATTTTCACTAATTCCAACATTTGAAAAATCATCTGCTGTCACTTTCACATCAATAAAAACTTGACGTGAAGTGCGACTGCCATTCCTTTCCAATTGCTGCCAGTTGCTATATATAATTTTCTCCATCTATTCACCAACTGAATTTTTTGTCAGTGATTTCCAACACTTGCCATGCTAGAATTAATTCCCTATTCTTAAAAATGATTCACAGAATGTATAACCAGTAAGAGGTAACTGAATTATCAGCAAAACCAAAACAAGCAAGATAATAACAAATTAAAGCTTATTTCTTTATCTTACTTAGCCCCCCACTAGTACAGAAGTACGTCTCCTTATCCTACTTCAGAGCTCAATTCATTTTAATTTTCTTTCTTGGATTTTGTTGACGTGTTTCCAACTTCAAACAGTTCCTCCATTTTTAGGTTCCAATTCCTAATGCTTTGATGAGCTTCACTCCAACACTACTTCGTTACCACCATGATACTTGCACTTCGTCTTCCATTCTTATGTTCACTAACATTATTTAGGACGTATTTATCCCTGTAAGGAACTGACTCATATCAATGTAAGATGTAATAAAACACAAACAAATCTACTGTTTAGTAAGATAATCAACATCACAAGGGTTTAGGTTTTGTTTTATACTGGGTGTATGCGATTTACAACGTTTCTTAATCACACTGGATAAAGCTAGAAGAACAGTTGCCCATCTTATAATGACTTAGAATAACATAATCCTCTTATTATTTGGCGATTATGGTTAAGGCCGTCCATTTTCTGACCTCTCTCAACTCTAACCACTGTTCCTTACATATGATTTCGTAAAACAATTTTGGTTCAAAGTAGATTAACCAAATGAAGTGTAATTATTATCAAGTATATATAAGTCATTTATTTGCAAATCAGAAGAAGGAAAAAGATTAGTATTATGATGTCAAAGATAACTATGGAACAACGTTGAACCAACACTTGACTAATACACTGTATATCAAATGTTATGTTGTTCACTGAGGAACAGCTTGAACATTGTTTGCTCAACATTAAGGAAGAATGTCTGTTAACACAGTGTTAATTAGCCACTATTTTTGCGGTAAAGTTAGATGTGTTAATTAGGCAAGATGTACATTTACATTTCTCTCTTGATATATGTATATATATATATGTCATGTTTAATCAGGAAAAAGTGATTTTTGACATGCCGGAATGAATAATGAAGAAGTTTTAGCATGTACTTATCACTTGTAGAAAGCTCTATTTTGATTATTAATTTTTGGAATCAATATAAAATGGAAAGTAAGAAAATATCTGCACGTAATATTATGAATGGTTAACGCAGATAGCTCTCAAGAAGCTTTGCGCGAAGTTCAAAACAAACCAAACCGTACGTAACTTGTATATCATAGCAACAAGAGTCAGGCTTATTATAACTATGATCAAGAGGAGAAACGTTTTTTTTAAGCAGGTTTTCTTTCTATTTTCTGTACCTTTTATTTACATTTTAAACTAGTCATAGAAATTTGAAGACAAGAAAAAATATTCCTTAAACAATGGTTAAATTTGTTTAAACGAACAGAAATACATAATACTAGTTTAGTTGAGGCAAATTATTGAGTAGAATAAATATCAGCGATTCTCGATTTGCCCCTGAAGAAGAAAGGTCCGCCTTTTGAAAGCTCTTTCGTTACAGGGCTTTTATTCATTTCTATCTGGTGATAAGTTCTTCGATACAATCAAATAAATGAAAAGGCGAAAATTATTTGAATTGTCAACATAAATAACACAGTATGCTCACGTGAGCTAAGAAGCTATTCAAGATATTTCTTTGGCTCAGGTACAATTGTCTCTAATATCTATCTATTGAACACAAATACTTTGTTGCGTTCTTCGGATATTTCCAGTCACTTT
Organism: Carcinoscorpius rotundicauda; assembly: GCA_011833715.1. Classification (NCBI taxonomy): domain Eukaryota; kingdom Metazoa; phylum Arthropoda; class Merostomata; order Xiphosura; family Limulidae; genus Carcinoscorpius; species Carcinoscorpius rotundicauda. The sequence continues at coordinate 28,237,441 of CM022392.1, forward strand.
TATAACGCGACTATAGCCGAAATTGCAAATTATGCTCAGTGACATTACATTTGGAGTCTCGTAACCTCGACACGCTAAACAAGTCCAAGTCAAAAGGTGAAATATCTCGTCATTATTATAAGTGTGAAAGTGTAAAACAGAATAGTTCCCCGAAAATATTCAGTATTTTACCGAACTTTGTTACATCGCGAAGCCTCTTGCTAGTAGAGCGTTAAGTCTACGGATTTACAACGCTAAAATCAGGGGTTTGAGTTCCCTCGGTGGGCTCAGCTGATAGCCCGATGTGGCTTTGTTGTGAGAAAACAAACACACTATATCGAAAGAAATGGTCAAATTAGTATTTCGTTTTATTACGAATAATTTATTTCTTGTATTAAGTTTATCTTAGTCATATGAAAATAAGCTATGCGCAAAATTCAAAGACAAACATAATAATTGCAGGATAAATATACAAACATTACGGACAATAGAAAGAATAAGATATTTTCTCTTTATCTGATATCAAATTAAGATTTTCGTCACGCGAAATGTATTGTTTTTTTTTCCATCTAGCCTGCAACATGTGGTTAGCGACCAAGTCAGAGAATTTTTGGGCTCAAATTTTAAATTACTGAACAGAAGGCACAATATTAGCACCAACTAATATCCCTAACAGAGGATTTATGATCACTTTGTTAAGACATTCATAGCCTGAAAGTGATGACAGAGTTTAGTAAAGTGGCGATGGCTTGTTTTATTTTTTCCATCTATTGTTTGGTAGGTGTACCATTGAGTCATACTCAACACAAACAAACAACACAAGAAATACTTAGCTTCTATCTACGCTCTTTTGTTTAACACCAAGGCATTTGTTATTAATCTTTTTCAATGAATGTAACACATCCGAAATACACTGCTGGCCGAAATCTTAAGACCAATGAACATAAAGAAAAAAATATGCATTTTGCGTTGCTAGACTCAACAACTTATTTGAGTAGAGCTTGGAGAGATGAAAACAGAAAAAGGGAAAATAAAAAAAAAACTTTTTTAGCATTTAATAGGAAAATGTGAACACTATGAAATGAGCCTAAATACTAGCTGGTCAAAAGTTTAAGACCATATCAAAACAGAGTAGGAAATGCCCAACAAGAGATATCGGTTGTGAGTTGCACGGCCGTCATTGCGAATAACTGCAAACATTCGCTTTGGCATGGTTGATATAAGCCAGTGATTTTCAACCTGTGTTCCGCGAGAGATTGGCAGGTGTGCCGCGGTGTTTTTGAAACACATTCAACTTTCTTGGGATTTTACGAGCAAGTCGAGCACATCAGTTAATAAAAGCTACTATAGGGACACCCTGAAACCTCCAAAAACATTCGACGGTTTTCAATGAACTCGAGCACTGAGAAATTCATACTTAAATTTCATTCTCGACTGAAACTGTTAGACTGTTAGTATAATTGTGGCGCAACAAGCACTTCGTACGTCATAAATGATGCATCAAACAATCAAACTGCTTTCTGGAACACGTTCTCACTCTGCGGAAAGCTACAGCTACTACACTGCAGGTAGGAATTTCATATCAACTGTATAACTTCGTGCTTATCGTGTATGAATTAGCTTTATCATCTGTCCAAGGAAAAATATTTAAGTGAGTCTGGTGCTGCAAATAAAAATGTGTTGAATCAAAAGCAAGGAATCAAACGAAAGTACAAAACCGAATACATCGAATACGGTTTTATCGCTTTGGAATTGAAACATTCTCAATTACCATTCTGCCTACTCTGCAATGCGGCTTTATCGAACGAGGCGCTTGTTCCTAGCAAACTGAAGAGACACTTGGAAACAAAACATTCAGCTGTAAAGGATAAACCAAAATAATACTTCGAGAATTTCGCGACTCAACAACATGAACGATCAAGGAACATTGTGAAGTACGTGAAGCTTCCCGATAAAGGATTGATTACAAGTTATAAGGTTGATCAGTTGTTGGCAAAACACAAGAAAGCGCATAAGGCCGAATCAGTCATTGTGCCAGCGTTAGCGATCATCGTTGAAACTGTGCTTGGAACGGATGTCGCCAAAAAAGTTAAGCAAGTTCCACTGTTCAATGACACAATTTCGCGCAGAATTCTAGACTTATCGTTGGATATGAAGGATCAAGTTTGCGAACACTTCAAAGCGCCTGAAGATGAATTGTCTCTGCTATGGTCTCTTCAAATTGATAAATCTACTGACGTTAGTGGAAAAGTTCAAGTTCTGGCTTTTGTTTAATTCATAAAAGATGGAAAAATTGTAAACGAGTACTGATTTTGCAAATATTTAAAAAGTACAACGAAAAGCCAAGACATTTTCGAGTTGGTGGATGAAAACATTTTACTCTTCAAATTACTTTGGAATAACTGTGTCAACGTTTGCACCGATGGCTGTCCTTCAATGCAAGGAAAAAAGAAGTGATTCGTCATTCTGGTGCGTCAACAAAATCCAAACATTAGGACTGCTCACTGCATGATTCACAGAGAGGCGCTCGTCTCCAAATCTTTGCCGAAAGATTTGCAGTCTGTTATGAATCAAGTTATTCAAATGGTGAATTTCAACAGCTCTCGGCCACTTCAATCTCGACTTTTCTCTCTTCTCTGAGAGACGATGGATTCAGACTACACACTGAAGTTCGATGACTTTCGAAAGGAAAGGTGTTAAAGCGTCTTGCCCAAATAAAACCTGAAGTAATTTCTTTCTTGAAGGTTGAGAAAGCAGGTTTTGAGTTTTCTTTTCATGATGAGATTTGGTGGCTGAAGGTTCAATTTCTCTCCGACTTGTTTGACAAATTAAATTCTTTGAACTTAAGTCTCCAAGGATCATTTGAAAACATTATTACTGCAACGTCCAAACTGAAGGCCTTCGATGAAAAGGTGACGCTGTGGAAGAATAAGATATCGAAAGGAGTCCTTGATTGTTTTCCTTCTGTTAACGAATGTCCGTCAAAGACAAAAATTGTCCATCAAATTTTGAACAAAGTAAGCCACCTACAGTCAACACTAAAACATTACTTCCCGTCACTTGCTGTCGACGAATATAAATGGGTGACCTATCCATTTGGAATCAACGAGACAACAAATCTTACAACTGAGGAGGAAGAACAGACCATTGATTTACGAAACGACAAATTTTATCACTCATTGTTTCCCGAAAAGAGCTATTAAAAATTCATATCCTGCAAAATCAGTTCAATAATAGTTGAAGTTCTGCTTTCATTTGCATCTCCGTGGTTTTGCAAAATTGGATTTTCAACATTGACTGAAATTAAAGCCAGAAAGAGAGAGAGGCTTCTTACAGTCGATGATGAAATGCGAGCTTGTTTGTCTACGTTAGAACCTCGCTTCAATTTGATTTGCTCTCGGAAACAGGCACAAACGTCACATTGAAAACATTTGGAAAAATAAAAGGTTTTGATTTTTTTGCTATACCACAAAATCGTTAAAAAGCCAGTAGCGGCGCCAGGATAATTTCGTTGGGGGGGAGGTAAAACTGTGGAGAGGCTTCCCAAAATGCCATCAATATGAAGTATAGATGGTAAATTATAATAATATAAATAGCAAGGTACATTTCAGAAAGGTGTGCAATTTTGAACTGGGTTTTCAATGCAGTTTTCATTGGAAACTCATACTCTGATTCATTATTACAAATGAGAAATAATCTCTTTATGAAAATATGCATAAATGTAAAAGTGTTTTCTATATTTTATGAATATATGTAGGTAACAATGTTGGGGGACTGAGGGGGCATGGCTCATTTCGGGGGGCCAAAGCCCTCCAAGCTCCCCTTGCCATCGCCACCGTAAAAAGCCTTAGAACGACACTCACCGCCAAAGCAAGCGATCGTATTGTCAATGTGCAGGTGACATTAATATCGCTTGTTCTGGCCGTGATTTTCGTTCTAAGGCTTTTTAAGTTAACTCTTCTGTGTTACGTGTATCTAAACGTGATGCACAATGACTTTAATATCGCTTGCTTTGGCCGTGATCTTCGTTCAAAGGCTTTTAACGCTTGCCGTATACATAAAAAATCGTTAAGGCTTTCCTTAATCATTTTTATGACGAGTTTAAAATGTAAATACAAAGTTTACAAAATTAGAAAAAACTGCTTAAAAGAACGTTTCTTCTCTTGATCATAGTTATTGTAAGCTTGACTCTTGTTGCCATGATATATAAGTTACGTATGGTTTGGTTTGTTTTGAACTTCGCGCAAAGCTTCTCGCGGGCTATCTCCGTCAACCGTTCATGATATCATGTGCAGATATTTTCTTACTCTCCATTTTATATTGATTCCAAAAATTAGCAATCAAAATAGAGCTTTCTACAAGTAATCAGTACATGCAAAATCTCTTCACTATTCATTCCGGCATGTCAAAAATTGCTTTTTCCTAATTAAACATGATATATACATGTTCATATATATATTAAGCGAGAAATATAAATACACATCTTCTATAATTAACATATTTACACTTACCGCAAAAATAATTGTTAATTAATATTGTGTTAACAGACATTCTTCCTTAATGTTGAGCAAACATATCCATGCCGAGCCTTATAATTTGAAGTTTCTTAAACCTTTTATGAAGTCAGATACCAAACTACTATTTCTTTGGCTCATATCTGCCCAGTAGTATAATTTAGTGTTTATAACACTAAAATACGAGGTTTGTACTCCCATTGTGTAGCTTTGCTTTAAAAGAAGCAATTTTATTTTTACGACATATCCTGTAGCAAATAGTTAACTGTTACTTGTGAGATTTTGGTTAAACCATAACATAAATATCTCAGGAATATTTCAGGTTCACTAATGACTCGTAATTTTCTAATTACACGTTGACCACAAATTGCAGACTTCTTTTTATATCGTTTACCACCGGTGGGAGTCTGTTTACGTTTCACAATATTGAGTAATGGTATATTTTGGGTTGAAATTCAGATCAAGAAGCTGACAAAGACAGCTAAAATGTTTAATTTTTTAAGTCATATACTTAGGAAACCTCAAAAGTAAATAGTGAGATCAACTGAAAATTATGTGATATTTTTTTCATATTTTATGTGTGTCTCATGTATTTCTAGAAGCCCTGTAAGCAAGAACTCGTAAGTCAGGACTCATACGCAGTTTAGTACACAAATACTTTGAGAAAAATATTGAAAAACAGAAACTTAAAGGATCTATGCGTACCAGATTTGCGATGTTTTAGTTTGTGTTACGTGGGACAAACTACGTATTAAATGTCTGTTTGCTATTAAAGATTTCACGATAATTGTCTGCGTATATCTCATTTTATCACTGTAAACCATTTTTAAAGATTCTAATTATTTATTAGTTTTTTAAGATAACACTTGTGAGTAAATATGTAGAGTATTTATACAAAACACGCCAACCGGCAGATACCTAGCTGCAACTTCATAATATTAATAATTTATATGTGAAATAACAAACTACACGGTTCGTTGTTCAAGGTATTTAATTTACACTCAAAATGTATAACAATTTTCTATGGCATTTCAAGTTGACATTTAGATATTTTCAAAGGTCATGTTTTTTTTAAATAAAGGACTGAAGAAACCGTTATTCCGATTTTGCATTAGATAATAGTAAATATACTATACTAGAATTAGTATTTGGTTTTCGTGTCAGCTTTAAAAGGCATTTGCACAGTTTATATTGTAAAAATAATTCAAAATGCTTTTTTTTAAAGGAACATAAATATCTTACATATGATTTGTGTTTTAAAATATAATAAGGAAAAAGAGAGATACAATTCATTGTTGAATTTTTTCCTATTTTAAGTTTACAGAAAGAAAATAATAATGAAAAAGGAATTTGCAGAAGGCCATTTGTAAATCTAGAGCCAATTTAAATAACACAGATTAATTCTGATGTAATTTTCCTTACATTTCCTCTAGTATTTAGTATTTCCTCGGCTTAAAGGACGAGCATGTTTGGCGCGACAGTGATGCGAACCCACGACCCTCAGATTCCGAGTCGCACGCCTTAACACGTTTAGCCATGCCGGGCCAGATTAATATGCAATACTGCGAGTGGAAATTGTTGCAGTCTATATGCTAGAACTATCGCCATCAGAAACTCAAAATCTCTTGACATGAAATGTCTACATTGGTTAATCCCATCAATGTGTACACAGGTAACTTTCGCTCAAGAAATGAGTAATCAATTTTTATCAGCAGTAGATACGATTTGATCAAGTACATTAGAAATAATGGACGTAGGCTTCTTAGGAACAAGTATTAGTTTTTGAGGGGTCCTTCATGACAAAGCGCATACTAATTCACAACTGACCAAGTTCTGTCTCGCATCACTTACAAAAAGTGGACCACTCACACCTTTTCTATGCTTTAATTTTTTTTTCACGGAACACTTGAATGATTATTTTCTCACTTTGAGCTGCATTTCCGAAGAAAGTTTTATAATGTCTTAAATCAGAGCAATTCAATAGAGCTGTTCTTCAAAGTTTTGGATAGCTTTTGTTACGACAGCGTGCATCAAGAACACGTTTTTACGTACTGTAAACTTTCGTTTGAGATTCTTTTCAAGTGAAGTGCGTTGTATCTTATTTTCAAAATTATTATGTGGCGCTTAAAAACTGTTTGCTCATTAAAAATGATTCTCTTCAGGCAGTCCAGATGTGAGAAAATATCATATTTGAGAAAACTTACAAATGAATTTAACCATTTTTAGCTGTGACAGCGGCTCACAGGATTACTGTTTTTTTTTTAAATAGAAATATTTAGCTCATATATCCATCTCTTGACGAATTTGAGAACTAGTTTCGGCTGCGGCCACTGATGATTCCCTCTTGTTATTTCTTTATTCAAAATCATATTTAATTAAAATTGATATGTAATAAGACTTGTTCTAAAATATCGAGTTTCTGCCATTTATATACATGCATGTTAATATGTTTGTAATAAGTTTGTTTAGCTGTAAATTATTATGGTATTCTTGTCGGGCATGGTCAAGCGCGTAAGGCACTCGACTCGTAATCGCGGGTTCGCGCCAAACATTTTCGCACTCCCAGCCGTGGGGGCGTTATAATGTGACGGTTAATCTCAAGAGTTGGCGGTGGGTGGTGATGACTAGCTGCCTTTCCTCTAGTCTTACACTGCAAAATTAGGGACGGCTAGCATAGATAGCCCTCGAGTAGCTTTGCGCAAAATTCCAAAACAAACTTATTTTTGATTTCTACCACCTATGTATTATAAACTGTACAATTTTGATGAACATATAATGTTAAATATTACTTTAATGATATAATTAATAACAGACTCGTTCAAATCCTAACACAACAGTTCAATCTCTTTAGGCTAAAATACATGAAGTAAAATTTTGCTGTAACATATTGAGTAATGAGAAATATTCATATTAATAATACAACATTATGAAAAAGCTATATGAGTGTGTAAGCTCACAACTGAAAATCTCTCTTCGATTATATTACGTAGATGATTGAATTGAGTGCTTCGTGCATATCCAACTTGTTTTTAAGTGACAGAATTATGTCTTTATGTCTATTATAATGTACATAAAATAGTTTTATTGGAATCCAAGTTTAATTGAAATCCACCTATAAAATAAAGTTTATATGATGGCACAAATGTCAAAGGTCAACATTGGCATTGGTACTGCTCTTTAGTTGCTGTTTACATTCTAAGAACGTATGAGTGTACGCAAATAAAAACATGCTTGTTGAACACAAACTCATAAAATGTTACGTGAAAATAAGACTTGGGATATTCGTAATGATGAGAAACCCTCTCGAAGTGAAAATGTATCTCAAGACGGCTAGTATTGGTATTAATACGTTTATTAAAATAAGTAGACAACAATGTTTCGACCTTTTTAGGTCATCTTCAGAGAGTTTGCAAAGAAGATCAAAAGGTGTTTTTTACTTTGTTTTAATAAAAGTTTTAATACCCATACCAGCCGTCTTGAGATACATAAAGATCTAGGATAACACCTTTAATGAGAAGAAGTCATGAACTTAATAATTATGTATACTATATAGCATTTAATTGTTTGTTAATACAAGCATTATTATTAATTGGTTTAAAAACAACAGTATTGGTATCATTACAAACCCTTGAAAGTCAATTAAAAAAAGGAGACTGTTATGCGTCATGACTTGAGGCTTGTATGAAATTAATTAAGATTGTAAGCTATTGAACGACGGATAGCTCAGAAATCAGGTGACTCCGAATAGTTTATAAGTAACATAAGTACTGCTTGATTGTGATGCATTTTGATAACGTTATGGGCTGTTGTGTCTCTCAACTGTTTAGTATCACTTGTTATTTGCTATTTCTCTATCGCATGCCCCAAAGGTTAAAAGCAAATGCTAGAATGTTAATGTACATGAACAGGAATTGATTTAACACCGACAATGACTGTTTTATAAGCTGACCAATATGACGTAATTATCGAAAAAAATTCCTACAAATTGAATTTTAGAATAATAATGAATGTCCTCAAATCTACCTTTAAACACTGAAATAAAGTATAGGTTTGAATTTTAAAAAAATACTGAAAATTTCTCGAACTATCTATTTGTATTTTATGGATGCTTTGTGTTTCCTTAATTATAATATTTAGGTCATAACATTGTTTTCGCAACCGTAATTTAATCTAGCAAAAATAAAAGAAAGAGAAAGATGCTTGTTGAGCAGCTTGGATCGAAAGTTTTCTTTGATATTTTATTAAACAGAAAACAACTCGAGCTTTATTTATAATTTGTTGTCGTTGTTGTATTTTTTATTTAAATGAATAATGTTATTTACGGAAAAAAGACAAACCGATCGACTTATCTAGCGAAGACTTCCAAACTTCAGCTTAGGTGCAAGTATTAAAACTCAACAGCGTGACGGTTACGAACTAAAAAAAAAGTATTAGGGTTGATGCTATGATAAATACCAAGAAGAACTCTAACTATTACACAATTTATTTATATCATAACATGTTATGACACTATTAATTATTACTTCACCAAATGTTTTGCATAAGCTGAACTCGGTCAGGTGGATAAGGCGCTCGACCCGTAATTCGAGGATCGCGGGTTGGAATCCCTATCACACCAAACATGCTCGCCCTCTCAACCGTGGGGTCGTTATAATGCTACGGTCAATCCCATTACTCGTTGGCAAAAGAGTATCCCAAGAGTTGACGATAGGTGGTGGTGATGACTAGTTGCCTTCGCTCTAGCCTTACACACACTGCTAAATTAGGAACGTCTAGCGCAGATGACCCTCGAGTAGCTTTATTTGAATTTTAAATACAATAAAATAAGCTGAACTCAATATGTATATGCTTAAAACATGGCATGCACTGTGCAATGGCCATAGTAAATTTGTATGAAGAGGAAGAGACAAAAGTAATGGTGTTGGGACATCTTCTATTACAATTTTCAAACACTTTCCTCTCAATGTCCTTGCACAATGTTTGACGTGCTTAATTAATTGACGATCACTGAGTGCATAAGTGTTTTAAGAACTGAAGTTAATAGTTCATAGGTCAAAGCAGAATATAGGTATAACTCAATAAACGGCTCTTGATATTAGCCTTATGGTAGCTGTTGGAGCAGAAATTTTAGGTTATAGTTTTGCAGTAGTGGAGACGATTTTTATTGTATACTACATAAATTGTGCTAGTGCATTTTATGAGATATAAAAGACGCTTGTTTGCCCTCCTCCACACTGTGTATGCTGTTTTATAGAAATTTAAGGCTTGTTTTGGTGTAAGGACGTACCGCCATCTATAAATTTAGGTAACGTTCATTTACGTCAAAATACAATAAATGCTGAATAATAGCGATAATGGGCGGAGGAAATTGTGAACCTATCATTAACACAGTTTTTGTTTCAAACTATGATCCCACAAAGTTTGGATGAGATTGGTCCAGCGATCTAGGAGTAGTTACATAAGTTACAAACAGAAAGATGTGCAGATTTTTGTTTTTTAAATATATATATTATGATTTTGAGTTTCGAAAAACTGAAATAAAGAGCAATCGATAAGACGCATCATGTGATCTTCAGAATATGGTAACCTAGATTTTCAGAATCAGTTGTAAGATGAGCTCTATTTCAGGAGAAACTGTCGTGTGTCTTGTTTTGAAAGCATTTCTTAGACAAACAAGAAAAAACTTCCATTAATGTGTCATCAATCCAAGCTCCATCTATCGTTGTATTGTTTCTGTTCAATGGTACTGGAAACTAAAAAGTTGTTTCTGAGATCAAGTTTAAATAAAAACAACTTGTTTTGGTTTACTACTTGAAATAGGTTTTTCATAACTGTCATAAAAAGAGAATGAATTTGTTTTAAAACTTCTTTTTCTGACATTCATATTTCTGAAAGTCAAGATAGATTTAGACAAAACGGAAAATTGGCTTTGAAATAATCTGTAATAATTATTGTTTTTAAAACGAAATATTTGGTTGCTTCTATGAAGCACGTATCTACATAATTCTAGTAGAGTTATTGTCAATGAACAAGCCTTGAGGAAGACTTTCTATATTCGTGAAGTTTCCCAGCGTATTAAACACGTGTATAACGTAGAGAATACTAAAGCTAATTTTAAACTGTTTTCAAAAGTGTCACCCTTAGGGCTAATACAAGATTTAAAATGCAATGTTGTAACTAAATGTTTAATAAAGACAAATGCTGAGCTCGCTTAAACTAAAAGGAATTTAATGGAGAAACATGTATGACCATTAATAACGCTTTTTGAACAATGTAGTTTCTTTGTTTTCTATACTTCTCTTGAATAATTACTCGAAATTAATTAATCTTTCTACTTAATTAATTCGGTAAACTGGTGTAACAGTTTTATAAAGTTGTTTATGAAATGAGAAGCTACAGGCTGGAGTTAAGAGGTGGTGATTGTTTGATTAAAAAAGTAACTGTAATTAAAGCAAACTACAAATCAACGTCAAACAAGGATGACGGTTGAAGCAGTTTTGAATAAGCAGGTTAATTAATAAGTACTAGCCGTAAGAAAAAGCATTGAAAAAGTGAATAGAGATTTTACTATTATGGGCTAACTCTGTCATTTTATAGTTTACTAATAAGTTACTGTCATTTTACACGCTGATACTACCAGGGAAACGTTTTATAAAATCTAATTAATGCTATAACTCTTCACACCATAATTCATGAAACCGAAGATCAAAACTGGCGTAACGTAAGATCTCAAGTTTTTTTTTAAACTGAGATCCATTCAGGTAAAACTGTTACCAAATCAATGTGTGATACAATACTTTGAAAGTTTATTAGAACAATTATTTAAGTGATGTGCACTTATGTAGATTTAATATATGTGAAGCTTAATGTATAAAAAGTTGATCAGACAAGTAGAATATATTTAGTTGCATAGATAGTTATTAAGCCAGTCGTGTTTACACAATTTCAATAGTCTTGCTTATAATGCAGTTATCTAAACAAAATTATTGAAATTATGTAAACACGACTGGCTTAATAAATATATATGTTGCTAAATATATATATATATACACACAACCCATTCAACTTCTTTATCTCTTTTGAAATGCGAGAGAATAGTGAAAATGTACATAATTATCTATTCATTCAATGAGAAAACAAAAAATAGTCTCTTTTCAAGTGTAATACACTTTATTACTACATGTAATTTTATTACTTAGCAATTCATGTTTCTGGTCACGTTCGACTGTAATTGCACGAGTGCAACTAATATCTCGGTTAACGCCTAAACATTTTTAATTTTTTTGAATACTTTAAACTACTTGTATTATTTTTATGGTTAGGTTCATTAACTGGTCAATGATTGAAGAGGGGGAATTGCTTACAATGCGATAGACATATAGATCAAAACATTTATTTTCTTAAAACAGTGGTAAATGTACGGACTTACAATGCTAAAATGTGGATTTCGATTTCCCGCAGTTGATAGAGCATTGTGGTTTTGTTCTCAAACAAACAAACAAAAAACAACAATAACAAAACATCTTAATAAGGAAACTTTGATTAAAAATAACTTTATTTAACACGAGAACATAAAATATGTTTTGCTTATAGTCAGATATTCATAGTTATATGTATTTCATAGACAAATGATGAATTATACATATTTCAAGTAACTAAAATCTTTAGTAGTTCAAAAGAATACGTATGAAATATTCTTATCAAATTTTACTTTATTCGAAATGACTTTACTTCTTTATAATATGTGTAGAGTATCAAAGTCGTCTTTTCTAAAGTAAAATTCAAAAGTAAGGATTCACAATAATTAGGCCCAGCATGACCAGGTAGGTTAAAGCGTTCGTCTCCTAATCTGAAGGTCGCGGGTTTGAGTCCCCGTCGCACCAAACATGCGCGTTCTTTCAGTCGTGGAGGCGTCATTATGTGACGGTCAATCCCACTATTCGTTGGTAAAAAAATAGCCTAAGTGTTAGCGGTAGATGGTGATGACTGGCTGCCTTCTCTTCAGTATTACTCTACTACATTAGGGACAGCTAGAGCAGATAGCCCTCGTGTATCTTTGCGCGAAATTCAAAATAAACAAACACAACAATTAATGCAGCAAAGAATGAAATGGAACTACCGCGAGGAATTATTCGCTGGTTATCTAACTTTCTGGAAAACAGAAAATGTAGAGTAAACGTAGAAGGAACTTTTTCCGAATACTTTACTCCACTAGCTGGTGTCCCGCAGGGAGGGGTGGTTAGCCCTATACTCTTCATCATGTATGTTAACAATATGCCATTGAAGGATCCCAATCATGGATTCTCATCACAGTTCGCAGATGATGTGGCAATCTGGAAAAGTGCTGCAACACCCACGATAGCAGCTACAAACATACAACCACAATTAAATAGAATTAGTGAATACTGTGAAAAATATAGAATTAAAATAAACACAGCAAAAACTCAGCTCGTACTCTTTACGAAATCGCCAAAACACAGAAAACAACAGTTAGAAATATATATGAATGGCACGTTGCTCCAGATTGCCCAATCAGCAAAATTTTTAGGTCTGACTTATGATTCAAAATTAACTTGGATCAATCATGTCAACGAAATTAAAAATAAAATTTGGCGAAGAACCAATTATGTTAGGAGTCTAACTGGTAAACACAGTGGAGCATCCACAGATAATATATTGAAAATATACAAAACATATATTAGACCAGTAATAGACTATGCAGCTCCAGCATGGGTAACTGTAAGTAATGTAACAATCAAAACCAAACTACAAAAAATACAAAATGCACTTCTCACAACAGCATATAGAGTTCCGAGAGCAACATCATCTAAATTCATCCATAATTACTCGAACATACCAATAATATCAGATAGACTCCTAAATATTACAATTAGGTATTTTAACAAAAATTGGAAGAAAAATGATTTGTTATGCGAACTAGATAGGTACCTTATACATGATGAAGATATTCCTAAATACCTCTCCCCAATTAACATATATATTAAATATAAAGAAAAAAAATAAATAAATTAAATTAAAATATGTATGTGTATAAATTTTAAATCTTGTATTTATAGTTTACATACTTATGTATTTTAAAATAATAATAAGATTTAAAAAAAAGAAAAGAAAATGCCACCAGCAAGCTTGACTACTGTGAATAAGAGACTATAAATGGACATTGCCCTGAAAAGGACCTAACATAACATCACGAGTTAGGGAAAATATGTTAAGGAAGGAGGAAGAGGTCAAAGTGAACCTGACCCTCCAGGGCAAATACCCAAACACCATAAAAAAAAATGCAGCAAACAAATAGAAAAGCGTGTAAAATTACACCATCACTTTATTCTTTATTTCAGCAATGCCACGCATCATAAACAATATATTATGGGTCATTTTAAGAGAAATTTTAAGGTTTTATTGCACGCATTTTTAAATCGAAAAGCTAAACAATTGGTCATTTGCACTATACCCATCATAATTATTGAACTCCGATTGTTAGCATATTCGTCCTCCCTTTTAAGCTTACCGCTGGGTTACTAAGGAGGTCGGGAAATTAATTATAACATGCTTGTTACATTTCAATTAACTTGCGTGTAAGATATAACTTCAGTATAAAAGTTGAGAGACATTGTGTTAGGCCTCACGAAGATACATTAGTACTATATAACACAGGATATAAAATTAGTTTAACAGTTTCCTTGGAGGGTAATGTTTGGACTGACATAACAAGGTTCATATAGATATTTCTAAAGTCTTTTAAATAAAAAATATATCTGAAAAATGTATTTTGTTCTGCAATCGTAGCATTTTTTTCCTTTTTTTTTTCCATTGACATGACAGATTAGAAAGTTTGTCCAGTGGTAAGAGCTGAAATGACGAATGGAGGCTTTCCACGTGACCACGCGACACGTTCACCGTGTACGCCCGACGATCTTCTTCTTGCAGTAAGTTGTCCTTCGATTCTTTTCTTTGGGAAAGGGGAGACGAAAATAGAGAAAAGCGTGTTTTTTAAAGCACGTGCATTAACAGTGTTGAAAGTAAAAACAGATCTGAATGTGCTGAGAGCTGAGTCTTCGCTGTAGTATTTTGTATTCAGTACCACAATCGATACTTTCCATAACAATGTTAGTGTTCTATTCGACCAGTTCCAAAACTTAGTCATTAAGTAAAATATACTTTTATAGCATAGTCTGGTTTTCATTTGGAACATTACTGACAAGTTACGTGTACTTTCTTTGTAATTTGTGCGATTGGTTCTCTGTTTTGTTTTTCATTCGTTATATCTGGAGAGAAAAAAGTTTTCCTTGATAAAATAAGGTCGTTTCGGTTGAAAATTGGAATCTATAAAACGTAATAGTTATTTCGGCTTTGCTTGTTTGCGGTTGTATGATGCATGTGTCACAATAAATTTAATATTAACTTTGGTCATAAAATGTGATACTGAAACAGTGGTTTACTGTGTGTATTTGCCAGGGCTTTTTTTCCTTCGCTTAAATATATTTAATATATTAAGAAAAGTTTTTCTTTTTAAAAACATATTTGCTATAATGAAAGGGAAGAAATAGAGTAAAACATCATACCATAATAGTATATTAAACTGTCCAACCCCTTCTCTTATATTTCAAAATTCGAACATTTATTCGCCCAGATTTATGTCGTTAGGGATCATACCTGAATGTTTGAAACCACAGACAAATCTACCTGCGAAAGTAGAAGTCTTAATCACACAATCTTAACCTCAGGATTCCGAGCCTCAATTCAAGCTGCAGCACCAAAGAATAATCTGAAACTGGAGTTACATCCTGGTACTTTTATTTACGAGTCCAGATAAGCTTTGTTCTCTTTCCTAACTCCTTACACAGTTTAGGAGTTAGAGCCGACTTGAACTTGCACAAGGCTTCTATTGATTTTCAAGAACTTCAATCGTTGCTTGGTAACGGATCATTTACTCACGAGACAAATAGCTATTATTTGGATTGGAGTCGAAATCACCTGTTCTAGTATTGTTCTTCAGACAACTTCACAAACGTTTCACGGTTAACTTTACTCTTCAACTAGGAAAAGTACACCAATCTTTTAGAACTGTTGAAGGATACTTCCTCAAATGACCCGGCTATAAATATCAGCAAATATCTCATTATATGTTACAGAATAATATAATTTTATTCTCTCTGATAGAAACATAGAAAATGAAACATGGTGTGAAGCCAATGAAGATAAAATATAGTATATCTTAATACAAGAGACATATGTCTGAAACATTGTAAGAACGTTGCGACAATGTTTAAATGCGTCAGCAACAATTAGTTTCTGGCCACTTAGATAAAATGAAAAACAAACAAACAATTTTTACAGCTAAGCGTACGAGTGAAGAAAGTCACATATAAACTAAACAATACAAATTTACGAGTTTTACTTTGCAAACAGTCTTTTCATACAGCCCGTGTGTCCTTATTTAAACAAAATACGTTTCTAGTTTGTGATACATATACTGTGTTTTGTTTAACCATAAGTTGGTTGGGAAATCCGGTTTCTCATGCATTATATTTTATTTGTATATATCATTTAATTAATTTTCACAATAAAGAAAAAGCGAAGCACAGTCCTTAGCTTCAGATAAAATGGTTTCTGAGAAAAAGCGCATTTTAAATTGTTTTCATCGTATACAATAACCCTAACCACCATTGTCAACATGTACTTGTATAATTAATATTTTCGAGCTCTGCCAGACAGTACTTGCTTTAAAATGATCGCTGAGTTGTTTAATAACGAATAAAGAAGTTGAACTGGAAGTTGTACTCTTGACACTTGTTCACCGGGTTGAATGCATGTTATGACTGTGAACTTCATTTATAAAACTAGATTGGATAAAATAGTCACAAACTTTGTTATTGAGTTAAGCCTGCTTTCAACCTTCCTTTGACGAAACTGGACCGACTCTTACACTTCTGAGCTTCGTTTATTTAGCTGAACTGAATGCTATACTTCCTAACTTCACTTACCATTGTTATATTCTCAACCTTACTTTCATGAAGTTAAATTAATTGTTGTATCTTCAACATTTCTTCTGTTAAGATACATCTAACGCTAAACTGCAGAAATGGCATTAATAAACCGGATTAATACCATACTTTAAATTGTCGGTTTACTAAACCGAACTCCAAGTGACTCAGCGGGAAGTTTAAGGGTTTGCACCGCTAAAAACTGGGTTTCAATACTTGCAAACTAGCACATTACGTAGCTTCAAGCCTAAGAACAAACAAATATAATCTCAAACCGAAATGCCTGTTATAATATCGATATTTTAGTCTTAATTAAACCGGATTAAATGCTGCTCTCCCGATCAACTATTAATAAGTCATATTGAAAAATTTTAGCTCTAACGCCTCTGCGCTAGTTTGGGTGTTTCACGCCTGAATTCCTTTTTTTAAAGCAGGATAAATGTTTCACTGTCAATCTTCCACACCAAGTTGAACTAAACATCACAATCTCGACTAACATTGCAAGACGCATATTGGTTACTGACAGGTTTCACATTACCCACAGAATCTAGTTAAGTATAATTTAGACTGAGAAGATGTCACTTCACTACGTTTTTCTTTAACGGTAAAAAATTGTTGAAAGTTTGTTTTAATTTTCTTAGAATAGTATGGAGGAAATCTAATTTATTTTACGCATTCTTCAAGCGAACTAAAATAATTTAATTACTTTTTTTCTTCATCTAAGGTTATTGTTTATTTTATTTTGAGCATACAGGGTTGGAAAATTTATACAGCTGGATATATATAAAATGCTAATTATTTTTAGAGCTAAGCCACAGCAAACAAGTTGCTTTGTTCATCACTGAGAGACGAGACCCGGATTTTAGCATTGCACGTGCCCGCAGACTTACCTCTGTCTCGCTGGAGACTCAACTTTAATTACACATGACATTACGAATACAGAAAAATCATTTCTTTTACCCACAAACACGTTATTTTGTTATTCTAATCATTTCTAACTACTAAAGGAAAGTATATAAAGAAAATTATTTAATGCTGTAGAACATTCATGTTAACCGTTTGTATGTTTTTAAATTTGCACAAGCCCCAAGTGGCTCAGCTGTATGTCTGCGGACTTACACGCTAAAATCCGGGTTTTGATACCCGTGGTGGGCAGAGCACAGATAGCCCATTGTGTAGCTTTGTGCTTAATTCAAAACAACAACAACAATAAATTTGCACAAAGCTTCACGAGGGCTATCTGTGCTAGCTATCCCTAACTTAGCAGTTAAAACTAGAAGAAGGCAGCCGGTCATCACCAATCCCCGCCATATCTTGGACTACTATTTTTACCAACAAATAGCGGGATTGGCCATCACATTATAACTCCTCCACGGCTGAAAGGGCGAACATATTTGGTGTGACGAGTCGAGTGCTTTAACCACCTGGCCATGCGTGGACAATTCTCATGTTAACAGGGATGCATATGTAGACACAAGTATGGGAATTAGCGCCTCATATTATATAAAGTTACTTGAAGTAACACTGATATGAGCAGAACGATCGGGTATTTTCTAATAATAATTACAATTCTAGTATATTTATATATATGTGTTCTATGTTTTGTAGAAATGAATGTTATCAAAATTCAGATACTTTACAATATAACTGGTGTTTTCTTTTCATACAATACACATGATAAACATATAAACAGTTTAAAAGTGAACTAAACAAATTAATAACATATTTAATTGCACCACATGCTGGTTACGTCATTAATAATTATACAATAGGATAGCCCCACTAAAACTAGCAATAAAAAAGCTCATAAAATTATTTAATCGTTATTAAATACACAAATATTAATTTACATCAAAATGTGAAAATATCCTACGTGAAGTAATCAGTGTGAATTTGAATTTTTTGCGATACGTGATGAGTAATGGATTTACTGTTATATAGTTATTTTAACATTTACGCTTGTTTCAGTTTAATGCACATAACTTAGTTTGTTAAATGTGTATTGCAAAAGTCCCGCCTGTTCTCCAAATTTGTAGAAGATTCTTGAGCGTGAGAATAAACAATGTACTACGTATGTAAAACAGTAATGATTGCCAACATTACTGCCAGCTGAAATTTCAAGAATCGCGCCTAATGAGTATAAAAGGCAGTTACAACAAAACGAGGAGAGATAGTATAATATTGTCGAGTTGCTACAGTCAATATACTATAAACTTCGGTAGCCATAATTGTAACAGATGTTTATTAATCGGAAAACTAAAGATAATTCACCAAGAACATTTATAGATTTCAAACATTACAGATCGTTTAACTTTAGTGAAGTAAATTCAGATGTTAGCGTTTCTTCGAGGACATTAAATATCTTCGTAGCTACAAAAGCAGCTTGTAAGTGGCGCGAGGCCAATCAAGAATAAACAGCTAGCTAGCTTAAGCAAAGAGTAACATTATCAACTCGGAATTAATTCGTTCGACGTGGACTTTGACCGTCAATGAAATATTCAACTCCAGACCAGATAGAAGAGTGAATATTAGTTTTGTATATAAATCATTATTTCAAATAAGTGTTTGTAACAACCGATATTATAAATCGTATTGTTGTTTGTACATTAACAATATATTTGAATTGAGAAAGAAAATTGTGCGTGTCAATTGTTGGCAAATATCAAATTTCGTACTTATCGACATATCTAAATTCAAACTCAAATTCACGGCTAGTTGAAATCATGATACGTTAACAAATGCAACATAACAAACCGGAAACTCGTCCAAGATAAACTGCAATTATGTAATAGGTAACAGATGAATGTTAGTTTTAATTCCACACAACTGTATACATATACTTTAAACAGTCTGTGTTGTTGTGAATTCATATATCAACAGATTATTTAGTTCAATTTTTGTAGATAACAGAAGTGACTAAATTATTAAAAACCTACGATTGAACTATAATTTATGTTGTGTAAGTTATATTAAACAGCGTTAAAACAGCATCATTAATATATCACACTCTGTTTATAGGTAGAAATAAAAATTCAGTTTATGAGTTTAAAATATTTAAATAGCGAACATTTAGTTGCAGTACAAACCGAGTGATGTCGCTTTAGTTAATATTTCGAGGCTTGAAAATCTGATAACTGTGAATGCACAGTCATTATATCAGCACAGAAAAGTACTACAGATCTTTTAAAGGAATCAGTACATATAAAATGTATTATATTTAATTATATTATATTATATGAGAAGCAAATGTTGTTGTTTATTTGCAGAGATATTGCTTATTGTGGTGAAGGTTGAAACTACTTACTTTTAATCATGTTAGAGTGGATAGGATAATTATTACCGTTCCTCATCCTCCACTCCCACTTCTCAGACTGCATTGGTTACTTTTAATATTAAGCGTTAATGTTTAACCAGTCAACAAATTACATGTTCAGTAAAAGCTGAATAAATGGTGTCGGCCTAAGGCTTTTCTGATGATAACACTTAAATATTAAAAAAAAAATTAAATAAAAAACGTGTTTTCTTAAGTTTTGTACTCTAAAGCAAATTGTTTTTAACAAGTATAATTAACATCAGTTCAGTACTATCGACCCTTTTATCTTTACGTTATGATAACTATATAAACAGACAGATGGCACTGAACGCTCTACCAAAGCTCTGATATTACCACTGTGGATGATCAATTTGAAACAAATACAAATCCAATTAAGCTGATTTAAGTGATCACTGTAATGCTGGTTGTAAATGATAAGTTGTTTATGAGATTTTGGATTCATTCTATGCTATATCATAAATGAAGGATGAACTTATCCTGAATTGGAAATTTTAATCTAAATATTACTTTTTACCCCGAAAATATCATACATTATACATTTCTAGCTTAACGTTAATGTTAAGCCATCTTAGTGGTTATCAGTATCAGATTATATCTCCAGTCTTATGTGTTTTAAAATCAGTTTAAAAAAACTCACAGTAACAATTAGATTATATACATCGAACAAAGATAGTTTTCAGTTCAGCAAAATTCATTACGAACACAGAAAGTGTTGTTAATCGTATTTTATTTATATATATCCAAATTCGACTTATTTCGGTGTGTGTATTTCAGTCTTAAAAAATATAATAGCAACTAGTATGAAACGATTTTTTAACACTGTGTAAAAGATACACGGTAAAACGCCTTGAAGATATTTACATCTAAGATCTTTAATCAACAAATATCTAAACTAACCAAGTAAATTAATATTCAGTGTACATGAAAGACATTACGATCATTACAGCACTGCACAATGCTGCTTAGTGATATAATGCATGAACGTGCCATCATGCCTTTTGTTTAACATTATACAAGTATAACTCATCAAGAAAATTATGTACTTTAAACTGAATTAGCTATCGGAGCACATTCAAGCAAATTCCAGCGTAACTCATGTTAATCCATGCATTCTCTCCAAGCCTGAGCTATAATCTTGTAGCGCAGAGAAGAAACCATGCATTGTACAGATTATTACTAATGTACATGATGTTCGACCTGTCTTAAGCATCAAATCAATAGAGTCTCCTTAATGAAAAGTGGATAACATTCGTCAATATGAACTAATTTGATGTTTTAATGTAACAAGGAGATCTTAAGTTTTACTCAAGCTTTTGGGTATTTTTTAAAAAATCAACTTATAGCAATAACTTAGCTAAAAAGATATAAATTCCCTGTAGCAAATTAAACAGGGCTTCTATATCGTTTGCTACTAAAATCACTCTTTCAGCATATTAGAAAATAAGCATTGTTTTCGTAGCTATACAGTATATAATAAAAATTTTCTAAAGCTTTCTCTCAAGTTACAAAACGCAACGGATTGAAAAAGGATCGTACGTATGAATGACAAAAACAAAATCCACGAAGAAATATATTTATCTTTACTTCTTATCTTGGACAGCGGATCAATGACCGGGAGATAACAAAATAGATTTATACAAAATATATATCGTAAACAAAAAATACGTGTGCACACATTGAATCTTTGAAAAGTTGGAGTTTTCAGTTTTTTTATAGCTATAAATATATGTAAAGAAACAGTTATATAGATTTAAATGTCTAAAGGAAAGAAAGCGTGTAATGCAATAGTGTTTTCTAGTGAAAAGCGCTGCAAGATATTTAGAATATTGAAATAAAATTAATGTACTCAGAACAGAATGAATAATTTGGGATATATTCTACCAGGAAAAGTTTTTGTACAAAATCAAACCAACACAACATATGACCTCGATTTAGCTTCACGAAATTAGATTGAAAATGAATTATGAACTAAAAATTGAGAGCAAATATAAGTATTTTATAGTATTATTGAAGTTATGAGGGCGAATTCAAGTTTTTTTTCTTTTTAGGGTTAAAAAAAAAGAGACATTTATGGGGACTGAAATGATATACGTTTTACTTTTGTTCCAAGTAAGCTGCTTCTAATGGACAGATGTAATTTCGTGGGTGACTGAGAATGGGAAGTTACAAGGTTAGATATCGCGCCACGATACCACTAAATACATTCTGAATGTTCAGCTGTAGATGAGTTATAAGGGTGACAGTCATCTCATTATATGATTCCAACTTACACAACACTCACTGTTGACCGGCTTCATTGCATTTAAACAGTTATTCACAGTTAGGAATTTATGTATCTAAACCCAAAGCTTTCTGACTCACCATTAATCCCTTGTACACATAAGGTGCCCTTTAGGTTGTACAATATCTATGCTTGCTAAAAGCAGATTGCTTTTGGTTTTAATTTATTACTTCGTTTCTAATGCCAAGTTTTAGAGTAAAATTTAGATCTAATAGAGAATGTGTTCTTACCACTTCGTAAGTTTTGTCTGTACTTCTTCCTTTGTCCTCCAGTGGCGCAGTGGTATGTCTGCAGGCTTATATGAAAATAAACTGGGTTTCGATACCCATAATGGGCAGAGCATAGATAGTGCATTGTATTTAATAACAAACAGCTTCTCCCATTCCTATTACGTAGTTTAGACGGCAGTCTGTCTTATTTGCACAAAATTATTTTGTTTTCAGAATACTTGAATGAAATTGTGTTAAATATACTAAGTAGATGTTAGGACCTGCATACATTTGTAGAATATTCCATGTTTTTGCATAAGCATAATAGATTGACATAATATGCGTAAAGTGATTTCTTGATCTTTATAAATGTAGAGACGTATTGTTATCGTGGATTTATTGCAAAATCGGAAGAGACAAATATTTTGATGACGTTTAAAAGGGAATGATAGTAAACAGTCGTGTAACAATTCATCAACCAGTAAGAAATGGAATAAAAAAACGTTTGTCATCATCAACTACTGATGACTGATCGACAAATGATGATAAGATAAATTTAAATCAATTTTTATATTGCATCACCTGGAGTAGTTTCATTGTTTTGCTTGTTACAGTATGTTGTGTAGGAATGAAACGCTCTCCTTCTATGTACAACGTACATTGTAACAGAAAAGAGTAGGATTAATTGTAATACTGATGAAATATTTGTTTACTTTTTTCTTTTGGACTCTCATGTTATTAGAAACCTCGAAGAAACAATTGTGAATCTCGGGGTGAACTGGTGCATAAGTTCTTCAGGCAAATGTGTTAAAAAGTTCATGATTCCGTATACATATTTTGGATTAATGTGCAATGTGTTAAACTGTATCTCAGATGTTAGTAACTAACCACTATTTTGAAAACTGTTTATTTCAGTTACAAACTGGAAAACACGACTTTCATA
Source organism: Carcinoscorpius rotundicauda (assembly GCA_011833715.1). Lineage (NCBI taxonomy): Eukaryota > Metazoa > Arthropoda > Merostomata > Xiphosura > Limulidae > Carcinoscorpius > Carcinoscorpius rotundicauda. The sequence goes on from CM022392.1 coordinate 28,260,706, forward strand.
AAATCGCTGGAATTAGAGATGTAAATGTAGAGTTCTACATGATACACTTAAACCAGTTCGTACCAGTTCAGCAATGTAAGTTATTATTCATTGTATGGTGGAACTGTTTGGAGATACTCGTGCAGTACGAATTGGGTTATTTTATCTTTTAAGAAGAGTATGCATCATCTAAAGTGTATTTAAACGTCGAAAACAATTATTTACATTCCCCATATATATATGCATCCTAATAAACTAGACCTTTCCAATAACCGTAAGTCAAATTCTTTTCGATCGTTTCACATGTAAGCTTAAATACGTAGTTTATTCTTGGAAGAGAGCGAACAAAGATTAGTTTAGACATGTTGCATGACTCAAAAGTTTAGTTAATCTTTATTTTTAATACTATTTGATGGTATGTACAGTACGCATGGATTAAAGACCACTAATTCACCACTGTTCATTTTTACTTCAAAACATGATCAGTTCGTTTTCGTGTAGATATTTCACAGTTTCATAATGTCTAAAGGGAGATCTAACACACATAAAGCAAATTTACAGTTTATTCCTATAAAATGTTTTACATTCACTTTCAGTTGAGATCGCTTCCTAAAGCTGATGAGGAATGTTTTTCTCAAGCCTTTGGAGATACATAAGGGAAACTGAATTTCAAGCTTCTCGAAGTACTTCTTAGAATTCCTTTTTTTCTTCTTATGATTTCGATTGTCCTTTTTCTTTTTGCAATAAAATAGTTCCCTGCATACTTTCAACAGTATTGAGGTTTGATTCAAATATTTCTTCTCTATTTCCTTTTGTTGTAGCATACATTTTTTTGTCTTTTATTAACATCTGGTTCTTGAAGATCCTTACTTATATTCGTAATCACGTTACTTTCAGTTTTCCTTTTCCTAACTTTGGATTTCCTATGTCTTTCTTTAATTCTTCTATGTGCTACATTTCCTTTCATTTTCATCCTTCAACGTTTCTTCTCTCTTCAATTCTATTCCAGTCATTCCAATATTCTATCAGCGCTTCGCATATAGCTTTATTCTGCATTATTTTATTAAATTCCAAATTTTCGAGTCAGTTTTTGTGGATTTCATCTTTTGTTTTTTCATTCTACGCTCGGATCTTGAATTTCGATTGTCAACTTTTATGTTTCTATATTTGTTTTCAATTGAGTACCTTCATTTGAGTTTGCTTATTTCTTTATAAAATTAAGCACAAAGCTGCACAATAGGCTATCTGGGCTCTGCCTATCACGGGTAACGAAACCCAGGTTCTGGAATGTGAGTCTACAGACATTCTACCGCTCCATTCGGAGGGGTGGGTATTTGAGATAGGTTCATTAATGTTTTCAAAAAATGGAAGATTCTTTTGAATTGTATTTTTCCATAATTTGTTAATTTTCCTATGCGGACTTACAGGCTAAAATCCGGGTTTCGATACCCGTGGTGGGCAGAGCACAGATAGCCCATTGTGTAGCTTTGTGCTTAATTCAAAACAGCAAACAAGTTTAATTTTCGAATTTCAAGTTTCTCCAAAATGCAAATTTTCTGTCTTCCAAAAAAAAAAACTCTTATGGAGCAAAAATAGCTTCAATTTTTTTTTTTTCATCAACTGTTTTCTGGGGTTTATAATTTCTTTCATAAGATCTGTTTTATGCACTTTTCCATTAAAGCATTTAATATTCTTTTTGTTAATCGTGACATTTGTCATGGATTCCATTAATTTTGTTTTTTGCATTCATTAATCAAAACTTCTTTGTAATTTCTCTAAAAAAATTTCAAACATTTTTCCACTTTCGAAATTAAATCCTTAAATTTAATATCTTCTTCATCATTTTGAGGTATCCCTTTCAGTAATTCTATCTTAGAATCTGATTTTGCTTCCAAACGTTAGCTGGATTAAACTAACATGTTTTATATATGTAATTAAACCACCTGTAAGATTCTCTTTAAACAGGCAGTAATAAAAGAGCAAAAGTAACTAGTTAGTCAGTAGTAAAGCTATTTCCAAGTCTTACAGAGAAGACAATAAAGTAAGAGATATGAAATTATGAAATAAATGAGTATGGAAATTACATTTCTACACTAACAAAAAGTCTAGCGTAAATAATATTTTAACGTAGAGTATTTACCTTTTAGCTTCATTTTGTATAACATTATTGGTACACACATATATATATAACGCGTAGTAAAAACAACGTATTTTACATGCTGTATTGCATTACGAATAGCCATTTAATTACTATTATTTTATGTTTCCTGTCTATTTATGCTAGAATAATTTCTTTATTATTTATTCTTGGATCATACTTCCCAATTTGATATACATAATTTTCATATTATTTCAGTTATTGCTGTATGTGTTAAGTCTATTCATATAAAGTTGTGGTTTTTATACTATTATTGTATTTTAAATATATAGCTTTCTGTTATTGGTTCTGTAAGTTTTACTTACATTATATTGCTGATCGTGTATTGTATTATTGAGTTTAGAAGAAACGAAATAATATTTTTTTCTACATTTTGGTGAACTTCTTTGCATTCTAAGACAATGTAAAGTTTGCATTATTATGCTGTACTTTTTGTTACAAACCATTGTAGGCAGCTACATTGTAATATGCTCTTCAAAAAAAGAAACGAAAAAGGGATATTTTTGTTATTTTAAAGAGAAATATATGTAATAACGTTACAAGCTCAGAGTATGTAATGTTACACGTGTTAAGGCACTGATTGTCAGACCAAAATGACAATAAAGTTGTGCATTTTGAAAACGGAAGAAAACATCGGATTTTTCGCCAAAACGCATTCGTGTCCAATAAACTTGTTTGAGAGATCTGCATGTTCTGCAAGTGCAAAATGTGTAAAATACCTATAAAAGTGACAAGTTCTCGGTTTCCATAGCTCAGTGTTAAGCCACCGACACGCAATACAATTACGCCAAGACTGACTGAGCCACAACCCAACAACGCCATTGGTCGCTTGGAAACAAGCGAATCTCGATCAGATATTGCCAGAGCTATGAAAGTCCACCCAAGCACCATCACGAGGCTATGGAATCGTTACCAACAACATGGATCAACTCGTGACCGCCACGATCTGGCAGACCTCGTGTGATCACGCCCGCACAAGATCGCTACATTTGGTTACGTCACCTTCGGTATAGGACAACCACTGCAACGTCTACTGCCTCAACCATACCAGAGCTGCGTAGGATTTCTGATCAGACCGTACGCAACCATCTACGAAATGCAGCAATCCGACCTCGACATCCAGTCAGAGGCGTCATCCTCATCCAGCAACATCGTCAAGCACGGCTGCAGTGGACTCGGGCACATCGGGTATGGCCTCATCGACGATGGTAGCATGTTTGGTTCAGCGATGAATCACGTTTTACGCTTCGTAAGCAGGATGGAAGGATCCGTGTTTACCGTCGCTGAGGTGAACGTTTTGCAGCAAACTTTGTGCAGGAAGTTGACAGATTTGGTAATGGCAGCGTCATGATGTGGGCTGCCATCGCCTACATTGCAGGAACAGACCTTTTGCACATTCGAGGGAATCTTACGGCTCAACGATACGTCGACGAGATTCTTAGGCTTCATGTGCAACCCATCATGGTGAACGTCAACGTTGTTTTTTAGCATGACAACGCCCGTCCTCACACAGCCTGACTCACCACTGTCTTCTTGAGACACCACAACATAAACGTTCTTCCCTGGCCCTCCAGATCACCAGATTTAAACCCCATCGAACATCTTTGGGACAAGTTGGACCGACTTCTGCGACAACCTCAACCGCAGACTCTACCTCAGCTTGCAGCATCTTTGCAGGCTGAGTGGACAGCCATTCCATAGATGGGATTCATCATCTTATCCCTTCCGTGGGCAGGAGATGCTAAGTAGTTATTGATGCTCACGGGGGGCATTCTCGTTATTGACCTTAAGTGACGTTAAACTTCAACTAGTGAGCGTGGACTTTGCCTTTGCAAACTTTGGATGTTCAACAGTGAATGTGCAAAGTTTTACACATGTCATACAGAACTACCCGGAATAAACTTGTTAACAATATATCTCAAATTTTGCTTTTCTTTTTTTGAAGAGTATATATTTAACTGCTGGCTTTTTACAGTATTGTATTTTATATTTTATAATGTTTGATTATATACATGACAGTAAAATACTTTTGCTGTTGTTTCAAAGAATTTTATTTTACCGCTATGTTTTCTGAACTTATGAAAATGAATAGCTTGTAATAAGTGTCATCTGTTCTGCGACACACGTTCATATTACGCTATGATATTGCACTCTGTACGTGGAATATAAGACTGTTTGTTCTGCCTGTCGTCAATGAGAGTAAAGACTGTATGCAGACAATAAATTAGAACTTTTAGATTTTGATTGAATTTCTGTAGACCTTACGCGAGATCAATAAAAGCTATAGTAGGTTTATCTGTACAGCTCATACATAATATATACTTACAGACACTCTCATCCAGGGTCTATGTGCGTGTGTTCTTTTTTGTAGCAAATCCACATCAGGCTACCGGCTGAGGACACCGATGGGAATCGAACATCTGATTTTAACGATGTAAATCCGTAAACTTACCGCTGTACTAGCAAAGGACGTGTAGGTGGGAGCCTAATAGTTTAGCGTATTACACTGTGAATCCTTGGGTCCATTGTTCGTCATCGGTTCACGCAGAATTATTACTTATATTTTAGGTGTGTTGGTGAGCCATAAGAGTAACGGCTAAACCACATTATTTGGCGAGTAGTACAAGAATTGATGGTCGGCGCTGTTGATTTCTCTCTAGACTGTCTACTAAACGTTACATACAGTTGTGTACAGATAATCATTCGAGTAGTATGCGCGAAAATGTGAAAACAAACACAAATCTCTGTTTCCTCTATTGAAACATCTACACCTGTTATGGACATACGGAAATCTCTCAGAGTGCTATGGTTTTTGTTGAAAGCAAAACAGTGAGTTCTGCAAAGCTATAAAAACAATTCTTTGTCTATTTAATTTTTTTCAATTATCAAATATTAGATGGGAACTTAGAGTGTCAGTCATTTAATCTGAATGAACTTGCAATAGCATCACAGTTTTGTTAGTTTGAATTGCGTATGTTTTTGTTATTCTTTTTCTACCTGTCAAAATGTAGTTTTCTTGCATAGTACTTTCCATATAAGGCTCTGTTGCTTATTGTTTTACCTGGTGTATGAATTGCAAGATATTACTGTTCTTGTCCCGTTGCCGAAAACGTACACCCCGTATTTTGAAGTTTATGACTACGTTATAAGAGTGTCTCTGAAATTCCACAATTCGGACAGATAATAATTGCCCAAGAGCTGGTGGTGAGTGCTAATTAAAAACTAACTTTTTCTGTTCTATCAGATCATAGAAAGGCTTAGCTTTGTGATTAAAGCTATCTGTTGGTTAATCAAAACTACTTAAGTGTTATTTTGAGATCACGTTTATATTGCAGCAAAAGATGGGTCGTTTTGATATTAGATGAAGACTTGCACTGTAAAGGAATCTCGTACAAATACTTGAATTAACCGTTATTGTTAAATGTTAAGAACTATTAAATGATAAAAACTTTAAAAATGTAAAAAATGCTATAAAAATAAATTTATATTTTAATTTGACTGGAATCACCCGAACGTTGAATGCTGAATTAGAATGAATTTAATCAACTGAAGGCTTCGTGAATTAGCATAAACTCTGATTTTACTATTAGAATAATAGGTTTCACAGTTCGGCTACTTGTCTTCTTACCATAATTTAACAGTGAAATTTTTAACAGAATAATAGCTGGACGAATCAGGTAATATCGAATGTTATGAAAGTTGTTCCCCAGTGGTACAGCGTTATGCCTGCAGACTTACAACGCTAGAAACCGGGTTTCGATACCTGTGATGGGCAGAGCACAGATACCAATGTGTAGCTTTGTGTTTCATCACAAAGAAACAAATTATGAAAGTTTTAAAATAGATTTCATGCATTTGAAAGTTTGTTTATTTGTTTTTTAAATTTCGCACAAAGCTACTTGAGGGCTATCTGTGCTAGCCGTCCCTAATTTAGCAGTGTAAGACTAGAGGGAAGGCAGCTAGTCATCACCACCCAGCGCCAACTCTTGGGGTACTCTTTTACCAACGAATAGTTGGATTGACCGTTACATTATAACACCCCCACGTCTGAAAGGGTGAGCATGTTTAGCGCGACGGGGATGCGAATCCGCGACCCTCAGATTACGAGTAGCACTCCTTAACACGCTTGGCCATGCCGGGCCATGCACCTGAAATAACTTGGTGGCTAGTACGCTCGACTACCGATATGTGGGTTGAGGAATCGAATCTCGTCACTGAACATGTTCGCAATTTCAGCTGTGGGAGAGGGAGAACGATATATGTGGCAGTCAATCTTACTTTTCGTTAGCAAGCAGTAGTCAAGAGCTGGCTTTTGACGGTGTTGACAAGCTGCCTGCGCTCTAGTCTATTACTTCTAAATTCACTTTAGTTAGCGAAGAGAGCCCTAGAGTGTTGGCCCGGCATAGCCAGGTGATTAGGGCGCTCGACTCGCACTTTTAAAGTCGTGGATTCGAATCTTTGTCACATCAAACATGATCACCTTTTCAGCAGTAGGGGCGTCATAATTTAACGGTTAATCCCACTCTTCATTGGTAAAAGAATAGCCCAAGAACTGGCGGCGGGGTGTAATGACTTGCTGCCTTCCCTCTAGTCTTATACTGCTAAATTAGGAGCGATTAGCGCTGATAACCTTCGTATAGCTTTGCTGAAAATTCTGAACAAACAAAATCAGGGATTTGATTCTCCTCGGTGGACTCGCCTTATTGTCCGATGTAGCTTTGCTATTAGATAAACAGACACAAATACACTAAACAAACAAACAAATCCTGGAATGCTTTTGAGTAACATTTAAGAAACAAAAAACACAAGCCATTTGAAAGGTCTGAACATCTCTGTAAAACATTTTAAAATCCGCTTTGCATTGCATTATTTCATTTAGAATTATTAACACATATATAATTTTAGATAACGCAATGGTATTTTTAAAGGAATAAATACAAATAATTTTAGATAACACAATACTATTGTTATAGGAATAAATATTAATAATTGATGAAAGTGTACACTACATACATGACCGGAATTTTAATCTACAATTAACAGAAATGTTCGGTTGAAGTATATAGAATAAGTATGAAAAATAGTCACCAAGAATAAACGCACAAAATATAACAAAAAGTTCTTGTTGTTTGATGAATTTTCCACAAAGCTATTCGAGAGCTTCTTTGCGCTAACCTTCTCTAATTTTAAGTGATAGACCAGAGAAAATTCAGATTGTCAGCGTAACCCACCGCCAGCTTTGATACTTCTTTTTTTTTCTTGATCAAAAGTGAGATTGTCCCTCATGTTATAAAACCCTCATGGCTCTAAGGGTGATCATGCTCGGAGACGGGACTCAATCCCTCTATTTGCAGATAGCAAGTCAAGCATTAAAACCCTTAGGTGATGTAAGATCTCAAACAATCATTACATTTAGTAAACTGTGATGTCATTCACGGTGTATGTTACATTTATCACTAGTGTTTTATTGTTGGGAATAATTTGTTGGTGGTTATTACGTTCAATAGACTTGCAGGTTTTTAAATTACAAATTGTTTGCTTTTATTCAGTATTTTATTATATGTAATAACATTGCGCTATATCTGTTGTGATTACACATAGAGTAGTTTACATTACGTGGTTAAACAGTCTATAAATTCCGAATGAACAAGGCATCCGTTTTGATATCTACATTATTTATTATGAACGAATGAGGTGAGAAATCTAGTACCAACTGAAATTACGGCACTGAGCGAAGCTTCTCAATAACTCTGATTGATATTGATTTTAGATTAACACATAGATTTGAAATAAGAATCAATAGTAGCAGGAATGAGAAATGGTAAGAGAACTATGGACTAAGTTATTTTTATATAACGTTGAATTACTGGAAGGTCTGATAAACTCTGGCAACAGTTGATAAAATGCGAAGAGCTTTCATGCTACACATTATCAGAAATGATGATTGAATAACACCAATTAAATAACCTGGAACATATAGAGAAATATATTTTTAATTTTAATGTACATATAGCTCTGACAATAAGCAGCGACATAGGATTCGAAGATTTAAAGAATAGATTTGTAAATTTATGTGGCAATTACATATATTAAAATATTGTACAATGTGCAAGGATTTGCTTGTTTTATGAGAGTTTTATGCTAATATTTTTATACCGTAATCTGACAAATAAAACCATTTAGTTAAATTTATTCAAACAGTTTATTAATCGATACCATTAAAGTTGATATTTTAATTGGTGAATTCTAGCATGAAAACCTTTAGAGAACAAGTTTAGAAGAATTACTGAGATAATTTTTTGGGTTCCTGAACAGCATAATAGAAACTGTTATAATTGCAATTTTTGTAGAAAATATTTATAATAATGTAAAATGTGTGTTTTATTTAATTTGTTTGATAATAAACTGATAGGTTCAAACTCAAGTTGGTATTTAGTGACTATTGCAGATTTTATAGATTTAAAATTTTTAATCCTTTATTTTGGTGTAGCATTGGTACAACCTGTTAAAGATTTAGGGTTTTTAACAATTGTGTGACTTTTCACAAAATAAGAAATGAAATGGAATTGAATTCATTTGTTCTATGTTCTATTTACTTGTTACAGACAGTCAAATAGGGATTGAACTTCAAATATACGTAAAATGTATCTAAGTTGAGAATTACGCTTTATTTCTGCTTGATTTCTCAAAGTAAGAAGATTCATAAAAGCCAAAACGCATTTATCCAGATAGAATAGTTCGATTACTGTTTGTCTATTACGATTTTAGTGCAAGGGTGTCATGAAACCTTATAAGTATAGTGAGTATTGGTATAAAGTAAAGATATAGTGTGGGTTCACCAAGCTGCATAAACTTTATAATGAAAGTAGAAATATCGATTCAAGTTTAAACTTAAGTCACCTCTCATTTAAACTATTTTCTGTTATGCCACCAAAGTTTATAATAAAGAAAAACTTATTTAATTGGTGGAGTTTCTAAATTAGGATATCAACAAATATTTTTTCCACTTTTGTTGTCTATACATTTCATTTTATACGTTTAGTGCGCAGCCTAACAACAATGCATTATTATACCTTTGTTGATAAAACCGTGATGTAAAAGCCAATGTTTGAACGTAATGCTACTAAAACGTACTGGCTTTTATTTAAATTAATCAAACTGATTTTTACCAAAACATAGGCCTGTATATTTAAATTTCATGAAAGTTGTTTTGGTTTTAATAACCAATTTTTGATAATTAAGCTGCGCGCATTTCAAAAATAATGTTAATTTTTTTTCCGTCACGTTAGAATTTCTTTTACAAGTAGGGAAGGAAAAATTTCCGTAGATCAAATTATTATCTCGTTTACCACAATGAACAAAATGTTGTGTTTATTTGAGTTACAGTGTTCGAAAATGTGCGAAGGTAACTTTTTGTTTTTTGAATCTGGTTTCCATTTTTCTGCAAATCAAACAAACACAATGTAAACCATAGAAAACACTAAAATATTAAACAAAGAAACAAACATAAACAAACGCAAAATTAAAGAAGCCTTACTTATACAACAACTGTAGCCCAAAATAAACCAATACAAAGGAATACCTAAAACTAGTTTTAGTAATCAAGTTATTCAGGCTTTAATCTAGGTAGTTATTGAGTAATGAAATTATAACTCTTTATTAAGTTACACGATAAATGAGTGGAGACACTTCATTAGACCAGACCATTATATTGCGCAATTTAATTTAGTTTGTTTTCAAAGCGCATTTGAAGAACGCAAACATTGAACTATATTTTGGTAGTTAAACAGCCAACTTGCTATGTGGTTTTCTAATTTATATCCATAAAATATTTTAAGAAAGCGGTATAATATTATAATATATATAGATATGCTAATCTTACAACTTTATAATATTTATAAGCCCGCAGTTCTACTGCTAAGTTATTGGGGGCTTCTTACTACGAGATGTACCATAACTGCGTTGGAAAATATGAAGAAATGGGTTTTAGGTGTAAATATTTCCTTCTAACAACGAGTTTTATGATATGGGCACCTATTTATATCTGGCGACACATGATTATAATTAATTATACTTGTCATACGAAATTAGTACTAGGCCTACTACATTTTAACACTTCCTTGCTTTTCAAGTTCCTCGTGGATTTTCAAAACTTTGAAGAGTGTATACTAATAGCATTTCATTCTCAAAAGCGGCTTATGTATATATAGATAATGTTCTGACTGTCATTGCGTTTGATGTGTCCCGGCCAGCCTGATGAGCTTTGACATGAGCAAAACGTGTCGTCGCTAATGGATATAGTAAATACAGTGTGGTTAAAATGTTTTTATTATACATTCTTATAATTGGTAAGAACCTTTAACGGATTAGATTAAGAATGAAGCGTTAAAAGACATAATAGGCCTAATAGTGATGTAGTTTGATAAGTATAATTAATCATTTTCTTCCACTTTTTGTGAGGCGAAACATAGAATAACTAGGAATCATATTCGTGGGTTGTTGTTTGAACTGATTTATAACATTTAATGAAAAATTGAATTGTGATATAAAAAGTAGAAAAGTGTTTGACCAATAAAAACTGAATCAGTAGATTTTGTTTGAAAATACAAAACTGACCTTTAAACATTCAATCAAAAAAAAAACATAACTCTCGTAAAACGTTTCACGAAACTCAAAATAAAATGTGAGTATGAATTTACAATAATATGTTCAATAGAAACTCGTCAGTTTTTATTTACACAAAATATGTTTTCTGCCTATTTTAGTTTTTCTTTATTTATGTTTTTTTTTAATGTTCGTGGCTGTTCAATAATAAACCGGAGGGTTTCTAAACGCTAAAAATCACGTATCGATACGAGCAGTTGGAAAGCAATGCACACATTTCACTTTTCAGCTTTATTCTTAACACGCAGATACCCACTGGATAGTAAGAAGTAAGTTTACGGAGTTACAACGGTAAAATTTGGGATTCGATTCCCCGCAGCCTACAGAGAGCGGATGGCTCACTGTGTAGCTTTATACTCATAAAACAATTCCAACAGCTCTTCAAATGGTAGTTTCTCACAATTATTCGGGAACAACTGTAATGAGTCTGTGTTATACTATTTTTTTAGTTTTCTAGGACTGAAGAAGATACGACCTATTTCGTTGTATTTATCATGTATTTACCTACTGGTAAAATATATCGCTTACAAATTAATTATTTCATTCGGTAAAATTTTGAATTCGAACGCTTAAGATCAAACGTTTTAACATTTTAAGTTCCAAATTAATTTATACTACGTTCTATACTTCTTGATTAGTGAAGAAACTATCAAACCATCCGATCTGAATTAATTGGGCCTGGCATGGCCAAGTGTTACAAGGCGTTCGACTCGTAATCCGAGGGCTGCGGGTTCGAATCCCGCTCGCACCACAAAAGGTCGCTCTTTCAGCCGTGGGGGCGTTATAATGTGACGGTCAATCCCACTATTCATTGGTAAAAGTGTAGCCCAAGAGTTGGCGGTGGGTGGTGATGGTCTTACACTGCTAAATTAGGGGCGGCTAGTGCAGATAGCTCTCGAGTATCTTTGCGCGAAAATTCAAAACAAACAAACTGAATTAATTTGATATTGATATTTTTTTAATTATCTGGATTAATAAAAGTGTTATAAAATGTTATTATTTTTGTGTTTTTTTTCTCTAGTAGATAATTCTAGGGCAAAATTATTCTCCAACGAATCAAATACCATTTGACGTTAGAACCGGATTAGTACTCTCAGTCGTGTTGCACATTACCAAAGTCATTGCATTAAAATTACATTTTGAAACAGTCTGAATAAAATTAAAATCGATCTGATTTAATTGATTGAGTAGATCAGGGAATAATTGTAGTCATGCTCTCTGATTTTGAGTTTATAGGCTAGAGGGAAGGCAGAGAGCCAGAAGAAACCACCATAAATCCTCAGGTCATTTTAATTAAATAGTGGGATTTGATCATTATTTGTATAATGCACTTATTGTCCCTCAATGCTGTAATGGATTGATTCTTGGATCCATAATCCAGCGTGTTATACTTTGATTGAATAGTATAAAATACTACTCGACCAGCCCTCATGTGGCATAGTGGTATATTACACAGATAGCCAACTGTGTAGCTTCGTACTGAGCTTCGAACTTTCTCTACCAAAAAATCCACAGCAATGCAAACGTTCTAAATAGGCAGATCACTGGTTGAATACTTGAAATTAAAATGATTTCACAAATCAGCAAGTGGTGCGACAATTACAATAAATCTGAGATGGAATATATCAGAACTATATTCTGATAATGTTTATGTGCTTCGTATGAAATATTGTGAAACCATGAATAGATCGCTTTTGTGTAGGGAATATAATAGCAAATCTTGATATAGAGTATTCAGATGCTCAAGTCACAAAGATCTGTTTATATTAGACATTTAAAATTTGCAGATTGCTAATTTTCTTTATACTTAATGGAATTAGAAACAAAAGAATAAGGATCATAATAAATCACCAAAATCGTTCAGGAAGATAGACCTGCAACAAATAGTGACCTATATGTGATAAACACAGTTCAGTGTCATGTAGGTCCGGTATTGCCAGGTGGGTTACAGCGCTCGAGTCGTAATCTGAGGGTCGTGGGTTCGAATTCTCGTCACTCCAAACATGCTCGCCGTTTTAGCTATGGAAGCGTTATAATGTGACGGTCACTTACACTATTCGTTGGTAAAAGATTAGCCTAAAAGTTGGTAGTGTGTGGTGATGACTAGATGCCTTCCCTTTAGTCTTACACTTCTAAATTAGGGACGGCTAGCACAGATAACCCTCGTATATTAAAAACCAACCAAAACCAATCAGACAGAGTACGAATGGACCAATAAGATGAAGCCCTAAAATCGTTTTACTATAATACACTAAACGCTATGTTTAGAACACACATTTAATCGTTGATGTCCTCTCATGAACTACATAGTATTTTATTACGGAATAAATACCACCCACACACAAACACACATCAAAAAGAAAAGGCAGAATAGACTTTTCCTGTTATATTTAAAACCTAGAAACAGTTAACATTTCCAAAAGTGCTAGTGTGTATCTCGAACAGGATAAAGGGTTCTTTATTACTTAGCATCTTTTTAAATTACGACATTTAATAACTTATTCTGAAGTTTATTTATTTTTGTATAGCGATGTAGCAAAAATATGTTGAAAAACAAAGAGATTTATAACTTTCCAGATACTATTAATCAGCTGTGAAAATAAACTTTAATATGATAAAACAAACCACTAAATTTACGAAGGAATTTTTAAATGATGTATTACGTATTTTTGAGAAAAAAAACCCTATTACTGGCGCTTGAGGAAAGTTATATATAATTTTAAATTCTGAGTTTTTTAAAGCTCCAAATGCATATTTTTGTACTTTCTCTCTATTGTTCTAAAGATATCGCAAATAAAAGTTGTGCATGCAAAAAATTCTTCGACATGATAAATGATTTACTGACATTCTTCATGAAAAGTGGGACAAATAAAGCTACTATTTTTACAAAACAAAATTATACGTTTAAATGGTTCATAGAGCATTAAATTAGCTTAGTAAAAAGCACTTAATTGAATAAAATGTTTTGGGTGTAGAATAATTAACAATAATGCACTTAGTGTATTAGACCATCATGACGTAAATTATAAGAAATATGAATAATATGCTACAATTACTTCTATACTTATGTTTCACAATATTCCGAAACTTCTATTTCCAATTTTAGTGCTGTTTGAAATAATTTATGTATGTTTTTTCCTCGTACATTCTGATGAAAAAAATTTTAAAGACATAATTTACACCAAAGTTCACGTCCACTCCTTTGAGTTAAATTGGTTCAACCAGTTTGATAAATTAAAATATGTTGAAAATGTCATATTAAATTTATGTTGAAGTCTAAACAAATTAAATAATTTTTTGTGCGGGTCCCGTTATATTTTTGCGAGAGATGGCTTGTACAAAGCTTTGTACTTCTCTAGTTAAGAGCAAAGTTACATAGTTACCATCTGGGAAGGCACATAAAAGCGTTGTTATCATGAAAAACCACATAAGTGGTTACATGGGCTTTGTCTATTGTAGAAATCGAAACTAGTATTTTAGAGTTATAAGTCGGAAAATTTACCTTTATTACACAGAATAAACATTCTAAGCAGAGACAACTACTGATTTTTCTTTTGTCAAATAATTTAGGAACCAATTTAGCTGTTAACACTTTCATTTACTTTAACTGTTTTTTTTCTATTTATGTTCTTTGTAACATAATTACAAAGTTTGAAAGGAGTTTACGAAATACAGAACAAGAAACTTATTTTTTAGAACTAGTGGTGTTTTTTGTTAATTTTTCTTTTACACTATATTTCTAGAAATTTTTTAGTAAATAACTGAGTCCGACATGGCCAGGTGGTTAGGGAACTCGACTCTCAATTTTAAAGTTGTGGTTCACAAACATCATTGTTACACCAAACATGTTCGCTCTTTCAACCTTGGGGGGGGGTTGGGTGTTATAATGTTACAGTCAGTTTCACTATTCGTTGGTAAAAAGTATAGCCAAAGAGTTGACGGTGAGTGCTGATAGCTGCCTGCCTTCCCCTTAGGTTTAACTGCTAAATTAAGGGCAGCTAGCACAAATAGCCCTCGTGTAGCTTTACGCGAAATTTCAAAAAGGAAGAAAAAACGATATTGGAATGTAATAATATTTATTGGATGAAGTGATAAATAAAGAAATCTATTCGGAATGAAAAACCAAACGGTTACAAAGTCCAACTTTTACAAAATATTAATTATAACTCCAGAGTGTCAATTGTGAAGAATAAACATTAGTAACAAGCCCATACTGTCAGTTTTGAAGAATAATTAAATCTGATTGGTAATACTTTTCTGCCTATCACTTACTCTTTGGCTACGTTGAAATATTACTTACATTCACAGATAAATATGTTTTCATGCAGGGTCTAAAGTAAATGGTGTTTTTTTAGATCATTTAAACTGAGATGTGCTCTTTCCACAGTCATAAACTTTGGTATGATTTATAAAATAAATTTACTGAAGTTAGTTCGAAAAAAATAATTTGAGACAGATATAGATCTACATAAACGGTTTGAGCTAGAAAATTAAATTTGGTTTTCCACTACATAACACTTGTGACACTGACCACATGTGTATGTGTGTATCGCGAAGACTAAACAAGCAATAAAGTTCAGACTATTCATTTTAAATTCATTTTGATTCCATTAACTGAAAATTAATATGGAAATACATCATGCATATTACAAGCAGAGTTCTTCAAATCAGTAAATATAATGCTTAAGTGAAAAATCACATTTTTCTTTGAAATTCATTTGTAAGAAAAAAATAAAGAGACTTTCAATTATATTTAATCAAACCTCAAAATCCTATTTGCACGAGACACCATCAGGACAAACGAGAACTATTCATGGCTGGCTGCCTTACAAATTTGTGTTATTAAGAAAGAGAGAGAGAACAAATAGTATTCCGAAATAAATAAGAAATGAAAATAAAGATTAAACATAACAACATTGATTTTACTTTATATCTTTTTATTACTTCACACTGAGGTTCGAAAATACAAATAGGAACATCTCTGTAGATTTCACATATATTTTAAATTAATTTGAAGCTATGGCAATGCCTGGTGGTAAGGGCACTCTACTCACACTCAGAGAACTGTGTGAACAAATCCCCAACATTCTCACCTTCTCAGTTGTGATAAATGATAATGTAACAGTCAGTCCTATTTTTCGTTGGTAAAAAGTAACCCAATAATTGCTGGGGGGTGAAACCTTCTCTCTCTAGTCTATCTCTTCAGTAGGAAAGACAGCTGAGTATCCGTTGAGTATCTTTGCGTTAAATCCATACTGAAGGTTTACAGTATAACTTAAAACACAATGGTTAACTATCTTTCACTCTAACTTCACAGCGTAATAGGAAATGGTTTATTTACTGTTATTCGTATTTGCACCACAACAGAAAACATCTAAACTTTTTTCGTTAAGACATAAAACAACGTATTTCGATTATTTTCAGCTGTGAAATACTTATGTGAAGCCTTCTAGAAGCCTAAATTTTAGTTTAAGTTTTATTGTATTCTGAAGCTTAATACTTTGAAACGATAAATTCAGACCACAGTTACATGTTTTGTATATTTTCTTAAGACAGAAACAAATTGAATTATCCATTTCTGTTTTCAGCGTCATTTGATTTTTTATACTGCTAAGCTTTTTTTTCTAGTTTTATTTTCTGTTTATCAGCTTTTTTACTTGTTATGTAATTAATATCTAATCGATAAAGTTATTAATAAGAATAATTTCTTCTTCCAAATAATTCCAGGTTTCAGCTCTGAGTATTTTTAAGGGTGTACCTGAAGATATTTAATAAAGAGGCTTAACGTGTAATCAGTCTTGTACGACACGCTCTCAGTAAGTAGACTTCAGAGATTGTGTAAGGAAATCTTTCGCAGCACGATTTGTTTTGTTTTTGTTTTTTTAATTTCGTGCAAAGCTACTCGAGGGCTATCTGCGTTATCCGTCTCTAATTTAGCAGTGTAAGACTAGAGGGAAGGCAGCTAGTCATCACCACCCACCGCCTTAACCCGCCTGGCCATGCCGGGCCATAACCTAAACGTGAATGCATTCGTGGTACGAGTGAAAAAGAGATGAAATACTTCATCATTTAGAAGTGATTTTTTGGAATGTATTTTTGTATAATGTGTGTTTTGAGCTGCCAAAAATAACAGAATTATTTCGTATAGATTTATAATTATTTGTACAAAATTATATTTTTTTCATAAAGTTACGCAAATAATAATATATACTTAATTTATTTAAATAATAACTATTCGATTGAAGATAACTACGCATGCAAATTTTTCTTCGTTTTTTCAATAGTTTTAGTTTTAGGTTTTTTTTTTCCATTTTACTCATTTGAAACAGGAATATAAAAGAATCTATGGAGTTGTCAAACAAACTACAGAGCTATGCTAAACTTTTCATTATAAGTATAATGCATGAGTTACGAAGATTCAATGTGATTCCCTAAGCATTACACTCACTTGTGTATTCCTTTCAAACCATTGTTTTTCTCTGTGCAAAGCTGAAAGCATAAAGAATAATATTAAAGTTTTCAGCAAAGTTACCAGTGAAATACTTACATTAAAAGGAATTAGTTTGAACTGGAAGGTAATGTAATATCATTTTGACCATATTTCTCAATCAATTTTAATACCTAAACCAGTTTATTTTGAGGAATAAGAAACTCAAAGCTTTAGCCTGATAAATAAGACCCACTAAACTTTGAATACAACGTGTCTGATAGAACTAATATACCATTTTGTTCCATGAATGATGGCCATTGAAATTAGCATTTGAATACCGGAAAATAACAAAGAAAAATAAATACATTTTCCACCATAATACAATTGTTAATTCAAATTGCTCAACAAATGCTGTTATATTGGTGCAATGAATTGAATTCTTAAAGATTAATTTTTGAACTAATTTTATAAACAATGTTCCCCAGTACTACAGTGGTAAGTCTACGGATTTATGACGTTAAAATCAGGAGTTTGATTCCCCTTGATGAACTCAGCAGATAGCCCGATGTGGCTTTGCTCTAAGAATTTGTTCTATTTATTTGTTTTTTAAATTAAATTAAAATTTTAAATTAAAACGAAACAAGGGCTATCTGCGCTAGCCGTCCTTAATTTAGCAGTGTAAGACTAGAGGAAAGGCAGCTAGTCATCATCACTCACCGCCAACTCTTAGGCTACTCTTTTACCAACGAATAGTGTTATTGATGGTCACTACATAATGCTTCCACGGCATGTTTGGTGCGACGGGGATTCGAACCCGCAACCCTCAGGTTACGAGTTGAAAGCCCTAATCCACCTGGCTGTGCCGGGTTTGCTATAAGAAAACATCCACACACATTTATAAACAATGTGTATTAATGATGGTAACTGTTTAATAGTCATAATCACGAAGGAAAATTAAACGAAACAACCTTTAAATCTCAGAAAAATCTTTAGCTACAAAGATTTAGTCAACACTTCTCCTAAATGTAAAATATTAATTTGACGTCGCAATACCTGTCATGAACAGTATCTTCATTAAAGCTGAAAGCTGTATTTAGACAAGCGTTATTCTTTCTTTTAGTGATACGGTAAGATAAATGATCCTTGTGTAATTGATCAACACTGCAGAGTGTCCTCAATCATTGTGGAGAAGTCACGTCTCAATGTCAGTTTGGACTTTCTGTTCGAAATTTCTAGGAGGAGAAATGATGTAAATGAGCTTGGTTTATTATAACATTAGGCCTTAACTCAGCCTGATTCAGGTAAATACCTGTCATCATTAATAAACTCTTGGTTAGACGAATGCCATACTTAAAGAGGTTTACGGTGCTGAGAACTTTAATTCCTAGTAATATTATATTGTTTCTCTGTTGATTTTATGTATGACGTTATGGTATCATTCAATGAGACAACTTGATTAAAAGCCTCATTCCCAAGAATATTTCACTTGTCAGTTTTTTTTTTTCCAGTTAAAAGCTTTTTGGACATCTTATATCCATCAGGCAAACAGTTGTCTTTCGTATGTTTGATTAGAGTATTGTCATTCGGTGCCATTTGAGAAATACTAGCTGACATACTCGTTTAACCTTCAAAGAAGATATAGGAATTTCTGAGAGTGAAATAGGGGTGTCAGATCCGAATACTGATCCCCCGTGTCACTTTATGGATGCCCTCAGGGAATGTGCTGGGTTTGGTAGCAGATGTTCCAAATGTTTGCCTACTATAAGAGACCCAAACACACAGGCGTGTTGTCTAATAATGGTTCGAAATAACTACACTTCGCTCAGAAATTCACAAGACCAAGGAAAATTAAATGAGTTAAAATACAACTTATACTTTTTATCAATATAATATTCTCATCCATGTTAAATTACTAAAACCATAAATGACAACTGTAATAGTATTTAAAAAAAACTAAGTACTTCAAAAATAAAATTTTATATTAAGTGGCCACGTAACTCTAACGAAACAGTTTTACATTGTGAAGATATTATTACCTTTTATAATTTTTAAAAAGGGACATTTCTTGTAAGTTTAGGCTTATTTTTATATTGAAATATAAATATTAATCACATGCTGAAACAAAACCACAAATATCTTGGCGCACGTTTTAGTGTAGTTGATAAATTGAAAAAGAGGCATGTAAATTTCTTAAAAGATATGTTTGTCAGGCATATCACAAGGTAAAATGTGATGAAACTAAGAAGTTATTGAAACAGCTCAGTAGACAGATAGAGAAGATAAAGCCTTGTGTATTTCCCATGCTTTTCTTTATCCTTTGGAGACTGAAAACGAATTCAGTTACATTAGAAGTGATTCATAAGGATTTGTCTGTAGCGATTTAACAGAGCATTGTAACACCTAACATATCATTCATTTTCTATAAAACAAAAGTAATATTTGTCTTATATCTATTATAGAAGATGATTCCTTCTCATATTTAATTACGATTCTAAACACGTAATGTAAAATCAGTTCAGAAAGTTTCTGCACTATGAAACCGTTACGCTCTACCGATACTGCCTCGAGACGTTGCAACGTAAAATGAAAGACATGTATGAATATAAACTATAATTATTTAGTTTTGAATTATGATCGCAACAAAACGTAAATTAAGGGTAAATCAAATTTCCTCTAAGATACTAGAGGACTGTAATACTATAAGCCTAACAAGGAGTAAAAATTCCTTACTGTATATTAATGATAGAATGTTTTCTTAGAAATAATTAGCTAGTGGATGATTTAGTCTGAATGCTGTATTTATTAGATGATTTGATGTATTTGTTTAGTGATAAAAGTTCTTCCTGTAGGAAAGATCAGTATACATGCAAAACATATGATTTTAGAATAAATACTTATCCAAATTGGAAGTTACAAAACGAAGTTGACGATGCATTATAATGAAGTTTATCAAGTGATTTTATAATGGTAAACTATTTTCACAAAGAAATTATACAATAATTTGTATAAATATAATTTCTAAAAATGTTTAAACGGAATCTAACTTCATAAAATGATACGCTAAAAACATTGCGTACTGAAACTGCTAAATGTACGATAACAGTGCTTAGAAAGTACGCTGTTTTTGCTTGGTTGTTTATTTATTTGAGCGCAAGGCTACAACATAGGCTATCTACGATCAGTCTGTCACAGCAGATCATACCCAGATTTTATATTTGTAAGTATGTAAACTGTTGACCCATTATGGCAACAGAATTATTTAAACGTTATTCGAAGGAGTGGTTCTCATGGTTTCAGAATACAAAGGGGTATATCTAACTACAGTGTAGGAAAGATTTTATATTAAAAAAGTCATCATCATTTTTTATTAAAAATCGTTAAGATTATCAATAATTTCGATAAGCATTAACATGTAATAAAACTAACACAAACGACTGGTGTGGAAGTCTATAGCAGGCCGTTAGCGAAAAAACGATTTATGAAGAAGAATAATTAAGACGAAAGTATATAAGGAAATTAAATAAGACATTAGTGAAATGCAAAGTAAGTGAAAACGAAATAAAAAGATTAATTTCATTCTGTTTTACTTAAGAAGATTAACTAAACAGTTAATATTTGTTATTTTTGTGAAGGAATGATAGAATAGTTTACATCGAAGCATGTATATACTGGCTTCTTATATTGTAAACACATTTCACTCAGCATAAAACTTTTTATAATTTACTGCCCTATATTCAAATCAATCTAAAACTGTAAAATATCTTTGTTTTTCGATATTTTACTTTAGTGTTTGGAACACATTAGGAATAAATAGAAAATGTTGCGATCGCGAGGGTTAACTTTAGCCAAAGTTTTCATAACTGGAAACTACGATTTTATATAGATCACCAAATCTGTATTCCAGTCAGCTTATTAAAATAATCTCGATTAGCCGTCTTCTGCCTCCAATTAAAACAGAAATGTCTCGATAACAAGTATCCTGCTCAATGTTTCCATCGTAGAAACTTATGTTTTAAAACTGAACAACATTAAGAAAATAATCTTTTCGATGAAAGAAACATGAAATAACTGAACTTTGATGCCGAAATTTTCTCTTAATTTATGAAATCTGTAGACAAAAAAAAATTCTTCTTAACTGAAAATATGTTTTGAACCTTGTGTTTTCATTTTGAGCGTTAAAGCGTTAATATGGATAAATAAAAAGTACTTGATGATCTATAGTGTTCTCCCGGTTTCAATGAATGTTGATCGTTAGTTACGATTATAAACTATCTTTATAAAGCGATACTGACTTTAGGTTTTAACAACTTTGTAAGATTGTATTTGGACGTCCATATCCGAACTGAGAGTAATATCTGAACGCCATCTTGACAGTCTAAAGTCTCCGACAATTTGATACTCATATGGAACGTTGACATCGCCCGATGAATCTATTTGAGTTTATACTGAAACTCTCTAGCGAAACAGTTGTAGGAAAATGTGGGGAAAGATTGACACCTTAAAGTTGTAAGTAATGTTTGGATTTCTCTCTTCACCTCCTTTGTAATGTTGTTGTTGTTATTGAAGTGAAAATAATTTTTATTGTTAAACTAAAATGATAAACTAGAGTTGAACAATTCAACTTCCTTCTTTCTAAATGTGTTTGTTTACTAGTCATAACAAAAGCTACATCTTATTTTTTATATTAAATGATAGAAAGAAAAATCACTTCACTTGATAATTCAAACTTAAAATAGAGTTCACTTCTAATAAATGTGTTTGATATTGAGTGAATTGCAAAAAAACAAAAATAACATTCAAGATAAATTGCTTTTAGTTGTTTTAATTATACAATGTTTGAATAAAAATGTTTGTAACATGACAAAGGCTAATTTTTTACTGTTAACTACGACAATGACAACATGACTGTGACGTATGCTCAAGAATGACACCTCAATTTTATTTCTGTTTTAGTTAATGCTATTCCTATATTTGGTAAATAACGCAATAAGTACATATGGAAAAACAAACTTTGTTAAGTATTTAGTGTAAAAAAGTATGTATTTTGAGTAAATGTTTTTAGAAAATAACACATAGTGATTTATATTTTAATTTGACGTCCATTGTCCCAGTTAACTCTCTTGTTAAACGTTTATCCACGTCCTTCACAAATACATTTGTTCAATGTAATGAGTTTCCCGTAAGGTTTATTCAAAAATATTTATATTTTGGTTCTGTGTTGTGTTATTCCTTTTTGTTAGTAGATAAATGAAACTAATAAAATAACTTAGAAAGTGTTCAGTAATGCTTAGAGTGAAAACTGATTTGTTTTAACCTTAAGTCAAAACTAAGAACTATTTCTGAGAAATTCATGGTAAAACGTTCTTGCTTTCATAAAGTATATATTTAAACGAATATGCAAACAATAATACTTAATATAATGTATATAATACTTAACGTAAGGCCTTGCATGGCTAGGTGGTAAAGTCACTCGCCTTGTAATCCAAAGGTCACGGATTCGAATCCCTATAACACCAAACATGTTAACTCTTGCAGTCGTGGGGGCTGTTAAAAGTGACGGCAAAGATCCACTATTCATTGGTAAAAGAATAACCCAGGAGTTGGCGGTGGGTGTTGATTGCTAGAAGATTTCCTTCTACTCTTACACTGCTAAATTAGGGACAGCTAACACAGATAGCTCTCTTGTAGCTCGGCGCGAAATTCAGTCCAAACTTAATGTACCTAAATATTTCCTAGCAAATATTTGAACGCTTTACTTTTCAGTACGTCACGAAACATTAACAAGCATTAACAAAAGAAGTGAAATAAAGTACCTTTCATGTGTCATCGCTCATCTTATAACTATTTAAATAATTAAATTCGACTTATCAATTGTGTAGCATTAATACATTTTTATATGTTTGGTGGCTTGCATTAATTGGAAGTTCCTTATAACGTGTCTGTTCAAGGGTTAACGGTGAATGTTTCTTTCACCCTTGTCTATCATTTCAAAATAAAATACCGATAGTAACTCTTCCTTTAATTTTGGAACAATTTTATTTAAAAAAATACAATTCACAATGACGTTCAGTTTGTTGACAGTATTAATTAACGACTCGTTATGATACACTGCACGTTGTGAAAACATGTCAAGAATTAACAGGAATTATCATTGTTAAGTCATTCGCAAAGTATAAAATAAAACGTGTAAGTGTTCACCGGTAATTTCCTTAAGGTGTTTTACACCTACTAAAAGCTGAAACCAACTAAAGAACCTGTTTTAAAATTTATATTAGTAACGTATAAAAATAAAGGTAATACTATATGTCTTTACTTACGGTTACAATATTCACATTGTTCATAATTACCCGGCTTCTTATGTTGTTGTTGTTGTTTTGAATTAAGCACAAAGCTCCACAACGGGCTATCTGTGCTCTGCCCATCAGGGGTATCGAAACCCGGATTTTAACGTGTAAGTCCGCAGACATGCCGCTGAGCCACTGGGAGCTAGCCGGCTTCAATATTATATATACACATATATATACTCACACACAATCATGTAACGTTCTGTTTCATAAATCAGTGTTGAAAACGTTTAAAATTGAAGGTCGAAGGAAATAAACGATTCGGAAAAGGTAATTCTGATACAAAACATTCTCAGATCATTAAAGTCGTTATTAAGCACATTAAGTCTGAAAAAGTAATAACTAAACATTTTACTTATTACAGTATTTAATTATGTTTTCTACTTATGACATGTAATGATCTCAGTAACAATATATTTAATATTACAGCGGATGTTAATTATCATTACTGTTCTTGTAAAATTCTGAAGTAAATTATCACTCATATTCGTTGAACAATTACAGTCAGTTTGTTCTGTTTCATTATGCATGTCCTATTTTAATAACAACCCATAAAAACACATCTGGTGGTCTTTGAAATTTCCTTTATAAGTATCTAGTGTGTTTATTAGGATATTATGCACTTCTGTAATCTGATGAATTACTAGTACACATATTCTGTATTTAGTGGTTAAAGTAAATTTTGAATCTCATAGCAAAACCTCAAGAAGTCAGAATAAGCGTACATTTATGATTCTCTCAACGCTTCACTGGTTCTTGAAAGAAAGTGCTGAGAAACATTCAATCGTAAAAAACACGATTTTCCAGTCAAGATGGATCAAAGCATTATTACTGTCAACGTTTCCAAAGTGACAGACGCCGTACATTAAGGTGTAGTTTACCACCAGAAGCTGCGGTCTGTATAACGAAGAAAGATTAGGCTAAACACTGCAGTTCTTCATTGTTTCCGGTCATTATGTTCGCATTCTCAACGAGCATTTTACGAAAGAAGTTTTTAGCCATTATATAAGATAATAGAAAAAACTTCCATGGCAACAGAAACACAGTGAGGTTTGTAACCTTTCGCAGTTTCATAGAACTATCACTATTTCTCTCGTGTTAACGTACATATAAAACGTTGTTAAATTCGAAAAACAAACAACTTGATAGAGCTTTAGTGAATTACTTGAGCTAATGAGGGTAAACCTTGAACAAAGAACAACAAAATATGCCCCCCAGTGGCTCAGCGGTATATCTGCGGACTTACACGCTAAAATCCGGGTTTCGATACCCGTGGTGGGCAGAGCACAGATAACCCATTGTGTAGCTTTGCGCTTAATTCAAAACAACAAAATATATATTGCGTACAATGGTACAATTGCTATAGAAAATTAACTGCAAAAAAGAAAGGTTGGATGAAAAAATTTGCAAGAATACAATAAAATATATAAAGAAAAAACTAAAATTATGAGTACGTTTAAACTTTTTTTCTGTTTTTTTTAGTGTGTGCGTTTTCTCATAGCAAAACCACATCGGGTTATATATTTTTTCAGATTACAAGCGTTATGCTATATGTTTTAATTTAATTCGTTTTGCATCTCTAAGAAAGTTTAATCAAAACGTTTACGTATTTCAAAACAATTTTTTTCAGAGAGAAATTAAAACCCATAATTTTTAATAGCACAAAATCTCTCAAAAATATATTACACAAAGTTATAACAATAAGTGTGGTCATAAGGTCCTGGAAATATTCGTTGTTACAAACCTTTAAGAGCCGTAGACAAAAACAAACAAACAAAACTAAAGGTTCGTTATGGATCAAGCAATCAACACTCCCATCGGTATTCGAAGGGAACGGTACAAAGTTTAGGTAGAAGGTAATCAGCAATGTGAGTTGATTTACGGAAGAAGATCATAGTATTTTATTCTCGAAGGATTTTAAGGTTTTCTTCAAGTAGTTCAAAAGAAAAGTAGACATATTTACTGTCTTTATATTGTTTTCGTAATTGAAAAAAAAACATACGGTGAGATCTGAATAATTAATTAATCATTTTAGCTGAAGTACAAGGGTTATTAAAGGAGTAAAATTACGAAAAACCACTTTGAATAAAATAATAATTAATTTATATTGGAACCATTTTTTTAAGAAGCAGGCGTTCTTGTGACAGCATGTAGCACACTATCCAGTAGGTGTTTTAAAATGTGTCAAATACAATAGAAGCTGCGATGTTAGTTATCCAGTTTCTTGTAATCTGAGATGCTTAAAACATTTTGTTCTATGTCAGTAACATAAGCAATGTACGTTATGTAATATTTTTATTGATACTAGATTTTTCGTAGGTTTCACTTTGTTTAACAGATACATATGAAAAACAAAATGTACTATAAAGGCTTAGGATCTCTTTCTTGATATTGTTGTAAGATAGCTGATAAAAACAATAAACCGTGGGAATAGTAAACTGACAAACAGTTTGTACAAGTTTAATGAAAAAAGCAGACATGTTAAATCATATATGTTCTCCACTGAGTAATACCATTTCGATTTAGTTATATTTACAAATCATTTCTTGTTAATTTACAACTGAATTAACATAATATTCTTTCATACATAAAATTATACACATGTTTTAAGATTTACTTATAATTGAATATAAAAACAATACCAAATAAAACAGTGCAAAATTACGTTAATATCTATGATTTACTTTGTGTTAAAAATTTACTAAGGATTTGTTTGTTTGTTTTAAAATTAAGTACAAAGCTACACAATAGGCTAGCTGAACTTTGCTCCCCAGGGGAATCGAAAATCGGTTTTTAGCGATGTGAGTTCGCAGACATTGTGCTCTGCTACTAGAGGGTATTTATTAGGGAACATTACACGACATACTTATGTTATAATCTACATTATTACTTTTTTTACAGTAGTAAGGTTTCCGATTAACACAAAATGTTTAAGATATGCTGTCAAATCAAATATTGATTTAGCTAGGAAATTAGGGCGCCTGATTCGCAATCTGATGGTCGCGAGTTCGAATTTCCGTCTTTCCAAACATGATCCCCCTTTCAGCTTTGAGATGTTATATCGTGAGGGTTAACCCCGCTATTCGTTGGTAACAAAATTGCCTCAAAGTTGGAGGTGAGTGGTGATGACTAGATGCCTTCCCTCTCCTCTAGTCTTACATTGGTAAATTAGGGATGCCTAGCAAAGATAATCATAATGTAGCTGAGCACGAAATCGCAAACAAACCAAATAACATATTTAAAGAGATATTTCAAAAATATTTAATATGCTCAATTCTTCTTTCCATGTGAAGGAAACTTGATTGCTGGATGAAACAGCTACTTTCCAAATGTTCACGAACTGTTTTCTCAGAAAAATAAAGAAACATATTTAGAAAAGAAATATTTATTACATTCTTCAATGCAACATTTGGAACCTGTATTGCCAGTTCAAAGACAAAAGTTTCAGAGTTTTAAGATACATATTTTGAACGAAGACAATGAAAGAAAGAACTTAATTAACGCATCTGAAAACGTCGAAAATTAAGTTGCTAAATAAATCCTATTTGAAATAATGATTACTTGAGAGTTTCTTTATTACCATAAAATCATTATAAAAAGATGAAGTTAAATGTTGTTTTTTTATTTATGTCTTAGTTCTGAACTCAATTCAGATGCAACATTTAATTGTCAGATTATTTACAAACATTACTGTTTCATGTACATACATGTAGACCTATAAGGATTCTGTTACATCAATATTACATGTAATATCACGAAAATTGTTGTAAGAAATAACTTTATACTTGTATACTATGAAACAAGAAAGGTGCCCAGAACAATACATACAGGAGACAGGAAAATAAGGAATAAAAGAACAGCTGTTATACATGAACGAAGAGCTTTGATTTATTATGGATAATTTTAATCTCTTCTATTACCATATTATACAAGCAAGGCTGGTCTCTATCTATATACTCTATCGGTTTCTGGCCTAAGAAGCAAATTACTAAAAACATTACGTTAAGTATTGATAACACACTGGCCCCTCGCCAATGTCTCTCATCTTAATGGCAAGAGAGCCACTGAGCCGTCACTTGCATATGCTAGTTTAGTAGCTCAAGTGTGTTTGAGAACCCTGATTTAACAATGTCGACAAGGATACAGCAACGTCAGAAGATTTTAGTGTTTGGTTCTATGCAATTCCAGGAAGGATTGGTCATGAACTAGCGCTTAATATATATCCGGAGGTTTTAATACTTGTGTCTGATGCGTATATTGAAGGCTGAAGAAATCATGCCAGTTGTGTAAAAGAGACGGGTTTTACATGGTTGTTGAATCATGACGTCCGTTTGATGTCATAACATGTCATTAATTTTATTGCGGCACTTAGAAATTTTTCTTTGTCTGAAACTACGCAGAACTGATTTAAAACATTTTTGTACCAGAAATAAGACAGCTTATCTGTATATCCCAATGACTACACAACAGGTCTTCAGTTTCGAATTAAAGCATTAAATAAGAAAACTACCCAGTAGATGGTTATAAAATGAAGCAATAGATAGATTAACTTAACAGAACCTTGATAATTAACAATAAACACTCCAGGTCATTATTTCCAGGAATTGTAATTGTCACCAACAAATGTTTTTGATAAAAAAGTATCTAATTTATCAGATAACCTCAGGTCTTCCTTCACAGTAAATAAATACTACAAAGTATTCATGCACTTGTGATCGAAACTGCTACAACATACTCATATGTAACTCCAATTATTCATTAAAGTTAAATTACCTTTCACGAGTACATAGTTAAGGAAAGCTTATCAATTATACTTAAACTTTTAAGATTCTATTGTGGCCGCAAGCATATTTGATTTTCTATTGCATACTTGAAATACCATTGTATTGAACGACAGAAGTTTTACTCTACTAATTTGAATTCATGACCCACTTCAACTTAACGATTTCAAATAATGGAATTTTTTTGAAGGCTAGAAATGACAAAAGTTTCTTGTTACATTCATTTATTTAAAATATTTTTTGAAAATCAATTACTGTTATTTATTCATTACAAATAGGTTCAGTTACATTTAAGCTGTTGTTGGACTACGAGAATGGAATGGCTTATTAGAATTTTTACGTATTATGATTTCAAATAACCTTAAGTTGAGTTTAATTTTGATTCAAAAGTTTATTAAATGTCGAGATATATCAAATTTATGATATTTGCCAAGAAAAGTGATATACAGTTGTCTTTCTTTATACAAATATATTTTATTATACAAATAATAAAATTTATAATAACGGTTATTGCATGTAGTTATTACAAATAATGATTTGTATACAAACGCCTTACAAACTTACAAACAACATTAAGACTTGGGCTACTCGTTTGCCATCGAATAGTGGGATTGACTGTTACATTATAACTCTCCCACGGCTGAAAGGGCGAACATGTTTGGTGCGACATGTCGGGACAGAACTGTAGTAAGTAGGAGGGAAGTTTGCAATACACATTTAACAGTATAAGTTACATGCAATTATAAATATATAATTAAAACAAATATCGATACCAAAATGAATATATAACAGTAAATCTGTAAAAAAAAATCCATTATTTAATTGTTCCTAAAACTGTCAATGCAAAGATCACTGAGAAAAAAAATTATAATGACATTGTTTTAAATAAAGCAAAAATGCAGAAAGTTTGTTCGCAAATACCATTTAGTTAAAGAGAGTGATAATTATATAATAACTGAAATGTCAATT
The DNA here is from genome assembly GCA_011833715.1 of Carcinoscorpius rotundicauda. Taxonomy (NCBI): domain Eukaryota; kingdom Metazoa; phylum Arthropoda; class Merostomata; order Xiphosura; family Limulidae; genus Carcinoscorpius; species Carcinoscorpius rotundicauda. Next base: position 28,290,031 of record CM022392.1, read on the forward strand.
TCGGAAATGTTGTCGACAGTGCCATTCACAAAGACTGCAAAAATGTCAAAACGTCTTGACACTTATGAAAGCTCATTTCGATTTTTTTTAACCTGTGCTTTCTTTCATATTATATATTTTGTTTAACCTTACTTAAAACCAAATTTAAGTAAATTTAAGTGCGGTATAATGTATTTCAATTAATCATGAATTTGATCATAAAATATTTCATATTTTTAAAAGTTTACACAACATTGTTTAATTTTTAATGTAACAAAATTAATGCGAGTTTAATTTAGTTTAATCGAAATGTCATGGATTGTTTTAACGATGTTGAGATGTCTAGTGAAAATATTCTATCTTCCAAAAATTTGAAGAGGTTATTTTTACATTCCTCAGCTTTCAATAAATCTAAAATCTGTTTTTAAAGGGAATATTTATTTAACATGTTCAATTTAAATTGTTCATAACCTTCAAAGTATTCATTGCTCTATTTTCTTATCTAAATTTGAATAACATAAATTCATGAAACAGTTTATAGATTTTCTTTTGTAGGATTGCGTGCCAAGCTACAAAGGAGTTCTCTGCACTCGCTGTCCCTAAATGTGAAGTGATGGACCACATGTAAGGCAGCTAGTCAACAGCACTTATCGCTATCACTTGGGCAACACTTATCAGGCCATACAGTAGAAGTTAGCCGTCACTCTTATTAAGCCCCCAGAGCTACAAAATGCGGTGCGTGTTTTTTTGTTTTTTTTGGCAGGTACGGGATGCGAGCCACGGTACCTAAAATATACGCCTAAGAACATCCATGAACCATGCGACAGTACTAGCCCATTTACAAGCGCCAAGTATGTTTATTAAATCAGGGAGTATAGTTTTACGAGTATACAGCGAAAACTTTATTATAGATATACTAAGAAAGAAATGAAGACCCGTTAGCAGATATTTTCCAGACAAGCTTATATTTGATTTAACAAAATGAGGCCTAGTAGAACAGCAGATCCACAACTTTTGCTCCACAGCTAAACAAATGATATATATTTCTCTCTCTTTTATTATACAGTTTGAGCGTAACGTTACACATAACCACTCTAACTTTTGAAGTGATAGACCAGAGAAATGCAGCTGGTCAACAGCACCCAGTTTTAAAAAAATTTGCGTTTCTTTTTATCTGACCAAAATTTATCGTCACTCTTACAGCGTTCTAAAGGCTACAGAATGAGACGCGCGCTTATATGGTAAAACAATGCGAATCACGAATCGTTCAATTCACTCTCTGCGCACCCTAACCAGTAATTCACGCCTGCCCTTACACTTTTCTGCGGTAATTATTTCTAATTACCTATTAGAAATCCTACACCTGCACGCAATCCTACAAAAGAAAATCTATAAACTGTTTCATGAATTTACGCAATGAGTACTTTGAACATGTCTTAAAGTGTTCTACTATAGTACATATTCAAAGAAATATTTAGAGAGACATCTTTGAACTAAAGTACAGTTAAAATGGTAGATTATATATCATTTAACATTACATCCACGATTAAATATGTCACTTAACATAACAGATATTTTATCTTTATTAGATAAAAGATTAGCCATTGTCTTTTCTAAAAGAACTAAATAATCTTTCAGGGTAGATACAGTATCTAACATCGCTGTAAAAACACAAGAAGAAAGAATACACAATCCATTTCAGGTTAAAAGTGAATAAAGCATTTTAAGGCACTAATACCGCTATTACCTCTGTAAGCCATTATTATTTAGGTTTATTTAAATATGTTGCAAGTGATTAAAACAGATGTTTTTGAAATTAGATTATAAAGATGATCTTAAGCACCAGTGAAGGCGGCCAGAAAATAAAAAAACAAACAAACCTGAAATTATTGTTTTGTGACATTGATTTTTGCACGATATTTTTGATAAATTTCCAATTTATGATTGCGTACGGACAAAGTAAAGGCGTAATATTCATACGGCATCTATAAACGCCAGCCTTATGTATCTGAAAGCAACACAATAGTATAAAGCGAATGAATCAGATAATTATTAGAATCCTTTCGTGATTCAATGCAACCATGTGAATTAACAAATGTTCCTAACAAATTATGATTATACACGAGTTTGACTGTGCTAATTCTGGTCTTTTAATATATCACAATCAGCAATAATAATAGTTGTCATTTATAAAGAGAACTGCACGTATAACGAACTGATGTAAGTTTAGAAAAGGAACTCTTTTGAAATAAATAAGATAATTAGATAAAGATCTTTTTTTTTCTTTTAAATCGATCTCTTCAATTTCTCTGAATTCATGATATAAAATGTCAGATAAAGAAACGCATAAAAAGGCTTAAGTCGGCATCCTTTTAAAAGAAATATATTTCTTCACTGTAATCTCTAGAGCTGGTGCAGAAGAGAAAATTAGATTTACAAGGGTAGCTGTTTTCAATCTATCTTTCGCTTTGTTTTGTTAAAATGGTATCTAATCTTACCTTCAAAGTTACTGTTCCTTGTTAAATTCAATAGGAAAGCTTAGACAGCTTTTAGTTTCATAATGCGTCATAAGGGCAGCAGCAACCAAGTGTGTCGAGAAATTAGAAGCGATGTAATTTATAACTACCTCAAAGGATATCGTTTAAGCTGTAAAAGTAGATTTGTTGGCTTAGGAAAGCAGTTCAGTATGTACTTAACAAAGTTACTGATTACAGAGCAATCTAATGAAGCTTAATTTCAAACTTTTTTTCTTTTAAATGTTTTAACTAAAGTCGATCAACGATTTCATTTCAGAAAGGCAATGTTACAGGAGCATGTAACTAAAGGTTACCGCTAAGTCTTTAGTTACTACCAAATCACATAGGTGTTATTGATGTAACGATTCTGGGAAGAGAGTGTCTTTGTAGAGGTTTTAAAGGCTTGCTTCTTGTTGAGTTCGTTAACAGAAACGTGAAGATGTATCTTTATCAAGATATTGGCATATTCAAAAGTTTTAATATTCATACACATACTTATTGTTTTAAAAAAATTACACTTTAACTACGGTCGCTTAAATCTATTTAGTAATATTAGCACTAAAACCTGAAAATTTATTAATCACGAACATTTGATAACTGTATAAAACATATCATGAGCAGAAGTAATGAAACACACAATTTAGTGAAATTTAAAATTTCATAGCTATCTTTTCTTTTATGGAGAAAATTAAAAATAAATTTGACATGAAAAACTGGATCATATCCTTTCTCCATACACACACACATTTTTATACACTAAATTCTGCTTATGGCCACGAGGCACGCTTGTAGCAATTTTTCCACGACTTGGTTCATTACAACTGTTTAAAAAATATATTTTATAAGATCAACATAATATTTTGATCAAATGATCGAAATGTTTTTAATGTTAATTCAAAACACCAACACTGTAGTTAAAATTTCGTTCCTAGACGACATAATGTTAAGAACCAGAAAGAAAATTTCAAACTCAAAGGAACAATATTCCAGTTATCCTAAGGTCCTTTAAGGACATACTGTTAAAAACCTGAAACAGTCTCAAGCTCAGAAGACCAACAGTCTGGTCACCATGATTTTCTTTTGTGACGTACTCTTTGACAGATAAACAGACTGAAACTCAAAACATGAACTGATGATATTTTTAAGTTTAGGGTTATGTAAAAGTTACTTGTGTGCCTAAACTCTTTAAAAAGGGGTTGTTATTTGTGAAAATTGTATATACTAAATAATTAATACGTAATTACATACGAATATTTTTCCCTTTGTGTGTGCTATTTTTGACCATAATATCAGTCAACTTTAACACAAATATTGAAAGGGTGATTTAAATCCAGTAGATGAAAAATAATTTGAAGAATAAGTTCTTTATAATTTGTTCATATGTATATATGAACAATATATATTGGTTTGTTCGAGAAATATGGCCTATTTTAAATTTTAACTTTAATATAATGTAAAAAAATTTAAAAATCAACTTTATTGATTAAAATAGAAACCTATTGAATTTACTTTTGTCAACGAGAAACAATATTACTTATGCCATGACAATAAAACTATGACGTCCTAGAACTAAAAAATTATTTAAAACCATTCTCTGGTGTTACTCTGTTGTTGAATATTTTGTTCTGTAAAAAGCTGTCCAAATGCTTGAAAAACTGGTGGGTGACAAGTCTGGAGAGTAAGGCGGCTAAAGCAATGTTTCGTAACCTAATTTCTTAAGCTTCTGGACCATCATTTGACGAATGTGTGGCCGAGTATTAACATGAAGCAACATTGATCCATTTGAATGACTAATGCTGGAATTTTTCACGTAAATTTTTATACATTTCTTCCAATTCTTGACAGTAAACCTCCGCAGTGATATTTTGGTCCTGGTTGAACAAACTATAATAAAAAAACACCAGCCGCAGACCACCATACAGTGACCATAATCTTCTGTTGGTGCAACTTTGATTTTGAGAAGTGTTTTGGAGCCTCATCACGGTTGATCCACTGCGCAGATGGCCTTCTGTTGTTGTAAAGGATCCACTTTTTCACGGGTGACAATTCGAACAAGAAATAGAACATTTTTGTTGCACAAAATTAGCATAGAACACAGATCAGAACTTCTATTTTTTTATTTTCACCAACTTTGTGTGTAACCCACTTGTCGAGCTTTTTCACATTTTCAATTTCCTCGAGATGGTCTGAAATTGCGGAAAACCCACTACCCAATTCTTGTACCATTTTTCAAACAGTGTAAGAAGGCAGGTACTCATCACCACCCACCGCCATCTGTTGGGCTACTTTTTTACCAACGAATAGTGGGATTGACCGTCATATTATAACGCCCCCACTGCTAAAAGGAGGAGCATGTTTAGTGAAACGTGGTATTCGAACTCGCGACCCTCAGATTACGAGTCGAACGCCTTAACCAACCTGGCTCTGCCGGGCCTAAAATTATAAGAAAATAATGCTATTTTCCCTGATCCTACACATCATATACATTAAACTAACATTAGTTTCAAAATTTAATACAATTAGTGTCATTCATGTAAAAACATTCTATAGGCAAAGTGGTATGTATAAATTGGAAGATATGACTTCGAACTGTTGTGTTATTATTTGTCCACAATACCAAAAACAAAAATATTAAAGAGTAAGTGAAAGAGTAGCCCAAGAGTTGGCGGTAGGTGGGGATAGTTAGCTGCCTTCCCTCTAGTATTAGACTGCTAAATTAGGGACGGCTAACGCAGATAGCCTTCGTCTAGCTTTGCGCAAAATTCAAAAACAAACAAAAACAATTCTTATAATTTAAGAATGTGTAAAATCACAATGTTCTTCTTTTGTGTAGTTTTAAAAAAAGTACAGTTGCAAGAAAGAAGGTTGCAAAACAAAGCATTCCTAGTTATTAAACAAGTCTCTTTAATTTTATCAGGCATAAAGAAGTTTCTTAATTTGCCGTATTAGGAGTTTCAAATGATATTATTTATATTTTAGCTGTTTATAATATTTATCCATTTTGAGAACTTCTACTAAAGGAAATTTAAAATCTTTACATTCCGATTTTCAAATCAAATATCATCATGTTGCAGGAACTTTCACTTTTCATACCTCATGTTGATGGGCAGCAGAGAGTTGATTCTATACACTGACATTGTGTTTCATGCATGCTTTATTTAGATGATATTTAGATACAATTAACCCCAGATTTAGGTTTAAAGTTTTAAATAAAACGGACACTTTGGACGTTATAAACTTTACATTTACATACATGAATCTCTAAGATACATACTCTTAGATGTAATAGAATTTCTTTTACATTAACAAGACTTCTGGATAGAGCTCGTATTCTCATTCGCATTTTTCAGTAAATAGGTTTCTATATTTCTCACTTTAAACATAAAAAAATTATTCACCTTTGTGGGAAACTCTATAATATTCTTCTTATGATTAGGGTTAAGAAGTTTTACAGACTATCGCGATTAAAAACAAACAAACTACTTACAATACTACATTAATGTATTTATATACTGTTTACGATTATAATGAACATCTTAAGCGTATTGACTACCATTGGTTTATCCTCACATTAAAGGTGATATTATGATAATTAGTACTAGGTGTACAACAGTTCCGTACATAGTCTGACTTTACGTAATTTGTTTAGTTACGGCTTTGATAATTGTTTCTTTACCATGGTAACAAGTGCTGTAGCTTTCCTTACTAAGTATTGTTGTCATTATTTAACTATATAGGGGTTTAATGTGTTTCCTTTATGGCTTTTAGAGATGAGTTAACATCATTTAGTGCTTCCTTTAGCCAGTTCCTTGTACTTGCTGTTTCTTTTGATTTATTTTTAAAGTTTTCATGAACGACTCAGGTATTCTTTTAATTTCTTATTTTGTATCTTCCTAAAGAGTAGATAGCACTACAAGTAAATTACTGCTACTAGCTGGATACACTTTGAATGGCGAGATGGGTCGTTGTAACTCTTCTCAAGTTATACTGCAAAATGAATTAATGGATTAACGAGTTTGCATTGATCAAGAGACGTGTTATAAAGGATACGAGAAAAAATATGGCATGTGCTGCTGATGTTACACTTATAACATAAAATTAATTCTACCGCAGCAGTTCAAACCGACAGCTAGAGATTGTGTGTCCCCTAAGTGAGATATACCGTATTATTTATTTGTTATTATTTTCATCAATACTTTTAGATAATATACTGACTATTGTTCTGTGTTTATTGTTATATATTTATTTTAAAAACTATTTTACATGGTTAACTTAATATATCCATATAGAACTAATCTAAATCTCCAGTTCCAGTGAAATCCCGTGATATATTGTTGGGATTATGACCGAAAATATCGTTAACAAGAAGGGCACTCAAGTATAAGTAAAAAACTAAGAAATATATATCTAATTAGCTTTTAATTATTGCCAAATTGACTTTTAGTTTCACTTGCTTTGATTGTAAGTTAATATCAACTTGTAAATGTACCTCTCAAGTCGTTTGTCAAAAGTATCAAAGCTGTGTTTACTTGTGAGATGTGCTTATTATGAGACTTATTATTATGTTGATCAACACAGTCTTGTAGGAAATGTTCCTGATGTTAAGCCCCCCAGTGGCTCAGCGGTATGTTTGCGGACTTACACGCTAAAATCCGGGTTTCGATACCCGTGGTAGGCAGAGCACAGATAGCCCATTGTGTAGCTTTGTGCTTAATTCAAAACAACAAAAAACAACAAATCCTGATATTAAATAAAATAGTAATCATTTTGTAGTTGTAATGAGTTTTTGGACTTAACTTCATTGTTTGATAACTCACCGTATGGTAAAATGAACCGGGAGTAATGCTATCAGTGCTTATTTACACATTTTGAATACGTGTTCCAACAAAAAAACAACAACAAAACAAACCTAATACATGATAAATGATCTCTTTTTTGAGCGTATGTGACAGGGACTGCTAATTCGTTCTCTGGTAGATAAGATGTGCAAGATTTTACTGCAAATTTTACTTCTTGTTTTTTTCAATCTATCTGAAATATCCAGGCTCTACTGCAGGGAATATGAACAGCGAAACACTAACAGCATAGCTCAGCTAAACAGAAAATGTCGTAAATGGAGAATCTATCACTGCAGAGGGAGTGCTGGCGCATCTAAATCTTACCAATGTGGACAGAAAAGTGTTTCTTCTCTCTTTGGTGGACGATAACGATGCTTTTATGAGGAACTCTTCTACTTGGCCTGCAGGCTTTGAGATGAACGATGGCCTGTTTTTTCTCAGATTTTTCCTGGTTCTTTACATGAGAAGAGTAGAACTGTGCTCGACAAAATGTAATGAAATGAAGTCTTAATAAACTTGAACACTTTGTAACTCACAATTTTGACAAGAGTGATTTCTTTCTAGAATTGTTAGTTTGGTGAAGTTCCTAAAATTCAGGATATGTAAAATTCCATACTTAAAAGTAGTAATATAAACAAAAAGGGTTATATTTTTTATTGTTCTGGAACCTTTTACATGTATTTTTTCTGTGTGAGATGTAACAGTTGGTCTCTCTTTGTTCGTGAAATACGGTTGCTTTTGTCAAAGATAAATGCGCTGCCAACCATTTTAAACATAATTTGCCAAAAAATCTATTTTGTTTGTTTTATTGTTGTTAAGTGCAATGCAACATAATGAATTACATATGTGCTGCTCACTACGGATATCGAAACTCAATTTTAGCTTCGTAAGTTTGCAGACTTACCGTCGAACCACTTGAATTTTTTACAGAGGAAGCAGTATGTAAATCATAAAAGGAATTGCGACATAAATAAACACTATTAATCATTTACGAGGGAACCATTCTTTATTTTTGAAAGGTGATTGACGCCAGAAAAGTTTATATTCTTAAACGTGTTTCTTACCTTGAGCTTGGAATATCTGCGCATAGTAGACCCTAATTTTGAATTAACGGATTAGCAAGAAGGTCCTCTTGTCTGATCGAATGGCGGGATCTGATAACCGTTTTTAGAGAATATTTTACAGTTCCAAGAGTTTATCGTGTTTTTCTGACAACAGCTTGTAATTCACGAATTTTCAAATTCATAATATGAGCATAAAAATCATAGGACACGCCTTGTCTGTTGTGAAAAAAATATTTGTTGGCCATTGCTTGTTGCTTAATGATTATATGGAATACGATTTTGGTTTGATGATAAATTGATTGTAATACTTGCTTTGTTGTTTAAAATCTCAACATATAAATATTTTTTTCTGATATGAACTATGATTATTCATGTTATCGAAACTTGAAGAATAGATAAGTTCCTTTTTTTCAGTACCTTTTCCCAGTATATGAAATATTAGGGTTTGCTGTAGTTACTTTAAAAAGTACGTAGCGTATATGATATCTTACATTTCTCATGAAAAAAACAAAAGAGAATTATATTTCACGATAATCAATTAAAATATCTTAATCTTAAGTAATTATCCATACTTTGGAATATTATATTTCTTCATTCCCAAATAAGTTTACTCATCGAAACACAAAATTTATTTTAAATGACTGCAATATATCTTTGTCTTCTGGTTAAATAATATTCTGTGTTCTACGCTGAGAAGAATTAATTGTCACCAGTGAGGAAGATAATAATTAGGGTTTAGTTACGGTTTTAACAAGTCCGCTTTCTTTCTTTACCCTAGAGCTGAATAATTATAAAACACTTCTCACATCTTCTGTGATTTAGGTTTGTAATTAAGTGAACGTTGCCTCGTCGAAACCCAATGTAGCAGCTGCAGTGTGGTTGACATAACATTGTACTTTCTTCTTTACTTTCACTCAAAAGTTCTTGTTTCTAATGACATGAAGATTACGAAGTAGTTTAAAAAATAATTAAAACATCACACTTTAGCAACTGTTGGAAGGGGAGATCTTAACAAATCACAAAATTTGAAAATATATAAGGAAGATGTAAACGCTTGAGGCTTTTGAAAGTTTAACGAATGAATGAAATAAAAATAATTTCGAAATGATTTAAAGTAAGTATTAAAATGTTTCACAACTTTTATATATAGTCTGTTGCTAGGAGCTTTTCTACCTTAATTGTTAAGCAATGAATGTGTATGGAGTTAATTATGAGTCCATGTTTTGGTTTGTTTTAGGATTTCGCGCAAAGCTACTCGAGGGCTATCTGCGCTAGCCTTCCCTAATTTAGCAGTGTAAGGCAAGAGGGAAGAAAGCCAACTGTTGGGTCACTCTTTTACCAACGAATAGTGGGATTGATCATCACATTATAAGCCCTCACGGCTGAAAGGGCGAGCATGTTTGGTTTATATTGACATTAAAATTAGCTATTAAAATAGCTTTGCAAGACATTATATCAGGTGGGAGGGGGGCTTTGTTCTTGAATTTCTACTATAAGTATATTCGTGTTTAATGAAACTGACGAAATGAACTTCCTTGATGAGATGTATAGTAAAGAATGGTTCTTTGAGCATAAGCCAAAAAGGTTAACATCAAGTACTATGACTTAACTTGTCTGCTGGGGCTACCTTGTTAAAAGACTTCGTTCGGAATTTTAATATGTCAGACATAGATGATAATACCTGAAAGTTATTTTGTATTTTTGGAAAAAAAAACAATTAAAATGATGTCTTCAAAACCTATTTAAGCCCAGCAACAGCGAGACCAACAGTTATCATACTAGCTTCAAACCTTTACTACGTCCATATCTAAAACTCTTATATCTCATTATAATTGGAAGCGCGCCAAAAGTGATACTTTATATATCCATATATGTATACATTAAATGTGTGGCCAAGTTGAACGATCGAGAAATGGTAACAGTCATAAATTGCTCACAACCTATGAGACTTGTGTTTCAACATTTTCGATAATGGGGCACATTGTCAGTACTGCTTTTTAAAGTTTCATTCTATGATTGTCGGACACTTGATGCTAGATTTACATTCAAAGTTTCATTTTTAGTGTTTGTAGTGTTATTGATAAAGCTACCAAATCTAGAAACGTATGAATGAAAGCGAAGAAATTAGAACACACCAGCCCTACTATATGTGTCACATTCAGGCACTACAGATGTAACAGTGGTTATTCATCGCAGTTCCTGAATTTGGATTACTGTTTCCACTGTGTCTGTATTTGGGTATTGATGTTAAATACCCAGGAGGGTCAGGTTCATTTGACCTCTTCCTCCTTCCCGTACGTTTATAGCGTCTGTCTTTAGGGCTTTTTTGTTTTTTTTATAGCTTTGGGCCAGAGTAAAAGTGTAACTTCATGCTCAGGCCAATTTCAGGGCTCAGACCATGCATGGACGAACAAGGATTTTTTTTTTATATTCTTTCTCTTGTGTTTTTTTTTCAACGCCCGCACGGTTGAAATGGCAAGCATTTTCGATGTGACGGGGATTTGAACCCGCGACCCTCAGATTACGAGTCAAGTACCTTAATCACTTGGCCATGCCGAGCGTGATGTGAGCGAGGCAGGTAATTAGTTGCAATACACTACTCACCATTCACGCTGAGTGAATGACTATCCCTCTTATGACAACCACATCTTAAAATGTGGCACCTCAAAATCGGAGCCTAAATAACCAGCATCAATACACACCAGACAAAGATTTAATATGTGGTATATTTATTCCAAACGTCGTTGTTAATACGCCAAATATTTTGATATAATTTATTTATTTTTATTATTGATGCTACATATGTTCACATGGTTAATCTTATTTCTAATCGTTGATCGAAATGTCTCGTATTTCTGCTATACATGGGCAGGTAGAGTAAGCTAGTGTATTTTAAACTTTTTTGCGTGTTTAAAATAAAATTCATTTGTTTTGTGATTATTATTTTTTTATGAATACACGAAAAAATGTATGCGTACAGTTTGTTTTGAATTTCGCGCAAAGCTACACGAGGGCTATCTGCGCTAGCCATCCCTAATTTAGTAGTTTAAGGCTAGAGAGAAGGCATCTAGTCATCACCACCCACTGCCAACTCTTGAACTAGTTTTTTACCAATAAATAGTGGGATTGACCGTATTATTATAACGCCCCCGCAGCTGAAAGGGCGAGCATGTTTGGTGAAATGGAGATTCGAACCCGCGAATTACGAGTCTAGTGCCTTAACCATCCGGCCATGCCGGGCGCTATACGTACAGCGAGGCAAGTTTCACGCTTAACGATAAATCATTGATAAATATTCAACGTTTGTCCCCGTCCATTGGCGGGAAAGCGAACTTATAACACTATATCAACTATGGACAAGTTGTACGTAGTTCATTTTTGTACCTGGAGTAAATCATAAAGTTATTATTCATTAATCAGACTGAAGAAAATGTGCTTAAATTCAAGTTCATAAATAATGGCAAAACATTCTATCTTTCAAAAGTATGCATCTTACGTGTTGCTAGTTTGAAAGATCCTTGGTGGTTGAACTAATTTATACTTTCCTTATTTTGCCTTGTTTTACTAAAGTTTCTAAGTGCACAGACATTATTTTAATTTAATTTGTGCGTTCCAATACCGTGACTCAGTGACTTTAGGTTATTTAACGTTTTCATTCGGAGATAAGTTTAGACGTTTTTGCTTTCACAGTTAATGCCTTTCCTATTCTACGTTATTATATGCCATTATTCTAATGAGTGTAATAGCAATCTAGAAGTAATCAAGTTGTGTCAAGTTAAGCCTATTTTAAACCTGATGTATATTTTCAGATAATTTTTTACATAAATTATATTTTTTGCTTTACGTTGTACTTATGTGTTTGATAATTCAAATATTTTTATTTCTGACAAGGGTTTGAATTATATAATACAAGTAATTAGTACAAATCATGGCTAAACCAAAATCTCTCTCATTACAGTTTCGTTAGGTAGTTTGTCTTTATCATTGATTGTGCCTTATTTATTCAGTAGGTTGTTATAAATTACTGGATTATATTGTTTGTCCTCAAAAACAAGTTAAAAATATGCTTATATTATAATTACTTCTTACTACTGCCTACAGCAGGGGACCGTATAATTTTTTAACTTTGGTAAATAAGGTTTTCTGATCGAAAGACGCATGAAAACAAAGATGTTCCAAAACCAATCCATTAATTTAGTCCAAATCATACTACTATTTTACACTTATATCTTCAACAATATTAAGATATTTTTTCATGTATGACGTGACTGTGTGTGTGTATTTTTTAATTATGTGTTCAAAACTTTCAAGTTTTACGTATTGTGGAAAAGAGCAAAACATTAAAATTTATAATTGAATTTCAAAAATTGCGCGCAGAGAATGTTTGTGTAGCGACAATGATGAAATATCTGTGGTAATGAACCATTTTTAATTTCTTCATTTTGAGTTCATTTACTGATTATAAGTATTATTATATTACAATATACAACTTTTATTGTAAGAAATAACATTTTTAACATAGAAACTTTTCTTCACAAAATAAGTAATTATAATTAAATTTACATATTCTAAGCATAACAAGTTAGAAAAAAATGTTAAAATATTTATTCAAATAATTTCACACACTCAGTAAATTAATCGGCCTGTTCAAAGAACTTGTTGAGTGAGAAGTGTTGAATAAGTTTAAACAATGTGTCAACACCACTATATCTACCGTATTCAATGCAGATGAGTGTTTTGTTACATCTGGGATTCAGCAGACTGGATAGGTTACTGCAGAAGCAGTGTTGGATGAGATGCTACTTATAAAATGGTATAAGTAGCAACTGTTATATTACGAACTGGATGAAAGTAGTAATGTATAATTATTAAAAATTTTACTTAAGTAATTTACAAACTAAATTTATGGTAAAGAGTAATAACGGATTATTACTTAATTATTTAACACAAATTATTTATCTGTACAGATATTATAGCACTGTCTGTTGTCTGTCCTTGTAACTGACTACTTCTCTCCCTCTAGATGGATCTTCACCCAACTTGGAATGAAGGCTCATTGGGTCAGTGGAAAGACACATAGCAAATTCTGTTCTAATTCTGCGTTTTGCGATTTTTATGAGTGGTTTTGCGTTGTTGTTTTTACCACTATCTCATCTCCTATAGATGGATCATCCCTAAATGTGATATGAGCGTTCATTGGATTCATAGGGAGATACAAATTTTCAGTTTTGCGTTTTGCAGGTTTTATGGGAGTTTTTACTGCAATCTTACCTCCTCTGGATCGATCTCCACCGGAAATTATATGGACATTTATTAAGTCCACACATAGGTACCTGCAAATTTGCTATTTCATATTTTCTATTGTATAATGTTTCTTTGGTTTTAGAATCAAATAAAACCAAACAACTTTTTGTGCCTCAAGATAACCTTTCATTAACCATGAATTTACACAACTACCGTGCATGAGTTTGTTTGTTTGTTTTCGAATTTCTCACAAAGCTACTCGAGGGCTATCTATACTAGTCGTCCCTAATTTAGCAGTGTAAGACTAGAGGGAAGGCAGCTAGTCATCACAACCCACCGCCAATTCTTGAGCTACTCTTTTACCAACGAATAGTGGGATTGATCGTGACGTTATAACGACCCCACGGCTGAAAAGGCGAGCATATCTGGCGTGATCGGGATGCGAACCCGCGACCTTCAGATTATGAATCACAGGCCTCAACGCGCTTAGGAATGCTTGGCCGAAAATATAATACACTTAGACGTTGTTTTGCATTAATTTCAAAGTTACACAATGGGCTATCTGTACTTTGCCCACCACGGGTATCGAAACCAAGTTTTTAGCATTGTAAGTCTGCAGACATACCGTCCATGAGACGGGTGCTCTAGCTACTCATTATTACTATTTTTTTTACTTTACTTAACTTCACTCGTCATTCCAAAGGACTGGTTTTCCTGCAGCCAAAAAAGGATGAAACAATCATAATATTGAAGAAAGAAGACAAAAACAGTTATTTGTTATTTCTTGAATTTTGCGAGAAGCAGCTCGAGGGCTACCGGTGATAGCTGTTTTTAATTTTGAAGAGATAAACCAGAAGAAAGGCAGTTACCCATAGCCAATTCGGGGGCTACTTTAAATAAATAGTGGGATTTGACTGTCAGTCTTATAACGCACTCACAGCTCTACAGCGCTAAACGCGATTTATTACATAACCTCTGATTCACAGTTCGATACTCTAACCAACTGTCTTTGTATTATGAGTGAAAGTGAAAAAAGCACAACATTTAATTACTGTTGCAAGTTGTTACGTATTATAATTTATCTCGGACGAGTCTTGATTTCTTACATTACGTTTTACGATTTTAAATAGCCGGAAATTTCAATTTTAATTGAAAAGTTAATTAAATGTCCATATGTATTAAATATATTATATTTGCCAACAAGATTGATACACTCAATTTTCTTTCTTAACATAAATATATTTTGACATAGAAATAATAATACAATTTATAATAAAGGATAGTGCAAATAGTTACCACAAATAATGGTTTATGTTCAAAAGTTTCACAAAATTACAAACAATACTGAGTGAGGAACTGAATCTTTTATTGACTTTCACGGTAAGCGAATTAATGCTATCTTGATACACCGGTACATTTCTCATGACGGGGAGAAATAACTAACTGCTTAACGGGTACACGTAAGGTTTTCATTACTGAAAATACTAAATGTCTTCGGACTTTAGCATTTCTACGAATTGTTTCACTTAAGTTAAACGCGTTATAATGTTAGAAATCTATGAACGGTCTTGGTCAAATGTACAAAGTTTTCCAATTAATAAGCGTTTTACATAATTATAATTTCTGAGATTTGTAGTTTATTGACCATAATAGACCAATATTACAGTGACTCTCTAAACTTTGAGGAGATACTCACTAAAGCTCACTTGGCAACAAAATGAAAAGACATGCGAGTACATTCGTGAAATATATATTATTGATTCTTACACTCAAGAATCTTCTACAAATTCAAAGGAAGTGAGGTAGTGGTAATAACGTTAAAACGCCAATAAAAACCTCAAAATGCGAAATTCAAAAGTGAAAATTTGTATGTACCGTCAAATGAATATACTGAGCCTCCACACCAATAATAGTGAAGATTCATTCACACCCTGCGAAGTACTTACATGGACATGTAACATACATTACTATTATAATGATACAATGGTAAGTGATTACATGAAGATGTAATTAGTATAGGTTGAAAAATAAGTCCGGACGTGAAAATAAGTCCGGAATTTCTCATTAAATGGGTTCAAAATTTTTGAACACCATAAACAAAATTATAGCTTCATATTATTTAATAAGTTTGATATTTTAAAGAACCTAATCAAATATTTGTTACAATGTAATGATATAAAATTCCAAAATAAATCCAAAAGATAATATTTCAAAGCTCCTATAGTGGTTATAAATTCAATGTTTTCAGGAAGTGAAGTTAACAATCTACCATAATATTGATTCTATTTTAGAAAAAAAAAAGACACCTGCTGAATGTACCGTAGCCTTAGGGCTATAGGATGGCCATTCAACCATTCTGTTTGATCAATAAAGAAATTGATTGCCAGAAATATAGTTGGTCTAAATCCAATAACCACTCCAACAATCTGTTTGTACAGGATTATTTTAAAACTTGAAATGTGGTTTTTGAAGGAAAATATTTAATGTATTTAATATACGCTTTAGGACAATTACGAACGTGGTCTACGCATGAACGTATTTATTGATTTACACACAACAGAGCTCAATCCATTTCATCTCTAAATCTCATAATTTAATTTATAAATGTGTTCTATGCAGCCATCTTTTTAAATCATGGATGTTATTAGGAATTTATTGTTCATGCATCTGTAAAAAAATTCCATTTAATTTTAATCAGCTGTCATTTGGGCGAAAATAACAAGTTAAAATAATAGTTGATAAAATATCTCTATTGTTCACGGAAGAATAATTACCATTGATATCTGGTGAACAAAACCCGTCTACATATATTAGAATAAAACCTTAACGGGGTAATTAATACAGCTAATTCAATAAGCCTTTCTAACTGAAAGCGTGCAAGGTCATAAAACAAAAACGACTAATGATTAGAATAGGTTGCTTCATGAGTTGGTCAGGTCACCATTGTTGTGAACCATAAATTAAACCTTTGAAATATTGCTGTTGATAAAACTTGCATTAATGAAAGAATATAATATAACTTACATAAACACACACAAAGATGGAGATACAAGGCTATATAAGACATCTATGTGAAAATACAACAGTGACTAGATGGACATATCTTTGTTCATCAGAAGTATGTGCAATAATTTAGATACTAAATCATATAAAAGAGCTACTACTTTTGAAGGATAATTTCTATTTCATTAATTGTAAAGATGATACCAGTTCAAAAAGTGAATATGAAGCTATGATAAACCATTTAATAAATATGATTCATTCGTCGTTGTCATTTCAAATAAACGACTTGTGTGCCTAATAAAGATATCAACATACAAAACATTTGTTTATATGTAGTTGAACCTTCAAAATGTGAATACTAGTTTAATATATTTGGAATTTTTCACTAAAGTACACGAAGAATATCTGCTCCAGCTGTACCTGATTTAGCAGTGATAGACTAGAGAGAAGGCAGCTAATCAAGAAACACCTACAACCAACTCTGAGGGATATCCTTTTTTAACAAAATGTAGGATAGACAGTTCCATTACAACGTCCCCACGACTGAAATACAGGGATTTGAACATGGAACTCTCGGATCGTGAATTGAGCGCGTTAACAATCAGGCCATGTCAGGTTCCAATTTAGTGTGCCGACTCGAATTCCCGTCGCACAAAACATGCTCGACATTTCAATCATGGGGGCGTTATAATGTGACGTTCAATCCCACTATTCGTTGGTAAAAGAGTAGCCCAAGAGTTGGCGGTGGGTGGTGATGACTAGCTGCCTTCCCTCTAGTCTTACACTGCTAAATTAGGGACGGCTAGCACAGATAGCCCTCGAGTAGCTTTGCGCGAAATTCAAAACAAACAAACAAACGATCTTACAGATATCTTTATTTAAGTTTTAAAGCGATTACTTATATTGTGCGCATGCTCAGCAGTTTTGTTTGTGGCTAACAAGTATTAAAGTATTCATAGTTTTTAAATTAAAAGTGTTTGCTAATATAGTAAGTCATAATGGAAGTTGATCAAAGTGTTTTATTATCCAATAATTAACTGATTTTTTCCTAACAAGTCATTTCTTCCAATTCTACACTTGAAATAATTTTATAAAATAGTAACTGGAAAAGTCAGTTTGACTTTGTGCATTTCTAACTACTTTTATTCTTATTAAATAATAAATTTTAAATAAAACGTAAAATGTATGCACTTATGAAGTGTAACATGAAATAGTTACATGACATTTTAGACGGTTCGGTTGTCTGAAAATTTTATTTATTTATTTATTCGTTTGTTGTAAAACACAAAATTACGCAGTGGATTATCTATTCCTAGTCCACCGTGAATACCGGAGACCGACTTTCAGTGTTAGAAGCCCATTGACTTACCGCTACTTAACCGGAAGGGTAAAGGTTGTATTTTGATCAATAGATGCGTTTGTTACGTAGTATTGTGTTTTTTTATTAATGTTATACGAAGGATTACTTATAAAGTTATTCAACAGACTCTTACCATTAAGTTAATGTATTTGCCATACATTTGTGATATTTATGACAGAGACCAAAACAATGGTAATGACTGGCCCCACGTGGGTGATCTGCTATTAGGTAGGTGGATTACTTCCGTGGATCCAAAACAAAACCCATCATTAAATGTACTTACTTAATTACTTCTTAAGCCTAGACATCCAACTTAATCCCAAACGTGTGATAATAAGTTCGCATCAACACTAAAACTTTCCAATTCATTATCATTATTTCAAACAGAATTGATTAAGGAAGACATGAAAACAGATGAGAAAAATACTTGTTAATGACAAGTAACATGAATTTGGTATCAAACATTATTGTTTTATATAAGTAGGACTTTATAGAAAATTTACACACAACTTCATAAACGATTTATAATCACATATCTTATGTGCCCCAGCATTGGATAGATAAATAAAAAGGAGTGCTATAATTAAATAACACATATCTCAGTATGATAAAGAAGTATTTACTACGAATAGCGATAGGCACTTTATGATAGGCAGTTTAAATTTATTAAGTTGTTTGAAAAATAATAGCGGATTTTTATATTAAAATTTCAGTCACTTATAGGGATAAGAAACCTGTCGTTTTTACAACTTCATATATGCCATTGAAAAATAAAGCTTTCTTCTATTCATAAGTGCATTTATTCTTTTATAAAACTTTATTTCCAATATTTCAGACCCTTAAAATTAATGATGAAAAAAAACGTTTCGCATCATCTTTTGCATGAATTCAAACTAGGTCATAATGCATCGCAAACACTTTGCAATATTAACCATCCATTGTTGGTTTCAAAACTTTTGTTATGGAGATGTGAGCTTTGAAAATAAGGAAATCAGAGGACGTACTTTTGCTGTTGAAAACGACTAATTGACAGTATTAGTGGAAATAAACCCACGCCAAGCTATTTGAAAAATAGTACAAGAATTGGGTGGTGGGTTTTCCGCAATTTCAGACCATCTCGAGGAAATTGAAAATGTGAAAAAGCTCGACAAGTGGGTTACACACAAAGTTGGTGAAAATAAAAAAAATGAAAGTTCTGATCTGTGTCCTATGCTGATTTTGTGCAACAAAAATGTTCTATTTCTTGTTCGAATTGTCACCCGTGAAAAAGTGGATCCTTTACAACAACAGAAGGCCATCTGCGCAGTGGCTCAACCGTGATGAGGCTCCAAAACACTTCTCAAAATCAAAGTTGCACCAACAGAAGATTATGGTCACTGTATGGTGGTCTGCGGCTGGTGTTTTTTTATTATAGTTTGTTCAACCAGGACCAAAATATCACTGCGGAGGTTTACTGTCAAGAATTGGAAGAAATGTATAAAAATTTACGTGAAAAATTTCAGAATTAGTCATTCAAATGGATCAATGTTGCTTCATGATAATACTCGGCCACACATTCGTCAAATGATGGTCCAGAAGCTTAACAAATTAAGCTACGAAATATTGTCTCATCCTATGTATATGTAAAAATGGCTGTAATGGTAGAGAATAATTCTATGTTTGCTCCTCTACATAGAGTTTCTCTGCTTTTACCATTTGTTTTTACATATATATTTTTCTTTACAAGTGGGATTTCTCGTCATCACGGATTATTATACCATCCTCTTTACTCTCCAGACCTGTCAACATCCAACTACCAGTTCTTGAAACGTTTGGACAACTTTTTACATTGCAAAATATTCAACAACAGAGCAAGTAGCAGATAATGGTTTTGAAGAAATTTTGTGTTCTAGAACTTCAGAGTCTTATCGTTATGACATAATAATCTTGTTTCTCGTTGGCAAAAGTGTGTACATTCACTAGGTTCCTATTTTAATTAATGAACTTGTTTTCGAATTTTTTTTAAATTTCTTTTTAAAGTTAAAATTTAAAATTAGCCATTATTTTTCATGACAACCTAATATATATTACCAACTAACAAATTTCACGAGAAATGTATAGAAGATTCATGATAGACGAAATAAATATAAATTAAACATTATAAGATCTTTTGAAAAATGATATGATTTCTGCGGGATTCTGTTTGTCCATTTATCGTCTTTCAGGATTTGTTTAACATAATTTGTTCAAAGCCACCTCAGAGAAACTAACTTTGTAACATAATAGAGCCTTCTGAAAATTCTAATTTTCATACATGTCAAATGAGAAATGTTTATGTGTACAGTGTTAATAATTATTGTAACGTCTTATTCACATATTGGCTTACAACTAGGCCATTGACAATATTTATTACAGGATTGGTCTATGTTTGTGTGAAATCAAAGTGATTGGTCAAATCCAACTATTCGGTCATTCAAGAGCAGCGAAAGAGTTAATGATTGGTTGTCTTTCTGCAAGTTTTCTTTTTTATAACATTGCCTGAACATTTCAAGACTGAAAAGAACAAAATCGTTGACTAAATCTAATTAAAATTATTTTAAAGTTAACTTTATAAAGATAGGTCAGCCTGGTGTCGTAAATGTGTCGCTTTTATGGCCTAAGGGATGTTATAATGCGATGCTTAATCCTTCTGTTCTTTGGTAAAGAGTCGCTCAAAGTATTAAGTTGTTACTGCTGGTCGGTTGCCTTAATCATAAATAAAAGAACTGAAGCCATGTCCTGAAACCGAGCCGTATTTTACGTCAATACGTTTAATGTAAATATCTTTTGTTTCTTTCTTATTCTAGATTTTTAATATCAGCACCATATTAAAGTAAATTGTTATATCAGTAAATATGCAGAAAAGCTTTTGTTTCCTTCACATCTGTATTTATATTTCATTCGTATAGTTTGAGATTCTTTTTTTTTTGCACTTATTTTAACTTTTATACGTATTACATAACGAAAGCAAAGCTCAGTTATACTACGTTAACAAACATTATTTTCACAGTAATAAGAGCTTCATTTAAGGATCAACTAATTGGCTTTGTTGAACGGTGATTAATATTTCCGCCACTAAAGGTGAATGGGAGTTATATTTTGACCCCTGTGCGTATATATTTTTTGTCTTCGGCAGCAAGATTGTTTTAAAGCAGCTAAATGTACTTGAACGAAAGTTGATTTAAAATTAGATTATAGCCAAACATAGAAGTGATTAATTTTTGGAGGGTGAAGGCCAAAGAACTGGATTGCACAAGGTCATGAAATAAAAAAAATTCCTGTCTGTTAACACGGCGGACCAGTTTTTTTGTGCTATACCTCAATACAAAATGTGTGGATTTTGGTGAAACTTGATGAGTACATGAAGAATGCTATTTTTCATTATCTCACAAAATGCGATCTGTGTCCGTTAAAAAAAAACGTACATAGGACACTTTATGTATTTTTTAAGAACAGAATATGATCAATTCTACGTGGCAGAGGTATTCGTTCAATAGAATATATCCTAACTTATACATTGGTATTTAACGAAACAATATATGAAAGTGCTGCCATCATGAACAAAATTTATTTAAAATTTTATGGTAGCAATTTTATCAATGAAACCAAATACGTTTGATAAAAAGCCAATAAATCATAATACCATAAATCTTACTAAAAATGGGCCCAATGAGATAAATATACACTAACACTTCTAAGAAAAAACACCAAATAAGCAACAATTTTGCATTTATTTATTCATGACAACAGTATTTTTTAAGTATAATAGAAATTCAAATGCAAGTAAACACTTTCATATACACGAGTCTAGTCGTTGGATAATAAGATGGTATATTTTCGGAAACTAAAGCCGCTGATGAAAATGTTTACTTAGTAAAATCTTTAACAGATCAACAGCAACGGAAAAAATACATACTTAAAACTCAAGTTACTTAAGGAAATACTTCACTTAAATCAAGCAGTCATTCAATTTTTTTATTGAATGACATTATGTGAAGCTTAAGCTATTTAGCAGCTCATATGTAAACCACTTTGACTTTAAGGTCATTGAAGCAAGTAACCTACTTGGCTGTTGAAGGACCAAGCGATTAGTAGGTACACTTCTATATAGCTTAAACCAATGAAATTAAAGATACACATAACTAACATAGCAATTGCTGATTGGTAGGCATACTTCTTGAAATCCTATGACCCAGGAAGCAGGAGTTCTTTTTGGACATGTTTTAGCAAAGGATTTTATAAAATGAGCCATTGAAAGTACTAAAAGAAAATCTAAAGAAATGCAACATATTGAAATTTACATCTTCAATATATGAAGATTAAAAAGGTAGATAACGTGTATATACAGTCGATATAAATATAGGTTATGACATTTTCACCTTTTACTCACCTGTGTTAAAATATAACGATATTTTTATCCGATCTTTGTTGATTTTCTTTTGTATACTCTCTAAATCTCTCTAAATTACCTTTATATAGGAACCTACATTATACGATGCAAAAGGTGAGTTTAAACTATAACACCAACGAGTGTTATCATAAGTTTTGTTCAACTGTTTAACCTTTCGTGTAGGGCGAAAGGTTAATCTCCATCCCAGTTAACTTAAGTATGAAGACTTAAAAGCTAAGATTGTTATGAGTCTCAATTGATTAGGTAGGGAAATTTAAGGGAGAAAGCTCCAACTTATTTTCGAATAATTTAATTTGTAATATCAACATTGGCGATTTAGCATTAACACTAATTAACACCTTTTTGTTTGTGCATGTAAATAAAAAAGGATTGATAATTTTGTGTATGAAGTGATAATTAAAGGTATAGCCATATCATGAATAGTTTGGTTAAGCTTCATTTTAACTTTTACACTTGAACATTAATTTTGAATTTAAAAGGTGTTTAATAGGTGAATTTGTTTTTGTTTTGTTTTTTGGAATTTCGCACAAAGCTACTCGAGGGCTATCTGTGCTAGCCGTCCCTAATTTAGCAGTGTAAGACTAGAGGGAAGGCAGCTAGTCATCACCACCCACCGCCAACTCTTGGGCTACTCTTTTACCAACGAATAGTGGGATTGACCGTAACATTATACACCCCCACGGCTGGGAGGGCGAGCATATTTAGCGCGACGCAGGCGCGAACCCGTGACCCTCGGATTACGCGCTCGGCCATGCCAGGCCTTTAATAGGTGAAAATACAAACTGATATTTGCACAAGTAGGAATCTTGGTGCTTAACTACGCAAGTGAAGTACTCTCTTCTGAAAACTTTTGTTTGGCTTGTTTTGATTTTCTCGAAAAGCTACATGAAGGCTATGTTCACTAGCCCTATTTAATTTAGCAATGAAAGACCAAAGAGAAGGTAAATTGTCATCACCATCCACAGTCAACTCTTGGATTATTCTTTTATGAATGAACAGTGGTATTGACCATCCCATTATAACGCCTACACGGTGATGAGACTAGCATGTTTCGTGTGACGGGTATCGAACGCATAACCCCTCATATTGCGAGTTTAGTGCCCTAACCAACTGATATAACTTCTAATGTATTCTTAAGGCGGCTGGCACGGATACTGAAACTTCTAATTAAAATAAAGCACAGAACAACTTTTCGACCTTCTCAGTTCATCTTCAGCTTAACAGGCTGACAGGTCATCTTCAAATTATTATGTTAACCTGAAGATGATTTAAGAAGGTCGAAACGTTGTTCTGTACTTTATTTTAATTGGAAGTATTAATACTCATACCAGCCGTCCTGAGTAGACATTTTTTAATTCATTTGGGTTTCTCGTCATCATGATATAGATAATGTAGTTTAATAAACGTTGTCATTCATTGTTTATTAATTTCTTAGTCCTGACGTAATTGTTATGTTGGTCATCATTACTGATGAAGGTAATGTCGAAATTAGAATATAGGTTTTTCTTGTCACCTCAGCTAGTTATTCTATAATTATTTACTGTATATTGTCTGAAAATAATATTCCCACGAACTTTAGCAGGCATTAAATACTGATAAAGATATGGGACGTTGTGGGATTATACATTAACATCTACATCTCTTATTTCCTGTAAAAGTAATTTTATAGATAAAATTGTAGAGAAGGTGTACATATCTATACACATGTATATCTGTACTGGTCTGTGCATCTTGTATCATAACTACCTTTACAAAACATTTAGTCATATCTAACCCTCACTATCAAACTTTTACTTTGGTGTTGTTGATTATTTCTTGTTCATATAACAACTGCTTTTATGGCCGTTTGATTCATATTCAGAGAGCGAAATATAATAGCAAAATTAGTACAATATGAATTTTAACAATTTTGCAAAGAGAGTAGTTTTCTGTTAGTACATCTATGAGTCTACGAAGTTACAATGCTAAATTCAGCGGTTCGATTCCTCTCGTTGGACTCAGCAGATAGCGCGATGTGGATTAGCTATAAGAAAACCCATGTAAAGAGTATTTTTCGGGTATATTTATTTGTTTAGAACTGGATTTCCCTCAATGAACATAGCAAATAGCCCGATATAGCATTGCAATTAAAAACACACACGCTATGCTATATTTAGTAATTCTCCACTCTTGTTTCATTTTTTTCCACTTTGGACTAAATCTAGCTAGCTTTCATGTGGTAAGTTACTGGGTTGTTGAAAATATTATTGAACTGACCCATTAAAAGAATGTACAATCGTTTCAATACCAATGGCTCAGTTGATAGGAAAACCTGGACAAGATACTGTTATTGGCAAGACAAATGGATGACTTTTAAGTATCTCTCGCAGTAGTGAAAGCGTACTTTTTACATATTAACAATAGCCACTGGATACCATGTAAGTCTATAAATAGTTTGAAATATGAGACCGCTTTCTATACCAGGTGTCCGGTGGCGTAAATTCGACTCACGGAAAGGCACAAAAATTAATTTGAAATGGTGTCAAGAAGATATTTTCAGGGTACTAATACATGTGGAGCTGTATTATTTTTAATCATGCAGCCTGATTAATTAGAAGTGTATACTCAGTTAGAAAGAATCTGAACTAAGATACAATTAAATTTTCTTAGAAAATCATGACACATTGGTGAAAATATAATGTAGAAAAGAATAAGTACAAGTGAATGTACCGACTATTTCGTCTTGATACCATTAACACAACATTCTATGATCCTATTTACAGCCATAGATTGGTGCAATTGGCTCTAATTTAAGCCTAAAGAATATTAATGCCAACCCTTCTGTACTAAACCGACCAACACTTTTTGATTCTTGGGAAGCAAACTAAAAGATAAAATCATATTATCATCATAAATCAATTCTGTAGAGTACGTGTTGAATCTTTTAGGAAGACTAGATGTATCCTGATAAAAGGTTTCAGACTCTAAAGAGGATTTCAAAGGACCGGTAAAGAATATTTCTAAGATAGTTGGATTTTAAATAAAACAACAATACTCGTCTGTTCTTCATGTTTATGGTGACAGCTCTTTATACTGCAGTGGAATTTAATAAATTTTACCTTTCCGAGGCTTAACATTAAGTCAGGATTTTCTAAGAACAGCTGAGAAACAGCTGTTTTTAGATACATTTTTCTTTGAAGTGGGTTTTTCGTCATCAAGAAGTCTGGATGTTTATTATGTTGAAGGTCGGATTTCGAAATTGGCGATGGACATAGTACAGTCAGTTCCTTGAGAACTTTGCACTTAATAAAAAACAAAAAAAAATTAAACATAAGTTGCACAGATGAAAACTGCCTGTACTCAACGCTCATTTACGAGTTGAGGCTGAAAGATCAATTATTTGTATTTCAGGTTTCACATTATTTTATAGCATTTATATTGTATTAACATATATAAAATGTGTGTAACTTCTAATTGTCTTTAATTTGTGTTGCGTTGTGTGTTTATGCCTTTAGAGAACTCGTTGGATGTAATAGAAAATTATTCATATAATTCGGTTGAATTTAAATTCGCCCGTGGGATTTTACAGATGACGTCATAAAACTTTATGTTTCATTCAACTCTACTATACTGGATATCAAACATTCCCTATTAGCAGTAAACAGCTAATTTCAGGTTTTGGCAAAGCTTTACATACTGTCAGTAACGTAAACATTGCTACTGGCGAAAGATAGAAATCGAAAGCTTTACTGTTACCTGGGTTTTTGATGTGTTTTGTTGTAAACTGCTGAGTTGATAGCGTCACATAACACGATATTACATAAGACAATTTTATATTTTTTATCTGGGACAAATATAATGATACGATTATAGCATCTATTCATAAAATATATTTGTAAATTGTGAAGATAATATTTCAGAGGTAATAATCTTACAATGAAACTACGTACATATTTCAAATTGGAAATGTATGAAGAATATGCTTTAAGATATAAATACGAAAAGAAGAATTATCACAAGAAGTTATATATGACCAAATGATAGAAAATAGTTACACACATATTTATGAATCTACAAATGTTTCGCTTCGATTAGTTCTTAAATATACAACTAGAAATATGAAGATTTAGTGTATTTTTGGTTCTATTGTTATAACTGTATAAGGACATGAAAATTATAGACCTTAGTTTAAAAAGAAGTACAAATGTGAAAACGTAGTGCTACTAAATTAAACTCACGCATATGAAAGGTATTATATGTTAAGCTATTAAAATACGGGTAGAATGTAGAACGGTTATTATCTTTTCATCTACACATTCATATACTGGCATTAGTTTTTGAGTTCTATCAGTAAACTCACTTATATCAGTTATATCAGTAATATCACTCTAACAGAAAACAATTCTGATTGACATAAAAATTTTTGTTTGTTTCGAAATTTTACGTTTTCACGTAATATACTTTCAGATTTTCAGCCATCATGTTTGAAGTATTCCATTTTAAGTCATAAAGTACAAAAGTAGTTCTCACTGTCTTTATAGGTATCATCAACTTCTCAGTGGCACAACGGAATGTTTGTGGTCTGACAACGGTTGACACCAGGTGAGCAGAGCGAAGAGATAGTCCGTCGTGTAATTTTATATTTAATTTGAAAGAAACCAAACGTATCATCAAATAATTGAAAATGATCAAGGTTTTTCTTGGGGAGGTGATGGCAGAAAAACAACATAAAATCTATACATGTTAGAAAATGTGTGTAACACATTTAATGAATAACGCAACATTAATTCCTATCATTTCTGAGCATGTGATTTCATAACAGATTAAATGTATCAAACATCTATTTCTTGTCCACTAACACATTTCAGTTAAATTCTTGTATTTTAACTGTGGTATGTACTTGTATATTTACCATCTATCTAGGCGAACGTGAAAGTAATTTTTAAAATATTAGAACATATTACTGTATACACTACTGTAAATTACGCCATAACGCTATAACACTATGCATCATGTTTTCTGCTAAATAGTGACACAAACTTTTTGAGCGTTGCACAAAGATGAAGAAAACTGGTTGTAGAAATTTCATGTAGAAATAACTTATTATGAAAGCAAGGCTTTCTCAAATATTCTGAGCTACATCTGGGATTTAATCCTATCAACAGCGTAGGTATTGGTGAGTTCATGCTGTCTATTTAAAATGCACATTTTGTAGATTTATAGATTTACCTCGTCCACTAAAAAGTTGAACTAAACCTTGATACATTGCTTATACTCAAATTTATATAGCTCAAAGCTGTTTTCTTCCAATGACTCTACACTTAAACTTTTGTTCACTTCAAATTATTTTTTGGTTTACACATTATTCATAGTGAAACGTAATCGTATCTTTAAAACCTCAACAACTTTTATTTTCTGAGAAATAATACGACTAAATTCAATGCTAGTTTCAGCTATAGTACCTACTGCATTGAAGTTATGTAAAACATTGTGTCATTTTAAAAATAACCCTAAATCTTTGCTATTTGCTTAGTTGTTGCTGGTTTTTTTAAGGCAGAGAAGCGAGGGAACAAGTATCAGTTTTACATTCTGCTCCCCTAAGCCTTTCCCGAGGGATGTCATAGCAAATTTATTTGTTCCCTTCTGCGAAAAGACACAGAACTCGAGTTTATAATCAGGCCGTCATGAAGAATATACTGTATCATAGAAGAAACTCCAGTTGTAAAACTATGCCCTCGGTTCTTGTCCTTTTGACCATTAACAATATATGGATGAGCTCACATCGTAATACTAAACATGCATCTCGAGTGACAGTATTGATATTAAAATATAAGATCTTTGGTTTCACCAGAGAACTAAATGGTGGAAAATATTTTGAGGATTCACTTCTTCTCGAAAACCTCATAATGTTTGGTACACCATTGAGAGAACGTTGGAAGGTCATCTACATCTGGCGACCTAGATTTATATCTTTACTTACCGTGATAAGATAGAATAAAACAAAAATTAATATTTAGGAATAAGAACAGGACAACAGAAAATAACTGTCGTTTACGTAAGGTTAAAAGTAAAGATGAATAACCTTCATGCAGAAGCAGCGGTAAAACATTTCACTGGGCAATGAAAAGTTTCGATACTACTGCATGAATATTATACTAAATTTGTTTAATCTAGGTCTCACAAGTATAATTTCAAAGGTTATTTTCGGGCGAAGTCATCTTTGGGTAGCTTAAAACCGTCTGGATTTAACAATATCTCTCAATTTTTTTCCAGTAAATATCCTGCTAATTCATTTTAACTTACACAGTTTTCTTATATCTTCTAAGATAGAATAGAACGTGTTTTCCCTGATTCTAGTTTTGTACTCCAGTAAGTGCTATCTGGTACCATGAATTTAGCGACACGTATCATTTAGGTCTCATGTGCCAATAGTATGTTTTGAGAAAGCTTGACGATTCACAATACCATGCCCTTTCTTTCATCCACCAGGGGATCGAGAACTGTATTAAAATATTCATATCACAAATATAGCATAGATAACTATATACCTTACGAATGGTTTAGATGTCATTCTGATTATATAAAGGCCTTATAGAAGAAAAAAATAGATTTTTGTAATTTAGTAGTTTAGTCTCTTACATCTTTTACAAACTCTTGCTATTTTCTATCGTTTAGTCCCTGGATGTTTAAGGTTAAGAGAGTAAGAATTATGAAATTTTATTTTGCAAACATGAATTATATTTTAAACGGATAAGCTTTACAACGAACGTAATGCTACTCCAAACTTACAGGTTACCTCTTATCTTCTTGGCTCTCTCTTTTACCTCAGGTTAAAACTTGAAACCAATGAAGAAACATTATTTTCTTTTACTGGTATTTCTATTTTACAAGTTACATCCTTTTGAAAAGTCACTAATCTTCACATCAGAACCTCAACTAACTTCTAGGTGTTTCATTCAAATATTACCAGTTTTCTTTTCTCCATAATGTCAGAGTAGTTTCACTGACATTTTATCTAGCACATTATATTTGATATTTCACTTTATTCTTTACTCTTAACGTTTAACTGGCTGGTTTCTCTGGCATTATCGAGCTCATCTTTGGGTTTTGGTTATTTAATTACAGACACAGTGTTTTTGGCGAACTAGGCAAAAGTTGTTGAGTGGCAGAAGACATGATTTAATCTATAGTTCTTACTCCAATCTTATATTTGGTGGATTCGTGACTAAGTTGAAACAATGGATCCAAGAGCCATCTTGCAACGAATGGATCATACCTGAAGAATTGACATTCATTCTACACTGGCAAATCCAAGAAAAGTTAAGTAAGGGTTTTTTTTATATCGATTTTTACTCAACAATTACCAGTTTAAACTTTTTATTTAAACTTTAATTTTTTAAGTTCTCCAACTGTTCTCAGGGCATTTACAAATTCCATATGTACGATTAAATCTTATCTTTCGATAATTCGTATCTTTTGTTATTTGTGTTTAAGCACCAAAGATACACAATCGGCTATTTGTTCTCGCCCACCAAGAGTATTGAAAATCCGGTTTCTAGCAGTGTGAATCCGCAAACATATCGCTGTGCCACTGTGTTACATTTTGTAGTAGAATTAACCATTTGGTTAGGCGTTAACCCGTTGTTTTTAACCATGCTATATTTGTTTAATTCTCATTGTCTGGATTAGATATTTACATTAATTGGAGCCTATTTTCACATATAGTAAATAGAATAGTTCAAACGGGTTTGTCTAAAATATAAGAGAGAGATATTTAAAACAGTTCTTATTCCACAGTAATCAAATAATATAGACGTAACATGCCAGAATGCAATAGCAAATTGTATTTTAGGAAATCAAGATAGACGAGCGTTAAACATATTAATCCCTTTTTAAATTAACTACACTGTTCAGATTTGCCATCGACAATTAAAACTAAATACATCAAAGGACTGCTTGCACTAATAGACTGGTCTATTTGAAGCACATACAATTTACACAAATTGAAAATGAACAACAAATTATATGAAGCATGTTTGTTTTTGAGTTTCGCGCAAAGTCATTAATTTATCAGTTTAAGTTGTTGTTTTGAATTAAGTACAAAGCTACACAATGAGCTATCTGTGCTCTGCTTACCGTGAGTATCGAAACCCGGTTTTTAGTGTTGTAAGTCTGCAGACATACCGCTGAGCTATTGGGAGGTCGCAGTGTAAGAGTAGAGAGCTCTTGGGTTATTCTTTTATTAAAAATAGTGGGATTGACCGTTACATTATAACGCCCACACGACTGAAGGAGCAAGCATGTTTGGTGCGACTGGGGATTCGAACCTGCAAACCTCAGATTATGAGGCGAGTGCCTTAACCCGCCTGGCCATGCCGAGCCAGCAAGTATCTAATGTGAAGGAAATCTTTCTATCAATCTGTCTACTTCTAAACAGGTAGACCGATCCAGACCAAACTTAACATGCTACCTGAGTAGTCCAGAAGGAAACAAGATTCATACCAATTTTTCACATAAGGGGATTTCTTAAAATAAAGTAATATTTCCATAAATATACATTAAATAATATTCCAAAACAGATTACTATATTCATAACAATATCGAGTAATAAATAACAATAATTCACTAACTATCTCTCTTGGTGGAACTTTTGATAGGGTATTTATTCTCTTACTAGGTGACACCTCATGTAATCATAAATTTATACAGTTTTCGGTAATATTAGTATTGGTAGATGGGTTTGGCCGTTTTATTGAAAATGAGTTTAGTTTATAAGTAACGATTCTGAGGTTCGAACTTAGAGTGATGAAGAAAATTCCATGATTGTTCTTATAATGATTACATCCGCAGTCCAACGTTTCTCCAGATGTGCACTCCCATCAAGCACTACTAAGTTTAGTTTTTACAGCTTTAACAAAAATATATTTGAGAAACAGGTTCTGAAGTGACGTCAAGGTTTTTGGGACTAGTGACTGTTATGCTAGTGTGTAGAAGATTCTTCCTGTTTTATGTGACTGTGCGACAGACGAATTTACTTTTAGAATAGGGATAAGAGTTATTTTTGTGAATGTTTTGGTCTGTGGACTGTGATATAAAAGTCTAATTTTCCTGTTTTGTCTAGTAAGTAAACGATGCATACTTGTATCATTATTATTTATTTTTCCATGATCAGTGGTGTTGGCCAACATCATTTAGTGAAATTTATATTTTTACTTTAACTGAGGCACGATCAACAAAATTTTCTACGACGTTTGTAACCTACCAGTAACCCAGCTTTCGTTTTACGAGCAAGGTGTTATCTTTTCCTTCCAGAGTCCAGGTGTTTTATCATAATTTCAACTATCATCTAGTGTCTTGGTGCTTTGTAAGTTCAACTACAAACATAAAAAATACCTTTGGAACCATGGGTATTAATTTATTTTCAAAAATGTTTATAGGATATTTTACTATTTTACTTATTTAATTATCTGGTTTATGATAATCTATAGTGTTAGCTCTATCACTAGGGTCTGCAAGAGGAGATCCTTCTTGTTAGTTTGACATTATTTTAGCTTTTAAAATATTTCATTTCTGTTCTACATTATGAACTACTTTTTTTTTGACTAACATTAGTGGTATCAACATTCCTACGTCTTTCTGTCTATTTCTGGTCGGCTTAACTTTTGCTACTGCTTTGTTTACTTGGATACGATATTCACCATAATTTATTTTTTCTGCGATTTTTGGTGATATCTGGCACATTCCTAAAAAGTACATATAACCCCCCTTTTTTCTAATATGCTATTACTACCTTTATTCTTGTTATCTTATATGTGGTTGTATTTTAACTTTCTTTAGACCATATATTAATCCATTAATATCATTTTTCAAAATCGTGATGCAGAGGAGTTTGTAACGTCTTTGTATCTAAAATTCTGGAAAAGTAATACAAGAATTCTACACGAAATTTTCATATCCCGTTGTTGT
This sequence comes from Carcinoscorpius rotundicauda, assembly GCA_011833715.1. Taxonomy (NCBI): domain Eukaryota; kingdom Metazoa; phylum Arthropoda; class Merostomata; order Xiphosura; family Limulidae; genus Carcinoscorpius; species Carcinoscorpius rotundicauda. The sequence goes on from CM022392.1 coordinate 28,322,409, forward strand.
TGCTTTTTTTTTTTGCTTTGTGTCTCTGAATAGTTTTTTATGGTTTTAACAATAGGTTTGTCATCACTAATGAAACCGAGGTGCTTTACATTCATATCATCCTGCGAAATGGTATCTAACCCTAGATGAATGGAAGGCAAACTAAGTTTTATGAATTCGTGAGCAAAATATTAGTCCTCTCAATGTGCATTAAAAAATTGAGGCTAATCGATAAATTATCTACTTGGAAGCCTCTCGGATGTTTCCTCTCCGTATGGAGGGTTTGGAATATAAGTCACCGACAAACAGAACATCTTTTAATTGAATATATGTTAATATTAGATTTGTGCAAATCGCTGGTTGAGAGTAAGCTTGGATAATTAGAAAGATGGGTGATTACTGCAATGGTTTTGGGGTAACCATCGTTTTCAGAAGGTAAAGAGGGTCACTTGATTCAACCTTTTCAAATTTGCCAACGATTTTTGATCATGAAAAATATTCCTCCTCCCCGCCGATCTTGAACTATAATGTCTGATTTTTATGTCTATTTTAAATACATGTTCAAGTATTTAATGAGTTTTAAACCTTGTTGTGTTACAACATGGATGCTGTTTTCACGTAGATAGCTGACAAGTTTCTCTATTTGTCAGGGATTCCCTGCGATTATCTATAAGACTTTGGGAAATGGTTATTTCGTAAGCGGTAGCATTATTGATATCATTTATTCTAATTTTTATGGTTGAGAAGAGAAGTGTCAGAGCCCACGAAGATATTATAGTTCAATATTAATATACTTACGAAGGATGACTAATTAGGTTACTTGGTTTCTATTTCGTCACATGACAGAATTATGAAGTAACACGGTCCTCTTACAAGTTTGGACTGAACATTAAGAGAAATAGTTACAGGCAAAACTACTAATGAGCATTTGATACAGGAAAACAGTAAATCGTATTTCTGGCAGTCTGTTCGGAGTAATAATGCTATATAAATTAAGCACTTAGAAGCTTTCTTTAAATAAAAGGTTCCTGCAGTATTAAAGTGGATTTTTCAAAGATAATTTCAACAAAATAATTACAAATGCATTCGTAATTAACATGTTAATGACCAAATATAAAGTTGCCTTAATTACAGCTTGTTAAATTATCTGCTCAGGCAATGCTAAATTTCTAATTAATGGAAAATTTGCATAATATCTTATAATTATTCTAACTGGAATCCAATTTAAGGAGCAAATAATAAATAAAAAAGGGGTGGTCAACAGGGAGTGTAAATGAACTCTGAAATAGAAACTTAATTCTGTAAAATTTTTAGCACTCACTATATTTCTCTAAAATACCAACAACCAGCTGAGCCTTGGATATATTTTCATACTTTAAAAAAACGAAAATTTTACAGAAATATTTTTAAATGTATAGTTTAATTCTCTTGAAAAATAGTGTTTTCGATGTTTCTTCCTCGGTCTTAGAAATATAGGAGCACAATCGTACCTTAAAGTGCAGTGAAAGATGTTTTATTGGTGTTGTTAAATAATTTTATTATATATATTAGAATGCTTAACTTAAAGGTTGCGTTTGTATACATAAACTAAAACGAAAATGTTAAAACAAGGCTATTTGAAAACTTCCAGCTGAGTTACATAGTATCGAAATAACTTTACATCCCAAGAAACTACATTAACGTGATGGGATAATTGTGTGAGTTATATTGATTTATATTTCATTTTTCCTTTTCAAATTAGAGAACAGTTTCATAGTTTTGAAACTTCGTTTGGTGTGATATATATAATGCAACAATGAACCTAAGAAATGTGTCTCATAAGCAAGTTTATAGAACAGAAACCAGCCATTCAGCACTGTTCATTTTACCTTAAAATTTTAAACAATTTAATAACTTGACAGTTCGGTTAGTTTATTCTATTAAAATACTGTACATTTGATCTTCATTTCAGAACTTATTATATCAATAAACATATGCATATATAACTCTGATAGTGCTATGCTATTTTTTTCTGTAATTGAGGCTGGAGCTCAAAAACATTATTTGAGAAGCAACGGTATTCCATAACTGGGTCTGGAATAGCAATATGAGGGTCACGAATTCGAATCTCACTAAACATGATCACCCTTTCAGCCGTGAAGACGTTATAATGTGAAGGTCAACACTATTATTTGTTTGTAAAAGTGTAACTCAAGAGTTGACGATGGGTGGTAACGACTATCTGCCTTCCCTCTAGTCTTTCACTACTAAATTAAAAACGACTAGCGCAGATATTCCTTATGTAGATTTGTGTGAAATTCACAAACGAACGAGCTACGCACTCACAAGCCAACAACTGTTACTTAACAAGTCAATATTGCTACTGAACTGTGTAATTGAATTTTTGTACCTTTTAATAATAAATTTAATTCGTAGTAACGGATATATATTATTATTTTATTCTTTTGTGTTTCGAAGTACTTTATAAATAAAATTTATACATCACTTAACTGAACAATATGATGTACATTAATATTATTTGTGTTTAATTAACATTAAACTAAAGCAATTATAGTACGTAACAAGGAATCTATACACATTCCCAAAGGTGCTTGTCTATCAGGGTATCCCAAAAATAATGTCAGAAAATTTAATACATAAAGTACATCTTCATTTTTGTCTTTAAAGAAGGCTTTAATGACTCAAATATGTAATAGGACGTGTATAAAAATGTCCAGACAGATAAAAAAACTAACCCTACTCCATTTTTTCAGAACATCAATCAGATAAACCCTTATGAAGATGAATGTGTCTGAAGAGCATATTAGGCATATAATGCTTTATGAGTTTAAAAAGGCAATAGTGAAACAGAAACTACATGAAACAGTTAAGTTGTTTGTGGTGCAGAGTCTCTCAAAGAAAGAAAACGTCGAAAGTAGTTGCAGAAGTTTAGACCAGGTGACCAAGTGATGCACCACGTTCAGGTCATCCTATTGAATTTATTATTGATTTGCTGCTGGCTGTTCAGGTCGTCCTATTGAATTTATTATTGATTTGCTGCTGGCTGTTCAGGTCGTCCTATTGAATTTATTATTGATTTGCTGCTGGCTGCACATGATAAATATTGTGCTGTAACAGTTGAAGAACAAACACAGAAGCTTAATTCAACCAACTCAACAGTTCACCGTCACCTGCAACAGCTTGGAAAGGTGCCAAAACTTGGAAAATGGTTCCCCATGATTTGACAGAAGCCAACGTTGAAGCAAGGGTGGACATTTGCACTTCTATACACTCTTGTGAAAGTAACTTACCTTTCTTTGGACAGATTAATGACTAGAGATGAGAAATAGATATCTTATAAAAATATTAAGGGTCGCAGGCAATGGCTCAGTGCAGGTAAACGAGCTAAAGCACATTCAAAATGGACTCCACCCTAGGAAAGTCTTGTTAAGCGTTTGGTGGGATATTGTTGGTGTGAGCCACTTTGAGTTGCTGCTACTCAATGTACCGATTACATTAGACTTCTACTGTCAACACTTAGAGCGTTTGAATGTTGCACTTAAAGCAAAGAGGCTTGGTTTGATCAATCCTATAGGTGTTGTGTTACACCAGGATAATGCACGGCCCCATACAGTAAATATCACATTTGCAAAGATTGAAGAGTTAGACTGGGAAAAACTTTCATATCGTCCTTATTTTCCAGAGTTTGCCTCATTTGATTCTTGTGCATTCCAAACTTTCCAGAACGTTTTTGATGGAAAAGAACTTGGAACACATGAAGATGTCAAAACTACCCTTTTTACATATTTTTTCCTCTAAATTTCAAGATGCTTATGACATTCAAAAGCTTGTGAATCGTTGACAGAAAGTAATTAATAATAATATGGAACATATCTTATAAATTATATAATATTAAAAGCGCTTGAAATCTTTTCACTTTTTCTGAATCTAAAATCAGACACTCTTTAAGGGATGACCTGACACATGAATTTACACAAGAATAATAAATTTATTCCAATTACTACTACAAGTAGTCCTTTTTCTAAATACAGTTTCAATTACTTAATTGTGGGAAATATCATATACAAGGTTTCTGCACTCCAATCATAAAGAGTGGTCAGTTAGTATCATGGTCTTTGCATTGTTTTAGAGTAATTTCGTAAATATCTTATTGTATAATTGACATTGTAGATGAAGTTTCATTGTCTAAAATTTAAATTTATACAAGAAATGTTCACATTTCTCTATAAGCCACGAGATGGATTCGAAAGAATACTGTGGATATATTTTTCCCAACTAACTCTCCACACAAACCAATAAAATACTCTAAAATATACTTTAAACTAGCTTTAAGACGGCTTTGAAACAGGAGTAACATTTATTTTATCAGCTTTGTAACACGTTTTGTTGCAATTGATGTTAATGGGATTAACCAAGGATAAATTCACTCTGTATTAAAATGGGAACTTCTCGGATCAATTTGTTCCTTATCAATATTTCTGCAAATATATTTATAGTTTATACACTTACATGATCCAGAATAGTTAATACAGAAGTCGTGATATGCTTTAACACACACGATAGAATATTGATAAATTCCCTTATAGATGATATACAGTTAAATCTAGTATGATAAATTACAGAATTTACATTTTTAGTTTTCTATTTTGCAGAATGCTCAAATGAAATTAATGAAAACATGAAAACTGATTCTTTGGAAATTCATTAGACAGTATATGTATCAAAACATTTAAATTGCAATAATTACTGTATTACAAATTCCACACTTTTAGAAGTATAGAAAATTCTTTGATTTTATTGAATGAATAGCAATTTTATCGTTTGCTTGGAATTTTGCCCAAAACTATTCAAGAGTTAACCACGCTAGCAGACCTTAATTTTAAGGTTACAGATTAGACTGAAGAGAGTTAGTCAACACCACCCACCACTAACTCTGGGGCAAATCTTTCCTAACTAAGAATGGGAATTTTCGTCACATCATGATATTTCCACGGCTGAAAAAGCAAGTAAGTTTATTGTACGGGATTCGAACCTCTAACCATCAGATCACGAGTTAAGTGGCCTAGCTACCAGACAAATGACTTGTGAGTGCGTGCTCCTCTTTCTGATATTGTGCAATGGCTATAAATGTTTTTTTTGTTCAACCGTTAATTTGTGTTTTTGTCTTGTGAACTAACTTGTATCGTGATTATTGACTTGAAATACAAAGTTTCGTATTATTGAAACTGAAAACTTCACTTTGCGACGTGAGATAATAACAAATGAGAAAAAATATATATATGAGTGAGATTCCTTATACTTTAAAAGTAGTAATTATATATTTTTCGAATTGAAAACTTGAATAAGACCCGAAAGAAAAAAAGAAGAAGAAGAAAAACTGATTGAAATGTCTGGGAATAATAGTTTATTAATTATTTAAAGCTTCGTCAGATGATCATGTCCAGCATGGCCAGGTGGTTTACGGAATTTGACTCATAATCTGAGGGTCACGAGATCGAATCCCCTTGCACCAAGTATGCTTGCCCTTTCAGAGGAACGTTATAATGTGACGTTCAATTCCACTATTCGTTGGTAAAAGAATAACCCAAGATTTGGCGGTGGGTGGTGATGACTAGCTGCCTTTCCTCTAGTCTTACACTACTAAATTAGAGACGGTTAGCACAGATAGCCCTCGAGTAGCTTTGTGCGAAATTCAAAACAAACCGAGCCAACTGTTATTTTCAATGTTTCTTTCGTTTTGCTTCTCGCTAGTGGATCGGTAAATATACAGACCTACAACGCTAAAATCAAGAGTTCGATTCCCTTCGGTGGGCTCAGCAGATAGCCCGATGTGGCTTTGTTACAAAAGAAACACACTCACGAGCATACTCTTTTTTATTTTGTTAAAATGCATTGATATTTAAGTCAGATAGAAATCTTGTTTATAAATGTATGGTTCTTCATGTGTTTAGTTTGTTTATTCTATATTTGTGACTTATAGTTTACTCAGCTCCAATGCTTTAGGTTTCTGCTTATCCCAAACATCATCACAACAGAATTGTCCACTTAATATTCACGAATAACCAATTCCTTCTGACTGATTGTTTCCGTTTACAGCACTCACTATAAGAAAACGTTGGAGTTTTTCAAACCGTAACTCGACTTGCTTCATTATTTTAAAACACACGAAAGAAACTGATCCTTTCTAAGAACTGATGTTTGTAGATGTTAATGACTCATTCTTTCTTTTCTCCAGAACATGTGTTTATCAACCTTATTCACTTAAGATTTTAACCTGCAGTTTTGTAACATTATTTATTTGGGAAAATATACCCACAACATCTCAGCAAAAAAAATGCAGAATCAATGTGTTTGCTGTGTATGTGAAAAGCAGAAATTAATGAAGGCAGAAAAATAACTGACTATAAGAGCTACTTATAACTTACTTCAGGCCCGACATGGTCAGGTGGGTTAAGGCGTGCGACTCGTATTCTGAGGGTCGCGAGTTCGGATCCCCGTCGAACAAAACATGCTCACCTTTTCAGACGTGGGGGCGTTATAATGTTCCGGCCAATCCCACTATTCATTGGTAAAAGAGTAGCCCAAGAGTTGGCTGTGGGTGGTGATGACTAGCTGCCTTCTTTCTAGTTTTACACTGCTAAATTAGGGACGGCCAGCGCAGATAGTTCTTTAGTAACTTTGCGTGAAATTCAAAACAAACAAACGTATTTTAAACAAAATTTAATGTGCCTTATTCCATATACTCTAAACGTGTTTCTTGATCCTTGAATAATGACTCAAATTTGATGGATTATTCAAGTACACTCATAAAACCAAACCCATTTTACTTCTGTATAATCCCAAAATTAAACATATCTAAATCATGAAGTAAGGGCTATTATTATTATTTTTCTGTAACGTTCATACAAGGAAGTTTATGATAAAGTTATATTATACCATTACTTTGAATGCTTTTGATCCTTAAGCAGTCAACGCTGAGAGCCTACCATCAAGATAAAGGTTGGTAATATATCTTTTATAACCTGAATTTCTTAAATTTCATGATTTTAGTAACGAAATACAGTTTTGAAATCGGGAAACTGAGATCATATTTGAACAGATCTCATCAAGTGCGTTGTAAAAACATATAGTTTTACATTTTTTTTCTGTTGCCTGACAAACAGTATAACAAATTAACAACGTATTTAAGGAGTGGCCACTTTTTATCCTTTTCCTGTATATTAACAACGTATTTAAGGAGTTAAATTAGACTTATCTCTCAATACTAATGCTGATATCATGAACTTTACACTCATCTTCCACAAAAAAACAAATAAAATTTAAAACCTGGCAAAGCTTTTTTTGCATTTGCTCCTACGTCAAACTAAAAACATCGCTATTTTGCAAATAGCTAAATATTAGAGATTAAAAAACAACAGTAACTCGGTTGCGTCTAGATTAACAACTCTATAAAATTGGCCAGTATTAAGTTTTTTCTTTTTTATTGTTACGAAGATAACATTTGTTGATAGTCATGAAAATATAGTTTTATATGAAGGCAGAAATAGGTTATTTGAAAAGCGTTTTAACATAAATAGTTTTAATTTTCTTCACTTGTTTTGAAATAGTATCTTTGTTCATTTATTTAGAATTCAGCACAAAGTTACACAATAAGCTATCGGTGTTCTGCGTATCACGGATATCGAAACCAGGTTTTTAGCAGTGGGAGTCCGCAGATAAATCTGCCTGCAACTGGAGGCTTAGGGTGTGTGTGTCTTTTCATTGGAAAGCCACTTGGGGCTATCTGCTAAACCCACTGAAAGGAATTGAACCGCTGATTTTAGTATTGTAAATCTGTAGACATACCGCTGTACAAGTGAGGCTTAGTAATAGTCAATTACGGATATAGAATATATCTCGTCTTCAAGCAGTTTGTGTTTTGTTTATGTCGGCTCTGCAGTCAGTTTAAATGTTATTTATAAAATCAGGAAAATTTACTGTGATTTTTATGCTCTATTTAAATGTATAAAAATTAACTTAGCTAATTTTACTTCAACGTTTTTGTTACTGCAGCTTTGAACCATCAAGAAAACAAAAATAAGTATTTATCGTTTTTTTTTGTTATAAGGTGAAACATACTATATCGAAAAAAAATTAAAATAATAGTTGGAAAAAAATGAAAAATTTAAAATGCTTCAAATCATTTGATTTAAACCGATAAGTATTTTAAATTTGTTTATATAGATTAAAGTACTTCATTGGAAAAGTATATTGTAGAATCAACAAAAACATTTTCCTGGAAAGAAATCGTATATCATTTTAAAACTATTTCTCTATTTTCCAGTACTTAACATATATATATGTATATATATAACTATTTATTCACTTAAGCAATCATTTTTTATAGTTCTGTGTGACATAAATAAACAAATTTTACTGACCTCAAGATATCTTACTTGCTAATCATTCCATTGTATTTGCTATACTTGTTTAAGGACAATTTCCGGCGGGAAAGCACACGGTCGTTTTTGCTTATCCTCTTTCACTACATATATTTATTCACGTCTCTTTTGATTTTATCCTCCATCCAGTATCCATCCACTTGATTGCAAAACATTTCTTTTTTTTAAATACGTTTTTGTCGGCCGCATCCGTCAACGTCCTGTCTTGTTTTCAAGCTTATCCTGTTCTATACTTATATCTATGTATATTACATAGAAACTATCAGTTTATTTGTAACAAATATTAATAAAATACACACAAATTAACAATTTTCTTGTAACTGTAACATTTTAAGTATTAGCTCCAAACTATTATTTCGATTTTCTTCCCTTTTCAGCAGTTAAACCTGTTAAAAAATTGTCTTTTAAAGTCTTTACATAAAGCAAATTCTCACCATAGTTTTTCTCACGTTTTAACAGTTTATTTGTCAGCGTATTTCGTCATATAAAAGATTCCTTTTATGGCAATGCCAACCCATATTTCTTTTCTCACTTTTTAACAGCATATTCAATCAAAATACTCCCAGTTCTAAAAACTTTCTTTGAAATAAAATTTTGCATTTATTTACTTCCTATTTTTAAGTTTGTTCACCTTCGAAAGCCTTGTCTAAAGCATTTTGTATTTATATTTTTTCAAATGTTTAACATGTACAGGGGTGGACAAAAAGAAGTGTCTTCGAATGAAAAGAACGTACCAAACGACATCTGTTCAAATGTTATCTCAAGTCCTAATTTTCACACTAACTTTCGTAAGTACCTGAACTTTTCGTGATTTTAATTAAATATTCTCATAAAAATTGTTGTGCACATGCTGTATTTTCTTATATCTTCTTATTACAATTTTTTGCTATTTAATAAAACGTTTTACAAATTAACAACATTTTGAAGGTGGGCATTTTTTGTCCCTCCACTGTAAGCCTACTAATTAGTCTTCATCTTTAAATACTTTGTTGAAAATAATGTTTGGCCTAAGTTTTATTCACTTTTGATTTTTCTTTAATAAAGGCGAACTGTAGATAGTCGAATAAGAAAAGGTAACGGAGTATGAAAGCATGTAAACAATAAGCGATTTTCCCATATCACTGACTTCCTATCCCGTCCCCCAGTAGCTCAGCGGTATGTCTGCGGACTTACACGCTAAAATCTGGGTTTCGATACCCGTGGTGGGCAGAGCACAGATAGCCCATTGTGTAGCTTTGTGCTTAATTCAAAACAACAACAACGACTTCCTATCTCACAATATAGGAGAATATCTTATAGACACTGAATATTTTTTCAGTAATTTATGATTATAAACTTCTTGGAGATTTTACGATAAATGTATAATTTCCATCTTGTATTGTAGGTAGCATTTGCAAGTTTAGTATCAGTAATGGTATTTTTTTCTCCTTTATTGGTCGATCCGATGAATGTTTAGTTTTCTGTGAAAATTAGCTAAGTATTTAATTATAATTAAGTAAAATAATTTTTGTTATTTTTAACTGAATTCCTTATAATAAAATGTTGTATCAGTAACAACCAAATATTAGCCAACCGAATGAAAAATGATATTTCATATAAGAACATTTTTCAGTTAAGATTTAATTTTTATTTGTGAGAGTTTAGTGGTTTCTTAATGATAGCTTAATGATTTTTTTTCAAATAAACTTCTTTTTTAATTGACTGTGTGTACTTTATCATCAGAAACAAGAACACAAGTTAAAATCAGAAGAATATCAAAATTAAATGTTTTTGTTAATTCTAACGAAAAGCGTTTTCATGTGTATTTCAGGTAATAAAAACACTTGGACAAAAGAAGTTTCGATTGTATAAGTGGTTTTATATTTTATTTACATAATAACTACCTATATTTTTACAGAATTATTTCAAGAAAAGTTTTTCAGAATTTGTATCGTTATAGAAAACATATATCACTTAAATTTGAACATTTATCTCCAAAAATAGGAAAAAGTGAAGAACAAAATGATAATGTTAATATATGTACTTTTTTAGAATTAGCTTTAATTGGTTCTAAGTCGTGCTTTTCCGAAAAATATGTGATTTTTTAAAATACATTGTTATGTATCTCACACTAGAAAATTACGCTTACAGCAAGATGTACTCGTCATGAACAACTGTAGCCGCATATTAAAACATCGTAAATGAAAATAATTAATTGACTTATTTCTATTGTAAAATGCCTGCATTAACTTTTATAATTCTTCACATTTTGAGTTTCTTGTTCTTCTTGTGTTTTGTTGCCTTGATTTGTTTGTTTGTTTGACTACATGCCAATTAAAGTAAGTTCCATAGGTATCTATTGTTTGCATTATAGAGTTTCATATTTAAACGTTTTATTTATTTTCGGTGTTAATTTTAATTCAAGTAATATTGAACTTTAAGAATGAAACTGAATTAATTTTAATTCAATTAAGTTATCTTGTATGAACATTTAAACATTTTAACACCTTTGTACCGAATCTCTGGAATATTTATATATCCTTAGTTTTTCGTCCATCCGCTAGATGGCGATTTCTGGTTGATGTTTAATATCCTCGAGTGATATTGACAGCGAACTGCAGTAGTTCGGTAGTGTTTAGCGGCAAGTGATTTGAACAAAGTTTCAATACATTGGGTCAGCTCTCTGGAGAAGACTGTTGTTAGTATCAATTCCAATGTACCAATATAATCAGCGCAAGAACTGCTTATGCATCTAGAAACAAGCGGAATAGAAAGCTAATCTTGTTTTCGTATTATTTTCGTGACGTCTCTAAAGGTATAAAAACATATGCAGTTATAAAATCATTGAGTTATTGCTATGTAATTCACGTGTTTAATCTACTCACTTTCTACAATGTGGTCCAGTACTAGAAATTCTCGGAAACATTTGTTGTTAACTCTGTACGTAATGATGATAATGACCACAAATGGCCAGAGTCTTGGAAAACAGACAAGTAAGTGTTTTTCTCTTACATTTTGTAGAATTTGTGACTTAAAAATGTGTAACTTTCAATAGAATGTTAGTATAACAAGTTTACAATCACAAAATCGTAAATAATTTGTGTTTGTGCTGCCTGAGCTAAGTGTATAACTGTAATAAGTCTTATCTTCCATATGTTACGTACCATATTATATGGTATTTTAGGTTCAATTGATAAACGTTATACGGGTACTAGCGAAAATAATCCAGGAAAATTTATATTATAAAACGATAAACATAACTCTAAGTATAGTAGTGATATTGTCAAGTTTAGCAGAACAAGCACATTTTTTATTTTGAAAACTGTCAAAAGTGGGAACCATGAACTTAATTTGCTTTGCTCTATCTCCGATTCATTTATGTGTTGTTTGTAATTATCACACAACAAAAAATCTGTACATTAAGAGTATTACAGTATAGCAGCTTATCAACAGTCACGTTTCATTAAATGTGAATAAAGTAGGCTTGTTTTACTGGTGTGTTTTTGTCACGATATTTTCAATTTCCACACCTGTTTTTGTCCTCCTTTGTTTCAGCGGTGCATCTGCGTACCTTTTATACTAAAAATTTGGTTGCGAAGTCTCAGTCACAGATATCTCACTGTGTAGCTGTGTTCGTAACTACAAACAAAGAGCAAACACTATATACGTAAAAACGGCTCGTTTCGGCGGATAATTTTTTTTACGTACGGGAGCGAACAACGTTTCGACCTTCTTCGATCATCGTAAGGTTCGCAAAGAAAGAAAGAGATAACTGAACGGAAGCTGACCACATGTTTGAAAGAGGTTGTGTAACTGAGTGTCAGAATGTAGAAAGAGCAAACACTCTTGTTTTAAATAACTAACACACACTTTAATTCAGTTAACTTAAAGCGAAAAATCAGTAGAGTACAAACATCATACACGTACTCGTGAGTTCCGCTGTAGTTTAGACTGAGAGGAGTGATCTTGAACTAAACATTATAGAACAAACACATCTATTTCTTTAAATTATGAAAACGAAACTCAACAATGTACCTCTCTACATCTATTCCAGAGAGTGCGTTTTAGAAAATGTTACAGTGTTACATGTGTGGAAAGAAGAACAAACAACCCAGAAAAAGATCTAGGCGAGATGTTTATTATTGAGTACAAAGCTACACAAAGGGTTATTTGTGTTTTGCCCACCACGGATATCCAAACCCGATTGCTCGCGGTGTAAGTCCGTAAACATACCGCTGTGCCACTGGGAGGGAAGTGAGGATTGTATAGTTCAAACATTTCAGCAAGAAGTCGATTCAAAACACACCAAGCAACAAATGCAAGAAATACAAAAACTACAAATATGCACAGATTTAAAATTACGAATAAAACCTTTTTCAAGATTTTTTGCAAAAAAATAATTTACGTAGAAAATTTGAACGTGAAAATCTAATATTCTACATATGAATGTATCCAAACTTTCGATCTTTGCAAAAAACAAATAAGAACGTTAAAAAAACAAATCGGACAAGGTACTATGCTTTGGATAAATAAAAAAAACGGTCGTTTTGAACAAACTGTACATGATAATGCTAAGTAAGAATGTACGTGTATGACAAAGACATATGATGATGGGCGTATAACAATGTGGATGATATATTTCTCTTTTTTTTTGGTGCAGGAGTCTTTAAATTAATGTTATGAAACGACAGTAGTATCATAACGTCTTAGTTTGTTATGCATTATCCAATAAATGACGTTAAATTGGTTCTGGTTTTGAGCTTTATCCAGATAGTCATGATCAGGTTTTAAAGAAGTGTAAAAGATAACCCCATTCAAGTCTTATGGAATTATTTGTAAATGTAATAATTTAAAGAAGAAGCAAAACTATCTATAGCATGTTTAGTAAATTATAGAGCAAAAATGATAGGAAGTACCAGATGAGGGTGTCCTAAAACTCTTTGAATTCATCCACGGTTTACATTACCATATATATTTATATATGTATAAAACTACCATTACGTTTATTTCTTTTGTTATTCTCTTTTACAACAGCAAGAGATTGGTGGTTTGAAGAGATGCGTAAGTGAACACGATTTTTAAGCAGATAATACTTACACAGCTTCGTTTAAGTAATTTGACATATTGTTCTAGGGCGAAGAAAACCATATTAAATTTCTTTTGTGACATTTTAAAAACACCATGTATCGTGCCGAACATTTCTTGAATAGAAACAATGATTTCTATTGTACATGTAAAAAACATCTTGTTTAAAATACAGAGATTCCAAGTACGATACATTTGTTTGTAATTACTATGTATCAATATATGATCACTATATTATATGCTGTGGAGAAAAACTTATTGTGTAAACCCAGCTGATACTTGTAATTTTTTTCTTGAACCATCAAGTTTAACATGTTCTAGAACGAAGAGGCCCGACATGTCCAGGTTGTTAAAGTACTCGATTCGTAATCTGAGGGTCGCGGGTTCGAAACCCTATCAAACTAAACATGCACGCCCTTTCAGCCATGGGTACGTTATAATGTGACGGTCAATCCCACATTGGATTGGTAAAAGAGTAGCCCAAGAGTTGGCGGTGGGTGGTGGTGACTAGCTATCTTCCCTCTAGTCTTACACTGTAAAATTATGTACGGCTAGCGCAGATAGCTCTCGTGTAGCTTTGCACGAAATTTAAAAACAAAATCAAATTAGAAGGAAGGAAATTGTACTAAACACCTTTTGTGACATTTTTGAAACACCTTGTATTGTGTTCAAAATTTCTTGATCAAAAACAGTGATTCCTACTGTACATATAGGATAAGTTGTGATTAAGATATAGATATCAAATGATATCATCTTTATAATTACTAAGTATATGCGATTGCTGAAGATAACTTAGTTTACGTTTACTGCAACATAGGCTCATAATAAGAGCACTCTAATTTCAAATGGATAACTATTGAAAGTGATTTAGTATATCCATTTAATATTGCACGAATTTATTCTTGTTTTCGTGCCGAACGATATTCGACATCACACATTCCTTCCACGTTATCCCGATAAATGAAAAGTATCGTCATTTGATCGTAAAAGGAGTTATGGTCTATAATTTGTTCCACAGTTCTTTATAGGAGCATAACTAAAAAATATAAAATGAAACATCTTTCAACGAACAATAAAAACATTTGGAAATCTTTCCTCATCACTTGTCTCCCTTTTTTCCTTGTTCTTCAATTAGTAATTACCATAGTTAGAAGTGTTGGTTCGTTTACTGATATTCTTGGGATAACAAGCGTAATGCTGATGCTAAAGTAAACACGACATCTTCCAATATTGAATTCATTTATTTCGAATGCAGAATTAACACACATTTAAAATGAATTGTTCAACTATTTGGTAATCAATATTTGTTCCTTAGAATATATAATACCATAATATTTTTTACAAAATTAATTGTCAACATGTTTTTTATTGTCATTTATAAGCTACAAGCATATCTATGGTATTAATTAGAATAACTAGCTTTGAATATTAAAGCGTTCTAGAACAAAGATGGCTACAATAAAGTTAGGGTGTTATTGCAAATAAAATAATCATAATATAGTGAAAATACTTTTTCTGTTGTGACAGCTCAACTATGCTGAATAGAAACTGCTCCAAAAAGACAATGAAATGTAGATTTAACGTTGTTTGTATCTTGTCACGTGGCCTCTTTATCTGTTGATTACTGTTACCTTCTATCTGTCTTGATATCATTTAATAATTATCCTATCGTTATTGTTATTTCTGGTGCTTATGATTTCCGAGGTAATTGTTTATTTGCTTTTGAATTTCGCACAAAGCTACTTGAGGGCTATCTGTGCTGGCCGTCCCTAATTTAGCAGTGTAAGACTAGAGGGAAGGCAGCTAGTCATCACCACCCACCGCCAATTCTTGGGTTATTCTTTTACCAACGAACAACGAATAATGGGATTGACCGTCACATTATAACGCCCCTAAGGCTAAAAGGACGAGAATGTTTGACGCGATGAGGATGTGAACCCGCGACCCTCAGATTATGAGTTGCACGCCTTAACACGCTTGGTCATGCCGGGCTTCCCGAGGTAATAAAAGAACTTTAATTACTAAATGTAGACTTTAATATTGAGCACCTTTTGTACACACTTGACACCCCATTAAGAGAAACTAAGCTAATATCCGCCCAATATACTTCTTTCCTGTCAGCGCACTAAGTATTAAAGAAATAAAATGATCTATAAGCTTACTTATATATTGTGGAGAAAAGTATTTTATGTAAACCTAGCTGACACTTTAATTTTTGTTTTCTTGAACCATCAATTATATTTATATACATATTTCATGTCTTTAGGGTCGAGTGACGCTTGGTGGTTAATGTTGATTTGCGTACCTTATCACACTAAAACGTGCTCTGTAGTTTCGTTCTACGAGTTCACTATAAGAGCGAGTCAGGTGTCACTGTTCGCTCAGATGACCATACACTAAACTACAAGTACATCTGTCCGGATAACTTACAGACTACCAACATGTGCTCTTCTTTATTATCTGACCCGCGTTGACACAACAAAACAACTAGCCATTCACTTTTACAAAAAACAGTCAACAGAAATCCTTTAATTTCTCAATTCTTAACCCTGTCTACCACTCCAAACAGATCCAGCGTGGCCAGGTGGTTAATGTGCTCGACTCGTAATCTGAGGGTGGGCGGTTTCGAATCCCCGTCGCACCAAACATGCTTGCCCTTTTAGCTGTGGGGGCGTTATAATATTACTACCAATCCCACTATTCGCAGATAACAGAGTAGCCCAGGAGTTGGCGGTGGGTGGTGATGAATAGCTTCTTCCCTCTAGTCTTACACTACTAAATTTGGGACGGCTAACGCTGACAGCCATTTTTAGCTTTGCTTGAAATTCAAAAAACAAACAAACCGCTCCATACACATGACAAACTCACACGTCTCCTATGAATTTTATTAACTCAACAAACACTAAGTCACATTAAGCACACATCAAGTGAAGCATTTATAATATATCTAGTGGTTTAACAAATATACGTCCATTTTTCTTTCAGTTAAGTGAGTTTCCTCGGGGTACTCTTGTTTCCCCCACATCAAATTCGTTGGATTTGATCAAATGACCCCAGCTGCTCTGAAGGACCGACCATAAGTTCAAAACTAGCCGTTGATTTTGTGGTCCAGTGACTGTTTTCCGTTTACATTCCGCCGATACTCGCTCACTCATACATATTAACAAACTGGAATTTTAGTACAATTTTCACACGTTTTTTATTTACGTATTTTTTTTTTCACTTTCCTGGGTAGCAAAGATTTAAAAGTCTCTAGTGCGGGGTCAAGAGAAAAGAATTTTCTCAGCACCCCCGGTTATTTCTGCTCTCAAGTTCCGGCTGGGGAAAGATAACTTTAAGCCGAAATACTTGTCACGTTTTTTCTTTCTTTGTTCGCTTAGACAAAAGTAATCCACAAACAGACGGTGGCTGCTGTTAAGAGATATATCCCCTCTGATAAATCAATTCACAGTTATGGGTGGCCATGCTTACACATACAGCATTTTGTAAAGCTTGTTGTAGGATAGATTAATAAGTGTATCTGTCAATGTAAGTATGATATTAAGTTTGTTTTCTTAATTTCACGGTTTTAAGTTAAAAGGGTTGTATTGTTCAAAATTTATAAACGTTCCTGGTCAAATATCTATGCTTTACCGATTAATAAGCGTTTATCACAATTATAGCTTCCACGGTTTATATTGTTGTTTGTTTGTTTAAAATTTTACACAAAGCTACACAAGAGCTATATGCCTTAGCTGTCCTTAATTTAGCAGTGTATTATTAAGGGGAAGGAAACTAGTCATCACAACTCACCGCCAACTTTAGGGCTACTCTTTTACCAACGAATAGTGGGATTGAGACTCGCATTATAACACTCCCACGGCTAAAAGGGTGAGTATTTTTGGTGTGATGGAGATAGGAACCCTCGTCTCTCAAACTATGTGTCGAGGATCATAACCATCTGTCTATGATGTGAAATATTACTGATTTCAATGTTCAGTAATCATTCAATATTTTAATGTAAAAAAAATAAATAAACATATGTTCTTCCATAACACTGACAAATATTCGTAGTTATTTGTTTTCTAGAAACATTAAATTGCCGTATATTAAGAGGAAAAAAACCAAGAAAAACGACCTTTTTTTGGCACAGTCAAAAATAAATTATTTATTACTTACTTAACTCATTTACTTTCGGTAACACAGGCACTGTTTCTAGGGTTTGTGACAGGTACTATCGCCGCAGCTTGATTGCGGTTGCTGGGTTAGCAAAACTGGTTGTGAGAGAAAACTAACAAAGATTTTACTTTTCTTAATGCCAGAAGCGTCTTCTTTGTTTTTCATTCTCAATACGTAAGTACATAGTTTCGTTCATAGGTATATCATATTTATTTTTTAAACTAAATGTTTATCTTGAAATAAGAACTAAATATTTTACGCTTAAAGTTAAATATGCAAACAACGACTTACGTTGTGACCTAAATGCTTGTTACTTTTATTTTCCAAATCATACACTAAAATAGTTTTATTTGTATCAGAAATGTAAATGGAAAAATACCTTTATAAAGAATTTAGTATCTTTGAATGGTCCAGTGATAATTTGGGCTCAGAGAACGACCAATGTATGAATAAATTATTTCGGCCCGGCATGGCCAAGCGTGTTAAGACGTGCGACTTGTAATCTGAGGGTCGCAGGTTCGCATCCCCATCGTGCTAAACATGCTCACCTTTTCAGCCGTGGGGGCGTTATAATGTGCCGGTCAATCTCACTATTCGTTGGTAAAAGAGTAGCCCAAGAGTTAGCGGTGGGTGGTGATGACTAGCTGCCTTACCTCTAGTCTTACACTGCTAAATTAGGAACGGTTAGCACAGATAGCCCTCCAGTAGCTTTGTGCAAAATTCCAAAACAAACAAACAAATAAATTATTTGAGATAAGCACGTTAATACTATAAATCATTTTGAGGGAAAAATAGTTTAGACACTATAAAAAATATATCGTAAAGGATTAGGGAAACTTTATGTTGGTTAGTTAGAGGATTATTTTAAATATTTCAAATGCTCTATTGTAATTTTTAAAAAAATGGCGACAGAATTTGCTTTGTTTTGAAATTTCGCACAAAGCTACTCGAGGGCTATCTGTGCTAGCCGTCCCTAATTTAGCAGTGTAAGACTAAGAAGGAAGGCAGCTAGTCATCACCACCCACCGCCAACTCTTGGGCTACTCTTTCACCAACGAAAAGTGGGATTCACCGTCACATTGTAACTCCCCCACGGCTGGGAGGGCGAGCATGTTTGGCGCGACTCTGGCGCGAACCCGCGACCCTCAGATTACGAAGCGCACGCCTTAACGCGCTAGACCACGCCAGGCCTATAGCGACAGGAGAACTCGCAATTTGTTTCAGTATTTAATATTTAATTAGTCGTACGAGTTAGTTAACATATTTCAATAATTTACAGATTTCAAGTTAAAAATTTTCTCAATCCAACCCGGCCATTTTTACATATATATTTTTCTTTTAATAAAGATGTATTTTTTCTTTAATCACTTAATTGCCTATTCCTTATATTCTCACAATAACTTTTATATTTATAGCATAAGTAGAAAGTATTAGAATATTTTTATCACCAACGAACCTTTAGTTATGCTGTGGATAACAAGAAATGTCCTTTCTTTGAAAAAAAATATCTTTGCAGATAATTTCCGTGGAAATACCAGAAAAAATAAATGTATCCAACAAACCTCAGCACCTTGAAAGACATCAGAAACATGTTTTTCATCTCATTCTTGCAGGGACAAATTGGATACACATGATAACAAGAACATACATAGATTAAATTATAGGCCTATTTCTTTACTAGACTTGCAATATATGTGTGGTGGACTCGCAGATAGCCCAATGTGGCTTTGCTATAAGAAAACACACACAGATACAATATATATGTTCTCTATTTTTTCTTCTCTTATGTCTACTCCAATAGAAGTAATTTTGATAAAACACTGAAGGTTCTCTATCATTTTTTGTAATATTTCAACTTCCGATGAAGACTTGACGTTGATGAAAGTAATTTGTAACTTATTGTTGAATGATATTCCCATAAAGCATTTGAGACTTAATACCATACAATATTTGTATTAAACATCATAATATTGTTCGCACGTTAAAGGCCCGGCATGGCTAGGTGAGTTAAGTGGTTCAACTCCTCATCTGAGGGTTGCTGGTTCGAATACCCAGCGAGTAGGTTTGCACAACAAAACAATAACACGAAAATTAAACTTTATTTTCAGATATAAAATAAGGTTCACAATTCTCGTTTACTGAAGAATTGACATAACTATCAGAAAAAAAACGTTTAAAACAGTACCAGGAAATATTTCTATATATACAGAAAAAAAAACAGTTTAACTTTTCGGACATACAAATGTTGAGAGTGAGGTATGTTCTATATAAAGTTTTCAGCATGCAAATAAATAGATCATTTGATATCCACAAACAGTATAAGATCTCGGTGGAGCAGCATGTGTATAAACTAATTGTTCAGTATTTTCGTAGACAATGTAATGCCACCAAAAATTAATAGCTTTCGGGAAATATGTGTAACATCCTTTAGCGATGCAAAATATTCATAGACTTAAAATATAAACATTTTTTTTCAATTTAGGGATTTAGAATTCTCAAGAGCCAACATGCTAGTTAAAACAGGAATAATGTTAGTGTGTTTTTAAAAACACACTTTATAAATTGGACACAAAACGAAAATAGATACCGGCATGTATGACAATAATGTTTTTTGTTCTATTCATTGCTTATTTCTGTGGAAAATCTATTAAATTAAATCATTAAAATGCTTTTAAAAAGTTGGCTTTGGCGAAAAAACAATAGATAGTATCATTAAAGTTAAAAAAAAGGATTTTGTTTGTATTTAACAATACGGATTACTTCTGCTTGTAAAACATTTTCTCTGTTAAAAACAACTTCTTTTAATCATTTCAATCGCAAAGAATGTTCACTGAGTTATAGCAGAACATGTAATTGAAGCTTTCATCATTTTAGTATTCGTAAAAAAACAAACGTCCGTCTTAAAATAGGACCATCTTAACAAAACAAGACACTTAAGCTTTCTTTTGCCTTATGTTGGATAACGCGACGTAAAGTCAAAATACTCGGAACATTTTATTATCAGCTGAACAAGTTGGAACTTGTTAATATCCATAGATGTTAGACGTTAAAATTTTATCTTGAGTCTTTGGACTTTTTTTTATTTAGTGAACGGTATATTTTGAAATATTGTGTCGTCTTAAAATACTTCCTTTCAGGTTGTGCAGCGGTGTGTCTGCGAACTTCTAACGTTAGAATACAGGTTTCGATGTTCGTAGTGGAAAAAGCACTGATAGCTCATTGTGTAACTTTGGCATAACTTCTAAAAACAGTAATTTACTAAATTTTTTTCACATATGTGCATCCATTTGTGAAAGTTTTTACATGAGCGTTAAATGCGTAATACGTCATTTTAATTATATTTTTAACTGAACAAAGATCATTCTTATTATATTCTACTTTTATTTGTATAAATATAAAATTTATTAAGCTCAAGTTTTTGATAATATCTTGAGCATTTGCCTAGCTATATATTTATATTGTTCATTTATATCGTTTTTCCAAAGATAAATAAAATTAATACATTATGTGATTCGCCTCATCCTGTTGTCTCAGGAATTTTACCTGTTCGAAAATCATCAGCATAACTTATGTCTCCTTGTTTGTTTTTGAATTTCGCAGAAAGGTACTCGAGTGCTATCTACTTAAGCCGTCTCTAATTTAGCAGTGTAAGACTAGAGGGAAGGCAGCTAGTCATCACCACCCACCGCTCACTCTTGGGCCACTTTTTTACCAACGAATAGTGAGATTGACCGTATTGTTATAACGCCTTTACGGCAGAAAAGGCGAACACGCGACCCTTAGATTACGAATCGCACGCCTTAACTCATCTGGCCATGCCGGGCTTAACTTCTGTCAGGAAACCAAACAAATAGAGTTTAGGCCTGCTATAATGCTAATAAATGTATAATATTGATGGAGTTTTGAATATTTTTTAGCTCACCGTACAGTAATCATATTACATATTATAATTTATCCCAAACAAGTCTCTAATTTATTATGTTACATATTATGATTTCAACTAGTCTGAAACTGTAATTTGAATTCAGAAATAAATTATAATATTTGCAAACACGATTAATACACACAGATTTCTTTCGTAACACAAATATATTTTATATAGAAAAAAATAATATTTATAATATTTTATCGACTGTTCACAATGAGCGAATTAATTCTGAGTTGACCTTGTTACATTTCCTACAAGCTGACTTTTTTTTCGACGACGATATCAAATGACCTCGTAGGGAAACAAATGACCGAAAATAATTTTTTGAAATTAAAAGGATTGTGACGCTCAAGATCTATAAACGTTCTTGGTTAACTTTCTTTAGTTTCCTGTTTAATTAGTGTTTATCACAGTTATAGCTTCCGAGGTTTATACTATTCTTTGTTTGTTTGTTTGTTTGTAAATCTGAGGTTCGCGGGTTCAAATCCCCGTCACACCAAATATGCTCTCCGTTTCAGTTTTTCCCACTATTCGTCAGCAAAAGAGTAGCCAAAAATTTGACAATGGGTGTTGATATCTAGCTGTCTTCCCTATACTATTATACTGCTAAATCACAGACGGCTAGCTCAGATAGCCCTGGTGTAGCTTTGTGAGAAATTCAAAACAAACCAAAATCAAATCGCACACCTAATTTAATTTAATATTTAGCGAGTTAAAAAAAATCCTCATAAATGTAATTATATACAATTCAGAAAAGTTTGAATTGTTACAGCATACACCACATATTGTTACTGTTACCAAATTATTATAAATCATGGAAACACATGAAACCAAAAATGGAGTAACATATATTTGAAATTAAGAACTGTTAAATGATTTGAATGAAAAGAAATTTAGCAGTTGTTGGAGTACGATGATATAAAAACTACCGTATTCTAAATTCATCTTTTAAGCAAATATCAGTAACGTGTTTCAATTGGTGAAGATACTGCAGTACAACGTTTCTTTGTGTGTCCAGAGAAACAATTCAACTATATGACAGTTTCTGGTAATGAAACATGTAGTTTTAAGTCATAACTTACTCTGAAAACCGAATGTCAAATGACAACTGATACAGAATGAAAATAAATACGACACACCTTAAGAAATCTAACGAAAACAGAAACGATTTTGGTGCAGAGAGACAGTGATTAAATTATTAGACAGTAAATTAAGTTATTGTATAGAACTTTCTCTTTCACTTGCATACTTTTTTAAAGACATTTAAAATATTGAAACCTGCCCTTACGAAGATATAAGTTTATATATGTTTCTTTTTATGACACGTCTTCGTATTCGACGTTTTTCTTGTGTAGAGAACTTTGCATTTTTTATAATAAATGCTAAGGCACAGTAATTTAATAAAATGCTGCTAGAATAAAAAGTACCTAATACTTAAGGTAAATTTGTATTTATAGCTAGAGCATAAACTCTTTAGCAGGTCATTACTCCCAATAATTCAGTAGAAAGTACGCGGTTCGATTTCCCCAAGGTGAACAGTGAGCAGACAACTCATTGTGTAGGTTTGTACTAAAACAACAGGAACAGTAGGTCAAAGTTTTAAAACTATTATGATTCTGAAGAGGTAAGGCAAAATGCGGAAAGTTTTGTTTGTGAGAAGTTCGTTAAAGCAGAAACACGTCCTAGATAATAAGACCTTAGAGTTTAGGCCACCACATAAACTAGTTGCTTTATATTATGACATATTAAATCTCAATTTTCTCGACAACTCTCGGTATTATACATTGCATCGAAGCTGACATTTACCTTGTTGTTGATAATGCTTATAGAGCTTTTTGTTAGCCGACATTTAAAGTGTTTTGGTAAATTAACTGACGAAACTACTTGTAACATGCACTGTTGATAATTTAAAGAGAAAAATCAACTTTTTCACCAAGGAATGACCTGTCACTGATCTGTATTTACTAGTCAAAGCAGTCTAGGTGGTTAAGGCGCTCGACTCGTCATCCGAGGGTCGCGGGTTTAAATTCCCCTCACACCAAACATGCTAGTTTTCTCAGCTGTAGGGGTTTATAATGTGACGGTCAATCCCCCTATTCATTGGTAAAGGAGTAACCGAACAGTTGGCAATGGGTGGTGATGACTGGCTACCTTCCTTTCAGTCTTACACTGCAAAATTAGGGACGGCTAGTGGAGATAGTTCTCGTGTAACTTTGCGCGAAATTCAAAAGCAAACAAACATAAATAATAAATAAAATTTCCGAAAATGTTAATAAA
This sequence comes from Carcinoscorpius rotundicauda, assembly GCA_011833715.1. Lineage (NCBI taxonomy): Eukaryota > Metazoa > Arthropoda > Merostomata > Xiphosura > Limulidae > Carcinoscorpius > Carcinoscorpius rotundicauda. The sequence goes on from CM022392.1 coordinate 28,346,256, forward strand.
ACAGTGAACATAAAAGGTCTCTAAACATTTTTGTCTATTTATACTAATGTAGTTAATATAAGATTTACGTATGAGATTAGAGGAGATAGAATGATTAATTTATTTCCTCATTGTTATCCATGTAGCAAGTTGTGTTTTCAATACAAGCATAAGCCTTTCAAACTTGATTATACTTAATGCAGTGACGTCGTAGACACATTTCTGGATGAAAGTGATGAAACAGTAATGCGATTTCCTTTTAACGTTCTATAATCTGACTATACATTCACTAGTCGCATTATTCTCATGTCATTTGCAAAAGCAGGGACAAAATTATTTAAATTGCTACGTGTATTACACCATATTGAAGTGATTACAGCCTTATTTCTTTCTGGAATCAAAATATTTATCCTACAACTGCATGGCTTTACGGTGTTATGTCTACCTTTTATGCCAATCAATAAAGTATATCTGTGGCAAATTCAGTAAATAATCTGAATATAATCTTCAAATATTTAAAAACTTTGCTATTCTCTTTTGAAAAGTAGGATATTTTAATATAAAGGAAACAATAACGATAAGATAAATTTTAATTCTGTTGCAATGATGTACGTCGCATCTTTAGTTATTGGTGATACAATAAATTATAGTTAGTGGATGATATAATATTTCTTACAATATCTTAGCTAAAGACAGAATGTGAGATTTTTGACAACAAGATATAATCACGTCGTACTCTTATGTCATGTTTCACAGCAGGAAACATGATTATTTTCTGATAAACCACACTTAACGACAGTTTCCAGAACTTTCAAAATAAATAACAGCTAGCACAATAACAATCTGAGAAAATATTTAAAAAACATGGGGTGTCTTCTACGAGTTCAATTCTCACAAAAGATAATTTTAAATATTTATAGGGTTGATTGTGAAGTTCTCTGGTACATAATTTTCAATACTTCGTAGTTAGCATTATCACACCTAGGTTGCGAGGAATAGCTTTAACAATTTTTTTTTATAATAATGTAATATTTATGTTTTTTGTCCACCCTCTCCAGTGGCTCAGAAAAATGTATACAGTTGTTTTTGATTCCTGTAGAGGATACCGACTCATTAGCTTATTGTGTAGCTTTGTGTCTAACAGCAAAAAATACAATTTCATGCTCTTTTCAAAGTTGTATTAACGAAATACTTTTCATCAAATTCCGAAATATGACGAATTGTGCAATTTAATAGGGCAGAAGTATCCAAGTGGCCATCGTGCCTGATTATGAATCTGAAAGTCGGGTTCGTGACTTAGTGTCACCAAATCGTATTGCGTACTTTAGGGCAGTCGGCAAATTATATTAGCAACAGTTAAAATCCAGTATTTGATTAGAGTACGTAAATGTTGACTACTTACTTTTTTTTACTCAAAATTATAGACGGCTAGACACATTGTTAATGTATAATTCAGGTGGGTTAAAGCGTTCGACTCGTAATATGCACCAAACATGCTCGCCCTTTCAGCTGTGGGGCGTTATAATGTGACTATCAATCCCACTATTCTCTGGTAACAGTGTAGCCCAAAAGTTGGCAGTGGGTGGTGATGACTAGCTGCCTTCCCTCTGGTCTTACACTTCTAAATTAGGGATGGCTAGTGCAGATAGGTCTCGTGTAGCTTTGCACGAAATTCATAAAAAATAACATGTATAATTTTGTACAAAATTCAGCAAAAGAATATGATTTTCAGTGTATAAGAATACAATTTAGACTCATCATTTAAAAGAATAATTTTTAAAAACAACCAACTAACAATGGTCATTGAAACATGTTAATTACGGGTGAATTTAATTTTGAAATTACAACTTATCAGAAAATAGAGGTGAACAAGGATACGCAAATATAAATAAATGGTTGTAGTTTAATATGATACACAAGCTTGTCAAATAGATAATTTGAAAATAAATATAAATACTTTACAAACTGACGACGAATCATTGAAACTATCAAGTTTGTATATCATACGAAAGATGTAATGTTAAATTTAGAAAGTATTATGAATAAAAAACCCACTTGATTTGTGTAATTCGATTTTATAATAATAATACAATCCACTTTTTTGTAACAATTCCTAGGGCCGAACGCGAACAATTTATAACGTGTAGAACTGTGGAACTGAGATTCACTGCTCTCATCTTGTAACCGTAAAAAACAAAAAATGTACATTCTGTATTTGTGGACAGTGGATATATTATAAAAATGAAATAAAGTAAAACTGATGGTGTTAACTAGTTGTCTTTCCTTTAATCTGTTTGTTTGTTTTCATAACAAAACCACATTGAGTTATCTGCTGTGTTCTGTATTTACAAAGGGGAATCGAGCCCCTGATTTTAGCGTTGTAAATTCAAAGAATTACTGCTGTCACAGAGAAGGGCCCCTCTGACCTGTCACTAGACATTAGAGACGGCTGGTGCAATTAGCCCTCGTGTACTTTGTGCTACATACAACAAATAAACCAACACGAATTCCGTTAAATATAACACATTGGTATCTGGTCCAGATTGATTACCTGACGTTTGAGGTAAAACTCAAATAGTGGTTTTATTGGATGTGTTTTCAAGTAGTATAAATAATTTGTTATTAAATGCATGACATAACAAAGATAAAACCTATAATCTTCAATTCAGCAATAAGACTCATTATTATATGTAATGGAAATTTCTCGATTACACAGAATGAATAATAATTTTTGCTTTGTAATTTGTTACAACTTGAACAAATTTTAAAGCTTAATTAGCAAACATATCATATAAGTATATAAATCTACACACGCCAATACTTACTTTCACAATGGAATATGGAGAAATAATTATAATTTTTTTTTCAAATAATGCAAATATAAACATCATTATTTGAGTAAAGCATTACTGATTCAAACTTTCTTCAAGTACAATAACCTTCAATGTATCTGTTTCCTTTTTACATGATTACAATTAATGCCCAGCGATTTTCAACACTGAGGCCTAATAGTGTTTATTACATGTTTCGGTTTTTTTCTCAGAACTATGTTTTTCCACAGTTTATTAAGTCCAGTGTGATGGCTATAATTATTTATTACTGACCCGAAATCACAATTTCCATTGTAAAAGCTTGTGTTATAGATGACGAAGTAAAAGTCATAGTGTTATTACAATAGATTCTCACAACCAGTTAGCAGATATATATATCACTGAATGTGGATCTTGGTTTTCAACCACGATGAAGTGGATTAACGGCACAATAATTTATTGGAACTGAACGGTAGGACGAGATTACTGTGACTTCAGTTTTTTTAACTATCTTTCAAAATGAAAACGACCCATGATTTAGAAGAATAGATGGATGTTTGTAATCCGTTGTTTAGTGTAAAATTCCTATACGAAATGATTGAGGGGCCATTTTCTGTAGCAGATATTCTGCTGTGAATGATTTTTACTTCCATGGAGAACGCTGAAGGTTTCCTTTTCGAAATTTTATTTCACAACATTGACAATCTCGTTATGTGAACACCTTTCCTTGAAAAAATGTCTGTTTAATAATCCTTTCATTACAAGTGGATCGTGTAACGCTACATGTTAAATGGTCAAGAACAGAGAACTTGGAAGGTACGTAAAATTTTCTGACCCCAAGCCGGAGCTCAGGGAGCAGAAGTAACCGGGGGCGCTCAGAAATTTTTCTTTTTCTTCGCCCCATTCATGATGTGTGTGGTAAGTTGGGCTTCTTGAAAAAATATACATATGCATATAAACTCACTCACATATCTACATACACATACATACATGCATAATCATACGCATATATACACAACGCTATGCATATGTAACGCAGGAGAAATTTAGAAAATGGTCAGGAATTTGCTGTTGACCAAATATATACATATATATATACGCGCTTCCCAGTGGCACAGTCTGCGAAGTTATACTACTAGAAATTGAGTTTCGATACTCGTGGTCAGCAGAGCACAGATAGCCCTTTGTGTACCTTTGTGCTTAATACCAAGCAACAACAACATATACATGGTTGTTTGTTTGATATTGAACGTAAAACTATACAATAGACTACCTGTGCTTTGCCCAAACAAGGTTTTTAAATCCATATTTTATATGCTTAATACATCGCCAGTGTGGTTAAGCTTCGAATATGCAAAAGTAATTGCAACTCGCTCTTGTGAAGTGCGATAAACGTTTAGGGCTTATTTTTATCTGTGACACATTTTTTTATTCATTCATATTTATAATAAGAATTTGAAATACTCAAATATGTTAGCTGATTAATTATTACTTAGTAGATTGTAGCATCTGTAATTTTAATCGAAAACTCTTTTATGAAAGATAAAGAAGACAAACTTTTACGCTCAATATTTAAATTTTATGTATGTTTAATCTCTTGTCATCAAAGACCACTTTGCCATAAATCACAGATGTCGTCAATGACACAAAAAAGTAGGGACTGTTGGTGAGTTTTTTTCCTGGATTATTTTGGACTATTGCTCTCAAACTCAGTATCACTTTCTACTTCAACTTGTGTATTTTATTTGACAGCTCTGTTTCTGGACAAGTGCCTAACAACATAGTTAAAATAAAACGAGACGACGTATGGTGTCTGGAAAGTGAAATCGACTCCTCGTTTATAGTGTTCTCTAGACTTCATCAACTGTAGCAGGTCGCGTGTTTTCTATGTTTTTTAAAAGTATTTCAGAGTCGAATACTCTATTAGTGATGCATCAGCTGATTCGAAAAGTATTTCTGAAAGTTAAATCGTCTAAAGTCCAGCCTGGAAATTTACTTTTTTATATATAAAAGCACCCAATTAAATGTTTTAAATCTTAATTATCGAGTATTAAGCGACTATTTCTAAAGGCCCGACAGTCTTTCACTTTATTTCCCTTCAACGTCGTTCTCTTGGTGTGATAATGTAGAATTACTTAAACTAATGAAACAACATAAAAACTTTATAATTCATATTCAGGTGGCACACTAGTCTTAACATTAGAAATAGAGATTGTACGAGTTTCGAACCTATGATTGTTTTAGCGGTTACTCATCTTCTTTATTAACAAAGCTATCCCCTCAATTGCTACAATAAAGATCTCGCATGCTGCTGTTTTCAGTAATCTATAAACTAAAAACTGAGAAATGAAACATGTGACTCCTGTAGCCTAGTCTGTTAAGGTGAGTTTGAATCCCAACTCTTGTTAAGTCTCAGTGATTTAGAAAAAAATCCCATATAAACTCATAATTTATCTCGTTATCAACAAAATATTAGTAGCTAACCAAATATGACTATGATTCAAATCGTAGATAAGAATGGAAAAAAATAGTGTATTTACGATCCTTATATCCACGACATTTATTGTTTAAAATAAACAAGCATGTGGAAATTATATATTTTTAAAGCTTTGATGTGTCAACAAAAAGAATAAAAATGTCTTGTATAAATCATTTTGCTATAATTTCAGGTTTAGTAACACTTTTAAACACCTTTCCTAGGACACTTTGAAATCATTTTGCACTTTTGTGTCTCGTTACCTTGAATTTATTTAACATACTGAAGAATCAAAGTGAATGTTTCAAGCGAAAAAAATATGTTAAATAAAATCCAAATTCTTATTCGTGAGTTTCATGAAACGACTTTTCGTGGTCACGTGATTAGAGCTCTTGAGTCACAACCTTGGACTCTAGGGTTTGAATCTCCCGTCACACCAAACATGTTCGCCCTTTCAGTCGTAGAGGCGTTATACTGCGACGCTCAATCCATCTTTTCGTTACTGAAAGAGTAGTCCAAGCACAAGTGGTGGGTGGTGTTGACTAGTTGTCTTCCCTTTAATATTTCACTGATAAATTAGTGAAGTCTAGCTTGTAATGTTGGGCGAAGTTCCAAATAACCAAAGAAACATCACGGAATTAAGATATGGTCTTTATCGTGCGACCTGTTACTTATTTAACTGTCGTGTAAAATACGACAAATAAATACCTCATTATAATGATTTCAAATAGTATCAAATATCACGATCTTCATTTAATGGGTAAAAAAACCTTCCTCTGTTTACGTTTGTAAATCTCAAATCATTGAGAATTTGCAGCAATAATTTGAAACTACTGTTATACTTTTAGTAAATATATGCTTTGGATGGTGTTAATTTAACTTTATTAAGTTTGCAAAATTGCTTATTCATTATCTTAATAAGTATGTCGAATCTTAGGCAATTTTCAGAATAATGAAAGAAAAAATAAAAATACTTACATAAACATAGGTTGTGTAAAGTAAATAAATTTCTTTAGTTTACATTCAGTTTATTGCCGTGCCTCGTGCTAACTCTGATAATTAAACTCAGATTTCGTTCGGTGTTTATTTATTATAAGAATGTTCTGACAAAATATTATTTAAAGATAACAAGTGATGACTTTTCTATAGCAACTTCCTTATCGACTTACATCAATTAAAATAGAGATTAAGCTTTTATTTTTTTTCTTCAAATTCATGAGGTTGTGTAAGCCGCTTATTATAATTAGAACTTACAAACTGAGACAGCTGTTAACTTATTCAGCATCCAGTATTCTCTTTCAATGATTTCGTATAACTCATATATAATCTCTTACAACGATCAATTGTAGTAACATATGTCATGAACGTCGACCTTTAATCAAAGTGGACTGAAGTACAGCTGAAAAATAATTTTATTGAAATATATATTTAAATTATAAAGGACGATTTTTCTATATACAGTGAATATACAGCTTTTCATTGGATTTTGCTTGTTTATTTATCATTAAGCACAAATGTTTCCCAACAAGCTATCCGTGCTGTGACCACAGCGAATATCGAGACCCAATTTTTAACATTATGGGCTCTCAGACTTGCATCAGCGCCAACGGAGGGTTTTTTTTCGTTACAGGAATAATTAAACTACATATTTAGAACAACGAGTTATAAGAAAAGAGTTTTGTTACTCAAGTGTAAATATTGGTGGCTTAAGCAAGGCTAGATGGTTAGGGCGCATGATTCGCAATCTGAGAGATGCAGGTTCGAATCTCCGTCCTATCAAAGATTCTCCCAGTTATAGTAATGACACTATAATGTAACGCCCAATACTCTATTCGTTGATAAGAGAATAATTCAAGAGTTAGCGTTGATTAGTGATGGGTAGCTGCCTTACCTCAAATCTGTCACTGCTAAATTAGGGATGGCTAGAACGGATAGTCGTTGTGTAGCTTTGCACAAAATTCAAAGCTAAATATCAATCCAAAAACTTACTAAGAATGCATTTCAGAAAGAGAAATGATCAGAAAACATATAACCTGATATTATTTTTTCAACATATTCCTAACATATTTTCTAATGTATCTGAAAAATGGAGTCGTTCGTTGAATTCTTATATTATATAAGTATTTAAATATGTATCGGATCTTTAATCGACTCGTTCCCATTCACAGTCCCAAGATCAGAAGTTTTAAAAACAAACCTCTATTTATAATAAAATTTATCTATAATAAAGCTTTATTATAAAGCTTCAACTGTACTCTTTATGATAGGTATATAATCGTATAGTATCTCTTTGTCACTCCCACGTACGAATGATAACATTCTTGCAGACAAGATGTAGCTTAAAAGGTTCTTCCAATAAATTTCAATAGATTTTCAGGCCTTTCCTAATTTTGTTAATCGAGTATCAATATTGACGAGGAGAGGGAAGTGAAATATCTGATAGTCATGTGTCTTAGTTTGAGTTTTATTCCAAACATGTTTATCTTTGTAGAATTTGTGACCATGGCGAATCAGTAGTAAAGATTACGGACTTCCAGTGCTAGAAAGAAACGGTAAGGCTATGTGGTCAGGGTGCTTGTAATCTAAGGGTAGCAAGTTCAAATATCGGTCACGCTAAACCTACTCGCCCTTTCAATCTCACTATTCGTTAATAAAAAAAGAGTAGTCTAAGATTTGGAGGTTGGTGGTGACGACTAAGTTCCTTCCCTCTAGTCTTCACCCGCTAAATTAGGGACGACTGATTTAGCAGTTAGCCATCGTACATCGTTACACGAAATTCGAAAGAAACGAACAATGCTAAAATCAGAAGTTTAGTTTCCCTTAGCGGATAGAGCGTATAAACGATGTTGTGTATTTTTTAGCTGAAACAAACAAACAGTGAACACAGAAGTGCATAAATAAACTGACTTTGTAACGATTAAATATTTGAAATTTTACGAAAGATACATTAGTTTCATCGTTATTTATTTCCATTTGTAAATAAAAAATACTATTAATAAACAGAAATTGGCTTGAAATGTGTGATACGGACAACGTTTTGGACTCAATATTTACGCTTTCTAAGCTAATGAAAGAAAAAAACCTCAATATATAGTCTGAAACGTCGTCACAGTCATAATTTACAAGATGGCTGCTGTCTATAAACCCATTCTTCATCCACCTTACCAAAATACTTAATCCAATTTTCCTCATGAATCTTAAATAAAAAAGAGTCAATAAGCAACACATTTACATGAATAAACTTGATTTAGTTTAATCGAGGATACAAGAGACTTGAACTTTTCATTGAGATAACATGAAGAGTATATGGTGCGATCTTATCCTGCACATAATCATTCACTATGCATAACAAAGTTCTGCAAATTTTCCATAAACCATCTGAAGTCTGTCGAAAATTTGATCCGCACGTTGAAGAAAGAGTTTAATATTCATAGACTTCTCTCAGTAATATGGTAATATACTTATTTGGATGAATAATTTTCTGCAACATGTGTCCATCAAACACAGTTTTATAAATCCCTCCCCAAAAATGTTGCTTTATTACTTGTTGTTACCAATATTTAATGTAGGCATAAAATGATTGATGTTTGTCAGGAAATCGGTGTCATTTTTGATAAAAAGAAATGTCTTAGAATTTTAATGTTTCCCAGTCCTTTGATGAATGCAAAATGAGTTAGACAGCTGTATCGTTCTTATTAACGTTGCACTAGCGAAACTATTAATGATCGTACAAGATGGCGCTTTACAATATTTGCTTAATAATCCAACTTTTTTCACATAACTTTGTGTCATAATCTGTACTGAAATAATTTATTTTAGTTCTTTAATTATAGCTTCTTTAAATATCTTTCCATAACTTTGTGTCATTATAACTTATACTGAAATAACTATAACTTCCTTTACTTCTCTTTATGTATTATAATTTCCATTTAATTGCTTGCATGTTATAATAATTTAATTTTACCTAGCTTAAGGTTATTTTAAGTCAAATTGAAATTCATGATTATTATTATTGGTTTCTTCTGTCACTCGGTGCTCAATACCCTAATTTTGACTTATATTGCTAGAATTATGAATTCGATCCCTATAGTAGACACTGCACAGATGGCCTGTTGAGTAAACTTGCGCTGAAAACAAACAAATAAAAATACTGTTTAATCTCTCTTTATGTCATGTTAACCATCATTGAAATACTTGTGTTGACTCCAATTTAATCTCACCAAACTTAATGCTATTTTGATTTCATGTGAAGTATTCGTATGGTCATAGAACCTTTTTATGTTATTTTAACCTTTCATGGAATAGTTGATTGTATCTACATTTTGCCAATCTAAGATGCTTTGGTATATTTGGGTGCAATGCTACTTCTTTTATCTCACTTTAGTATGATACTAATAATAATGGAAATCGTGTATGGTACACTCTTTCTATAGTTTCATGGTATAGCACATTCAATTTGAAATATTCAAATAATAGTTTATCAAGTGTGTCATAAAAAACTACTTTTTCAAACACTTTGTCATTCAACAAAGAGAAGTTTTGGAAGTGTGTATATTTTTTGTATTGTGCTTTATTGAAGTTACGTAGATAACAATGACTATTCTACAAATGTTGTATTAGATATGGCAGTCATTAACTTATAAACCTGTGAAGTGCTTTAAAGAGTTCTTTAATTAGAAATCTGTTGCATTATGATTTTTATCATTCCAAGTAGATTTTCTTTTAATAGACATTTGCAAGAATAGAATATTAATATGATACGTGATTCATCAGTTTAATTCCTAGCTCTTAAGTACCTCTAATCTAGATAACACTAAAGTAACGCAAGTGAAAGAAGCCAATGTTTTAAAAGAATTGCATTCTTTGTTGAATTATTTTAAGGATAGAAGAGAATAATGACAATCTTTTATTAATAATGTCTCGTTAGTTGCATTTGTTGGCTTCGAAATGTATCGCACAATAATCTAGTAAACGAACTGTTTTGAAAGAATTTTCGAATTGAATAAGAAATCATAACTTCAATTATTGGAAATTCATTAAATATGTATGTTTTATCAGTAAATATTAAACAGGCTTCAAAAAATTTAACAAATGTTATGAGAAGCACAATGGATACTCGAAATTTATTTTGTATCTCTAATAGAACTCAAAAAGAATTGATGGTAAAATTAAAAATGGTATTTGAAAATGTTATTAATGACGTTAAGTATCTACACGCGACTGTCTGAGATGCAGAAATGACGTTATGACCATTTTAGCTTCATTGTTTTTTTTTCCTGTAGATTTCCTGTAATCTGATACTTGATGTTACTGCCAGTGTATGATTGCAAAGACTTCAGGTCTTCATCAAAATGCAGGAAGCTTATGAGAAATTTGGTATAAATATATCATTCTTTCTGTAATATTTTGCCGTCTGTTTCAGCGATCATATTTTTATGTATCAATAGATCAGGATAACTGCTATAAAATAAACGATATAAAAATAAATAGGCTTTTAAAACATGAATCATAGTAAAATATAATATGTTCTGAAGCTACAACATATGAGATTGTGTTTACTTTTCCGCTTGATGATGTATTTGAACATAATTTTATAATTTCTACACAAGTGTATCCATCACGTTTACTTATCAACTAATAAAACTAAATAAAAAAAGAACCGTAATAAATTACACGTTCCATATTCACGTGGAAATCACACAAAACTAAATGTTGTACAATATATCTCGCTTGTGTATCATTTAGATGGCTTGAGAGGATTCATTACTCGCTATTTTATTCCAAATATTTGAGAATGTTTCATCCTTAACGTATTTATTCCATTGTATTTATGATAAGTGATGTTTATGTAGGTCTTGGTCTCTTCATAATAAACCGGATTTCACATAATTTTCTCCTTCGTGCAAAGCTAACGAAATGAGAGCGATATTAGGCCTAACACAGAAAACACTAATTAAAATTATTAAAAAAAAACAAATAATCAAATAATTTTCAAAAAAATGCATAACAAAAAATTATTTTTAAGGAATTTTAAACAAAAAAATCTATTAATTAGCTTTTCAACTAATTCCATGCTGAAAACCGATATCCAGACTCTTTAACTAATTCCAATTTAACTTGATAAAACGTTTACAGTAACAAAGGCACTTTAGAAATATATTTTATATTCACATCAAAATTATTTATTTCGATCCATTCACTTAGAACTTTTGTCATTTTGGTAATTTTAATTGGCAGAAAGGTCTCTCTCTCATGTTTTTCAAGTATGTATATATTATATTTAGTAACTGCAAAACTACAGTTAACAAGAAGTTTAAAATCTGAATACATACTTATAACAAAAGAAAGCTCATAAATTTTGGTGATTTATTACAATATTAATGTTTTTATTCTTATAATATGAAAACTCTACTCATAGTACACAAGTCTTTGGGTTTTGTCATTGCTCTATGGCCTTGTTCCCTAATTACTTTTATTCTGAGGAAAGCGTAATCACAATGACCAAAAAAAAAAGTGTCTAAGAACTCTTTTGCTTTTCGCAACTTTTTATTGCGAATAACTTTGTGCTCGTGTTAGATTAGTGCCGTTGTCCCCTGATTTTATTTGATGAATAAGTTTAAAAGTAAAGTGATGTTGCAATATGATGAACCAGCTTGAAAATAGTGATGCTGTTACTTGACTAATGAATTTAAAATAATGTGTTATTGTTGTTTATCGAATTGAGCACAAAGTTACACAATAGGCTATCTGTGCTCTGCCTAATGCGGGTATCAAAACCCGAATTTTAGCGTTGTAAGTCCGCATGTGTGCCGCTAAAATAATGTGATGCTGTTATTTGATGAATCAACGTAAAATAAAATGATGCTGAGGGTGAAAAATGGAGGCTTAGAGTGAGTAGTGCTTGCGGACTGTCTATTGATGACTATGGCTATATAGTTATTATTTAACATTCATCCTGCACCACGTAGTGCCTTTAAATACTTGATGTAAATAACTAGGAAAGCTCTGGAAAGCTGTCTTTTAAAATGTGTTTTTCTTATCATAGAAAACGTGTTTTAAACTGTTACAGGACACGCACATGTGGTTATCCTTGGGAAAATGTTATTTATTTAGGAAATTTTTCATTTTAAGAGATTAAAAACATATATGTTGTCAACTCTTGAACTTATTTTATTTAACGTTTTCATATAGGAAATCATCGTCAAACTATATATATATATATACATGCATATTTCTAAAGGAAATTAGTACTAATAGAGTTAAGTAAAGAAAATCAACAGAAAGGATTGTGTTAAAAACAGCAAATCCAAACCTCTGATAATTATATTAGTTTGCTATAATTGAAAAACAACAAATCGAAACAATCATAAATTAGACAAAAACGCTACACTTATTGAAAAGATTCCAAAGTACAAACTATAACGTGGGATTATAAGATGTACCCTCGGTTTCGGAAGAGACTGAAGAAGTAGAACCCACATTACAATGGGGATACCTCATTTATCAGTATTAACCTTATATATAGGAAAATAAAGTAAAGGAATACCAATAGAAATATAAATTAGGATAACAAGGTGTGGTTGCTCAAACCCACAATGTCCTACATCTATATCACCTTTCACTGCTTGCAGAGAGTTATGGAAAGGTGACTGCTCTTCAAAGTAAAGAAGAAGAAAAAAATAATTGAAAAACAAAAGTAAAAATAATAGAGAAATAAAAAAATACATAGATTCAATTATATTTATATTTCTTCCGGAAATAACCTGTTAAATTTATAAGCCTCTTAGAATAAAATCGTCGTTGTTATGGTTAGCAGCTTGTACGACCAGTTATGTCTAATTATTGAGTCGTAACGCTTTTATAAGTAGATACTTCCTTCTAATTGATTTATGTTGCATTGCACTTGCTAATCTGTTGTTGTCTTCAGGGAAGTTTTCAGAAGAACTATTTATGGTAATGGCTGGGATTCTGTCACGCGTCTTTTAAGTCAAGATTTTGTGAGTTATCATCTTGTCTCATATCTTTCCTATTAGACATCAAATCAACTTATTTTTTAAATGTTTTAAAGAAACATATTCAGGTTTGTTTTTCACCAGTTCTGAGTTCAAAGAAGACTGATTTTATTTTTCATTTTTCAGGTGTCTTTTGTACGGTGTTAGTTTAGTGTTTTAATTTATGTTATTTGGTTTTCTTCTTACAGGCAGAATGACTTTACTGAGTGTTGTATTCTTTCATACTCATGAATTCTAACTTCATTGATATTTTTGTTCTTATCTACTGGAATACGTATATCACAGATAACAAAGTAAATGGTATATTTCCTATTCATTGGGGACTTAGGGAATTGTAAGTTGTAATCTTATTGTGCTGCGACTTGTGAGCTATAATTTTGACTTTATGTCGTTAACATACATATTTTTATGTTTTGAGAATAACCCTTTACGAATAAAAATGGGTTGTGTGTGCAGTGTTTTCCCTGTTCATTCTCGTTGTTGATGTTTCATGTTTTCTTCATAAAGTGTTGCGAGTACCTAAAAATAATGAGTACTGTATTTTCATTCCGTCTTTCTAGATTGTTCGATATTAAAAATCTTGCGTGTTTGTTTTTCTGGAAATTAAGCATTTTACCTTTATCCTGTCGGTATCGCTTGTTTTGTAGTCGACATTTTTACCTGAGCTGTAATTTTTTTGTAAACTTCTGTGATATAAAAACGATGTGTCTTGGTAATCACCACGTCAAAGAATGGGAGTTTGTTACATTTTTCAATTTTTGTTTTGGAATGTCGTTTCTTCGGTTGTTCATAAGATTTGAAATTTGTTTGTAATTTATATTACGAATATATTTTCAACATATTTGAGCCAAAGATATTTTAAGGTTGTAAACATCGAAATTTCCATTAAGTGACTTTTACTGAGTAACGGTCATGGAGGTGAGCCCAGAGTTGGTCCTTTTTTTAATAGAGATGAGCCAGTAGTTCGGCCTTCCTAATAGAGAGAACCCCACCAGTTAGTTCTTTTATAATAAAGGTGATTCTATAGTTAGGCCTTCTTAATTTTTGTTAATAGTATTTATATTCAAGTTGGGAGTGGGTTTTGTTGACACAGAAGGCTGTGAATTTTACTAGTATTAAAATTGACAATTTTCACATTTTTGGCAACGTAATTGTGATGTGTCAAGGTTGGTACATCAATGAAAAGATTGACTGTATCGAAGCTGATCACCGTGTCTTGCAAGATTATTGTGGTTGATTTTGCAGTCTCTACAAGTAAGTACAGTTCGAAGCATAAGATGATGTTTTATTTGTCAATAATGATGTTTCATATACCAGATATCTGGTGAATGTGTGAAGTGGTGAATCTTTGAAGTCGATCATGAGCCAAAGACTTTACACCATAAATGTTTGGAATGATGCTGTTAGTCACTTGTTTCTGTTCTGAATGTTTCTGATGTTTCTTAAGGATTAGCTAATTTTCTTTCTATGCTATTTGTTGGATATAATTAGGGTTATTTTGGAATTTGATTGATTATTTGTTTTGTCCGTGATAACGGTGACATTTATTCTGTGTGCTGAATAATTGTTATGATGCTTTTTTCTCTTCAAGTTCCAGTTTTTCAAGTGCAGTTTTCTCATATGGTGGAATAATAGTGGAATCTTCACTTTATGGCTTTCTGGACTGATTAACTTATTTTAACTTTTAAATATTCATTCTCTTGTTCTGATAAGATGTTAAATGTGTCTAATGTGGTTAGAGCTGTATCTAAGATAAATATTTTATTAATGGTTGTTAATATAAGCTTATTGCATTGTGTTTAAGCTCGTTTGAAGTGTGACG
Organism: Carcinoscorpius rotundicauda; assembly: GCA_011833715.1. Lineage (NCBI taxonomy): Eukaryota > Metazoa > Arthropoda > Merostomata > Xiphosura > Limulidae > Carcinoscorpius > Carcinoscorpius rotundicauda. The sequence continues at coordinate 28,361,355 of CM022392.1, forward strand.
ATGCTTCTTGTTTTGCGAATCGATGAATTAAATTAGTTTCTTTGTGTGAATTTCTTCAGTACACATGTATGTTGGTATGAGTTTTTAATAGCTGTGTGTGTCATGATAGACTGTGTTGTATTACCTGTCCTTTGTTAAAATATCTAATGGTCTTCTCTTAATTTTATAGTGACATTGATCCTAACCTGAAGAATGCCTTTTAATATGTGAATTAATCTTTAACATCGTTAAAGGGTTGGTAGTTAATTTAGCCCAATTCTTTAGAAATTACTTTATCTCGATTCTATTTGTGAAAGAAAGTGATGTGTATATATATTTTAGTCGATTTACAATTAAGTTTTTCTAACTTTCTAGAATATTTAGATGAAATGGTAACATTTTTTTGAAAAAGATACTTAACGAAGTCATTTTACAAAGTTTAGAATTTTATCGTATAGTCAGCATGGTTTCACTATGGAAAAATCTTGCCCTACATTTTATGTAGATGAGGGTCAGGGTGTAGATTTGGCTTATCAGGGTTTTCATAAACCATTTGACAAAAAGCCAAGAGCCACATAAAAGAATTGTAAAGAATCTTATTCCTACAGACGTGGGAGATAAGTTAAGTAATTATATAGAAGAGTGGCTTGACAGAAGAAAGCAGAGGGTTATTATAAATGAAACTCAGTCAAACTGGGCTAATGTTGCAAGTGGTGTTTCTCAGGGCTCAGTCCTAGAGCCATTGCTCTTTTTGATTTACATTTCTGACATGGATGAAAGAACGGTCAATAAATTACCTACATTTGCTGATGATATTGAAGTCTTGGGTGTCGCTGGCTGTGAAGAGGATGCTGCTTCTTTACAAAAGGATTTAGATCATTTAGTGAGCTGGGAAAATAAATGGCAGATGGATTTTAATTATGATAAATGCAACATGTGGGTCATTATAATTTGAATTATAAGTATAATTTCCATGGAATAACCTTAACAACGACAAAATAAATCAATCTTAAGCCATCTAAGCAGTGTGTTGTTGGTAGTGATGGAGCAAATAACATTTTGGGTTATAACTACAGTAATATTGAGTACAAGACTAAAGATGTTATAATTTCATTGTATCGGTTATTGGTTAGGATGCATTTTGAGAATCGTATTCAGTATTGAGCTCCTTACTTTAGTAAAGACATTAAATACTTGGAAATGGTTCAGAGAGTTATTAAAATAATACATGGAAAGGAGGGGTTGTTATATAAGGAGATATTAAAATCCTTAAAACTGTTTTTTTTTTTGAAAACGTACCAATTAGAGGGGCTCAGATTGAAGTGTTTGAGATTGTGAAAGGAATTGATAATTCTGATGCATTGATATTTTAATACTTAAAAGCGAGAATTATAGAACAAGAGAATACAAATATAGATATAAGAATGTAAAAGCCGACTCCAGCTTTTATATTTCAAATAGGATGGTTGGTCTATGGAATGGATTGTTTTCGAATGTTGTGGGGGCAGTAAATTCGAGTGTGACTAAAAGAAAGCTTGATTGATATATGAATGATAAGGACTGGCTTTAATTTTTGTTTATTTATTTGTTTAATTGTTTTAGTTTGGCTTAGAAGATTGGGTAGTGAAGGTAGACCAACAAGTCCATTGTTGTCCTTAAACATTATGTTATGTTATTGAAAAACTATTTTAGTTTAGCCATAATACACGTATGCTCGTATGTTCATTTATTGGGTTGTATAGATCCGCCGATTACAGTGGCCCGACATGGCCAAGTGGTTAGGGCGCTTGACTAATAGCCTGAGGGTCACGAGTTCAAAACATATATGGTCGCCCTTTCAGTCTTGAGCATTTATAAAGTGACGAACAATGTTACTATTCGTTGGAAAAAAATTAGTCCAAAAGTAGGTGGTGATGATTAATTGCCGTCTCTCAAGCCTTTCACTTCTAAATTATTTAATTTTGCACAAAGCTACACGAGACTTATCTGCGCTAGCTGTCCCTAATTTAGCAGTGTAAGACTAGAGGGAAGGCAGACAGTCATCACTATCCACCGTCAACTCTTGGACTACTCTTTTCACAAACAAATAGCAAGATTAACTGCATATTATAACGCCTCTACAGCTGAAAGAGCGAGAATATTTAATGCGATGGGGATTCGAACCCGTGACCCTCAGATTACGAGTCGAACGCCATAACTCACCTGGCTATGGCGAGTCATATATTAAGGTAAGTTATTGTTATTTTGAATTAAGCACAAAGCTACACAATGGGCTATCTGTGCTCTGCCCACCACTGGTATCGAAACCCGGATTTTAGCGTGTAAGTCCGCAGACATACCGCTGAGCCACTGGGGGGTATTAAGGTAAGATGAAACGTTTGATTAATCAATGATCAATTTTTTGCCGTAAAATTTACGATTATTCCACGAACATCATTAAGTTACACCTTTAAAAACAATTAAATATTTATATATGCACGATATAATGTCAGCAAGCTTCCGAAGTCCTCGTTTGCTTTTATGTTTTGTACCTTTGTAAAATATATTTAGTTTTTCTATTATATCGTTCAATAATAAGACAATATTTTCAACTGTTGTGTCCTTTCTTTTTTGTTTTTTATTGAGTCTTTCTATTTGTCTGAAATGATAACTAGATAAAAAATAAACCAATAAATAGGCTTTTAATAGGCTGTGAGATAAAGAAAAAATGAAGATACCGTTTTATTCTAACGTTGTCAAATAAATAGTTTTTTCGTACAAAAAACCAGAGGAATCTCAGTATTTCGCCTTTGTGTGAAAACGGCTGTAGATTGAAAGAACATGTGAAATAAAGGTGATTAAGGTGCAAACACAGGAGCAATCGTTTCTTAATATTATAAAGTGAAATTCACTATGCAAGATGCACTCAAGCACAAATGACTTCTTTTCGTGCAACCTTCTTTTCAAATTGATCCTTGTGATTGACGGAGTTTCACAGAAAACCTTTATGATCTCTAAAGATAAATAGCTTTCTCATTCAAGCTGCCTGATACTGAAAGATCCCTTACCATTACAGGAGTTATTTTTCAGTCGTGTTTTTTTTCTTCTCTCACTTTATTTTTTGTATGCATTTGTTCTCATTCAACGATTTTTGTCAAGTTCTATATAGTTAAAAAAACGTGTGATAAAATACACAATAAAAAAGTAATTCTGTGAATTAAGTGTCACTTACAGGTTGTTTGATTTATAGACTTGTGTAGAAGTGAATGTTTATAAACCTGTTTTTTTTTCGATTTGCAAGAAGTATTCTTATTCATTCCTTTCACACTCAATTGAGCGTTTTCAAGGTAACTGATGCAGTATATATGGATGACACAAGATGATTCGTGAGATTATTAAATGGCTAAGTTTTTAAAATCACTGGGAAAGTGTCGTGCCAACTTTCAAAAATCGAAATGTAGTAGTTTTGGATTACATAACTCAAACAAGCATATAAAATCTTTTAAAACCTTTAGGGTTATTTTCAAAAGCTTTTCTGTCATAAATATGCTCGTACATTTTGGTCTGATTATTTATTTTTTGAATTTCGCGCAAAGCTACACAAAGGCTATATGGGCTTGCCGACCCTAATTTAGCAGTGTAAGACTAGAGGGAAGGCAGCTAGTCATCACTACCCACCGCCAACTCTTGGGCTACTCTTTTACGAACGATTGACCGTCACCTTATAACGCGCCCACGACTGAAACGGCGAGAATGTTTGGTGCGACGGGGATTTGAACCTGCAACCCTCAGATTACGAGTCGAACGCCTTAACCATCTGGCCATGCCGGGCGTATCTTTGTGGTAAAAAACTCTTTCGAACACACAGCTATAATACCTTTTTATTTAAAACCACAACGGTTTGAAACTTAAAACTTACAATTAATCGCACTTATTAAAAATAATTAATATTAGAACAAGTAATTGGTTCCGCTGTATCCAATAATTTTCTAACTATATATTTATATATACATGTATTTGTCATAAAAAGTAAGAAACAAAAATACCTTACACTATAACTTACCAAATAAATTCATACACGCATTACACCATTTATTTGAACATATAGGCGAACAAACAGACATGATTTCACGTAATATTAAAGTAAAACCACAAAATTGAATGTTTATTTTGAAAAATGTATCTCATATTATTAAAGTTGAGACTTGAAGAAGCCTAGAATATGTGTGTTCGTGTTTCTTATAGCAAAGTCACATCGGCCTATCTGATGAGCCCACCAAGGGGAATCGAACCCTTGATTTTAGCGTTGTAAATCCGCAGACATACCGCTGTACTAGCGAGGGGTCCTACGCTATGTGTATAGCCGCTTCGAGAAAAATAAAACACACAACTTATGTGTTACAAATTTTGGGTTATTTTATTCTCTAGAACACTAAACGATATACTAAAATTATATTCGATGTTTAATATTCAAACGCTACACGATGTATCAGTAGATTTCTCCATTGTTATTAAAGGGATCTGTAAAATCATAGCGAGATGATTAATGTTTAACACCATTGAAGTTTGGATTGTTTTTAACACTACTCCTTTTCCGTTTGCTTCCGTAGATGCTATAAAATTATGGGATAAAATGCTTGAAAGTAACTTAGCAATAGAAATATTAAACTTGAACATGGACGTACAACACTAAACGGTCACTTGCAAACTCTCTATATATAACAGCGAAATAACCTAAACAGTGGCCTAAATGCTAAATGAGGGAACTCAGTATAAAGTACTGTCTTTCGCAGCTACGAAAACATTCCCTTAAAGGGTCTGCAGTGCTCCCGTTTACGCAAGATAAATGGTATATCTCTTATTACAGGCTGAAAACCAATGATAAAGTCACAAATTTAATACCTCGATAGATCACGCTCACAGCACGTTTTTAGTCCTTATAGGCGTACCTGATTTTCGATTCGAAGGTGTTAGAAATCCAACCAAAACTACTGTTTGTCGTGTTCCAAATACAAGCCTTCATTAATTTCTTTAAATGCAAATACATTTGTCCAAAGAACATGGAGGCACAGAAACAATGAGATTTTGTATTAATTACTTTAGGTTACACATAACGAACAAGCATACTATATATATAAAACTTGACATTTATACATGTATATATATTTCCACAAAACATCACAATTTAAACAGAGAAAATCTACATCAAATATCACCAGGAAAGTTTTTACCCAGAATAGCAGTAATAATTCAGCTACAATAACTCGACAATTTTCGTTGAAATATTAAAATAAAATGTAAGTTAATGTATCTTCAGAATTTAAAATACTCAAGAAATTTCAGAATTTTAATTAATTTTTCACTCGTTATAGTTTATATCAAACGACGGAGAAGTATCAACTGATACATCAGGGCGAAATTCACCGCACAACATAAAGAAATAAGTTAAATGAATGATTATAAATCTAATTATGAGACTTTTTATTCCACGTGTCATAATTTAGTTGTGAAGTGTTTTAAAATTACGTAAATTAGTTTAAGAGGCAAAAATATGTGCTGGAAATGTTGTATTTAAGTCATATATTCCAAACAGATCAGAATAATAACATTCAGTATTTTCCGAAATGTCGTTTGATCTCAGAAGGGAATCGAGAAAAAAAATTATCTATGCTTGTTTTTTTTATCATGGTAATTACTGTTTCAGTAAAAGAACAATTATACACAGAATTTAATGCGCATTAACATATGCATTTTGCAATAAGCTTATATATGTGAATGTCTTAGTAATTCACCAGAGGCCATCTTGTTAACGTCGGATGAAAGTGGCGTTTAATGCCAATTTTGCTGAGAATATGTGCGTTTTCTTTTAGTAAGGCCATATCTGGCTATCTGCTGAGTCCACTAGAGGGGAGTCGAACCCTGGATTTTAGTGTTGTAAATCTGTAGACTTACCCCTGTACAAGTGGGGTGACCTGTTTAACACTTTCACAAGTAAAAATCAGAAATAACAGTTACTAGGAAATATAGACAATAAAACCCTAACGTTCCAGATTTAAAATTTTCTTTGATCACCTGTTAAGAAAATAAACGTAAAAGTATGTTAATAAAACAATGTAATATAATATTAAGGAGTGTGATTAAGGAGACAAGTGAAACAGGTCTCCTGAAATTAGCACGGATCGTGACTACGTACCTGCCTCAACATTATAATTAAACATATGAAATATTTAAAGTAGTAATAATTACTATTAAAAGGAAAATAAGAAATTTTCCTGTAAAGTCTAGTAGTGCAATACATAATTAATCTTGCTACCTGACAAATGTGTTGTTAAAAATGTAGCTGCGTTCTATAAATGGTTTCAAATACCAACACACACATACTTGTCCCTCAATGCATTCTTGACTGAACAACTAACTGAATGATAGAAAGTAAGAATTTCTTGTGTGAATAAGTGTTAAAATTTTCTTTTAAAAGTCTCTATTGTTATTATTAAATTAGAATCTAACCAGCTTTTATAATACTTTATGTTAACTTTTTAATACATTGAAAATTTTTATATTTAAATTTTATAACAGCATCTAACAAAACGTATTATTTTTACCGCCCTTAACAAGATCGACTCCACAAGCATACGTCATTCATTGTCTTTTTGATGCCCATTTTAAATCAGTTTCGCTGAAGATTACAAATTCCATTGTGACAAACTTCTTCAACAGATGTTGAGGTCAATCTTAGACCAAGTTCACAAATTTTAAACATGCCTTCTAATGCAAGACCACTTTTGAGCAAACCAAAAGCACAAAAGCCCCTTTGACCTACACTGAGAGACTTGGCAGGTGTTTGGTCGAATTTGACCGCTATAGATTCAGTCTTTCTTGGCTCATCTTTCTTTTAAAAACAGCAGATAATTTCGAGGTGCGGCGTGATTGTTTAGCTTGTGAGCCTTTATCAACTTCAAATTTCCCTTTATTATCTTAGTAACAATATTATCAGATATAATCGGCTTCATGACAATGCCTTGTAGAGTTGAAAGATTTATTTTCGTAACCAAATCCTTTACTTTGCAGATGAAGGCTTTACTGTAGATTAATTTGAGTATATGGTTCTACAGCATGTTTATGTTTAAAACATGCTGTGATGTGAGATTTTACGCTTCCACACAGAACATTTAATGCTCTATTCTTCTAAACGCTTTCACACTTTTCTTAAAACCAATAAATAACCTATCTAGAGAAATTATCTCTGTTAGAAAGGATTTTCACGTACGTTTACTCATTACAACATTATATATATACAAATACTAACCAAATCGTTTATTATTTAGATTTTTGTTTTTGTTTTGTTTGTTTTTTGAATTAAGCACAAAGCTACACAATGGGCTATCTGTGCTCTGCCCACCACGGGTATCGAAACCCGGATTTTAGCGTGTAAGTCCGCAGACATACCGCTGAGCCACTGGGGGACAATTATTTAGAACAGTGAAATTAGTTTAATTCAACAGGTATAATTGATTGATTGATTATGATTAAGTAAAGCTACACAATAGACTATATGTGTTTTACCCACCACGAGTATCGAGAAAAATAAAAGTATTTGTTTTTATATTTTGTTTTCGTATTATAAGTGCAACTTATTTAATAATTGAAATTACCATCTTTTGTCTCCTTTAGTTTTTGGGCTGGGTGGTTAGGTGCTCAACTCGTAATCTGAGGGTTGCGGGTACGAATTAGGGTGGTTAACGCAGGTAGTCCTCGTGTAGTTTCGAGCGAAATAAAAACACACCCACAATCTTTTAGTTTTAAGTGTCTCTCTTCGGCGGTTGATGTTTTTTCTATTTTATTTTTTTTTTAATCTTGCGTGTTTTCGGAAATCTACAGTAAAAGAAGTGTCATTGTTAACTTACGGTTGTTCATAATTTCTGAAAAGAACATTCTTTTAGGACACGTTTTAAACCGTTAATGCGTTCCGAGATATGTGTAGGTAAGGGCCTTTGTGTTACTTTAATATGTATATATTTCCCTCACACATACAAAATATAATTTGAGATTTACGCATATTTTACTTTGCATCTCTAATACCCATTATGCATTCTTGCATGTGAAGTATTTTTATCATATTACTTAGGTTGGAGAAACGTACGCTAAAAATTATTTGGATATTTTACCAGTTTATTCTGTTATTCTGATTTGTATAGTGGGTTGAACGTATCAAACATAAGTTAACTTATGCAACTACAAAACAAAATAAAACTATTTATTTTATATTTAAAACTGATACAAAAATCAATAACCTAAATATAAATCAGTTGGCGAAGAAAGAGGTTTTGCAATTCTTTACGCACCAGCAGCAGGAATGTAATAGAAGAGCGTTTGCAAAATATATTCACCTTTAAAATTATCCGAGAAATTTCAACACGAAGACTATCTGCGCTATGTTGTTGTTTTTTTAAGCACAAAGCTACACAATGGGCTATCTGTGCTCTGCTCACCACGAAAACCGGTTTTTAGCGTTGTAAGTCCGCAGACATACCGCTGAGCCACTGGGGGGATTATCTGCTCTAGCCGTCCATAATTTAGCAATGTAAGACTAAAGGGAAGGCAGTTAGTTATCATCACCCACCGCTAACTCTTGGGCTACTCTTTTACCAACGAATAGTGGGATTGAGCGTAACATTATAACGCTCCCACAGTTGAAAGGGCAAACATGTTTAGTGTGATGGGGATTCGAACCCGCGACCCTCGGATTATAAGTTGAACGTCTTAACCCACCTGGCCATGCCGGGGATAAGAGAACAGACAGAAAAACCGAAACCCTACTAAAACAGATAAAAGAAAAAAGCTCTTTACTAGAGAGATTACTGACAGAATTGAAGTCAACTCACAGTCGTTCATCATAAATGTAGTTTTTATCTAAGATCCTTAAACCAGAGTTATTATAAGATTTAAATTTTGCCTGTGACTTTGCAAAGGAATCATTTTTTGAGTTTGATTATCAGTTAGCTAAAATTGTGCTTAGAGCACGCGCCATCTTCTTTAAGGAATATCTCTCATGTCGTAATTAGACAGAAAACCCGATCTTATGTGCTTTGGATGCCGTTTTGCCTTTTATCAATCAGTTATTGCAGACAATATACATATATACATATATATAAGCAGTGTGTAACAGTTTTACTGCTTTCCTCGGAGACAATACGAATTTTGGCAATATCAATTTAGACATCAAAATTGTAATATTAAGCATTATTCTGTCCAATGGTTGATTTTTATAAATAAAAATAATAGTGTAGCAAAAGCAAAGAAAAATAAATAATTACAAAATATGTGTAATTATCGAAGAATTTGTACTTATACTACGTAATAGTTTAGACAGTACTTTGGCTTTTTTAACATAGTATATAACACACTAACTCATTAATATAGTTTTTTTAATTATGTAAATCTAAAGTATTATCACATTTTAATTTTCGTACTACTTTTTATGTTATTCTATGCCCATATCTCAACTATTTCTAAGTAATAATTTTTATTGGTTTATTAATAAATGATTAAAATGTGAAAACTGAAAAGTCTTTGAAACAAGACTTTATATTCGCATCAGGGGTATAATTGTTTTATTCTCTTGATAACGTTGACACAAAACAAAATACATTATAACGATATCGTAGTTATATCTTTTAAATATTTAGAAAACCTTTAATCAATAGTGACTTCTTAAAAACCATATTTTTTACGTGTAATTGCAGAGAAAATTAAATAATTTTGTATTTTCTAACATATGGTATGGTTCAATTTTAAATGTTTTAATGAGAAACATTCATCAATACTTGGTGCCTTCTACAAAAACATTCGTATGTATCAAATGACTTACACTTAACATTATTTTCTACAACTTTTCATTATTACACCGATTTATCAGACTTTTCAGGCTGAATTGTTTAATTCTTCGTTTCAAAAGCACTTTCTTTCTCATGTATAACTTCTAAAGTCTTTCAGACACTAAGAGGCTTCTAGAATTATCGTTCTTAACATCTTTGCTAATTTTATTTAATTACAACAAAACTTCGTAACTAAGAGCTCTTAGCAAGAAAACAAAACAAAACTTGAATTACTTGTATCGATTTTCAATCAGATTTTGTACTATAGTAGAATTAAATTTCTACTTAAAATGCTGAAAACGTACAACACTAAATTCATCTAGTATGTCATCACATTTCAGAATATTAAATAGAATGGTTAAAAAAAGTATATATTTTTAAGTTATATCTACATAGACAATAGTACTTTACTAAAATAGTTATCAGACACAATAATGAGATCTAAACTTACATTTCTGTTCACTAGTAATAAATCTATATAATCATAATAGTACTGCCTGTCGTATGTCCAGGTAACTGCTTGGCAGTATGTGGATGAATCGTCAAGAAAATGAGTAACGACATACACTAGGCCAAGGGAGATATACCTGAAACGTTTTCAGCTTTGAAATTTTCGTTTTGCTGTTTATGGGCATTCTTTTACCACTACTTCTTTGCCCCCTATTGATGGAACTTCATCAAATGTAGTACAAAGGTTCCTTGAATCCATTCAAAGAAAAAAGGCATAGTTGTGGTTTGCAGTTTTTATGGGGTTCTTTGATTTTTTTACTAGTATGTAAGGAAGCATCTTATCATGTTTTAAGATAACCTTTCATTAATCATAAATTTACATAACTTCCGCCCAGGGGACGAGTACTCTAGGTGTTTATAAAATATGTATGACAAAGATATGTTGTGCTATATATAGACTTCTCGATTCATAAACACAGAACGTCTTGAAAGTAACTCAATCAATTGTATTTATGCTATTGTATTTTTATCCAAAACTGTTCATTACCATTATTTTTTATAGTTTTTAATTTTCTTTCATGACGGAAATGAGAATTTATAAAAAAGGATAAATATACAGAGTTCTCACCAGTAAAATATTTATTTCAATTAAAATTTTACAGTTAGAAGTTATAATATTTTAATAAGAAGTTTATATAATAATTTATTGATAATTCATTGTTTTCTAATTGCTGGAATAATTTGCTTTCAATGTATTGTGTTTAATATTGTAAGATATTAACTTTTACGAGGCTTCAGCCATTCATCCATATAATGATAGATACAATACAAAGCCTTCTTTCAAAACATCCAACATATTATTAGTTTAAAGTTTTGCTGGTTAAAAGTTAACATCATAAGTTAAAGCTAATTTAATATTAAAACAAAATTTCAAACTTCAATGATTGTACCCGACACTTCTACCAAGATACGAAAATTATGAAAAGAAGACACGTAAATAATTTGTCATTCGGTTCAGAAAATGTGAACAAAAGTTGTTTATTAGATTAATAACTATAATGATAAGATAAGTAAAGATATCAATGTGTAGTCTTCCACTGACAACTTCCAAGAATTAATTTTGATGTACCATGCATTGAATGGACGTTGATGTCAAAACAGACTAAGAAAAAACCTCTAGACTGTAATTACATGTTAATATATAATCATATTAAGGTGTTTTCACGTAATGCTTCTCAAAATATCACTTCAACTGTAACTATTTCTTTTATAGAAATTACTATAAACTTCTTGAGTCAAAGAGAAAACCACTATGATTTATAAATTAAAAATTAATTAATGTTCAGTTGAATACAAAGGTTGACGAGACAGTCCCAGATTAATGGGTTTTATATTGTAACCCTAAAATTACTATTTCTATACCTTATATTTATAGTATAATGAATAAGTGATTATGTCATTTGAATATAAGAACAATATTATATATGTGAAGACGGCTGGTTTGGGTTGAGAACATTTTTTATGTAAAGAAGCGAACAATGTTTCGATCTTCTTCTGTCATGGTCAACTATAGGTCAGTTACCTGGTTCTTTCTTTGTGAATCTGACGATGACCGAAGAAGGTCGAAACGTTGTTTGCTCCTCTACATAAAAAAAAATCCTAACCCAAAACAGCCTTTTTTACACATATGTTTTTCTCTACAAGTGGGTTTTTTCGTCATCACTGATTAAAAGAACAACAAATGCGAAATGCATTCCAGTTAAAGTGGAGCAATTTCTGTATTTTTTTCACGAATTTTACAGGGCAGTCTAGGTTATCTGGGCGTACAAAATACTAACCAGTTGATAAATATATCTTTTCTATGTCATTGTTTTGCCGTTCTATACAATTATATTACTATAATTTTTAGTTGAGCTGGAAGCTGAAAGTACGGAAATATCCAGCAATAATTCAACGATTTATTAACTCTTGTGTCGTATTGAAGCTGTCTTTTCTCAAGGTGTACTGTTTCTTCTCAACTTACAGAGCCTTTGAACTAAAAAGGCTTCTCGAAACATACGTTACATTCATTCATTTACAATGAAGTTTTCTTACTGAAAGCTCTGAGAAAAGAAACGGAAACCAGCTTATAATACATTGAAATAAACAGTATTTTAATTCAATAGTGCTTCCTATGGAACCTTATCGATTTTTTTATTTCTCTCAGGTTTACTATAGTAAAGTCTCCTGTTTCTCAAAGGAGTAAAAAGTAAGAGTTTGTGATGAGTGTTGTTAGAATTTTTTTCTTTCCGTTTAAAGGTATACAACTTTACAATAGCAAGGCAACATTAAAATTCAATTAGTATCCCATTACGCTTCAAAATATTAAAAAATGGCTGAGAAAAACCTTGTGATTTCATTGACAGTCTTTATGACTTATTTCTTTCTATTTAGGCAACAGACGTTTACTAAAAGAGTTATCATACACAAGGATAGGATCTATATTGTTGTTCACTAGAAATAAATGATAAAAGATTTAGTTTAAGGAAAGAAATAGGAAAAGTGAGTTGTGTAATAACATTGTTAAAATTCTCGATGCGAACATACAATATTTCGAAAGTAATTCGGTTTGCCTGCATTCTTATTAAAGTGTTTCCATCCAACTGTCCATTTCCATTAATTTCTCTTTTATTGTTGTTATTTTTAGCTTCACAATAAAAATAATCAGATCCAACAATTTATAAATGGAAGAATAAAATACAGATTTGTGATTACTTTGAAGCTTCATTTGAATTCGAAACGTACATTAATGTAGCTGAAATATTTTTTCGCAATAATTTGTTGTTTTTCATTTTGCTTGAGTAGTTTATTTTATGTTTATATATACTGTGATTAAAATACATATTTGAATAATATTATAGACTATTAGCTTCTCTAACGGATTAATCGTTTAGTTATATTATGATGAGATGCAATCTGAAGTCCTCTTAATTTTGAATTAGGATTCTTAAAATCGTTTCAAAATGCCAGAATCACAGGGATTCACTTAACACTTGTCATGGTTGAGGTGCAAAAAATTGAAAACAAAATTCACCGGAACTAGTTACAGTTCGATTCACAAGATACAACTAAACGATGTTTATTTCGTAGAGATTGGAGAAGTAAAGGTATCAATGTGCAATATTTCAATGCAAACTTGAGTTAATTCTTGTATACTCTAAATGTGTGGATATAAATGTGAAAATAAGGTTATGAAGGAGAATCGCTAAACATTAGATTATAATTGAAAGTGTCTGTGTTTTCTTATAGCAAAGCCACATTGGGCTATCTGCCGAGCTTACCGAGAAGGATCGAACTCTTCATTTTAGGGTTATAAATCCGTAGACTTACCGCTGTACTAGCAGGGGGCCTAATTTAAATAAATATAGGATTAAATTTAAATATCACTTTCTTGAATTTATAAGCGTTTGTTTTTTGAAATAAAACAGCCATCTGTTTTTTTTATGTTCATGTACAAGTAAGCTATTTTTGGAATGTTTACAAAGAAACAAGTTGGATTACGTGCAAAACTGTGTTAATATTGCAGTCTGCCTTAAGAGGTAAGAAGTATCTAACTTCAATAAGAATATCAAAAAACTGTTTTTCTTCTCATTCCACTTAGCACTCATGAATACGATTTATGTGTGTTTGTGTGTTTTTATTCTATATCTGGCATGTAATCTCAAAGTGTGATAACGTAATATTTCTTACTTTGTCGCTTCAAATACAATTACTTCTTTTTGTATAAAAAATACTAAAAACTTATTGAGTCGTAGAGAAAGCAAACAGGATTTTTAAAACAAAAATTAATTAATGTTCATTTGTGTCAAATAGGTCGACAAGAGACTTCCAGATTAAAGGGTTTTATAATGTAACCTTAGGATTATGATTTCTTTAATTATATTTATAGCATGATGAATAAGTGATTATATCCCTTGAACAAAATAACAGCATATGCGAAGTACATTTTCTTTAAAATAACGTGTTTTATTTTCTTTACAATTTTTACTGAACATTCTTAGTAACTTGGACGTATTAAAAATGGTATGAAATACTAATTAGTTTATAAATAAATATCTTCTACTTCACTGTTTTGTTGTTATGTACAACTTTGTTTCTAGTATTTTTAGTTGAACTGGAAGGTGGAGAAACAGAGATACCCTGCAATATTACAGCTATTCCAGAGGATGACATTCCCACCATTGTCTTATGGTATAAAAATAACGTTACTACACCCATTTACACTCTTGATGCCAGGAGAGGATCTCTAACTCAGGCCCGACACTCATCTGTCTACAAGGTGACTCGAGTATACTTCGTTATAGACAAGGAGCCAGCTGTACTGAGGTTTAAATCATTGAAGACTAGTGACCAAGGGTCATATCGATGTCGGGTGGACTTTAGCCGAGTTAGAACTCGCTACACCGACAGCGTTCTGAAGGTTATTGGTCAGTGGTCAGTGGTTGCAGTCTTTTCTTAATTAGATCAATAATATTTTTTCTACGAAGTTTTCATTTTTGTTTGGTATTTCTAAAACTGTAAAGTAGCATCGTTCACCTAAATATAATCATTTTATGAAAAGTTTACTTCTATGTTTCGTTATTTTACGTTAGAACAAATAAAACAATTTTTTATCCTTAAAAACAGTCAATGTTTTGTAAATATTTGCTGACTGCCAAATTGTAACCGAATTCAGGCTTAATTGACAAAAAGCAAATAAAAGCTGGTAACAAAAAAATAAAATTTAGCGCACAAAAGGTTTTGTAATTAATTTCAACATTATAAAATATTACTTTCGTCATATTTCAATTTAAATGAAAATCAGCTAAACTCTTATGTATAAGGGGAAAAAACCATATTTAGAGAAAAGTAAAATACGGTATATCATTTGAAGAATATTCACCATAATTGCTCCTTTTTTTTGTTTGTTTTGGAAATTCGCACAAAGCTACTCAAGGGCTATCTGTGCTAGCCGTCCCTAATTTTGCAGTGTAAGACTAGAGGGAAGGCAGCTAGTCATCACCACCCACCGCCAACTCTTGGGCTACTCTTTTACCAACGAATAGTGGGATTGACCGTAACATTATACACCCCCACGGCTGGGAGGGCGAGCATGTTTAGCGCGCCCCTCGGATTAGGAGTGCACGCCCTAACGCGCTCGGCCATGCCAGGCCATAATTGCTCCCAATATACTATAAAAAGTTAATAATAGACAAAAAATTAATTTAAATGATAACAGTATAAATCGAACTGATTTCTCTATTTTCAATCTGGCTTATTTTATTACATTCTGAACAACAGCTTTAATTTCAGAATTGTATGGATTATGAAATTACTAACAATATTAAAACGTATTGAAAAAAACTTGATTTCGAATTGAAGCTATGACATAAGTTGAGGCTCACGGCTCATTATAGAGAAACATAAATTATAATTTTCCAAGTGATTTATTTAATTAGTTGTAATACAGAGATTACACAGAATAGCTAATTATTTATTTGTTTTATTTAAGAAACGAAATTACGCATAATGTGCAATTAACGAACATTAGTTGTTTACAAAACAGTTCAAAAGACAATCTGGATAATTAACACAAAATATCTTAAATTAAGAATAATTGAGAAAGTTACGTTTACACACACTAAACAAGATTTACATTTTAAAATGTTCAACAGAGTACGTTTACAGAATTACTCGCTAAAATTCAACGTTCGATTCCCCCAGATGTACAGATTGGAGATAACTTATTACTTAGTTTTACGCTTACAACAAATAAATATTAACAAATTACTTAACAAACTTTATGAATATTAGAAAGAGAGACGTTTTGGCATTCAGAATGGATTTTCTGCCAATATCTAACTGAATTGAAAAGTGCTGTTATTTTTGTTGTTTTGAATTAAGCACAAAGCTACACAATGGGCTATCTGTGCTCTGTCCGCCACGGGTATCGAAACCCGGATTTTAGCGTGTAAGTCCCCAGACATACCGCTGAGCCACTGGTGGGCTCCTTTTATTTATGCTACCTGAGTTAATCTTATTTAAAACTTTTGAACAGTGACAGTTCTATTTTCTCACATTAGTCAGGGCTGGCTATGAATTAATATGTTCAGACTGTGAATCCGAAGTTTGTAGTTTGCGCCTCATTATTCTTAAAATGCTCTCTCCACCTTGAGGTCATAAATGATGGCCAAACCTCACCATTTTGTCAGACCAAAGTAGCCCAAGAGTTGGTGATTGATGCTGTGTTTTGATTAATTGCCTTCCTTTTAATGTCTCTGTTTAAATTTACAGACACTTATGTACAGAAAAATACTGTGTGGCCTCTTCCAAAATTACGAAATAAACAATATTTTACGTGTGATTAATCTACGATATACGAGGTGATACATTATTTACGAAAATCAAAGAATCAAAAATAAAATAGAAATAGGTTCTACTGGCAACAGAAATAGCACATTGGCAATGTGGAAACCTTGAAACTAAAACCTAAACATGAAATAAGTTAAATATTGAACATTTCTGCGACATTGCAAATATGAAAAGTGTAACATATAATATAGAAGTACCACACAGACAATTAACCCAAAGAGTCGCAATATGCTAAATATACAGGCGAAGAACAATTCCTTTGTTAATTTTAATTAAACAGTTTTGATCAATACAAAATGTAAATATGTTTTAGTAAGGTTTTGTGTTGATTAATGTCAAAATACTAATTTTAAGTAAATTTATTTCATACTCAGAATGACTGTTATCATTAATGAAATACTGTGTCTTTATTGAATAATATAACATCATACAAATATTCCAATCCTACCCGTATAACATTCCCTGAACAGTGATCCTTGTTTTTCAATTCTCATTGCTTCTTAGAAAGAAGAATTAAAAACTTACAGTTCTTAAAACAAGTTATACAGCTCAAGGCATTCTGACGTTATCCTTTCATGTTTAATACGGTAAAAACCTGAGTTATTCTGTTGATTAAAGAAGGTGTGTAGAACCAGACAACGATCTTATTGTCGTACAACAGAATTCAGATAATTAGTAAAAATAACTCAAGCAGACATAATTATTTAACGTGTGAGATACAAAGAAGAAAAACAAAAATAAGAATGACCAAAAAAATTAAAAGTAATTTATGTAGAGGTTTATTTTCGGTCTCTCTAGTGCCACCCCAAAAACCTGTGATCAGGGACAAGTTTGGCAAGGTGTTGCGAAGCCTAATTGGACCATATAATGAAGGGGATTCCTTAGTAATATTTTGTGAAGTTGTCGGAGGTAACCCTTTTTTTTATTTTAACGTATCCACATATAATTAAGTTTGATGTTGATATCTGATTTGTTTTATTGTTTATAAACTCCTTAACAATGATAATAATTGTTGTATGCATTAGAAAACCTGTAATAACATGCATCTTATGTAACTATCAAATAAATCTTCAATTTCCATCTTTTATTGTGCGTTGCAGTTAAGTTAATGTAAAATCCAAATTGAATTACTACTCAGTTGATTGATTTCAGTTGGTGTGAATTTTGAGTAATGTTTTTCGCGTAATTTATTAATTTAGAGTATTTTGAGTTCTGGCCAGGCGGAAAGGGAAATAAAGTCATTTGATTGGTTAAAACAATCATGCAGATTCTACGACATAGAATAGAGATAAAATTCTAATAAATATATCTGTAGTTTACCTGTAGTATCGCTAGGAAAAAATTACAAAAGCTTTATTCTTGATCTATGTTACTCAAGATAGAGATAATAAGTTGACGAGCTTTGCATAAAACGTTTTACGAAAATACATAAGCTTCAGGTTTCCAAACTGCTTTAAAATTTTACTAACTTATGAAAATAATAAAATAGCTAATCATTTTTTTTGAGTTTTTAAAAATAGTTAGTCGGTGTATCTTTGACAAAAACTCTCAGTGTAATATTTCTTTAACTTTAAATAAAAATGTTAATGCTCTTATCAATGGATAACTCAGGCTAACTGAAAATAAATTCGGCAAAGTTTGTGTAGTACATAATTAGCTTTATTAATTATGGTGGTTTTATTAAACTACAATACAAATGTTGATAAATTTCAGCTCTCCTATCGTGTGACTGCTGCAAGAAGCTGTGTCTAGCATTAATTACATCATAGTTTCACATTCAACAAATATATGTGTTTGTGACATTATTTTAATTGTTTATTATGTTTGTCACAGCTAAAGAGACATCATTCAACAGGCAACCTAATGCATATATAGCATACATATGTAGTTTAGAAAAAAACTGGTTATACCTTACTTGTAATATTAAGGTTAAAGAGTATCCCATTCTATTTTCCTACATTTTATTTACCCCACTTATCCAACAGCATAAAATGAGTTGACTTTGTTGGTTATAGGAACCCTAATAGATGTGAACCACACAAAAATATAACAAAAATATTGTCAACAAAATAGTTATTTAATCCAAGGATTTCTTTCGTATTTTACACAGAAAACGAATGATTGCGCTGATTTCTTTACGCTGAAAATTGTAACGAACAAAAACTAAAGTACTCAATACCAAGGAATCTGTTGGTCCCGTTGGTTGTAAACGGTATAAAAACAAGTTATCACGTTACGGATTAAACAAGTGTTATCCGTGTTGTGTTTACTGTTGCTCTTTTGTTTGTTTGTTTAAACTGGTAATACTTTCAAAAGGGATTCCTGCTCCAGACGTGACCTGGTGGAGAGAATCTGTGCTTCTCGACGACACATTCAACAAAACTGAGGCAGGAACCGTTATTAACGAACTGAAGATTCCTGCATTACAAAGACACGACCTAATGGCAGCTTTCAGTTGTCAAACGCATAGTTATAATATAACTGGTTCTTGGACATCAACTGTTACAGTAGACATGAACTGTGAGTAAATTTGAATAAAGAAAGTGTAAATTTTAGCTAAATGATTGTACACTTCTTGTATTGACATAAGTTTCAGTCATAGACATAAACTAAAGGTTTCTTTATTTAACTTATAATAATGTGGTAAAATATTCACAACCTTAATGAGGGTACGATTCTTTGTTTTATAAGCTAACAATTCTATTGATACCCACACTGTATATATCCAAATCTGTTTCGTGTTATTTCTTCCATTGGAAAGATAAACTCAATATTATCTCCAGCCAGAAAATAAATTTAAATATATCAAAAAGAAGCATTTATTAATAAATCGACCTGTTAATACATGACGACACCATATGATGTCGTATTTTTAAATATGTTACAGACTATAATAATCAAAGGTTCATGTAAAAACCTTTTTTTGCTGTTGTTGTTTTGAATTAAGCACAAAGCTACACAATGGGCTATCTGTGCTCTGCCCACCACGGGTATCGAAACCCGGATTTTAGCGTGTAAGTCCGCAGGCATACCACTGAGCCACTGGGGGGAGCTCATGTAAACCCATAAATTTGTTTGTTTTATTTAATCGTGTATAAAATGGTGAAAGTGAAACTTAAATAGACCCCTTAAATGTACTCTTTTAGTTTTAAAAATCTGGAAGAAAAGCATTCTTCTTCAATTTTCCTACTTAGCAGAAATTGTTTGTATATGTTATTGACGTGTGAGTTTACATTTATAGGTTTTGATTCGAAATATGGCTTCCGTGTTATATAAAATCATTAAAATAAGAAACCATTAGGAGCAAAATAATTAAATTAACGCAAATGATATGTAACACGTTATCGTGATTAACACTTAGTGAGGCATTTATTAGGATACTTTGTTAACGAGTAGTGGTTTCAACGTTGTGCAGTTGGGAATTTACTTGAATCTGTCATTTAGTTTAGTAATGCGAAGTCTAGTTTTCTCTAAACTAGATAATTCGTTAATTAAAAGTTAAACATTAAATTAAAGTTGTGAAAAAAAAGTGAAGAGATTTGACCCACGATGACTCAGTTTAGACAAAGAGTGGACAAAGTACAGATAGCCAATTGTAGTTTTGTGGTTAACAACAATAAGTAAATTTTAGAGAATTTGTAATAACGTTATTTGATTAGAACACTGCGTCCGGACCTCTCCAGTGGCAAACTGGCATGTCTGGAGACTTACGAGGTCTGTTAAAAAAATACGAGGACTGTTTGAATTGCGTGGCTCCAGTTGATTCCGGGAGAATCCGCTTGGTGTCGCTAGATTTGCACAGATCAGCTAATTACGACGCCATTTTCCGATTGCAGATATCTTTATTTGTGTATTAGCTACGCGGTTTTTAGTGAAGTGCGACTTTTTTGTTTGGCGGATTTCGGAATGAATGACCTGAAGGAGCAACGACTTGCTGTAAAATTTTGTGTTAAACTTGGAAAATCTGTGACTGAGACTTTTGCTATGCTTTATACGGCTTACGGTTTTGTTGCTATGAAGCGTACGGCATGTTTCAAGTGGTATGAACGTTTTTAAAAAGGTCGGCAGTCCATTGAAGATGATGAGCGTCCTGGATTCCTTCCACGTTAACTGACGACCCACACGTTGACAAAATCAACACCCTGGTGCGGGAAAATCGACGTCTGAATGTCAGGGAGCTTGCTAAAGAGTGTGGGATATCAGTTACGAGATTTTGACCGAAACATTGAAGACGCACCGCGTTGCTGCGAAATTTTTGTCTGAGAACTCGTGAGTTTTTGGCCAAACACTCAATCACTGTTCTTTCCCACTCCCCTACTCACCTGACCTTGTTCCTTGCGATTTTTTCTTGTTCCCCAAACTCAAGAGGCCCTTGAAAGGAAGAAGATTTGAGACGATTCCCGAGATTAAGGCAAATGCGACGAAGGAGCTGGTGGACATTACAAAAGAAGCGTACCAGGACTGTTTCAACAAGTGGAATCACCGTTGGGATAAGTTTGTGCGTTGGGGAGGAGAGTACTTTGAAGGAGCCCCAGACCTGTAACTTCTAATTGAAGTACATTTTGTTTTACGACGTCAGTTTGCGTATTTTTTGAACAGCCCTCGTACAATGATACCGTGGTGAGCAGAGCACAAAAAGCACGTTATGTAACTTTGTGTTTAACTTCAAAGAATCAAACAGTATTTACACCTAGTATCTTAAATTCAAAACATAAACGTATACGTAATGCTTTAAAACAATATATTTGAAAAGCAAACAACAACTGGTTCACACGCAAAAAACTAGGACATAGGTTTATTGTTAACTAGTAAATTAGTTCAAGAGAGACAAAACAATTTTGCTACCACCTAAACTACAAGAGAAATAGAATATTTTGTTTTAGATAAAGAGAAAAAACAAGAAAAAAAATATCTAATTACTACATTTTTTGAAACCAGTAATAAAAATCGGTTGTCTTTCTCATCTGATTATTATTTTTTATACTGTACATTTTATAAGAATACATGCCAATTTATTTTTTAAACCAAACTGAACACCATTTCTTAGTTAGACCGCTGGCTGTCAGAATCGAGACGGAACCGTCAATTTTCTACGCTGGTAAGGCATCG
Source organism: Carcinoscorpius rotundicauda (assembly GCA_011833715.1). Lineage (NCBI taxonomy): Eukaryota > Metazoa > Arthropoda > Merostomata > Xiphosura > Limulidae > Carcinoscorpius > Carcinoscorpius rotundicauda. Next base: position 28,383,137 of record CM022392.1, read on the forward strand.
AAGCTGGAATGTCGCACCGTTGGCTCTCGTCCAGCCGCTGTCATTAGTTGGTGGCTGAACGACTTGGAATTGAAGTCAGTGAAGACGACTGTTTCGGTTGATGGAAATGCTACCTTGAGTGTGTTGACTTTCAAACCGTCTATTGTAGATAACGGAAAAATCATGACTTGTGTAGCTCAAAATCCGCTTATACCAGATTATGTTTTGAAAGAAGGGAGACATCTAAATGTATACTGTAAGTACAGTTGTTGAAGTTGACAATGAAATAATATATGGGTACAATAAAACATGTTTTATACTCGGGAAGACTAATAAAATAACTCTTTTTGCCACCTAGTGTGAAATAACACATTGTTTTTTATATATGTACGTATATATATACTATTTTTATGTCTACGCCACAATAACTACTTGCCGCAGTTTTTATTATTTTTTTTTAGTGTCCAGAGGAAAATCAGATATTTAACAGCATCCTACCATTCATGTTAACGGATTAACTCATGCAGCTCGCTCAGTTGTTACAGTGCTACAGTACTGGAAAGGTTTTGTGGTATTAGAAAGATTCGAATATAGCTTGCGAGCTCCGAAATTCAGGGATCTACCATACGGACCACACTTGACTTTTATAGATTATCTTACATATTCTTGTACAGATTATTCTTTAATTTGATCATTTAATTAGATATTTGCATTTGATTTCATATGTATAGAAGCAATTTACTTAGGTAACTTTCTGTTTACACTCACCAGTAATAAATATAATTTTGTTTTATATTTTGTGTTTCACAAATAGTTACTTGAGCCTGGTCTACAAGTGATTGTTATTTAGCAGTCAAATATTATGCAAACTAATGACTCCACCTAGAACAAAGAAAAAATTCTGATTTTTAAACTTTATTTCACCCCGATATATTATTTTCTTGGGAGTTATCGAGTTCAAAGTTGAAAACAATATTGTAATTTCATTAAGAAGAAGATGATACGTTGTAAAAAAAATCAGCGTATTCTGGTTTACTTCAACACGTATTTTATGATAAAAAATTGGTATATAAGTAGTATCTTCTGATGTAGCTCAAATTTATAATAATACTAAGACACCGACTTGAATAGGCGAAATTGTAATTGTTTTCTAAGTGCAAAAGAACACAATTAGTTATCTATATGTTGTCTACTACGAGAAATCGACTCTCGAAAGTTAGCCTTGGATTTTATGTTGTAAGTCTATAAGTTACCCGCTGACCTCACGGGGGACAAATTTTGCAACACACGTGTTTGGTTATTTAATTGGATATTTAACCAAAGTCAAACTGATTTTATTTGTTTTAGCTTTCTTCATATGTCCTGTTCTAAAACACTGTTGGTCTTTATCGGTTTTCAAAGTCTGTGGTTGAAAACTAATGGAATAATAATGACCTTTTGTTGTCTTTTGCCAAAAGCAGGGTCTTCACGATGCTGCAATTTACACCACAAAGACGTAAGTAACTTTCTTCAGTTCTGGTGGGTGATGAAGTCGCTTAAATATAATAATAACACAGACTGTCAGTTTACAATAACTAAACCGGTAGAATAACTTCCTATGTAACATTCAAATCTGTTAAGTTTTGTTTGCTTATTGACCTTGAGATACAACGACTATTAAGACTTTTAATATCTCGTCCTCTGGTGGCCCACTGATAAGTTTTAAACTTACAACATTAAAATCCAAGGCTCGATTCCTGCTATGGACACAGAGTAGTGAAAAAAATTGAATTTGTACTAAATCAGATAAACTAAGCAAACCAAATCGATTGCAACAGCTTGTTTATCTTCTATTTAATCTAAAAACTTACTCCAAAACATGTGGATTGTAAGTAAGACTTAATACTTTTATTTTTCCCTTCTCATTCATTTGCAGTCTTTATAATATATTTTTTATCTATCCTTGTACTTGTAATACTTTACGTAACAATACATATATATCACAAATTTTATTACTCTATCATCAACTTGAATAGTTGTTTTTATATCTGATTCGCTATTATTCACACACCGGTTTACTTCCAGAGCTGTTTTTATCTTATTGTAATCTCATATATATTTGCTCTAAATACTGTTGAATCATTAGTTTTCCAGTATATATTGACACTAGTAAAAATTCTGAGATTTGAAACGTTGAGAAAGGTTATTAATATCCGGACGAGAGATGTACCTGTTGGTTTAGAGTAGTTAATGTGCATGACTAAATAACAAAAATATTTAACCCATTTCCATACCTATGCTAAAAATATTTACTGAATTTTATACAGTTCTATTTAATTGATGCAGTTTGGCTGGAAACTTTATTCGTTTAAGTAATTTCTTTAAAATATAATTAACTCGTAAGACGTTCTTATTTTCATTAATTTTTCAAATCTTCAGACTTCTTTTAATTCACAAAATATCATGTTGTAAACACAAAAGTACATCGTTGGTTCATTAACATTTTTGATAATTATAACTTAGCATATTAATTATCAGTACGTCCCCCTTTTGCAACTAACAATTTCAAGCCCCTCCTTCAGTGGCACAGTGGTATATCTGCAGACATATAATGCTAGAAATCGGGTTTCGTTACCAGTGGTGGAGAGAGCATAGATAACTAGCTCCATGTGTAACAGAACCAACAGAAAAAAATTTCAGTTTTAAAACCCTGATAAGCAACTGAGATAAATATAGAGTGGCATGTACACAGGAATAATAAAACGAGAATAACAACAAGGGAAATAGTTCTGTTTACATGTTATCTATAGAAGCAAAACAAATAAACACTTAAAACAACAAAGTAAAATAATGTGTCAGATTCTGGAGGGCTTAATTTGCCCCAGTAGATAGTGTGCCGGACTATCATCTGAGATTTTATGATTAGTGTCTCTTTATTGTGATAAAATTCATGCTCTGAGATTCAGTAGTTAAATGCGTTAAGAATGTGGCAGTCAAATCTTATAATTTGGTCTGACAATAATAGCCCAGCAGTTGCCAATGAATGTATGAATGGTGTTGATCAGCTGGCTTTTCTCTTGCAACCTATCGCTTCAAAATCAGTGATGGCTATCACGGATAATCCTCAAGTAGATCTGCACTAAAGTTAACAAAGAAACAAATATTTATATCAGGTCATTTCACAAGTAATGTCCGCAAATTTAATACAGAAAGTGCATCATCATTTCTGTCTTTGTAGAAGGCTTTAATGACCAAAATATGTAGTAGGACGTGTATAAAAATGTTCAGACAAATAAAAGAAACTAACCCAACTCCACTTTTTCGGAACATTAATCAAATAAACCCTTATAAAGATGGATGTGTCTGAAGAGCACATAAGGCATTTAAAGCTTTATGAGTTTAAAGAAGGCTATAGTGCAACAGAAACTAAACGAAACGTTCAAGATATTTACGGTGCGGAGTCTCTCAGTGAAAAAAAAACTTCGAAGGTGGTTTCCGAAGTTCAGATCAGATAACTACAGCTTAAGTGATGCGCCACGTTCAGACCGTCCTGTTGAGTTTAATGATTTGTCACTGGCTGCACTTGATTAAGATTGTATTGTAACAGTTGAAACTAGCACATAAGCTTCATTCAATCTATTCAACAGTTCACCGTCATCGGCAACAGTTAGGAAATGTGTCAAAACTTGGAAAATGTGTCCCCCATGATTTGACAGAAGCCAGCCTTAGAAAAAGAGTAGACATTTCCACTTCTTTGCGCTTTTATGAACGTAACTCACCTTTTTCTTAGACAGGTTAGTGACTGAAGATAAAAAAAGGATATGTTGAGTGGCACAGAAAATGACTCAGTGCAAGTAAACTGGCTAAAGCACAGCCCAAAATGGACCTCCTCCCCATGAAAGTCTTGTTATGCGTTTGCTGGGTTATTGTAGGTGTGATCCACTTTAACTTGCTGCCATTGAATGTTCCGGTTACATCAGATTTCTATTGTCAACAGTTAGAGCGCTTGAATGTAGCACTGAAAGAAAGGAGGCCTACTTTGATCAGTCGTAAAGGTGTTGTGTTACGCTAGGATGATGCACGGCCTCATACATAAAGGATCACATCTGCAAAGATTGAAGACATAGGCTGGAAAAAACTCCCACATCCTCTTTATTCACCAAATCGTACCTCATCTGATTATTATCTATTCCGAAGTTTGCAGAACTATCTTGAGTGGAAAGAGCTTGAAACACATGAATATTTCAAAACTACCCTCTCTAAAATTTTTCTCCACGCTCCAAGAATTTTATAGAAGTGTCATTCAGAATCCTGTGAATCGTTAGCAGGAAGTAATTAATTATTGGGACATACATTATTTGTTAAATAATTTTAAAAGCGTTTGAAATCCTTTCTTTTTTTCTGAACCTAAAATCGAACATTACTTGAGGGATGATCTGATATATGTATATACAGTGCTGGCCAAAATCGTAAGTCCAATGAACTAAAGAAAAAATATGCATTTTGCGTTGTTAGACACGACCACTTTTTTAAGTAGAACTTTAAAAGATGAAAATAACAAAAGGGAAATAAAAATAATAAACTTTTTGAGCATTTAATAGGGAAAATGTGAACACTGTGAAATTAGCCTAAACACAAGCTTGTCAAAAGTTTAAGGCCATACCAAAAAGAGGTCCTAAACAGGGAAGGAAATGCCCAACAAGGGGTCTCAGTAGTGAGTTGCATGGCCGTTATTGTGAATAAATTCAAAGATTTGCTTTGGCATGGTCGATATAAGCATTTGCAGAAAGCTGGCTGAAGTGTTATTCCAAGTGGCGAAAATGGCTTCACGAAGATCACGGACTGTTTCAAATTGACGTTCATTTCTATAGACTTCCTTTGTCATTCACCCCCAAATATTTTCAATGGGATTCAGTTCGGGCGAACACACTGGATGGTCCAAAAGAATCACGTTATTTGTCATGAAAAAGTCCTTTGTTTTGCGGGCATTGTGGATTGTAGTGTTGTTCTGCTGAAAGATCCAGTCATTTTTACACTGTGAGAGCCTTCAGTCAATAAGGATGATCTCTCCAACATGCCAATATAGCCAGCTGCTGTTTGACGCCCCTGTATAACCTGAAGCTCCATTTTTTCATGGAAGGAGAAAGCACCCCAGATCATGATGGAACCTCCTACACTGCGTCGTGTAGAAAATGTCTCCGGTGGCATATCCTTACCATGCCAGTAACATTAAAAGCCATCTGGACCATTCAGGTTAATTTTTTTCTCATCAGGAAACTTCTTCCACTTTTCTACGTCCCATGTTTGTTGCTTTTCAGCAAAGTTAAACCCAGCTGTTTTGTGGTATGGAAGGAGACGTGGCATTTAAAGATGTTTACGGATTTTAAAGCATTTCTCTCGTGGTGCAGTCTTATTGTTGTTGAGCTGAATTCTGCGCCCGTAAGGCCTTAATCTGGTTCGACGATCGGTTAATGTCTTGGCGGACAACCTTTCAAATTCTTCTGCTCAACGCCGGCGAAATTTTCTTGGGCCGACCACTTGAAATTCTCGTTCCCTATCCCTAAGGGTCTTTTAGTAAATTTGCAACAGTTACAGTTTTACTACGCCGAGTCTCACCAGCGATGGCACGTTGAGAAAGATCTTGCTTTTGCAGCTCGACAGTTTTGCTACGCTCCAACTCTGTCAACTTTTATTGCCTTTGCCATGTTTTTACCCAATGTAACACAGGAAATATCAATGGGAGATGTTGACAACGGTAATGCTTGAACAAAAATGACTACATTTCTTTACGTGTTTACCAATTAACGCTTCGTTTCAGTGTGGTCTTACAGTTTTGACCATCTAGTATTTTGGCTAATTTCACAGAGCTCACATTTTCCCTATTAAATGCTAAAAAAGTTTTTTATTTTTATTTTCGCCCCCCAGTGGAACAGTGGTCATAAGTGTCAATTTCAGTTCTGTTTACTTTTTTTGTTTTTACAATCATACGAATGCATTTTTCTAAAGACATTAATAAACGATAGTGTTATTAGCTTTGTAATTTAGTTCCGTTAGCAATAATTTCAATTTCGATTATTTTAGTTGCTCCAATCACCAGTATCAACAGTTCTGGAGATCTAATCAACCCCATAGTGAGAAATGGGCATGACGTGTTCTTCGACTGTGAAATTCGCGCTAATCCGTGGGTAACTGATTTCCATTGGCTATTCAATGATGAAGAATTGACTTCTAACAAATCAGTTGGAGTTATTATAAGCAATTACACACTGGTTCTTCAAAAAGTCGACCGATCAAAGAGAGGCCGTTACGTTTGTAAGGCCACTAACAGCGAAGGAAGTGGAGAAAGTGACCCTGTTTATCTTCGAGTTGAATGTAAATATAAAGTTTGTTTTCCATATTACGTGCACACATTGTATCTTTTAAGTTTCAGATATAGAGATTGACATACAAGTAAACTTTTACATGTTTTAAAACTCATAAATGAAATATTAAAAAGAGGAAGAAAAGAGAGTTCAAATATCCAAAGTTTTCATTTTTAAACAAATAAACTAGTAAACAAAATCCTCTAGCTGTTTCGGAAGATATCAAGAACCGCGAAATAAATTAAAACCTTTTTTAAACGATTAAAAGTAGAACACCATGTAGTCACTAGGAAACACATTACCAGCTGTTGCCAACAGTTATTACTTGAAATATTATTTTGAAAGGAAATGTTATGTTTTTTTTTAACCTGCACACATATTTTGTTAATATGAAATAACTTTCGTCTGCGAGGAGCTATTATTGTGAAAAGAGCGACATGCAAATTAAATAGCACAACTGTACGAAACAGTTTATTGAATAATAGCGGGCCTGGAATGATCAAGCGCGTAAGACGAACGACTCGTAATCCCAGGGTCGCGGGTTCGCGCTAAACATGCTCGCCCTCCCAGCCATGGAAGCGTATAATGTGACGGTCAATCCCACTATTCGTTAGTAAAAGAGTAGCCCAAGAGTTGGCGGTGGGTGGTGATGACTAGCTGCCTTCCCTCTAGTCTTACACTGCAAAATTAGGGACGGCTAGCACAGATAGCTCTCGAGTAGCTTTTTGCGAAATTCCAAAACAAACAAACAATTGAATAATAGCAATCTTTGATTATTACGTTTTTCCAGGATTGAGTAATAATCATATGAGCACTCTTGATAGATGCGTTCCTCCTCTAATTACAACTATTTCATTCACTAAACTCCTGTTTTTGAAATTTCACTTTATGAATCTGACCATATAGTACGTTGTTAGATTACTGTTTTACAATTTGAACTCGAAAGACAAGTGTGTTCGACGGAAGTTTCCTAAACTTATTCTCTTATATATTTGTTGGAGTTACTTTTTAGACGATTGTGTGAGTGTTTTCAACGTTTATAAAATAGTGGCATAAACGTTTCTCTCTTACTTTCTATTGTAATTTATTTCACCATAACTACGTAAGAGCACGTGTTTCTACCTTGATGTCAGTCTAAAACGGTTGTGTATTCAGTGCAATGTTTATTAAGAGAGATGAATTTATAACAATGAGATTACACAGAAAGTGTGAGTTTTATATTTCTGCTTGCTGTTTCCCAGTTGCTCCAATATGTCGACCAGCTCAGCGTCATGTGTATGGCACGGCAATACACGAAACGGTGAAGGTCTTATGTGAGGTTGAAGCAGATCCAGAGGAGGTTACGTTTCGTTGGATGTTCAATAATTCTCTTGGAAACAGAGAGGTGTTAACATTTAAAGATGATATGGCTCGTAGCGTGGCGACTTTTATCCCACAGAACCAGGAAGACTATGGTACACTAGTCTGTTGGGGAAGCAACAAAGTAGGAATGATGAAGGAGCCTTGTTTTTATAATATCACACCTGCAGGTAATGAAAAACACACAAAGTAGAACTTATCAAAGTTGTGTTTTAAAAGTTCTTTACAGAGTTAGAAATATCCCATTTCTTGTTTAAAACTTCATTTAGAAGAAACAATATTTTAAATGCTTTCTGACATTTGAAATATTATAATTATTCTCCTTTAGCTAAAATTGAGTGGTTAGGCTATACGTGAGAATGGTAATTACGATTCGTGCTTAAGGGAAGAGTTATCATTTGTAAGTTGTTTAAATGAACAACCTACTTGACGAAGTGATTATAAGACGACTTTTTTATCTATTTCAATGCGTCTTAATTAGGCATTCAGTTTTTTATTATAGAAGTGAGGTACGTGATAAGTTTGCTCATCAAGACCGATTATAATGATTGTAAATAAGAAGTTATTTACAGTACATTCATTATTACTGCTGCAGTTGTGTTAAGACACTGTATTGCAAGAGGCAAATATCGTATTTCATTTTATATCTTAGTTTCTTGTAGCAATCGTAACATTTCTAAACCTATACAATATGAATAATATATTGTAGATAGTTGAGCTGTTGAAATCCAAGACATGTTTAAAAATAAAATGAAACATAACACAAATGTTTCTCTCAACCAAAACCATTCTAATCAGTTTATAGATTTAAGTCAATGTTTCGTGTAAAATATTTATTTTGTTCTGTATCACAGATTATTGTCCAAATGATAAGCTCTAACACTTTACAAAATTATACTCTCAATGACTTGTGACTGACAAACTTAGTTTCAATCAATAAAAGTGTGACTCTGTAAGTAAGCAATTGAATATTATCACCAAATAAACAATTTTATATTGTTTAATTTAGTTAACATTATTATTTTTAAATATGACTGATAAACTATGAGTAAGCCATCTTTATTTTATGAAATATGTATGATTTAGTTCTAATATTTTAATAAAAAAAACTTTCTGGGCCTTCAACAGGACCTCCGATAAAACCAGTGAACTGCTCAGTAAAAAACTTAACACTTGACCGTGTTGAGGTTGGTTGTCTGAAAAGTTATAATGGAGGATTGAGTCAACACTTTGTGTTGGAATTGTATGCTAATAACCTACAGAAAGTTCAAAAAAAGCTAACATCTAAGAAACCAGAATTTTTACTTGAAAGACTTTCGAAAGATACGAAATTTCGGATTTCAATTTATGCAGTAAACGCTAAAGGAAGAAGTGAAACATGGACAACGGATTTCAACACCCTTATCTCTTTCGATGAAACTGAAGGTAGGTAGCATGTATTATCGATTAACTAAAGAACAAACTATTAAAAGTTGAGAACGTTATATTAAAACTATTTTGATTACACAAAATATTCATAGGTTCAGATGTATTCAGATTAGAACCTTATAATTTCCTTATTTATTATGGAAATTACTGTGGATGAATTGTAACTTCTCTTATGTCTATTCCTAGTTGCCCAGTACTAATTCAACTGAGGAATGTTATAACAGGTAAAAATCCACAACATAGTCAAGAGAGCTATTTCTCTGATAAATCGAAACAATTTGCTTTCATATTAGATACCTTTAACCATCGCAACCTTCAAGCAGATAGAGAATAAAATGGGTATTCATGCAATTCCATTAGAAGGTATTCTGGTAAAATAACTAGAAGCAGCGCGTTTGGATGGATTTTTGTGCAATTGGACTGTTGAAAAGGATATTTTGAAACCAAAGTCCTTGTATATTAGATGGATTGTGAGAAGCATGGAATGAGTAAAGTGTGCTTTGAGCATGACACGAAGCTTTGAGCAATTAGATTTACGTAAGAGTGCATGTCCAGATAGGATTGCGATAATAGTGTGAAACTCCAAAATCGTTGTAATATAACGTGGTCAACATCTGTATACTACAGGGTGGTCGCTAGAAAAGCGGAAAATTTGTCAAACAGCTATTTATTTTTACAAAGAATAACTTTTACAAAGTTTTTTAAAGGCATATGTTATATTACACTCATAGATGCTCAAAATTATTAAAATCATGCATTTTATTCATGATGCAAAGAAATCAAAATAGAAATGAGTAAGCACGCATTTTATTCATGATCTCATCTGACCCTCAAATTTTCCGCTTTTCTAGCGACCACCCTGTATTATCCAGAGAACTGTATTTTAGACTCTCAATACTGAAATACCTTTCATAACATCATTTTTTTAAAAGAACAAGCTATGTAAACTGTTGCATTTTTCTAAAATAAATAGTTTATTTTAAAATGTGACAATATTGTAACCTTTTAAATTTAACCAACAAACTGTTACATTATTACATATTGAATTCTGTGCATCAAAAACCAGAGTTGAACTTTATCTAATAAAAATAAAACGTTTTATGGTTAAGTTTTACGCTCATATTTTGTTCAGTTATTTTAAACATCCAATTTAAAGACAAGTATATAAATTTCTTTTGTTTAGAGGCTCTCAGTGTTACAGAGCTATGTCTATGGACTTATAACGCTAGAAACCTGGTGCCAATATCCGTTTGAGCAAAACACATATAGTCCATTGTGTAGCTTTGTGCTTAATTACAAAATAATCAAATATTATCATCGAATAATTAATATTGCAACATGAACCATTTACTCAGCAATGTAAAAATTATATGGAATTATGTTTAAATGATCAGTAATAACAGATAAATTAAAGTCACTGCTTAATCAGTCATGAAGTACGTAAGCATTAATATATTTATTAAGACTGCTAAAGATCAGTGTTGTTTGAAAACAGAAGAAATAGCAACAAAGCAGACTGATTGGTTGAAGATACGTCAAATTCACCGGGAATCGACATGGGATTAAAATTGATTGCTTATCTCCTACGTCACTCTTCGAGGTCCCAACGGGTGTAAGAGAGATTGACAAAAACTGTTCCATCGGTTACACAATTATAAGCGAACATACACACAGAGAGACTTTCGTAAAAATGGTGCTTTAGATAACGTCAATACTTTGTATGAACTGTTGTCTTAGCTAAATCTTCTGTGTATGAAAATGAAACGTTTCACTGAATGTTATTCTGATTTATAACTTTTGTTCTAACTTCCTATAATTAGTTCAATGGTTCGAGGGCTCGGTTGCAACATGAAAGTAGCGATTTCGAATCCGTCATCAAACATACTAGCTCTTTTAGCCATGAGAGGCGTCATAATGTAACTGTTAATTTTAAAATTCATTGGCAAAGAGTAGTTGTGTTGCATCTAGCCTATCATTGGCATATTAGGGACGGCAAGCGCAGGTAGACTTCGTGAACATTGAGCAAAATTCCAAACAAACAACTAAACGTTTGGTCTGATATAGATAAGAATTGTCTGTCTGTATTAGCAACTCTAAAAGTCGGAAACGATATATTTTATAGTGTGACTTCTCTAGTGGCACTTTTACAGTAATCTTATTTAAATTCTTCTTTTTTCTCTCCGTTCCATGCAAAGGTTTTCAAAATCAATGAAACTACATCTTGATACTAGCTCATTGCTGCTGTAAAAGGGGTCGGCACAGCTAGGTGGGTTAAAGCGTTTGACTCGTCACACCAAACATTTTCGTCCTTTCAGTCTTGGGGGCGTTATTATGTTACGATCAATCCCACCATTCGTTGGGAATAGAGTAGCTCAAGAGTTGGCGGTGGGTGGTGATGACTAGCTGCCTTCCTTCTTGTCTTACGCTGCTAAATGAGGGACGGCTAGCACAAATAACCCCTAAGTAGCTTTGCGCGAAATTCAAAATAGCAAATAACTGTTGTAAAAAAAATATGTAATGAAAGTTTATAAAACAGTCTAAAATATTTGTAATTTCTCTCTGCATAAAATTTATTTTTGTTTCTCAACCATGTCTATTTCTACAAATGTTTGTTTATTTGTTTTTGAATTTCGCACAAAGCTAAAAGAAGGCTCTTTGAACTAGCCGTCCTTAATTTTACAGCGTAAGGTTGGAGAAAAAACAGCTAGTTATCACAACCCACCGACAATTCTTGGGCTACTCTTTTACCAATAAATAGTGGGATTTACCGTAACATTATGACGTCTCCATAGCTGAAAGAGCGAAAATGTTTAGTGTGACGAGGATTCAAATCCGCGATCCTGAGATTACGAGTCGCGTGCCTTAACTATCTGGCCACGCCGGACCTTCTACACATGATAAAATGATTTTCAGAACAATATAAATATTTGTGTGTAATAATATTTATCATTCCTATAAAGCACTTTTTATTTGATGTAGTATTTTGTTTTCAAAAGAAATGTGCTTTTCATGAACAGCTTTTAGAAACACCTTGGAACTCCAAGTAATGTCTGTTATCTATCACGTTTAGCACTGTCGCCATGGCTTAGGACCGTATACTGTTACCAGTAATTTGGTTGATTGATTGCGCACATAATGACGACTTATATTTTACAACATTGTGGTCTATTAAACAATTTAACGTTACATTAGTCACAATGTTGCTCAACTTTTCAAGTACTCACACCATAAAAAAACAAAAAAGTCTTTCACAAGAAGAGTTTGTGACGGAAACTGAAGAGCTCGCATTAAACTAAGCGTTGAAACAAACCACGTTATTAGACTGCCATACGTTGTGCTTTATTTTTCAAGAGATAGGTTATGCATATTAGTTTGAGTTATGTAGAAATTACACGAAGAAAAAATCATAAAATCCTGATTACCGATCCTACTGGCCGTACCGGTTTCCGTGATGAAGTTTAGCTCAGTTCTTTCTCTTCTAGAAATTCCCTTTGGGCGAATAATCTTAACAGATAACTAGCAACTAAAAACCACAAAGAAAAAGTTTAATTACTGGCTCACTTAAGTATTTCTCCTTACATTTATTTGAAAGTTTTTCGGATTTGAATTATGACATAGTTATTCTTTCTATATCTACACCCATGACATCAAACTACAATATGTTTGCGAAAAAGTTTCTCACATTTCTCTTGACATCTTCTATCTTTAGTAAGTGTTCCACTAAGGTAAGAAAATTTTCTAACTCCACGATGTCTTTGATTTTTTTCTTTATACTTTTTGTCTACTGAATGTCTGATTTTATATATGATATATATAATAACCCGAGAAGCTTCACATGTAATATGAATCTTTTCAATAAGAGAGAAATGGCAATGAACTTATGTACTCAATGCACTGGGCCCAGCATGGTAAGATGGATAAAGGTACTTGACTCGTAATCTGAGGGTGGCGGGTTCGAATCCATGTCACACCAAACATGCTCGCCCTTTCAGTCGTGGAAGCGTTATTATGTACGATCAATCCCACTATTCGTTGGCAAAAGAGTAGCCTAAGAGTTGGCGGTGGGTGGTGATGACTAGTTGCCTTCCCTCTAGTCTTAAACTGCTAAATTAGGGACTGGTAGCGCAGACAATACTCGTGTAGCTTTGCGCGAAATTAAAAATCAAACAATCAAACTCAGTGTACTTCAAGGATATGTTAGTTCCTATTATTCCTACGACAAACTCTATTAATCAACCTAAGAATCTCACGAGGCTATAGAAACCTAAATGCCTGCGAGTTTAATCAACCTGGAGGACATTTTGTGATTCTAGTAGTCTAATGATGTACGAAAAAGGTATATTATAATTTATATTAATATAACAGTTCAATAGTGCGCTAGGTTAATTACCAGTTATGAATTCATATTATTGAAAGAGCTACTGGAAACAACTAAATTCATAATGTAACATCGGCGTTCTTAAGTGTGAAAATGGAATTAATCAAATACATTTTGTTACTATTTGTAACCTGTGTTATGAGAGATTTTGATTATCTTCTAATAAACATTCTGAGAGCTGGTGTCACTTAAATTCACCTTTAACACGTTTAAATATTGGAGCAAAATAATACAAATAGAAAAAAATAAGAAGTTTCAATGGATTATATCTATTACAGAATTGCAGTTTTAACACCAAAAAAAAGTATTATTGGCCTAAAATATGTGATAAAAATCAAGCACATTGCACTTTTTCACATTTTTTTTAAATGGATTAAACGAAAGGCTTAGCAGAGTCAATTATGGAAATTCACAAGTGGCACAGCGTTATATGTGCATCTTCAACCTCTTAGAAACCGGGTTTCGTTACCCACGATCGGAAAAGCACAGATAGCCCATACTGTATTGTTGTGCTAAATTACATTTAATTAAATAATCAAATCAGTGATGGAGAGCAAAACGTAGATTTATAACAATTTTGAATCCATAAAAAATCCAGAAAGCAGAATTTATCACAAATATTATATCCATTAAAAAAATCTGTTTCATACCTTTCCTTTGTAAACATAAACTGGAAAAATACCTAAATGTTGAATTATTTTAACAACAAATTTGTTATATGTAATTGAATGAAATTATAAAGCTCTATAGATAACAAATTAAATGCACTAAAGTCTTCAAGTAAGCAGATCTCGTATATACAATTTGGTTATACTGTACTAAGACGTGTCAAATTAATGGCATGATATCCTGGGAGGTAATACAAGTGTACATTTTGATGAAGTTTAGTCTCTTATCCTTAAATATACTGTATTTCATATTGATTTATCAGATTCCCGAAAAAATATGTGGTTTATTATGCATTATAAAAGATATTTTTAGAAGACCTAAACATTATGTTTCTGTAGACCAGTTACTTAAAAGGAAGTTTCTTAATTAAAGGTGTCCAGATAGAATTGATTGTTTCATGTCTTTGTACATCCGATTGCTCCGCCCTGTCTTTTGTGCTTTAATTTGGAATAGTTTTTATGTTTTCTTATACATGTTTCTATTTTAAAGAACTGATAACATTTTTATTTGTGGATCACTTTCATTCTATTTTTTTATTTGAAGATACATAATAAAAGATGTAATTTGGTAAGGTATTTGTCAGGACAAAAATAATTCCTATCGTGCGAGTCACTTAAGACCGTGAAGTGTTTAACTAAGCCTCCTATCAATCAAAACCAAATACAAATATTTTGACATAGATTCAAAATAGATTTATCAAAGTATTAATTTTCTTGCTTTGTGGCATAAGCTACGTAGGTTGTAATGAAACTCAAAGATCTATGACAGATCAATAACCAGATATATAAATGAAGTTTAAGTATTTTTATTTGCTTCTAATATTGTTTTCTGACACCTTCTCGTAAACAAACCAATGTATCAACATATTTCGTTTTTGATTTGTTGCATTCTTTTAAAGACTAGAAGTCTGAAATATTGAATTTCTGTTCAAATAAAATAAAGGATTACTAAAGAAAATTGAGATTAAAGTGATATGTAAAATTGCCAACTTTTAGGTGTGTGAGAATCTGGAATTTGTTATTATTATTTACAGACTAATATACTTGCTAATTGGCACAACGTCTTTTGGCTTATTTAAAGAGCCTCTACTATTAACGATTCCGCTTCTTAGGTTACATGATTATGCAGATATTTTGTAACTTAAGTTAAGCAGTTAGCACGGGGGAACGTATTTATATCTTCGGTTTTTGTTGTCGTTATAATTGGTTACTTAATGAAATAAATAGAAGTCAGTGTGTTAGCTCTATACTCTCTCCACTTATTAAGACTTTATTAAAATATATTGATTTATATTCGAATACAAAGTTTTTTCTCTCACATACTTGTCTTTTCTATAGAATTTTATATTCTGTATACCCCGAGATATATCCGTTAAGCAATTCCAGTAATAAGTTGTTGAATTAGTCAAAAATATTTATATTAGTATATTTTAAACTTTTTCATGCTATATTCATATAAATAAGATGTATATATCTAATGGAATATAAAAATGTATAAACTTACATTACCAAATAAAATATCATTGCAGGGCAACGCAAAATCTTCAATTCGGGAGAATCTCGGAGCTATCAGCTCAGTTGAGTTGATTATATTTCCATCCAATGAAGCTTCATGTTTGTGACAGATGTTTTGTTGTTCATTTATTATAAACAAAGTCAAATTTAATTTAACTGAAAACGCAAACATTTAGTAGGCTATTTCGAATTCAAGCGTATGAGACATAAATATAATGCAAGAAGCTCATTCGTTTTTCTTTCTTCTTAAGACTGATAAAGCTTATAAAAAGATATCACTACAAATTCGTGTTTCTATGATATTCAACAAAACATATTTCCATAACTGTTAATGAGTATCTTAATGAAATACTTGTTTTAACAGCTTGCTCAAAACTTGACAGGCACTACTCTTCGTAATAAAAAATACAGTAAAAACTTGAAAGTGCTCTGTAACTGATTATTAACTATTAGTGATTGAATCAAGACGGCAATTATTGAGTTATTACTGATCCAAGATAATAGTTACTGAGTTATTAGTGATGAAGTATAACAGATTTAAAATGCGATAATAAAAACCTTTGCTTGTATAAGACCATGATCGGGTGTTAAACGGTAAAAAAAATCAACAAAAAATGATAGCTATGATCATTTTAGTTTCCCACGGTGAGTCTATTTCTTTTATCTACCGCGCTTTTTAAGATTTTTTCAGTCACAAACTTCACAGACAACAAAAAAGATTTCGTGAAAATTAGCGGCGTCATTTTAATGCCTCTTAATGCAACTTAAGTATACTTTGAAGATAAAAGGTAATAATTCTTTACGTACTTAAAAGATTTGGAAAAAGATATCTCTTATTTAATAGCAAATGATATGACGTGAATTTTTCAGAAACGTGGATTTTTGTTCTGTTTCAAGTATGAAAAAAATGTTATATTTATTGCTAGAATTGATAAATACATACTTATTTAAATTGTTTTTATATATTAGTACAAAAACTAATAAAAACACAACACATAAACTAAGAAACTACAAAGAAATAGAAACTTTTTGCATTCAATTCATTCTTTTTAGGCCCGGCATGGCCAGTTGATAAGGCACTCGACTTATAATCCGACGGTAGCGGGTTCGAACCCCTGTGACACCAAACATGCTCGCTCTTTCAGTCGTGGGAGCGTTATTATGTATGATCATTCCTACTATTCGTTGGTAAAAGAGTAGCCCAACAGTTGGCGTTGGGTGGTGATGACTAGTTGCCTTCTCTCTAGTCTTTCACTGCAAAATTATGGACGGCTAGCATAGATAGCCCTCGTGTAGCTTTGCGTGAAATTTCAAATTAACCATTCTTTTTAGCCGTGTCATAGCGGCTTACAGGATTATGGTTACAATTACGAGTTTGTTTGTTGTTGTTTTATCAAGTACAAACTTGTAATTCATAGCTACCGTCAACCCTTGACTGATTTGAGATCTAATTACAGTTTTGGATTCAAGTTATCAAGTCCTTTGGGTTGATGTATTTGCTCTAGGTCTCATAGATTAATTTACACTAATCTTACTTTAAAAGATTCGTTTTGAAGGTAGGTTAATAGGTATTCTGATGGGTAGTAAAATCGAATCGAGTATAAACGCTTGATACTGCTAGAGCACCAAAGTATTGCTATTAAAATAAAAAGAAAATTTTCTTATAGGTTGATTTATCTTAATCCTGCCTAAAAGAATATGAAATACCGCGGCTATTGAAGATTCCTTCTTCTTTTGTAATCTTAGCATGTTAAGTTCTGTTTAGTTTGTCAAGCATAGTGAGAAAGTTATGTTTCAAAAATTCCAGTGTATTTTCTTTCTGTCTGTCTTTTCATGCAAAAATAGCTAAATATCAACCTAAATGATAACACTGGCCATGAGCTTTGTATAACATTGCAGTTATTTCAGCTATGATACGTATAGCATAACAAAAAATACAAAATTGGTGTTTAAGTACTATTCACATGAAGTCGTCATTGTTGCGTAGAGACAGCTGCCGAAACAGCAAAAACATTAACAATACAGAGATTGTTTGGAAAAATAAAGGCCTTAATGCACATAACACATATTCGTAATAATTAGTGTTAGATTATGAGATATCTATAAATCATGAATTTTAGTTTAATTTTCACATAGTTTTGTCTGAAAGTTAAATTTGTGAATTTTTTGTACGTTAAATAATATACATTAGAAAATATCCTATTGTGGAAAAACGGTGGAGTTGTTCTAAGATAATGCCACACAATGGGTTATTTCCACTTTGTCTACTGCGGGGGAATCGAACCCTGATTTTAGCGTTGTAGCTCCGAAAACTCATCAATAATTCACTGGGGAGTCCAAAAAAATTAAAACTTTAACCAGAACTTTTATTTAGTTGGCATTTCATGTTTTGTAAGTGTTTTAGAAGAAACCTGTATAACTTAAGTTTCTTGAAGTAAGAGAGCACATAATGAAACGAAATATTATGCTCTCCAACTGATTAGTATATATATATATATATATATTCTTATGTTTCATGTTATTTTTCAAAATTCGAGTGTAATGATATTGCTATTTTACAATTTTATTTCTCCAGAAAATTGTTTATAACACTAGATGAAGGACTTACTCATAATCATGTCGTCTCCCGCTAGTACATCGATATAGAAATGGATTTACAACCTCAAATCACGGGTTAGATTCTACTCGGTGGGCTCAGCAGATTACCCTATGAGGTTTTACTATAAGAAAACACACGCATAACAACGTGTGAGTGGTTTGGACAGATAGGTATTAACATGTTTAAGAAAGGTTCAAGAGAAATGACTTTACTATTTCGACACGACAACGTTCTGAGCGTCTTTCTGAACGTCGGTTTCACAAGCATACACGTTTCTATAAAAAATTAAACATTTCTTAAAACAGAAATGAAAAAGTAGTTTGATATGTTTTTGTTCGTTTAGTAAAACTGAAATATTGATGCGAATAATTTTATATGAAAACGTTATTGCGTGCCAATTTCATAGCACATGAAACGCTTATGTATAATTAATCCTAAATGAGAAACGTTATTAGAAAAGTTCTATTAATATATCTCCTCTCACTTGTTCTCTTTCTTCTTCTAAACATATGAGATTTTTGTACTCCTCGGTAAGAATATTGGAACAGATAAACGTTGAAATGACCATGTTACAAACTCTTTCCAGGTCCTAATGACGAGTGGTTTGTTGAGTTCAGTCCAGTTCTGGTGACCACAGTTGCTGGAGTAGCAGGATTAGTATGTGTGATCCTAGTAATTATCGTTGTTGTTAAAATCCGTTCGAGAAGAAACAGAAAAAGAGTTGCAGGTTAGTTGGTTTTATTAGGCCTTCCGCTGCTCTTAACGTCACACAGAATGATTTATTTCTCTTAAAAGCATTAAGCTAATGTAGTATCTAATGAACTGAATTATACAAAAAAGGATAATTTATAGAAACTGAAAAAAACAACAGATAAATGTCGCTTTGAAACATTTTTATCAGTCACAGGTTCAAGAATTATCTTTTAAGATGTTCAAATATTTAAATATTTATTAAAACCGTTTTGGTGAAACACACATACACACAGTTTTAATAATTTTTCTTTTGTTTATATTTACAAGGTGTTTACGAATTCGAATATTAAAGTCTAAACATGAAAACGCATCCGTGCTTTAAGTCCAACACTTGTAGAGTAACGAGTATTATTTAAACGGCTGCAAATTTAAAATGACTAACAGTTAGATCTTTTATTTGCACGGATGGATCCCTCAAAAGACGTATCTTATCACGCCTTCAAATATGAGGCTTATAGCTTTATGTTGTCTCAAAAAAAACTGATAACATTTAAAATCATGAACTAAAGTAGCAAAACAGCAACAGTTAATTAGCATATTGCTTTTAAGTATGAATTCTTCACACAACTCTTTCTTTTGAATATTTAACAAATTCATATACAATGTATGAAGAGTCACGAGAGGAATTACATGTAAACTCAATACTGATATATTTGTACACCCATTTTCGCTTGAGATGTTTAGTACTTTGTTGTTACCATCCTGTTTTGACAGATTATTTTCATTCTATTGTAAAAAAACAATTTTATGTATTACGGATAAAAGAGCAAACACTATTGTAAATAAACTTGTAGATCTCCGTGTGAAACATACTTTAATACTCACTTTTCTGTTAGAGTTTATATTGTTAACGTCTGGTGTTAAAGAAAAAACGTGTTCATTGAGGAGTTTGTTTTAGCTGGAGCAAAAGTTCCGCGAAACTTTCAAATTAACGCAAAAAAAGCTTTAAATTAAACCAAATTCATGTGCGAATAGCATACTTTTAGTTATTACGGTTTTAATGTAATAAACAAATATAATTTTTCTCAGCTTCTCCACCCATCATTTAACACAATTCCTGTAGATATTCTTCTGTAATCAATCACCAAACTAAAGTTAGTTTTCGCTCTTTCTTCATTGCAACTGCAGAAACTAATGTTGTGGAAAACCCAAATTATGGTTAGAAAATCCTCTTCAATTGTTTTGTTTGTTTGTTAAGCCTTGTTGTTCAACCAGCTAGAATGATTCATAATCCACTTCATAAAACGGATATATATATATAAGGTCACCATACAGGCTAGGTTATAAAACAGCTTTTTGGATAAGTAAAACAAGACTAATATCTTAAATATAAGAAAACAATCGCATATAAGAGAACACAAAATGTAACGGAGAATAAACGGACTTCATAATTAAATTAATAAAATAATTTATTTCATTTCAAAGAAGTTTGCGGTGATAATTAAAATGATTCTGTATTTTTATATTTTCTCCCAATACAACACAACACAGTTTTTTTGTTGTTCAAAACCTATCATCAAAGGCATACATCTTAAACCAATGTTTCAAATCAAATGACCAGAAAACGTTATCAACATTGAACTGAAATAGCCCTGGAATGTCTTATATGTATGTGCCATATATTTCACGACTAAATTTTCCAACTTATTGATAACTCCGTAGCATAAGTAACGTTGCAATATAAGATGTATTTATTGTTACAATTTAACTGCTAGTTGAAGGCTAAAGCATCTGTCTTAAATATTGTTTCAACATTACACACACTACTTAGCTCGGACTAGAATGTTCTCAAAGTTACATAAGAGAAATCTCCAAACTAAAGAGAAAAAAAGAAAATAATGAAGAAGATAAAAACTTAAGCTTCATCATTAACTTGATCTTTCATTAAAGCGTATCTCAGAAACGTAAGGACTGACAAAAAACATGTACTACACACACAAACATAAATACTTGTATGGATTATTTTTGTTCTATTTTAAAGTATATGAAGTGTGTAGTGCATACAAATTAAGAAGAAAATTATGGATTTTTTTTCTAACAGGAAAAACTTTCTTCGGAGTCGAAAACCGGTACGTTTTAATACTTTCTTTCAAGTGCAGTTATAAAAGGTTTAGGAACTATAAAATTAAAGTCTGAACGTATTAAAGCTCGTGTATGAATTTTAACACATTAGAAAAAACATGTTAATCGCGTTTTGTTTCAGTCATTCAATCCATAAAATTTTGTCTTGAAGTCTCTTTACTAATATGAGTTTCAAAATATCCACACACATATATTATTAATAGCTGTATAATATAAATAAAATATAATATAAAGTTGTATAATAGAAAGTTTTCCCGCTCAAGTCTATTTAGAAGTTTAAGGCAACAAAAAGGTAAGTGTTCTTTATTTTGATTACTGTTTATTCAACTCTCACATTTTTAGATATAAGGACTTATAATTTGGATTGTCCATAGTGAAAGGTAACTAATTCACGATACATCGGGCCCAGCATGGCCAGGTGGTTAAGGCACTCATCTCGTAATCTGAGGGTTGCGGGTTGGAATTCCCGTCACACCAAACATGCTCGCCCTGTCAGCCATGAGGTATTATAATGTGACACTCAATTCCACTATTCGTTGGTAAAAAAGTAGCCCAAGAGTTGGCGGTGGGTAGTGATGACTATCCGATCTTCTTTTAGTCTTTCACTGCTAAATTAGGGACGGCTAGCGCAGATAGCCTTCGTGTAGTTTTGCGCGAAATACAAAACAATGACACTTTACATCGGAAATTAGAGGTTTGCTTATATTAACCTGAATATTGAATGTTAAAAATTATCTAACCCAGTTTTCATACTAACTTCAACACTAATTGTTTGATTATCACAGAGTCGCTACACTCCAAATGTAGGGGTAATAATGCACTCATTAGGCATAATACAAATACACAAGCTGCAAAAATCAACAGTAACAGAGAACTTCACTTTAAAAGATGGTTCCGACCCACTTTCATTTGGTATTTTAATCAACAATCCCTCGTTTGGCAATACATCATTGCCAAGATACCATACCAGAAAGTGACCAATCCACCAAATAATTCATTTTTTCTTATTGTTTCGGTTGAAATAACTACAACTTATTTATCACTAACACCAGTTTCAACATAAATCCTCTTTACGTGTTTCTGGGCTGTGTACGATGTCATTGCTTACTTGTA
This sequence comes from Carcinoscorpius rotundicauda, assembly GCA_011833715.1. Lineage (NCBI taxonomy): Eukaryota > Metazoa > Arthropoda > Merostomata > Xiphosura > Limulidae > Carcinoscorpius > Carcinoscorpius rotundicauda. Next base: position 28,405,352 of record CM022392.1, read on the forward strand.
ATAGCTGTTAGTTATTAACACAAAAATTGTAATTCTAGTGTAAACAATGTTATCATTATTCCTTGAAGTTAACCTTCTCACAGACCTATGGTATCGCTATAAAAGGCTTAAGTACAGGGTGAAACTATAATTATTAGACAAGTATAGAAGGAAATTAGATGACTGTAATACACAGAATACTCAATGCTTTGTATACTATACAATTGATGTCAATTGGGAGCCAACCCCTATATTATGTATAAAGTGAATAAATAAATAAATCAATACACATAATACTAACTTTTATTACACATTCATAAGATACATTTTCTTCCTTTCATATTAAAAAAACGTCACAAAACAAGTAATAAAAACATTTATAAATGTAAAACGATGTAAAAAATATAGATGTTACAAAGAAATCAAACAAGAATATAGTGATGACAAATTTACACAAAACACGTATAAATGACTTTCAATATGTAATTTTTATGTTACACTATAAAATGCGTGCTTGCCATTAATATTTCTGCAGTTGGAAGTTACACATTTTTGACTGTCGGAAGTCAGTTTGTTTATCGAATCATCATGATCATGTCAGGATAGGCATCAATGCTGTGTAACTAAGAGCCAAGGACCTAAATACAATTAAAAACTATGTCAAAAGATGTTTTGATTATTACAGACTGTTACAGATTCTCGCTACGAAGTCGATCAAATTGACTGGTCTCGTATCCATTTTGTATAATATTAAAATTTATTATTGAAAATTTCATAGGGATGATTTATCTATAGCTGTGTCATCACTATACATTTGTTTGTATTATTTTGTTACTACTGCCTTCCCGATATTATTTTAAATTTAAACGTCTTTATTGTTTGTATAATTTAGTTTCTTGAAAAAATAGATGCCTAATTTACACTAACTTTCATTACATATCGTGCCCACATTCATCCTGATCATAGATGCTAGATTCATTCTAAACCAAATTCTGTATGTTCTATTCGTACTAACCTGGATGGCAAATGTCTTGGTGTTAAATGTTCGATTCTTACTAGCCTGGTTACAGTATTCCTAGACAATTTTAGTTTAAATACAACGTCTTCGATTCTTTCTGGTATGGGATATGTGATTTATACAAGTATTTATCTTAATACTAGACACCTCATGCTCCCCAGTGGCTCGGCGGTATGTTTGCGAACTCACAACGTTACAAACCGAGTTTCAATACTCGTGGTGGGCAGACCACAGATAGCCCATTGTGTAGCTTTATGCTTAATTCAAAACAACAACAACAACAACATACACCACATTCGCTGTAATCCAGATAATAGTCTCGTTATGAGCCAAACAGTGAACTAATTAGCTTAATTTTGAGTAAAACGTGTATGTGTTGTTCGTAAAGCTTTTAGTTGAAAAAGGTATTAGGAGAGAAATAAAAGCTTGTTGGTGTGATGTTTAGCTATTATCGTTGACTTTATGATGACAGCTGCTAGAGTTTTGGTTTGTGCTAACAGAAGTTTAAGGAAACTTTTGAATTTTTTTCACAAGAAAATTTTTTTCTGGAGACGAAAAACAGTATACATCAGCTAGCTTACGTACTAGTTCGTATACTAAAAATGATTTGTCAAATAATTTAAATACTACGTGTCTGCGTCATTCTGACTCGAATAAGATGTAACTCACTCGGTAGCTGTAAGAGCGACTGATCAAATTCATCTGGATACATGGTTTCCTACTCAAAATAGTTTAGATACTAAGTATTTGTTACACAGTAAAACTAGATAGTGTAGTGTTTAGTTCATTCAGTCTGACTTCTGATGTTGGATTCACATTATACTAAATATTATTCCCCAATTTATGGTACTTCTGTAAGGAAACACATTATGCTTAACAGTTAGTTAATTCATTATTGATTTGTCATAGTTTGAGACTGAGTTTTTGAAGTGCTATTATCCGATTAATCATAACTTTGATTATACGTTTCTGAACCGTAACAACTTGGATATTGGGTGTTGAACGGCTGCTTAAATATCTCATGATTATAATTTATTTGTTAAAAGAAATAATAATCTTTCAGTTGTGGATATTAATTATTTCAGTATTTACTTACATCGTCAATGGACACTGTATATCTGAATAACAAATATTTGGAGAGTGCCTATTATTGTAAGAAGTATATGCTTCGTACAAAAAGGGGAGGGCTTGCTATCAGTAATTAATCAACATAACTTACGTTTGGCATATGTACAATTTTCGTCTCCTTGTACAATTTATATAAATCAATCCAAGCGTATAGATAATGTGTAGAGTATTGTTTTCAAACGTAATACAAGCGATATTTACATTATCTCGTATATGAATCGTATACTACTAGGCTTTTAGTAAACCGAAATAAAATGAAACAGCGATTAGAAATAACTTTTCCATATGTTTAAGTACTACCCCTGTGATAAAGGAAGCTAACTGAACTACAGTCTACGGGAGAAAATGTTTCGGTTTCTGAAACTGATTAGTGATGTGCAAGCGATGCTTACCATAGACAAATGTAATTTTATGTTTTAATGGTCTAAAGGAATTCGTTGTTACAACCAGAGTTAGAAAAAAAAATACAAAATTATTTTTCTTTGACAAGCATGAAAATATTAAGTGCGACTTTTAAACCACTGAAATACAGAGTTGATAACTTATCAAAACTCAGTAAAGAAACATGTCTGGACATGAAATTAACATTAATAAACAATACAAAATGTAAAGTCAAGTTAATAAACAGTTCAGTAAATCAAGAGGAAAACAGACAAATAAAAAAGACACAATGTAATTCCACGACAATAATATCTCTAATTTAAACTAGCAATAATATTAATTATTATGTCTGGTGAACTAACTTTTTAAAGCTCAATGTGGGGTTTTTATTCCCTTGTTAGGGCACAAGATTACAAATTATATCATCTAATTTTACATAATCTTGTGCCAAATATTTGTACGTAATTTACGGACTTTTGTGGGACGATATTGATATCTGTACATCACCGCTAGAGGAACTGATGTCAGTCTCATAACACAATCATATGCACACAAAATAAATGTAACCATCATAATGTGAGTCAGAGTAACTAAAATTCATAGATAAATTGAACGATAAAAGAAATAATAAATGAAAGATAAACAAATCCATAAGTGAATAAAAACTGAATTAGTTATCTCAGAATATGACTACAAATAGTTTTATTTTTATTTTATCAACTGTTTACATTTAAAGCTCTTAAGAGCTTCATATTTTTCTTATATTTATTAAGCATAGCTTACAGAGAACACATTTATTTCAATGTCTAATGATTCTCTTTACAGCTTCTTTACTGGCGTGGACTATGCACGATTTCAACAGCAACTAATATCTAATGTTTATAGCTCTGTAACCTTAGAATATAAAATAATTTGATATTTTGTGAGGCTTTGAACGTACAGCGTAACCTCTACTAAATACGTAGTTAACATTTGTACCGTTGTGGATAAACAAACGAAGACGTATGATATGAAAATACAAACATAAAATTCCTCATACAAGGAGTATAGAATAGCATGCACAAATCTACATATACAACAAGATTAGCGATAAAAATAAAAGCATATAAAAAAAATCAAATTCAAAAGTATTAATAGCAAAAATATGTGTTAATTAATTTTGAAGTTATTAATAGCCTTATTAGCATATACTTCGAAATAAGGTTTCCTAACAAGGAAATAACCTTAAATAATCAGCCTCGTGCAGGTAACCTGTATGGAAAGTTGTCAATAAAATTAATTTTGCATATTTTATGTCTGAGGTTATTTACAGTCTTTACCTTTGAAGAAAGTGTGAAACGAAGAGATGAGTACTGAAAGAAAAGTTCATGGGTTTATAAAGACATGTTTTAATTCATTAGCTTCTACCTTGTTTATTCCAGTCAACATTATCAATTGAAAATCAGTAGAAGCCAAGCTAATTTTTCATTATTACCTACCAGACCGTATGTACGTCTTTTCTTTATAACCTTTATTTATCTCGAAAGTTTAAAAAATTAACTGATATATTATTTAAAAAAAAACCTCCTCGATTAATTACGAATTTCAAATCATAGTTTATATCCCTTTCCGAAAAATAAATATACTGAAGTATACTAAAATCCATAATTGTACATTTACTAAAGAGATGAAAGTGTAACAATGAAGACTAGCGCTGAGCACTACAGTCCATTATCAACAGTTGAAGACGAAAGAGGACCAGACATTATTCCAGGTAATTTTTTCGCATCTTTAACAGCACCTGAATGATTTGTACAATTAAAATATATATACTGACCAGTATACAATTTTTATTTTAGTTATTGTTTGAAATGCATAAACAAATTACGAGTAAACTGAACTGGTTGGCAACTTCCTGTTGTAAAAACATACAGTAATTGGAAGACAACAGAATAATTAAAACAACCTTAACGGAATTATTAAACAGGAACTCGTGATTGACGTTAAAGCGTTTTAGAAAAATTAAAATCAGTTTTGAAAATTATTGCAACAGAATTACTGCGAACCTGAATAGATTTTCGTTGATGGCGATTCCTTTATTTTTATCTCACAGCCAACGGGAATCTTGTAGAGGTTCGTAATGTAGACGAAAATGAAACGTTTGTTGGTGACACAGTCAGATGGACAAGCCCTTTAGTTGGCGTTCATTCACAATTTCATTCACTTTGTGAAGTTAGTCTAGGTCCAGATATGGTAAGCTATTCATAAGACAAATTATTCTTGATCGATGCTAAGATGATTTACAAAACAAGAATATTTACATAATATTCAAATTTAAAATCTCCATAAAAAGTAGTTTTCAAAGATCTATAAGCCACGGATTTTCTTCTTTTTGTTTTAGAAGTTGAAGAGTATTCTTTGAATAAGAAACTGTTAGCTTTTTTCAGTTAAGCTTCAAAAAAATCTATTAAAACATGGTACAATCATAGATCCAACCCTCTAAGTGTATGTTTTCTATCTGTATTTGTAGTTCGTATAAATGGTAAAACAGATAAAATTATTACACGCAAAAATTTTGACTTCTTGACTACAGGGAAGGCAAGCATACAATCAGTAGCATTCTCTCTCTCTCTCACTGTCTGTGCCAAGGGATTGATTGTCATTAATATAACGCATCCATGATTTAAAGTGCGAATAATATTTTGTAGTGCCATTCACATTCCAACTCTATTCGTCATATTCGAAATCCAGAGCTCTAATCCAGAAATAATCTTAGTTATTGTTTTTTTTTTTTAGATTTACTTAATGAAAAATGTGTAAATGGCTATTTATTAAACTGAGTTGAAATATTTCGACTTTTCCAGGTTTGTTAAATGACTTGATAAGGAATGGTAATTAGGGGAGTCGAATCGCAAGCTGTCAGTTGTGGATGAGAATTTAGATCGCCAAAAGTGCTTTCCCTGTCAGCTGTAGGGGCGTTATAATGTAACGATCAATTTCAATATTTGTTGGTAAGAAAGTAGAACAAGAATTTGCGCTATAGGGAGTTCACTGGCTACTTTTTTTCTTGCTTTCCACTTCTAAATTAGCGATAGCTGGAAGGAAAAGAGTGAAAATATCATAAAGTAGCTGTTACGCAAAGTTTATGTTGAAACAATCCTATAAGTTTACGTAAAGTGTCATGCAGTAACGAATGTATAGTTTGTTTTAAATATTTACCAATTTACCCATTATTGGAGAGATTAATACTAATATAATATTGAAGATAATACAGAGTTGCTTGAAATTTAAAGAATAGATATTTTAATAAAACATTTTATAATGCTACCACCACGAACCCATAGTACACCCCTAACCCCACATTTCAGAGCGAACTGAAATAAATAAATTTTGCAAAATCAAGTTTGATCAACAAACAGGCAGAAAAGTGCAATCTAGGCAGTCAGATGTTGGTTATGTTGGTTTGTGAGTTGATCTAAATTAAGATCATTCATTAAATTAAGTTGTGTGGTATTCATACAATAATTTAAATATATAGAAAATTCGGTGTGTTTGAATAACAATAATAGTTTTTATGTCATCTTGTGCTTCCCAGGAGCACCGACCTATGTCTGCGGACTTACACTGGTAGAAACTAGGTAACTTTGTATTTAATAAAAAACAAACAATTATAATGCTGATTATCAACAACATTATAACCTGATATTGTTATTAATCTGTGTGCTGAAAGTATGAGATGTATAGATAACAAAACTGGAAAAAATATTTTTGATTTTTTAATTTAAAGTTTTTGTTGATTAAATAGATTTACATTTTAATTTAAAACAATAGTAATGTACATAGCAATATTCAATACATTAATAATGTTTCACACCCTCCGACACACACACCTTACAGCGATCTTGCATCCTGGTAACAAAAACCGTATTAGTTGAACAGTAATCGAACTATTCTGTAAATAGATAGAGGTATTTTGGTTTTATGACTCCTATTTCGAGAAATCGAGCGTGACATAACGTAACACGAATTGTCTTTTAGATAGTTTTCATACATATGTATTTAGTTCATTCTTCTCAAATAACGGTTTGTCTAGAGTTGTTGCTCATTCAACATCATCTGATCTGAAAGCATCTGTTATTACGTGATCACTTGATTTCAGTAGTCGACATTTTTTTTCATCTGTTATTACGTGATCACTTGATTTCACTAGTCGACATTTTTTTTTTCGCAGGAGTTACCACTTTGCTCTCAACAGCAGAATACTTTTAGCCCACAAGTTCACCTTTCCTCATCACAAGAAACGACTCAAGATAGTGGATTAAACGTAAAGGTTTTGCTTTCTTCACCAGCTATTCGAAGGATTAACCCTGGTAGACCTGAGGAGAAGCACATCTTAGAAGGAAAAAACACTGAAGTATGATTTATGAATAAGGTAAATAGACATGAGTGTAAAAACATTATAGCAGGTGTTTAATCACTGAGACGTCATCAAACATCCAGGGATTAAGAGTTGTACAGAGAAAGATATAATATGTGAAATTTCATGACACACAAACGCGCAGCTTCTGTACAATGTTTAGGATGAACATGAAAACATTATCCTTTTAACGGATAATATTTCATTTTAAAGAAAGACATTTTAAGCAACTGTCGAAATATATGAAATAAATAACTCGTCTGAAAATTCATCTTTGAAAGTTCAATTTAAAAATATATAATTTTTAATGAATTAAATGGTTAGCAATTAACTCTTTAATTAAAAAGCAGATAACTAAATATAACATGCCATTAATATCGCCCAGTTTGTAGGTGTAGGAGAGCTCCTAGTGGCACCGCAATATGTCTGCAAACTTACATTGCTAAAATCGGGTTTCAATACCCGTACTGGACAGATCACATATAGCCTAGAGTGTGACTTGGTGCTCAGTTACAAATGAAACAAAAGGTAAAGGAGAAGGTTTCGAGTCACATGGAAACTGTTAGTAGCAAAAATAAGAAAACTTACATATTAAAATATCTCACTTATGCTAAAAATGTGTATGCTAAGTGAATCAATTTAAATAAATCAACATATAACATAAACACGTACATATAAGTTGTTACCAACATATTTTAAGTGTAAGAAAAGTTATTATTTTTAGTATGTATTTAGATTTGCATTTGGTTAATATCGCCATCAACATAGATTTCCTAATACGTATAGTTTTGCATGACCAAGCGGTTAGGATGCTTGACTTGTGATCTGAGAGCCGAGGGTTCAAATTTCCGTCACACCAAACATACTCGTTCTTTCAACTGTAAGGACATTATATTGTGTGTCGGTCAATCCCATAATTTGTAAAAGAGTAGCCCAAGAGTTGGCTGTGGGTGTTGATGACTAGCTGTCTTCCCTCTAACCTTACACTGCTAAATTAGGGGCGACTAGTGTAGATAGTGTAGATGCAACATTGTGCAAATTTCAACATATAAATAAAAATTTCTAATACGTACCAAAATAGAATAATTAATGTCGCTTTGCTTTCGTTATTTTCTAATAATAAACTAATAAATTGTTTTAACTTCACACAGCATAATTTTTGAAACAACTTTTTTCTATGGTTAACATTTTGAAATTATTTACCCAATCATACTTCACTTACAACTTTCTATCTTAATGAATTAAAGTTATATAAGGATTTTAACTTTTTTCATCTTGCGTTTTTTAATGTATTGGTTGGTGTACGGTTTTATTGATTAACATTGTAAACTACTCTCAGATATTCTTCGAATGTATTAGAAGAGATTTGTTTGTCACGTTTATATAGAATTACCTCATAGATGCGCACAACAATATTTATGTACGTTATATAAAGAGGTTGCAAGTGTTAAGCAAGTTTTAAGCTTAATAATAGTGAAGACATGTTATTTGTCTTATATATGATCAAGTTTTCGTTTTGATTTTCAGTGAAATTTTGCAGGTAAGGGCTAAATGAAAACGGTTTTCTCTTTCTTTACAGAGAAGGAACTAACTTTTCACCACGTAGCTTCGGCTGTAACTTCCAATTACAAAAACCAAACCGAACTGAACAGGTGACGCCATTCTGCTTTTTGAACAGTAGTCCTGCTCTAATTTGTATGAAGATGGTACTTTCTGAGAGTCAAGAACCTCCGTAGAACAATTAAAACACCTTTGGGACCAGCCATGTGAAACGTTGGCATCTTTCAAATGTAGATGATCTAATTGTATCGTTATACGGCACCTTTTACACAACATAATATTTTAAGTACTCCAGAGATAAATAATAATAAAAAAGTATTAAGTCCTCCACCTAGAGGTTGCTTTATGAAGTATCTTTTTTTTTTTCTTTTGTCGCACATTTACAAACTACAAAAGCAAAACAATAAGTAATTTGTTGTGCTTCAGTTCATTTACGTTTCCAGCTTTGACTCAACTGTTAGGTCACAACATTATGATAAAGAGGTATGATGTACTTTAATTGAATTCAATATTTTCTGTGGACTTACTTGCCTTGCGTTTTGTTTTCATTCAAGATGTTCACTCAATCTGTGTACCTGTGATTACAATAAACTCCGCTTATAGATTTGCATAGTTTTTCTGTTTTCTGGATAGGAAATAAAATCTGGAATCTACCTTCTATACTTGTTCAATAACTTGAATAGTTTATATTAAAATCGTTAACCCTAGATTCCTAGACTAATAAAGTGGTTCGTGAAGAACATAATAGCTGAGTTTCAGTTAATTTAAAGTCTTTTGGATGAACTAACTCGTAATTACTTTGATGATTATCATTCTCGCTTATGAACATATTTTGTTAACATAAATAAAATATATTGTTCTATATTACTTTTACGAAAATATTCTTATCTTCTCAAAGATTAAAATCTACCCCTCTTTTTCCAGTGACACGGCAGCATATCAGACTAACAACTCTCAAAACGGGGTTTTGATACTCTTGACGAATAGGACAAAGATATCCCATTGTATAGCTTTGTGTTTATTTACAATCAAAAAGTAAACAAAAACATACTCATTGTATGAATTACATAAATATTATTTTTTCTTATTTGTGATACTTAAGAATTACATCCTATAGATATTCTTTTGCCTCAACTTTTTTAAAAAATGCACTAAGTGTGTTTATAATCAACACCAGTCTTGGTCCTTAGTTTTAAACCATGGGAAACGTGTTTTATTTTTATACATGAATAATTATATTTATAGAACTATGTTTATTTTAGTTCCTGATGCCAGTTCAGAACGCTTTAATTTTTTAAAATCCTTAGAAATTGAATTGATAAAGGAAACGTATAATCACAAAAGAATACTGATCGTGCATAATTTCACAAATATAAACAAAATTATCAAAATAGTTAACATAATTACCATGAGTAATGATTCTTATGTTTTCAGATATTAATTTAATTTATCTTTAATGAAACCTTTTTTTAAATTGATGCTAATAAATTTGATAAACAGAAAGATAAACAATAATAAAAGTCTAAAGGACACCAATTACGTTTGTTTATTTATAAATCAAGTACGTTTAGTGAAAAAAGTTTGTTTTTTAAAAGCTTAAAATTTACCGACGTTACTTCAAATTAGCTGTAAATTTCTGCTACTATTTTTAAATAGCACCAAGGCTTGGCAGAGCCAAATGTTTGAGGTACTCGACTCGTAATCTGATAGTCGTAGGTTCGAATCCTCTTCACAGCAAACCTGCTAGCCCTTTCAATCATGGGGCGTTATAATGTGATGACCAATTACACTATTCGTTGGTAAAAGAGTAGCCCAAGAATTGGCGGTGGTTGGTGATGACTAGCTGTCTTTCCTCTGGTCTTACACTGCTAAATTAGGGACGGCTAGCATAGATAGCCCTCGTGTAGCTTTTCGCGAAATTAAAAACAAACAAACATAAACAGCACCAGTAACATAATTTATTTTTAAAAACTTCCGAAAATCGATATATTAGGAATATCTACACCTTTAATTGAAAGAATACTGGTGTAATAATTTAAGCACAAAACTTACATGTTCATTAGTCTGATTCATATTCTTTATCCATGATGTTCTAACAACACGTAAGTCCAAGAATTCTTGATAAAATGAAATAAAAACCTTAAAACCTTTCGAAAGCGCTCGGGTTATAGGGTTTCTGTTTCATATTTTTTATCGTTAGTTATATGCTGCAGACATTCGATTTGTTTGTATTTTTATGTCATGCTTTTTATATTCCATTGAGCCCTGTTTGTTGACTATTAAATAATTATTCGTAATCATACTATCCATGGTTTACGGATTGGTAACTTTCTAACTCAGATGTAATCTGATACAGATAAATCAGTCTCAGTGAACATTACTGGTATATATGAAATAATATTTAATCTATGTGTGTATGTGTGGTAATCCATTACAATGATTAAACACTCAAGATCTTGATACCATTTTCTTGACAAAACTAAAAGTGAGAACGATGTTTCTACCTTTATAAGGAAGATTAGATGTCAGCGTTGTGGATGAAAACATTAACATGTCAAGATATTGGCTGTTTATCATTCCAGTTTATTGATTGCTAATAAATGTTTTGTGGTATTAAAAGTGAACTTGGAAGATTAGATCCTAAATTAACAATATTAATATCATTGATCCATGTATATTATGTATCGATTCATTTTTAATACAAATAAAATAATAAAGATGATGATATAGTGTTTTTGAGCTTTTAACGTATTTAACCACCAGTAAAATTGCAATATGATATAACAATGTTATTATTCTGTAAAATTGAGTAACATTTCATTTCAAATCTTAAAGAAAAAAGAAATTTTGAATTTAAAATTCTCATTGTACTTTCTTGTATTAAACTTTATTATGGGTTTTGAAACCGGCTGTGTTAAGTACATTTAAAATCAAATATATTCAACCATACTTTTCTTAAAATTCGGAAGACATTAAAATTATATGTTAGGAATAACATAAAGAATTGGTCTAAGTCTAATTATGTGACCACTTCAAGCAAATATTACAGAAACTAGCTAAACTTAAATAAAAAATATATGGCGCCAGTATTAAAAATAATCAACATATTACTATTTACACAGTCGAGTATTTCGTTATACTATCGGGTGATTTCCCAACGGACCTTGACTAATCCTTGGATTTTTCGAACAGTTTAGAAATGAACGTACATTTGAAAGTTTGAATATTTTTTTCTTACAGGATGTTTTCCCATAGGCCTGAAGTTGTAAAAAAATCAAGCGTTTTATTCAGTTGCTTGATCCACAAAATGTTAATTTAGCAATCAGACGACATACTTTTGTGTATTTATAGTTTACTTGCTAAGAGGACTAGAAAACTAAACTTACTTCTCTTCACTACTACTATTTAATTGCTAATGGCTGAAATATTTTAGTGGTTCTAGTTTCTAGTTTATATCGCCATTCACTCATCTTTTTAAAAAAAATATCATCCAAGTAAAAATATTATGAATAACGTTTATATACAATCATAAAAGCGCTTTAGCCTGGAAGTCTTTTTTAATACCATTTCAAAATATCGTTTTCTTAAAATGTTTAATTTTTTAACATCATGTGGTATTCTTAAAAGATGGGAAACTTAAACGTTGTTATTTGTTTTGCATTTTTAAATCAAAATCATTAATATCTATATCCGTTATATGTATAAAATATAAGAGATTTTGTAAGCACCTCAAAAGCTCAGCATACAAATTGTCGCTTGGAGGTTTGGTTGGCGTTTCATAGTGCAAAGAAATTAGGCTATCCGGGCGAAACAGCCGGTAAAAAAATTAGACTTTCTTTTTCGACTGCTTTTATTGGAAATGGTACCACTTTTGTATATCTTTTATGAGTTTCCACAAAATTAACACTGAATCTTAAAACAAAACAAAGTCCAATATTTTTAATCAAAAACTTAAATAGAGTCGAAGAGACCAATGACCCTTAAAAAGACTAAAAATATTTGTAAGATGGATAGTGTTACCATCGCCAATGACACCGCCTAGCGTCATGGATAAATCTATGGACAAAACATGTCTAAAATGGTGCTGTCGTTGAGAGTCGTAATGAAGGCATAAGAGTGAAATGTTGTGACTTGAGTGTTGTCTGGAGGTACGATGACAACTCTTTTTGATTTACATTACTACAATCAAGGGTTTGAAAACACACGCAATTGCATAAACATATTCATTTATAATTTGTGTTTATATCGAACGCTTCTCAAGTAGGCTCGGCATGGGTAGGTGGTGGTCAGGACGCTCGACTCGTAATCTGATGGTCACACCAAACATGTTCACTCTTTCAGCCGTGGGGGCGTTATAAGTTAATTCTGCAATTCGTTGGCCAAGAATTGGCGGTGAGTCGTAAAGACTACTCTTATACTGCTGTATTAGGAACAGTCAGCGGAAGATAACCTTCGTGTAGGTAAATTTTGTGAGGTTTTATACATTGCGATTTTATAGAACAGTTTCAGTGACATACAGTCATGTGAAAAAGTTAGAACACCCTGTGAAAGCCTGTTTATTTTTGTAAACTTTTTGGATATATATAAATTTAATCTCAAATTCAACAAATACTGAGAGATAATACAAATATAACTAAACAATTAAAACTGAAGAAAATACTTTTCAAGATCTTCTGTTAATATAATCCTACACAAATGCATATTCTAACTGTGTCCAAATAATTCAATTTTGGACTCATTTGTCCAAAGAACATTATTCCAGAAGTCCTGGTCTTTGTCTATATTCTCTTTGGGAAACTTCAGTCTGTCCTTGATGTTTCTCTTAGAGAGCAAAGGTTTCCTCCTTGCACACCTCCCATGCAAGTTATACTTGTGCAGTCTCTTTCTGATTGTAGATGCATGCCCTTTCACATCAACATTAGCCAGAGCCTGTTGTAGGTCCCGTGATCACACGTTAAGGTGTTTGGAGATCTCTTTTAGCATCTTCCAGTCTGCTTTCAGGACGAACTTGCTTGGACGACCAGACTTGGAAACGTTGTCAGTTGTTTTGAAAGTTCTTCACTTGTTGACTATTTTCCGAACAGTGGAATGGCCAACTTTAAAATCTTTTGGGATCTTTTTTAAATCCCTTTTTAGACTCATAAGCTGCTATAATTTTCATTTTGAAGCCTTCAGACAGCTCTTTTGCTCTCATCATTTTGCTCATTCTTACTTCAACAGTCAGGAGCACACTAAAAAAAAGTTCTGAGGTTTAAATAGGGCAAGTCTCATTCAAAATGCTGAGTATCCATCTTATAATCATATGTACCTGGTGTGATACACCTGTGTGTGTGTTGAGCCATTTTAAAGGGGAATAAATGTGGAGGTGTCCTAACTTTTTCCTCCATTAGAATATGCATTTTTGAGGAATTACATTTACAGAAGATCTTGAAAAGTCTTTTCTTCAGTTTTAATTGTTTAATTATATTCCTATAATCTCTCAATATTGTTGAAATTGAGATTAAATACCTATATATAAACAATGTTACAAAAATTCACAGGCTTTCATAGGGTGACCTAACTTTTTCACATGAATGTATGTGTTATGACGACACTTCATATTTAGAAAGAAAAGAACAAACATGTTCTTCGACTGGTGCCAAATCCTTAAACATCTAAATCAAATCATTGTAATTTTGAAACTTTTGATGTTTGTATTCTCTAGTAGAAGTTAAGTGGAAAAAAATGATATTCTAAAAATCATAAAAGTAAATTTAGATGTAAGTACATATACGTGTGTGTATAGTGTAGTATACGTCTTAAAACAATGTGGCCAAAATAATTGAAACATTACTTTGCCGTCAGCTATTTTATTTAATTTGAAAAATGAATTTTGATTGAGGTGTGTAAAAATTATACCAATTGGTAAATGTTAGTAAATTCATTGGCTAGACATACCAGCTGGCCTATAGATGTTTAGAGTTATATTCCATATCAAAGATTTTTTTTTAAACACTAATTATTTTACTCATCACAGTGAACAGAAACTATTCTCACCACTAAATGTCAGTAAAACATCTGATATCATTTAATTTTTTTTAAAAAAACAAAGGCCAAACATTCATAGACCACGCCTAGTAATATTGTATGGATGATCAATATTGTCAAGAGAAATATGAATCTGGCAAGATCGCATTTTAAACAAAAGTCACAACTTTAATATTGCACTTCGTCTAAAGCGTATAACGCAACTTTCCAGTAATTTAAGATCTGGCAACCAAGACAATGTAACAGACAAAATATAAGTCTTACCTCTCAACAGCTTATAAGATTTATTGAAATATCGTGTTTCTTATGATATGCTACTTTACAAGAACCGAGTACGCGTCTCGTAAAAGTGATGCTAGTCAATACGAGGCAACGCTTCAGAAAATACGCTGTCTTCAACAGGAATATTAAAGAAGAAGAAACTTTCGATGTATGATACAATTTTAAAACAACAGCGAAAAACACAGAAACTGCTGTATCTACACAACTACAATAAAAATACCTAAAATTAAATGTTGGAGTTTCTACAAGGAAAAACTAACAACGTTAATTCGTACAGATTATACATTATTGTAACTGGTGCTGTATTAATTCCTACTAAACCTAATAGAAATCATTAGTGTAAAAAGTACACAATAATATTTCTTGATTTTAGCCATTATAATCAAGAATGAGTGTCTTATGTATTTAGTTTCTGGTTCAAAACAGAAGTCACCAATGTTTAGAAATCATCAGTTAATTCTGATGAGAAATAAGGAAAGTTGCAACTTATAAATGTGTAACAGTCACATATATTAATCAATACAGAAGATTTGTTTGTTTAGAATTAAGCACAAAGTTACTCAAGGGGCTATCTGTGCTCTGCCCTCCACGGGTATCGAAACCCGATCTTTAGTGTGGTAGTCCGCAGACATACCACTGTGCCACTGGGGGGTGAATAGAGAAGAAAGGTTAAACTTTTAATAATTATAATGCATCAAATCATTATTAATGTTGTTTATGACTATAATCTCAGTAACAACTCATGAGATTTCAGCCAGCTCAGGAGGTTTGGTTCTATTATATCTATACAAAAGCAAAATTTTGTTGAGCATATTTTAATTAAATTTGGCATGCTGATTAAATAAAATCACTGTTCATTTGGCGACTGTTTTCTATTCGTTTATTTTATTTGATACTTTATCAAAATTACTGAATTATAATTTTCCATTATCTGTTTCTGGAGGGGGGGGCTTATTATTATTAAACTTTTAATATTCGATTTACAGCTATATTATTTTAATGTTTTTTTGTTGTTTAAATAGAGGGAATATAAAGAGAACACTAAATAGAATGTCAAGGATACATGTTTCTATCTCGTCGTACTGATATAAATAAGACAATGAATGAAAATAAACTAGAACTACCACACCATTGAAAGACACGAATTCTGTGGTATTTTCGGCTTTACTAAGAAACTCTCTAACTCGTTTAATAATAGTCTGGTTAGGCAACTAATTAAAGAACAAAGAGGTAGTATTCAACAATGATATTGTAATTCTACAGATAATTCCCAGACTTATCCTGTCTATTTCAGGTTTGGTTTGTTTTGAATTTCGCGCAAAGCTACGCAAGGGCTATCCGTGCTAGCCGTCCGTAATTTAGGAGTGTAAGACTATAGGGAAGGTAGCTAGTCATCATCACCCATCGCCAACTTTCGGGCTACACTTTTACCAACGAATAGTGGGATTGACCGTAACATTATAACGCCTCCACAGCTGAAAGGACGTGTATGTTTGGTGTAACGAGGATTCGAACCACGAGTAGAGTGTCTTAACCAGCTATGCCGGGCCATATATTTTAGGAAAGAGTCTAAAGCAATTACAAACACTTTTGACCACCTCACCTTTTTCATTGCTCAGAATTTAGAAACAGTCTATTCCAACGAAAATAAAGTAGAATTTTTTAGCCAGTGTCTTTACAATATGTCTAAATATCTTTTATCTGATTCCTTTAACACTAATATATTTAAAATAAATAAGAACAAATTCGTTAGACTGAATTAAGGACTATTTAAACCATTACCTTTGTAGTGTTTTTTTTTTTAATTTGCCCAAAGTTACATGAAGGCTACCTGTACTAGCCGTCCTAATTTAGTAGTGTAACACTAGAGGAAAAGCAGTTAGTTATGACCACTAGCCGCCAACTCTTGAGTTACTCTTTTAGCAACGAATAATGAGATTCAGTGTGGCCTTAACCGCGTGGCCATACCGGACCGACTTTGTATTAACTGACATTCCATTTAGCTTTAACACTTTTGTCAGGCCCATTTCTTTAACCGAAATTAAAACTTGTATAAAAAAAATTGAAAAACAAATAACGTTGGTGAAGATAACACTAAGACTATTGTACGTAAAAACGCTTGGAATATTTTATTTAACTACCTATATATTACTTCCATTATTGCCTTCTTTACAACTTATTTTTTCACCCGACGAAAATATGTCATTTTAATTGTCATTCGTAAGAAAAGACAGTATGTTCTCAAATCCTGAACGTTTTTGTCCCATCAGTTGTTTGGGTAAATTGTTTGAAAATAACTACAATTAGAATAATTCTTTTTTTAATTTGAGAGAAACAAGTATCTTTCTGAAAAAACAGAACACTGGCTAATATAAAAGATAAACTTCTGACTACCTCATTCGATTAGCTGAAACCTTATAAAAGTACAATTTTTTCAAACAAGTTATTCGATAAAGTTTAGTCTTTTTTGTGACAGATCTCTTCAAACAAATTTAAAGATACCTAAGATACGTTCTGGAGCTCCACAAGGTAAGGGTGTTTAAGTCCTCAATTTTACAATCTGTTTGTAAACAAACTTTCCACTTTCTTTCCTTAATGACAAACTTACTGGAACTTTACAGTTCGTGGATGACATAGCTGTTCAAAGGTTTTTAGATGGTTCTGACAAAGAGCTTTAGATGATAATGTCATTGGTACACACAATGACGAGTTTTTTCAGTAATAACATAAGTAAAATTATTTCACAAGTATTTCTTAAATGTGTCTTTAACTTGATGACACTAACCTTTCATTATCAAAAGTCATGAAGATAGCTTTGACTCTGGACTTAAGAATGGTTTAGAATCTCATCAAGAAGATAAACCAAAACATTGTTTCGTTTCGAAAAATCGCAGAGCCTAAACGTTGATGTAACATTTCATCAATACGAACACAACACAATCTCACCAGTTAGATCATAAGTAACTTATGGCTGCATGATTATATATTCTACGTCTTAGTATTTTTTCCAAAACCAAAAAGCATTGCATTTACAATGTTATGTTCAAATTCATGACTATTACAAGTTTCCTTTAACCATGAATCGTCTTGCACTTCTCACAAAGCATTTATTTAATAAAAAAGAAGTAGAAATCCACCAATTTGCTTTGAACTTTCTTTTCGGCGATAATATTTCAAAGGATAGTTCAATATTTATAATTTTGAATAAATAATAACAAATACACATACTAACTACAAGCTCTAACTTTTTCTTTTTGCTTCTTATGACTTCTTCCAGACCGGTCATGGATAGGGCGCTAGACTCGTAGTTTGAGGGTTATGGGTTCGAATTTCCTTCACATCAGATATATTCGTCCTTTTAGCCATGAAGTGTATGACAATGTAATGGTCAGTACTACTACTCGTTGGTGAAATACTAGCCCAAGAGTTGGCTGTAGGTCATGTCTAGCTGCCTTCCCTTTAGTCTTACACTGTTAAATTAAGGAGGGCTAGCACAGGTAGCCCTCTTAGCTATGCACAAAATTAAAAAAAAAACAACTTCTTTCTGCCTCCGAAGTTGCCCCTATTGAACGTGGTATTTTCACATTACTTTTACATATAAACTAGTGAAATACTTTAATATTTATGTCATCATGAAATCAAACTATCTCTCAATTATGCAACTTATAATAATGCAGGAACTACTTATTATACGGCAAGAATATAATTAAAACATTGTTTTTTCATTCGTATTTAAATCTTTTGATATTAATATATTCATTATCAAAATCATTTTGCTCTTACATCTGAATTCTTGTTACGAATGAAAAGAACCCTGAAGCTATTCTGAACATCCGGAGTTTGAACCGAGCATATAAACTGCCACTGCTAATAAGTCAAAAGAAGGGAAATTTAAAACTGTAAATATAGTTATATCGTGTGATATATTTGCTGGAAACAAAGAGCTGGCATTTCAAAAATGGGAATTATTTTTTCGAGTTCGAAAAGTTAAGAGTTATAAAAACTGTGTCCTATCTTTAACACTTAAAATGATTCAAGAGGACTTGGCATTGTGTGATTATGAAGGACTAGTTTTATACTCTTTTAAAAACGTCTCTCAGAAGGATTGATTAATGGTCAACGCTTGGCAAAGTGATGTCTGGGAAGTAAGATAGGTCGATTAGATTACAATACTTTCATGTTAAACTGGTGAAAAAAACCCATCAAGATCTCTGCATCAGCATCGATTTTGTCCTAACCATATTTTATCAGTAGGTAACAGGAGACACAGATATAAGGTTAAAAAGGTGCTTTCTACGTTAATAACTCAACATTTCTTAGACGTTTGAGGACAGTTCGGTATATACTTAAGTGTGATGTGTAGTTTGTTTTTAAAAGGGGGCGCTATAGTATCGGTTACAATTTGATATGAAGCTTCTTTTCCTAGAAATATTATTCAAATACGACATTCATTCTTCAGTTATTAGTAGCAAATTTATAAAACTTAAATAGATCAATATTATCATTCCTAGAAAATACAGTTAACATATTTATTACAGCGTTAGTAATCAACCTACAAAAGAAATGTGTTATTACGTTATTATAGATTATCATAACATATGTTGTTATTGTATTTAACATGACACTTAAATGAAAAACTTTGGGAAATTCTGTACAAATTTCTTCAATATTGCCAACAGTTTTTTGTTGTTTTTTTAATTTTAAAGTTTTAACTCGTTCTATGTTTCTAATAAATACATCGATAGTTGAGCTCTTTACCAAAAGATATGATAGAATTTTTGAAACTTGTCTGATTTGATCAAGGTACAGTTGCAGCTTGTTTGAAATACTTATATACCAACTTATCTTTACAGGAAAAAATAGGTAAGCCCCATTTGATTTTTATTAATACGATTATGTCATTCGATTATATAATTTTGTATTTAATGTATTTTGTACAAAAAAATAAAATCTTAATTATAACTGCAATATCTCTAATCATATTGTTAGTATTAATAAAAATTTAATTTCGCGCCAAGAATGATCAAATTGTTTTTGTGTTTTTTATGAAAAACAACAGCTGAATGAATACAAGGCTATTTTTAAACATTTTTTTTCTTACACAAAGAAATTCGAAATTGGTATTATTTATGTTAGAATTTGCCTGCTTAATTCATTAAATTAACCTATAAAACCACTAACGATTTTTTTTAGTCGATTTACAGATAAGTTTCTTAACTTCTTAAATACTTACATGAACAGGCTTAGATATATTTATGAACACAGAATGGAATAAACTGAATAGTTACTTTATTAAGGTTTTAATAGACGCATGAATGTAAATATGTTGATTACGCTGTCTCGGAGTGACCAGGAGATTATGACGTTTGACTGGCAGTCTAAGAGTCGCGGGTTCAAAACCGCTCTTTTAACGGTGGGGCGTTATTATGTGGCAATTAATCTCACATATTTGTTGGTAAAAGAGTAGCCCAAGAATTGACGGTGGGTGGGAATAACTATAATCCTTCTCTACATTTTTTATTGCTAATTTAAGAACGACTAGCGCAGATATCTCTCGTGTAGCTTTGAGTAAAATTCAAGACATAATAAGGCAGAGAAAATCAAAGAAAGCTTGAAAATGAATAAACTTGTAAAGTTTATAGTGATTAATATATGTATATTTATAATAAGACAAGTCACAAATGATTAAAAAAATACAACCATGCATTCTCTATAATACTTCATAAGTATCATAAAAATAATATATTTCTATAACTCTGAACTAATATAATCAAATCCGTTGGGAGAATGCCTTCCTGAGTACCATAAAGAAGCATTATAAATCGAGTTATTATAAGTAAAATTTTATTTCAAATCAAATACATTTTACCAAAACAGCAACAACATTTACAGAAGATCTTGCAAAGTCTTTTCTTCAGTTTTAATAGTTTAGTTATATTTCTATAATCTCTCATTATTGTTAAAATTGCGATTAAATATCTATATATCCAAAAATGTTATAAAAATACACAGGTTTTTTATAGGGTGTCCTAACTTTCTCACATGACTGTATATGATCGGTTAAGTGTCTTTACAGAGGTATAAATGAGCACGTAACGTTAAGAGTAAAAAACATATAGAACCATAATTCACCAATCAACAATTTGTAATATTGCTTGCAATCCTATTCAGTATAGAATGATCACCACTTACGAAGTTTTAAAACCAAATAAAAAGCCGTAGCTGGAAGATGACATTGAGAAAAGTAGTGTTTTTAAAAGGGCTGTTCACAACTGTATTTTAATTGTGTACAGTAACCATTGTATTTTAATTATTTATTTGGAATTCTACTCATTTTAAGATTAAAGAGAAACTTAACATGAAAACAAATTTGTAAGTATTGTGTGTGCGTTTTCTTATAGTAAAGCCACATCGGGCTATTTGCTGAGCCCACCGAGGGGAATCTAACCCCTGATTTTTGCGTTGTAAATCCGTAGACCTACCGTTGTACTAGCGGGGGGCGTTATATGTATTATAACAACTCATGAAATCCACATCCGATCAAAATAAAATCATCTGTTAGTCTTCCAATTTTAATGTAGTTAAGAGAAGGAAGGGGCATAACAAACAATTAAATTTGAATCGTTTCCACTAATTAAGATGGACGTCGTGAAAAAAAAGAAGTTTCAAAATGAGCCCTGTTTTATTATAAACTTTATTTTAAATAAAAATATTAAAAGAATGTGGCTGATGGCCGCTTTACTTATAATGCTGAATAAAACAGATACCAAAGATGGGTTAAAATTAATCCCATCGAATTATAAAAACTACAATTTACAATAAATGCTGAATTTTAAAACTGCATTTCTCTCTCTCAGCTTCAAGATTTGGTCATTGAAGACCTGGGAGGGTCAAGTGCGTTTGACACCTCCTTTTCGCCTGCATTTGTTGTGGGTTTCCGAGTAATGTTGTTGTCATTACTACAAAAGGATCGAAGCTAATCTCACGCATTTGTTTTAATCTCTTTCAACGCCATGTATATGTAGGTAACTATGGTAATATTTCATGCAAAAAATCACTTTGTTTGGTTCTATAAGTTCTACACTTTGTAAACAGTTCTAGTTGTATTTCAGCATTTCATATATATTTTAAATTTAGATGAGACAACTCACATAAACACCTTTGTAATGTTTTCGTGACAACTTAATGTTAACTTTAATGGTCTAGTAATTAGTGTGCGTTGGTTTTGTTTATAGCAAAGCTACATTGGAGTATATTTTGCGTCTACAAAGAGGAATCGAACGTTTGACTTTGGCATTATAAATCCGTAGACTTACTGCTGTACCAGTGGGGAACTCTAGTAACTATGTAGCCTGTTTTTATTCGTTATATATATTCGCTGGGTAGAGGTACTTAGGACTGCTGTGGTCATGCATACAATATCTGTCAAGTCCCTATAGTAAGTTTTTTTCTCTCCAATGTTCCGCGAAGTAATTTAGCATACTAGATAAGAGTTTATCAGTTACTGTTTCTATATTTGCGTATTTATGGATTAAGTTAAAGAAAGCTGTTTTGATTGTTTTGTATATTTTTGTGAGTATTCTGTTCTGTATTGTTTGTATTTATTCGGGAGCTAGGTTTATGCTGGTTTATGCATGTTCCATTACAGATCCTATATATGTATTGTATATATTTAATACGTTATCGGCTGTTGCATCGCTCTTTTTACTGGTTGGACTGCTACTATAGCTTGTTCGTTGCCAAATTTTTGTTCTTATGTTGTTTAAATGATTTATTTATGTTAATTTTGAATCACATGGAAGTTCTAAGAATTTTGCGGATGTAGCGGTATGAGGAAGTGTTCCGCTCGAGTGTAGTTTCGTTGGGTCTTTTTACGTTTTATTAAAATGGAAAAGAACACCAATTGAATTTTTATAGGTTAATTTTAATTATATGATTTTTATCAATATTCAGTTATTCTGTTTAGTTGATGTTGTAAATTTGTATCTACTATAGATGGGGGTTGGACAACTTTTACAGACTGCTACGTCATCAGCGAACTGTGAGAAATATCCGTGGTTTGAATTTTTCAGAGTGATGTTAACATACATGATGAAAAAGATTAATTATTATTGGTTTTCAAACTTTTTGGAAAACAGAAAAAGCAGAATAAACGTCGATGAAACCTTTTCTGAGTTATTTATTCAGGAAACAGTTACTTTAAAAGAGGGGTAGTTAGCCCTATCCCTTTAAAATAACTTAAATACTAATTTAAATGTTTTTGCTTGGGATCTTTAAGACCACGCACTAAAAGTAAATAGCGTTTTATGTAAAACAGTAACACAAAACATGAGCACTAATGGATTGAAAACACGTACATTGCGGTCGAAACCAATTATAGCAAAGAAGTTATTCGTTATACAGACAAGTAAACTTGAACTCTGTTTATCTTACGACATATTAGGCTATCCATAATTATTCATTGTTAGAAATCAACAAAGTAAAATAGTCTAATCCCGTCTTGTTTATGGCTGAAAAGTAGATATAAAAAAGTCGAGATTAGATAATTTATCTTTCTACCCGTTCCCCAGTGAGATTTTGCACGAGGTCACGTGAACAATGTGATGAGGATGACGTAGCGAGTTATACGTCGAAATTAGTAGAATGTATGAGACTGTTTTAGTAATTTTAGTACCCTTACCTTTTCGCCCGGTAGGACAGCGGTAAGTTTACGTACTTACAATCTAGAATCCGGCGTTCAATTCTTTGCGGTGGACAACATTGAAGATAGTCTCGTGTGGTTTTGCTTAAGTAAAGTGATCTGACATCAATCATTTATAAATTATTGTGACTTTGAGACGGGAAATTCATATTTATAGAATTGTATAAACAATAGTGAATATTTTAACATGGAACATTACACAAGTGATAAACATTTTAAAAATAGTTCATATAATTCACTCTGATTAAAGACGGTCGTAGCAGAAGTCCCTATTTTCCTGAAGGCGACAGTCTCACCCGAGTTCCTCTGTTGGATTGTTTGTCGTTTGTTTAAGTTTTAAAAACCTTAATATATATCCATATGCATTAGTTAGTTATGTAGAACATATAAAACAAGATTATAGAATAGTTTTATAAGTATGACAACACACGGAAAAAACAATCAATTTGAGGAAAACTTATTACACTGAATGTCATAACGTTTTAGATTTACCAGCTACGGTTACTAAAATTATGGGAGATAACGAAACAGAATCTTTAACAACGAAGAGTTGTTTGGCTGTTTTGAATATTCGAACAAAATTTCACAATACTAGCAATGCTAGTAGTTCCTACTTTTCAACTGATAGAATAGAAGGAAGATAATTAATCAATAGAACTTATCATCAACTCTTGGACTGCTCCAATCGAATTGTGATGCATGGTCATTACTTTTATAACACAACCACAGCTCCAAAGTGTGTAGTTTTAATCAAATAATGATTTTCGATCATCAATTTTATAACTCAACCATAGTTCCAAAGTGTGGAATGCAAAGTTTGCAACGACAAAGCATGAACCATGGAACCTCACATTTACTGTTCCTTACGCTAATAGCTAGCATAAACAAAATAAACAAACAGGCAACTAAACTAATAAAATAAATACACGTATTGTCCACTGAACTAATCTTTCTTCTCTCACTTCTGAAGCACTCGATTTACTTTCATATGTAAAATAAACTTGGCACGTAATACGACAAAATTACTGAGTGAGCCCTATAAACATATAAGTTTAATAATATCAGTTTTATATTATATACCAATAGTTCGTATCTCTTCAACTTTAAAAAGGAAATGGTCACAGTTTCCCATCTCGAGAAGATTCATGTACATTATTTGTGGTGTTTCGCAGGGTAACCTGAACTGTTTATATTCTAGCCTAATACATGGCCGAGCGCGTTAAGGCGTGCACTCGTAATCCGAGGGTCGCGGGTTCGCGCCCGCGTCGCGCTAAACATGCTCACCCTCCCAGCCGTGGGGGTGTATAATGTGACGGTCAATCCCACTATTCGTTGGTAAAAGAGCAGCCCAAGAGTTGGCGGTGGGTGGTGATGACTAGCTGCCTTCCCTCTAGTCTTACACTGCTAAATTAGGGACGGCTAGCACAGATAGCCCTCGAGTAGCTTTGTGCGAAATTCCAAAACAAACAAACAAACAAACTAGCCTAATACAAGAGGCCCGGCATGGCCAAACGTGTTAAGGCGTGCGACTCGTAATCAGAGGATCGCGGGTTCGCATCCCGGTCGCGCCAAACGTGCTCGCCCTTTCAGCCGTGGTGGCGTTATAATGTTACGGTCAATCCCACTATTCTTTGGTAAATGAGAAGCCCAAGAATTGGCGGTGGGTGGTGATGACTAGCTGCCTTCCCTTTAGTTCTAAATTTGGGACGGCTAGCACAGATAGCCCTCGAGTAGCTTTGTGCGAAATTAAAAACAAACAAACAAATCTCATACAAGAAAGGGGCGTCTTGTGCACGTTTCTAAAATATGCATAGAATTCAAGAATGTGAACAATTTGCTTTCTGAACAATGGTAAGAAATATGAGAATATGAATTATAATTTACCATTAAATAAATATCATAGTCCAAATATATTTCTCCTCCCTTATACGCGGCTGGTTTGGTTTATTTGTTATTAAGTGCTATGTCCACCGTGAGTATCGAAACCTTACTTGTAACACTGTAAGCTCTTATACTTGTGGCTGAGCCAACCAATGGCTCTTTATTAAGGGGTAAAAGGATTGCAAAAGTGATAACATGACCTTCAATAATATCATGGGGAAGAGAAATGCATTTGGGATTGGCTCAGACGAATTACACTAGAGTCTTGGTAAGATAAGTGGATAACTGATTAATCAAGAAAGGAAATAGATAGAAAGGGATAAGAAAATGAAGGAGGATGATTAACCCACAAGAAAGAAAGTAAAAAGAACTGCTCTGACAGGGAATGACAAAAAAGCAGAATACTATTTTAAAAAAAAATCCAGAAAATTACAAAACAATTAATATTGATTCGCAATAGATGGTTGTCAAAATTAAATTAAAAGAAAAGATAAGCTGGCAAACCATTAACAAAAATTTACTTCGAGAAGGATTCTAATGATAGGAATAAAACGAATCTTCCTTTATGCATTTATTAGTGATTTAATAATATGAATGACAAGCATCTTTGCAAGTACCATCGCTGAACATTTTTGTAATATAATAAACCACGTGTGAGGCATGTGAAAACAGTTCGTGTTCAAGTGGGTTGTGATTCGACCTGATAAAACGTCTTGAACTCTATTTTCCTCAGCGTAATTCGATTTTCACAGCAAACACTTTCTCTAAAAAAAAACAAGAAATGAAAATACAGAAACAAAGCGTTTTCTGAAGTGCAGATTGACAAGTGATGTAAAATTCGGTCCAACGACGGATATAACACATTTAGGGTAGATGGAAGCTTTGTTCCATCTTTCAATCCAGGTGGCCTTCCCACCGGTAATGCATTTTGTACATTTCAATAGGCGTGAAATGCTACTTAAACAGGTATGATTTAAGACGTGTCACGAGCACACAAACAGTCACTTTTTCTTCGTTCTCTACAGTTGTTATTGTGAATGTTATATAAGTATTGAAGTATCGATGAAAGTAAAAGAAACAGCATTGTTTAAATACTACACACACGTGTACATATATATACATATATAGTTGTAACACACATGCATACATATATATGTATAAATAGTCGTAACATAGATATTTACATATATATATAGTTGTAACATACATGTTTATATATATATAGTTATATAATCTTCTCGTCCAACTGGTGATTTTTGTTTCACAAAGAAACAACGACGAAACGTTACATTTTATACTGTTTTTTTTCCGATTTTATTTCGTCTTTACGATAACTGACTAAGATTTCAGTGACAAATGTTTACGTATTCGAGAAATTGATCCATAGATCAGATAAAGATGTTTTCTTACAAGTTTTTATACAACTTTTGATGTTCAACTAGTTTTCTTGCTCAACAAAATAAAATAAAAAATAATACAAATTTTAAAATATTTCTTAAACTTATAATTAGGAAGAAATTCAAAAAACTCTTTTTTTTTTAAATCAAAGATGTGAATTATATGTTTCATTTCATATTAATGACGATAATCCAAATAGACATTTCCAAACTATTCTTTTTCCTCCTTGCGTATTTTCAGATAAGCACAAAGCTACTTAATAGGCTATTAGTTATTCGCTCAGCACAGGTATCGAGACCCGATTTTTAAGGTTATAAGTCCACAAGGTTTCCACTGAATCACTGGGTGTCTTCTCACTATCAAACAGTGACGAACATGATTAGAATAATTAATTACTCTGTTTTAATCGCAGAGTTAACGTAATTTACGAACACTTTAGTATTTCAGAATAAGCTGAAATATGTTATACCAGATCTCAACACTTACTCTATTATAGGAATAAATGTGTGATACATAATAACCATAAGATGTGCTGCTATTCTCTTTCTTTAGTTTTCTAACTGAGGATCAATGATATTTCAGCTTGAGTAAAGACATTTTTTCTCTATGCTATTTTTATTGTTTTCTGCAGTAAACACACACAGACACATACATATACGTGTGTATAAATAACCGGTACTTATGATTCACATTGTCCATAGTTGCGACACAGTAAAATTAAATACTGTAATATTTTTCATCTTTGAAAATTGTATCTAAATGGCTGTTCAAAAGCAAACTAATAAACTCGTTTTAATATTGAAACAAATATCAAAGCAGTTTAATAAACTTCACTGGAGAAAGACCTAAGAGCACATAACTTATATCGCACAATCTTTTAATGAATTTAGTCATATTCGGATGGCTGAAGCTGAAAACTGTAAATATTATAATATGTATTCGGTTTTTTGTATGTAAGTAAAAACATCTGATCTCATTGTAACATTCTGACATACAAGATGGCATTAATTATCTGTACTTTGATAATTGTTTGAAACTACCGTCAATTAATAATCATATAAATACGTGCATAACTAATTTGAAAGAGACCGTTAACCAGCCAAGACGTTCTATTATAGCGAAAGTGCAACACGTACTGAGATTATTCTTTTGTTTTTTTCGTCTGGCACAATAACCTTTACATCATGTGTTAATTGCACGTCACAACACTTATGTTTTTATTAACGAGTACAAAATAACTTGAATTATCGATTTTATCATAAATCGATTTTCTTACAGGTTATCAACTACACCTAAACACCTATTCTTGCAAAACTAATGGAGGGAGAAAAAGGTAAATGAAATCACCCCCCGAAAAAAACATAATTCGCTGAGTACACTAACAGATAATGTAGAATAAAACAAAATAACTGATTTTCGCGCAAGCTACACAAGGGCTATCTGCACTAGCCCTCCCTATCCATCGCCAACTCTTGGGCAACTCTTTTACCAACGAATCCACTGATTGATCGTAAAATTATAACACCCCTACGGCTGAAAGGGCGAGTATGTTTGGTGTGACGGGGATTCGAACCAGCGCCCCTGAGATTACGAGTCGAACGCCTTAACCCATCTGGCCATGCCGGGCCTAATGAGATAATTAAAATAGACATTTTACATCTTAGATCTTAAATATGGAGTAAGCAACAATGTGCTATAACATATATATGTCTTATTGTATTTTATTTCTCAGTTTAAACAAAGCACTGAAAACAATAAAATCTAAATAAATACTACAAATAATTGTTAGAAAATTAACATTGTTTTCTACATTCAAAAGTTCCGCAATGTAATAAAGAAGCTCAAACTTAAAACAAATCAGTTAATATGTTATGTTATTATGAAGCATTTCTTAGATCTTATACACACGCACTTTTCAAATTACATCACGAGCCCATTATTAATTTCTGTTAACCATTCTGTGAGTGTTGATTTTTATAATATTTTTATTCCTTTTTACAAAATCAAACTATATTCACCATGTAACTACTACAAGGGTACCTTCATCGTGAAGTGTTTATTTTCTAAATATTTAGTTCAAAAAGTTTGTTTGTTTGTTTTTTAATTTTGCGCAAAGTTATACGAGAGCTATCTGCGCTAGCCGTTCCAAATTTAGTAGTGCAAGACTAGAAGGAAGGCAACTAGTCATTACCACTCACCGCCAACTCTTGGGTTACTCTTTCACCAACAAATGGTTCGATTAACCGTCACTTTATAACGTCCCCACAGCTGAAAGGGTGAGCATATTCGCTTTGACGGGAATTTGAACTCGCGACCCTCAGAATGTGAGTCGAGCATCTTAACCATTTGGCCATACCAGGCCCAGTTGCAAAAAAGAGCTATCACACAGGCTTCATAAAAATATAAGTTTAAAACAAAGAAACAGACAAGTGAAAAGAATGTTGAACCGCAATAGATAGACTTACAAAATAGATGATTAGAAATATATTTGATTTTTTGCAATAGCTAAAACGGTTTAATGATTTCGAATATTAAGAGGAATGAAAATTGTCAGTTGTAGCTCTTTTAAACTTTTGATTAAAATATTTTGTATGTAACAGAAGAAAACTGAAACAAAAAAAAATGCGTGCTTGCTTTTGAATCTACGCAAACCGTCCCAAATTCGACAAAGAAAGACTAGACGGAAAGCAGCTAGTCATTACCACGCACCGCCAACTAGTGGGCTACCCTTTATTAACAGATAGTTGTATTGGTTGTGATATTATAATTCTCCAAGGCTGTTAGGGCGAGGATGTTTGGTGCAACGTGGATTCGAATCTTCGACCCTCATATTGCACAACAAAATGAATAGAACATGATCAATTTAGATCCTGTTGTCAGTACTTAAATATATTGTGAAAAACACTAAATTACCTTATTTACCTTAAACCCTTGTACTCTTTTGAAGTGACAACCATTTTCAAACCATATTTTAATATCAACGTTTTGATCATTTAGAATCAATTAATTAACTTTTTATCACATTAATTTTCTTTGTTAATGGCATATTTAATGTTCTTTGTTTGGAATTAAGCACAGAGATACACTGCGGTCTATCTGTACTATGCCCACTGAGGGTATCGAAACACGGAGGC
Source organism: Carcinoscorpius rotundicauda (assembly GCA_011833715.1). NCBI lineage: Eukaryota > Metazoa > Arthropoda > Merostomata > Xiphosura > Limulidae > Carcinoscorpius > Carcinoscorpius rotundicauda. The sequence continues at coordinate 28,435,237 of CM022392.1, forward strand.
AAACCAGTGATGTCGAGAAAGCCCACTTGTAGAGAAATATATATGCAAAAACGGCTGGTTTGGGCTGTAAAATATTTTCTCAACCCAAACGGAGGCAAACCGTTGTGACTGTGGATAATTAAGAACAATAACTACACTTCAAATACACTTTTGATATAGAGCTTATTATTTGCTTGACTAAATTGGTCCCAATGACAGCTATTTAATTTTTACGGTGGATAAAACGAATTTTTTATTCATAAAGACCATTCAATGTAGTTTCACCAACAGTCTAAGGTCTTTCTGGGTTTATGTTTTTCCTTCTAAATAGTACATTCAAACAAATCTAAAGTATTATTTTAAATGCTTGAGGAAGTGTTGATTCAAACAATAATGCTGTGTAGACGAAGACTCGTGGTTAGCATTATAATAAATTGTTAATCATTCCTATTATTTGCTCAAAGAGTAGACAAACTCCAATGGATCGGTTTCTGCCAGCTGGCTGCCTTTTCTTCAGTCATTGGCATAAAATAACTGAGTTCTCAAGGTCTGTGATCTGGCTGTTTAGTCAACCCATGCATATTGTGCTTTTTAGTTAAAAATTCCCAGTTACACAACAATTGCTTCCCGCTAATACAGCGGTAAGTCTACGGATTTACAACGCTCAAATCAGGGATTCGATTCCTCTTGGTGGGCTCAGCAAATAGCTCGATGTGGCTTTGCTACAAGAAAACGCACATTAAAGGCCCAACATGGCCAAGCGTGTTAAGGCGTGCGACTCGTAATCTGAGGGTTGCGGGTTCGCATCCCCCTCGCGCCAAACATGCTCGCCCTTAAAGCCGTGGGGAATTATAATGTGGCGATCAATCCCACTATTCGTTGGTAAAAGAGTAGCCCAAGAGTTAGCGGTGGGTGTTGATGACTAGCTGCCTTCCCTCTAGTCTTACACTGCTAAATTAGGAACGGCTAGCACAGATAGCCCTCGAGTAGCTTTGTGCAAAATTCAAAAACAAACAAACAAAACAAACACAAAAATTACAATTAATAGACTAAATTTTTCCAGGGATATCAATCTAGATTTATAGTAGTCGGTAAATATTAATACAATTACTTTTTGTGGTATAGTATGACATGTAAGTCGAGTCTTAACACTAGAAAAAATAAAAATCTAGCCGTTTATAACTAAACATTTGATTTGTACGCTAAAGAACTTCATCTCCCTTAAAGGATAGAGATTTAACTTTTTGAATTTGACTTACTATTAACGATATTACTCTCGACTTATATTGAATAGGCAATGAACTAAGCTAAATACTCTTCAACTCTGGTGTCTTCCATAATTCTGAACGTTGCGTGTGTGTGTTTTCTTGTAGTAATGCCACATCGGGCTATCTTGTGAGTCCACAGATGAGAATCCAGCCCCTGATTTTAATGTTTTAAATTCGTAGACTTACCACTGTACTAGCAAGGGGCTGAGTGTTGCGACTGTGGTTCTCAGTTGTTGTCTATTTTCCCCTGCCTGTATTAGCTCTCCTTCTTCAAACTTCCATTTCCAATCTACTTTCTCTAACCATTCAATCATCAGCTATTCTTCTTCAATCTTCCAATTTCCAATCTACTTTCTCTTACCATTGAATCATGAGCTCTTCTTCTTCAAACTTCCCACTTCCAATCTACTTTCTCTTACCATTGAGTCATTGAGTGTTTTCTTTTTTCACTCTTATTCCTCCAGTTTTACACATCGTAATTTCTGTAAACCTTCTCTCGGACATAATTAAATCTGTGAAGTAGCGTATCATCCACTTCCTACATGTGTCCAGCAGTTTTATGCTTGTCTTTCAACGTCAAGTTCTGCGTAGAGTTAAAACAAATTCAACGGGTGAAATATTCATTTAAAACTATTGTCAAAATTATTTCACTGGAAAGTCATATGCAATCTATACGTTATATACATATATCGGAATTAGCTTTGCATACGATTTGTTTGTTTTGAGTTTCATACAAACCTACTTACTGTACCAGCTATCCCTAATTTTCAGTTAATATATTACAGGGAAGGCAGTTCGTCAACATTACCCACAGTAAACTATTAGGCTATTCTTTACCGACGGAAAGTGGAACTAACCGTCATATCATAAAGCCTCCACGACTAAAAGAGCGAGTAAATTCGGTGGTGTGATTCGAGTACCCTAGTCACTAAGTCAGGCCAGATCCATTAATTCGGATTTATTATGTATTGGATTAAGTATAGATATGAATTATATTTATTACAGATATATTTGGTATCTTTCTCTGCAGGTTATTTAGAGCTACTAATAAACTTAAAGAAAGGTTGATAGGTTGGTTTTGAATTTCGCGCAAAGCTACACAAGGGCTATCTGCACTAGCAGTTCCTAAGTTAGCAGTGTAAGACTAGAAGGAAGGCAGCTAGTCATCACCACCAATCGCCAGGTCTTAGGCTACTCTTTTACTAATGAATAGTGGAATTGACCGTCATATTACAACATCTCCACGGCTGAAAGAAGTTAGCATATTTGGTGTGACGGGGATTCGAACCCACGACCCTAGAATTACGAGTTGAGTGCCTTAACCTTCTGGCCATGCTAGGCCTGAAAGAAAAATGAAATATTGATAAGTTATCCTGTTTATTGTTGATTGTTTTGCTACAAAACGTTAATTGAGAATAAACAGGCCGTTTCGTGTATACAACACAATACTTAGATGATTTTAAATGTTTATGTTGATCTTAGTGGTACTGAACCAGGAAAAAGATAACTAGATTTAATTACGTCATTTAAAGTAAGAAAGTAAGACGTTTCAACGTTACACGCCAATTTTTCATGTAATTAAACTAAAATTAAGAATATGAGTGAATATGTGTACAACTATTCTGTATGTAGATTTTCTACGATTTTTCACACATTTCTGCTTACTGTAATAATAAATAGTACGCAATCGCAAAATTAAGCTATTTGTAAGTTGTAACCGTAAATCATTTACTTGTTTATTTGGAATTTTCGCGCAAACATACACAAGGGCTAAGTACACATAGACGCCCCTACTTTTAAGTTAATAAACAGGAAGGCATGCAGCTAACCGTCATTACTAATAGCCAAGCTGTGGGCTACAACTGTCTGACAGAGTACTGGGATTACAGACTAATTGTCAACGTGGGAGACACTGTTGTCTTTTCAAATATAGGAATCACACCGCCATCGATATAGCGTATGAGCCTAAATGTTTTCGCAACACAACTTCCTTTATTCTTGTGTGTATAAGCGGTAAGTGTGAGAGATTATAAAGCTGAAAATCTAGTTTCGATATCTGCCGTGGGTAATGCACGGATAACCAATTCTGCAGCTTTGTGAATAAAACAAAACAAAAAATCTCTCTAGAGGTATCTCTCAGCGTGTTCCTTCAGAACAGTTTCATAAAAAGTAAACTTTCACATTTTTCGTATGATTTGATAAACTAATTTTTTTTCTCGAATTTTTTTAAAACTTACTTAGAATCATTGAAAAATGAGAATAATTTATGAAAATGTTTCTAAAAACAAGTAAGTATTTGTTATCGTGTATCCGTTTGAATTTTATAATATTCAGTATTATTTTGTCAAACTTGGTATAATATTAAATTCACTCATGTAATTAAACCGTATTCAATCTTAGACACTCTTTTCATATCATGTATTTGATGATAAAGCAACTAAGAGCTGTAAGAACAGTGAAATTACTCTTAATTGAAAAGACCCGGCGTGGCCAGGTGGTTAAGGCAATCGGCTCGTAATGCGCGGATTCAAAACCCCATTACACCAAACATGCTCGCCCTTTCAGGATTATAATGTGATGGTCAATCCCACTGTTTATTGATAAAAGAGTAGCTCAAGAGTGGGTGGTAATGACGAACTTCCTTCTCTCTTGTCTTACACTGCAAAATTGGGGACGGATAGCTCAAACAACCCATGATCAGCTTTGCGTGAGTCCCCCAATGGCTCAGCGGTATGTCTGCGGACTTACACGCTAAAATCCGGGTTTTGATACCCGTGGTGGGCAGAGCACAGATAAGCCATTGTGTAGCTTTGTGCTTAATTCAAAACAACAACAAGCTTTGCGTGAAATTTAAAACAAACAATTACTTGAAAAAAATCGCGTATTTTAACTTTGAAGTGACGAATTTTATTTATGACTTTTGTGATAAAAGAACGTAAGTATTGTTTTTTTCTAGTTTTGCGCAACGGTACACAAAGGATATCTGGGCTACCCGTCCCTAATTTAGCAGTGTAAGACTAGAGGGAATGCAGCTAGTCATCACCACCCACCGCCAACTCTTGCGCTACTCTTTTACCAACGAATAATAGGATTGACCGTCACCTTATAACACTTCCACGACTGAAACGGCGAGCGAGTTTGGAGCGACGGGGATTCGAACCCGCGCACCTCAGATTACAAGGCGAAAGCCTTAACCCACCTGGCCATGCTTGGCCGTACATAATTTTATTGTTTCAATAAATTAATCAGCCTTATTGGTGAAAGAGAGTTTAATACACTGACTTGATATTGTTATTTATTGTTGTATGTCTAACATGGATACCACACTATTTTTATTAAGAAAAAACAGTGATAGAATCAAATACCAAAAAACGTATTAATAAAGTGAGTGAAAAAAATTTCGCAGTGATTCGGTTGACATTACAACGAGAAGTAAAATAAACAAAATGTTTCCACGAAAGCCATTACATGTGGAAAATGTTCGAAGATTCTATAAACCTTTTAACAAGGTTTTGAGCCTTTATTTTGTCTTTAGTGTTTAGATTTAGAGTATTTATGGAACATCATACGTAACATAACATAGTTCAATCTATAAAATTAGTACAGAGAAACAACAAAAACTTGAACAATTATAACACAATTTATGGTAATAGACATGTACTGTTAGTCTTCAGTTAGCTTAGACATGTACTGTTAGTCTTCAGTTAGCTTAGTTGTTTAGCTCTTAATTTATATTTACTACTTTACTCTTAATATTATAATAAGAAACCTAAAGAACAAATGACATGGCTCATTTTATGCTAAAAGACTATTATTCGTTTTTCATTTATTGATATCTAAATAATAGTGTTATGCTGCTGTCCATGTAGAAGATTATGACAAACCTCCTAAAAACAGAGATAAATGATTTATAGATAAAACAGTTTGTTTTGTTTTTACATTCTTAACTCTTAAAAATTACTAGTTAATGTGATTTGTCATTTCACATGCCCAAAAGGCAAAAAAAACATTTTTTAACCACATTAAACCGAATGTCAAGCTAGTTATATTATTTTCGTTTAAAATAGAAAATAGAAAACGCAAATAAGTCACTTTCACATTTTCATACCAGGAAGTTTCAATGTAATCTATTGATTATCTGTATTTTCTCTATCATAAAGAATCGAGTCCCACATTTTAGAGATGAAAAACTGCAAACTTATTGCCGCGCACACTGAGTACTTCCATGCATAAAAGAAAAAAAATCGAATTCTTTGTAATGAAACTTAGAGGCTGTCAAAAATCCTGTATCACGTCATTGCAATATTATTTTTTATTGTTTTGCTGCAGTTAAGGGTGAGTTTTAAAAAAAAGAAAACTTTGCAGTCAAAAGAACTACTCATACAGATTAATTTTGCAGGTTCATATTTTTTTTATAAAAAACGCAAAATTAGGCGTTTTTTGTTTATTTGTTTATACAATTTTATAATATTTTTATAAAAAAATATGTGTTAATAAATGGAACATAGAACTTGGTGCAGAAAGAGCTCTTTCGGAGCGGCAATCCGAACGTTTTAGTTTTTACGTTTGCCGCTCGGAAAAGCACTGTGACGTACTGGTTGCCAAACAAACCGCCAACGCCAGTGCGTTGAATGTAAATAAACATGGCCAGTGCATACGAAGAAACAGAGGCTGAATCTTATTTAACTTTGTGTTCTGAACAGTGTCGAGTTGCGCCATATCAATTCAAACCTACTCTGAACAAATTTAGAGCAATTTATCACCGATCTGACAAGTTCCAGTGATGAGGACAGTTCCACGAGCGAGAGTAACGGAACTGTGAGTGATACTGATAGCGCCTAGGTCGGTTGCGGGTGGGTCATACCTACAATGAAAGAATAGTAAGCCTAAGCCATGACAACAAATATGGTCTATATTATTTCACGTACAGTTTAAAGCATCTCGAAACTTGTCTGATGTTTATAAATTATTGGTATCACAGATTGGGTCTTATTTGTTTATACTCTGCCGACTATGGTAACTAATACTCGGCCATTCCACAATCATTGTATCGGGTATTTATGAATCGTAACAAAATAAATATCAGTTATACGTACATAAGCTTTGCCCACAACCGGTATCAAAACCCAGTTTCTAGTGGTGCAAGTCTACAGACAAACTATTGTGCCACTGGAATGCTTTTAGGCCCGGCATGGCCAAGCGCGTAAGGCGTGCGACTCGTAATCCGAGGATCGCGGGTTCGCGCCCGCGTCGCGCTAAACATGCTCGCTCTCCCAGCCGTGGGGGTGTATAATGTTACGGTCAATCCCACTATTCGTTGGTAAAAAAGTAGCCCAAGAGTTGGCGGTTGGTGGTGATGACTAGCTGCCTTTCCTCTAGTCTTACACTGCTATATTAGGGACGGCTAGCACAGATAGCCCTCGAGTAGCTTTGTGCGAAATTCCAAAACAAACAAACAAACAAGGAATGCTTTAACACCGACAGATAGTATCATGTAAACCATAAAAGACTTGTATATTTTCAAAAAATATAAGAAATGAGAGTTCTGAAACAGAAAATACGTTAAAATCCAGATTTTTTGCAAAAATAAAAATTTCCAAATATATATGTAAATGTGAAATTTACATACGTCACACCCTAAGCTTAATACATACACATAAATAATGTTATCCACAACAATTAACAACTAATGTTTCAACATACGATTTCTTATTCTTCATTATAGACTAACATTGTTTACTCAGGGATGAAAAAATAAAAGGTGATTGCAAATCAAATTAGAACAAATTTTATTGTGGATTTGTTGAAAACCGTGGAATTAAAAATAACCACTGTATTTGATGAATATCACGCATGCGTAGTATACACCTGCTTGAAGTCAAGAGCGTTACCGCAATCTCAACATACCTGCTTCCCACGCCCTCTGCGATTCTTTGCTCCGATAATATTATGCGAAGCTGTAGTAATTGCTTTAATAATTACCGTTTTGTCGTAGGATGATGTTTTAAAAACATTTCTTCACGTTTTTCCAGCAATTATCTATGTTATTCAAATAGGAAGACTGTAATAATCAGTCTATTCACTTAATATTAAAAAAGCGATATACAAGTTTTGAGCTGTTTGTATCCTAAGGTATGAAACCTTGTAATTCTCGAACACGGAAATTACACCCTAAAAGCAATTTCTTTTGCATCAGTAGCAGCTACACGACTTACATAATCATCGATGTTTGATAACTGTAATTGTACAGCCTAAACTGTGTTACTAACTGTGGTGCCTTCTTATACATGTGTTCTCAGCAAGCGAAATGATAAATGTCGACTTGTTTATATTATAGTTAAGCGCAAAGCTGCATGATGAGCTATTTGTGCCTTGTTCACCACAGGTATCGAAATCCTGTTTCTAGCATTGTAAGTCTGCGGAATGAATGTCGATTCATCGATAAAAATCAGTCCAGTGGTGATGAAGATCATTAGCCATGTTTTTTTTCACTATATTTTAGATTAAGTAGATCGGAATCTTATAATAATCGACACATAGTATACAACAATAATAATATAATAATCGACATATAGTATACAACAATAATAATATAATAATCAACATATAGTATACAACAATAATAATATAATAATCAACATATAGTATACAACAATAATAATATAATAATCGACATATAGTATACAACAATAGCTGCAAGCGACGATTTTCTTCCATCCACGTAGAATATCAGATGTAACCTTGTACCATTTTGGTAGTGATTATACCGTCGGATTGTTTTAATCCTGGATATTAATATATTTCAACCAACCATGACAGACCTATCTTTCATTGTGACAACCTCTCTCAAATAAATAAATGTCCTTAGAACTGTTGAATGATTTTGTCCTACGTTTTGAGAATTTCTTGGCTGGTGAAATTTGTTTCGTGCAAGAGTGCACTGTTGTACTAAGTACGGTTGTCAAGATAGCCTTTCTGAACGATAGCTACTGTACGAACTGCCTAAAATACTACACACAGTTACTGTTTATATACAGAGTTAGTATTGAGGAAGCACTTGAGTGATCAGACGACATGTTTACATTGTCATACAAGAAGTTGTCTCGGCTATAACACATTTTCTATTAACAACGTCCCTAAATTATATTAGAATTTAAAGCAACTATACAAACAAAATTAATTTTACAATTCAATATTTGAAAATATAGAATTGTGAAAGCTAATTTTTTATTAAATACAAAGCTGCACAAAGTGGTATCTGTATACTATCGACGGCCAGCATCGAAACCCGGTTTCAAGCAATATAAGATTACAGACATATCGCTGTGCCACTGGGTAACTTAATAGTTGAATAGAACTAAGCAGAAATATATAAAAATTGAATACAATATGAGACACTGCAACCTATAAAATCTTATGAAGAAATATGTTATAAAATTAAACAAAACGTAATATTAAATTAGAGAACTTAAAAATTAAAATCAAAATTTACCCCCCAGTGGCTCAGCGGTACGTTTGCGGACTTACACGCTAAAATCCGTGTTTCGATACCCGTGGTGGGCAGAGCACAGATAGCCCATTGTGTAGCTTTTTGCTTAATTCAAAACAACAACAAATCAGAATTCGAAGCAATCGCGTGTTTAAAAGACTGAATTTTACAATCAGAGCTCCACTTAGCTCCAAATCAGAATTTAAAAGCTTTGAAATTGATTGAATAAACCAATTAAAATTAATAATAATAATAGAAAAAAATAACTTATACGTGAACAGTTGAATCATAAGACAGGCCAACAAGAATGTTATGCAAAATGTTTTAATTAACCCTTATCAGACAATATAATGAAATCAATGTCAGAAAATATTAATTAGAGTTAAATAATAAAATTAAAGTTTAACAATAGAAAAAATAAATTATGCGAAATTAATAAAAATTCAAATAAGTAATTACAAAATAAAACCAAGAGCGATAAAAACTAAAAGGATTATTGAATTTCTCATATTATTTTACTAATTAGCTTTTGTTTTAGGATTCTTCGTAAAACATATTTTTGTACTTCAGGTAATAATAAACAATACGAAAAATCGGTCTTTCACTTATTCTAGAGGATAATTACTAACGTAAATTATAATTAGAGTTTAAATTGAAGAACCTCGAAAGGCTAGCGGAGATAAACGTTTTTCGGCCCTATAATTCTAGAAATTGGGGTTCGAGTCCATTTTGTAGCTTTGCTCTGATACAAAGAAAAAGAATAATGAGGTGGTAAATATTTTTAAGATATAATTTTAAATTACTGGAAGCGGGTTTTTAAGGTGAAAAGTTAAAACAGAAGGTACAAACGTATATAATGTAATCGAATAAAATCAAATTGCGATTTGCATTCTAGGATTGTAAGTACATTATAAGAGAAAAGATCAAATTCCATTATTTTGCATAACAAGGAATAGCCGAAGAGTTAGCAATACGTGGTGTAGAGTAGCTGCATTCTCCCTAGTCCGTCACATGAAAACTGGGTAGCTCTCTTTCTTTATAAACTTTCAGACAGATGCAGAAATGGACTTTCTTTCCTGTATAATAATCGGTGGATTTCTTGTTTAAAAAATAGAGAAAGGTGGTTATAATTTAAATGTTCAAAAGGTTCACTACATTATGTTAACACAATCTTGAATATACAAACACAGACAACATAAAGGCGCCGTGTAATGGTCTTTATCGGAGTTATATTTTGACATAGCAGCAAGTACTGTTATATCACTGAAAATCTGTCGCCTTTGTGAAGGGAATGTAACAGCTATTTTAGACGCAAAATATCCATACGCCTAAATCATAAATATACGTGCAAATCGAGGACTCAAAAGTTCTAAGGCAATGAAATTTCTTGAAATTGGAAAACAAAGAAATGTGTATCAATTTAGGGTTTCAGAACTATTCAAAATGAGACCTGCAAGAAAACGTAATAAGGAAAATAAGGTGTCTTGAACAAGTTAAAATTCACAAGCACAACTTCCACTTGTAAAATTCATCCAAATAGTATGCTGCACAATGAAAGTAGCATCTCCGTCTGGAAAAACGGTACAAGCTAGTTCCACGAAGAGTCTGTTCAACTGATGCATACCTAAAAACACTGGAGAATGAAAATGGTACACGTGTCATTTCATAGGAAGATACACACATGTCAATTCCTCATAAGTATGACTTAGTTTTCTGCTTTATCGGAGTGATGGACCAGGTGCTGAGAATCAATCACTCTTGTATACAACATGGTTTACGGAAAGCCTGCAGGAAATATAACACCATTACGACGGAGACTTTTGCAATGACAACTACACTTGATGGCTATTCTTAAAATGTACAGCCGTCAGATAGAGCATGACGGGTCTTGACAACATGCACTTATACGATGTGAAGGCTACAAACTCGTTTAATTATAACATACGCGATATATGTCGTCACAATCTTGCTAACTAAAGTATTTTTAATCTATTTATAGTTTTGCACTTTTGTTCATATATTGTAATGAACTGAAATTCGCATAAGTATTTATTTACAATTAGCATAGCTTGTTTGGTGTAACATGGACATCCTCAATTTTCAAGCCTCAAGTTATTTATTTTTAGAGCTTCGTATCATAGATTAATTACTGAAAAAATTACATCATTTTATGTTTGTTAGAACTTTTTACATTATTCGCGTGGAAGGGATGAAACACATTTGAAACATAAAAATAACATCATGGGAATAATGACTAAAAAATAACTACAAGGAAAATAATTAAGTTAACCACGATTTCAAACATGTTATTTATGAAGGAAATAAAAAAAGATGGAATGAAGAAAAGATATTTTATGCAAGAAAAAGTTTTCAGATTCTTGAGGACTGAGCGTTGCCTTTTGTTGTGTGTGCTAGGATGTGCATTCAAGATTCTGTGGTTAGTGTTTATTTAGTCATAAAAAAAATCGAGCGCTCCACTTTGTTACCTTGGGATTTGCTATAAAAGTGGCAGTTAAACCTCTCTATTTGATGTAACATAAGTAGTCCAAGTATTGACGGTAGGGGATGTTTACTAGTTGCATTCCCTTTCGTGTACCACTTTGAAATTAAGGACGGCTAACGCAGTTAATCCTCGTGCAGCTCTGCGCGAGATTAAGAGAAAACAACAAAAACCTAATCAGAGAAAAAGATTTCAATATTGGACTTCTTCATAAAGCTTTAAATAGACCTATCAGTAAAGAGTCTTTCCTATTTAATAATTGAGAGAGATATTATTTAAAATTAAATAGCGAAATAACAAAATGTACGTGGTAACGATTTTTTGACATGCTATAAAGATTAAAACTATAATATAGGTTGGTTATTAAAATCACAGAAACATAAGCGATATGAAGTCACTTTGAAATGGAATGGAGCAGAACTACATTTTTAATGTTCTTTGGTATTAAGTAGATTGGGTGATACCGCCGAAAACTGATCGATTTTAGAAATGACATGTAACAGACACCCTTTGCAACACAAGATACTCATACACTCAGATCATAAAGATATGTTCAGATCGACGATTTTTAATGTACAAAACGAGGGCGTCCGTTGCACTAAATGCTATCGGTAATTAAAATAATTTGGATCAAAGTAAAAAAACAGGAACATCTATAGAAAAGTCGTATTCCAGGTGCGGTAGGAAAAGTGTGGCTTATTGTAACAGGTGAGAATTCATCATCTAAAAAGTCAGTATTGAAATCATTACTGGGCCCTAGGCAGCAATACAAAAATAATCATGAAGTTCTCTGTCTGAAAAGGCAACATAAGTTGCGTGTACGAAAGCTGCTTCCATGGAATATTTGTTAAATCATTGCATATCTGAAGTAGCTGCAGAGTGAAAGAGACAGGCTTTCATACTATTCTATATGAAGAAAAAGCAAATAACCAGATGCAACTCCTATGAATTTTTGGGCAATTTGGCTGTTGAAACTGATGCTGGGAAACCACTGTTTTCGTATGGTTGATGAAATTTGGTCATAGCAAAGAATGTATTTTGACAATGCATTCTTACACCAAAATGTTTATTTTTTCTTGTTTGTTTTGAATTTCGCGCAAAGCTATCTGCGCTAGCCGTCTGTAATGTAGCAGTGTAAGAGTTGAGGGAAGGCAGCTGGTCATCACCACCCACCGCCAACTCTTGGGCTGCTCTTTTGCCAAAGAATAGCGGGATTGGCCGTTTCATTATAACGCCCCAACTGTTTAAAGGGCGAGCATGTTTGGTGCGACCGGGACTCGAACCCGCGACCATCGGATTACGAGTCGAACAACTTAACACGCTTGGCCATGCCGGACCGACCAAAGTGTTTAGTAATGGGGGCTACATTGCCAAGTAATGTTCAATATGCACTGACGTCAGATAGGATATGGCCTGATATAGCGACACAGTCTGTATGGAGGTGGTGAGTCTTGAATATTGTTTTAATATAACGTTCTCAACTTCTGTTTACAGACACATAACAGTATAAACTTGTATCAACTAAAACAGTGCGATAGCAGAATAACTGAATATTTAGCTGAACTTTCCAACCATTCTTAGGCCTAAAGGTTTTAGTTAGGAGGCCATCTTGAAACTTCTAGTGATTCAAACAGTGAAATTTCTTTCCAACCATTCTTAAGCCTAAAGGTTTTAATTACAAGGTCATTTTGAAACTTCTAGTGATGCAAACAGTGAAATTTCTCAATACATTTGTTTGAATCATTAGTTAACGAAATATTGCACAAGTATAAATAAATAAGTGGATGTAGTTAGATACATATGAGTGAATGGATGGACAGAACAATAGATAGATTAAAATAAATAAAAAATCACAAAGAAAAACAATAACACTGTATTAGCTGTAGTAAGTTCCTTTCCCAATTTGCTTTTAGTTTCAACGTTGTGTTTCATCAACGAATATTACAACTTGAACAATTGCTGTCTTCAAAATTTATACAGTTTTTAAAATCTAATTTATCTGTTTATTGGAAATTCTTTATTTGTATTAAATATAACATCGCAATGAACTAGCGGGTATCCCCAGGTAATACAGCAGAGGATCTGAAGGTTTATAATACACACACACACAAACGAGTTTTGATGTCTGTGGCAGGCAAAACACAAATGGGTTTTTTGGCTTTGCGCTTAACTATAGTAAAATATACTCTTTAAAAAAAGAAATGCAAAAGGCAAAATTGGACACAAATTGTTAACAACTTTATTTCGGGTAGTTCTGTATGACACCTGTGAAACTTTGCACATTCACTGCTGAGCATCCAAAGTCTGCAAAGGCGAAGTCCACGCTCACTAGTTGAAGTTTAACGTCACTCAATAACGAGTATGCCCCCGTGAGCATCAATAACTGCTTGGCATCTCCTCTTTATGGAAGTGATGAGATGACGAATCACATCTTGTGGAATGGCTGTCCACTCAGCCTGCAAAGCTGCTGCAAGCTGAGGTAGAGTCCGCGGTTGAGGTTGTCGCCGTCGCAGACGTCGGTCCAACTCGTCCCAAAGATGTTCGATGAGGTTTAAATCTGGTGTCCTGGAGGGCCAGGGAAGAACGCTGATGTTGTGGTGTCTCAAGAAGACAGTGGTGAGTCGGGCTGTGTGAGGACGGGCGTTGTCATGTTGAAAAACGTTGTTGACATTCATCATGATGGGTTGCACATGGGGCCTAAGAATCTCGTCGACGGTTGCATACGGTCTGATCGGAAATCCTACGCAGCCCTGATATGGTTGAGGCAGTATACGTTGCAGTGGTGGTCCTATCCCGAAGGTGACGTAGCCGGATGTAGCGATCTTGTGCGGGCGTGGTCACACGAGGTCTGCCAGATCGTGGACGGTCACGAGTTGATCCATGCTATTGGTGACTATTCCATAGCCTTGTGATATTGCTTGGGTGGACACTCACAGCTCTGGCAACATTTGATCGAGCTTCGTCTGCTTCCAAGCGACCAATGGCGTTGTTGCGTTGTTCTTCAGTCATTCTTGGCGTAACTGTATTGCGTGTCGGTGGCTTAACACTGAGCTATGGAAACCGAGAACCCGTCACCTTTATAGGGATTTTGCACATGTTGCATTTGCAGAACATGCAGATCTCTCAAACAAATTTATTGAGCACGAATGCGTTTTGGCAAAAAATCCTATGTTTTCCTCCGTTTTGAAAGTGCACAACTTTTATTGTAACATCACACACTCTGAGCTTGTAACGTTATTACATATATTTCTCTTTAAAATAAAAAATATCCCTTTTGCGTTTCTCTTTTTTGAAGAGTAAACGTACAACATACATGAACTAATAGGTATTTCTTTTCTATGTTTAACACTTGAAATACAGATCATTAATCATAATGTATAATAAACATACTATGTATTGAAGCATAAAATCTCACCCTAAACAAATAATTGTGTAGAAAGCTCGTGTGTATTTAGTTGTGTATGATACTGATATCTAGTTGTTATTTTTATTTTATTTTTTACAATTTCAACCTAAGAGAGAGATACTGTCAATAAACATATCGAAGTGAATGCGCTTATGTACATACATTTGCCCTTGTTGGCAGCGTAGTACGTTTGTGAGATTATAACGCTAAAATTCGTAATTCGATTCTGCGTTTGTTTACGATATAAATATTATGATATAAACTTTAGATAAAATATATTTATTTTATTTTAATGTTTCTTCAACAGTAAGTCAAAGGGCTCACACTGCTAAAAATCAGGTTTCGATACTCGTAGAGGGCATAGCTCAGATATCCCATTGTGTAGATTTATGTTTAATAAGAAACAAATAAACAATGTTTCTTTCTTTACAATGCCTTCATTGATATCTGATTTATAACAGTAATATCTCAAACGGTATAGGTAAAAATTATCATAGTAAACTATATGAAACATTCTCTGTCAAGTTAATATTAACTTCAAATAGTTGGTTAATTAGTCAATATTAAGCTTTTTGTTGCAAAAGGAAACAACAAATAAAAATAAACCTATAAGCTCCGTATGGTAGTTGTGATAAAAATCTTTACACTATACGTACTTTCTAATATCTTAAAGTTACACGGTTTTAGATATTATAATGCGAAATAAATTTTAGGCTTAGCTGTATAACGGTTGCTTGGTTTATAACGTTCTTGGTGTTTTGTGTGAGTCCCGTGTAAGCAATCAAATCGTTTTTGCTTAATGTTGAAACTCACATTTTCAACTGAGTATTTTTTATTTACTTTTCGTTTTACAATGAATTCTTTCAAGGGCACGTCAAATATCGACAAAGACGAATTTAACAAAATAGTACTATTATCTCAATCTAACTCCAAAATTTTTACATTGACGATTACATATGACGAAAGTATTTCAACACACTAGTCCAAATCTGTTCACCGCATGCAACGTATTTTCCGGATATTACCGAGCCTGAACAATGTTCCACGATAAGACAATGTCGTAACTTTACAGGGTGTTAGATGATTTTTCGTATAAGGAAACACTAGTGGGATTGTTAGGCTAAGGAAAACTACTGTAACTTCAATATGATGAATGAAAGGGGAAAAGCTTTTACATTTGAGATGATACTAATATGAATAGAACGGCGAACTTAGCAAAAAGTTTTTATTAATGGATCAACTCATTTCCTGTCACATTTAACCTCAGAAAAACAAATCGACAAATGATGTTACTATCTGCCACTTTTGTAGCCAAAAAAAACGTTCTTATCTCTTATTACAGCTTTTTACATTTATTAAACAATTTTTAAATTTAAGATCACCTACTTAGGTTTTAAATTTTACTCAAGATACAAATGCCTCAGTGTCAGTTATGACATAATAAAAAAATATCACATTATCTTGCAGAAATAATGTTGTACGAATTTTTCTCATACTTTGTTAAATACTGAATCAATTCTTATATACGTAATGTAATTTATGCGAATAACTGTATGCATTATTTCTGTCTTTTTTTTCATAACAATAGCGTTTTGATACCCCATGATGAGCAGAGCACAGATAACCCATTGTGTAGCTTTATGCTTAACTACCAACAAAACAAAATCCGCCTTGGCTAGGTATTTAGGCACTCAACTCGTAATTTTAGGGTCGCGGGTTCGAATCCCCGTCATATCAAACCTGTTTGCCTTTTCAGCTATTCGTTGGTAAAAGAGGTGACGGCAGGTGGTTATAACTAGCCACCGTCCCTCTAGTTTTGCACTGCTAAATTATGGACGGCTAGCACAGATAGCCCTCGTGTAGCTTTGACGAAATCCAATAAATCAAATCAACAACAACAACAAAATGTGTATAACAATAGACATAGAATATCCGTACAATAATTCTACATTATTGTTTTTAAAATAAAAGAGAAAAATGAACGAGTTAGAAACAGAATTAAAATGAAGGGTTAGATCTCAAAATTTCCGAGAAATTAGAAACCTGTGTGTGTATTTTCTTACACCAAAATCACAACGGGCCATCTGCTGAGCACACCGAGGGGAATCGAACTCCTGAATTTAGCGTTGTAAATTCGTAGACTTACCGCTATATTAGAGGGGGAAAATTGAAAACCTAAACGCCTGACTGAAAGAAATACGAATGCTTCCACTCTGGTTAGATTCATCATGAGAAAATCTGATATTTCTGATTGCTGTTCTGCCACTTTGATGACGTTGCAACCATTCTATGAAACATTTTCAAGTTTTATTGCCGTATTTGTGATAAAAGTACGCAGTTCATTTTGTAACCTAAAATAACAATAAGAATGATGTTCAATCCAAGATTGTTTTCTATCGTGCTATAAGCATATTATAAATTTGATCACTTTTGGGCCGAGCAGATTTTTTTATTTTTATTATAGGTTACTGCTAGATCAACTGGCACTTTTTAATGTTCTTCTAAAATTACACATTAAAATAAAAAAATACTATTGCAACAGAAACATAGTGCGCACTTTGTGACAATGGGTGCATTATAAGAATAACGGTCTAATCCCACAATTCGATTAAAATATTCCAAGAATCTATCAGCTAAGAACGAAGGACGGCTAGCACAGATAATTATTATGCAACTTTGCACAAATATTCAAAACAAACTAACAAAATAACACGAGAAAAACATGCAGAAACCACATTGCTCTCGTATTTGCAGCAATGCAGTCCGTGCTTTCATATTCAAAATACTATGAGATTTTATGTGGCCCCCAGTGGCTCAGCGGTATGTCTACGGACTTACAACGCTAGAAACCAGGTTTCGATATCCGTGGTGGACAGAGAACAGATAGCCCATTGTGTAGTTTTGTGCTTAATTCAAAATAACAAGATTTTACGCTTTGCTGTTTGTTTGGAGTTTTTAGCGAAAAACACCAGGAATATAATCCGTGTCAAATACGTTTTTATTTTGTTTTAAAAAAAATTAAAGAAATTGAGGTAAAATAAGCATGAAAGTAAAACATAAGCAAGTATTACTTGAGGGTCATGAAACCCATATGATAGCAGATCATTCAATTGTAAAGAAAACCGATGAGTAAGGAAAATGTAGCGGATATGGAACCTTTCTCTGACAATTTCCTCTTCCCAGTTGCTGCGAAAACTAGGAAAACTAGACGACCAGACGGTAACAGCATGGCATTACTGTAAAGGTTTGTTATAACATTACTTTTCCGAAATGACCTGCCAACTTGCGTGAAGCTATGCCTTGACGAGAGCCTTAAATCCAGATAACAGAGAGACAAAGCTGTGATACCAGCAATGAAGATTGGTTTTCTGACGTCTCGATGATCTCTTTTCCTTGAATTCCATGATAAAGAAAAACTGGCCGGTCTTTACTAAGTGTTTAAAAGAACTGGGTAAAGACCAACATTAATATTCAAAGAAAGAATTTGTTGTACAACTAGCGTAATGCAAAGTAATGTGGTAACAAGCCATGATGGGAAGGACTGATTAATAGATTTTGCAATATCTCTAATGCCAAATCAGATTCATTCAGCTATGTCTGGATAAGAAACCTAACGGAAAGATAACAAACCATCCACTTGCAGAGTGTCAAATACGTTTGTATTTTGATTTTAAAAAAATAAAGAAATTAAGGTAAAATAAGCATGAAAGTAAAACATAGGCAAGTATTACTTGAGGGTCATAAAGCCCATATGATAGCAGATCATTCAATGATCATTCTAAAATTACACATTAAAATAAAAAATACTATTGCAACAGAAACATTCTGCGCATGTGACAATGGATGCATTATAAGAATAACGGTCTAAACCCACAATTCGATTAAAATATTCCAAGAATCTATCAGAATTTACTGATAGAATTGGTCTTTACAATGGTTACATTGTCAGATGTAGTTCAGGATCAAGGTGCAGTACTTTTTTGTGACAAATATGCATTAAAATGGTTTCAGGTGACAAAATTTTATAGAATTGGCAGTTATATACTCACACAAGTAAATGATAACAGTGTAAAGCCATTCAGCACCATATCCTTAAAAACAAACACAAAACCTGAAACTCATTAATATAGAGGCTGTTTGCAACTGCAAGAGAAATGTACATAGTGATAACATTGATGTTAATTCTGACACTTAAGACTCGGTCTGAGATATTTTGAGTTTCTGGATGAGGGATCTGAATAAGGTTAAACCGAAAATATATTGGAATGACCTCTCCCCATAACTATTATATACAAAAAATAAGTAAATAGACATGCAACGAATATAAATGGAGTTCCTCTAATGTCAGAAAAGGCAGAAACAAGATTTTTCATCCTAAGAAAGACTTCCCCTAATTAATGATTCAAGTATGTTTAAGCAGTCCAGGATGGATTGTTTTCTAGAGAAGACATACTAGGTGAAGAAGAAGAGTTTGTTTAATTCAAGGAAACATACAAGACAAATATTAACCATTCTCTCGGAAACTACAAAGACAGTTAGTCAAAGCAAAAGGTCTTTAGTTAGAAGAAATCTTGGAATCCTTTAAAGACTTAGAAAAAAGAGGATGATAATAATCCAAAGATATGCCTTTGTTAAACCAGAAGAATATTAAGAGAAGCAGGAAAGAGATGGTACAGAATCTTGAAAGTAGTGTAATTTAGTCCAATTGATACATTACTCAACTAATTTAAGGCAATTTAAAAATACGCTTAATATCGTCAAATAAACTATTGGGTTCATACTGTCTTTATGATCAAGTAAGAAAGAGAAGGAGGAATAAAATTATGAGAAAAGTACCCTCTAAAGTATTAGCACTACCATGTAAATTAAACATCTTTGACTATCATGTTACTAGATCAAATAATAAAAGGATCTACTTCTTCCATTATCTTTCAAACTTGTCTCCAACACCCTTGGAACGTGTGATGGAAGAGGTTTGGTTTTGAATTTCGCGCAAAACTGCACGAGAGCTATATGCGCTAGCCTTCTCTAATTTTGTAGTGTAAGAATATAAGGAAGGCAGCTAGTCATCAACATCTACCACCAACACTTTGGTTACTTTTTACTAACGAATAGTGGGATTGAAGGTAACATTATAACGCCCCACGGCTGAATGGGTGAACATGTTTGGTGTGGTGTTTCGTCATGCCAGGCTTGGTGGATAGTGGAAGCAAATTGAATCAAAGTTCTGTCTGGTTTAGATTTTTAACCTGAATGGCATAGAAATGAGCCTGTTGATATGCTGGGAAGTTAGGAAGTAAGAGATATGTAAAGAAGATATCCCATGTTCGTGTTTGACATTCAAATGTTCACCATGATTAGTATGAAAACTGTGTCAAGTTTTTAGGGATTATAACGACAACTACGTGAAAAATATCTTGTGTTCTGCTTCTACGCTGGTTAAGTAAAAGAGTAGGTTAAAGATGGCAGAATAAAACTTCAAGACAGTGATAAAATATGACAATTATGGAATTTGCTGGCATTAACTGTGGTCAATCTTTCTCAGAATTTTGGGAAATTATTATTGCATGGGGGCTTAGTGCCCACTTTCCAAACAAAAAAGTACGAATAGAAGAAAAACAAATGGATAAATTTATGCCACTGAAATACTGAGTTTGGACATTAAAATACAGATTATTCAAGATTAAGCAAAAAGAGGTAGTTATTTTAGTGTATGCTCTCCACAACTCTACCTCTTCAATGAAAATCTTCCCAAGTCCTCAGTGAATTGTGTCCATTGGAGTCTATCAGGGTGATGAATAGAGGTGGCATTTCTGATTAAAATGTTCTCTCAGTGACAAGTAAAGAAAAGAAAATGTGATAGTATGACAAATGGAGACGCGAATGGAAATAGTCTTGAGTGATGTATTGACCGGTACAGCCATGGGGCGCTTGCTGGTCAGCCAGTGGTAGTCATTGACCTTCATGAACCATTTATCACATAGCCTTGTCTTTCCAATAGATCTTTCAAGGTATAGTGGCGATTCTCCTGAATATGCTGTAGTTTTGGTAAATTCTACCAGGAAGTGTTTTTGTAAGCCATAAAAATATGATGGACCTCGTCACTTTCAGAAAGCAGTGTATAACTGGATCACAGCTGTCAAAGAATAAATTATAAAAGTAGCCCTTTGATTTCTATGGTAGTAACTTGTTAGTAGCTACTAGTGACCAAATGCTTAAATTGTCCGCTTACAAATATATGTGTTTTTCCAATTATGTATGGCGAGTTTGATATATGTATACGAAACTTTACAGAAAGTCATTTATCTGTATAGTTTTATGCAAAGTGAATCAGAACGTTCAAAACATAACTAGAGGTCAACCTATATTGGAGAACAGAATAGTTTGATTAGGAAATTGAGACAATATATGAAATTAGTTGTGAATACTTAGAGGCAGTCTTAGAGACAGCCAACTGATTTTATGATCTTGTTTTTGATCCGAGGATGCATGTACCCACAGGTAATAAGGATCATGTCATAGGATGAATATTCGTGAATATACACAGCTTATAGACATGGAGCTCGACTCCACGCCTTAATTTTGTTTGTTCTGAGGGAAAATCCAATTCAAAGTGTATTCGTGTAGTGCCTTAACCCACACTCTTCTCCAAATTTATCTAATTTTATGTTCATTTGATTTCATATCTATAGTGTTAACTTTACCTGTTTAGGATCATGGTATTAACCCTAACAGTTATCTTCAATTTTTTGATGATCCAGGGGAGTTTTTAATATTTTTCGATACAGATACTTAAACAATTTGTTGAGGTGGAAGCAACTAGCAGTACGTTGAATCTCTTTGGTTTCAATGATACTATGATATTTATAACACTGTCTTCCACGTGTGAGGTTGGATATTCACATATTCAGAACTGAAAAACGAAGATGCTTTGCTTAAAGATGCATCCAATATATAGGCTATAAGTGCAGTAACTGTAAAACTGGTCCTCTGGACTCCATATTGTCCTAAAATATCATCAACCACCTCTCTGCTGGTCAACCTTTGAATTATGAATATTGAGAAACATGGAAAAATTGCTTCAGATGAGCCTACAATGTCCAACGGGTCAACATTCCAATCACAACCTCTCCCTCAAAAACAACCCATGTAGATGTGAAAAAAGATAAATAAAAAAAGTCCAAGAAGCAGTAAAAAGTAAGCAAGTGTGAGCATCACAGAAAGTTATAAAAGTACTCCATTGATGAATACATTACTCACATAAATAATCAGAATGGTACCTCTTGGAACCTAGAATATAATCACAAAATTCTGCACCAAAGTAAAAGATTTTTTCAACCCTAACTGGCAAACTGTGCCCAGTTTAGGTTACTTAACTGGCAGGTACTCTGTGCCAGTAAGATGATAAATCTAAATTTACAACGGTAACATGGTATTTGCTAAGATAATTTTGGGAAGAAACCCGGTCTTTCATAGAACGTTACAGCGTGAACGAATATATAGTTTATATATATTGGAAGCAATAATATTTAATCTGTAATTCTTGTAAAGGGATGCATCAGGTTATTTTATTTAAAAGCTTTGGAAAGTTTGCTGTACAATTTGAAAATGCTTATTGTATACCTACGTGTCGCGAATATAAAGAATATCGTGCTTATTTTGAATAGGATTTATCATTATAAGTTTATTCCATCATCAACATGAAACTACAAGGCGGGAATAAACATTACGAATAAAAATTAAGATTATGTAAACACGATTGAGTTGCATATAAAATGATTAATTTAAAATGTAATATGCTATTTAGATAATGTATAAAAGTCCATACCAAAGGTTAAAAATATTTGGCAGAGATGAGTTAGTGAGCTATTTTAATATGTTTTGAGAAACGTTTTCAAGTAAAATATGCCTACTCCGAAATACACCAATGAAAATAAATCTCTGTTTACTGTATCCGTAAATATGCTTTCTACTGAACAAAATAATGTTCCTGCCAAATACTACTTTAACACATTTTGAGATTACCAAATTCCGTTTATCTTTATCAACGTACGGTTGTCTTACAGATACGTAGGCACTTCTTTATAATTACTGCAAAATTTAGGATTAAAGTGTAATTGTTTAAGCTAATTTACTGAAAACACATCACAGTAAATATATCGTTAAACCGTAACTAATAAACTGTTTCAGGTATCACAAAGCTTTACGGCCATTATTCCTTGAAATTTAAAATAAACATGCTTATTTTTTTCTAAGTGTGTCTAAACGATTTCAAGAAACATATTATGTTAAAAAACTACACATAAAATAAAAATAAATAATTATGAATAGAAACTCTCCTCATATTAATACATGATGTTATGTATTATATATGTTATTACGCCATGTCTTGATTATACTCAAGAATTTCACAAGCCTGTGTTGAGCTATTAGTTCTCTAAATATTCTTTCTTCGTCAAAGATCGTGTTTCTATATGTCATGTTGAGTGTGACTTTAGTTAATAAGTTTAAAGACTATTGAATTAAAACTCTTATACGGTGTGTCCTGTAGTCCTTCGAAAATAGTTTATCACTATCATGACAGATTCATAACTAAATTCCCAGCAGGGGGAACATTAATTCTCTGAAAACAGAGAAGGGCGTACAAACAACTGCCAGTAAAATGATAAATCTACGTTTACAACGGTAACATAGCATTTGCTAAGGCAATTTCAGAAAGAAACCTGGTCTTTTATGTAATGTTACAGCGTGAACGAATATTTATGCGAAAGGCAACAAGAAAAAGAAAATAGTTTAGAAAGAGAAAGATAAAATAATTTCAAATTTTGACGTGTGTTTTCTTAGGACATAAAATTGAATTTTTTTTAATCCTTAAAAACTATGGTTAAAAAATTAAATTGATAAAATTTAAACACAGCAGAATGAATAAAGCGAGTATTGAATTTGCTGTGACTAAACTAAATTCAGTATAAACATAACGAATACAGCTCATTATATATATAATTTATATATCTATATATATATACAAAATTTGTGTACTTAATACCTATATAACGTAAGCATTTCTAGGGTTTGGTTCGGTTTGGTTTTTCAATTTCGCGCAAAGTTACACGAGGGCTATCTGCGCTAGCCGTCCTTAACTTAGCACTGTAAGACTAGAGGGAAGTCATCTAGTCATAACCACCCGCCGCCAACTCTTGGGCTACTCTTTTATCAACGAAGAGTGGGATTAACCTCCACTTTATAACGCTCTCACGACTGAAAGGGCGAGCATGTTTGGTGCGACGACGGTTCGAACTCGCCGATGTCAGATTACCAGTCGATCACCCTAATCATTTGACCACGCCAGGCCAAATATCTCTATGTATACGCTGAATTGGAAACGGAAATGGACAAATAAAGACAAAGTGAGACTGGCTTGATTATGACCACAAATGTTGGAATAGCACTAATGCTTTAGAATAATTCTATTTGCAGACTTACTATTTATAATGCCTAAGTCCCTACTCCTTCTTTTGTTCACGTTTTTGACAATCGACAACATTTGTATCTAGTTATCCTATACTGTGGAACTAAAATGAACATAAGTTATTTTCATCAAGTTAAATATTCCCACTTCCTGGATACATCATTTGTGTATTAAAAAACGTTTCTAACTATTGTGTTTGCTTTCTCAGTTAAACAAATATCTCCAACAGTATAAGTATTGTCTGATCTCCCAACATCAACAGAAACTTTATAAGACGTATTGATCAAGCATTTGATAAATAATTAACATAAAAAAAACTGGATAAAAAGAGTTCCGAGACAAAATTCTGAGGTACCCTATAACAACATTTATTCAACATGAATGGGCCCGGCATGGCCAAGTGTTTGTTTTGTTTTGAATTTCGCACAAAGCTATTCGAGGGCTATCTGTGCCTGCCGTCCCTAATTTAGCAGTGTAAGACCAGAGGGAAGGCAACTAGTCATCACCACCCACCGCCAACTCTTAGGCTACTCTTTTACCAACAAGTAGTGGGATTGACAGTCACATTATAACACCTTCGCGGCTGAAAAGGCAAGCATGTTTGGCGCGATGGGGATGCGAACCCGCGACCCTCAGATTACGAGTCGCACGTCTTAACATGCTTGGTCATGCCCGGCCCTTTTATTTTATTTTTAAGCAGAAGGAAGGTAGCGATATCTTCAATAGCAATGGTCAAGCGTGTTAAGGGCATTTGTTGATAAAAGAGTAGCCCAAGAGTTGAAGATAGGTGGTAGTGATGACTAGTTGCCTTTCCTTTAGTCTTAAACTGGTAAATTACAAACGACTAGCGCAGATAGCCCTCGAGTAGCTTTTCGCAAAATACAGAAAACAAACAAATTAACATGAATAATTTCTGTTTACCACCATTTTTTTCATTCTACCTCGAAATAACATTTCTGGAAATTTCTCAACTTATTTATCAGCACTACTTTAATCTATATTTTAACTTATTTCTGATAAAAAAAATTAAAAATTATTAACAATTTTATTCAAATCAAGATATCAACATTAATCCAAGAGAACACAACTCTCCAACAAAAAGTAAATATCAGAAATGTATAGCATAGGAAATAAGTATTTTTGAAACAATGATGAATTTTATTTTTAAATCACAGCTTTAAAAAAGTTTTATTTAAATCTCTCTGACAATGCATTGTATACTTCAACATTACACATGTATGTGTGCATGCGTTTGTGCAATAACACCTACAGAACTTATGCACTTATATTACTTCTAAATATCCAATAATTAATTCATTTAAGTTGTTCGTGTGCTCATTAATTTAAGTAGTGGATTTTGAATTTAGTGTTAATGAATGTATATCCAGTTTGAGAACAATACTACTCTTAGTATGTTACGAACGTGAATTTGATATTAGATCTTTACTACACCAATATTTACTCCACATTTTAATGTTTGTCTGCTTCCACACACAAAACGAATATTATCTATGTTTTTACAATTTTCTCCTTACTTGAAGTGGTTTCGAAAGGATAGTGTATTATGAAAGACTGTTTCTATAACCTACCCTATAGTGGTTTCTATGGTAAATAAAGAGGTATACAGGAGAAGATGGATGACAGATTTCATCGGCAGAACCAGTTATCTTCAGTTAGAACCTTCAATAGCCACACGAAGTTGTTAGAAATGAACACCGCCCTCATCTTTTCAACTAATGATTTATGAAAATCCAGAGAACAACCTCACACTGAATCGTGCATGTATTCAGTTTACTGTCAAAGAGGGACGTTTTTCTTGGTCGCAAGGTAAAGAATAGCTTATCTGAAACGTATTAGTGTTGCCAATGCAAGCATTGTCGTAATTTTAGTGAAGCAAGCCTAACGAGTTGAAAAATTGCTATCAAAATAACGAAATGAATAATGATTAATCAACCCAGATTATACTATAGTTGAAGGCACAGCATACGTAGCTACATTCTCAAAATTAAGGCGAGAGCTATATTATAGTTTATCAACCAGAAAACTAATTGTTGGATAAGAATACAGCATAGCAACCATTCTAGTGTGTATGAAATAGTATAAACAGATACTTTTTGTGTTACAAAATTAATACTGTGAAAACGTTTAACGAAAGAAACGAAAAAGATTTAACATGTTTAAAGAATTGCATAGGAACTTTTATGTTAAAAAAGTTGTATTTTTGGTAAACTTTGAATACATTTAGTTGTTAACGCAACTCAAATAAACAAAGAAATAAAAAGAGATGGATGATTATTTGACTGCTTCTGTTAAGAATCGTACAAAATCGATGTTTGTAAGTCATTATGACCTCTTTCAGATATTCAGTTTGAATCTTTGTTCGTTAAACATTTTTGCAGTCATAATAATTATTTCGCGACAGGTGAAGTTTGAGAGGAAATATTTTATACATATTGTTTATCACCAACAAAGAGTATTCATAAACAATGTTTGAAATATTTTTACATGACATGAGACGAAAGAGAGAATATAATTAATAGCACTAGTTATTTCATGAATAATTGTTTAAATTATTGAAAGACAACTCCATAAACAATAAAGACTTTAATATGATTTGTATGTGGTATTTTATGACTGTTATCTTTAACAGTTGTTAAGATTTGATAATATACAACCACGCCACACAAATGAAATTATACAAAGTGTCGTAGCACAGCTGACAACGAGTCCAAAAACTACTTACCTCAAAAGCAAATAGCATTATTTAGGCTCAGAACGCGATCTGTAAACATTAAGTGAACGACTGAAAGCACGTGATTTGATTTTACTAAGTTTTTTTTTGTTCTAAAATAGGGTATAAATATGAAAATGGTACTATAAGGCACTTGTTCTTATTTTCTGCGTTCTATTACTGTAATAGCTTCTTTAATGGATATATAATGTTGTAGGTTAATTCTCGTGGTAGGGGTTGAATCCTTTAAATCCTGTAGAAAGGACAGCTACTATACAGAATGCATACTAAAGTTGTTGTCATTTGTTTCTATCATTTAATACAGTTTTTTTTTAAGAACAAGGATTAAATGAAACGATAAAATAACAATGTGCTTCGTTCCTACTATCTGAAACAGATTATATGATAATAAGAATGATTTAAATCATCTTTCATTGCGAGTAAAATTATTCGATCTCAGTTCTATTAAACAGACTCGGACGCAAATGCATACTGAATTTTCTCCTTGAAATGTTTAGCTTCCTTACTTAGTGTGCCTGGCATGGCCGAGCGCGTTAAGGCGTGCACTCGTAATCCGAGGGTCGCGGGTTCGCGCCCGAGTCGCGCTAAACATGCTCGCCCTCCCAGCCGTGGGGGTGTATAATGTGACGGTCAATCCCACTATTCGTTGGTAAAAGAGTAGCCCAAGAGTTGGCGGTGGGTGGTGATGACTAGCTGCCTTCCCTCTAGTCTTACACTGCTAAATTAGGGACGGCTAGCACAGATAGCCCTCGAGTAGCTTTGTGCGAAATTCCAAACACAAACAAACAATCCTTACTTAGTTTTAAGAAATTGTGCCACATATGTATTAAATAATTATATCTAAATGAAGCTAAATGAATAAACATAAAATCATGAGGAAAGACTGCGTTAAAAACAATAAATCTCAACCACTAATTAATTATTTTACAATTATAAAATTTCAAGCCATAAACAAAACACATTAACGTGAAATAAAATACGCTGCATATTTTTTTAAAAAGGATTCTAGAGTACACCGTCTATCAGTTTTAACCTTCATTTTTTTAAGGTGCAAACTGTAATGTGGGGTTATAAAATGTACCCTGGTTATTGGAGGTAACTGTTAAAGTAGGACCCACATTACGGAGGGGATACATCGTCTATCAGTCTTAACCTCCATTCACCGGTCTCACATGAGAAATAAAAGAGAAGCAATAAATATAGAAATAGAAATTTGGAGAGCCAGATTTGGATGCTCAAGCCCACAACGCGTCACATCAATATCACCCTTTAGTGCAGTAATTCTTAACCTTGTTTGAGGTACTGAGCCCCGGAAGTTTCGTATTTGCATTTACTTAATCCAACGTAATTGGAAAAATAAAAAAATGATTTTTTTGAAATTCAGAACATAAGTAGATATTTTATTAGTACACAAAATGAGCCATGGATCTGTTGCACACAATATCACTGTGTTCAAAGAACAAAACATGAATTTCACACAAAAAACAAAAACATAACTCAATTAATATTTTCTTTAAATTAATGTGACTTTTGTTGTTGCCTTTCAGAGACAAGTTCAAAAATACGCGGCTTCACCATGGCAGGTGCCACTCTCATATCATTTTCGCAACATTGTTTCTTCCTTTTTTTTTATGTCTACCATTCTTGAAAAGGATTGCTCGCAAAGATACGTTTTCACAAACGGTATGAGTATCTCAAGAGCTTTCTCAGTAATAAGAGAATATGCTATGATTTGGTGACACCAAAACGTTGAGAGCGTTGTTGTTCTGAAAAGGTGCTGTTGAACCTGGCTCTGCTGAAATATAATGATTTCGTCGAGGTATTCATCATTGACATTTGCTGTCGCAACACTGAAGGTGAACAGCTGTCTCACCCATGCTGGATATGACTGTCTGGAGGGAAAGTATCTGTCGAGAGACTTTGCAAGCTTATCTAACTGCATGGCAATTGCTTGTTTCAGTTTCCCGGGTACAGAAATGTCTCCGATTTCAGACAAATCTTCGATCTTACTTACACAGTCGTTCAGCAGGTGAAAATTTGCGAAGTTATCATTCTCTGTCCGTCATTTTCATAACAGTAGCTTTTTCTTAAAAAACCTTCAAGTTTTCTTCCGCTTCGATGACGTTGCCTCCACCGCCCTCCATCTGTTGATTGAGAGCATTGAAGGTATCGGCCATGTACGCCAAAATGAGAATGAACTCAGATTTTTTGAAGCAATCTGCATGACAATGTTGATGCTGTCGCAAAAACAGGGGTAATTTCATACGCATGGCAAAAACGCGATTCCGCAACTTTCCCCGGGATAACCACCGAACGTTATAATGGTACAGAAGTACCGCGAATTCAGTGCCAATTTCATTACAGTACTTCAGGGTACTATTTCGCACAAAGTTTGCACATTCCACTACAATTTCAATACTTCGGCCAGTTTTGAAGGCAAGGTTTTTGTTGCCAACGCATGCCTGTGCAGAACACAGTGCGTTACAATGATGTGTGGTGCATCGGCTTTCACCAGCGTACCAAAACCATAGTTTCGTCCCTGCATGAATGGAGCTCCGTCCGAACAAACTGTAGAAATCATATCCCACCAAAGATTGTTGTCTCTGAAGAAGTCATCCACAAGTTTCTTTACGGTGGCTGCCTTAGTTGTTGTTGTAACAGGCTTACAAAATAAAAAATCTTTTTTTATCTCTTTGTTTTACACATAGCGTACGAATACAACAAGCTGGCTTAGATTGGAAAAGTTGGTGGTCTAGTCGAGTTGAAGGCTGAATTTTGCTGGGCTTGAAATCAGATCTGTAACGACTTGAGCCAAGATGCCATCGCTCATGTCATTTATTCTGCTGCTGATGGTGTCATTTGAAAGATGAATTTGGGATAACCTATTTTCAGCAGCTTCCTCCAGTGTGGCATTCGCCATCTTAATCGCAGCTGGTTTTACGAGTACTTCACCAATGGTGTGTGGTTTGCGCTGCTTTGTGATCAAGTACACAACTTTGTACGATGCTGTGAGGGTCGGTTTGTCGATGGTACAAAGCCGAGAACAGGCAAAGTACCCTTTTCATCAAACCTGGCTGTCATTACCTTGAATTCAGGAAGTGTTGTGTTTTTGTATTTTCCGTCTCCATGCGGCTTTAGGGAATGTTTTCTTAGTTTTGCCGGTGCTAGAATAGAATTGCTTAACTTGGCATTGCAAATCATGCATTGAGGACGCCTACTCCAATCATTTTCCGTTTTTTACGTGAATCCATATTGTAGGTATTTCTCCGACACTTTCTGTTTTTGCTCGACATAGTTAGTATGAAGGGCTTGAAAGATTAGGGAAAAATCACAAATGACGCACGATGACTACAGTCACAAGTCGACTGTTAAGCGCACGAAGTTCCCTGCAGCACAGATATTAAGGCCAAGTGATGTGACGTTTTTAGCTGCAGCCAATGATGGCCAAGTGGAGAATGAAGTCACAAATCATACGAGTAGGGTTGACGGAACGAACACACATACAGCTGTATGTGTATCTTGACCTCCGCCGAACTCCTGAGACTGACCCACCGAATCCATGAGGTTCGATTGAATCCAGGTTAAGAACCACTGCTTTAGTGTCTACAGACAGTTATGGGAAGGTAACTGCTCTCCAAAGTAAAGAAGGCAGCTATTGAAATAAAAGTAAGAAAATAAGGTACTACCATTTGTGGGTAAAAAAGCTGAAAACTTAATTATTGAAGTTGGTATTCCAGTCTCACTACAGTAGAAAGGCACTAACTGATAGAACAGAAGAAAATTATACTAAGAGGAAGCGCTCCATCCAGTTATCTAAACAAATAGTATTGCTCCAAAACACCACCCATTTATTAAGTCTACTGTTAATATCATGCTCTAAACAAGCCTTTATATGTGACAAGGTGTACATCCACATAGAGTAGTGCCAAGTTGCTAAATGTCCTTATTTATAACTAAAAATAGTTATTAGAAATTTAAGTAAATTTCTCTGGAGGCTATGATACATTACCATTACGCCCGACATAGACAGGTGGTTAAGGCATTCGACTCGTTATCCGAAGGTCACGGCTTCGAATTCCTGTCATACCTAACATGCTCAGCTGAGAGGATGCAATAATGTTATGGCCAATTCCACTATTCGTTGGTAAAAGAGTATCCCAAAAGTTGGCGGTGGGTGGTAACGACTAGCTGCTTCCCCTCTCGTCTTACACGACTAAAGTAAGGACGGCTAGCGCCGATAGCCCTCATGTAGCTTTGCGCGAAATTCAAAACAAACATTACTATTAAAAGAAAATAAACCATAAATTGAAAAGGCAAAATATCATTTATTACTTTCTTTTATTAAAAATATTTACTTTGATATTCTTAACAATTATTTTAATTTCTAATTTTACTGGATGAATAATGTTAATAACATTACTGATTTCAGAATTCCTTACACTAATTAAATCATCTATATTTCTGTAAGTTGAAGTAAAAATATCTGTATTTGTGTAGTTTTCAAGAACTATATTCTTGTGAGAATAAAGATATTTTTAAAGATGTATATATCGTATATAAAAGAAATGTTTCATAGTTGTGTAGATCGAAAGGACAACTACTTTCTAACAGATGGACTAGTGATGTTTGAAATTTTAGGTCCTACGATGGCTCAGTGGTAAGTTTCCAAACTTATAACGCTAAAATTCGGGGTTGAATAAAACACACCAGACAGTTAGCTTTTTTTCAGTTAAGCATAAAGCAAAACAATGGGCTATCTATACTCTACCCATCACGGGTATCAAAACCCTGTTTTTAGCGTTGTAAGTCCGCAGACATACCGCTGAGCCACTAGGGGGCCCGCACTAGACAGAGCGCACATACTCAGTTTTTTATGTAGTTTCCCGTTAAAACAAAAACAGAATAAAGTTCACTGAATATTAATGTGGTCGTTATTTGATGGTAAAATTTCAAGCAAAAAATTCTAAACCCCTCACCTCTAATGTAATAAACTAATTTTACTGCAATGTTAATCAACTTTGAGTGTGTTTTCTTATAGCGAAGCCACATTTAGCTGTCTTCTGAGTCTACAGAGGGGAATCGAACCCCTGATTTTAGCATTGTAAATTTATCGACTTACTGCTGTACCAGCGGGGGACTAATCCATTTAGAACTATATTTAGAGAATGCTAACAAAAGTTGGAATTCTTCACTGAAACCATTTGTACTATGTGACACGAATATGTTTTTTCTGTATTTTAATTGACTTATTTAAAGTGTGTTATTATTTTACTGTATGTACAAAAGTATAGTAGTATAACTTTATCATATCTTACATAATTAGGGTTTGATTAGCTACTTTTGAATTATAAATGTTTTTTTTTCTGTTGTAAAGAAAGCGTATTCTCTGATCCCGCCCGTCTTTTAGAATATTTTGTTCTTTCTTTGTTATGATAGCATTATACGCCTCAGTAAGGGCCATACCGCTTTCGCCATTGTCATTTACCACATTCTTGTGTTCAATTGCCTTTAGTGTCTTTATCTAGTTCTCTTAGAGCTCATGTTACTCGGGGTCATAATCCAAAAATCCAAATGGAATTTTGATGTACCTGAAAAGGTATGTGGTGTTTCTGTTACGAAATCTTCAAATGAGATGTCTCCATACTTTCTAATATCCAGCTGGATTTTTATCCGTTTTCTTTCTCTTCACTTTCTTCCTTTGTTATTTATTGCTCGTTTTATCTCTGTGGATAAAGATGAATCAAATGATATCAAGCTAATGAGTTCCTGATTAGGATATTATACAGATTTTCAGTAAAATTTCAACACGCGGGTTTTGAGGAACAATATTAACTGTCTTATAGTTAACAATGTTAACCTTTTTATAGTTAACAAGATATCAAAGGAAATTAAGATAATTGCTAAAAGAAAAAACGTCATCAAGAGTAGTGAACCATGACCAAAAGTAGACTCAAACAACAATAATTCAGTGTCATAGAATCTTCTTTCCTCTGGACCAATAAGCTTATACTATTCTATCCTTATCTGGGCTTCCATTGTACATGGTGCAGTGCTACAGACGCTATAAATTGTATACCACGAGAACGGTGTTTCCAAGATGTAATAAACTCATTTGCACATAGTCTACTTCTGCTACATAATCATGGTCAGCTTCAGTTTCATAACTAGTCTGGTCCATGTATTACGAAGACTCCTGGAACAGACTTAAAATTGCAATACCTTGATCAGAACAAACTCGCTTGCAGATTTGAAATTACATAACAATACAAGTTCTAAAATATACATATTAACATGCCAAATATAAAAGAGTGTGTGTTTTTCTTATAGCAAAGCCGCATTGGGCTATCTGCTCAGCCCATCGAGGGGAATCGAACACCTGATTTTAACGTTGTAATCTGGAGACATACCGCTGTACTAGCGGGGGGGGGGTAAATATAAAAGAATCTTGTTTAAAGCAAACATGCTTTACCTCTATAAACAGTGTTACTTACTCTTAGATCAAAGCAAACTGCCTTTACATGAACAAAGACTCCTCATTCTTTCAGCAAATGAGCCACCTCAGAAGTATAAGCCATTCACATTGCTAGAAATGAAACTTTGAAAACCTAAGAGTTGGTTCTCTCTTGATCCAAACATGATTACAGGCAGACAATTATCTTATTATTTCCCTGTGGAATCATTAAGAAGTATGCTATATCATGGAACTAGTAGTAAGAATGTCGGCTGAATGTTCTTTTAAGTTTTTGACAAGTTATTCATGAAACAGGACTGGATGTTTTTGGATAAAGGAATGTTTTAGGATTAGCTCCTGCACATCATGAGCAAGGCTGCGAGCTGTAGCCTTAGGGAGAAAATGCTGCTCTGTTCAAATTCATCTTGTTTTTAATACTTTTTAAAAAATTAGGTTCATGGTTTGTTTGTTTGTTTTGAATTTCGCACAAAGCTACTCAAGGGCTATCTGTGCTAGCCGTCTCTAATTTAGTAGTGTAAGACTAGAGGGAAGGCAGCTGGTCATCACCACCTACTGCCAACTCTTGGGATGCGAACCCGCGACCCTCAGATTATCATTTGCACGCCTTAGCACGTTTGGCCATTCCGGGCCCAGGTTCATGGTTCGTGGTGTCACGGAAATGAATTTATGAAATTCTGTCTTGTAAGTGGCGTCACTGTACAACACTTTAGTTGTATACGTACGTTTTTGAATGAATCAACTTCATGTGTACTTTCTCTTCTGAAGAAGGTGGATCGTACAGACTACTGAAACATGTAGAGTCTGTTTGTTTGCTTTTGACTGTATACAAATAAACAGTTGTATATGTGACAACGTTGGTGACGTCATTTTATTTTTAACTTTATTGAAAGTATGCATGAGGGTATTCAGTCTAACTTATGTTTCTCCTCTGTTAGAGGTTTTGTCACTACAGTCGACCTGACATGGACAAGTGGTTAGGGCGCTCGAATCGTAATCCCCGTAACACCAAACATGGTCGTCCTTTAAGCCGTGGGAGCGTTATAATGTACGGTCAATCCCACTGTTCGTCGGTAAAAGAGTAGCCTAGAAGTTGACGGTGGGCGGTGATGACTAGCTGTCTCCCTTATAGTCTTACACAACTAAACGACTGGCACAGATAGTTTTTTGGTAGCTTTTCGAGAAATTCAAAAGACAAACAAACAATAAAGCCTGTCTTTGTCAACCTTTCACCATGTCACAAAATGTGCTATAAACAAATATTAATGAAGCTTAGCTTTAAAAATAACTGAAATTAATGACCACACATTATTGGAAAGGAATGATGTATAATATATATATATATATACTGATGTAGAGCAAATAACACGTTTGAGCAGTAAATATTGGTTTCTAGAGATATTAGCAACCCAAAATTTCCGTAGACATGAACAAAGGATTTTAATGGGAAGATTATAACACTTTAAAACAAACCTCGAATGCACAGCGGTTAGTCTTCGGACATTATAACGCTGGAAACCGCATTTCAATACTCGTGGTGGGCAGAGACCGATAGTCCATTGTGTATCTTAGTGCTTAACTGCAAAGAAAGACAACTAAGAATAGATTATGAAATCGTTTTTAGTTTGTTTTTTTTGAACTGATAGAGAAAGCTTTTAGATTTAAAACTTTCTATTTATGAAGTTGAAAAAATAGCTTAAAACTTTATAAAAATCACATAAAGCTAAAAAAATAGTCCTGTATTTTTCCATATAGAAAAAACAACAACAAAAAACCTTGAAATGTGTAATCACTCAGTAAAAATGCATAAACAACAACTATCAAATAAATTAGGCCTAAATATTACTCAAAAAATGCATTCTATCACAAAAATTAATAGCAGGAAGGTTTATTGTTTATATGAACAATGTTATAAAACTAGGCTTTTGTTGTACTAGCCCATGCAAAAGAAATAAATAAGTAAAAATTAGTTATTATGACGACAAAGGAAAGCTTTAAAGAGGAAAGTCATAGGAGAAAAAACACTTATTAACCTGTTAGAATAGATTTTTCAGAAATCGCGTTTAAATAATCGAGTATCAGCAGTGTAATGAGAGAAAACAGGACTCTTACTCAGAACATATAACATTTTTATAACAGAAATCAACAGCGTATTGGCATCAAAAGTGAGGTTTGTACAATCTTTGAGAAGTTTTTGTGTGTGTGTATGTTTTCTTATAGAAAAGCCACATTGGGCTGTCTCCTGAGCCCATCGAGGGGAATCAAATCCCTGATTTTAGCGTTGTAAATACGTAGACATACCTCTGTACTAGCGGGATGCTTGAGAAGTTTCACAGGAGATATTGGAAAATTAAAATGACTGATAGCTAGGTCTCTGATTTCCTTTTAGTTTTAATTATATAATCGTTATTTTTCACATATATTATAATTAATATTAAGTTATTCTTAGAATACAAAAAATATTTTGTATTAATTTTCTAAAGGATTAATACTGAACTGTGATTATCCTTGTTTGCCTTACTGGTATAGTTTCAAGAAGATATAGTTCCATTCTGCAGTCTTCTGAGACAACTTAACATGCAAACAATCATAGTTGTCTCAGGAAACTGCAGAATGAGACAACATAGTTTGACCAGGTTAAGCAGAATATGTAATTTTAATGGTTGTACATATATTTATACACATATAAATATAATTATTTTATATTAGATTAGCTTTCTCCAGTTCGTACAGCGGTATGTCTACGGATTTACAACCCTAGAATTCGGGTTTCGATACCGGTGGTGAACAGAGCACTAATACTACATTGTGTTTAACTACAAATATATTCAATTAAACAGATAAGAAGTATCTGGTTTACTTAGTTAAGCACTTATAGCTTCCATTCTCAATGACAAACTATAATTAAAAATTTTCATTATCTCCTTCGTCTCTTATAGATATTCTGACTGATGTTGAGTTGTTTTAAGAGCATAATACTTACCTTGGATTCATTTGGTTATGTAATTATAAACATTTTTGCTTTTTCAGGCTTGTCTATTAATGCAGTAATATGCTTACATAAAACTGATTTGGTTTTAAATTACGCGCAAAGCTACACAAGGTCTATCTGCACTAGTCGTACCTAATTTAGCAGTGTAAGACTAGAAGGAAGGCAGCTAGTCATCACCATTTACCGCCAACATTTGGGCTACTCTTTTGCCAACGAATAATGGGACTAACCGTCACATTATAACGACCCACGGCTAAAAGGGCGAGCATGTTTGATGTGACGGGAATTCGAACTTGCGACCCTCTAGACTACGTGTCGAGAGCTTTAACCAGCTGACCATGCCACGTAATAATGATCCAAGCATTGTATGTATACTTAATTGCAAATAAATAAAACGATAGCGAACTTAAAATAAACTTACAGATTGTTTTATTTGGCTCAACGTTTCAGCTTTATGCTTTCGTTAATATCCTACATTTTCTGTAACAGATTATATCGCACTCTTAATTTAAGTAATAATACTTTATTAGAGAAATTTTATGCTCCTGGTGAAGGCGCAAAGGCGATACGTTGAGTAAATAATAGAACTTGCAAGATTCTCTAGAACTCGCAGTTAATTTAGTTATTTGTAAATAGCAGTGTTTTAACTATTGCTATGGTCTAAAGCAATTGTGGTTAACAGCTTCCTCATATTGAAAAACTTACTCTTCTCTCATTTACATTGAAGAATTGGTATACAAAATAATAATAAATAATTATATAAAGCAAAAATAAATGAATTGATAAATATTGAAATGTATATATACATATCTAAATATACTAGTTGGCGACGGCTTCCAGTCGTTTGGCTTGTTGTTCTCGATGGCTCAAAACTAGGCCCGGCATGGCCAAGTGTTTTAAGGCGTTCGACTCGTAATCCCAGGGTCGTGGGTTCAAATAAAGACAAATACACGTCAGTGAAAAGTTCAGGTAGAGTGATATCATTATTTTCGAGTCATGTTTATGTTTTTTTGAATTTCGCGTAAAGCTACTCGCAGGCTATCTGTGCTACCCGTCCCTAATTTAGTAGTGTAAGACTAGAGGAAAGGTAACTAATCATCACCACCCACCGCCAACTCTTGGGCTACTCTTTTACCAACAAATAGTTGGATTGATCGTACCATTATAACGCCCCCACGGCTAAAAGGGTGAGCATGTTTGGCGCGACGGGGATGCGAACTCGCAACCCTCAGATTACGAGTCGCCCGCCTGAACACGTTTGGCCATCACTGACGTGTATAAGATAAGACTATATGGAACAAAGAAGAGTCTTGGTGTGGTTGGTGTAAAGAAAAGAATCCCTCTAGTATGTAACCATGTTCGTGGAAAAACATGACATTTCATAACCAAAACCAACAGCATAAGATGAAGTTTTTTAAGCCTAATGACGAAAATAAACAGAATACTTTTCGTCATAAAAAAGGTAAAACACCTTTTATAAGAAAGCACAAACGATATTTTGCAATGAAAAAAAGAATCAACAGCATATTTCCCTTGTAAATCAACTTTCTTCGAACACAAGACGTGCTTTAACAGATAATCGATAGCATATTGGTCGAAGAAAAAACGTTTTCAAGAACAAACGCCTATTAAAAACACCAAATGGATGTTGGTTATACGAGGAAAAGCTTTCTCTGGATACACGAAATATGTTGGGATGATATCGACTGTTAAATAAGAAGCTTTTTTAAGAAAACGACACCTAGGAACATATATTAACAAAACACAATGACAGTAAAGAAACATTTTAAAGTAAACACAAGAAGTAACAAAAGAAATAAACAGTACATTAAAGGAAATAATTAATTTTGTAAATTAAACTTCATCACCATAAA
The DNA here is from genome assembly GCA_011833715.1 of Carcinoscorpius rotundicauda. Classification (NCBI taxonomy): domain Eukaryota; kingdom Metazoa; phylum Arthropoda; class Merostomata; order Xiphosura; family Limulidae; genus Carcinoscorpius; species Carcinoscorpius rotundicauda. The sequence continues at coordinate 28,473,435 of CM022392.1, forward strand.
AAACATCCTGCTAACTTTAAAGCTGTTAAAGCACTATAACTGTGACAGTGAAATCCCGCTAAGTTTTAAAACATGTTTTGTCAAAGGATTTGGCAATGGATGCTATTGACTAGTTGTCTTTCCTTTAGCTCACTATGGTCTAGTAGCTTAAGACGTTCGACTCGTAATCTGAGCATCGCGATTCAAAACCCCGTCGCGCCAGACATGGCCATAGGGGCGTTATAAAGTTACGGTTACTCCCACTATTCGTTGACAAAAGAGTATCCCAAAAGTTGACGGTGGGTTGTGATGACTAGCTGCTTTCCCTTGTAGTCTCACACTACAAAATTAGGGTTGGCTAGTGTAAATAATCCTCGAGTAGCTTTGCGCGAAATTCCAAAAAACAAACAAGCTTGAATTTGGGGTTATTGTATATAGTCTTTTGTGTGAATTTGTAAGAAATTTTTAACTAAAAAACACAACTCCTAGTCGCAAAAATCAACAGTGCCAAATATATAACATCTAATAAAAGAAATGAACGAGATAAAAACATTGAAAACAACACAAGATTCAGTATAATAAAACTAATTCATTTACTAGTAGAGCAAGAGCCCCTTTTTTCACCAAAATGTAGAACAAATTGTTCTTTAAACTTGATTGTTATAAGTTAAAATCGAAATTTTTAGCTGTAGAATGTGTATCTGAGGTATAGTTGACGCTTATCCAGTTGATCATTTATAGAACACCAAAAAAATTGTAAATGACAGAATCTTAAGCCTATTTGTGTATCTTATATATGATGAAAATAGTGTTTAAAGCAAATATTTATATAAAGGAAAAGTCCAGAGGATAAAATTTAGTCGTCTTTGACATGAATTTAGTGTATTTAACTTTAAATTTAAACATCAAACAATAATTCCGAAAAATGACTCAAAATCTGTTGCAAACAGAAAATCTTAAGCTGTCACTATCTTTCGTTACCTATTTTGATGTTACAAAACTCTCACACCGACTATTTATATAATAAATCAATGAAAGTAAATGCACTTATTTCTATTGTCTGAACTGCTCTTTTCTTCTTTCTTAGCAAATCTTTTCAACAGGTTTACACTTCATGCAAAATGTACTGTTTCCTGATGTGTTACTTTTTTTACCAAGGTGAGTCTGTGTGTGTATGTTTTCTTACAGCAAAGCAACATGAGGCTATCTGCTGTGTCCACCAAGGGGAATCAAAACCATGATTTTAGTGTTGCAAATACAAGGTGAGCTCCAAAAAAGTTTTATAATTTTATAATTGAAAAATACTTAAACTAGTTTACTATAAATAGCGTATCATTAATGACAAAAATTAACTACATATTCAGATGTTTTCTTAAATCATCTAGTATCAAAATTAAGGCACAAATACCAGTTATTTGCAGAGCATTGAGGAGTAATTGCTGCTTGACTTGATAAATTATAGTTTAGTCATGTCTACGATTTAATTGTTTACCAAAGGAATTAACACAGAAAATGTCTAGTAGTTGTTTTAATGCAATCGTGAAGTCCACTAGTGGCACATCTCTACTTTACGGAATACAACGTTAGAAACCAGGTTTAGACATCCGTGGTGGGCAGAGCACTGATAGCCTATTGTTTAGCTTTGTACTTAATTAAAAATAATAAATATTAATCTCTTATTTCTTATATTAGTCTTTTCACGTCGTGTCTCTTAGAATTACGTTCAATAAATAATTAGTTTATCCGGTTGGACTTGACTTCGATTAATTCACTTTCCAGAATGGTAATGTATTCAATGAAATAGAACATTTTAACTCTTGGTCATAGAGTTTAGTAAAAGATACTATTTAATTTTTCATTACTTTCTATGTTCGGTCTCTTCAGCTGAATAATAATTCCTCTGGTTCCACGAAAAGTGGCATATTTAGATATAGCTTATTGATTCTGTGTTGTCATGTATTCTGCTTTACATTTACCGACACTAGTCTCTGCTTCTCTAATATTTTTATTGGATAGCCTATGATGTAATCTGTTTAATACGCTAGCAACTTAAACAGAGCCTGTGGATACTCTTGGCTCATGGAAATAACTAAAATTACAGTCTCATGGTGTATTCATTTGAGACACACAAAACAGAAATTTTACTAAAGAATTATCTAAGTAATACGAGGTTAATTTTAATCTTTCCATTATCTGTTAAGTTAATTATCATCCCAATGAAAATTCATACCACTGGAAAAAGTTTGACAGTTGCATTGAAAGACATAAAAAAGGTTGAATACGTTATATTAAAATGATTTAGAATATTCAAACCAGTAAGTCAGGTAGCAGCCACAACTCATATGAAGTCGCGGCGGAACTGCTTATGTCAGAATTACATTTAAAGTTGCTTGTTTTTTCGTAGGTTATGTGACGCCCTCAGAAAGTAATCGCTTTCAGGAACAGAATATAAATATATATATTTCCAACGCAAAATATTCATATTATTAGGTTGATGATCGAGATTTTCCAGTTGAGTAAATTTTGTTATACTTATTGTTTGTTTGTTCTGAATTTCGCGCAAAGCGACACAAGGGCTATTTGCTCTAGCCGTCTATAATTTAGCAGTGTAAGAATAGAGGGAAGGCAGCTAGTTATCACCACATACCGCCAACTCTTGAGCTATTCTTTTACCAACGAATAGTGGGATTAACCGTAAAATTATAACGCTCCCACGGCTGAAAGGGCGAGCATGGTAGGTGTTACGGGGATTTAAACCCGAGATCCTCAGATTACGACTCGAGTTAATCAATCACCTGGCCATGCCGGGCCTTTTTGTACTTAACGGCATTGGAAAAGAAATTAATATGTGTCAAATTATGGGTCCAAGACCATCCAGAAATATATATACACAACAAGCTGTTCCACAGCTGTGATAAACAAAATATGACGTCTTGTAACAGTTGAGAATCTATCAACACAAAAGTCATAAGTATAAACCGTCAATCTACCAGTCATAAGTATAAACCGTCAATCTACCAGTCAAACGTACGTAACATGATACATGAAGCAAGAGGGAAATGAAACGAATATTAATGTTATTCTATACGTAAACATCCTGATCAGGTAACCTGATGCAGCGATTATGGATTTCTTTGCAATGAGCTGTTGAAACGGGTCCTAAGAAACGATCACTTTCCTGCACAAGAAAGATTATGGAAAGCAGCAGTGTGGATACATACTTCAGACATGACGACTACACGACAAATCCTTTTGAAATAATAAATACGAAGCTGCAGTGCTATTTTCAATAAGAACGGCCATCAGATATAAAATGACCAAAGGTGACGACATGGACTGTAACGTTATGTTCAAAATCATTTAATTGTTGAGACCAAGATTCAAGATATTTTTATTTCTAACACCTGTTAATATACACACTTTATTGATATGATTTATTTACAGCAACGTATCTTCTGGCACTGATCCCAGTATTCCAAGTTCAGTTACATGTCCAGTTACATATTACATTTAATGGTAGATTAAATTATTTCTCATTTTGGATTAAGAATTCTTATATTCAAACCATTCTTTTATTCTATTTCTGAGCTTGTTAAGAACAAAAGTTTTTGCGTTTTATCTGAATGGACTTGTAATTTGCTGTGGACCTATACTAGTTTTCCCCTTTTACCGCTGATGTTTTGAATACTTCTTGACTCTTGAAATAGATTCCTCGTTATCCAGTCTATCTAAAGAATCACTTTTAGAGTTTTCCAATATATGTGGTTTAAGAAGTAGTTCTTAGATATTTATCCTCAGCTACACACGTATTGAAGCAGTTGGAATAATAAGCATTTTTTGTAATAGAATTGCTTCGGTAAATAAGTAATAATTAAGAAGAATCTGCGTTATAGAAATATTTGGGTGTGGCAGCCATCTTAGGAGAAAAAGAAAATATGTGGTAAGGAATCAACTACATCATGTAGTGGGATCAAAGACTAAGAAAATCACATTTAACTAGCATTGAGAGCCAAGATTGATAAATTATTCATAAGAAAAGGGCTTTTATTAAGTTATAAACATAAATCAATCACTGGAATATGAGAAAGTTAATTAATATGTGCTAGTTATATAATATCAGAGAAACATTGTTATCCCATTTTAGCTATTAACATAATCACAACATGATTTTCTTCTGTTTATAACATATTAAATTTAAATTACAAAAGTATGTAATTAGCAGCAGAGGCTTTATTTGGAATTTATTAATGCACTGATAAAATAGGATCTGGTAAAGTAGAAATAACTGTGAAATCTAAGTTTACTAAATCATTCTTAGCAGCTGTTTCAGCTTCATATTTACGAAAATGGCTCTTTAGGGTCTATACTGATAGCATAATCTATCGTATCTTAGCTGAGTTTGAGAATAATTTGTGATATTATTTTGGAATACGTACAAATATTTCAGACACATTTGGTTTATTAGATGACAAAGCTCCTCATTTTTCAGTACCGTCACACAAAGTTCTTTAAATTTTGTTTTCATCATCTTGCCATATAACTCGGTAAAATGCATCCGTGGTTGATGAAAACTTAAATTTAGCAACGAGAGATCATTATGGACAATCGCATTAAATAATGAGTCCCGTCTGAGCTTGTGTCATTGTGCTAACTTGTTACTATGTTCGAAACAAACAATGTGAAACAGTTGCCAAATAAAATGTAAGTTTATTCACAAACATGATAATAACGGTTCGAGCAACAGCTATTGTTTTGGTTTCCATTAAAAATAACTTGCTTTTAGGAGAAATAGAATACAAGAAACGTAACAAAAAAATCTGTAGTTTGAAGGCCTAAGAATATGTTTTTTATTTAAAATGGGGGAAAAAAAGTTATGAGAAGTAAAAAACAAATAAACTTATTAGTTGAGTAAAGTTTAAATAAATAAAAATATGAAAATAATTGTAAATTGATGTATGACCTATTAAACTAAATAAAAATAGTAAGAAAGAACATGAATAAAAAAAATAATTTTGTGTATCGAACAATATTTTCCGAGATTTAACAGCATACAGTATGAAAATTAAATATAATATTATGAAAACGTAACTTTGAGATATGTTTAGCTAATTAGAAATAAGCACATCTGCTGTGTCCACCGAGAGGAATCGAACTACTGATTTTAGCATTGTAAGTCAGATAGAATATTTACCGCTGTCACATCAATGGAAGGGAAGGTAGGAGTATGGAAGTGGATAAAGTTAAAGAAACGAATATTTTTTTATTTACTGAAAGGAGCCTTTCAGTGCCAGAGCAGTGTGTCTGCGGACTCACACCCCTAAAAACCGGGTTTCGATACCCGTTGTGGGCAGAACGCAGATAGCTCATTGTGTATCTTTATGCTTAATTCCAATCAGTCAATTAAACAATACTCCAGGGAGGTTAATTGTGGCGAATTAAAAAAATAAAACGTTTTTGAGCCTATTTTCCGCGTTATGTAGGATAGAGCAAAGTTGAGTTTTATTACAGAGAAATCAAAGGTGCAACGTAAAGAGTTATTGAAGTGTCTACTTACAGATTTCTTATATAGGAGAGATGTTAACGTAAAAAGTCTCAGAAATCTCGAACTGTTTGAGTAATGTATACAGAGCTATATGTCTTACAGATCTCTTTCTTTTTCATTATCTTAACCATTTAAGTTTTTTGTTGTTATGTCAAGACAGTTTCTTAACAAAATTCATTGCCTTTATACGACGAGTCCTGATAAAACCGAAATGGTTAAACATTAGTTGTTGTTTTTACTGTTATCTGTAAGGTAAAGGTCTTTTTTTCTAGTTTTATTTCCTTTATATTCACTTTTTTATCTTTGTTTAATAAGCCACATTTAAAGTTTACTGTACTTTCTTTTTGATTTTATATTAAATTCTCATACCTTTCAGTATTGTATTTCGCTGGACAACATAGAATTACATTAATACTGCAGCAATTACATAATGCCTGCCTCTTCTGTGCTAACAAACTGTTTAAACAGCGGTGTCGGGGAAAAGTTATTTTTTTCACTTGCCTAAAGCAGTCGAAATGCATGAAGGGAAAATGAAACAATTATCAAGACTATACCGGCATGGCCAGGTGGTTTAGGCGCTTAATTAGTCGTGGGTTCGAATCCCCGTCACACCCGACATGTTCGCTATTTCAGCGGTGGAGGCGTTATGAAGTGACGGTCAGTCACAAAAAATAAGCCCAAGAGTTTTATAAGTAAAAATGGCTCGTTTGGGTTGAGAAAATATTTGAAATAGAAGAGCGAACAACGTTTCGACCTTCGGTCATCGTCAGGTTCACAAAGAAAGAGGTAACTGACCGATAGCTGACCATATGTTTGGAAGGGGTTGTGTAACTGAGTGTCGCAATGTAGAGGGCGGGGTTAGATGTTTGAATATATTATTTTATCTATAATATTAATATCGGTATAATGGCGTTCCTTTATATTGGTTTATTTTGGGTTTAAGTTGTTGTATAAGTAAGGCTTCTTTAATTTTGCATTTGTTTATGTTTGCTTCTATATTTGGTATTTGAATGTTTTCTATGGTTATGTTGTGTTTATTTGACTTACAGTGTTCGAAAACGTGTGAAGGTGACTTTTTATGTTCTTTGAATCTGGTTTCTTGACATCACAAAAACCAATAGTCGGTAGTGGGTCATGATGACTAGCAGCCTTTTCTCTAGTCTTACGCTACTAAATTAGAGACGGCTAGCGCAGATAGTCCTCGTGCATCTTTGCGCGAAATTCAAAAAACAAACAGTTATCAAGAGATCGACAAAACAAGTGCTTTAACATCGTCACGGTTGAAATTAAAGACAATATTTTATTGCTGATAAGTTTAAAATTCGGTTTAAGTATGAATAACTATTTTTTTTGTTATTATTATAATAATAAAATATAGTAATTTTACGTAAGTATAATATTTACGTCTATAAAAGTTAAGATTTAAATGCCGAAAGCTAGCGAAGCAATCAAAATCAAACAGTTCTTAAATTTATAATGAGAATCGTATTAACTGTAAAATTATTTCACGCTTTTTAATTTTTTATTGAGGATTTAAAAATTAGAGGCGTGTAAAAAAAAAATCCAGATTTATTTATCATAAACTTAAGCCTATGAATAGTTATATCTGTTTCGATTTAGTGTTTCATCATAATAAACATAATTAAACAATACTATCATCACACATTGCGAAAACCTGTTTTATATGTTTTTATTCACTTGTAGCCATCTTTGTTTTTTAAAATCAACGAACATAAACCCTCATGATTGAATATACACAATACGATTGGTAGTTACTATAGTTAAAATATCTAGAACTTAATTAGCAAAGAGGTAATATGTCTTTGTACTCTTACGAGTATATGATCTCGGGTCTTCTATCATGTAGATTGATATATGTATGTCACAATGCCTGTGGTTCTTATCGCTTTACGTCTCTACTTCATTTAATTGCAGTCTTCTCAAATATTCGGCCTTTACTTCATTACCTAACGTGTCAAAACACGTCTCTGGAAATGAATTTTGAATCTTTCTGCCATATTGGAAGATCTCTTGTCATTCAAGATGGCCTCATATAATAGTTACTAAGACGCTTATGATTTCAGTGAAAAGCCTCTATATATTTGTAAAGAGGCTTTTATTCTGTTCCATCAGGCTGTATTACATGTTTTAGACTTCCTTTAGAGTTAGCTTCGCTGTTTCTTTTCGTTTCTACTGCAATTCCCAAATTATGAACACAGCATTGTTTCAGGAAGTTTCTAATTTTAATATTTTCAAGAAGTTAATTAGAAATCAGGCGCTTATTATATAATTGTTTTATAGGAATATAATGTGCTTTTAAGTTAGCATGCGTTATTCGTATTGCAAATGCGATATTATTTTAGGGTGGACGAACCCATTATTTTTGCCATTGACGAAATAACCTGAAAAGAACGAATCGTTGTTTTCTTGCGTGAAAAACTCCAAAGTTTACTTCATTGTCATATTTAAAACAGTGTTGAGGCTTTAAGAAACAGAACTGGACAATTTTTAAGAAGTTTTACATAAACTTAAAATAAATTTTGAACCAGTTTTACCTAGATCCTATTCAGGTAAATATTAAAACGATACTTAGTAGAATAACAGAATTATATTCATTTTGGTCTGAAACCATGTTTTTATAATGTTTCTGCAACTTTAATTTCTACGTGAGATCTCTTAAAGTTCTTACACATCCTATTTGGTAACTTTGAAGTCAACAGTTCCGTTTTTGTGAGTAATTTGACTTTCGCCTATAATTAAGTTAAGCGTTTAAGTTCGTCAATGAACAAATAGTGCTTAATTTGTACCTCAGGATAGTAGAGAACAAGTTTTTATTCACAGTTCATTATTGTTAGTAAGGTAGTGTTACATTTTAACTTAGGACATTCTCTATGTACGATTTTTTTATTTCTGTATGTAAGTCTAAGTTTTAGTTGTTGTGTTATAAACTTAGGCTGTTTTCACCTTTCATCTTTTCATAAAACATGTTCAGTCTAGTTGCTTCTCAACTTAAAGTTTAGTCGAGCTTTCAGATGAGAATAACTTGACAGATTTCCTGTTCGATTCTCCCTTTCTTAAGCGGAACTATCTTAAACATGCAAGAAAAATGATTTATCTGAACGTTCCCTCCTGTTACAGAAAATTGTCTGAAACTACAAGTATTTTCGTACACGTAGCATAGCACTTTAAAACATCGAAAACACTAAAAAAAAATCACCCTATAGTGTATGATAAAATCACCTTGTCGACGAATTTTTGCTTATAATCCTTTAAAATTGGCCATTTGAAATTGATTTAATCAATTTTATATATGAAATTTGTAATTATGATTTGACTTTTTGTCAGATGGCTGAAAAATACTAGAAGTTTGGTGGGAATTTTTTTGATCGTTTGGAAAACTAAAAAAAAGAATTACACTGAAAGATAAAACATATGCGCTGTATTGAGTCTCATATTTTTTTAGCAGATATGTAATAGATTTGAAGTTCAGCTACCTATTTTTAAAACATCATTTATTACACTTTATAAATATATACATAAAGCTCATTCACATGGAAGCATCAATCGCAATGTTCCATGCTTACGGGGTTTTACATACATTTAATTTTGGATTAATACAACAAAACACTTAACTGATCATATTGATAGCTTTCTTAAGGTATTTCAAAAGGCCTAACGTTTTTGTTGTGCATTCCGTTTAAACGTGATTTATTTCTTTAGTCCTTGTTCAATAGAGATCGAGCTCAATGCGTTTATATTATTTTATATTACTAAGATTTGGGCTACTTCATTTGCAGCGTAATTTAAAGTTAAAATAATCTATTTAAAGTGATATCACAGAAGAATTTATGTAAATACGTTTTATCTTAATTCCATCAACTGAACGAAAGAATAAATTGAAGGTTTTTGAATGCAAGTTTTACAGAACATTGTTTTTGAATTTCGCACAAAGCTGCACGAGGGCTATCTGCATTAGCTGATTCTCGTTTAGCAGTGTAAAACTAGAGTGAAGGCACCCCAAATCTTGGGACTCTTTCACCAAAGAACAGTGGGATTGATCGTCACATAAAATGTTTTCAAAGCTAATAGGGCGAGTATCTTTGGTGGGACGGGGATTCGAACCCTCGACGCTTTGATTACGACTCAAGAGCCTAACCACGTGATCGTGCTGAACTTTATAGGATATATTTAATATTATATTAGAATTCCATGTATATCAAGCATTACAATATTTACTTAAACGATGTACACTTGTCAATAATAGTTTTTTTTTTCACAAACACCTGTTTTATTTTACACCCCAGTTTTATTTGCCTGACTTCTCTATTACCCATGTATTTTGTCTTGTTCTCAAATTTCTAAAAAGCTTCTTCAAGATGTAATGTAAACTAAAGAAACATATCTTTTTAAGCTTTTGTTTTCTTTATACCTTATAAAATCAACATCATTCCTGTGGTTTAAATACGTAATGCTGAACATATCACTTTACCTGCTAGGCTAGTGAATCGTGGTTTTAGTTTGTAGTTGAAATACAAGTGTATTGCTGGCAGACTTTCGAAATTACATAGCATTTCTTTATCAAGTTCACTTTCACAAGTAACGTGATAACATACATCAAAGGTTAATTATTGTCGTACGTAAGACTATATTTTGATGTTATATTTGACAGAAAGTTTCTCTTAATATTTTTATTATGGCATAAGTCATTACCATGAATCTGTCCTAATATTTTACATCTCGAGATCTTCCTAATTAAACCGGTTAATTACAGCCGCAGAAGCTTACGTAAACAGTTTCTCATTATCTTTTCAGCGATAAATCTTAAGAGGACAAAATGAAAACTTTGTAGCTGTTATAATTCTTAAAACATATGAAGCTGAGTTTTACCTCAAGGGAACAATAAACTAGCAACCAAATCTTACAGAAATAAGACAAATTATTCATCAAATTTAATAACGGGAACCTATCACATACTTGATTTGTTTCTCTATTATTGGAGACGGTAACATCTGTATGAAATATATGGATTATAAACATCTCCTCATAATGGTAGACAATATATATATATATATAAAGAGCGTAAACATAATATTTATAGTTGAAAAAAACGGTAAAAGTTCTGCTCATTTAATTATAAAAGTAGCATTCCATCGAAGAAATAGTTGTTACCATCAATCAAATACAAAATACATTTTTACTAATAGCATCCCAAAGCTTTTGTTTATCAGTAGCCACTACTTTGTACGAAATTGATTTCAGAGTGGTTTTCGTGTTTTGTTCAATAGAATTGTGCAATTTCATATGTAAATACCAATAACAGCACAGTATCAAATTGTAGTATAATAGCGTATATGGGCCTATAATATAATAGTATTCCTATACAAAACAGTTTTTAATACACTCGTCATTGAATCTTATAAATGCTAGAAGTTAACTATCCAACTTAAAATCTTTATAATATTCCTTGAAGAATGAAAGTATATTCTATAGCTGTTGTTTTACATATTTTGCTCTGGTCTAACTTTAATGAATGATATGGAGAAATTCTAAAATGAATTGGAATAATATTTTTTTTCATTAGCACGATGTTTATAGCACAAAGACCCAGCATGCCCAGGTGGTTATGGTGTTCGACTCGCAATCTGAGGGTCGAGGGTTCGAATCCCCCTCGCACCAAACATGCTCGCGCTTTCAGCCATGGGAGCGTTATAGTATGACAGTCAATCTCACTATTCGTTGGTAAATAATAGCCCAAGAAATGGCGATGGGTAGTGATGACTAGCTGCCTTCCCTCTAATCTTACACTGCTAAATTAGGAACGGCTAGCGCAGATAGCTCTCGTGTATCTTTGCGCGAAATTCAAAACAAACAAACAATAAGTATAACAAAATTTACTCAACTGGAAAATCCTCGGGCTTAATAAAGCCTAAAACTCCAGAATGAACTAAATAAGTTTAATTTCACACAATGAATATCAGGATAACAGGTTTGTAGAAAAGAAGAAAACCAGAAAAATTGCAATAATTAAGGACGAACATAAGTTTAAAAGGTCACATTATAAAAAGGTCGATGTATTACATTAGATTTCATACGTGTTTGTAAAATCAAAATTATATCAGTATTAATAAAGCTAATTTTATTTGTAATAGGCTTAAATAACTCGAAAGTACAAATTATAACGTGAATAATACATAAACAAATTGCTTTAACTCCACTCTGAAAGGATTTTTAGCAAATTAAAAAAAACCTATCTAAAATAACGCAAATAAAAATAATGAAAAAGGATATCCGAGACGAATTAATTTTATCATTCAACCATTAGGAGTGTTAAGCAGCTAGCTCAGTACTAATACTGAGCGGTGCAACCAATAATGTTGCGCCTTGTGATTTATTCTGTGCACACTCTTCCACAGATCTCTTTGAAATTTTATTTTACAGTGTTCCGTCTTAACCCAAGTTAAATATAAACTTGGCTGTTTAGTATTTTGAGCAGTGGCTCATTTACGGTTTTGATCAGGAGAATTTCAACAGGGTTTGTTTCATGATATGTAGGGAAATGAAGGTCTGGAGAAACGTTAAGCTTTCAAAGTAGAACCTTGGCTGCTAAAACATTTTACTTATTCAGAATCCACAGTGAATGATAGAAAGTAATGAATTTTGATTAACTTAAATTCTCTAACATGTTAATGATTAATAAATTACAGAAAATTACTTTAATCACGAAATAATTAGCTCCCTCTGCCTCTTACGTGGGTTTCTTTCAAACAACTCGACCTTATCTTACAAACAAAATTAGATACACTATATGTATGATAGACAGACTAATTTGTATATAATCAACCGATCACTGGACTCTCCATTAAAATTCGTGATACCGAAAACTTAAGTTTGCAGGTGAAAATCCTAAAATTTACGTGAGCATTTTAAATCACATTTTTCACCTTTTGAGAAAAAGAAGTTTACAATTTGTGTAAGCGATTCTATCCTTTATCATTACAAAATCGAACAACGCAATGAATTATCTGATGAAAGGCGTGGATTCATCGAATCTTTTACACCCTCCCGTGCAGTGATATAAATTATAAATTTCATCCACTGCAAGAGTCTTGTGATTGTTCCTTTTCACACTTACGTAGACAATTTCATTAACTACAAGAGTCTTGTGTTTGTTTCTTTTCACACTTACGTAGACAATTTCATTACAATTTCATTAACTGCAAGAGTCTTATGTTTGTTCCTTTTCACACTTACGTAGACAATTTCATTACAATTTCATCGTTTATGGTCAAGGACTCAATACAGTTCCATGTCTTCTATTAAAGTCGCCAGCCATGAAAAATCTTTCAGTTTTATTGATAGCTAACAATCCAATCATACGTAACGTGTTTGCTCTCTTTAAATACCATGAAAATATGTGAAAACTCAAACCAAATGAAGTTCCAATTTTAAAGTAATTCATTGAGTAGAAGTTCGTTTAGATTGATATATTTAAATGTTAATGTGGAACAAAAAATCGTTTAAGTTGAAAGCGGCCCTTCGACACTAAAGATAACGTGAAGTATCGTCATTAAAGTTGTTAACATAGGAAGTGCTGTTGTAATAAGAACAAAAATTTGTTTGTTATAAAGCACAAAGCTGCTTTCATGATTACTCAGAGGAAAGTCAATGGGTTTGTTTGTTTGTTTCTTGAATTTCGCGCAAAGTTACACTCTTGGGCTACTCTTTTACCAACGAATAGTTGAATTGACCGTAGCCTTATAACGATCCCGCGGCTGAAAGGACCGACATGTTTGATGTGATGGAGATTCAAACCTGCCACCCTCGGATTACGAGTCGAGTGTCTTAACCTCTTGGTTATGCCAGGCTTATTTCATAGGGCAATTACCAGCCATTTGCCAGACGTTGCTAACGTAAATCTAGAAGTTTATTAAATGCTAATATGTATCAGCTTTATGATATTTGCCCTTGAGTATCACTTCCTTATTTTACCATCGAATCAACCGTTATAAATCGAATTTATCTAATAATCTTATGAACACTTATAATTTGCCTTTCAGAGGCACAACTATACCTGCAGATTTACAGCGCTTAAAACTAACAGCAATGGTTGTTGTTTTGAATTAAGCACAAAGCTGCAAAATGGGCTATCTGTGCTCTGCCCACCACGGGTATCGAAACCCGGTTTTTAGCGTTGTAAGTCCGCAGACATACCGCTGAGCCACTGGGGGGCAGCAGCAATGGAACAAAATTAATAAAAAAAATATATCCTAGTGATTATAATCATGAATGTGAGAAAAGTATTTTAAATTATGTATATTTTATATTAGATTGATTTTTAATTCTGGTCTACTTAGTGTTCTTGTAGCATAGCGGTATGTTTGCAGACTCATGCCGCAAAAATTCTGGTTTCGACACCCATGGTGGGCAGAGCACAGAACGCCTGTTGTGCTAAACTCCATGCATCGTCAAAAAACGAAAAAGCCATTATATGAAAAATAACTTCAGTAACACTGTGAACGTATTTAAGCAAAACAACAAACTATGACTATTCACAACAGCTTTAACTTAATCCTTATTTGCCGGAGTTTGTTAATAATGCAAGTTTTTTTTTGTTACGCCTCAAGACATGGACTTTATTTCATTATTTAGTAATCGTAAAATATGATATACTTAACCATCATTTTTTTTCAGTCACAATTCAAGATAAAGCATTATTTTAACAATAGACATCTGCATTGGTAAATATAACTTCTTGGTTCAACTGACGTATCCAGTCTCGCTCCTTCCCCAGTGGTTCATTGGCAAATTTGACAGTTTATGAAGCTAAGTTACTGGTTACAATCCCCGCAGTCAGCAAAACTCACAAAGCCCATCGTGTAGCTTCGTGTTTAACACCAAAACATTCACCCCACCAGTGACACAGCGGTGTGTCTGTGGACTCACACTACTAGAAACCGAGTTTCGATACCTGTGGTGGGCAGAGCTCAGATAGCCCATTCTGCTAAACTCCAAACAAAACATTCGGTTTCCCGAGTGGGTTTATCTGTCATACTCACTCAATTAGAATATTTCGTTGAAGATGACGCTTGAAAAATAATGTTCCAGTAAACATAAGTCAAATAAATAACAACTCATCGTCCACTAGTATTTAGATTTTCAATAGTCTGATCCTTCAAAGCTAAAAGGGCCGAATTACATTGATGAGCAGTGTAGTACATTACGAAATGTATTAGTAATTTAAACAATAACTCTAACCACACACTGATAGATAAAACTTCTCTACGATACAAGTAGATTTGTTATTTATAGACCTTATAAATTTCTCGTTGAAATTAGTGGTTATTTCTTTCTTTATTGTATGAGAGCAAAAATTATCGTTTTTATCTTTGCCATCAAGTATAATAAATATATTTATTAAAGACTGAGTAACTATAAATTATTTTTAGACAAACAATCATACCTAAACTCCCAATAAGAATAAACATTTTCTTACAATTATCATCCCTAGCATTCTGTCGTTTTTAAAATAGGAACGAAACGTATAGAAATTATGTTGTAGTAACAAGTTATTTAAAACCATTGTTGCAACAAATTTCGTAAATCTTGAGGTATTGTCTGTTATATCAGCGAGTACAACGGTGTCGTTTACATTCAAGTAGAACATGCAGTATTAGAACAATTTCACTCGCGGGCAGAACAATTATTATCTCTACAGAACAATCAAGGGAAGCAATAATGGAATTAATTTGTCAAACTAAGCAGCTTTTGTAAAACACCTTTAAACCAAAATTTCTCCATTGATACATAATACAGACGTGATTTAATTTTAATTGATGTGTATAGACAATGGGATTGAAATTATTGTCACTCTATATAAACTGTATAAATATCACAATGTTAATAGTTTTAACATAATATACAAGATTGGCATGAGAAATATGATACTGTTTCGCCAAAGCAGTTTATGTTTCACCATTCAGAATTATAATGCACCATAAAACTTGTATTTAAAATAATACAAATTGCGCTTCGTTATTTTGAATTTAGAGTAAAGTTACTCAAGGGCTATCTGCACTAGCCGTCCCTAATTTAGTGTAAGACTAGATGGAAAGCTGCTAGTCATCACACCACCCACCGCCAACTCTTGGGTTACTCTTTTACCAATGAATAGTAGAATTGACCGTCCCATTATAACTCCCCCAAGGCTGAAAGAGCGAGCATAGTTGGTGCGACCGGGATTTGAACCCGCAACCTTCGGATTACGAGTCGAACACCTTAACCCACCTGGCCATTCCGGGTCTAAAAATTATCGGCTTTGTACACTTTATTGTTCAGAACCTTTTAAATATCAATTGTGGTATTGTTCTGTGTTTTCTTACAGCAAAGCCACATCCTATTTCAAAACACAACATGACTCAAGTGGGGCAGTGAAATGTCTGCGGTCTTATATTGCTAGAACCGGTCTTCGATACCCTTGGTTGGAAGAGCACAGAGAGCCCATTGTGTAAATTTGTGTTTAATTACAAACAACACAACACTGTGTTTAAATAAATAAAATTCTTAATTGAAAAACCGTCATCGTCTGTGTGTTTATACTGCTACAAGGCTGTGTTTGGAGTATACAACCTGTGTTGCTGTGAAATAATATTATGTGTGTGTTATGTGAGTGTAAGGTCAATAGCGCAAATTGGAGAGTCCTGTCTATTGTTTAAGAAGAAATAATACATGGTCTATTACTCCAAAAACAGTATCTGGTTTTATTTAAGCCAACGTTTCGTTATTTCGACTTCATCGTGGTCAACAAGACATACATATCAAAATTTTAAAATAATTCGAATATATGCGGTACAGCGACTACACCCTGGAATATACAAATATATTTGAAGTAAATGCGAACGGACAAAATTATCCCATTTGAAGCAATAGCTTTGTTGTTACGCTAATTAAGTACAAAATTCCATGTTGATTTTTTGCACAATTGTTTCTTATCATCTTTTATTATTAGGACTTTCATGCATTTTCAATGTGAGAAAGCTGTTGCAGAGAATGAGAATGTATGAAGTTATGGGACGATCGATATTAATTATATTGTGTTTGTCACCAAAATGTTCAACTAAAGCACTAGCTTTGCTGTCTAATATATGTAGAGCCCGAAGGTGTTCGTTAATTCTATCCCCAATATATTGGACAAACAACTTAAGAATCGTGTTAGTCTGGGAGTTGACATAAACCCCAGTGATCGTTAGGAGTGACATGTTCTCATTTCTAACAAATCAAGATCTCCCCAGTGGTACCACGACTAACATAGGAAGAGGCTTAAGTTTTGCAGTTGTTTCTATATTAAATGACAACATGTAAATTAATACAACCGTTGTTAAAAGGAGAAATAAAACAAGATTTGTTACTCTAAAAAACAAATCAAAGTTTCGTCATCATTGCTTCATCAGAGCAAACAATTATGTTGTGTATGTCAACAAAATGTTTATCTACAGCGCTGGATTTACCATCCAATACACACTAAAGTAGAAGGTTTTCATTAATTCTGTTTCTAATAGTTCTGCCTGTTTTCTCAATGTATACAGAACCACAAAGTTTGCACGTCTAGATGTAACCATATTTTTGTAGTTAAAGTCTCCTGCTAAAACGATTTCAAAACCTAGAAAGGGGTCTATAGGTTTTTTTTCATGTTTTGAGTTTAATGACTGGTCTTACTGGCATAAAGATCGACCTGATTGTCAGCATGCCTGTCTAATATGACTTGAAACTTTAGGACTAATATACGATACAGCAATATATGTGTGAAATTGCCTTTTTTTTCGTGTACAATGTTGCTGCATTGTTATTGTGAACTATATTTTCGTAGCTTCGTAAAGTCTTATCAATAAATATTTTAAGATATCCATTAATGTTAATGCAAAACATCTTGTGTAGCTTTCGATTTGCCTTCATTGTGGAGTGAGTGGTGATGTAATAACCTTCGTTTCTCACAATACTTATGTTCTGTTACAAGTATGCCATCTTTAAGAATAACCTAAACAGCAAGGAACAACAATATGTTTGATTCTTTGGAGTTTCTAACAGAGAATTTTATAGTAGGATGGAAGCTATTGAGTAAATCATAGAAAAGTAGGAAACAGCTTAAAGAGTCTACCAAATATGTCGTCTAATGTATCTGACACATACGTCTGGCTCCTCGTGTGTTTCCTTACACCAGTGTTACAAAACGTGTCTTTCTAACAAATACATGAAAGTAACAAAACGTTTCCTTTATTTTTCATTTTAACAATATCTGTATTAATGTTCTACCATCCAGTGGCACAGCGGTATGCCTTCGGACTCACACCACAAGAAATCGAGTTTCGATACCCGTGGTGGACAGATCACAGCTAACCCATTGTATTGTTTTATTTTTAATTCCAATTAATTATTATTTATTTTTTACGCCTGTGCATACAATGTATGTATATAATGGCGCTATGTTTTCCTGAGTGAAGTGTTTGAACAATTCTAATGCTGATATTCGTGATGTCAGACAAACACGTAGATTCAAGAAATATTAATAGAAAAAAATAGAAACGCTATAACCCAGGCGGTTTCGAAAGGTTCCTTTTATAATCAAAATATCAAATCAGCTACATTCATTTATTAATTAATTTTAACAGCATAATTGGCCAGATAAAATTTGTTCTTAATTTGGCTGAACAAAATTTGTACATATGAAAATATGATGAGAAACTGACAAATATCCAACATTTAAAATGTACAAGATTGAGTATGTGACATAGGATATTCTATTTTTTTATGATGATATTGGGTCTATCGTTAAGATTATCTATAATTTTAGCTACATTAAAACGCTAACTCACCTTCTATATAATTATATGCACTCAGAATAAATATAGGTGTGTATGGTGAAACTGACACCAGCTTCTATAGCGGTGACTAATAGATATTAATGTTAGATAAAAGTATGTATATTTAGGATCACATGAGGTATATTCTCGGGAAAGGGAGCTGGTTGTTACTAAATATTGAATGTTATTTTTGGAATATTGTATTTGCTGATTTTATTTTATTTTTTGGATTAGGTTTATACTTTTGTGGGTTTTTTTCCCTTGATTCCATCGTTTGAAGTAATATTGATTTTTTAATATACTCTTCAAAAAAAGAAACGTAAAAGGCAAAATATGACACAAATTGTTAACAAGTTTATTTCGGGTAGTTCTGTATGACACGTGTGAAATTTTGCACATTCACTGCTGAGCATCCAAAGTCTGCAAAGGCGAAGTCCACACTCAGTAGTTGAAGTCTAACGTCACTCACAGTTAATAACTAATATGCCCTCCGTGAGCATCAATAACTGCTTGGCATCTCCTGCCCATGGAAGTGGTGAGATGAGAAACCAAATCCTGTGGAATGGCTGTCCACTCAGCCTGCAAAGCTGCTGCAAGCTAAGGTAGAGTCTGCGGTTGAGGTTGTCACCGTCGCAGACGTCGTCCAACTTGTCCCAAAGATGTTCGATGATCTGGTGATCTGAAGAGCCAGGGAAGAATGTTGATATTGTGGTGTCTCAAGAAGACAGTGGTGAGTCGGGCTGTGTGAGGACGGACGTTGTCATGTTGAAAAACGTCGTTGACGTTCACCATGATGGGTTGCACATGGGACCTAAGAATCTTGTCGACGTATCGTTGAGCCGTAAGATTCCCTCGAATGCGCAAAAGGTCTGTTCTTGCATTGTAGGCGATGGCAGCCCACATCATGACGCTGCCATCACCAAATCTGTCAACTTCCTGCACACACTTTGCTGCAAAACGTTCACCTCATCGACGGCAAACGCGGGTCCTTCCATCCTGCCTACGAAGCGTAAAACGTGATTCATCGCTGAACCAAACATGCTTCCATCGTCGATGAGGCCATACCCGATGTGCCCAGTCCACTGCAGCCGTACTTGACGATGTTGCTGGGTGAGATGATGCCTCTGACTGGATATCGAGGTCGGATTGCTGCATTTCGTAGACGGTTGCGTATGGTCTGATCGGAAATTCTACGCAGCTCTGGTATGGTTGAAGCATGTAGACGTCGCAGTGGTGGTCCTATCCCGAAGGTGACGTAACTGAATGTAGCTATCTTGTGCGTGCGTGATCACACGTCTGCCAGATCGTGGACGGTCACGAGTTGATCCATGTTGTTGGTAACGATTCCATAGCCTTGTGATGGTGCTTGGGTGGACATTCACAGCTCTGGCAACTTTTGATCGAGATTCGCTTGTTTTCAAGCGACCAAGGGCGTTGTTGCGTTGTGGTTCAGTCAGTCTTGGCGTAACTGTATTGCGTGTCAGTGGCTTAACACTGAGCTATGGAAACCGAAAACCCGTCACCTTTATAGGGATTTTGTACATGTTGCACTTGCAAAACACGCAGATCTCTCAAACAAATTTATTGGACACGAATGCGTTTTGGCGAAAAATCCGATATTTTCCTCCGTTTTCAAAGTGCACAACTTTTATTGTCATTTTGGTCTGACAATCAGTGCCTTAACACGTGTAACATCACATACTCTGAGCTTGTAACGTTATTACATATATTTCTCTTTAAAATAAAAAAATATCCCTTTTGCATTTCTTTTTTTGAAGAGTATATTTACAATAAAATGTTCATTAATATTGTGTGAGGTCATGGCCAATTACTTGTTGATGAATTGTGTTTTGTTTTGTGATAAATAAATTGTTTTCGTGATGTCGTATCTGTGTTTTCGTTTTAGACCATTAAAAATACACTATAATTAATAAGTTTTAATTCACTTTGCAATTGCATTATTCGATTTTAAGTCGATATAAAAAGAGGTATTTGTAAAATTGTATCAATTGTTATAGGTTTTAAAATAAAATGGTAATGAGTTGCCGTGTATGAAATGTAATACGGGTATTGTACATTATAAGAATATAAATAAACAAATATAAATAGATATACTCTTCTCTACAGTATGTAAGTATACAGAATACGTACAACAATATCTGCACAATTACACTAGTCAGAATCTGCGCTAGAAGGAGACGAAACTCTTAAAGTTTACCTTCAAGCTAATGGTATCCATTATTCTAATTATATATGTGTGTATATATATGTTGGACTAGGTTCCATTTTCTGTCTCATTCCCTCCAGTTAAGAAAAGTTAAAACCCAGACTGCATTTAATAATATATATGTAATGTAAATATGCCATACTTACACAGTTTAAATGTTACAGTCATTTGAACAAAGCTTCTTGTAATTAAGTTTTCTTGAAAAGTTAACATGAATTAAACATTATGTTTAGTCAACACTACTGCATGGATAACGTTAGTTCAGGTTATCTAGGGTAGCGAATTTGGCTAATTCTACGTGACTAGTTTCAATACAGAATATAAACAAATCAGTTTAGAAGCAGAGGGTGTCCAAGAATTAATAAACTTTTGTTTATAAGTGTACGTAAAGTGTTCGACAACAGTCACACATTAAGAGTTTACCAAAATAAAATCTATGAACGTTGTGTTAAAATGTCAGTTGTCATAGTATCAAAACTCATTTATCTCATTTATCAAAACTGTAACATTGATTTAAATTGGTGTAGTACGATTTATAACTTAAGCCGCTGTGAAAGTTTACAAAATGGTACATAATTGTTAGTTCTGCACTTGAGTTGATAAATGCGGTGACATCATAGTTTAAGATAAATATCAGTAGAATCTAGTTTATTGAATCTGTCATTTAAGGTATAACTTGGTAATAAGTATAATAGTGCAGTCTTTGGTAAAGTTGGTTTGCTTTGAAATTGTGATTAACTTATGAAACATAACTTTCGACAGAGAAAATCAGTATCATTTTATCTTATAGCGAACCCTAAAAAGAAATAACATAGTTATTATTTAGATATCTACGTTTACTGTTTAATCGATAAATACATTTACAGAATACAGCGTGTTTTTTCCAGATCTATAATAATAACGATACAATTTTGGGTACTTAGGCCTTACAGGCGTTATATGTAAAACATAAAATACAGATGTTGCTGATCATTAAGAAAATATAATTGAACAAACAAAAATAACTATATGTTATTTTATCAATGTAGTGTATGAGTACACAGAATCTGTACAAGTATAGCTAAGTTTTTTCGAAAGATCTTTGACAATACACTAAGGTTTGTGTTTGATGTTTTCGTCTTTAGTTGTTTTCCAAATTCCGTGCGCAGACGATAAGTTTTGAGAACTTGGTTAAACAACAGAAAGGGAAATGTTTACGAATGAATTTCCTTTTCAATTTGTACCCTTTGGAATAAGTAGCTTATTGATTGAGAAGTAATCGTATGTTTATGACATCCAGTCTGTACAATAATGGTATTTATTTCGGTATAATGGTGTTTGAACACTGACTTCAGAATGTTTTATTCCCCATTATAACTGAAGCTAAAATACCCATAAATTTCTTAGGAAAACTTTCTTAACATGTTTCGTATCCTTTTTGAAATTTTGTATCGTTGACATGACGTGTTTCTTGTATTGTTTCCAAATATAAGTTATTTGCTCACATATTTCAAGTGTTCATTTAAACCTTTTTTTAAATTACATAATTTAAACCTCTAAGGAAGGTTTCTTCCTCCTTGAATAGTATTAATTAGTTTGTTTACTTTGTTCAATTACGCTCAAAGCTAGTTGAGAGCTCTTTGCTCTATCCGTCTATAAGTTAGAGGTGATAGGCTAAATGGATGGCAGCTATTCAACAGCACACACCACCGACTGATCTATAATGCTTCTATGGCTTAAAAGGTGATAATAATTGGTGATTGGATTTGATTTTGAAATTCACAAGTCAGCACTCTAGCCAACAGGCCATCTGCACTAACCAGACATTCAGAGCTTGATTCCTTTTGTCACTAAAACAAGTTAAACATCATGACGGCGCGGAAGAGTTACAAGAATAACAGTTAAATTCCATTATTCGATCAGAGTAGTGCAAGAGCTGGCGGCGGGTGTTGTTCACTATTTTTCTTCACTGTAGTCTATTAGTCCCAAATAAGAAATGAATGTACGCCAATAGCTCTTGATGTAATTTCGTGCAAAGATATTGAAACAAATTATATTGATCGTAACTTGAAATAATTTCAAAGTTACAAATATATTAATAATGACAATTTTGTATTCCAAATTCAGTTGAAATATAATACATAATGTTGCAAAAAAATAAGCCAAAAAGCAAAATTCTTGAGAGATGACATCCACCAGAATTATAGCAATCGAGTGAGCAAAGTTGAAATATTGAAAACAAAGCGTTAAAATCTTTTTTGCAAAAAAATGAATTGTTGCTTGGATTGGAGTGAAAAACATTTTGGAGCCCGTTTATGTCTTAAACGCTCTGCTGAAGAAAGAGGGAACTGTTACGTTGTTTAGCTTTTTCAGTTTGGTAAAGTCTCTCATGTTCCTACAGCCACGACTTTACTCCTGGTGACATTGCGCTATCGAATTGTCAAAAATTCGCAATGAACCAAATATATGAAGTCCGTTGGACAGTACCTCATATACATGCAACAATATGCCTCTGTATAAGCACACACAAACCGCTCTAATAACATGTGATTAATCCTCCATATGGAAGGTCTAATGAATAATCTGAAGTAAATAATAGAAGATACCAGTATGAGCATTTAGAAAAATAAATGAATGCTCTGATTATTGACCTTATATTTAATAAAATGTAATAAATAAATAACAAAGGTATTGAGATAAATATTAGCAGTATTATCATATACTTACTACCTAAACTTTTGCTCTTCTGTACTTTATCCTTATAATCATATATTTTATAGGTTACATGCACCAGATTATTAATTATTTTCGGTGAAAAATACAATATCTTAATAAAATAAAAGATTAAGGTGTAGTTATTATAGCATTCATAAGATTATCGTATGTTCTAAGGGTTGTTGTTATTTGTAACAAAGCGCAAACTACACAAAGGGTTATCTGTAATCTGCCCACCAGGGGTACTGAAACTTGGTTTTTAGCGTTGTAAGTCCTTAGACATACCGCTGTGCCACTGGGGTGTGGCATGTTCTAAGAAAGACTGCTGAATTAACTACATCGGTTCTATTAAGAAATATATGTTAACACGAATAAATATGTTTGCTTGTTATAGAATCAAGCCACACTGGGCTATCTGCTGTGTTTACCGCAAGGAAATAGAATTTTAAATTTTAGTATTGTAAGTAAATAGACTTACTATTATACAATCAGGGAGAAACCGCGAAAGAAATAACAAACTAATTGGAAATTTTCTGTAAAGTCAAGTGAAGTTGAATAAACTCGATGAGAATCTAACTCTTTTGTTCATTCTTATTGGTTCAAGATCTCAGCATGGTCAAATGATGAAAAAATCCTTCGAATAAAACAAGGTTTCTTTATTGACAAATGATGTCTGACACCGATGTTATTGAAACAGCCAGGACGCTATTTTCTCTAACAGACCTGATAATTTATGACTATTAATTGTATAAATATACACAATAAAGATAAATATATTTAAATTGATTGTATATGCGTGTAACTTACTAGGAAATTAAGATTTAAATATGAATTATAAAAAACAAAATTCAGTGTAATTTATACACTTTAAATCAGAAAACACAGCTATCTTAACTAAATTTATTGAAACAATGTGACTACTCAGGTTATAAACTACTATTCAACATCTGTAGATTAAATTCACAATAGGTAAAGGTCAAGGGTCATAAATGTGTTTTGTAAAAATGAATTTTTGAAATGTATCATCTATTAGTGATGTTTTATTCATAATTTATATCTTTAATGCACATGTTGAGAATATCATACTGTTACAACATAGAGAGAAAGCTAGGCTAAAAATGTAAGAGTTTGGATAGGCTATGATAATCTAATATAATTAGCTCACTGTATTAGTAATACAGAAATAGATTCAATTTAATCTAACCGATTTCTTACTATATTTTTCTCTATAACTTTCCCAAGTTTAGCAGTGTAAGAATAGAAAGAAGGTAGCTAGTCAATAACACCCACCGCCAACTCTTGGGCTATTCTTTTACTAACGAATCCGAGGATTGACTGTCACATTATAAGGCCCCGCGGCTGAAAGGGTGAGCATGTTTGGTGTGAAAAGTGATTCGAACCCGCGATCCTTAGATTACGAGTTGAGTTCCTTAACCATCTGGCCATACCAGGTTTAGTTTCCTTAGACTCAATTACTTCAGGAATTCTTCTGCACTAAATACAAAACACATATCTTTGAATTTCTCTTATGCTTTATGGAACAGTAAACACTGGAAAAATTATAAATTCAGATGAAGTGCTATAAAATCTCACTTACTCATTCTTTAAGTCTCTTTACTTTATTCGAGTTTCCTTAAAAACCAGGAAAGGCGAAATATTTAGCATGATTCTCATGAAGTAGCCATAAAGACGGAAAATTATCATATGCATTTAGATTGGAAATCTAAGAATAATATGTTATTTTTCACCACCCTTGAATGAAAATGATCTATTCTACGAGAAGATGAAAAGATAGAACACTAAAAGTAAAAGACCTCTCAATCTAATTATTCTATTAAATTACAATGGCGATTTCGCAACGTATGTTGCATTGCGTTGCACATGAATACAGAAATACATTAATCAGTTAAACTCTACAATGTTCAAACAAAGAAGTGTGTTATTCAACATCAAAGTATTATCATAGACATTAATGTATGTAACCCACTTTGGAACAATCAAAGTGGGCCGGGCATGGCCAGGTAAGTTAAGCATTCGACTCGTAATCCAAGGGTCGCGGCTTTGAATCCCCATTGCACAAAACATGCTCGTTCTTTCAGCCGTGAGGACATTTTAATGTAACAGTCAATCCGATTATTCGTTTGTAAAAGAATAGCCCAAGAGTTGGCGGTGGGTGGTGATGACTAACTGCCTTCCCTCTAGTCTTACACTGCAAAATTAGGAATGGCTAGAGCTGATAGCCCTCGTGTAGCTTTACACGAAATCCAAAAACAAAACAAAGCAATCAAAGTGTCTAGTCTTCAGTTGATAGTTTTCTAGTTTCTGTACTTTTTTGACAGACAAACATTTATTATCTGAAAAAAATGGCTGCTGATGTGAATTATTCATGTAACATTTCATCATAAAATGACCTTTTTTAAAATCATAAAATCAACAACAAATTCACATTTTTACAATACATTTCTTCCCTGGTGGGTAAGCGATAAGTTTACGGAGTTACAACGATAAAATCCGGGGTTAGATTTCCTGTACTGGACAAAGTACAGATAATTTATTGTGCGGATTTACACTGAGAAAAAAAATACTAGAACATATAAGATGCTGTTTCAACACAGATAATTCAAAGCTGAATTTGGATAAGTATCTGTTGTTAGTTTGTTCGATTGAGAAACTTATTATTGGGAAACATGTTAATTTGTTGTGGGAGATTAAAGGTCAGGCAATGCCAATAGAACTTCGAAAATCTACAAGGTTGCAAAATTTGGCATATATCAAGTCTTTCACATCGTTAGACATTTTAGACAAGATTATTCACGTAACATTTAAACCGGAATTTATAGCATGTAGATAGTAATCAGCAGTGCTGCATTTCGCTCAACGAAACATGACATATTACTACTAATGATAATAATAAAAACTGGAACGTTAGGTTGCATTCCCTTCCATAAAGTTCAGCAGATCAATGCTGTATGCAAACTACTTTAAGCGAAAGATGGTAAGTTAATGAGTCTCTGCTTGGGATATTTACTTCGAGAAATCCAGCGAAATATACATTATTTGCAGTATGTACATGCACTATTTTCAAGTTTAAATTAAATGTATTATGGCTTTAATTTAAAGTAAATGTAGGATTGTTCATCCTATCAAAAATTTGTAAGGTCTGCTCAAGACATTAAGAAAGTTTTCAAGTCGCAGTTTATAATCGTGAAATGTTCAACAAGTTATCTTTTAACACAAAATTATATACACAATGCTTTCGTGCGTCAAACCAATAGAGAGAAATGTTTCCAGGATATTTATAAGCTAGCTATATAGACTTCAATACAAGTACTGAGTGAGTGCTTAACACTTGTGTACCGGGTTTTTTACTGAGAGGAGGGTAAAATATTTTAAGGGAGACCAATAAATTAAAAGGATGAAATTGATATGAATTTTTAATAAAATGTTCATTAAACCAAATCAAATCAAAAGTAACAGTGTTTGTAGAAATTTTGTATTTTATTAACTGATACGAAACTAGTTTATTATATATAAAATCTGAAAAATAATTTGCGATTATTATGGTTAAATTTTTCGGGGGCCAGGCCCCCTTGGCTACATGTGTGGAGTTAGACTATAAAACAAACAAAAAATTATGATATTTAGTTGTACTGAAAATATGTTAGGCAGACGTACAACGTTAAAATCAGGATTTCGATACCTGTGGTGGAAAGAATACAGATAGCTCATATAGATTTGAACTTAATTACAAACATTACAGTAGTTTTGATAGTAACACAAAAGATATCGTCAAGTAAAAACGGTAAACCCACGTTAATAATTGAAATATGGTGTCTTTCTATTGTTTCCAACAGTAACAACAAAAGTATTAATGAGAACAAGTAATTCGAAGGTAGCTTGTTTTATTTTATTATTTCTTTGTTTTTCATTTCGATTCTTGACTGCTCTCGTGAATGAACATTTCTCTTTTATTGTTCTCATTATATTTTAAGCCTATTAAAACGATATGAACTTGTATATCGCTATGCTAATTACAGTAGCGAAACTATAACATAATATTTATGCAACTGATTAATATTGTTGTTTTTTTTAATTTCGCGCAAAGCTGAACGAGAACTATCTGCGCTAATTCGTCCCTAATTTAGTAGTTTAAAACTAGTTATCACCACCTACCGTTAACTTATGCGCTACTCATTTACCAACGAATAGCGGGATTGACAGTCGCCTATAATGCCCCCACGGCTGAAAAGGCGAGCACGTTTGGTGTAAAAGGGATTGGAACCCGCAATCCTCAGATTACAAGTCGAGCACCTTAACCACTTGATCTTACTGGTTCGTCTTAGAGATATATGGCGTTAAAATTAAATTCGCTAAGTTGCTACAAAATCAAATTATAATGTTGTTGTTGTTTAGAATTAAGCACAAAGCTGCACAATGAGCTATCTGTGCTCTGCTCACCACGGGTATCAAAACCCGGATTTTAGCCTGTAAGTCCGCAGACATACCCCTGAGCCACTGGGGGGCAAATTATAATGATTTTATGAAAATATACATCCAGAAAATGAATTAAGCAAAAAGTAAAGCAATAAACAAATACGACCAACTTACGAATATCTCAGTTCATTCTAGATACACTGGCATTATATTACTTATAAATGGAACTAAATTGTTGAGGTGTCTGAACTCTAAAGTACTTTAGGTACTAGGTATACAGACATAAATAAACAAAATGAAACAAATAATAAAAATAAACTTGTTTTGTGAATATTTCGGGTTTCTCTTTGTCGGTAAAGATGTTCGCCACAAATAAAAGCAAACATTTTGTTTTAATTCTTCGAAAAACTACACGAGGGCTAGCTGCGCTAGCCCTTCCTACTTTAGCAGTAAAATACTAAGTGTCTAGTCATCACCACCAACTGCCAACTCTTCGGCTACTCTATTACCAACGAATAGTGGGATTGACCATGACAGCTTAACGTCCCCACGGTTGAAAGGAAGAGCACGCTTGGTGGACGGGGATTAGAACCCGCGCCAATCACACTGGGAGTCGAGCACCCCTAAAAACCTGGCCATGCCAGGCAGACACAAAGGTGAAAGAAATTTATCAATATAAGATGAGACAATCTTTCAGAGCTTGGACATCTGTGTTGTTGTTGTTTAAATATCAGTTCTGATAATAAAACTCTTTACTGTACAAAATAATCGATCTGAAACAAACAACAGTTAATATAAAAGTATGTACACTGGGAAAGAATGAACTCTTCTTTGTCAGATGTCATTTTTCATCAACATTGTGGAAGAAGCAAACAAAAATAATTATAATAATCAAAAGAAATATGACCGACATTAAATATACTTAACACACTTGGCTAATTATTTCTTACTGTAATTTATTTAACACAGCAATGGATCCAATGATGAACGGAAACAGATTAATTTATGTGAAGTTAGTATTTTTAGTTTTTAAGATTTAAATTAAGGCTTGTTATCAACAATAAGGGCAAATTCAAATATGATTTTTATCATACCTTGTATGTCACAATCTTAAACCTATCTATTCTCCCACATCATTTACAACTAATATTTAATATTTTTGTTAGACAGTTTCAATTTATAAAATCGATGCTAATCTGATGAGTAAATTTATATATTTACTTATATATAATTAGGTAAGCAAGTGAAACCAGTGTGAATTTGAGGACTCAACGCTGCTGTATCAGCCAAATCGATGGTGCACATTGGGCGCGTATCGGCTTGCTTTACAGAAGTAAACAGTGCCATCTATCGGATGCAATTTATGATGTGGTTGCAAGAAAGAATTTGAAACTCGGTATAAGTTTCTGATAAATTCTGCATTTTTATCATCTACCTTTTGTGGTTAAATTAATCAAGAAATTAATTTAAAAAGCTCTCTAATGCTTTTGCGATAAGTTATGTGACCTAAAATACTTATTTCAAATAGTGTAGTTCTAGTTCTCGCAAAATATACAAATTTGATTGGTCACCATGCTTCAGAAATTTATTTATATAAAAATATTGGCGAAACCTTTTTCGTCGCCTCATCCGTACGATTTGGTGAAACATCAAAAAGTAGACAGTTTCAATTTTTCAGTTTAATAGGCATTTTAACTTGTCTTATATGCTTTAGGGTTTGTCTACAACGTCACAAAGCAAACAAACGGAATAGTAACAGTAAATCTGTTTTGTATAATTTAAAGTTATAATGCACCTGGATATCAAATTGATGCGTCATTATTAAACAAAAACAATTGTTATTTGTATAAGGGGAACAAAAGAAAGAAATAGAAAGACTATGATATAGTACGTATTTTCATGATGTTCTTAATTTTCAGATATTCTATAATTTCAGCCAATTTAGATCGTTCTTAGAATTTGTAAAAAAAAAATCTAAATTTCAGTTACATAAATATACAACCATTGCAGCCAAAATTTGTTAGTTTTCAATATACTCTGTATGATTTATTGTTATTTCACACCTTCACTAACAACACATAACATGATTTATTTCGGATGATAACATTACCGTTTTCATTGTTTTATGGGTCAATCAAAACTTAACCCCTATTTAATGCATGTATGTTTATTTTAATTTCTTCCTGTGTAATTTTATTCAAAATGCAGTTTAGATCAAAACGTACTTGGGGCTAAAGAATTTAATTTTTGTTCCCGCGAATTTTTGAGACTTGTGAGGACCGCAGGGCTAGTTAAAATTGGAATAGCATGATATCAATAGCTTTCGTAGGTCCTCTGCAGGTGTATCCAACAATATTTTGCACTACTTCCTATTGTATAGTGAGTTCTCTCTCTTTAAAGCCTGGTATGGCCTAGCGCGTTAAGGCGTGCGCTTTGTAATCCGAGGGTTGCGCCAAACATGCTCCCCCTCCCAGTCGTGGGGGCGTATAATGTGACGCTCAATTCCACTTTTCGTCCGTAAAAGAGTAGCCGAAGAGTTGACGGTGGGTGGTGATGATTAGCTGCCTTCCCTCTTGTCTTAGACTGCTAAATTAGGGACGGCTAGCACAGATAACCCTCGAGTCGCTTTGTGCGAAATTCCAAAACAAACTCTCTCTTTCAAACGAATTTTCGCTCCATTTTTTGTCAAATCGACTTAAGCCAGTCTCACTGAGCATCATCTAGTATGAACCTGCTCAAATCGGTTTGAACAGAGACTAAGATAACTGTAAATTGCTGTGTTCTACTAATTTACTGTTAACTTAAAAGAACAAACGAATAGAATGCATGTAATTAACAAAAACAGGAAATAAACCTAAAAAGAAAGCCTCTAACCTTCACATTAATAATAATAAAAAAGCAAATGATTTAATTATTATGACCAACTCATAAAAATAATATTAAACAAATAAAGAACATCTCATTCAAAATAAATAAAACATAAAAATGGATCTATACATCTATGTAAAAAGGAAGGTTAAAATTAGTTTAAATTAGTAATAGTTTTTTTAATCCTTGAACTGCCAATCTTGTGTCTAATAATATAAGCTTCAATACATTTAAACATATGAAACAACATGTAAAGACTACACACTATGCGTCGGTGAAATAAGCCGGTTCCCTTCCCTGTCTAGTATAAATACATATTTCAGTGCACGTCTTGCCAAACAACAGCTAATAAATAATTGTGGAACTTAAAGAAAGCAAGTTAATGCAAGATTGTTGTTTTTTTTATATTTACGTGTCAGCACTGAAGTAAAAGATTTATAGGATCTCTGTTCAGGTATGACTTCTGTTTTACAAGCTGACTGACATACAGCAAGCTGAGCTAGTCATTAAGCACCTTAAGTGAGTTATATAAAAACAATAATAATATCTGTATCACTTCTGCTTAAACAAACGGTCCTGATTTCCTTTATATTCAGCATTGAATGCTAAAGATGTTGGATGAAATATCACCAGAACAATACAATATAAATGTAACTACAGAAACCATCTAGCTGACAGTTCTTAAGCTCATTTGGTCGGAGATGATGAGTAAAGCTAAGCAAAAGTGAAACTCGGAATTTTTTTGGTTAATTGTATGAAATG
The DNA here is from genome assembly GCA_011833715.1 of Carcinoscorpius rotundicauda. Taxonomy (NCBI): domain Eukaryota; kingdom Metazoa; phylum Arthropoda; class Merostomata; order Xiphosura; family Limulidae; genus Carcinoscorpius; species Carcinoscorpius rotundicauda. The sequence continues at coordinate 28,504,795 of CM022392.1, forward strand.
ATGAGTTAAGAATTGAACAGTCATTGCAGAGAGAACGACCAATTGCAGTAGTTGAAGGTAGCTGTCCCACAGGGGACGATAATGAGCTTCATTAAGCCATTGTTTTAAAACAAATATTTTATTTTAAATAAGTTAACCTTCTCGATGGTTTCAGACCAGCAGCCCACTCTGGTATTTCCTATTTAATGACACGAGAATGAATTGTCGGTCTCATAGTAGCTGTACATTAGTTGCATTAAATAATGACAGTTTCTTACAATTCTTCATGCCATCAATTAGAACATGTCTTCGCTAAGAAGGAGGAGATATTAAAAAGAAGTAACGGAGAATAAACTGGCTTGAGAAAATCTTATATTACTTTGGTAATCACAAGCACTGGTTTGGTTTAAATGGCTCACTCAGTTTTGTGACGAGCCTTTATTCTAAATTGCGAGATTCAAAGCTCGCGCAGAGTAAGATTATGAATTAAATATGAAAGTGATTTTTGATATAGAAACTGTAACTACAATTCTAGTTGGACACACTAAAGTCGGCTTGGAAATGACTTGGAGACAATAGAACTATCATTAAAATTCCTGCTATTCTTACAACAATCTAGAAGTGCCTTATTACTCAAGACTCTCTCTCTTGAGGTACACAATGAGAAATTAAGAGGATCAGAATGCAGACTTGTAGCCTGAAACAACAAAAATATAGATATACCTGTTCTTATACCATCTGAAAGAATAACTGATAGAGTAACGATAACAAAACAGTTCTGATGTAATATGTTAAACTGAATATTTGATCAATGCTCTTAAAGATGTTGAATCGAACAATATTGACTAGAAACATGTTTCAACAATTATTTTCTAAAGAACTCAGAGGACAGTAAGCTGTTGTATGCCTCTTGTTGGAATTTATTACAATATTTTCAATAAATGAATAACATGTTTATAATTATATTTGATTTCAATGTATTCAAGTCTAAATATATACCTAAATTTGATTGTATTCTATAGCGAGGCCTGTATTTTTAAAGATTCAGAACAAAATATTTTTGTGTGTGTGCGTATTTGTGTGAACTTTTGACTGTTTATCTGCGTATTTTATAGCATCTAGTTTTATTTACTTGAAAGAGGTATTTGTAGTTGTTGTTGTTTTGAATTTAGCACAAAGCTACACAATGGGCTATCTGTGCTCTGCCCACCACGGGTATCGAAACCCGGATTTTAGCGTGTAAGTCCGCAGACATACCGCTGAGCCATTGGGGGGCAGGTATTTGTAATATGCCAATTTCATTGTGTATTATGTTTAAGAGTTTATAATTCACTTGTCTTTTGGAGGAGTTGTTAGATCTTAAAAGTATATGTTATTGTCTTTGTTTCAGCACTAAGCGTTCATTTTCCCAAATAAAATATGTTTGTTTACACTTAAAAACGAAAATTACTGATTTAATAAATATCATCTCTTTCTCTTTGAATTTGCAGCTTTAACTCAGTCAGTTGTTTAGTTATTACTAAAAGGATGATGATAGCTTTAACTTTTGTAATTTTATGAAATGCTAGTAGACAGTAGAGAAATATGTGTAACTGTAAAGTTTTTTACACATCTTAAGGAAGTACATTTGATACATTATATTTGTTGGATAATTTCTACACTGTTTACATGCTTTTGGGTGATTTCGTCTTCAAGTCTTTTCCCTCTTTGTTTATATCTTATGATAGTTTCTACGTGGTAGCAAGTTTTTTTTGTATCTGAGTTTTCTACTTTTATTGAGTATTAACATTTTGGGCAAGAGCAGACATATTAAAAATATCATTTACTGAGTGTATGTCAGTGGTAAACGGTTTCATAAAATCCACCAATTTGTTTTCAATTTACGAACATACAAGCCTATGTTAGATGCGTCCTCGTCCTTTCAGTCTTGAAGTCAATCTCACTACTCTGTTAGAGTAATTCACTGGTTGGCGGTAGCTGATGTTAACTATCATTTCTGAATTAAAAAAAGCTAAGGCAAATAACCCTCAAGTAGCTTTAGGCGAAATTCAAACAAAAGAAACGAACAAATATGTCTATTTGCTAAAACTACATCCTGGCAAATTACTTTGAAGAGCCAAAAAAATCCATTACTTAACTACATTTTATATAAAAGAGAACTGTGTTAAAGGCACAACAGAAAAATGTGAAGAAAGTATGTAGAACATGTAATTATATTACTAGAATATTTACTTGAAGTTTTTTTTTAATTAATGGCTACACATTATTCATTTTTGCGAGGATAAAAACTAAAAATTATAAGCCATATCTTTCTCAGCTTGAAGATTAGTTAGTTGCCTATTACCTTTAAATTACTTATATATTATTTAAACCAGTCACATGCATGCGTTTCTTTCCATAGAAGAAATTTGGTTCGTGGATAAGACAATAATTTCAACAACAATTGTTTGTTTGTTTTGTTTTTTGAATTTCACACAAAACTATTCGAGGGTTATCTGTGCTAACCGTACCTAATTTAGCAGTGTAAGACTAGAGGGAAGGCAGCTAGTCATCACCACCCACCGTCAACTCTTGGGCTACTCTTTTACCAACGAATAGTGGGATTGACCGTCACATTATAACGCCCCACGGCTGAAAGGGCGAGCATGTTTGACGCGACGGGGATGCGAACCCGCGACCCTCAGTTTACGAGGTCGCACGCCTTAATACGCTTGGCTTCCACGATCAATAAATTAACGAACAAATATTAAAGCAGAAACCCACATCCACGTGCTCCTGTTATGAAAATTATATTTATTTTACGAATAACTCTAGATTTCTAATATTTTAGTGCATACAAAATTTATATTTATTAGACTTAATCAATCCATCAATAGGAATATAATAAATAAAAAAATGTCTTTAGATATAGAAAGAAAGGTAAAGAAACTAAAAAAGTAGACAATAAATTTCTTTCAAATTAACTGAATTGATCGAGACTGTAGGTTATATTATTATTTCTAAATGCAAAAAAAACGTTTATCCAAAACAAACGCAATTTCAATTGTAACAGTAAAACCAGGTAAAGGTAAGAGCAATCACTGTTCATTGTCTTGAAATAATAGTTAAAATAAATAAAATAATAAAATAGTTTAGTTTTTACTTATACACACATAGATATATATATTTGAATGCACACAGAACAGTAAGTTTCCTTTCTTTCGTTTCAGATATAAATTAATTTTGAAGTTGCGTTTTGATGTTTCGCTAGTCCTGGTATATAAAGATGTTATTTGTATAAACTATTATATTAAAGTATTTCTTTTCAAATTCATTACACTGACACCATGTTCGATGAAATTCGCAGAGCAATGATTTTTTTGGGGGGTAAATCGGTACATTTTTTTCACTTTAAATTTAACACAGTCTATTTTTTTTCGGTGGTCATTCAAAAACTTAGACTCCTCTGAAATATACATGAAGTTCACATTTTTGAGGTTTCAAGTCTTTAAATATGCTTCTGTTTTGTGATTCGCTGTATGAAGCACTTTTCGTTTTGTTTGAATAATTCTTTTTTTTTACTTCCGCAACTGTTCCATCACCGCATAGAAAGCTTTAGTTCATACTGGTTTTCAGTCAAAAATGAAAGAGACTCCAGCTCAACTTACTCTACGAACTTCAGAAAATCCTGATGAAAGGAATTCTGTAACCATGACGAAATAGGGTATAAACTTTTTTTGTTTATTTACAGTTTATTTAAAGTTTACAGTTCGCATTCCGTCGTACCAAATGCTTTTCCAGGTTATTTTCACATGTCTAGTAGCTTTTTATTTATGATATATGTTCTTTCTCTAGTTTTCAAGAATGGTACGCATTATTATGATCTCATCACAACATTTTGAAAACATAATAAAATTATATGCCTTTTGTTGTAACGAAGCCACATATTAACTTTCACAGTATTCTAAAATCGTCCTTTGGTTAGTGAGTGTATGAAAGCTATAGCTTTCTAAAAACATTTGAAATTTTTTTCATATCCAAAAGTAAGAGGTAATGTATGCAAAAAAGATTAGTTATGTTGCAATAATATGGTAATAATATAAGTTGAAGTTGTATTTTAATGCCACTTAATTAAACATACTTTTAGTTGGCACATTTTCAGTAGTCCTGTTTTCAATTGATTTAAAATACATAAACCAACATTTCTATTAAAAATTTACCAAAGGTTACTCTCCTTCAAAACATCACTTTTGATAAGCAAAACAAAAACACATGACAATTAAAACGATCACTCCTTTAAAAATTAGAAACTTTAGTTTAGTAGAACACCTCCAATGTACCAATATTAATAAGTTGTTATATATTTATGCAATATATATATATATGCATATTTAATAGGAGTACAAAGTTAAAATAATTGAACAATAAATAATTTATAAAAACAGAGACCATCTCTAAAAGGATCTTATATGTATCGGTACGCCACCATCATCAGAAGTAACAGTTGATGTTTGGTCAAGAGTTATATAACTACATAGTCAGTTATACTCTTTCAGCACCAGGAGCACAGTAGATTTACAATCCTAGCAACCGACCTTCGATATTAGTCGTGAACGCTTATAGTCCGATGTCTAGCTTTATGCTTAGGTGCAAATGTACAAATCTTTAGCGCCATCTAGATGAATTCATTGTTTTTTATGATCTAATTTACATTGTTCAAACACAAAGAAATTTGAAGCTTAGGACCAAGAAATGTAACGTTGCAGTAAAAAAAAAAATTATAAAGTAAGTGAGTCTGGCTTTACAGAACTCATGGCAGGCAAATCTCATGTTATAGACTTGAGTAACGTTAAACTGATAAATTAGACACAGTTGAAATTTGAAATAAATATTAGAGAAACAATAGAAATTGAAAACAACAACAACAACAAAGAAGTTGGTCTAGATTGAGAAGAAATAAAGTAATAGACATATATATTATAAAATCTAAGTGGCTTACCTCTAGATGGCGCTAAAAGAATGCAAATAATTATGTTATTGACGAAATTCAGCTTTTACTCCCGAAAATGGTTGCGTAAGAACATCCAAACATATCGGGTCTTTGTAGGTTTCCACTGTTAATAAATTATTTATTCTTTAATTATTTTAGAGTTTTACTCCATTTATTTATATATCCTTTTGGAGTAATTTTGCTTTGCATTCCAATAAAATATAGCCTAACAGACTGTGGAGACTTACTTCTGCTAATATAATTACATATTGAATCATCATGTACTGTAATGCCTTACTGATTGTAATGAATGCTGCTAGAAGTGAATGATACATAGTGACGACTTTTAAAATTACAGTAAAAATACATGATGACAAGAAACTCACTTGAAGTAGAAGTGTTATGATACATCACAATATCTTATCAACTATACTACGATGTACTGTAATGCTCAACTAATTACTTCTAATAAACATACTGTGGTGCTCTGTAATACCCTATTAATTTTTACTATGATGTACGGTAATTTCCAACTAACTTCTACTAAAAATATCATCACGCTCTGTTAGGTACTTCTGTAAATAATGAAACTATGTTATAAATACTTCATAAATACTTGTGTTATTTCATAATTTTAGAAAGATTATTTCCGAAAACCAAATATTCACAAATTACTTTATTATTTTAAATGAATATTTCACTAGTCTCATTCTGAGGTCAAAGCACTAAAATTTGTTTGTTTAAAATAGATTTACATTAAAAACAAAAGCGTTGATTTTCTTTTTCTAATTAAAATACATTATTCTGTTTTCATGTTTATTACTTAATAAGTTTATAGAATGATGTAAAAAACAAAAAATGAATTAATTTTAATTTAGGCCTATAAACTCTGGATATGGTGATTAATTATACGGTGAAACTTTTCCTGCTTTAAAAAGAGAATATAATATTAAGTTCTAATAAAAGTATATAGATCATAACTAAACATATGTTCTCAGTAATGAGGATGGCTAATTAAATATAATGTTGTAACTACATTACTCAAAGTGATTATAAAGCATTATTTATCACTTGCGAACCTTTGGTGTTGACGATATATTAGGTCGTAAACCTAACTTGTGGTGTTTCAATTTACATGTCACTAATCCTAAATAATTTAGTATAGTTTTGGTTTAAATTTCACGCAAAGCTGAAAGAGGTTATTAGCGCTAACCGTCTCTACATAAGACTGGAGGAAAGGCAGCTAGTCATCACCACTCAACACCATCTCTTATGGTACTCTTTTACCATAGAATAGAGGGATTGACTGTAACATTGTAGCGCCCCCACAGCTGAAAGGTATGAGCATAATTGGTAGGATTCGAACTCGCGACATTTTTGCGGGAGATGCTATTTATTAATACCAAATTATCCAAGGTTTGACTAACACCCTTAGATTAGAGGAAAGAATAAGAAATTTAACCTTCTAAAGGTGTTTTTAATTTTAATTTTTATCTTTCTTCTTTTTTTACTGAAGATTATGTCTCAACTTAGCGGGGAAAAAGGGGGGTATATTATTAAAATAAAGAATACGTGGAGGAAATTTGGGACTGATTTGTTTACTTTTTTCGAGTTTTCTTTAGAAAACTCAGTTTTGAAAAGTTTTATATTAAGTCACAATCATCTTCTTAGCACCAGAAAACTTCACCTTATATACGTATCCTGAGACGTTTTTCAGAGAGTAATGGACTGTATCAAAGTATTAAAATATAAAATGGATTCCGTAATGATTAAACGCTAGAAAGAATTACTCTTCAACTAACGTAATAAATTGTTAGTGATTGGGAATTTTTTTGAAGTTCGAAAACGTTCCTCAGAAGATAATATCAACAAATTAATACAACTGAATGTCCCTATGTTAGCATAACCATACTAATAATATGTAAAATATTGAAAAAAATAATAATTAAAACTATAAAAAATCACTTCGTTTTTTTTTACAATGTTCTAACAGTTAATTTGTAATGGAAATATTATTTATTTGACGCCAATAAGTATTGTAAAATTCATTTTAGAAAAATGATAATTATTGGTTTTTGATTTAATTTTTCGACAGTAGTTTGCCACAAAGTTTCTTTGCAAACTTCTCATGTTAGCGTTGAAAATTCAAAGACTTATCGCTGTCCCAGCAAGGAATAATAATAAAGTAAGGAAGGCTTCACCGGAATGAAATAACTTTTATTGTTATTATAACGCTCGATTATCATAAACACTCAACAATAATGGTGTGTGAATTGTATTTGTAAAGGGGAAGAACAATATATGTCTATAAAACTGACTGAAAAACAACTATATAAAATGAAGTATATATAAACAAATCCCAGTCTGAATTATAACATTGAGCTTTGAAGAATCTTTTTAATGTTTTAGTAAACTTCGATAAAGTTAAAAATTATATAATTCTTCTGATTAAGTAATTCGCCAAACATTTATTTTGCTCTTCCTTATGGGATACATTTTATTTATTTACATTTATGTGTAATTAAGTATTTATGTGTTCTATTTTTCTGGCTTGTTTTAACTCTATTTATTGTGATTATGTAGTTAATCAAATAGTTATTTTGGTCTTTCTTCTGACTTTTGTTTTTATTTATATGTGATTAAGTAATTATTTATGTTTGTAGCTACTTAATTGGCTATCTGCGTTGTCTCCACCAGGAGTATCGAAACTAAGTTTCCAGATTTTTAATTTTCCAAACTTACAATTGTGTCACTGGGTGTAGGAGTAAACTAAATATTTATTTTGCCCCCACTGGCTCAGCGGTATGTCTGCGGACTTGCACGCTAAAATCCGGGTTTCGATACCCGTGGTGGGCAGAGTACAGATAGCCCATTGTGTAGCTTTGTGCTTAATTCAAAACAAACAAACAAACAAAATATTTATTTTGTTCTTTATTCTAGTTTAGCCCTACAGCTAGTACAGCGGGTAAGTCTGGGGATTTACAACGCTAAAATCAGATATTTGATTCCTCTTGGTGGGCTAAGCAGATAACCTAATGTGGCTTTGCTATAAGAAAACACACATTCTTCTGGTTCATTTTTTGTTGCGCGTGATTAAATAGATAATTAAATATTTATTTTGTTCTTTCTTCTGATTTATTTTTTGTTACACGTGATTAAATAGGTAATTAAATATTTATTTTGTTCTTTCCTCTGGCTTACTTTTTGTTACGCTTGATTAAATAGGTAGCTAAATATTTATTTTGTTCTTCTAATTTATTTTTTGTTACGCTTGATGTTGTTTTGAATTAAGCACAAAGCTATACAATGGGCTATCTGTGCTCTGCCCACCACGGGTATCAAAATCCAGTTTTTAGCATTCTAAGTACACAGACATACCGCTAAACCCCTGAGTTGGGACTGTCACGCTTCATTAAATAGGTAATTAAATATTTATTTTGTTCTTTCTTCTGATTTATTTTTTTCGTTATGTGTTATTAAGTAATTACCTAAGTGTTTATTTGTTTCTTTCTTCAGGCATATGTTTTTGTTTTTATTTATTTATGTGTATTTAAATAATTAACTATGTATTTATTTTGTTATTTCTTCTGGATTATTTTTTTCTTTATATGTGATTAACCAGTTAACTAAGTATTAATTTAAGCACATACTTTTATTTTAATTTTATTTATGTTTATTTATATAATTAACAATGTGTTTAATTTATTCTGACTTTTAACTTACATTCTTTTTTACTTTTTCATTTATCCGTGTATCAGTTTGTCGCTGGCTTCTGCCCTCCAGTGGCTCAGCATTATGTCTGCGGACTTATAACGCTAAAAACTGGGTTTCGATACCCGTGGGCAGAGCATAGATAGCCCATTGTGTAGCTTTGTGCTTAATTCAAGATATCATTGCTGGCTCTATATCTGTATTAAGTATACATGTAGATACTTTTAACAAAATGCAAGACTGTGTTATATTTACATTCAAACGGAACACAAAGAAATACAACAATTTCAGCAGTGTGTTTGATCAGTATTCTTTATTTTCAAACAGCTAAAACGAAGATACAAACGCACACATATAAGTATAAAACAAGAAAAACTTTTGCTGCATATTTTATTGGTATTTTGTTTAGTAATCAAAATTATAATTTATAATTATATGTTAAATAGTCCTTAGACAGCAAGGAATAAGAACTCCGATAAACAATAAAGTAAAATATAATGCAATAAAACGTATACGTGATATGTAGAATGTGCTGATATATGCACAAGGGTTATGTCAGACGGTTCTATCTTGATTCCCTTGTTTATAGCAATATTTTTCTTCTAATATTAAAAATTTATGTGTAGTAATAACCTTGTGTGATTGCAATGTGAGAAGGTTTATACACAAAACTGAGTGCCACTTATCAACATAATGATTAGGGAGAAAATATGCCTTACTAAGCTTTAGGGTATATTCTAGTTTCCACTCTTTCTATAATGGTAGTTATTAGCTGAGACGTCTTAAGTGTCAAAATGTTATGCTTACAGACATGTAATTATTATGGCGGCTAATATGTAGCATTAGCAGGTACGTTTTGTTTAACATCCCTCTATTCATCATTTATATTAACTTATATTTTATTTTAGAGTGATCTATCCTTTTTGTTTCAATGGGAACAACAACACAATGAAACAGAACAATAGAAAAATTGAGTGCAGACAATAAATGGAAGTTTTGGATAGCTGTTAAATGTCATGAGCTTAAGCAGATAAGTTAGTCCCAAATTTGTTTTTCTGATAATTTCATTTTGCATATGAAGAATGATAATTTTACAATTGTAGGTGGGTTTGTTTGTTTGTAATTAAACATGAAGCTACACACGGCCCACTACGGGCATCAAAATGCGATTTATAAAGATGAATATAAGAAAAGGAAAAATAAAAATAGAAAAAATTGTTAGAAAAATGTGAACACTGTGAAATTAACCTAAATACTAGCTGGTTAAAAGTTTAAGACAATACCAAAAAGAAGTCCTAAACAGGGTAGGAAATACCCAATATGAGGTCTCAAAATATTCATTTTGGCATGGTCGATATTAGCGTTTGCAGAAGGCTGACTGGAATGTTATTTCATGTGGTAAAGATGACTTCACGGAGATCATGTACATCCCTTGCCATCCACCCTCAAACATTTTCAATGGGATTCAGCTCAGGCGAACACGCTGGATGGTCCAAAAGAATCACGTTATTCACCATGAAAAAGTTCTTTATCCTGTGGGCATTGTGGATTCCACTGATGTCCTGCTGAAAGATCCATTCATTTCAACACAAACGAGGGCCTTCAGTCAATAAGGATGCTCTCTCCAACATGCCAATGTAGCTAACTGCTGTTTGACGCCTACCCTGTATGACCTGAAGCTCCATTGTTCCATAGAAGGAAAAAGCACCCCAGATCATGATGGAACCTCCTACACTGCGTCGTGTAGAAAATGTCTCCGGTGGGATATCCTTATCGTGCCAATAACGTTGGAAGCCATCTGGACCATCCAGGTTAATTTTTTCTCATCAGAGAAGAAAACCTTCACCCACTTTTCTACGTCCCATGTTTGGTGCTTCTCAGCAAAGTTTAACCGAGCTGTTTCATGGTGTGGAAGGAGGCGTGGTCTTTGAAGACGTTTACGGATTTTAAAGGCTTTCTCTCATAGATGCCGTCTTATTGTTCTTGAGTTGCATTCTGCTTCCGTAAGAATCTTAATCTGGTACGAGGATCAACTGAATTCTTGCCAGACAACCCGTAAAATTCTCCTGCTCAACGCTGGCGAAATTTTCTTGAGCCGACCACTTGGAATTCTCGTCCCGTATCCCTCAGGGTATTTTAAGAAATTTGCAACAGCAGTTTTACTGCGCCATATCTCACCAGCAATTTCACGTTGATAAAGAACTTGCTTTTGCAGCTCGAAAATTCTGCCAAGTTCAAACTCTGTCAACTTTTTAGTCTTTGCCATGATTTTACCCAATGTAACACAGGAGATGTCAGTGGGAGATGTTGACAACGCTAATGTTTGAACACAAATGACTAAATTTCGTTACGTGTTTACCGATTAACGTATCGTTTCAGTATGGTCTTAAACTTTTGACCAGCTAATAGTTAGGCTAATTTCATAGTGTTCAAATTTTACCTATTAAATGCTAAAAAAGGTTTTCATTATTTTTCCTTATCTTATTTTCATCTTTCGAAGCTCTACTCAAATAAGTGGTTGAGTCTAACAACGCAAAATGCATATTTCTTCTTTATATTCATTGGCCTTAAGATTTTGGCCAGTAGTGTTTGTAGGTCTTGCTTCCATAGATACTTTTCTTATTGAGGATACATGTTTACATTTATAAACTGTTGGCTGTACCCTACATGACACACCTTTTGTTTTTAGGCTTAGTTGACTGATTTTCCTTTAAAAACGCGTGTAGGTTAAGAAGATGATGTTTGCTTTATTTTTTTTTAGAAAATGTTTTGAGGTATAAAAAGATTTGTCTTTCAACATTCGTGCTAAAATACACAAAAGATAGACTAGAAGGTATATAGCTACTTAACAACACCCACCATAAACTGGTTTCTGATATTTCACTGAAGATAATTAAATGCAGATGCAAGATTACTTATAAATTTTGGTTACTTAAAAACACAGAAGAAATATTAAAAACACATTCCAGTGCAGATTGTAGTTTAACGCAAAGCAATTCAATTGGATATTTTTACTTTGTCCGCTGTAAGTGCGGCCCGGCATGGTCAGGTGATTAAGGCACTCAACTCGTAATCAGAGAGTCACGAGTTCGAATCCTCGTCACACCACACATGCCCACCCTTTCAGCCGTGGCGCGTTATACTGGTATGGTCAATCCTACTATTTGTTGATAAAAAATAGGCCAAGAGTTGACGATGGAGGGTGATGACTAGCTCCTTTCTCTCTAGTCTTACAGTGCTAAGTTAGAAACGGCTAGCGCAGATAGCCCTCGTGTAGCTTTACGCAAAATTAGAAACAAACCAAATCAACCGAATGTATTGAAATCTAGCTTTTAGCATTACAATAACTCATTCTTATAATTGAATACCAAACTCCCATCACACAGACTTTATTTTTAGAGCAAGGCAGTATTTTTTTCATCTTTCTTGATCAGCCGATCCGATGGTGTTTAAAAATACTGAATCAATAATATTGGTCACTAACAGCATTTGATATGATGTCTGGTTTAAACTAAAATCTTCCTTGATTTTAACGGAGTAATTTGATGAATGAGCCCGTGAAAAATTGCTGATGAATATCCCTTATGAATTTCTATATAGCTCACAAGCAATTTAAAACTTGTGCGACACTCTTCGAATTGAAGAAAATCAATTTAGTCATTTTAAAAAGGAAATGAAAAAAGTTAATTATAAATTTTCACTATTAACAAAGTTATTAATGCTTATCATGCAGAACAAAATCATTACGTTTTTAATTTTCCACACAGAATTTCGTGGCTTAAGTAAAAGAGCTAACTTATTATTTGTTTTTATATACTTGTTTTCGCGCGTTAAGATTGTTTATTCTTAAAATACCGGAGAACAACAATATGTGTGCACCATGTGACAATTGAATATGAGTCTAAATGGTCAAGCATAAAGTCTATTTAACAGACAGGTAAAAGGGTTTGATTTATTATAGACTAGCATAAAATATTCACGATTCTCTGCGGGATTCTGAGGTCCCCTTATGATTTACTGAGGCCTCAGTGTACCAGTCAAGAGTCTCCATTAACTTAATTACTTCTATATCAACCCCACTTCGCCAATTTTTTAATTTATTTGTCTGTTGCCATTTCCCCAAACTTAATTCTATTCAATGCTTTTTAAAAGCAAGTAAGTTTAATTTTTGTTATTTCTGTGTTTTTATTCTCCGAATTCTAAACTATCCTGTATTTGATATTTTTTTCTTCCTGTTGTTTGTCACCATTTTCCAAACTTCAATTAAACTTTTTTTAATTTTCAAATTTTTATTATTCTTCACATGTTTGTGTTGAAAAATAATATTTGGTAGAAAACCGCCACATATAGTTTATTCATCAAATGGGAATTAGAAATTAAGTATGATACTTTTCTACAGACCGCCAATGAGCAGAATTATGGGGGTTAAGGGATATAAGACAAAATAAACTGTTAAAATGTTTTAAAGTTAAATCTAAAGCGCGAAATCCAAGCACACAACCTCAAAATCTCCTCAATATGCGTGAAATGTTTCGGGTCTCTAGATTTTTCTTCTTCAAGCTATGGCAGTTTCATATGCACCGAGACATGTTCTATTATTATTTATATATCAATCAGAATGTTTTATAGCAGGTGAAGAGTAATTGAGCATTTAATATTTTAGAAATGCTAATAATACAAGTTATTATTTACCAAAAGCAGAACGGTGTGTTAATGTGAAAAAGTCCCAAACTTATCATTTTATGAGAGGTTGTTTTAAATATATTAGTGCCTCTAGCATGATTTGTGATTAAAGAGCTCGACTTATAATACGCGGAATCGAAACCTCGCGTCGAACACGCTCTCCTTTTATCTAGGAAGGTGGTATAATGTGACAATTAACATCACTTTTCGCTGGTAAAGTGTGACCCAAAAGACTGTAGATAGTGATGTTGGCCGGTTTCTATTCCTGTAGTCAGCAGTTCGAAATTATGAATGTCTATGGACAACCTCAGTTGATTTGCCAAAATCAATTTAGCTTTACTCATCATACAATATTAATTCATTTTGATGCCAAAATCAGAAACTCCAAACATATTTATTTTAATGACAGCAAAGAGAATCCTTTCGTTAATAGCATACAAACATCATAGAATAATTTTCTTTTTTTGTTCAAGACGATTTATGTATAGGTTTCAGCATAATTTACAACTATAGATTTATCAGGCATTTTTGAATAGTTTAGATCTACCTCCAATGTGTTGCCATCTGTTGTCTAAGTAAAAAACTCTATTTATAAAACTATTGACATTAATAACGTTAGAAAGGAAACTTAAATCATTATACAGTCGTTTTTATCATCCTGTACAGTCAGAAAAATACAACATAACTTACATTATACATCTGACTGATACCACAAACAAAGTGCTTGAATAAATCTGTGAAATGGTGAATAACGTAAAGGCATAAATAAAGGGAACGTAACAATGTGGGTTCTGGAATGGTGGTACAATGTGGTTATACAATCATAAACCTGTTGTCTCAAATTGACTCTGGAAAGGCTTACTAAGTTTATTTGTTTGTTTTGGAATTTCGCACAAAGCTACTCGAGGGCTATCTGTGCTAGCCGTCCCTAATTTAGCAGTGTAAGACTAGAGGGAAGGCAGCTAGTCATCACCACCAACCGCCAACTCTTGGGCTACTCTTTTACCAACGAATAGTGGGATTGACCGTCACATTATACACCCCCACGGCTGGGAGGGCAATCATGTTTAGCGCGATGCGGGCGCGAACCCGCGACCCTCGGATTACGTGTCACACGCCTTACGCGTTCGGCCATGCCAGACCAAAGACTTACTAAAGATATAAGTAGAGTCAGTAGTGATGTATTTCGTAAAAAAGCTGTCGTATCAAATTGTATCCATGATCAGCTGTGATTACCTGTAAAAAACAAAAGTCAGACTAGGAAATAACTTTTCAGACACAATATTGTCAAATAAAATAAATATGAATCAGTTTCAATTATTAACATCGTTTTTTTATTTCTTTGTTGTTCAGCGCAAAGCTACGAATTGCGTTACTTGTGTTTCAGTCATCACAGATATCGAAACCAAATTTCTCGTGTTATAAGCTCTCAGACTCACTAGTTTGCCATTGGCAGAGGACACCAACATATTATTCAGCTTACGAAGTATGGAAACGGATTTTATTTTCCAGAGAGGCCCGGCATGGCCAAGCGTGTTAAGGCATGCGACTCGTAATCTGAGGGTCGCGGATTCGCATCCCGGTCACTCCAAACATGCTCGCCCTTTCATTGGTGGGGGCGTTATAATGTGACGGTCAATCCCACTATTCGTTGGTAAAAGAGTTGGACGGTGGTTGATGATAACTAGTTGTCTCTCCCCTATAGGGTCTTACACTCCTAAATTAAGGACAGCTAGCACAGATAGCTCTCAAGTAGCTTTGTGCGAAATTCAATAACAAACGAGCATCTTCCAGAGATAAGGACCGCGAAGTGCCCAGAACTGGTGGTGCTAACAGTAACTATAATAATTTACAAGTAAAGACGAGCCCAGCACCAGTTTCATGGAAGAAGTCTAATATATTTGTATTTTGAACAAACAAAAGTTTAAAGTGCATAACTATGACAACATTTTAAGTTTTCAAAGTTTACCATAGAGCACTATTGTACAGTAGCACAGTATCATTTCGTAGACATTTTGTGACTAGTACTTGAATACCTACGAAATCAAAGAAAATTTGTTTTTTATTATTATCTTTCGTGTGACAATTTTAGTTATTAGGCTTTATTGTTTGTGTAATGTTTTAATTGAAACAAACAAAAATATTTCCCTAATTAATAACCGATAAGGTGATAGTGTGTGTTGGTGTCATTTATTCAATCGGAAGTGAAAATTCAACTGCTGTTTATAATCAATGGTAAGATTACAAAAGATGAGCTCTACACACATAAAGTGTAAATGCGCCCCTATATTTATCTTCCTTTAATTCTATGAGCGATTCCAGTTGATTTAGGCCTAGGTTTGGCTCTCCTCACCTTCACAATTGCAGGAGTTATAGGGGTCAAACTTATACCACCATTTAGAACTGTAAGTAATTGAAAATACTGAGTAGATTACTGTTTGAAGCAACTAACTCAACTAACAAAGTTTTAAGCAGCCCTTGTCAGAAAAGTGATTATTTTGAAATAAAATATATTTTTTAATAAAACTTCAGCAAGCTTATCCTTCGAATTTTTTGAATTTTCCAACAAGTGGGTTGGAAAGTATTTTTACTTTTTACAAATATTTTTATTTCTTTAATAGGTCTGTAAACTCATTTGCTAATCTAATTCATTTAACAGTTTAGAAAATAATATAAACAACATACCAATAATATAACAATATAAAATCATTTTAGAAAATTGAAAGTATAGCTCTTTATAAGTTATACTTCAGTTACGATTTAATTACCCTTAGTTTTCATAAAATTATCTTGTTTTGTAAAACTGTATTGTTAATAGACATATTGTTTCTTTGAAAAGTATATCTTCATTTTGAAATATATTTGAGACTAGATGTAGTTCCATTCTCTTATAAACAAATAATACATTTTAATTTTCTTCGATGACACAGGTCCCCCGCTAGTAAAGCGGTAAGTCTACAGATTTATAACGCTAAAATCGGGGATTCGATTGCCTTTGGTGGGCTCAACATATATCCCGATGTGGCTTTGCTATATGAAAACACACTGGATGACTCATAAATACACTTCTCTGGGAAAATATCTTAAAACCCTCGAAGTAACCTTAATGGGCCAAATTAGTGGTTTTGTACCAAGCACAAAGTTATATATACATATAGAGTCTTTTCTTTAAGGGAAAGTAGCTTGTCATCACTACCAACCACCAACTATTGAGCTGCTCTGTTAACAACAAATTGTGGGATTAGTCGCACCATATAATTCGCTACGGCTGAAAGGGCGAGCACATTTGATGGAACGGGATTTCGAACCCGTGATCTTTAGATTGCAAGTGAAGCTCCTTAACCACTTGGCCATGTCGATTCTACAAAAACAGAAAGGAGGGGAGAAAAGATAATTTTAATACCACAAAATATTTTTTGTTATCCTCTGTTATAAAGTAATTAACAAAGAAATACTTACTAAACGTTTAAAAGCCAAGTTTCTAACAACGTCACTAGCTTACTTCCACGTGTTTATAAACATTCAGGTTTTTCAGTTGCTCTTTCTCATGAGAAGTCATGAACTAAATTTCATAGAAATTATCACCAATTGTTCTTAAAACCAGACAAGTTTAGCATTTTTCTCTAACCCGCAACCCGCCAATTATTAAACACGTATTTGAACAAAATAATTTATATAGGCCTCATGATTATTTTAGCCCCCCCCCCAGTGGCTCAGCGGTATGTCTGCGGACTTACACGCTAAAATCCGGGTTTCGATACCCGTGGTGGGCAGAGCACAGATAGCCCATTGTGTAGCTTTGTGCTTAATTCAAAACAACAACAACAACAATATACAACGATTATTTTAGTTAATACACGTGTGATGTATGGGAAAAATACTGTAATGCTTAATTTGTTAAGGATCTGTATTAGGGGGTATCCGTATAGTGAAAATACGTAACTTAATGCAAAAACTAAGTTTGTACTAAAAAATCAACTAACAATGAATTAAAAAACAAAAAAAAAATATTTCCAGCATATTTGTTGAGTTATATCGACAGATCGTAGGTGTTTACAAATCGAATTTATTGATTACAAATTCAACTCAAAAATGGATTATTGTTGTGATATTAAAAGCGTTCCACAACATAACTTTATAAGCAGCAAAAATGTATTTGTAAGTGCCAAAGCTACACAATTGGCTATCCATACGATGGTGGACTCGGCAGATAGTCCGATGTGGCTTTGCTATACGAAAACACACAAATTTTTACTTCTTCCATCACTGGTATTAAAAACAAATATTTAGAGGTCAAATATACTGCTGAGGGGTGGGGGTGAATTGGCGAAGAGAAATAAAGTCTGGGGAAAAACAGATGACAATATTTGTGCAATGAACTGTAAATGAACAAATTTATTTAGTAAAATGTTCAATAAAACACTCTTTATCGTTCCCAAACGCGTGTAGTGCCATTTAATCATGATCAAAACTTAAGCTTTACTTACATCTGCTGCAAAGGTATAGATATCATACAAATTGTGTAAGGTATGCAAGACATATTCACATTTCTTACCCAAATCAACATCAATAACGTGCTTCAAGCATACCCTCTACTTTTGCACACCTTATTTCTGTTGTAAAAATAACCAGATGGTTCGGTAGTTCATACTCTCGCCTTAATTTGGTTTTCTTCATAAAAAAAAAAAAAAAAAAAAGAATCTAAAACCTTCCCAACTTCCGAATAAAACTTTCTGAAAATGTTTTACACTGAGTTATATACTCAAGAATTTAATATCCATGTAAAACCTTGGCATCTTTGTAATTTGAAGTATTTTTATAAAAACTGGGATACATTTTTATTTTATATTTTACTCTGTGTGCATATCATGTGCAATTTACATATAAAATTGCATAAAGCTACATCAAAGGCTATCCAATCATTGCTGTCCTATACGTTGAAATGATACACCAGAGAAAAGCCAAAGATTCCACACCACCAATCATCAAATGTATGAATTCTTTTGTTTCTTACTGAATAGTTGGAAATGGTTATTAAAATTATCGCTAGTCCATTATCTCAGTAAGTCAGCATGATGAAAGATGTAGTTCAATAAAGAAAGGAAACATTTTCAGAGAAAATTTTATTTCTGCAAAAAAAAATGAAATAATGCAGATTTCAATAGGTTTTAAGAAATAATAAATTCCATGACTTTAACACCAAGAAGTGTTCTTAATACAAGTCTCATGAAGTTTGACTTATTTATCAACACTTTTTAAAACAGTTTTTGTATTTGCATTAAAGTCAACTACAATTTACTGTGCCCCCCAGTGGCTCAGAGATATGTCTGCAGACTTACATGCTAAAATCCGGGTTTTGATACCCGTGGTGGGCAGAGCACAGATAGCCCATTGTGTAGCTTTGTGCTTAATTCAAAACAACAATTTACTGCCTTTCATTGATATATGTTAGGCTGATACGAAGATTAACATCTAATTACATTAACCAGGAAGGAGTTAATTTCTGTAGTGCATCTTATTGTAACAGAAAAAATATTTCCATTTTAAATACATATACTAATGACTTTTATTCTTATACACTTCAAAAATACAAAAATGAAAATTACATTACTACACACCCTTAAATAAAAAAAATGATGTATTTCATTAGCATAAATCTTATTTCTACAAGGAACATTTTGATAATTTCAAGATTTTAAAAAAAAACAAACAGCTTTTCTGTTTTCCAGAATATAAACTAAAGCATGCTACAACTGTAATATATTTGCCAGGTTAAGACATCTTTTCATTTATATTTTCTATGGCTTACAAATTTGATAATTTTCTTGAATTGACCCTTGATGTTTAAAATGAAAGATGTCAAGATGCCTTCTTTTAATTTTAGCAATCCATCTCTTCTTGTGATTCATTTACACATTACTATATACATTCTTTTTCTATTATTACAAACAAACAATGATTTTAAAATTATTTCGCACAGTCTTTGGAAACTTTCTTTTGAAAGTCAATGAAGTATATTTATTTCTCTTTTAGATAACAATAAAAAAATATTTTATGTTGAGATTGTAATTAGAATTTCTTCAATAGATTAGCCATATATTTCATATACAAAATAGAATTATAAAAGAAAAAAATACTGGCTAAACCCAAAATAAGTTAATACATTTTGCACAATATGCACACATACAACAGGTACTCAAAAGGCACAAAGGACACTTTAAATAAAACAAAACATTTCTTTTTATAAATGTGCATTATTTGCAATATATTTCAATTGGATTTAGTAAAATGCAACTCAATGAAGTTTCCAACATTTATTTAACAAACTTTGTCTTCATAATCACTATTCAAGTACTTGAAACGATCTCTATTTAATTTCATTTAGAGATTCGAATTAAAATTAGAAGGGAAACTCAGAATTCTGAAATTCTTTTGAAAACTGGAAATAATGACCATCAAAGTTCTTGTCCACACCAAAATCTCCAGCAGTTAGAGATGTAACCTTGGCTGTTGTGATGAACATATCCTTTCCTCCACTCTTGAAGTGTTGTATTATGACAGATAAGCCAGAGTTGGAAACAAACCACAAGAAATGCCAGAGCAGCAATAAGGAGAGCATAGATAGCACTAACAAAACATATGGCAATGCTGAAAAAAAAAAAAAAAAGAGTTGCCTTAGATAAATTTTATCATCTGTGATTGTAACTACCATTGTTTCTATTGCAAACAATATTTTACATGTGACTACAAATACAAATATGGTGATTGCAACTATTTTATGGACAATAAAGTTTACATCTTAGCAGCTCAAAATTCATACAAAATAATACTATGCAAATACATCTCATCACAATAATAGGTACAAGAAAATACGTGTAATTTCAGACCATTTTTCACATCTAATACTTAGTTATAAAAATATGAAGAGTAAAGTTAGAAAATGTGTAGAAAGAGAGAGCTAAGAGCTTGTAAATATAATTAAGTCACAGGATTAGTTAAAAGTTCTTTTCCTCTTTCTACAAGAAAGAAGACACTAGATCCCTGAATGCACTATGAACATTACATCCACTCTTATTTTAATATTTGTAGCTTTGGAAGCTAATAGCTGTATCTGCAAGCTACACCATGTATTAGATTTTCAGAAAATAAGATTTACACAAGTATATATGAATATTTTCACATCTGTTACAAAAAAGCATTCGTGTTAATGAACCCAGTATGAAAGGTACAAGTTCCAAACAGAGACTGCAATGCTGAAAACAAGTAATTAAAGCTACATAATAAACTTGTTACCAATTTGTCTCAAATTTTGCCTTTCTTTTTTTGAAGAATATATAAAGTGTTAAACTTTTGCACTTAGTTTGTAAAACAATAGTAAATAGCTTTAGGCTATCAAATTTGTACCTCTGTTTAGTTTATAAACAGTAGATGAAACAACTTCGAGACTTTGAGAACTTCTCCGATTCCAAGACTTAAGAAATCTGGTTGATCAAGTTGTATTAAGATAACAACTCAGCTTGACCATCAACAAATCCCAGTTGCTCATCATAGATCAATGTCACAGTTAAATTTCATGCAAGTAAAGTCTTCTGCCTGTTCTGTCCATCAACAAAAGAACATCTCTGGCCAGGCCATACACACATGCATTAGCCCGAACCTAATTATTGTACAACACAAACACATACATACTAACACTTGCTGTGTGCAGCTTGTCTGGCAACTGGATTGAAACAAGCTAAAATTTACCAACTTTGTTCCAAAAATGGTAACTAAATACAAGAAAAAAATATTAAAAGTTTTCACATGAATATATTTTGAATAAAATTGGTCATGAATGGAATAAAGGAGGTTATGAATTAATAGAAATATGTCACTAAGTAGTAAATCATGCCTTTCATGTGATTGAAAATCTGATACATAAGAGTGTTATAGGCATTACTGTAGAAATAGTACATGTTTTATCAAGAGATGACTAGGTAAGAGTCAATCTTATATGTATAATGATTAATCACATCTTGTGCATTATTTGGGGCCAAATAATGGCTTCTTTCTCCAATTGAAATAAATGAAAATCTTCCCTTGTTCCTTAAACATATCATAGTGAGCAAATTGCAACAGAAAAAAACAAATTTTATTTTCTTTAACTATTACATTTACAGTAAATCAACTCAAAATACTATAATTTTAGCACTGTTTAGGAAGTGGATTTTTATCATCCACTTTTTAGTCTAGCCAGGACTTGAAATTAATGAGGGTCTGGAAAACAACAGCCCTAAAAAATGCAAAGGTGTCCCCAAAAATATCTGCTAGGTAGCCCTGCTGACCATTTAAAATCAAAAGTGCCATAAATATTTGACTCCACATAAACTGAACTAAACATTTCTTAACCAAACAGAACTTACAACAAACCATTAGTGGTGCTTCCTAAACTTACAAACATTTGTTGGTCATATACAGTTCACAAACTTTGTTATTTCTTTTGCCCGTGTAATGAAAGTTTAGCTTGAAGACATCTGTGCTAATTACAATAATGTACAATTTATATATTATGTATATCCTAACAAGCTGTGTATAAATGTAAAATTGCTTGATAGATAGTTTGGTTTGAAAGCTTTCAAGTCCAGAAGGAACATGAAAGTTAACCAGGAGTGGTCAGAAACTATAATTTTCTATTTGTCCCCACAGATTGAAGAAACCAAGACTATATCAATTATATTCACCTCAGAGTTGACACAAATGGATTACATGAAAGTAATAAATTCAGGTCTGGTTAATTAATTATTGATATGAGACAATAACATTTAAAACAAGTAAAGATAGTGATGTTTAAATAGGTTTTGATTCATTAACATTAATGGCAAAAAAAATAAATTGCTCTGATATAGCACATAAAGTGGAGTGGTCCTTCTTAGGATGGATATCTTAAAATCCAAAGAAAATTTTGCTGTGGGTGAAAATGGGAGTATCTGAAAATTATTTATGCAGAATGGCACTTCCTTGTTCATGGCTGCAATGCGACTTATTTAAAAGCTAGGTGACTCAGGACTCCATAATTTGTGAATTTTCTTTTTCTTCTTTGAATTTTGTGCAAAGCTACACAAGGATTATCTGCAATGCATGACTTGTGAAACAGACACAAAAATATAAACATGCTCTGCACTGAGCACCTGAAAAACATTGTTAATAGTAATAATGAATGAATGAAGAAATACATCTGTGGTAAAAAATGTTACTGCCGTGTAGAAGATGTGCTGGAATGCATTAAAATGTTTAATATGGAATGGAAGTTCCGCACAAAGAATTTGGAATCTAGTCTCATCTGATACAGTCTTGTGATAGTTGGATTAGTACATTTTCCAGTCATTTTTTGTATGAAAACTTAAAATTTGCATCATGTAAGCAATTATTAAAAACATAAATTGCATGACAGATAAAAATGGTTGTAGAATTCAAAGATTTGATCTGTTATTTCCAGTAAGAGTATTTGTTTCTCAGTGATGAGAAATTGTGATGCTTTTAAGGCATTTTTGGCCTTTTCTGGCAAAACATATTTTTTATTTGGTTCATATTTTTAAGAAAAATGTTTCCAATAAACAAATTAAAAACTCAAAAATAATGGAATCTCCCTATATTTTATGCTATAGCTCAATACATGTTAACTGCTTGATCAGGAAAAGACATTAATGGGGAACAAAAGAATAAATTACACTGGAAGTGATACACAGATTTTCTTTTATTATTTATTTTGATTAAAGAAAGGTACTATAGAAATGAAACAAAAAAATTACTGTTGTACCATGCATTAGAGAGAAATTAAAGATTATAGGAAATAATCGTTTAAGTAGTGTAAAAAAATGAAATGGTTTGACTTGCATTTTTCTTTCATGAAGTAAGAGTTCTGCACAACATAATAAATTAAAATATGTTACCTTAAGTTAAGTTTAAATTCATGTCATATCCACAAGTTAATTCAGTGATTGTTCTGAGAGCCTATACAATAGAATAATGTTTAGAATATACTATGGAACTGACCCACATAATTGCTAGCAAAACCCTAAAAAGGCATGTTTTGGAGGTATGGCCGACTTCCTGAAAAAAAAGTTAATCATGAGCCCTGCTAATATGATCTTTCTTATGCTTTTGAGCATCTTTAGTGCTATTGTTTGTTGAATCGTCAAAGTTCTTTTCAGGTTATATTTCTGTTCAACTGTATTTTTAACAACAAACTGAAATTTTAGTAACACTTATTGTATCCCTGTTATGTATTACGTTAATCAGATTTGCCTCCATCCCCTTTTACTGTATTTTTAATAAATCTAAATATGCAGCAAAAGGCAACTTTACCAATGGTTATAAATATCATTCATGTTTTCAACAAAACTGAAAGAAATGCATTTAAAAAGGACATTATTTAGAATGGCTTTATGGGATTCAGAACTAATTGCCTTGTTTTAATATGAAACAAACAAAAATTAAAAACGAGTAAAACAACTAATATTGAAAACTTTACAATTTAACTTAATAGAAAATACTAAGCATGAATCATTTATTCCATAACATTTATATCTATCGATCTATCCTTCCTTGTCTTTGTTAAATGCCAAGGATGAGTAGTAGTTGTTAGCAGCCATAATATGTATATGTAGCATTTCAGTCAGTATTACACTCAAAACTTCACTGTTTGATCCTTCTTAATTTTGCAATAAAATTCATACTTAAGCCTATTTTTCATCAAAATATCATAAAACTATAAAAATTAGCATATGCAACCTAATTTGTTTTTCAGTGATGTCGAGAAACCCACTTGTTGAGAATTTTATATGCAAAAACGGCTCGTTTGGGTTGAGAAAATATTTTAAATAGAAGAGCGAACAACGTTTCGACCTTCTTTGGTCATTGTCAGGTTCTTTGTTGTTTGCTGTTTTATTTAAAATATTTTCTCGACCCAAACGAGGCATTTTTGCATATAAAATTCTAACTTAGTGAATAAATAGTGTGTGTGTGTGTGTGTGTGTGTGTGTGTGTGTGTGTGTGTGTGTGTGTGTGTGTGTGTGTGTGTGTGTGTGTGTGTGTGTGTGTGTGTGTGTGTGTGTAAGACTAGAGGGAAGGCAGCTAGTCATCACCACCCACCGCAAACTCTTGGGCTATTCTTTTACAAACGAATAGTGGGATTGACTGTCACATTATATGCCCCACGGCTGGGAGGGCGAGCATCTTTAGTGCAACATAGGTGCGAACCCGCAACCCTTCGATTATGAGCCTTAACACGCTTGGCCATGCCAGGCCTCTGCTGATCAGAATGAAGGTGTATTGTCCTGTTACACAAGTTTCATTTTGTTTAAAAAATTCTTGATTCAAAAATTTCAAGCAATTCAAATGAACCTTAGCAAACACTGTAGGGCTTCTTGGAAAAATTTAGATTTAAAAAATTATCTGACCTCTAAATTAAGAAGTTATATACTTTCTCTCCTACACAAATATAAACAGAAAGTAAAAACTTTTACTGAAATAAAGCATTTTATAAAGGTTAAAACATTAATTTTGGTGTGTCTTAGTTAATAGTGACACATCACAGAAGTGTACTTTTATAAAATAACACAAAATTAAATATGTAGCAGAAATTTATAAAATACTCATAACTCATGACATTCAAGGAATAATGTGAAATGAAGTGGCAATAAGAGTACAAACATAAGTATGGCTAAGTTCAGATCCATATATATATATATATATATATAGAGAGAGAGAGAGAGAGACCTGCTTCTAGATACTGTAAATGAAGCACGAAGGTTACTGTTTTAGTATTTTACAACAAATGTAATGAACTAATCCACAATACTTACTGAATGTCACCATACACATCATTACAGTTGTCTGGCAACAATATAGTTCCCCACGTCAGTTTTGGGTGACAAATTGTTGTCAGTGTCAAATTAGCCCCATAGCAACAGGCTATTATCAATGCAAATAGGCCTATAATAAAATACCGGTGATTCTTAGCTCCAATACAACAATTTAACCTGCAAAAGAAATGTTTCATACATAATAGTTTCATGCAAATATTAAGGACTGAATATAGTAAATATGTCAGTATTTGTATTCATCCTTCTATGCTTTCATTACAACAACATAAACAACCTTAATAAGTTACTAGGGTTAATTTTTTTAAAGGCTACTTTCTTGAATGATTTTCTAGAAAGTTTATTAATTTTAAAAAAATGTTAAATGGAATTATTTCTAGCTTTAAAAACACACAAGAGTTGTGAGACCATGTTACTGGTAAAAATCCTATGGAAAGAAACTTTTTATGTATATTTGTACACATAATTTAGATTAAACCTGGGCCAAGTGTAACAAGAATAATAAATCACACAAAATCAATATATAAGAAACATAACTGAAACTGCAGAAGAAATTAGTTATCATCTATCATGCTTTTCATTTCCACTAACTGATCAATAATTAAATATAATTGCACAATCTTATTTATATATTTACCATAACTTTAATCAAAAAGTAGGAGGGTATAAACTGTAAGGTAAGATGTAGGTTCTGATTTTAAAAAGATTACCATATGCTCAAACCAATCTAGGATATGTGCCTTCAGTGACTTAAGGCCCATAGAAGGGAGTGATAATCAACTTAGGGGAGTACAGAATGACTTAAGGTCTAAAGACAAGATATGTAACTTCTTTAACTCTCAAAAATACAGGGAGGTTGATGTGATGTACCTGTTGTATATATTTATTATATTTCAAAAAGCAATTGGATAAAACTGTTGGAAACTTGATATGACATTTGTAGATATTACATAGTTCCCACAAAGTAAAATATTTTTTACATGACTCTGCAGTTTAGACACACCTGATATATTTTTAACAAGCAACTGCTTATCTTTGTTGCAGATTTTAATTACTGAATTTTATCCACTCCTAAATTCATATAAAGTTTTCCACTAAGTTTTTTTTATTTATTGTTTTAGAAAAATACTACATGAAGAGCCAGTGTTTGCAATAACTAGCATAAAATCAACAATTTTTTACTATACTAATATTATTAACAAGCCAATATTTAAAAATGGCTAATTAGAAGGTTTGATCTAATACATTTAATAAGTTTAAACCTCTCTTATATATGCATTTCCTTTCAGTAATTTTATTTGCCTTTTTAAGCAGTTGCTTCAGCCAGTAGGTTTAACAAACAGCAACTCTTTCAGTGAAATGAAACTTGGTATAGTTATGTGCAAAATTAAGTGTGTAGTTTGGTGAAAACTGTTCCAAAATATCTTTTTTCTCCAGCAACATATCACAAACTCAGCTCTTATCTTTATGTTTTGATCTCTCCTTACCTAGGAGCCATACTTGTTCATTCAGCTGAAACAAGTAAAAAAAATAAAAAAGGTTTTTGTTTTGTGTTTAGCCTATAAAATGAGACACGGCTACAATATCACACTTTAACAACTAAGGTTAATAAAGCTACACTTCTAACGAAGTTATAAGGTCCAAATGGAACTATTTTACTAACAAATATTTGCACTTTACTCCATAAAGGCTACCTGTATGATTGCCATATTACACACTAAAAACCTTCAGCAAATTCACTAATGTTTATGTTTGGAGCAAATTAAAATCAGCCAAAAATCAAAACATACAATCATTTCAGTCTCCTTTCTAATTTTTATGTACAAAATTAAATATACAAAACTTTCTCTTCAATAAATTTCAACGTAAAATATATTTTAAAAATGTGTATAAGAATAATTACCTGTCTATTTTGTATGGCATTTAAATCAACGGTATAATTTTTCTTTATAGCACAGAAGTGTTAAAAATATTTGCATGGAGTTTAACTACAGTAGGTCCAGTCTAACTGATGAATTCTTAAATAACACAAAATGCCACTTTGGCAGGAAGTTGTATAAGATGAAAGATAGATCTTAAATGCTATTTTTATACACTCCTAGTACAAAAACTTCACTAGACTAAGTGAAAAGCAACAGCTAACTTTACCAAAGTCAAATGTGATGTATAATTATATATTGGTGCCGAGAGAGCTTTCCCCCTTCATGTGTATTAACACCTTAGCACTTAAACTTCTCAAAAGAAAACAACAGTGCTGCTGATAAATAGTCTCAGGATTCTATGTGACATAGGAATGTTAAGATTATAAATTTTAAACCAACAATCAACAATACTGTTTACAGTGACTTATGTCTTGCAATGCTTAATCTGTAACTTTTTTTTTTAATAACAATTAATATGTGAAATTCATAAAATATTAATTGTAATATCCATGGTTTTTTAATTTTATTAAATTGTCAATTATTATTTCAAGTTACTGTTTCATTTAACACTTCGCATGTATATAATTTGTAATTGCCCATTTTTTTAAAATAAAAGTTGTGTTTTAATGTAAGTGCATACAACTATCTAGATTTTGAACCTACAAAAGAACACTCATTGGAGTGAACTCCAGATAAAATACCAGTAACTTGTACTAGTTAATAAATCTTCAAAAACACATCTGTTCTTCTAATTTGATCTCACTATAAATGGCAATGTAAAATCTACTAATGTATATAAAATGTGATTTTGCAATATTTAGGTTAAGTTTTTGAAAATATATAGCATGTAATACAACTTTATATTGAAGCAATTATATACAAGATTGTTGAATAGAATACAGTGTGAAACATGAAATAATTATTGCAAGTGAAATAACTTATAACAGAAGGTAATATTTTAGCAAAGAAACATTTATATTTAGTCTTGCTATACACGTCTGTTAAAATCTGTCAATACTGGGAATGTGTTACAAATTTTAACAGTTAACAAAATTGACAGACTTTAAATTTCAAATGATTTGTTAGACTATGAGGTACACAAACCATAGTCTGATTATAGTATTATTATAATAAGTGATTTTGATTAATTGTACCCTTCTACTATTCAACTGTCTTTTATGTCCTAATGAACATTATTGCACTGTCTCACTTTATAAAACTTACTTAAAGAAAAAGGAATACTGCAACAACCTTGTAAGTTTACACCAAGTTTAGAATAATTAGGTTAATAATTTGGTGCATGTATAACACGTGTGAAAAGACATTGTTAAATGAACCTTAAGGTAAAAAAAAAAGTTAAAACTCACCATACACAATGATGATCTCGTCTTAGTACACAGTGATTACAAATATGGCAGTGACAACATCTATCAGGTTGGTGTATTAAACATATTTTACATTTGGATTCATAATCTGCTATTACTAAGCTTACGGAATTGCCTTCTCTTTCTTGTAGATTACGAATTTCAGTGTTTCGTGGTTGTCCGGGGCCTAAGTTTGTTAAGTAGCCACAAAGACACATCACACTTACAAAGCACATTAAAACAAAGTTCTCTGAAAATAGTATTTCAAGATAGGGAATCACTTCAAACTGAAAAACTCCAAGAAGAAACAAGAATGAACACACTGTCCATGTTAAAAAAAAATAAGACTGTGGATGAATCCTTAAATATTTTATATATATACTAATCAATAAGAAAGGTAACAGTCCAAAAACTACAATAGTGGCTACCAAACCCTGTGCAGCAAGAAATAATGTTGTTAATAACAGTATAACTGCCAGCAAAACTTCTGGATCTATCTTTCTAGCTCCATACCCATCACACCATGGCAATCTCAAACGATCAGCTACAGTGTCCATTATTCTTGAACAGGAATCTAACCGAACAGACTTGCATGTTATCAATCTGAAAATAATGTTGAAATCAACTGAACTATGAAAATAGTTATGTAGAAATCTTTTATTAAGGATTTTTTTTCAATTGCACAACTATATTTTAACTTCATCATTCATTAATACACAATGCCTTATTGCACCTCAAATATAAAAAGGTCTGGTAATAAATGATTGAAAAAATAAAGAATATTTTAGTAAATACATTTATTTATAAACTCTAGATAAAAATTTTATAACTGTAAATGTTTTTTCTTTTAATATTTACTTACTTTAACTTACTTATGTACATGAAATTTCAACAGCACGAATATTTTTAATAGTTGTACAATTTGTAATTAAATGCACACTAGGAAAACCCCTGGTTATGTATAATACCAAATACTTAAAATTTGTAATATTTAAATGTACATATTCATACTCTCACATATTAAAGATCATAGCTGCCTGGGAGACCCCTTTTTCATGCATTGCTAATATCCCTTATTAAAACAAAAGAACAGAAGACAACTTAAAATTGGCCAACTTAAATTCTTAAAAAAAAAAAAATCTTTGAAATTACAATTTTTTAGGGGTCCAATCCCCTTTTTAACATTTTTCTTGCTGTTTAAAGTTGTCAGCTACCTGTTACTCATAAGCCCTTTTATAAAGTAATTATTTCTTTTCTAACCAAATTCAGAGCCTTCCTTTAGTTCTGCAAATCTTCCATTTAATTTTTATCCTTCGTAAACTTATGGCATTCATCCTTCATTTTCTCCTTTGATCTTAAGTACGTCCCCGATATCCTTTTTATCTTTTTATGAACATGCTTACTTCGAATTGTTTTAAACAGTTTATTATAAGAAATTGTCCAGTACTGTTCTATATAATTTTTAACTCATTGTGCAAATCACCATTGAGAAATTTTGTCTTGCAGCTTCAAACCTGGCTTACTGAAAATTAGACACTGAAATTTATTTATTTTTATTTCAATGTGCAGAAAATATTGAAACCTAATTAAGCATTCTTATACATCAGTTTTTTGCAATTAACAACAAGTCTAATTGTTGAAGACTAACAATAAACAAGTATTAGTAAATACACAAACAATTAGAGGTAGTTATATCATCTTGCAAATATTCTTTGACAGGTAAATTTTACTTCTGGTCATTTATACTTGAAATACTAACATTGTGTCCATAAAATGCAACTTGGTGACACTTAAAAGCATCTTCACCAAAAGTTATTCATAACAAAAAAGATGTAAATATTACAACTCAGCTGTTTGTTATTTTCACCACATGAAGGCTCAGTATGCTTCAATAAATATTCTGAGTCACTCAACCATATTTACAGAGTCACATTTTCTCCTTACTACTCAAAATGTGCTAAAACCAACATTCCAACGATCAATATTAGTTCATGCACAGAATCAGGACAAATGCTATGGACTTTTTGGTCTTTTAGGAGATGCACATACTACATGAACCACAGTGAATTTGAAATGTTTATAGTAACTGCAACACTACTTGGCCACTTCCTATCAAACATCCTGGTACTATATGCTAATACTGAACTCAAGGAAATGTGTTCCTTAGTATTTTGAGTAACAAGACAGATTTTTGCAGTTGGAAGAATTTTAAAATTCATTTGAAAAAATAGAAGTTTGGTTAAATTTAAATTTTTGTTTTAAATTATGTTTTCTAATGAATTCCTTTAGAATTATTATTATAAATATGTAAGTATAGGTACAACAAAGCCTAAAAATTAATACTGTTGTTATTAAGCAGACTTGTTGGCCATAAGTAAAGTGAATTAGCCTGATAATGCAGTAGATATACCGATAGAAACATCTCAGTTTAATGGCTTGAAGTTTCTAATTTGATATTTTCAATAACAGCATGAGAATGTGTGACATAGTCTCTGATTTTACCATCATATTACATGCTGTAAATGTTATCAATCTTTAATATTCTGAAACAACTGGCTTACCACTTGGAACAAATTACAAAAGTATACCCTCTAATCTAGGTCTACTTCAATTAAAATAAACGTTCCACTTTAGTTTTCAATATGTGTTATTTTAATTTTTATGTTCAGGGATTCCACGTGTAATTACTTAGTAAATATTTATTACTCTACATATATACAGTTTGTTAATAAAGTGAAAGCATGACGTTGTCTGGCTCATGATTTACTTATCAAGTTCGAGCAATGATGTAAATTAGTTAGGACTAGTCACTACTGCTAGTAGTAGTAGTTATATATCTTTATTCATTATCAGTTCCACCAAACGTAAATATAAAAGCACTATTACTAATAGTAGTACAGAGTTTTACGTTTTAGAATTGTTTACTTAAATTTGCTACTCGTAATAGTTCTAAAAACTAAGAATACACTAACTCTTTCTGTACGTTAGGCAGCACTTACTGCAAAAAAATATTTTAGTCTATTTTGTACAGTAAAAAGAGATAATGCCGTAACAAAACAGAAAGTCAGCTTACCTGTCAAAGGATTCGTCTAAAGCTTCACAATCACAACAAAATCCCATTAAATGACTTCTTTCTCCTTTATTATTAACATATTCACAACAACACAAGACATTCTGTTTTTGCATCTTGTCAAATTTACTGTGATGTCATCTGGTATAAATTTATGTAAGTATTTGATAAAACTAATTAAACATATGCATGAAAAGAAAATGGTAATATTGAAATGTTAATTAAAGAAATAAAAACTGTATCCACCAGTTGTATGTGAATATCTTTTTGTCAATCCATTAGTTATTACTATTGGTTTTACATATTTATTTTATTTTATATCTACTTTGTTCAATGGTTCTTCTCGAGTTCGAAAAACAAACGAAATTTATTTAATTGGATGGTACAAAAATGTTATTAACATAGCACATGGATATGTTACACCTTACATTTTATACTGCATGAGAAATATCTTATTTGTTTACTATTTAAATATTACTTAAGGTTTTAATGTGCCACTTTATTTTGTTTTTCTTTACTGTTTTGCACAGTACTATTATACATAAATACTCAATATACTTTAACCACTGTTAATAATACCTTATAACAGTACAAGCAGAAATAAAAAAAAATGAAACAAAAGAATCAGTAGTAGAACAAACAAATGAGCGATTACTTCTCTGTATCTATGTAGCCCCAATGACACAGCAGAACGTCTTTGGACCACAACAAGAGAAAAGGGATTTCGATTGTTTGTTTGTTTGTTTTCTGAATTTCGTACAAAGCTACTCTAGGGCTATCTGTGCTAGCCGTCCCTAATTTAGCAGTGTAAAACTAGAGGTAAGGCAGCTGGTCATCACCACCCATCGTCAACTCTGGGGCTACTCTTTTACCAACGAATAGTGGGATTGAACGTCACATTATAACGTCCTCACGGTTGAAAGGGCGAGCATGTTTGGCGCGACGGGGAAACGAACCTGCGACCCTCAGATTATGGGTCGCACGCCTTAAAACGCTTGAGCATGCCGGGCCTATGGATTTCGATACCCATAATGGACAGGGTAGAGACATCCATTTATGTTGCTTGGTGCTTAACTTCAAACGAATAAACAAGCATCTACGTAGAGGGAGAAATAACTATAACTATCATATGTTAAAATTCTTAAAAAATTATATATACTCTATAGTATCACTAGTTATTCGATATTAACGCATACACACACACACACACATATATATACTTTTATCATATAATTAAAGTAAGGTGCCTATTGGTCTTTCTAAACCGCCCCATTCACTAAACTTTGAAATAAAGAATAAAACATTCAAAGAAACCTAATAATGAATAAAATACTCCAATTCTTGTTGTTGTTGTTGTTGTTGTTGTTTTGAATTAAGCACAAAGCTACACAATGGGCTATCTGTGCTCTGCCCACCACGGGTATCGAAACCCGGATTTTAGCGTGTAAGTCCGCAGACATACCGCTGAGCCACTGGGGGGCTACTCCAATTCTAGCTAACCAATAATCTATAAGATAAAATTATAACATTTTTTTTATACCCGTATATAATATTCGTGCAAATAAAACCTAAAATACTATTTGACCTGCTACTAGTAACATTGTATTAATTGGATGGTTTAAGAAACGGATCAATTCTAGCTCCAAAATCCTTTTCTTACATAACAATGTCAAGACTATTATCTTCAAAATTTCGCTTATAATTCAACTTATGATATTCCAAATGCATTATCTTGCATTTATTCCAATTAAATACCATCTACCTTTTTCGTGTGTGTTTTTTTTGCACAAAGCTACTCCAGGGCTATCAGTGCTAGCCGTCCCTAATTTAGCAGTGTAAGACTAGCGGGAAGGCAGCTAGTCATCACCGCCCACCGTCAACTCTTGGGCTACTCTTTTACCAATGAATAGTAGAATTGACCGTCACATTATAACGCCCACACGGCTGAAAGGGCGAGCATGTTTGATGCGATGGGGATACAAACCTGCGACCCTCAGATTACGAGTCGCCCGCCTTAATACGCTTGGTCATGGCGGGCCCTCTAATGTTTACTCCCCAACTCATCAAATAATTCAAATTATTTCTAAAGTAGCAACATCCTCTTATCAAACAACAACACCCAAGTCCTTAATATCTTTGCCGCCCAGTGGCTCAGCTGTATGTCTTCGGATTTATAATGCTAAAAACCGGGTTTCGATACCGTGGTGGGCAGAGCACAGATAGCCCATTGTGTAGATTTGTGCTTAATTCAAAATAACTAATAACCTTAATATCTTTAGCTAGTTTAAGTAATTTATAAGCCATATAATCATCTACGTCACTGATGTAATTCAGTGAGAACAAAAGTTTCAACTTCATTTGTGACTGTAACTCAGTTTTACTGAATCCTCTGCCTTCTTTGTTCCAATCAGTTTTGTATCCATTGAGCCAATTTACCCCCAAACACCTAAAGTAATTTAACAAGGCTTCTGCTTAACATCTTGTCAAATGCTTTCTGAAAATCTAGATATATCAAACCAACAAGCAATAATTCCTTTAAACAATATCAAAAGATTAGTAAGACAAATCCTCTTTTCCCTCCCCAACTGAAACCGTGCTGGATATTCAACTAAATTTATTTTTTCAAATTACCTTGCAAATCACTTTTTTTTTTATCAAATTTACATAATTTTTTCTCATAATTGATGTGAAACTAATAGGCCTATAATTACTGCCCACTTTTCAAGGACTTTGAATCAATAGTAGCAAATGTGTGTCAAATGTCTCCATTTTTGGTAAACATTATCTACCACGTGGTCTTTATCATTACAAATTTTTCTTAACAAGCTTAGAATTAATGAGATAATTTGGTTTGATCTTGTTTTCATCTATCAACTGTTCAAGATAATCTTGAATAATAAACAAGAAAAAATAAAATTTAATTAACATCTCAGCTATATTTGTATTTGATACTTCTTTTTATCACCTCTCAAATGAAGCCCATCAAGATCAGGTAGTTAAGACGCTTGACTCGTAATCTGAGGGTCGCGAGTTCGAATTCAAGTCAAACTACACATGTTTGCGTTATCAGCAACAGGAGCGTTATAATGTGACAGTCAATCTCACTATTCATTAGTAAAAGAGTAACCCTAGATATGGTGATGGGTTGTGATGACTAGATACTTTTTCTCTAGTCTTACAACACTAAATTAGGGACGGCTAGAGGAGATAGCCCTCGTGTAGCTTTGTGCGAAATTTGAAAACAAACAAACACCTCTCAAATGGTTTTACTTATCATAACCTAACATTTTGTTTATTCATAGTGTGTTTAAAGGATTCCTTACTATTAATTTTTAGAATTTGAGACATCCTTTTTTTTTCTCATTTCTAACATTTAACAAACACTTTTTTATTCACTATAAATTTCCAAACCTATCACCATAGTAATTACTTCATATTTCTTAAATTTGTAATACATTTTCTCAATAATGTTCCCTTTTTTCTTTTTGAGCTAAACTTTTTTTTACTTACAGCCACTTTTTTTATTTTTGGTATGAAGAGCATGCGTCTCTTGAATATTTAAAAAAATATATTTTTAGAAGTTTCCACACTTTATCGGTATCGCCAGTTAATTTCGTTACTCAATTTAATATATATATAATTTTCATGTCATCCTTCCAAATTTGATTCTCTTAAATTGGGTACAAAATTTCCGTATCTCCATACGCAGTGAAATATCCTCCCTATTTGAGTAGTGATCACTTTCACCAAAATGTTTTTCAATCTATAACTTATAAACATTTCTACATTAGAAATTAAAACGGAATATCAGCAATCAAAATATTATTTTTTATAAAAGGGTAAACATTAACTTTAAAAATGCTACCTCAATTTATAGGACATTATTTGAAATTGGTATGAAAATACATGTACAATGATTTTAAATTTCATTATTTATCACAAGCAACTTACATATAACTTCATATCAATGTTGTTGATCAACTGGATCGTTTCCATTTCTGTTATACTATATATATGAATATATACCATTAATGTGTTAGTAATATCTAACAATTTCATAATCGTTCAATGTTTCTCCTCCTGATAAAAAGTTCCTATATCACCGTACAAGATTTCGTATGTTAAAAATGGCATGAATTCCGTGTTTAATCTTTTATCTTCAAATGATGTAGTATAGGGGATTTTTAACAGCTCTGACAAAATCTGATAAAGTGTAATTTACAGTGTTTTTAAAATCGACTCTCAGATTTGAGTTTCAAACATATTTTGCACACTGTAAACTTCAAAATGAGTTATGATATTGAGTAGAACTGGATTAGAAAATAACTATAAGTTTTAAATTATTGTAAATGTTGTTATATAAGAGGATTTTTCTGTCTTTGTTATCTGCTACTACATGAATAAGAGAGAAGATGGTGTGGGATGGATTTTTCCCACCTATCCTCTTCTCTTTCTTCAGTGGAACTTATATGGCAAATTTTCAAATTGTGACTACAAAATCACCTCAAACTCAAAGCATTAAATGTCAACATCAAAACAGGCTTGAATCCTAACTTGAGACCCATGGTTAGTACTCCATGTATAGTTTCTTTCGAAACGCCTTTGTATTAGCATATGTTTTAAGAACAAATGAGTCATATATGCATGAGGTATCCTATATCTAAAACTATAGCATGATGTCACCAGGTGTATTACTCAATGGTCTAACAAGTTTCAAAATACCTTGTGAGTTGCGTCAGTTAACTATTCGGACTACTTTTAAACCATTGATGTTTCTTTTTTGTATTCGACTTATTTTAATTAATTAACACCACTTTTTATATTTTACATTATTGATATTTCCTTTTTTATGAACAATTCTAACAGTTTCATTTTTACTATTGTCTCCTGTATTCTTAAACGGGTGAAATAAAGTAGGCTACGACCAATCTCCCTCGTATAACGTTTTACAATTTTCTTTGTAAATGATTTCCTTGACAACATTATTCATGTTACGTTTTCTAGGAAAACTTAACTCAAACTTGTTAGTGATAAATGTGGTAATAATCTACCCAACACTGAAATATCGTGCTCTTTTTCTACTTCCTGTAATTTATCTTTAAGATGAAAGACTATATATATATATAAAGCTATTATATAACAACACATGACTTTCTCTGTGATCGCCTTTTTATGTCTAATAGCGTCATTTGCAATTCATTGTTACCCATACCATCAAAGGGGAACTCGTATCTTTTCACCAAAATACATTATAAAAACTTCATTTTAACGGTTAGTCTCATTCCATTAGCTGTACATAACAAGTTTAAATAACAACTGTCTCATGTCTTTTTTAAAATTCATCTTGATTACTTGAGTTACTTTTACATTTCTTAGCTCTCACCAAGATTTTGTAAGACAGCTGTTAATTTGGTCAACTAGAGATTTCGAAATCTGCTATATTTATATTTAGAAAGGGTAATCTTCAAGGGTAATTAAATATTAATACTTGAAACATGCATGCTCACTTTGCTGAAAAACACATTATTTTTATAAAAATAAAATAATTATCTCGAATAAAAAAATCAGAGATGATTGAAATTAGGGATGTATCTGATCATCTTTAAGTATATAGGGTAGTTTTGACATCTTCATGAATTCCAAGCTCTTTACTATCAAGATACTTCTACAAACCTCGGAATAGATGATAATCAGATGGTACAAAGTCTGGAGAATAAGGAGGATGTAGAAATTTGTCTCAGACTAGCTCTTCAATCTTTGCTGATGTGATCCTTCCTGTATGGGGCCGTGCATTGTCTTGGTGTAACACAACATCTTCACAATTGATCAAAAAGATATCTTTTCTTTCAGTGCAACATTCAAGTTTGTTTGTTTGTTTTGGAATTTCGCACAAAGCTACTCGAGGGCTATCTGTGCTAGCCGTCCCTAATTCAGCAGTGTAAGACTAGAGGGAAGGCAGCTAGTCATCACCACCCACCGCCAACTCTTGGGCTACTCTTTTACCAACGAATAGTGGGATTGACCGTCACATTATACACCCCCACGGCTGGGAGGGCGAGCATGTTTAGCGCGACGCGTGCGCGAACCCGCGACCCTCGGATTACGAGTGCACGCCTTAACGCGCTCGGCCATGCCAGGCCAACATTCAAGTCCTCTAACTGTTGATAATAGAAGTCTGACGTAATAATTACATTGAGTGGCAGTAACTCAAAATTTATCACATCAATAATGTTCCACCAAACGCTTAACAATACTTTTTATAAGGTGAAGATCCATTTTGGGCTGTGCTTTAGCCAGTTTACCTGCACTGAGCCATTGTCTGTGGTGCTTAAAATTTTTATTAAATATACATTTTTCATCTCCAGTCACTAACCTGTCCAAAAATGATGAGTTACGTTCACGAGAGTGCAGAGAAATGTCCACCCTTGCTCTAAGGTTGGCGTCTTTCAAATTATGGGGGATCCATTTTCCAAGTTTTTATACCTTTTCAAGCTGCTGCAAATGACGGTGAACTGTTTAATAAGTTAAAATAAACTTCTGTGCTAGTTCTTCAACTGTTATAACACAATATTCATCAAGTGCAGCCAGCAGCAAGTCATCATTAAACTCAACAGGACGACCTGAACTTGGCGCATCACTTAAGCTGTAGTCATCTGATTTGAATTTCTAAAACCTTCCCCCCAGTGGCTCAGCGGTATGTCTGAGGACTTACACGCTAAAATCCGGGTTTCGATACCCGTGGTGGGCAGAGCACAGATAGCCCATTGTGTAACTTTGTGTTTAATTCAAAAACAACAAAAACAACAACAACAACTTCTGAAACCACCTTCAACATTTTCTTTCATTGAGAGACTCCGTACCAGAAACACCTTGAACGTTTCTGTAATTTCTGCTACACTATTGCCTTTTTTAAACTCATGAAGCATTATATGCTTAATGTGCTCCTCAGACTCATCCATTTTCATAAGAGTTTATTTGATTAAAGATATGAAAAAGTGGAGTTGGGTTAGTTTATCTTATTTGTCTGAACATTTTTATACACGTCACACTACATATTTTAGTCATTAAAGCCTTCTACTCAGACAGGAATGATGATACACTTTCTGTATTAAATTTTCGGACGTTGCTTATGGGATGACCTTATATGTTTAAAGTCATTCAGTTATTATTTGGAGTTATCTGATACGTGAGTTCAAATGCATACAACCACTGGGTAGTATAACAGATGATGTCAGTTTAACGTTGCGTTGTTCCTTTTAACCGCTGAGCCTCCCTAGCGACACAGCGGTATTTCTGGGGACTTACAACGCCAAAAATTTGGTCTCAATACTCACGCTTGGCAGAACATAGATAGCCCATTGTGTCGCTTTGTGATAAACTTCAAACACACAAACAAAACAAATTTAACCGTTGAATTACTCATGTATCTTCCCCACCTTAGTGGTTCAGTGAACCCTTAGAGTTTATAGCACTAAAAACCGAGTTTTGATACCCCTTGTAGACACAACCCAGAAAACCCATTCCTTAATTTTGTGCTTAATGACAAGTAAACAAACCGAGTTTAATAAAATATGTAAATAAAAATACGATAATATTACAATCATTAATTAATGAAAACTGTTGGTGTTATAGCATAAAGAAACATAAAATTACAAGAAATGATTCTACATGTTGGATTCACTGGAAATTAAAGATACAAAAACAGTTTCTAATTTAATGAGTATTTCTTACGGATATGATTACACAATGACTGTAGTAATGTTCATAGCGGCAATTATTCTGATACTTACAAACAATAATCATGAAAACGAAATTTACTCCTGTCTAATTTCTTTTTTGTTTCAAATCACTGTTACAAAAGTTAATATTGTAGATCTAATTCCCACCTACCCTACATAATGGGAGAAAATACGCATTTATGCATCGAGTTCCTTCATAACACCTTAAAGAGTTGATGTAACCGATAGTGATGGTTGAAGTACTCGCTTGATTTATAATAATTTGAATTTACATCTTCAGTCGAAGATAGGAAACTTTTATTGAAATAATGTATTAGTAGATCTCGAATATGTAATGATTAGGATAAAATAAATGAAAAGAAAAGAACGTAATATGACTGTCTGTTCTCTATTGACTAACAATCATGTGTATAAGCAAAATGTATAAGATGTGAGGTCAAGATGCACTATTCATATTATTGAGGTACAAAACTGATTATATAAAAATATAATTTACACCTCAACGTTTATCAGTAATTATACTTTTAGATATGTATTGCACTGTTTCATTATAAAGAACTAGTCCAAACAAACTTCTACACTTTAATTTATTTCATTGGAAGGATAATCATCTCATTTTCTTAGTTTGTTCATAGGAATCCGCAGCAAATGAGAACTCATAATTATGTTAATACTGACAAGTTTAAGTTTAATTGTAATTTTAATTTCAAATTGAAAGAACATATATGTACCTAAGAAAAACTCATGATGTGGTATATCATATTTTACAGCCTGGGTGTGTCAGTCAAGAAATTACTAATTTACAGACTTTAGATGTACTACGATGGCTATTTATGGAAGTGACTAACGTATGTGAGCAATCTTCAAGTAAGAAGTCAACAAGTGCAAAAAAAAATTAACATCTGATAAACATTAGCCCAGAATTAACTCCTCAAAATTTCGGTATAGCAAGTATTCTAGTAAGGAAGAGATCTTCAGATGGAGATATTCCCAAATGATAACCTTTTTTCAAAAATATTTCCACCTAACCATCATGAACACAACAGCCGCTGAGAGATTCTATTCTTGAACAAATTAAGAGCTGTTATTAAATACAAAAACTAGTTTATATTCAAATATATAAATTATGCATTATCACTTGACTAACATTGCTCTTTATTTGTCTAATAAGGGTTTCCAATACAAATATAAGTATTTTAGCTACATGGTATCTTTCGTACGCTTCCTTAATACCAACATTTATCAGACTATTGTATTACAAAGTATAGTCTTAATTAAAATTTTATTTAAACTGAATTTTAGAATACAAAAATATTTTGCTCAGTAGCATTAAGATGACGATGCATAATCTGTTTTAATTTGTTTGTTCTGATAAACGCCATGTTACATCACGACAAGATACGGAATAGCAGTGTGTATGAATTCTATATGGTAAAATTAATTAGCATGTGGTAATTTGTAATCAAACACAATTATATATCAACATGTCTACATGCTAAGAGCGAACTAAAATTGCTATCTTTAGGATTTATTGCATCCAAAAATCATCAAAGGAGTTTGTGAATACAATATGCCCAAGTCCTGTTAGTGTTAACTGTGTTACCGAAATTCTTAGGTTAAAACAGATAATAAAGACGATACATTTAATAGTACCAAACAAAATCGTTTTCATTTGTACTTTTAATATACTTCTTGTTGTTGTTGTTTTGAATTAAGCACAAAGCTACACAATGGGCTATCTGTGCTCTGCCCACCACGGGTATTGAAACCCGGAATTTAGCATGTAAGTCCGCAGACATACCGCTGAGCCACTGGGGGCCACTTTTAATATACAGTAGCACGATAACACAGCATAATGTTTAGGGACAACAATGTACTTATAAGTTATTCTCGACTGTCCTGCTCTCTAAATTAAACTAAGATTATTAAATAAATAAATCTTTAAAACGTATTTAATTGTACTGCCTCCACAACATCCAAAAACAGTACATTTTAGAGGCCAACCACCTTGTTAGAAAAATAAAGTTGTCTAAACTGAATACGATATTTATGTCCCCTGGTCATATTATTCTCACTATTGAATTTGAAAAAAAGATGACGCATTAACACTTTCAATTCCCTCTACGTTCTTATAAACTTACTATAATATCATTCAGTATTTCTTTAAATACAACAAAAAATCATATTTTCCATTACACTAGCAACAGCACACTGTGAAAGTTTTTTTTTGTTTTCTTTTAATTTTGCACAAAGCTGCTCGAGGGCTATTGTGCTATCCGTCCCTAATTTAGCAGTGTAAGACAAGAGGAAAGGCAACTAGTCATCACCACCCACCGCCAACTCTTGGGCTACTTTTTTACCAACAAATAGTGGGATTGACCGTAACATTATAACGCTCCCACGGCTGGGAGGGCAAGCATGTTTGGCACGACGGGGATGCGAAACCGCGACCCTTGGATTACGAGTGGGACGCCTTAACATGCTTGGCCATGTTGTTGTTGTTGTTTTTTTAAACACTTTATCCTAACCCATGAAGTATCTTATCTGTGTAAGACAATAAACATTTCTAGTGGTCGATATATCTAAGTGGTACATGTTTGTAAGTTACTGATATCCTTTTGCTGTAATATTCTTTATCCTTATGGATACATGGCTACAGTATAAGCTATTTTAAAATATTCAAAAGCATTCTAATGCCTTTCATGTACTGTAAAAATTTCTGTATTGCCTTCTAAAGTCATTTGACTCGTACACAATTTAAAACATAAGATCTGTACAAGTAAATGGTAACTTTGTCAAGACAAAATTATTTTCGTGCTCTCCATGTGTATTGTAGAATTCATCATGAATATCAATTTCATTAATTAGGCTTAAATTGCTTGTTTGGAAGAAAATATCTTGGCTACCTTGTCCTCAATTAACAAAGTGAAATAAAAGCTGAAAAAATTGGCATTTTGTTTCTAATCACGTATGAAAATAATTTGGTTTCTCAAAAATATAGATAGATATAGGTGATTAAATTACACTTTTGTCAGCGTTTGTGTCCGTGTGTCTTTCTCTTATAACAAAGCTACATTAAGCCATGTGGGTAGTCTACCGAGAGGAATCAAACCCCTTATTTTAGGGCTGTAAATTCGAAAACTTACCGCTAGCCCATCGGGGACCTTTTGTTAGTGACTAAGCATTATCTATTTCTAGAAACATGGTGAATCTGCGCTTAGTCAACTTATCAGTAGCAACTGACAGCTGCAATAAGGCGGTCGTTGGAACGTTCGAGACATCAAGCAACTTTAGGAAGAGCAGGATAAAAACAAGATCGTCAAATTTTTGCTTCAAAAGTAGATAATATTTAAACCTCTTGATAACAACCGGATCATCTTATAAGCCATTGTGTGAGGTAGATCATTTTTTTCTTTATTATTGTTGTTGGAGCTCTTTAAATGACTTGAATATTAGTGAAAGAAAATTAGTCTTCCTGGAAGATTAATATTATAATTATTAAATATTTTTGAACTAAAAATCCAACACATGATAGTATTTCACATTCTTTATTTCAAGATAGTCAATAAGATGTTTCTATAATTTTATGACAGCTCTGACTGTGTTAATTTAGCATATTGTTATTATTATTCTGTTAGAAAAATTGGATTAGGCTAGAATTCCTTTATTGATATCATACAAAAACAAACGAAAAAGAGAAACGTTTTTGGTTTCT
Organism: Carcinoscorpius rotundicauda; assembly: GCA_011833715.1. Lineage (NCBI taxonomy): Eukaryota > Metazoa > Arthropoda > Merostomata > Xiphosura > Limulidae > Carcinoscorpius > Carcinoscorpius rotundicauda. The sequence goes on from CM022392.1 coordinate 28,547,808, forward strand.
GCCGAGTGTGAAATTTTTATATTTACTTGATATTTTTTTGAGATGTGGTTTGACCGTATCACGTTTTTTTTATCTTTCCTTTTTTTGTTTTTATTAACATAAATACACAGGGAGATTTCTAGGTTTGGTGAAATGTTGTAAAGTCTGAAACATTCAGGGATGACATTATTTCTGGGTATGTGTTCAGAACTGAGTCACTTCCTTTGTTTAAAAATATCTCATTCCATTCACAGTCGTTCTTGTCTCATTCGCGCGAAACAAGTTCTGTCAAAGTCACAGTAGCTTGGTGGTTCGAGCGCCCAATTGCAATCTGAAGGTTGAGGTTCGAATCCCCGTCCTACCAAACATGTTTGCGGTTTCAGTCATGGAAGTGTTATAATGTGACGATCAATTCTACTATTTCTTGGTAAAAGAGTAGTCCAAGAGTTGGCGGTAAATGGTAATTACTAACTGCATTCTCTATAGCCTTACACTGTTATATTAAGCACGGCTGGTGCATAATCTTTGCGTTAAATTAAAAAACAAACAAACAAAGTCACAATTTTCACCCAAAGTCAAGTTGTGGTAATCTATAGAACGTGATAAAAGTTTAGTGCGGGAATACCGAATTATTTTAGTATGTAGCTTGTTTTCGAACTAGCAATTTTAGCAACGCTATTCTTATATTTGCGTTCGCAAATCTCATTAATATGAGATTCCATTTTTGATCATCGAAAATAATAAAGTACTGCAACTGAGTTAAATTAAACACCTCCTCCTAATAATCATATTTAAAGAGTGAAATTATTTGGTTATTTGCTGTTTAAAACATCTGAAATGCGTCTCTTCTTGTATGTTGTTAATATACACGAGCATAAAACATATATAATAAGTTTTACTTTTAGGCAAAGTATATGTGTAGTGATCAATTACTAAAATTGGAAAGTTTTATTAGCCAAATATTTTTATAAACGTAAGTTACATAGAGCACACATATGCTTATTGTTTCTTTAAAGAGCAGTTGTCTTTTTTTTACGTTTCTGCAGCAAATAGTATTGAAATAAAGTCTATGATCTGTTAGATTACACAGAAAGCTCATGAATTTAATTAACTACCTTTTGATTTTGCTACTATTATAGAACTTAAATGAATTATATTTTAGAAAATATAAACATGTAGCGTAAATCACAGTGGGATAACCATACAAATTCCTATCGTTGTGCATTCAGATAAATGCAGCGCATGTCAAAATTATCAATGGCTTGGTAATGGAAAACAGAGATAGTTAGCATGTAGTGTATATATATATATATATATATACTGTTTAACACAACTGTAGTTTAATGAGGTATTGAATTTTCTTTTCTGAAACACAATAATTAAAAGCAAATATAAATAACTAAGAAAAAGTAATAAACAGTTGGAAAATGTTATTTCTGACTGAATACGAAATTCTATATAAAGTAAAGCCTTAAAAAAAGTAAAATTAAATGCTGAAATGTATTCCTAAAACAAAACAGAAACATTATGTAAAAGTAAATATCCAACTAACACTAATACAATTGTTTACTAAACTTATCTTTAGCGCTAGATTCTATGATTATACGATTTATACAGAAAAGCTTATGTTTTGTTTATAGCGCAAAGCTAAATAATAGACTATCTGTGCTCTGTCCACAGCAGGAAATATAACCCTGGATTATTAAGTTGTAGGCGTTATATTGTGAATACAGAATTACACACTTCTAGTTAATAATTTCACCAAGAATTATTTTTATCTGTGAAATAGAAAAATATGATGAGGGATCTGAAAAAATAAACACATAATCTGTTTCCACTGGTACAGAAAGTCAGTCAGAGAGATACACATCTCAGCATAATGACAAGCTGACAATAGAAATCTATAAATTATTATGTCAAGTGGATTTATTGAGTAAATTAGTTCCGTTCTCACCAGTTATCATAAAATACGATCAGTAAAAACTATATGGATCACCAAGTAACAACGAATAGATAGTGTCGTCTTTAAGACCATCATTTAAGAGTAACCGACACCAACATATTATTCTTTGTGACTAAACCTACCATTATTTTGTTTGTTTTAATTTCGCCCAAAGCTACACGAGGGCTATCTGCGCTAGTCGTTTCTAATTTAGCAGTGTAAGACTAGATGGAAGGCAGCTAGTCATCACCACCCACTACCAACTCTTGGGCTACTCTTTTAAGAACTAATAGTGGAATTGACCGTCACTATATAACGCCCCCACGGCTGAAAGGGTGAGCATGTTTGGTGCGACGGGAATTCGACTCCGTGACTCTCAGACTACGAGTCTGATGCCTTAACCTACTGGCCATGCCGGGCCATCCCACCATTAGTACATCACACGTATATTCGTACTTATGTATGCATTAATTCTGTACTATGTGAGAATTCACCATTTTCAGCTCGTTTTAAATGAAGTAAAATTGTCTAGATGCTCTCCAGTAACACAACGATACCTCTACAAATTTACAACGTCAGAAATTGGGTTTTGATACCAGTGATGTGCAGAGCATAGATGACACATTGTGTAGATTTGTGCTTAACTTGAAAAAACAACAACCAATTGTCTAGACAATATTGAAAAATGTATTAGTATTTCCCTGTACCAGCCAAACCTGTTATCACAGGTTATAATATTACACAATTCTCTCAAAATAATGCTTTAGCCAAATGAGTAGCTGAAGATTTGTGAGCGCACAAATCATAAAATATTTCAACAGCAACGCAAGTGCTTAACGTTTTATAAACACCCATTAGGTCATACACGTGCCAAAGATGACAACTCATTTATGTCGCATACAGACGTATCGTACCTATATTTCTGTAAAAAAAACAGATAAGTTTTAATGTCAGTACAACGATAAAATACAGAAAAAACGTAGCATAACTTAAAGTATTTCAGCTATTGTAAGACAAAAGTAAAGAGATTATATTAAATACGCATATTAATTACTGATCTCGTAAGTAACTCGCTTTGGTTATGAATTAACATTAGCAAACACATTTCCTTTTGGTTTAACTAAGCATTATAGAATCCCATACTAAACTGTTATAACACAAGTATAAAATGTGGATGTAGTGGCGTTTAAATAATTCTTTTGAAAATTAAATATACTTCAGACTCCTCTCAAATGATAAGAATAGGGGAAGTACGCGTAATTTTGAGATTGAGAAAGGCTGGAGCTTTAAAACAGCTTTTAGTTAAATCATTTGTTTGTCAGTTTATTGTTAAGTACAAAGCTACACAATAGGTTATCTGAACTGTACCCTCCGTCGGTATAAAAAAAAACTATTTTTAGCATTATAATTCTTTAGGTTTATCAGATATCCATTTAGTGGGTGAGTTAAAGCAACTTTAGTAATTCTTCCTTTCTAGTTTTAATTTAACGTTCACTAGTTGATCTGTGAACGGCTATTAGAAATGCAATGTTTAGGTGTTTTAATGATATACAATACATTGTTAAATTAAACGTGTAATAAGTTAATTAGTTACGTCAACTTTTCTATAAAATCAAAAGTCTTAATAGAAGGATGTTTCATATCATATAGTAAACTTATTAAAATCAACAAGATGTAATTCAATTATGAGTATTTAATTACATAAGAATTACAAATTTGTTATTTGTTATTTTGTTATTTTGAATTTGGTGCAAAGCTACTCGAGGGCTATCTGCCCTAGCCGTTCCTAATTTAGTAACGTAAGACTAGAGGGAAGGCAGCTATTCATCACCACCCACTGCCAACTCTTGTACTACTCTTTTATCAACGAATAGTGTGATTGACCGTCACATTATAATGTCCTAACGGCTGAAAGGGCGAAAATGTTTGGTGAGACTGGGATTCGAACCCGCGAGAATTACAAATTACATGCGATAAATAGTTTATTGTTGTATTTATTAAAACTATAAGATATTAAAATTAACCAACTGCACAGGAATTTAATTTAGAGACATTTATTGCAGGTTTTATTTTTACTTTTCATGAATTGTCTTCTTGTACTAAAAATCTTGATTTATTTTAACTGCAGGCTTGGTTGAGTTGAAAAGAGAGAATAATAGCTTTAATCAGATTTTCCAAGATGTCTTCACATCCTGAACATTTTTACCAGCATTGTGAAAAGCGTGTGCACATACCACCAGGCTTAAAAAAACTATTAGAGGACTTAACATGTGAACTGTTACGCCATCAACCGGATGATCTTTACAGTTTCGCAGCTGCCCATTTTGATAAACTCTTAAAGAAGAGAACGGAGGATGTTTTATGTAAGTTATTTTCAGTTTGATTTTTTTTCTTTAACGTTTTAAAACCCTGGGAAATATAGATATATGTTATTTTTATTGTTCGTGTAATTTGGAAGAAATAAACTTAATTTAAAACTTCTGAATGACAGAAAATACAAAATCCGTACATAAATACAATAGCATTATTTGTTTGAAGTTAAGCACAAAATAACACGATGGGCTGTCTGTGCTCTGCCCACCAAGTGAAGATTCCAGCGTTATGAGTCCTCAGACATACCGCTGTCCCAATGGGGTACGTAGAATTGCAAATAATTATGTTAAAATCATCGAAAAGAAAATCATGGGCCTAACGATTAGTGCTAAACGATCTAGAAAAATCTGTTAAGCCTAAATATTCAAAAGAAAACTTAAAGATTTAACAAAATACAATATTTTATTGAACAATGTCATGAGATAGAAATGTAACCAAACTTACCATTCTTGTTTGACTTCACGACATTTTAAGAAATCATATTTAAAATTTAGCAAAAATAACCATTCCTTTTGGCTTTAACAGAACATAGAATGTGGGCATAATATTCACAGTGGTGGTTTTTAAACAAACATTGAGTTTTACAGCATTGCAGATTTTCAAGCTTATATTTACTTAACGGAAACGCCATAAAACACTTGTACTGTCTGAAAGAGGGCTGGAGCCACTGATTCACATGAACATGTTCTGAAGAAATACTTAAACAGAAATCACACCGAAATGATGGATATGTGGGAAGGCACATTCTTATACAAAATAAATGAACCCCGATTGTTGTAAAATGTTGGAGCTCTTAAGATAAGTAAGAAAAAAAAAGTGTTTAGCTTTTTCTTTTTTTGTTCTTTTCACAATAGCTTTCAGAAACAAACACGGCCGAATTAACTAATGCGCATTCAGTGTACTTACACAGAGCTAACAAAACGTTCTCGGCCTACTTATTAATTCGACGTGACAAGGTACAAGGATTTATTTAATTCATGATATCTGACATTAAATGATTTAAGCAATAACACAAAATTTTGGCACTAATAGTGGTGCATGTGTGTTTTCTGTTAAAAATATATGTATTTAATAATAATAACATTGATGAAACTGTATTCTAAAGATAGCTTTAGAAAACATTTTTACTTGAAGTGGGTTTCTCGTCATCATGAATAATATAGGTAGCTCTTCTATAAGCTACAGGCTGTAGGAAAGAGAAGTTGATTTTTCATAACGAGCAGAGCCCTCTAGATCTCTTAACGTGGCATTGAAATTAAGAACAAAATTAATGATTTGTAGTTCTCCACATTGAAGTATTATAATTTATAGAAAAATCTATTATTTTCAACTAATAAGTTTAATAAGAAAATCCCTAAATAAGAAATTAACAGCAGCTTACTTAAAAATGACCTTGTTTTCAAGACCATTTGTTCTCTATGCATCGTTTCTGCATGACCGAGAATAAAATAAATTATATCATTTACAAGATATTTAAAGATTTTCTTGGAGTTATTATTCTGATTTTGATTTTTTTCTCTTGACTAACAAGTTTGTTTTTGTTACTAGAATATTATTAAGTGCAATATCCATTCTCTGGCCAAGTGAGTTAAGGCGTTCGATTCGTAATCTAAGGGTCGCGGATTCGAATCCCGATCGCACCAAACATGCTGGCCCTTTCAGCTGTGAAGGCATTATAATGTGATAGTAAATTACACTATTCGTTCATAAAAGAGTAGCCCTAAGAGTTGGTGTTGGTTGGTGATGACTGGCTGCCTTCCCTCTAGTCTTACATCACTAAATTACGGACGGCTAGCGCATATAGCTACGACACGTACATAGGGACTATGATATTAAAAAATAAACAAGTGATTTGCAGTGCGTCATCTCTTGTGTTTTCCTACAAGTACTCGTTTTTGAGTTTTATTTGAAACATGAATAAACTTAAGGTCTCTATAAATATACCTCTCGTACGAAACAAATTTGTACATTTGCGAGACTAATTATGTTATAAAAGAAACAGTGCAAATGACACAAATAATAAATGATATACCCATGCCTCCTCATTATTCACAGAGGCCTCACTGTACAAGTCAAGCCCGTCTATACAATTACTTCTATGGGTCTTGATAAATCACACGGTTAGCAGAATCAACGGTTAGCAGAATCACACGGTTAGCAGAATCACTTATAGTAGCTGAGCATGATTATCTAGTTTATTCCACAAGCTTTTGCGAATGGCAAATCAAGAATCCAAAGCAGGGCAAGAAACACAAAATCCAATCTCATATATTGGTTTGGCAATCTTGAAAGCTTAGTCTTCGACCCTCATTCACGCCTGAGTGATTTTTAGGGGGCTATTTTTGGCCGTCTTGACATTCTGTTGGTAGGGAGCTATGCCGTATCAAACAGAACACTCTCAGCTCACCCCAAGCCAGCTTTCCAAGTTTAAACTTACATTTTCCATGATTGTGAAAAGAGCTGTATATACACACATACAAACAAAGTTAAGTATTGAATCTGTTCAGGATGATGTAAGGTAATTAGAAGGAGAGAACCTCACAACTTAATCACGTCAAACATAGTTATTGAAACCCCCTCATCAAAAAGCTAACAGAGGGCTGCTGAATGAACCTGTGAAGCATCATATGCACCACTTCTTTTTTTTCTAAGAAAGACTTTTGTGTGATGTTACAATTTAAATTATCTGCGTCATTTTAGAGACTAAAGCACAAGAGGAAGTAACGTAATTTGCAACTGTTGGAAATGAACAAATTCTTCTTCTGACTGGTCCTCGAAATTAGTAAAAGCTCCAAAGTTTAGACAGAAATGTTGATTTTGGCTCCACTGATATGATTATAGACATAAAAACACATTTTTAAGAATGCATCATCTCTGTGAAAGAGAGTTAATTTTGGAAATGTTTTAAATGAGAGTGAAGAAGCTAGTTATGATTATACAGGTCACTGGATTCAAAATAGTTAATATCCTGTTGTTCAGCATAATGACAAACAGGGAATAGAAATAAGGTGTAATTGCAACAGTTATGGTTAGCTCTAGCTACTGAATATAGGTTGAGTCTAACTTGATACTTTGATAAGTACATTCTCAATCAGTTTTGCTTTACTTCAGTCACTCGAAGTGAAAGTGAAGTGTTCTTTGGTAAGTGCTCTATTGGTCTTTCACGCAAGCGGAAAATGCGACCATCAACAGGTTCTAAGAAACAAACAAAAATTAGGAAATTTAAATAAAAAAATAAGTTGGCTGATTTTTAAAGGTAAATTTACATATTGCCCACATTGTACAGTTCTACTTAGTTATAAAATAGTCAAATCGCCACCGTGTTTGAATTATCATATCAATGATCTTTGTTTTGTTGGATGAAAGATTTCGTAGTTTTAAAATTACTCTTCAGCCATCATAGTTAAAAAGAAAATTCATAATATATGAAAGTTTTAATAATCCTTCACAAAACTCTTTGAATCGAAACTTATAAACACTAATAAATATTATTAATGATATTGTAATAATTGTATTATACATTGTAAATTAAAAATAATTTAAGTTTAGGATTCTTAATGAGATACATTTCTTTAATTTCTTTGAAGAATTACATATTTGTGTTGTAGTTGAAGCTAAGATCCAGGATTCGATTCCCTATAGAGGATAAACTGAAGATACCTTATAGTGTAACTTTATTTTAAAACGAACAAAGAAACTACTTTGAGATAATTTTAAAATACCAAACAAAGTTACTACTGGACGTCAGGCAGTATAATTCAGTTGTATTTTGTTCATATTTTAATTTTTTTTAATCAACTAGATATGCAAATTTCGAAATTAAAACTATCTGGCGCTAACTATTTCTGGCATTGGTGTTTTTCGAAATGTCTTGTTAATTCATGTATCAAATGTTATAGCTCTCTATCAATTAGTTTTCAATTGTCACTGTTAAAATAGACCTACTGAAGTATTAAATATTTTAGATGTTTCCTAGTTGTTTGGCATTTCCCTCAGAAGATAAAACCAAAAAATCTTTGCAAGAAAATTGTAAAAATTCGTAACTACGAGAAACCCACTTGAAGTAAAAATATATATCTCAGGACGGCTGGTATTGGTATTAACACTTTCATTAATAAAGCAGAGAACAACGTTTCGATTTTCTTAGATCAGCGAAAGTGTTAAACTTCTTACAATTGTTTCTTTTTATATTTAAAGTAACAAATAATGTTTTTCCATTATATCTTAATTTTAAAATAGTCCTGAGATCTTATAAAATAGTAGTTTTGAATTGTAAAAAATAATTCAGTATGATTTTAAAATAAAATGAATAAAACTGCTGTTATGGTTATTTAGACAAACCAATATCTTATCTAAGATCAAGAATAGTAAACATTTTTTCGTATAATTTTCAGTTTAGTGGCATTAAATATTTAAAAAATAATTTTGTAATGCAAAAATTAACTTTTATATGTACTCATAAGTGGGAATATATTTAAATCTAATATCATCAGGACTCTACTTTAAGTAAGTGAGCAAACCGGTAAATGTAGAAAATGTCACGAGATAAACAGCTGTACTTTTACAAACATTTCCTATTTTTAGAATGTTATGGCTGTGAGAAACTGCTTTCACTTAGTGTTCTTTGTGATCTGTATTCCAGAGAAGTTTTCTAAATATGTCGCAAGAATTTACAAACTTACCAGTATGACGCATAGCACAGAAAGAGGTTTTTTAATGTATATTTTGAAGTTTTTATTTGAAATACGTTTATTTTAAAGCTTTTGATTATTTGCTGTTGTAGCCAGTGGTCGTTTTATCATGGCATTGTCGACATCAGCCTAATTAAAAAGGCTTGCTTACATAATATTAACTCTAACAATATAGACGTGAAATGAATTGTGTATTATAGTACATAGATTAACATTATTCGTGGTTCGTACGGATTCAGGTCTAGTTTTCTAGGACCATCTTTTAGAATGAAAAAGTGGAACGTTAGATTGAAAAAAATTGGCCTTTATCTTTATATGTTTTTAGCAAAGTGTGTGTTACATATAAATTAAGTGCAAGAACACACACTGTATGTGAAGATAATTAATATAAATTAAATTATTTTAATACGTTTTATAAAGTTTAAGTAATAAATAGTTATTCAAATGCATTTCTTGAAAAATAAAACAAAGTTATCATTAGGGTCACATCATTTTTGTTTAAGTGCTTAGAGGGATTATAACATGTTGAGAAATATTCAAATATAACTTCAGGAAAGTTTGAAATGTTTAAGGGTTATGCTTTCATGGCCAGAATACTTGATGTACAATGGACAATTTGAAAATGTCTCAATTTTGTGTAAGTTTTCATACTTAAAGTTTTATTTTACCTAGATTGTCGAAATGCAAAGTTATTACCTGGATTTACAATTTGAGTTTAAACATATTTCATGTGCATATAACCATACTCAATGTTTAGTCTAAACTGCGCGTTATTAACCGCATATTAAGCAAATAATGAATTATTTCACACGCATTTGTTTGTTATCATTCACATTAACCGTAAAAATAGAATTTTCGAACTGGAATTATGTCATCACAAAAGGAAGCACATACAGCTGTTGATTCAACCAGATGAACCTGCCCACAGGAAATGGTGCTATTAACCATACCATATGGTTTCTCCACAATAATTCGACAGTGCAATCTATTCACGAATATTAAATATGTATCTCTAAGTTACCCCTTTAACATATATGTAAATTAGTTGGTTAGAAAATTATTATACTAATAAACTAACTAATTTGCTTAAATTCGTATAAAATTCATTCCTTCTTACCCAGTGGCTCAGCATTGTGCTTTAAAATGTAAGACACGTCACGTGTTTGTGTTTTTTCTTATAACAAAACCACATCGGGGCAATCTGCTCAGCCTACCGCGGGGAATCGAACCCCTAATTTTAGCGTTGTAAATACGGAGACACACCGCTGTACTAGCGGGGGACATGTAAGACATATAACGTTCAATGTCCTCGATGGGCACAGCAAAAATAGCTCATGGTGGAGCTTTCGGTAAAAAAGAAAGAAACACGTTAATTTTTTCACTTCAAAATTCTTTTTATTGTTGTAATTTTAAACCAAATTAAAGATAAAACATATCAGAAATGTTTTTCGTTTAAAGGTTAACATAAAATTAATTGTAAACCTAATGCTGACATGGATATGTTAATGCTTTTCGGAAATGGTAAGTATGATTAACCACTTTTATGATGTACGATAATTACACTTTGACATCTACTGTTTTTTATTGGCTGATTCTGATAACATTTACCGCATCACGTACACGTGCAAACAACGAAGATAATCTGTGTAATAGACGATATTCGTTTTAGTTGAATATATTTTTTCGTTAAGTCTTTCTAATGTGTTATTCTGGTAGTTTGTAATTTAGAAGAGATATGTATCTCCCCAGCACCCGTAAAAGGATCACTGTAAAAGCTACTCTGTGTTGATTAAAAGAAAAAGAAAATGCATACTCCTCGCATCCTCGCTTTTACGATACATTAACCTCCAGCGTAAACGATAATTTTTGGCTATAGAACAAAATATGTGATAAATCTAGATATGTTTACTTGGATTATATTGTTGAACTAATACCAAATATTTGAAACTTATCTTCACATAAAATGGATTCAGCATGTGTTGTTTTTTGCATTCAGCCTGGCGTTACTGTTTTTAATATGTAGTGCTCTGCAGTCTGATAGATATATCGCTTTTATGTACTTTGATTTACTTATAGAGTGATAAAGTGCTTTAACATAAGAAAGTGCTTCTCCTTTCTTTCTTTCTTCTTTCTTTTAAAGATGTTCTGCTGTCACCATTTTATACGAGTAATCGCTTGCTTAGTGAACTGACTAGCCAGGTTATCCATTGCGGAGAAACTTTACCATGATTGCGTCATGATGAGGTCAGGCACGTGTTGTTTCTCGCAATGCGCAAACTATAAATACTTCAGTCTCCATTATTACATAATGAGGATTAGGACGTTGTGGTGTCTGGTTGGGAATTATCGAATTTCTGTAACTTGTAAACGTATTATAAGAAATTGACAGAAAAGCAAAACAGATTAGTGATATAAGAATAAGATACATGTTTTTCGTTGTGTTGATAAAAATAAAACTGACCAATAAAAATGTGTTTATATTTTAAAAAATGATAAAAATGTTTTCATTGAATATAGTTACAGAATTAAAAATTTTAAAATTCTACCTCTTCATGCATGACAGTAAAAATTGATTAATATAATGTGTTATTTTATTAAGAGCATGATATTAGTATTAAGCCTAACATATTTTGACACTACGTAATTAATCCAATTATTTAATGATTTTCAAAAAGAAGAGTTTAACAGTATTTCAACCATACTGTGTCCACCACATCCATCGCCAACGAAGTGTTTCGCTCAGTGAAGAGCTCGTTTGGCCGATTGTGAGAAAAAAAAACACAGGATTGGATTAAACACTATTTAAATGAGTCATTTGATGTAACAAATGGGTCATTTAAATCGAACTTCAACAATTGTACTGCTATGTTTGTTATGTCCCAGACAGCCTGATGAGCTATTTGTTTTCAGCTAAACGCGTTGTCCATAATGGATATGGCAGATACAGCGTGGTTAAAACACTATTATATTCCCATTCTTGAAAACTATTAAGCGACTGGAAAATGTATGTTGTGTTAAAAATATAATAGACCTAACAGTGATATTTCATGGCAAATATAATTAATTATAATCATGTTTCGACACTTTAGAAAAACATTCACACTACCATAATTGCTGTATTAACAATAGGCTTTAACTGACACAAATCAAACTATCTTTTTCACACAGAAATAATAACATTTGTTTTTCAATCACAACTAATCAACGCAGAGTGTTTTCTGCTTTTTTTACGTGTGTACATGTATTCTGTATCAATTATACTCAAGTTGTCATCCGCTGTACGCCCACATTATATACATAACATATTTTAATGTAGGTGAAGGAAGTTTCCAGGTAAGTCTTATTATCTGGTCATGCTAGTTAACTCGTGTTGAGCTAACTCAAATGTTGTATGTTATGAAAACTGGAAAGAAGTAAATCATTAGAGTTTGTTAATTATTCGAAAGTTTTAATGATTAATTATTACTCTCGTAGTAGTAATGTAAGTTTCAACCAGCTATATTTTTGTTAGCGAAACTCAAAAACTTTCAACAAAATTTCTTCATCTGTTTAAAGCTTATTTCTAAAATAATTCTAAAATTTCCGTTTAAAGCGCTTATTTTATTGTTCGTTGTGATACAGCTGACGATGTATTTTGAACTTGATCACACTATCACGCAGACATCACGTGGATCGACGTCTCCCATGTTTAGGTCCTTTAACATAAAATAAGTATGCATCAAGCATTAATGTCACTTTCGTATCACATTACTTCTGTTTTTTACGTTAAAGAAAAACGGAACAAAACCTTATTGGCTAAATAAGTATCCTGTCGTCCCTATGTATGATTTAAGTGAAAGGTTTCTAGAGATATCAGGTTTCGTACTCGTACTGTTTCTCCTCAGACGCGCATCTAGAGCGCTATCATCCTTCTAGATTATTGGCAAAGGGTGACTCAGTAAAGTTCGACCAAAGCGCCACTTGCGGCGATTTTTTTGGCATGCTCTAACTAAACAGCACGCAGAATAAGATACTACACGAAGAATCGCGGTTCTTCTCCTACATTTCACATTTTCAAAAACAATGGGTGTTTTTTTATCCAAGTTTCGTTGGAAAAAACAGGAGTGTACTGAAGGTAAGTCAACGCAAATGTTACATTCTTATCGATAATTGGTTTCCTTATATATTTCCAAATTATAATGGGTTAAGCAAAATGTATTACCAAGTAGACACCCTTTGATGAGCAATTATATAAAAAAAACATTCAGTCGTATTATTTTACTTAATTTGTCATTTAAATAGATTATTAAAAAGCGAAATATTAACCAACGTTTGTGTTGTTTTTTTTTTAGATAGGTATTGATATGGTTTAGCGTGTACAGTTTGCATGTACTTTCTATATCAAATTATCGTAAAGAAAATATTCTATTTCTGCTATAATTTTCAAACTTGTGCTGTACTGTATAGTATGAAGTTTTTGTAATGTCTTTCACAAAGTATCTGCTCTAGTCTAAAAGATACCGTGTCGGTTTCGTGAAACCGGTCAAGACATAACGGTAAGAACAACAAGATTATGAGATCAAGGATTAATAGTTCGCAGCCTGTTGCTGCAAAAATGCGATCCGCTCTAACAGGAACGATCAAATTTCTGAGATCTTTCAAACAAGAGTCGGATGTGAGTGCTGTTAAAAAGCTATGTTTTATTTAGTCTATCAGATTAAGAATGGTTAGGACTTATCTAAAGCTTCTGCTATAAATCCAATCTATAAGCCAACGCAACCTGTTTTACACGTCCAAGAGAAAGAATTTGAGCCGGCTTTAATTTTCACGTATCATCGTACATCAAAATAATCTTTAGTTTTTTGGTCTCACATACAAGCATTGCACTGTGGAAGATGTTACGTTTCCTATTTTACATGGTACTTTCTTTATAAGGAGATGTATTTGTTGAGTCACTATATACTACATTAGTCTTAACATTTTCATGAGTTCTGTATTTGTTTGTCTCCTCGTTTATAACGGTAATATCTTAAAGTAACAGTATTTGAACGTTTTCTTTCCTATAGATGTCTTCAATATTTACGGCTCAGTATTTATTCTCATTCTATCTCATAAAAATCACCATCTTTAAGATGATGTATATATGATAATCTTTTCCCATGTTCGTCAGAGAGGTTTTCACTTTTTTAATGAATAATATTTTTCTTTCTCCTTGTATAAATAGATTCTTATTTTTTGGATAGAGTTTTTGATCATTCCCTTTTTAGCAGAGTCCTCACATTTCAAAACACAATATTTTAATGTTAGTCGTTTCAATAACGTCTTGGGCTTCGCAGGATACACTTTTATCCATCTCTTGGTCTGAAAATGTTCTCGTTACTTTTAAGGTTCGATGCTTATTTGTTTGGGACCTGAAATTCGCAAATTTTCTGACTGATTTTTATCAGGTTTAACTGGTCAACACCAGGAACTTCAGCGTTAATTTCATTTTATCTATTCCAGGTGTGAATCTTTTAAAGAACACGATTAAAAATATGCATGTGAATACAAGTGTTTGTTTTGAAGTTAAGTATAAAGGTACACATAAGTTATCTGTGCTTTGCTTTCCACTGTTATCGAAAACCGGTTTCAAGCGTCTTAAGTCAGTAAACATTCCACTGTGCCATATACATGAGTAACATTAAACAAGCTATTTCTGAAAGTAACAACTTTCGTTTATATCTCTCTTTGGATGTCTATAATATTTATATTATACAGATAAACACAAAAGAAATTGGTTTGAGATTACTATTTCAGTTCTTACCAAAGGGTAAGATATTTCTCCATTAACATGTCACGCTATTTTAAATTGATTCTAGCATTCACAAGTACTTTTTTTTCATTGCGGACGTAAGGATTTCTCATGATGTTTAAAAGTAGGCTTGGGATCTCCAGAAAGCTGAAGTAAATATAATTCTTCAACGAGACATAACACAGCTTTGAGTTTTAGGAAAAATATAGAGATATAAATTTTATGATAAAATATATAGAGAAAAACGTTTAACAGGGCCATGAGAATATTATTTTTTTGCTATGCAAATCAGCCCACGTACCTTCTAGCTAGTAAGGGTCGACTAAACGATGCGAATTTTGGAATCAACCCAGGTTTGTGTTATCTGTACAGAGTTTCCAACTTTATGACGTTTATTATTTATCTTGGTCCTTTCTTTTTTCCTCATTAAAACCGTATATATGTTCAAACATACACGTGCTAATACAAAAAAGTGTAAAAAATAGGACTCTTTCTCAGATCTGTCCATCATGGCGAGATGGGTTAAGGCGTTCGACTCGTGGGTTCGAATCCCGGTCGCACCAAACATGCTTGCCCTTTCAGCCATGGGGGTGTTATAATGTGACGGTCAATATATTCGTGGGTAAAGAATAGCCCAAGAGTTGGCTGTGGGTGGTGATGACTAGCTGCCTTCCCTCACGTCTTACATTGCTTAATTAGGTACGGCTGGCTAGCGCAGATAGTCCTAGAATAGCTTTGCGCGAAATTAAAATAAACAAACAAATCCTCAGATCCTCGACACTTTAATACAATTAAGAATACACCATTCGAGACAAATCTTGACATCTACTATCTTCAAAATGTGATGAGAATTAAGGTAAAATTCCCAATCAAGTAACACATATAATTCATCAACGAATTTATATTTTTCATGTATGTTGCGTGGGTCTTCTGAAGCAGAAAAGTTTTAATTCAGTTTTTACTTTGTAGTTCCATTTCTTGAAGCTTCGTCAAGAACACTTCCGCTATGTTTTATCCGGTGTAGGTGTACCATCCATATCCTATACAACATAATTATTAAACAAATTATTCAATACTGTGTTCTTCGCTCATAAACGAACAAGGTAGACCAAATAAATAGTGGGCTGGGTGTATAAAAGTAGACTTGTTGATTGTGTTCTATAGGAGTTAGATAAGTTTTCACACAAAATGTTTGAAACAGTTTTGTTGAAATTTCCATTCCAGGTATGTCTCCTCCACTTATCAGTAATATCTTTTATCAAGTCACAAGAAGAAGTAAACATTTAAAACATTATTTAGTATTACTTATAACATTTAGGAATGAATTAATCACACACACTTTTATAGTTAGTTAATTAATTATACCTCTATCTTTAAAACTTTGGAAATCTAAGTTATAGCTTTATTTGCTTTACAGTTGATATGGCATTTTTGTAAGACTTCACCCTGTCACATAAGAATCATAAACTGGATTTGGATATTCAGTAAAACAATGTTGTTACAAAATATCCAGCTCTATGATTTTCACCAGCATCATAGTTCTATTCTTCATTTTACTTCAATAACAGCGAGATAAGTCTAAAATCAGGGGTTCGATTCCTCTCGGTGGACTCAGCAGATAGCCCGATGTGGCTTTGCTATAAGAAAACACACGTACACAAATAAGAAGCAAAAATACAACTTATAAAGTTTTACACTAAGGCCTGCCATCAGGTGTCTTAATTCTTAATGACGTTATAATGTCTTTGACTGTATTAGGAGTGAAACTGTATGAAGCAAGTATGAGATATAGAGGTATATGCTGATGTAACGAAATCAAAAGAGAACAGCACGTGCCAGTTTAAAGTCTAAGCTCATTTTCTTGCTTATATTTGTGAAATGTCGAACAAGCTTATCAGTGTCAAGTTTGGCTGCTAACAACAGTATTTTGTATAATTATTGTAAGCATTTAAGTATTGTGTGTATAATAGTCAAAGCAAACTATGCTGAAGGCGTAACAGGTAGACTGTGGAATAGTTGCTATTTGAAAATCGGTATTCGTAATTCTGTTCTCAAATGGTATAATAGTTTCGGTAAATTAACCGAAATTCTATGAAAATATAGTTGGAAATTTCTGTCAATGTTCGAAAACTAATGAACAATACATCCTTTTATGAATATAGTACAGCAATAACTGGTCATCAAGCAAGGCTAAAACCAAAACTTATAAATTTCCTTAAAAACAAATTCTGGATATCACACGATTAGACCTAAGCATCTCATATCCTATACGTTCATAGTTTATATGTACATATATACATATATTGTATATCGTAAGGAATCTATCTTGTAACTAATTTAATATTGTATACTTATTTTAACATCTACGTTTGTTTCAGTTCAGCGCATGGCCAAGCGTGTTAAGGCGTGCGACTCGTAATCTGAGGGTTGCGGGTTCGCATCCCGGTCGCGCCAAACATGCTCGCCCTTTCAGCTGTGGGGGCGTTATAATGTTACGGTCAATCCAACTATTCGTTGGTAAAAAAGTAGCCCAAGAGTTGGCAGTGGGTGGTGATGACTAGCTACCTTCCCTCTTGTTTTACACTGCTAAATTAGGGACGGCTAGCACAGATAGCCCTCGAGTAACTTTGTGCGAAATTACAAATCAAACAAATCAAGTTCAGTGGACGTAATTTACAGTGTTAAGTATGTATTGCGAAAATCCAGCTTATTCTCTGAACGTTTGATACATAACGATATTCAATTAACTTTTTAAGTAAAATTAAAATTTCAGGCTATTCAAGGCCGTGATATTTAAAATAATAAATAAGAAACTCGTTTGAGATAAGTTAAAATGCGTAACATAACAAACTGGAGGACGTACGGTGATTTGAATCAGAGAAACAATTCTGTCCAAATTCAAATTGTAAGTCAATTGATATTTATCACTTCCAAAAAAAATTGATAGTGTGAGATTATTAAGATCTTTTAAATCACCCTCTCTCGAACAAAATTCTTTGAACTAGAGCTTAAGAAATCAATGAAAAAATGAACTAAAAAAGTATCATTGAAATACTAGTCGATGATGATTTGTTGTCTCATGAAACTTTAGGGGAGTACTCTAATGTCTCTACTAGCCAATCAGAGTTGATTGATAAAGAAAACTAAGAAATGCAGTTAAAATTCAAACAAATTGATCTTGAACAAACTCATATCAAAGCAGAAAGAGACAGTACACATATCGAGGTTGAACAAGCCCATAACAAAGCTGAAAAATAAATGTGGCTAAAAGAAATAGAGTTCAGACGTAACAGAGATCGACCACGGCAAAATTACAACTTTGAATTCAGTTGGAATATTTAACTACTATCGTGTAATGAAAAGTAAATTAATAAATACGGTTAAAATTTTTGAGAAAATTACCAAAACCATGAAATGGCTCACTGAAAACTAGTTATCATTGTTACAGAGTGTTTTAACAGCTAAGTCACAAAAAGCTTATGCTGTTCTTTCTCTACAAGATTTTATAGATTATGATAAGGTTAAAGCAGCTATTCTCAAAGCACACTAGTTATCACGAGAAGCTTATCGCCAAAATTTCAAGGTTATTGCAAGCAAGACAATTTAACTTATGTGGAATTTGTTCAAAAATAAAAAAGAGGTTTATTTTGATCGACGGTGTAATTTTATGCATATTGGCAACAGTTTCAACAAACTAAGACAATTATATATAATAGACGTATATAAACGCTGTGCAAGTGATGACCTCAAAACTTACTTGGGTGTAAAGAAAGTTGAAACACAACAGGAAGCAGCTGCTCTTTCCACTGATTACACTTTAACACATAAAATTACTTTTCATGAATAGAAACTCCCGCCGACCAAGTACAAACCTATACCTGTTCAGTCCACTAAAGTTGAAGATTCTTTTTAAAAAGAAGTCCATCTCCTCTAGTTGAGAATCTTCTGATATTCAGGAGATATCAAAACCATCAAGACCTGTCTGTCCTTTCTTGTAAAATCCTAGTCATGTTATGTTCGAATGTTGGTGTTTGAAAAAGATAATATTTGTTCCCGTAATATAGAGGCAACACCTAGTGTGTTTGTATCTACATATGGACATAGTTTTACCAGATCACCTGATGTTGTTGAGTTGGCTGATGATGAAAAGGATGATTTGGTTTGGGAGGAATATAGACCTTTTGTATTTGCTGCTTTTGTGTCTTTGACAAATGACAATGCTAGTTCCATAACTATATGTATTCTATATTCTTTCTTGTTAGAAGGTATTTTGTCTTTAGATTCGGATTCTGCCACTGGTGAATCTTTTAATGCTCAGGGTATTGAGAGTAGCTTTACTAATGTTGCATTTCATAATATTATTCAGTATCAGACCTAGTTTCGGTACAAGCTGTGGTTTGAGTAGCACCTACTGTACTTTGCTAATAGAGGGCGTACCATTATTGTTGGTAAACGATTTGGCTGAGGGAAGAGCATACGTCGCTTCTTATCCAGTATAAATACTAACAGAATATCAGGATTCTTTATAAAGCTTTAAGTTGTATCAGAATTCTATGGAAATATATATAGTATACAGATGATACCTAACTCGAAATCATATAATTTAAAGGGTCATAAGGAATCCCGGTATTCAGTTAATGTTTGTATTAGATTAGATATATTTGATGAAGCACAGACTTGTAATATGAAGATCGAGGATCAAAAGTTCGAATCTCCGTCATAAAACATGCTCATCCTGTATGATTGCAAGCTCTGCCAGCCACTCGAGTGTAAGCACTATTGGCTTATAATAATTCCTGCCGACCTCTAAATAGTTAGACTTAAAATAGTAGAGGAAGAGGGGCGGTCACGAACATGCAATTAAAGCTCAAAAAGAGCTTATTTATTCAGATAAATCTATTACAATACACAATGCATATACATAAACTGGAAATTAGTTATGAGATACCTGAATTTGAACGTTTGATGTAAGGAATTTTATTTTTTATCGAAAATCACAGGCTTTGGTTCTAGCGCTGCTTTATGACTACTCATTGCTGACACAAAGCCACTAAAGAAAGCATCGTTTATTAGTTTTTGAACATTAACATAAATTTTTATGTACCGAAATAATGGCTGACGTGCGTAAAAAATGGGAGAGTAATTCGTTAAATGAATTACAAAAACTAGAATCTGGATAACCTCTGCACTTTTATGGTTATTTCACTTCTAACAAAGCCACATGGGGCTACCTGCTGACCCCACCTGGGAGAATGGAACTGCTGAGTGAAGCGTTGTAAAGCTGTAGACTTACCGGTGTACCAGCGAAAAGCACACTTTTTTGAAAAATACACAGAAAATATTTATACATGTATGTATCAAGTTAGAAAAAAACAAGGAAAACCAAGCGGTTATAAAAATTTTATGAGATGCTGAGAATTATTAATGATTCTTAGGTTGCCCAATGATTTACTTCTACAAGTCAGCTTTTATTACTGTTTTTTATTTTAATAGTCACGAGCTTTAATGTCTGGTAGATTTTGAAGTGCTTAAACGTCTATCACATTATCGTATAAATTGGTAAAGAAGTTCTATTTTGGACATGCTCGTTGGAATGAATAATTTTGAACACGCTGATAATGCGAAATGGGTTAAGGAAAACGCATGATGAATCGTTCTGTTTTAAAACAAGGCCTTGCGTTCGATCTTTTATCATGGTAAGGATCATTTCATAAAGCTCTGAAAGAAAGATCAGATGTGAATATTGCCCCGTTGATGTTATTGTTCTATCAGAGTCATGAATGCGTGCGTGTCAATTACATTGAATTTTTCTCTTGAGAACCAATATTCACTCAGAGAATGACTGTTTTTCAGTGGCGAAGCTAGCACTTCAAATTCATTAATTATATATTGATTTGAATTAAAACGCATGTTTTGAACTCAGAATTTCTAGTAATGGTTTATTTAGCTCAAGTGTGTACAGTTATTTTTTTAAATGTTTCTCCAGCTTAAATAAGCAATCGGCTATATAAACGAATCTTAAATTTATTACCCCGTTAATACAGCGATAAGTCTACGAATTTATAACGCTAAAATCAGTGGTTCGATTATCCTCAGTGAATCCTTAAATTTTATGTTTTGTATACATAAAAAAAAATGTTATTACTACACTTAAGAAAATATTTTTGATTATAGGTCACGTGTTTCACACATGCGCAACAAACGCTGAAATACTCGTTTTCGAACACAAACACTAGTTGTTGTTGTTTTGGAATTAAGCACAAAGCTACACAATGGGCTATCTGTGCTCTGCCCACCACGGGTATCGAAACCCGGATTTTAGCGTATAAGTCCGCAGACATACCGCTGAGCCACTGGGGGGCCAAACACTAGTCAAGTAATAATATGGATCTGGAAATAGCCTTGTTATATATAAAGTTAATATAGCAGTAAACTAAACCTTATATGAATACTGGGATAAATGCAACCAATTTTCTCGAATAACCTAAATCTGTTTTCTACTTAACGTAAAGGATTAGTTAACTTGTGTTAACATAACTATGTTATGTCTACAAAATAACTTATTTGTTGAATAACCTATTTTTGTTTGTGCAGTGTGCATACGTGCATGACATGCTAACAGCTCGGGGTAACATAAGGAAGCGTATATGGGACCCACGCATGTTGATCAGGTTCCTTTCGGTGACCGCCAAACAGTGAGTCATAGTAAGAACTGTGCAGTCTTTAAAAGGTAAAGATCTGTATTCTAACTGAATATGCTTCTTACGTGAGTGTGTTCTTCTCTAGTGGCTTAGCAGTAAGCTTAAGCGCATATAACGATACAATTCAGATTCGATTCCTGCGGTTGGCATGTCACAAATAGCTTTTGTACGATTTTGTGTTTTACAGCTACACAAAAAGAGAAAAATAAAAAGCATTTTTAAACTGTTTCTAATGCACAAATGGTTAAACGTTAGCTTTTGCAGTGCATTTATATATATGTACAATATGACACATTAATTTTATAAAATTAGCAGAACTTCAAACGACTCGTATTCATATCTCGTATGAACAAGAGTTGTTTTAGATCGTACAATTTTATTGTTGTACTTTGTGACCATAGAGACAGCTGTAGAAAAGCAATAGTTAAAAAAGGCCTATTTTGAACAATACAGGGTGTTAAATAATGTGTTTACTTGTAACTGCTAATTAAGAAGCTAGTAAATCAATCAAGAAAGAATTTGTTTCATTAAAATAACTAGAACCTCGCTGAGACAGCGGTACGTCGACAGACTTACAACACTAAATTCTGAGCGTCGATACCCTCGCAATGGACATAACTCAGCCCAATGTGTCTTTGGTCTAACAGTAACAAACAAAATAACAGTATGTTTGGTTTTTCACATTTTTTTGTGAAGTCAAATCATGTTCCTACTGTTAAGAAACCAATTTTCATTGAAAATCTAAGAAAGTCTTAACTTTAATCAAGTTGCTTTCGGAACTTTATATGTTCATTTAAACTCAGGTTATAGTTACACTATAAGCTACTTATATATAGCCAGACATTCATGGAAACACGCAACTAATCTAGATCAAATGTTCAGGGAATGACTAATGTTTTATCCTTGAAGCGAGAACAACAACTCACTGAAATTACAGGTGGAACGTTTTTTATTCAACGATCCATAACTATTCAAACATTTCATGGAAACTAACTTGGAAAATACATTTTGATTTATTTAAGGACATTATAAAAATAAAATGTAATCTGTAACGTCATACAGTATTGGTATTAGGAAAATGCAGCGTCAAATATATTATTTTACGGACTGTTTTAAGTTACTAATCCTCCGATGGGTCAGTGGTAAGTTTAAAAACTTACAAAACTAAAATTCTGGGTTCGATACTCCGCGGTGTACATACCAGATAATATAAAGTGGCTTTGTTTGAAACGAAGAAGTAAAATATTCATGTTTGTGTATCGTATGTCCTTCACGTTTACATTTGACACAGCAGTCTGTAAAGTAAATAGCTACAGAGCCCAAATACATAATTTTGTTATTTTGTTTAAAAATACTCTATGAATTTCTTTAACCTGTTGACTGCCAAGTATTTCAGCTGCTATAATAAAACTTTAATTCTTCTTCATTTTGTAAGTTTTTTCGTGACGCCATTTTGGATCGAAAGTGAAACAATTTGTAAGTAGGTCAAATGCATGTATGGTGCTGATATCTAGTGTTGAAATTAGGTATTATTGAGAACGAATTAACTCATCCGTGGCACTGTTTTACCGATCGGCTTGGACGAGATATCACGACTACGGCACTGAACAGGTTAAAAAAAGAATTGCAGGCACGGACAAGCAAAAATTTCTAAATACTTGCTTTATGTTACACATAGATATAGTATATTAAGGAAAACACACACACACAAAACTAGTGTTTAGATATAGTCGTACGTTTGTTCGAACAAGTCGCCACACCCATTACTATAATGGTTTTGTTCCACTTTGAAGTTATTACAGGGCTTGACTCTTATTCTTATGATGCATCCACAATAAATGTGGAATATGCTTTATTCTCTTGGCTCCACTTTGTAGCCACTTTTTAATGAATATTCGAATTTGCAATGAATATCTTTATAAAAATAAGTTATTTATTCAATTAATTAACATTTTCGACTGTCTGTGAGATTATAAATAAATTAATATTGCGTTTAGTTAATTTGTCATTCGTCACAAATTTGAAAAATAAAGACATATCGTTTGTCTACATTTTATTTGAGTGTTTGAAAACCCATCTGAAACAAAGGGCTCGGAAAAGTCTCTATTTATTTTTATTTTTGACGAAAACCATTTGCAATTGAATCTTGCCATCTAGAGAAATTCTTATGCACCTTGATTTACATAAATATAAGGCTAATGTATTGAAACTTTTTAAGTGATATGGTGATTCACAGGATGACTCAGAATCGTATTTTCAAGTACACGTTTTTAACTTATAGCTTCATCTCTTGACCGATTTCAGATCTATTTACAGCCGCGTCTGGACCCGGCATGGCCAGGTGGTTAAGACACTCGACTCGTAATCTGAGGGTCATGGGTTCAAATCCCCGTCACATCGAACATGCTCGCCTTTTCAGCAATGGGTCGTTATAATGTGACGGTCAATCCCCCTATTTATTGGTAAAAGAGTAGCCCAAGAGTTGGTGGTGGGTAGTGATGACTAGCTGCCTTCCCTCTCGTCGTACATTGCTAAATTAAAGACGGCTAGCACAGAGAGCCCTCGTGTAGCTTTGCACAAAATTCAAAACAAACCAAACAGCCGCGTTTAATGAGGATTCCTTCTTGTTTTTATTTGTTTCATGATAATATACTTCATGTCTAATAATATTTATGATACTTTTAACTTTAGTGAAATATATTTGAAATTAACAGTTAATATTTAAAATAACACAAAATACTCAACCTCATATTATAATTTTCTGGTTAAGTGACAGTATATAATAAGTTTCCTATAATACCCTCTATTTAATAATATTTTAATCTGCCTATCAGTCTCGTAAATGTGTCGTAAACGTAATATTGTATAACACTAACTACAATTACAAAAACTGGACCTTAATGTGACTAGACAACACTGACTTAATGATTTAGGTATTTTAAAACGATACACTATGCAGTTAATAGTGTAGTTTTGATTTAGTTTTAAATAAAGTTTAGGCAAAAATTAATAGACGTAGGAATTAAACGATTTTAGAAAGTTTATTTGTTTAGACCGTGAGTTGAGTTTTATCTCTCACACACTAAACAAAAGTTACTAAAGACAAAAGTGTATCGTTATGTATGTATCCTGAATATTGTTAATTATATAGAAAAGTTAAAAATAAATAATCAATAAAAACATTTTTCACCTCGCAAAACTGTTTAAATGACGTTGTTTTTCAAATTACTTTTAACTCAATAAAAGATTATAGTACGTTATAACATAAGTATACTTGCTAGTATGCACAGTAAGTTATAACATAAGTATACTTGCTAGTATGCACAGTAAGTTGTAACATAAATATACTTGCTAGTATGCACAGTAAGTTATAACATAAGTATACTTGCTAGTATGCACAGTAAGTTATAACATAAATATACTTGCTAGTATGCACAGTTAGTTATTAAATAAGTATATTATTATTATGGATGAGTTACAATTTAAATATACTTGCTAATAATGAGTTTAAATGTTATGCACACTAAAATGCCAAAATTATTTTTTCAAAGTAGCGCAGCGGAAAGCCAGCATGTTTATACTGATAAAAACCGGGTTTCGATCCCTGTATTGGGCTCAGGTCAACTCATTCATTGTGTTGATTTGTACTTAACAATAAATGAATTTAAAAAATCAGAATTATTTGAACAACGTAGCTCCAGTTAATTGTGGATAGAACACCACTGGAAGTGGTTTATAGAAGTAGTTGTAACTGTTGTTATTCTTAGTGCAAAACTACACAATAAATAATTTGCATTCTGTCTACCACTGAGAACCTGACTTTAGCGTTTTAAGTCTGTAAACGTAAGTCTAACTCCCTAGGAGAATTATTACAATAAAAAGTTGTTGTGAACAACACTTGTGACAGATTTAACGAGTGACATAATAGCCAACTATCACTAGATCAATTTTTTTTTTCAAAATTTGTAATTAACATCCTGTCTTTTGACGTTTATTTTGTTCACAGGTGTACGTACTTAGTGGGCGATATTTCAACTATAGAACGTTTTTTTTGTGTTTTTAAGTTATCCTAGGGCATATTATGTATATAGAGAGAGCTTTTGCCAATTTTTTGTTGAGTGTTAAATTTCGATGTGAGAAAACTTGTTTGTTTGTTTGCAGTTAAACAAAACTACACAATGGATTACCTGTGCTGTGCTCAATGGGTAAATTGTGAATACGTATTAATTTGTTTTCCATTTATTTCTTTAACACTTCTAGTTAACACTTACACTGTATGTTCTAAATACTCCATGTGTTACGGATCTTGTTACTTAAACTAATTTTGACTTCATAGTAAGCAGAAGAACACGATATCATCCGACTTAGTCTTCCTTCCTTTGCTCATTTTCACCAGTCTGAAGAGGCTTCTTCTATTAAGGCTAATCTCATATTTTCACTCGTTAAAAATCAGGTCGTGTTCTGAGATGAGACAAGTGTAATTTAATCAAGCTATGATTCATGTCTAAAAGCTGACAATAAAGCAGTTGGAAATGTAGTAGAGCTGAGAAATTAACTGGTTGTTTTTTTATTCTTTGTGGTGATGTCAGATACCATCTTGATATTTCAGTTAGAAAAGATTTCATTTGCTCGATAATCAGGGACAAATATTCACTTGCAATTAAACAACTCATTCATAAAATATCATAAAGTAGCCCTATGATATTAGTGACATAATTATAACTTTTGAAGGAAAAACGCTTCCTGTCACTGCTATGATTTGTTCTGAAAGATTCTCGGATGCCGGTAGTATTTTAAAAGTACGGCCATTTTTAGGAGTGTAAATGGGGGCTCAGATAGTGAAGAACTTATTTCTCAGAGTTAATACTTTGTTATTGCTCCATTGCTACCTACTGTGCCATGCTAAATATGGATGGTGCCCTAAGAGTCTCGAGGCTGTTGGTTGTTGTTTTTGAATTTCGCACAAAGCTACTCGAGGGCTATCTGTGCTAGCCATTCCTAATTTAGCAGTGTAAGACTAGAGGAAAGGCAGCTAGTCATCACCACCCACCGCCAACTCTTGGGCTACTCTTTTATCAACGAATAGTGGGATTGACCGTCACATTATAACGCCACCACGGCTGAAAGGGCGAGCATGTTTGGCGCGACGGGGATGTCTCGAGGCTGAAAATTCGGATAGTTTAGAGACCATACACAACAGTGCAACTGTTGGGAAATTTTTCTATTTCTTTTTGGCGATTAATAAATCTTTTGATGCTAATTTATTTCCCTAAGTTTATAGTTCTTATTTACGTATTTGTTTATTCATACTCTTCTTGACTGTTTGATACGAATAAATATTGATGCTGTTTACATTTTCATTGACAAAAGCACTTACTTTGCGACACTGTTATCTTTTATGACAGTTTTCAGATGTAGTATTAGTTTTAGTGGCTTTCATTGCAGGATTTTCAGTAACATATTAAAATTATATCTAAGTCAGCCAATAAACGCCTATGTTTTGTCAATTCTATTCAGTCTTCCTGCACGTGGACCAGAATTGCAGTTTTAAATCACTATAAATGTTGATTTCATATATATATATATCTTAATATTGGCTTTGGAATTCTCCATTTTAGACTTTCTTAGTTATATCACTCTGGTCAGTATCATTTTCTCTATTTCAGTACTGTTTCCCTTCTTCAGGTTATAGGTATTATTGTATGATTGCTACTATTGTAGCATTTTGAGCAATTGTAACCTTTTGTCACTTGTTATCATTAATAATAATTGATTATTTCTCTGTGTGGATTTTAATATTCATCACCAGTTGAGGTTGTAGAGTTCCACTCATTCTGTTTCAAATGGCTTAAGTCTGTGCGATAAAGTTAAAAAATGCAACAGGTCAAGGTAAGCTGAAGAAAATTTTGCTGCACATTTGCAAAAGATACTCCTGCGCTTCTAGAATTTGGAATACTTTTTACCACTTATCCATGTATTACACAAACCTGTGAATACTATGTTTTCATAATAGCTATTTTTATTTCTTCTTTTCAACAAGATATAATAGAGTTCCTCAGGCTTAAAGCTTAGTGCAATTATTTTTAACGTTTATTGATGAGGTTTTAAATTGTCACGTTTTAATTGCGAAAATATATGTATATGTATATACATATAAGTAGACCAGCTTTTCTTAATGACAGTTACAACTAATGGTAACCACCAAATAATTTCATCTTTTTTTAAGTCAATAATGCTTTGAGCCAATGAGATATTTATCCAACAACTGACTCAGTCTTTTCTCAGTGTCTGAGAAGTTGAACAAGTTTGTCCCAGATTTTCTTTTCAGTTTATAAAAAGACAGTTCGATTACTGGTATTTGTATCTCTGTGTAAAAGGTTGATATTCGTTTTGTTTCTAAGTTCATCCACACATTTAGTTTAGGCTAGTCGTTTGAGCTTCGACATTTACCATCAGTCACACTTATCTATTTAAATAAGAATACAGTCGCGAGTGGAACACACGTCACTACCTCGAGGAGTTTACAGTTAGGATAAAGAATACCTCAGAGACGGTGATCACGTGAAACATTGATATTTAACAATACTCTCTTTAAAGCCAAATATATTAGTTGTCGACTTAACTGAATTAATCTATCAGCAATTTCTAATGGCTACTTTATTATTTTTAACAATTCTTCAACCACTGTATTAATATGTATAAGTATACTTTGATATAGTCAGTTACTAGTGATATTATACATTTAGTTTCTTGATTACATTAATCGACTAAGAGAATTAACGTGGGTAACTTACATCAAAGTTGAAGTGGCGAACTAGCTTCTTTGAATATCAGCTACTTTCAAAATCTTGAACTTGTTGCTTATTTTCTGTTATGAAAAACTGAACTGTGAACAACTTCTCAACAGAACTGGAATTTCGTCCTGAGGAGAACAGCTGAACAGCACGAATTTTTAAATATTTTCTCAGTATCCTAAGGAATTTTTAAATAGTGAGCCTAGCCAACCGCAGATAGTTTTCACACTTCATTAGTTAAATATATATGCTTAAACGGCTCGTTTGGGTTGAGAAAATATTTTACATAGAAGAGCGAACAACGTTTCGACCTTCTATGTAAAATATCTTCTCAACCCAAACAAGCCATTTAAGCATATATATTTCTCTAAAAGTGTGTTTTCTCAACATCACTAACTTCATTGATTAATTTCTATAATTTATCATTGTTCCCCCCCAAAAAAAAACTCTCAAGTAATTGGCTGTCTTTTGGGAGAAGTAAATCGATGGCTTTCTAATTTAGATAACTACATCACAATCTATAATGTATACTGATCCAAGAGTTCTGACCATGGTAGTTAACCCTGACTTTCTTATAGCTGCCACTGTACTAAGAGGTTAGCGTCATCAGTTCTTCATGCTTTATTTATATTGTGTTTTTTAGTTGTATTAAGTGTCGTTATTATGGCTATGAATAATATTTTTTCTATTGTTAGTTGGTGAACTGTACGTCGCCGGTTTTAATATAGATCTAGGCAATTTTTCATAAGCCATTTTCTTTGTATGACGACATGAAGACCATAATCTTTCTTTACTGTTTTTTCTCAATTTTTATTTATTTATTGGAGCAACTGTATGAAATGTCTACTATTTCCAATTGTTTCAATAATCCATCAACGCGTCTCCCATTTTTCTTACATAATATCATATGTTATGAAAACTCTTGAACATGTTGCCATTAAATAACTTAGATGATCACTTGTTACCAGATGGACATACAGGGCTAAAGTTCATAGTGGGCAGAGCACAGATAGCTCATTGTGTAATTTTGCTCTTAACTTAAAACAAACAAACAAATAAACGGAGTACCCTTCAACTATTTGGTCAGCCTAAAAACATCTGTAGCTATAACATTTGCAAGGAAGAATTTTGCTTTTGCTATCTTTTTGAACCATTAGGTACCTTTTGATACTATGAGGGTTGAGGGGTTACTTCAGTGATTCAGCAATAAGTTTAAAGGCTTGTAATGCTAAAAAGCGAGTTTTAGTACTTATGGTTTGCACAATATAGATAGTCTATTGCTTGCTTTGTGCTTACCAACAAACAAACTTCATGAACTTCAAAATATATTAAGGATAAATGTTCTGCTGACTGATAATAGATTTTCACAACAGAATATTCTGTGTCAAAGTAGATAAAATATGGTTTTCTTCTTTTTAACAAAATAAAATAGATTTCCTCAGGCTTGAAGCTAAGTGCAATTATTTTCAACGCTTATTGATGAGTTTCTTAGTTTTCTTAATGCAAAGATTCTGCAAAAATATTTATTTTTGGTTGCCAACAAGAAACAGAGACGAAACTTTGGAATGGCGTGCTTCTCACTTATTATTTATCATCTAAATATTAAAATAATAAGAAATCACAATGGATAAGTTCATTTAGTCGGTTCACTTCACTTTTAGAGTCTGTTTAACTTTAATCAGTGCTTAAGTCTCCTGTTCAAATCTCTTTCTAAGGAAAGGGTAATTACCCTTCCCTGCTTATTCTACACTAATCTACAGTATTATGCACTATTTTTATTATTCGGATTCTACTGCTCTTTCAAAGTGAATACATAATTCTGAGTTTACTGTACTATACACCTGCTTGAAAGTTTCGAAATGTGTTACTGTCTCTACACTGCAAATTTACAAATGAACCACGTTTAAATCATTGTAGGCTTTTTTTTACTTGATTATTTAATGAAATTGGGGCAGACTACTTTTACATTTAGCAATCTGTTACGACATTGACATATTGTTTACTGCTGTAACAATTTATTTTCACGGATAGATTTAGCACGAGACTTGCAGATTGAATGTCTCGTACTCTAACCACCAGGTTGCCCCAAGCCGACAGAGGAAGAATTGTTACATTTGATAAATCTTGTATTCATACAAGATCATAAATATAAATAAAACATCCTTTAATAGAATCGGGATGAATTAATACAACAGAACAGATATTTATCTTCTATACCCTGTAAACTGGAGAATGAATAAACTAACAAACGAAAGAACACGTTTATTCATTTAACCATCAGATAACGAGACAAATCTATCCTTCCCGTCATACTAAATATGCTCGCTCTTTCAGCCGTGGGGGCGTTAATCTGTGACGGTCAATCCCACTATTCATTGATAAAAGAGTAGCTCAAGAGCTGGCGATGGGTGATGATGAATAGTTGCCTTCCCTCTAGTATTGCGCTACTAAATTAGGACCAGCAAGCGCAAGTAATTCTCGTGTAGCTTTGCGCGAAATTCAAAAACAAACAAATCAATCTTATACGTCCTACCTTGTCTAAAACGTCGTTGTTTGTGTTCGCCGTGCTAACAATATGTAAATATCTGTTTATTTATGTAACTTGATAACACAAGAAAGAAGTTACAACAAAGAATTTGAAAAGTGTTCAGTATTTATAATCGGCGATTGTAAAAGCACATTTTACAAAACTAATGGCTTTCTCAAAATCGAAAAAGACCAACATCATAAATATTTTTCTAACTGATTGGGATTCTGCACATGAAATGTTTATAAAAGAAAATACGTAAATCATTCCTCGTTCTACAACAGAAACAGAATTACACTGAAACCAAAACTAGTATGCGAACTATCTTCATTGCCTGCAGCATTTTACTCATAATATTCATACATATATAATTTTTAAGTAGTATGAATAGCGAAGAATCAACTGAAATGCGTTTTCAACAAAGACATAAAAAGTGTTCGCGTCGCACAAATGATTTTTTATGGAATTTTCCCTTTAACGTGGCCACGTGGTCGGGGCGCTCCACTCGCAATCTGATGGTTGCCGGTTTGAAAAATCGTCGTACCAAACATATTCGCTCTTTTAGCCGTGGGAACGTTATAATGTGACTGTTACTTCTACCACTATTATTTGGTAAAAGATTAACCTAAGAGTGACGGTAGGTGGTGATGACTAGTTGCCTTTTATCTAGTCTTTCACTCCAAAATTAAAAACAGCTGGCACAGATAGCTCTCTTGTAATTTTGCGCAAAATTCAAAACAACCCAACCTTTTCAATAAGAGATAGATTATCAGTTATTAGTTTTGTACTGTTTAACGATTTAAGAATGGCTAAATCTGGCGTGTCTTGTCTGTAGGTACTTACAAGATCACACATATAGCCCTTTGTGTAGTCTTGTGCTTCATTTCAAACAAACAAACTGACACGTCGTTAAATGGCCCAGGATAATGAGAGGTAATATGATTCCAGAGGTTGTTGATATTTAACACATTACTAAGTTTCAACTCGTTTCTGTCGTACACCTACTATTTATTTGAATTACATTTAGTAGATACTGATATCCAGCATATCATTAACACTTTAAAGATTCTATAACTGCAATGTTTCTTTTTTATAATATTATACCACTGGCTACTTTCAATAATTATTATAACATATTTTTTTTAGACTTTGATGGTTGTAATTTGTTGTGATGCTTGATCGCGTACTTACAGTTAATGTTATTTTATTGTTTGACGTATCAATATTCATTTTTGTTTTAGTTTTTTAAATTTCTTGCAAAGCTATACAAGGACTATCTGCGTTAGCAGTCTCTAATTTAACAGTGTAAGACTAGGGCAGCAGTTATCACCACCCACAGCTAACTCATGGGCTACTCATTTACCAACGAATAGTGGAAATTACCGTCACATTGTAACGCCTAGTTGTAAAGAAAAGTATTCCGTACTTTGAGAGTTATAAGAGTAAAGTCTAATCTCATTGTCTGGTGAGATAACAGAATCCAAACAATTGGTGTGGGTTTTCATTACCGGCTGCTTTTCTTCTTGCTTATCAGTTAAAATTCGAGACATCTAAGAGCAGACTGTCGTATGTGGTGGACACAGCAGATGGCCCAATGTGACTTTGCTCTAAAACAAACAAACCCAATCTTAAAACTGGTTCATGTCCAAGATTTCGTATTAGTGTTTTGTTACTGTCTTAGAGATTATTGTTTAAGAGATAATCGTATTTACAAAACCTTTAGTCACATAATTATTTTGAAATTTACTTGAGAAACATTTGAAGTACGACAAACCCTTGTTGGTAGAGACAGACAAAAATATGTACAAAAACAATGTAGTAGCTATATATTGTTCAAAGTGTTCACAATATTATTCTATTTTTTAAGAAATTACACTTCCCTAACAAAGCTGTAGTAGAAACAAATCGTTCGAAATGAAGTAATTAATTTACCTTGTTCTTTCTCTTAAAAAAATATGCAATTGAAATAGTATAAAATTTCTCGCCTTCTTGGTAGTTGAAGGAAGAGTTGCTCGTAAGAATCATTGTTTAAAAAATTTCTAAAGGTAAAACTTAACCGCATCACATAATTTGTTAAATTAACAGTTACAAAATATGGCATTCCAACTTACGATTCACTTAAAAGGCTTATTATAAAAAACAAAATTTCATGTATTTAACTGTAACAAAATTTTATGTCCGTGTCCTTCAATAGGTTATGTGGCTGTGGAGAACAATGCACTATCTTCTTAAAATACATCACATATTGCTATATTATTCAACCCATCAAATTTCAAGAAGATGAACACAAAATATGTAATATATTAATTAATTTTACTTATATATAGAATATAGTTTTAAAAGTTGCATTAATCTCTATAACTTGCTACCAAGTTCAGAAAAGCAGACAGATTGCACCTGGTCTGGCATGACAAAGTGGTCAAGTCGTTCAACTCGTAATCTGAAGGTTATGAGCTCAAATTCTCGTCACACCAAACGTGCTCAGTCTTTTAGCCGAGGGGTGTAATAATGTGATGGTCAATTCTACTATTCGTTGGCAAAAGAGTAGCCCAAGAGTTGACGGTTGGTAGTGATGAATAGCTAGCTGTCTTCTATCTAGTCTTAAACTTAAGAAGCCACCCTCAAGAAATATTTTGAGCTGTGACATCACTTGTAGCCAGTTTTCTTCCAGTTTTAACTGCCAGCTCTCACTCAGTAATGAGACTCAGTTTATGCTGTCTCCAAATGAGTCAGCAGTCAGTTTACTGACTTATAACGTTAAAAATATGGATTTCGATTCCTTGTAACGAAAAGAGTTTACATAGCTTGTTGTGTGGCTTGATCTTAAAACTACATAAACATTTTATGCTGGTAAACAACTATAAAGAGTCTATATAATGTAGAAAAATTTATGAATAAAACAATTACCTTTGTTGTACCTAATTTGTGAAGTTTCGCCAAGCATCGACCATTTGAAATGTTATCCCTCTATAAATAACTTATCATGCAACGGTTAAGCTGGAAAAGCTTAAACATTCAGTACTTAAGCCTTGTTCTAAATCTTGTTTCATTACGACTAATTACAAAATCTATTTACATGTGTGAAAGTTACACCTGCATTTCTATCTGTAAATACATTAAAGAAGTTGAAAACAAAACGAGTAGTTGATATCACATCTCGTGTTAAATCCGTACTTAGATAAAAAAATAGTTTTGCGACCTACAATTTATTAATGTGTGTTTTATCCATTGTTGAATGCTGATGTCAAAATACTTTTGTCTTACTTGTTACTGAAATAAAATTATAAAATACATTTATTCTTTTTTATTTTACATTTTCCTCGCATTCATCTAATCACGTGAGCACGGAATAAAATTATGCTAAGTCGCTTAATTTGGTTCAATTAGGCATAAAATTAAGATCATAAAATTATATTTGATATAAAATATAATAACGTAAATCACGTTAATTTGTATTATACTGAAAAGACAACATTATTAACAATTATAAAAATAATGAGGGGAAAAGTTAACACTACAGGATAACTACCACCTATTTATCGAATAAAATTTAATTGCTTTAAAGTACAGTAAATAACAAAATGCCACATTATTTATTATAAAACCTATAAAAGTACAGGCAACCATACTATGCCTACTAGTAATAGTGTGATTTATTCCTATATCCCAGGCATGATGTATTGCATGAGATGCATGTAAAATCAGATGTGTTTGGCTGATTAAGGACAATCTCTTAAAATATTACGTCAAGTCTCCATGTTTCGGAAGAAGCTACGTATAAGATTTTGAAAATAGTAAATGAAATTGGCACATTTAATGTTTTGCTTACGAGGTTATGTGAACAGCGAGAAGGTTTAAAGGCAGCTGAATAACTTGAATGAATTGTAGGAAGTAATACAGGACGTTTGGAACACAGTTGCACTATATGGTAGTGTTAAAACAAGATGTGTTGTAGCGAATTAAAATGAACAACCGCTATAATCAATATTCAGCAACAAAACACAATTTATTAACAGTAATAATACTTAGAAATAAATTCAAGACAAGAAATAAACAAATGGTTGACCACTATTAATACATAAAATATAATTAATAAATCAGTAATAATAGAGCCAGTGAAAAAGAACCAGAAATAAAAAACAAAAACAAATTCCAAATTATAATAAGTAAATAAATACAGCAATTACGATATTCAAACAGTAAGTTTCAATCTTTGTGTTAGTGAAACTTCTGGCAGAGTAGTTATTCACTGAGTACTTCACGAGTGTACAACTTTATGAGTTCACAAATGTGCATACTTTCTGCAACATTAATAGTACCTGTATGTCACCGCTAGGGAAGCTGGTATCAGTTTCATTATACACATATATATTTGCTCAAAATAAAAAAAAATGATTATGTAGAAGATGAATTAGTGATTTAATTCAACTAAAAATTCGTAGATAAACTAAATGATAAAAGGAAATAATGAATGAATGATAAAAACAGTCATAATCGTTAAAAAAAAGAAAATATGATATCTCACACTTTATGCTTAGTGCAAAGAAACGGCTAACATAAAAATGTTAGAAACTTCCACAACTTGTTCGCCTTTATTCAGTATTTTTTGTAACAGTGTTTTATGTCATTAATAAATTTTTCATCTATAACCTAGTACCATTATTCGTTGTCTATGACTTTTTTGCGTGTATCTTTACGGTCTGGCATGGCCAAGCGCGTAAGGCGTACGACTCGTAATCCGAGGGTCGTGGGTTCGCGCTAAATATGCTCGTCCTCCCATCCGTGGGGGCGTATAATGTGACGGACAATCCCACTATTTGTTGATAAAAGAGTAGCCCAAGAGTTGGCGGTGGGTGGTGATGACTAGCTGCCTTCCCTCTCGTCTTACACTGCTAAATTAGAGACGGCTAGCACAGATAGCCCACGAGTAGCTTTGTGCGAAATTCCAAAACAAACAAAGCGTGTATCTCATGTGTTTACGTAATTATTTCTATTAATGTATGTGTAATACCTTCACCAAAATTATTTGAAATTAATACTTTTAATGGAATTATGTTCCATATCAGTTTTGAAAAAATTCGATTCTTGTTTTTATATACAATATATTTAGAGTATGCATCATCACATATCTGCTTCGAAAAATATTAATACTTTTCATATATTCTATTCGCTGTTTATCTTTGTCAGAGCCAGACGTAGCTAAGTAATTATCATGCTTGAACTGAGACTTCAAGGGTTCATATCTTGTGTCCCATTGCTTCAAACAATGTCTATGTATTTTGTGGTCGTGGATTCGCATCAAGACTAATAGTCATACTTCACAATTAAGTCAGACAAGAATAACCCAAACATTGACGATGAGTGCTGTTAACTTATTGCCCTACAGTTTAAAACTGGAAACACTAAACGTATATAATTCTTACTGTAGCTTTAGTCTTATTAAGCTTCACTTTCTAAACCTTATTTTACTTTTGTTTTGAGCACAGTTTTTGAGAGAGTTTAACAGGCATTATTAAGTTTGTTTATTCTTTCACGTATAGTCCTTTACTCATTATTAATAACCTAAAATAATTTATATAAGGCTTAATTTGTTTATAGGCTTGGTTCTTTCAAGCAGTACTTATGAGTTGAGAATTCAACTAAAGTGATCTACTTCTGCAGAAGTAGAAAAATCAAAAAATAGGTTAGGCCTCTACGTCTTCTCTTTCATTCAGTGCTATTCAAGTTTTGGAGAGGAAAAGGTATTCATAAATAAATAGTTAAATGCTTCCCTCTAATTAACTTCGATTGTACATCTCCAAGCGTCCAACCACTCTCCCTTTTATTCTGTTATACTAATATATCACTGCATGATCTGCCTGCTTAGATTTCATCTGAATGCTTGAGATGACCTTAAGATTCAGAAGAGCTGAGAAAATACTCTTTGGTCAGTGACAAAAGTAGCATCAAATTGATTGATTGATTGTTTTGAATTTCACACAAAGCTGCAAGAGGGCTATCTGTGTTAGTCGTCCCTAATTTAGTAATGTAAGACTAGAGGAAAGGCAGCTAGTCATCATCACCCACCGCCAATTCTTGAGCTACATTTTTACTAACGAATTGTGGGATTGACTGTCACATTATAACGCCACCACGGCTGAGAAGGCGAGCATGTTTGGCGCGAGGGGATTGCGAACCCGCGACCCTCAGATTACGAGTCGCACGCCTTAACACGCTTGGCCGTGCTGGGCCAAGTAGCAACAACTTATGGTCTGCTTGTTAATATCACGTTGCTCTTTATTCTACCACCAAATCTGTATTTCTTAATTACGACTCATTGCAGAAGGGAGTTGTTAAAACTCGTTTATCGTATTCTATGTTGTCTCACAAATATCAAAGTTGAACTTAGCGGGACATAATATCCAGTTTGGCTAATCATTGAACCTCTCTTAATTATGTCGTAAAAGTTTTCAGCATTAATAACATTACCGCTACGCATTGCTGTGAATAACCCCGTATTTTAACTCAGCATTACTGTTAGAGTTAATTTTTTATTTATTTATGTCGTTGGTGAATAAAAAAAGAGAGAGTAGGTTTGTTATTTTAGTTCTTTTGCTGCCTAGTGTCATGCTGTAAAAATATATACACATATATATATAAGTTACTGTTTAAAGAATGTGCATTCCAGACCTTCCTGTTCTAAAATCATTTTCATTAATGTATATTCACCAGATTTTCCTGTTTTGAAAGCTCTCTTTACAGTTCATTTGCTAGCGTACTTCAAAATGACACTTCACAAGTGAAAAAATAAACTCGTTTCTAAAAGCTAGCTAACCCTCTTGTTTACATTTCGGCGAAACACTTGAATATTTTTATAAATAATAGAATACATTTTGTTTTGAATTTCGCGCAAAGCTACATGAGGACTATCTGCTCTAGTCGTCCCTAATTTAGCAGTGGTGACTAGAGGGAAGGCAGTTAGTCATCACCACTCACCGCCAACAAACAGTGGGATTGACCGTTACATTATAGTGTCCTCACAGTTGAAAGGGCGAACATGTTGGGTGTGACGGAGATTCGAACTCGCGACCCTCGGATTACGAGTCATGTGTCTTAACCACCTAGCCATGCCGAGAATAATACATATAAGATTTTTCTATTCCATTTCGACAACGTTTACAACTTGGTAGGTGTTATCTTAGATCATATTTTTGCCACACACAAATACAAATTTTTAATAAGAAACTACCACGTTTCATTTTTTTTGCTACAAGCTCCTCCCCTCCAAGTGGCACAGCGGTATATCTGTGGACTTACAACGCTAGAAACCCAGTTTCGATACCTGCAGTGAGCATAGCATAGACAGTTCATTATGTAGTTTTGTGCTTAACTTCAACTGAATAAATAAACCTTTGCTAAAAATATTCTCATCATCTGCCATTCGATTCCTTAAGGAAGATAGGGCCACAATCACTGCGGTTTTCATAACAGGCTGGTTTTTAAGTGAGTAGGTTGTCAGCCCACTGCACCTAGCCGTCCCTAATTTAGTAGTGTAAGACTAGAGAGAAGGCAGCTCGTCATCACAATCCACCGCCAACTCTTGGGCTACTCTTTTGTCAACGAATAGTGGGACTGACCGTCACATTATAACGCCCCCACGGCTGGGAGGGCGAGCATGTTTGGCACGATGGGGATGCGAACCAGCGACCCTCAGATTACGAGCCTTAACACGCTTGGCCATGCCAGGCCCTAAAAATACTCTAAGTTATCATTAAATTATGTAAACAAATAGCATGCCTAGTTCAATTAAAGTTAAAATTAATAAAACAAAAAGGTATTTTTTACTTTTAACTTCAATGCCAAGTTATGCGACACATGGACTAAGTAGCCAAGTTAAAGACACCAAAGTTTTGGCATATTCGTTTCAAATTTAGTGATGCCAATCAAAAAAAGAACAACCAATGAGAAGCTTTTTTAGGCTGTTCAACTGCATTAAAATAAATAGTGGGATTAATTGTTATCACTTTAATAGTACACAGTTGAAGATGCAAACTCTGTTCGACAGTATATCATGGCTCTACCCTTAGATCTTCTACTCAGCAGCTCGGCACGACAATTTATATATTACGTCCAACCCACATAGATAAATGATACCTACCTACCTGCTGGTTAAGAAACTGATGAAGTCAGGGGCAAAAGTTTAAGGAACATGAGTATGAATGTAAAAACAAGCACAAAAACTATCATATATCGTGCATGTCTTCTATTAGCAGCATTAATTATAGAGATCACAGATCTCTTTTTTAATCCTTTTTAGCTAATGAGATTCTGAACAGTAAGATTTGATATCAGTCGTTGCTTTTTCTATTTTAAGATTCAACGTTTCAATAAATCTAAATCTGGTTATTGATTTATCTCGCGAACTGCATCATAAATGTATCAAAGTTTGGGTAGAGTGAAGGTGTCATGTATACTCACCTGTATCAAAATCATTTCTGTGTTCTTGAAACAATATGATTTGTGTGATAAGACTAAAACAAGCTTCGCGTAAGGTGCTGTTAATGAGAGAATAATTACAAAGCACTTTCTACCAATGAGTTGATAACAACTTATCAATAAACTTTATGAAAAAAATTTTCCTTAAAGAATCATCCACATTAATAGGATTTATTTTTGTGCAAAATAAAATACATAATATTACCACTTATATAAGAAAAATTTCCACAGATAAAATTGCTAAAAAGAGAGTGCTGTGTGTAAGATAAACAGGCAAGCCTTATCATCGGTCCTCTCGTGCTAACACAAACTGAAAGAAAATTAACCAGGAATGTCAGCTGTTCTCCTACGAAGACTCATAGCTAGAACCTAAATTGTTATTTATAGCACAGTATTCGCCAGCAGTTCTTGGTTTCGCCATTGCCATCTTAGAAAGAGTAGAGTTTCACTTCTAGTGTTTGGTATGTTGAATGTTATTCGTAGCTTGTGGTCTCGGATCTATTCACGCATACTTTCAGTAAATAATAATTGCACTTAATCAAGAGTTATATTTAAAAAACACACGAAACGTTGAGTGTGAAACACTTAAGGATGTTTGACAGCTACACTATCAGTGTAGAACGATTTGTAAAGATTTTTTTAGCAGTGCAACCAATGACGTAACCTCCTCAACATGTCTTGAAATAGCCAGGATGTATATAGTTGAAAGACGGTTACTCGTAAGATTAGCCAATCTCATCATTTTCAGTTTGCGGGTAAGATGCTAAGGTCTTTATTGAAAGAAATTCTTTATGTAGCGGAAAAGAATAGTTCTCTTTTATTGTATTATCTTTTCTGAAAAGTCGTTGTCCATGATTTTTGAGACAGTATTTTGCAATCGCACGCTCCTAACTAATCATGTCCAGGAATTTGATTATTTTTAGAACTTTTATTATTACAGCCATAAAATAAAAAGTCATTGGAGCCATTAAGACCTTACGTTACACTTTACGATGCAAACGTAAAAGAGGCTAGCAACTGAATTGAAACAGCTTTCAAGTACAGGACGTGTATTTTGAGAAGCAACTTGTTGGTTTTAGTCCAAGAGCGTCTCGAGGGACAAGTCTCTCTAGGATAAACTGTCCTGATAAAAATGCTTCAGGGATATTTAAAGTGTAACCACAAGCTTCTAAATTGCCTTGATATCGTGTAGTGTTAATACTTTAAGTCCATCTGCAAAAAGTCATTACAACAATATAGAGTTGTGACGCGTAATTTAGTCCATATCTTTCATCATCACCATCCTTTTTCAGAAATGGATTTTAAACAAATCACAACGAGGTATAATATTTATGTGTCCCTTTGCGTGCTTAAAGAAATATATATCCGTTGTGTTAAAAGAATTCAGAACTTCGTATTTCACTCATTTATAAGATCAATTATAGGTATTTTACATCGAAACAAACAAATGAAGAAAACAGCAGTATTCAGGAAGTGAAGTCAGTGTCTCAAGAGACGTGATTATAATCCGTCATAAATTTAATAAAGATCATAAATATTGATGATTTCGTATTGCTACCGCTTCTGAATTCATCCACTGTCTATTGTGTTTTTCTGCATTATCGCAAATCTGCTTGTACATACCCGCCCTGATCCTTCACGCTATTGGACTTGCATTTCTCCATCTTTACCGTGATTTCATATGCGTTGTCAGTGATCATACCTGTGTTTCTCCACATACAATGTAATTTCCTGCGTTACAAAATCTGTGTCTTTTAAAATTAATTGTGACTTCCTGCCGTTAGTGAACTTGTACTTTTTTATACATTTTGAATATTACAAGACACTTCTGATTTGGATCTAAATTATTTCTTTTGGAATTCCTTTGTAACACCGATAAACTGGAAAGCATCAGCGATTGAAACATTACGAAATACCAATATGTCAGTAATAGTCCGTAGG
Source organism: Carcinoscorpius rotundicauda (assembly GCA_011833715.1). Classification (NCBI taxonomy): domain Eukaryota; kingdom Metazoa; phylum Arthropoda; class Merostomata; order Xiphosura; family Limulidae; genus Carcinoscorpius; species Carcinoscorpius rotundicauda. The sequence goes on from CM022392.1 coordinate 28,589,001, forward strand.
TGATCTTACGAAAATGGGCTGCATTCAGTCACTCTTCCATTTTGGATCCTACCTTGTAAAAGAAGGTAAGTGATAATTGAGATGATTAGACACGTTTCTATTACAACTATATATTACAATGATTTTGTTTGTTCTAATGCTCCCCAAATATGAAAGAAAAAGAATTAAAGGTCAATTCTGAAATGAAATCTGGATTTTACTGGCAAGAATACATTGAATACACTGGCTTTTTGTGGAGATTTTGTTTGTACGTTTGTAGTTAAGCACTACGTAGTAAGCTATCTTTGCTGTTTCCACCGCGTGTATCAACACCCGATTTTTTTTTAGTGTTAGATTTATTTGTTTTTGAATTTAACGCAAAGCTGCATGGCCATGTGGTTAAGGCGTTCAAGTCGTAATCTGAGGGTCGCGAGTTCGAATCCGAATCACACCAAACATGCTTGTCCTTTCAGCCGTGGGTGAGTTATAAAGTGACCATCAATCCCGCTATTCACTGGTAAAAGCATGGCCCAAGAGTTGGTGGTGGGTGGTAATGACTAGCTGCATTCCCTCTAGTCTTACACTGCCAAATTAAGGACGGCTAGTGCGGATAGCTCTCGTGTAGCTTTGCGCGAAATTCAAAACAAAACAAATCAGTTGACAGTGGTAGGCATTGCACATACAAATAAAGAAATAGCCGAAGCTTTCAAGGATCAACTCCAAAATACATTTAAAACTCACACAGATCCAGATATGAATACAAAATTCTACAATAAAGTCACAAATCACATAGCAAACAATAAACATCAATATGAACCAATATTTCCAGTAAACATAACTGATACAAATACAAGTTCTAACACTGATTTTGAAAGCACATTACTAACAAAGGAAATATCCCTACATGAAATACTAGAAGCAATAAAAAAACACCAAAAATAAAGCGCCAGGAGAAGATGAAATACAAGCTATTCTCCTAAAAAACGGCACTCCGAAATTGTTTGACCACCTAAATTCTCTATTTAACTTATCGCTATCCTCAGGATATATCCCAGTTTCTTGGAAGCTAGCAAATATATTAATGTTCCATAAGGAAGGAAAACCAGCGAATAAACCAAATAGCTACCGACCAATCAGTCTGACCAGCTGTGTTGGCAAAATTCTCGAAAGAATAATAAGTAATAGACTCTCCACATTCTTGGAGGTAACATCAAAATTACCAGAAGAACAGAATGGATTCAGAAAATTTAGACAAACGACAGACCATTTAATAAGATTAACCGAAACCATAATAGATAGTTTCAACAAAAAAGAATGTACAGTCGCCTGCTTCCTCGATATCGAGAAAGCATTCGACACCGTTTGGCACGATGGTCTAAGGTTCCGAATGAATGAAATGGAACTACCGCGAGGAATTATTCGCTGGTTATCTAACTTTCTGGAAAACAGAAAATGTAGAGTAAACGTAGAAGGAACTTTTTCCGAATACTTTACTCCACTAGCTGGTGTCCCACAGGGAGGGGTGGTTAGCCCTATACTCTTCATCATGTATGTTAACAATATGCCATTGAAGGATCCAAATCATGGATTCTCATCACAGTTCGCAGATGATGTGGCAATCTGGAAAAGTGCTGCAACACCCACGATAGCAGCTACAAACATACAACCACAATTAAATAGAATTAGTGAATACTGTGAAAAATATAGAATTAAAATAAACACAACAAAAACTCACCTCGTACTCTTTACGAAACCGACTAAACACAGAAAACAACAGCTAGAAATATATATGAATGGCACTCTGCTCCAGATTGCCCAATCAGCAAAATTTTTAGGTCTGACTTATGATTCAAAATTAACTTGGATCAATCATGTCAACGAAATTAAAAATAAAATTTGGCGAAGAACCAACTATGTTAGGAGTCTAACTGGTAAACACAGTGGAGCATCTACAGATAACATTTTGAAAATATACAAAACATATATTAGACCAGTAATAGACTATGCAGCTCCAGCATGGGTAACTGTAAGTAATGAAACAATCAAAACCAAACTATAAACAATACAAAACACACTTCTCACAACAGCATACAGAGTCCCGAGATCAACATCATCTAAATTCATTCACAATTACTCGAACATACCAACCATATCAGATAGACTCCTAAATATTACAATTAGATATTTTAACAAAAATTGGATGAAAAATGATTTATTATGCGAACTAGATAGGTACCTCATACACGATGAAGAAAATCCTAAATACCTCTCCCCAATTAACATATATATTAAACATAAAGAAAAATAAATGAAAGTAAAATATGTATGTATATAAACTTTAAATCTTGTATTTATTGTTTACATATTTATGTATTCTAGAATAATAATAAGATAAAATAAATAAATCATCACCAGCAAGCTTGACTACTGTGAATAAGAGACTATAAATGGACATTGCCCTGAAAAGGACCTAACATACAAACAGTTAGGGAAAATACGTTCAGGAAGGAGGAAGAGGTCAAAGTGAACCTGACCCTCCAGGGCAATATACCCAAATACCATTGACCAAGGAAGTGGTAGGCAAAGTACAAATATCTCTTCATGAAAGTTTACGCTTAACGATAAACGCGTACGAAGAATGGCTAAGCGAAAGCAAATGTAACATTTAATATAAAAATGACATACTCTCTTTTAATTATAATATTTGAAGTGTTAGTAATACAATTTGCATAATAATGTCTTTGTAAAATTATAGATGACTATGTTGTCAAATACGTAAAAAATTTAACTTTTTAAAGTGAGTTTTAAATAAGTTTCTCTGGGTAGAAGAGCTCCAATACCAATAACCGGACCTATAGATTTATCCACTTCTTTCAAGGTTCTTTTATATAGAATTTCATATGCTTATCATTGACATATATAATAACTACTTCTTAAAGTAATGAAATTTTGTAATGCTTCAAGAGTCTTATGAGTATATTTCATTATTGCAACATTATATTTTAGTCAGAATTTAAGAAATTAAATCAATATTTCTGTTTAGCAAACCCTTAATGAAAATGTCCAGTACAATTAAGTATGTAAATATATAATAATGGAGGAAAGATAATGTTTATATAGGTCAATTGACGTAAATGTTTGTTAAAATATGGGGATTTCAACATTTAAGTATAATGGTGAACATACTGGTTACAAGAGATAATATTGGTTGTTTTCTTTTAAGTAAATAGCTTGAATTGTCTAAACAAATGAAAAATACTTTGAGTACCATACTTCTGCAGGAAATATTACATGAATGAGTTACTATTATGCTACAAGGTCACATAGAGTGGAGATACAGGTCATCATAAGACAGACCCAAAATCTATATGTTCTTCTATTCGGTCACATCACAAGTGGATTAATCACAATGGTTCTTAGTTGGTTAAGAGAAGGACGTACAGCCAAGCTGAATTGATTACTTAGCATATATATATATATATACATATATGACACTATGATCTTTATTAATTATTTTGTTTATGTATACTGCAATTATTGCAGAAAGCTGACTTTGGAAAAATATTTTATTAAAATGAAAATGAAAATAATAGTTCAATTAATTTCGTTGAGCTTTTTTGTATTTTTTTAAAAACACTATATTTGCAAAATAATCACTCTCTCATGAAAATTATGTTGTAAGATATAAATTTATCTCGTAGAACGAAAACAGATAATACATACGTCAGTAGAAATGACCATCTGGTTAACTAATCGGACTGAAGATCGAAGGTTCCTGGGTTCGAGACTCAATGATAATAAACACATTCCAGGTTTTCAGACGTGGGCAATAAAATAAACACTTAGTCCATTTATTCGATTCAGAAATCTCTTGTGACAACGGGTGCTGCTGACCAGATGCCTTCTTTCTGGTCATTGGTGAAAATGGGGACAACTATACTTCAATCCAAAAGGTCACTAACCTCGTCCTTAGCTATGAGGTGTGCATAAGACGTTGTTCTGGCTGCAAGTTCCAATTTAGTGCTACCAACGCAGCATACATTATGTATATAAACATTAGCAGTGCAACTGATACAAACGTAACTGTGAAAATAAAAATATTTAATTTCAAAAAATAAAATCTGGAGACGTATTGAAAGAAACTTTATCACAAATGTACATTTATAGCAAAGATTATTTCGTAAACTATTCAAGCAATCTATGTATATATAGTCCTCTGCTCTGTTGTAACTCCAACTTGGTGTTTCTTTATTCTTGTTGTTTCTAACACATTGCTTCTATAGACAAAAATTACTGTGAGACACTACATAATGGTTTCAGATATTTTGACGACATATTTATCCTTCAGTTGGATGTAACCAAAAATGTTACTTATCTACAGTATTCTCTTCTTATTTTATCCTTTTACAAACTGAGCCGGCTATCTATCTTAACTGTTACAGTGAGTGCGCGTATCAGCTAACCATTTTCATCTTGTCTGTTACTGCTTATCGATAAGTTCATGAAAACAAGACAGTTGGCTACAATAAAGCCGTAGAGTGCCATATTTTCTTTGTCTCAGCTGTTGAAATATTAGCTCTAATATTGAAAGTGCATCCGATCTCTCAAAACTGTGTTTTTGATGAGCAAGAACGTATTCTATATTTTTAGTATCAAATCTAACGACAAAACCATGTGCCTCTCAGCAACATAGAATGCATTGTGGAAACATAAAATCAAACAAGACTTTGCAGGAAAACATCGACTTAGAGCCCCTGACATGGAAAGTTTTAGCCTTCACAGCACTTCTTTTACAGATAAAACATTTTAAATGGTTAATTTTTGCAGTATATTTGGACAAACTAATGTAATTAATAACTTACGTGATCCATAAATCCATTAATATTAATATCTAAACAAAAGTAACCTAACTTACAAATAACCATGAATATCCATTTTCCTGGAATGTTCTAAAATATCAAAACGGAAATTTAGAATGACACATATTGCGGATATTATCACACTCGCTGTTGCACTTTTGTAACCTTACATTAAACTTGTAAGTTATCATTGTGTGTGTCAAAAGCTTCTTATTACAAAGCTGTCATAAAATAATTCATTCACGTTCAAAAAAGACATTAATACCAAAGTGGCTCTGAACTACGAAATAGATGGTAATGTAAGGATAATTGTTCTATTGGGAAGAAATGTTATCTTCATTTATAGAAGGCTGTTTAAATATTTTACTTAAAAAGCTGATTAATATGTATATATATGCATAATATATTGTTTCTCTATATTAAAACGTTCCCCGCTGTGACAGCGGTAAGTCTACGGATTTACAACGCTAAAATCAGGGGTTCCATTCCCCTCAGTTTACACAGCAGATAGCCCAATGTGGCTTTGTTAGAAGAAAAAGACACAAAAACACTCTATATTAACACAAAATAAAAAAAATCATTACGGGTATTATTAACTTTGTTGAGAAAATAGTTACTATTTGAATATTACAAGTGTTTACATGTTTGAACTACAGGCTCTGAACAACAAACTCCTGTGGATGAAAAAGAGAACGAAATTCCAATATCCGAAGAAGAGCTGACAGGTATAGAAACACCAGAAACAAAGGTATTTTAATAGATGATGAGTTCCTATTTAGCTAATAAAACATGTATATCTGTTTACAAATTTGTAAAATTTGAGGTTTTCAAAACAGGGTTGAGTCTTTTGTTTATTAATCCCGAAGAAGACGCAAGGCAAAACGTTGGTTTAAATAAAAATATATTATTTTATATTTATTTGTAATATAAAAATGGTTCTTTATTAGCATTTATCAGATATTGTTTGTTTGTTTGTTTGTTTTTTAATTTCGCGCAAAGCAACACGAGGGCTATCTGCGCTAGCCGTCCCTAATTTAGCAGTGTAAGAATAAAGGGAAGGCAGCTAGTCACCACCACCCACCGCCAACTCTTGGACTACTCTTTTACTAGCGAATAATGGAATTGCCCGTCAGATTAGAACGCCCCTACAGCTGAAAGGGCGAGCATGATTGGTGTGACGAGGATTCAAACCCGCGACCCTCAGATTACGAGTCAAGTGCCTTAACCACCTGACCATGCCTGGCCCATAAATTGGTAACAGGCTCACTTTTACATCAGCGTAAATTAAAATCCAAATCATTCTTAGATAAATTAAGAATATTTTTAAAATTGCGTCCTTTGTGTTGCGCTCACAGGTAAACATCACTCGCCGGTACGACACTTTGATTTTTTTTAATACAGGAAATGCAAATTATATAAAAGTTAGTTTTTAATTTTTTTCTTTCAAAGAGCAATTTAATGTAATACATGGCATTCGTTCCTTGGGGCTTCTCTACTCTGATATCCGTTAAATCACAATTTACATATTAAGTAGCTTTAAATTGTAAATTACCGAAACAGTTGATAGACAACTTAAGTCACGGGTTGATATAAGAAACAAACACGCATTTTGAAAGGGAAAGCTTATCTGCGTAGCATAAAACATAAATACTTTCGTAAAAGTTATTTCAAATGTGGAAATGCGATGTACAAGTAAATATGTGCTGTAGATAAATATAAAAATAACACAAAACTATTGCAGTAATATTACTTTGGCAGACTTCACACTGTAATTTATATCTATAAGTGAATAATGACTTGCAAAATCATAATATATAAAAGAAACAGTGATACTTTAATTGTATTAATAAATGGATTCAAGTAAATTTTTATAAACTCTTATTTGAAAAATGGATAATGCCCTTTAAAATGACATTAAAATAAATTATTGTTATTAAGATAGAGAAGACGCGGGAAAGTGTGGTGCCAAGGTTTGTTCTTTCTATGATCTAAATTAGATCTGAATGAGCAAACCTTAAATCTAATGTTCTTGATACTGCAACCACTATAAAAAGTCTAGTTACGTTTGTTACTTTACCCTTGTCCAGTGATACGTATGAGGGGTGAGACTCCTATAAACGGCAAAATATATTGAATTAATTTTTAGATCTGAATTTATATTCATTTTATGGTCTTAAACAGTTCATTTGTTGAATAATTTATATTAAGAAATTAATAGTATCAATGCTACGTATTCATATAAAGGTTCACTATCGTGAAAACCTTCCACTAGAAACATCGTTTATAAATACATCTTTATGTTTTTGTTAAGTAAAGTGCGTATTTCATTCTCATTATACAAAACTTTGAATTTATTAGTAATTAGGAATGGAAATACAAAAATAATATTTAGCATGAAACGAACATTTTAATTACTAAGTTTGCCCGCTAGGGCATAAATCATATTATTGCAATAAAAATTTCTTTGTTTTTGTTAAAGAAAAGTTTTAAAAAATATATAATTAAGTTACTAAAAGAGAACTGCGTCTGTTAGAATCTTAACGGCAATGCTCATTATTCAAATGGCAAAAACAGTTCCTATTATATGGTCTGATTTATTTTCAGCTATATCAGCAAAATACCAATCGTTAGAATGCTATAAAACTATACACGTTTATTTGCATTTTACTCTTAAAGGAACTTCTGAAGCCGGAAACATATGCAGATACTCTTCCAGGAGTCATTGCTTCTTCAGAAACACAAGTTGCTCTGAAAAGTGAAGAAAAATCGCCAGAAGTACTACAATCAACTCCTATCATCTGCTTAACTGTTCCAGATTCTGAACATGGGGAAACCCGAAAAGAAGATAACGAAAATAAAACGATTTCAACTGAAATTGACACAAATTTTGAAAATCAAGATGCATCCGGTGAGGTAGTGGAACAACCAACAGATACAACCGCTCCAACTGTTAGCAGTGAAAGGGCTAAGGAGTCCCCTCAATCAACATCAACCCCTCTCACAAGTGATGGTACTAAACCTGAAACAACGGGAGCTCTGACAGAAGCACCACAATCAACTAATATCCCAGAAACAGAAGAACATACAAAAGAAATTCCACAGCAATCTGACTCTACTGTTATAACAGGCGTTCTTTCTGAAACACAAGAAAAGACAGACGCGGTAGATTCTGAGACACTGTTGACAGAACAGCAGGTAAAACACAAGTTATTAAGTACAAATAAAAAGTGCAATAAGTCTAAGCACATTGTTAACAGCAGTGGATGTGAAAACACACCTGTAAGCCTGTCAAATATCAAGTGCATTTGTTCTAGAATATTAAAGTGTCCATTTATAAAACATTAAGAACACAATCAAAGTAAGTTACATTAAATAATTGAAATAAACTTATTGTAACAAGCAATAACACACAAAAATAATTTTAGAACATATTTTATGTGTCATGAATTAAAAATAATTATAAAAAATATAAAACTAAGAAACTGCTTATGAATAATCAGAATTTTAACCTTTATAAATACCGTCAATTTTTTTTGTGTGAATCTATAAGTATTTAGATGATACGAAGAAATATAATAAAAGAAAGCAGTTTTCAAACCCGTCGAAATAATTCTCTTTTAAATTAGCGTTCGTTCAAAATTACATACCCAAAACAAGCAATATACTGAAGTAAGTGGTGGTACAGTAATGACTCATGTTCATAGACCGTAGCAGATCTTCATTTTTTCCCATTTCTTGACCATATGATAGATGGGAACCCGGATGTTGATGCAAGAGGTGTTAAAAGATTTCGAGATTTTGTTTTTCATATACTTAAGACTTCATTGCGCTCTTAAACAAATTATTGATTTTCCATCATAAATGTTCTTCACCTTAGCAATATACATATAACATTGATTGCAGCATTAAAATAGTTAAAGCTGTACTTTTATATTGACTTGTTTTAAGATATTTAGTATAACACTGTGTAACCTGTACATTCACACTTTAGTCAGTACTGTATTGTTTTCAAGTGTTTTTCTTTTCCATATCGTTTTTACTTCTTTGTTAATAACTACTTTATGTAAGCTTTTAAGAAACTAATTTATGTTGAATATTTCATCTAATATATATATATTATATTTTTTATGACTACTTTGTTTAGTTGGAAGCTCATAAGGTTTTGCATGGTTTAATGGTTATGGTGCTCGATTTCCAACCTGTGGATTACTGTATCGAACCCCATTACCAAGCATACATGGTCTTTCAGCCACAAAAAGTGTTACCATGTGATGGTTATTCCTACTTTTCATTGGTAAAACGTAACTCAAGAATTGGCGGTGGGTGTTGTTAACTAGTTGATTTCTTTCTACCTGTTATTTCAAAATTAAGAAATGGCTAGCACATTTTGCCTTTGTGCAGCTATACGCGAAATTCAATAACACAAACAACAGATTTTTATAACTGGGAGTTTTTTTTTCTGTTCTGTTTATATTTACGTTTATTTACAAACACTAGTTCATATTATTAACAACAGAAAATATAGATTCAAAATATCAAAGTTTTCTGATAATCGTTATATTTAATAACTCATTCTGGTAACAGACGTAAGTTTTTAAATGTTGTTCTCACCTTATAATGAAGTGTCTTGATTATGCAATATCTTTACAAGGTGTGTTTTCAAAAAAGCCCAAAATACTGTAATGGTAAGATTTGTTTTAAGAAAAATATTATTAAAATTCAGGTTTGTTTGTTTATTATAGGGAGGACAACTGAAATGTGAGTCTGAAACTATTAGAGAGGAAAATAAAACCCTACCAAGTGAGATAACGGATGATGAAAATGAATGGGTGGATCCACTCAGTGATCTGCCTATCAGTCAAGCCATAAGCGAGGACAAATCCCTTTCACAACAGCTTCACGAGTTGATCTCAGGTGAAGGAACTCAGGTCTCTGAAACCAAGGAAACGATCCTTTTGCAGGCAGAAGAAGAAGATAAATGTGAGCACCGGATAGAATCAGGATCTGCTGATATTTCTAGTCCCTGTGTCACAGAAGAAACCACGCCATCATCTTCTTTCCCCGAATCTTTATCGACGACTTCAACTATCACAAGTACGATTGGCGGAATTAAAGAAATTAAAATGGAGGATAATATGAGTAATATTACTGAAAGACATATGTTAACTGAAGACCTTTCGACTTCTGATACGAAACTGCTAATTCGATCACAAGAAAAGATGGAGTTTATTGATACTATGAAAGAGCAACAGATGGAGTTCAAGAGAGTGGAATATGAAGACAAACCCATGACTAAGGAACTGAAAGTTGACGATACTGTTGAAGCAAATCAAATAAAAAACGAAGAAGTCCCATTGGCCGAGGAGAGGAAAGACTGCTATGATACTGAGATTCTGAATGAACAAAATGAAATCCCGTTGAACACGCCAACCTTTAATGTTAATGAAAGCACACACATTGCTGATCTAAAGGAGTCAACGAAGGATATGACTTTGGGTAGGTGCTAAAACTTAAGTATTAAAAGCCTGTTGGAATATAATCATTGTTCGAGATTATTACTACTCATAATATTCCTTTTTCTCATTACATAATTGGCTATCTGTTTAAAACGGACTATTTATATTTTATTGTTGCATATAAAGGCGAACACATAACCATTATTAGACATTTTGTTACTGTTATTATTTCTAAGACAAATATCTTATATTGTTGTCCTTAAAATCCAATGTTTTTTATTTCATTATTCTTTAGACATTCCTAAAATAGAAGATTTACCAAACTATAGTGGACCACACACTCCAGAGGAGGATGCTGCAATAAAAATCCAGTCGGCTTTTCGTGGTTTCATTGCAAGAAAGCATTACTTAGAAAATAAAGTAGACTACGACGATTCGGATTTGGCACAACACAGAGAAGATGTTTTAAGTGACACGAACACTGAACACCTACACGATTTTGCAGAAGCAAAAGATATGCAAGCTGAAAAAGAACTCATAAAAGACAAAAATGAAGGAATAGCATTCAAAGCAGATGAAAGGGTTAATGTAATCAATTTAGATGAACTCGAGCCAGAATCTCAAGACGAACCAAAGCCTGGAGATTATTCTCAACTTGATAATTATCTAAAGTTTGTGGACAATAAAGAAAACGTACATGATTCTTTGGAGGAAGATGAGGCCGCTATTTGTATTCAAGCTGCGTTTCGTGGCTATAAGGCACGTCAAGAAATGATACACGAACACCCACATATTTTATTAGATAAACCTCAAGAAGGTGAAGATCGGGAACCGAAGTATAAGGAAGAAGACTTTCTAACAGAAGATAAACGTCAGCAAGAATTACCGAAACATTTTAACACTGAACATAGTATAAGGGAAAGCCAGAAGGATAACTTTGAATCAACAGAAAAATCCCTAATCAATGAGTCAGATCAGCTTTCAAGTTGTACAGAAAGTCATTCAGAGCCAGAAAAACATTTTTCTTCTATAGATGAAGACAATGAACTAGGAACAGAACAAAACAAGCAAGAGCAAACAAACACAATAAGCTATACAAAGGTAACTTCAACGCCTGGATTAGAATCACAAAAACATGAAAATATCACTGACGTTCAACTTCCTAAACAACAGGTACGTGAAGTAACTAAGACCTCGCCGAAGTTTCAAGAAAACGATGCTCTGTTAGGTCATCCTATCATTCCTCCACACAAAGAAGATACAGTTGATATGACCAGTTTATTGGATAAGCAATACCTAATTGATACCTCCAGTACTGAAGTGGGTGTGTTTGATACAAACAGCATGAGCCAATCCCAAGTAATAAATATTGACACCTATGAGGATATTCCTATCGTTCTGCCTGTGAAAACCACAGATACAGAAAGCTTCCAAAAAGACACAGGTGATGCGCTGACCCATCAAGAACAACATTTATTACACACTGATGTCCATCAAACTACAATTTTTTCTGAACCTCAAAAAGATAAAATAGTAGAAGCTGAACAAGATTTTACATTAATGTCTAATGAAAATAACGAAATATGTAAACCGAACTCTCTATCTGATGCATCCAGTGTTTTGAAAGATTCTACAGATATTCTGAGTAAACCGGAACCACGAGATATTTCGGACAGCTCTACACAATTGTTAGAGTTTGCCAGTAGTGAGTGTGCTCCTTACACATTTACAACAAGTCTTGTTGGAGAGAAATCAAAATGTAGTACTGATAATGCTACAGAGAATACAACGATTCCCTTCGAAACAGAAAAATCATTAGGAAATATAGAAACTAAACAAGTTGAACATTTTGTGCAATTTCAAGAAGCAGATTGTACATCTTTAAATACGAGTGAACCACTACAGCCATTATTAGATGAAGACCAATTAGTTAAGCACAGCGCTTCTTGTGATAACAATGAAGCCACTGAAGAGACAGATTTTCCTGAAGTTCTTTTCGAAGAGCAAGCGATTTCTAATAAGACCATAGCTCATTCAACTGTTTTAAAAGATCTTCAGCAGTTAATTGAAGAAGTTAAAATATCTGATGCAGCGATAACAGAAGAGCTAAGTTTCTTAAAAGAGCAGAATGAGGATGAAGCTTTCCAAAATGAACCAATCGCACAAGACCAGAAAACGTTATTGGATCAATCCTCAAACACAGTTTCTCATTCTGAAGAACAACCTACAGGCAAATCCATCAGTGTACAGGAGGATAAAATGAAATCAGAACCAATGTCTGGTACACCGGTTGTAGAAGAGCAGAATGATCCATCTTCTACAAAAAGTGGCCAAACCTAGCTTTCTTTTCAGCTGTTAACAAAAGCTTTATGTTAACCTAAACAGACACATATATATATATATAATTTTCCATGAACTTATTCTTTGTTTGGATTAAATATTAAGTGAAAAATGAAACAAGAACTATTAATTATACTCTCTTTTCTTCTCTTTATTTCTTGACCAGCAAAAGTAATATTAAGGTACCTTTGTCAGAAAAAAAATCATTTATTTTTTTTATCGTTTTGTAGATGAAAAAAACTATATGGAATTGGTGAAATAATTTTCTTTTGTAGAAATATCAAATGAGTAATTTATCTCATAAATGCTGTACTCGAATGATAAATGATATGTAGTTCCTTATCTTGTCTCTTGTTGTCCATTATTCATATAATGGTTTATAAGAGCCGTGAATATGCACACAAATATAATTCTCATTCTGGTTTCTTAATGATTTAACGCACTGTTTTACACATTAAGATTTTGAATGATTGGGTTTTGTTATAAAAATATGTGGGAACCTTTAAATTTTACTAATAGAAATAAATCAAATTTACATTTAACATATATCTTACCTGATATGATGTAAGTTACGACTTTTATTTTTTAACCATTAACGGTGTCGAGAGTATTTCCCCACGTTGGCATGTAAAGCTCTACCTGCCATGAAAGGTCTGAAAAATGTTTCAAAGTGTACTTTTTTGTAAGAAAAATAATTTAGAACAGAGGTGTATATTTACACTACGTTTATACTGTTATTGTTTCCGATTAGAAAATTAATTTTATTTGAAAAAAAATTCACATAAATAAAAAAATGTATTAAATCATCGATTAAATTATATCGACTGTACGAATTTTGTCAGAAATAGAAAACAACGTTCATAGTCAACATAAAATATAACACTGACGGTTGTTTCGTTGTTTCGAATTAAGCACAAAGCTACACAATGGGCTATCTGTGCTCTGCCCACCACGGGTATCGAAACCCGGATTTTAGCGTGTAAGTCCGCAGACATACCGCTGAGCCACTGGGGAGCAATACTGACGGCCTCAATGATAATGTATGAAAGTTTAAAAGGGTTTAAATGTTTTATTATATATAATGTACGAAAAGTAAGAAAAAAGGTTTTCCGAAAACAAAACAAAATATTTTATTATATTTAGTTGGTGAATAATGACTTCCATAATGAAAATTAATTTCTGTGATCAAGAGAATACACGAAAAACGTACTTATAAAAGAAGTAATACACTAAATACTACATACAGAGTTTGAAAGTTATCCAAATAAGGCATACGTGAACTACTCATTAGTATTGTTATTGATATATATTACTTTGTTTTAATAGTATGAATTTTTACACACACTAATCAATGTTTGACCTAAAAACTGATAAATTAAAAGTTTCATTCGCAGTTCTTACTAAACATAATTCATTAACATACTAATTTATTTAGCAATATTGTTAAGCTTTTGTGAATAGTTTAGCAACTGAGTTATTGACCAAATTGAAGTATTTGTATGAGTACTCTGTGGAAACTTTTAACAGATTGTATAGACTAATTTGATATGCCGTTTGGCTAGCCTATCTTGAAGATATTTATTTCAGAAACTAATTCATCAATTTCACGAATACTGAATTATAGCAGCAGCTAAATAGTTTCTCGATTTATATTTTCTTTACGAAACGGCCAGGTGGGTTAAGGGGTAATTAGAAAGTTGCTGATTCGAATCCTCATCGCACCAAACACGCTTGCCCTTTAAGCCATGAGGACGTTATAATTTACGACCAATCTTACTATTCATTGGTAAAAAAGCATCCCAAGACTTGGCGACGGGTGGTGATGACTAGCTGTCTTCCATCTAGACTTACACTAATAAATTAAGGACGGTTAGCACAGATAGCACATGTGCAGCGTTGCGCGAAATTCAAAAAACAAACAAACAAAAACAATCTTCACGAAACTAAAACGGAAGTGTATATAATTTGGAAAAGTTATTTTTTGAATTAAGCACAAATCTACTCAAAGGGCTATCTGTGCTCTGCCCACAACGGGTATCGAAACCCGGTTTTTAGAGATACGAGTCCGCAGACGTACCGCTGAGCCATGGGGGGCCTTTTGAAGATAATCAACACATTTATTAATAAAGAAAATAATAACACAAATTCTCGAGAATTACCCATAATAGTAAATAATTATAATTGTACTCTCTCTACATAGGTAATACCAAAGCACTCAGTAGCCATAATACAATTATGCACGCTAAATATCAACGATTTACAAAGAATTTTACTTTAAAGAGTGGTTGCTGTTTACATTTCTTTTTCTTCTCAACATGCTCATAGGTATAAAGGTGTTCCTTTGTTTTGGTTTATTTTGGGCTTGAGTTGTTATCTAAGTAAGGCTTCGTTAATTTTGCGTTTATTCAAGTTTCTTTCTTTATTTAGTATTTGGGTGTTTTATATTGTTATGTTGTGTTTATTTGACATGCAGTCTTCGAAAACGTGTGAAGGTGACTTTTTATGTTCTTTAAATCTGGTTTCTATTTTTTTACTTGTTTCTCCAATATAGAAGTCATAGCAGTTATCACATTGTATTTTATAAATAATGTTGGTGTGGTGTTTGTTAGTGTAGTTCTTACATAGTATAGACCTTAGTTTTGTGCCTGGTGTGTGAATAAATTTAGTATTAACTGGAATGTTATATTTTGTTACTAGTTTTTGCCAAATGTTGGTTATTTGTTTGCTGATGTCGGAAATGTATGGTATGCAGCAGTATATGGTTTCGTGATTTTTTGATTCGTGAGATATATTTACTTTTATTGGTTGATTTTGCTTTCTGTCTAGGTGTGTGGTATAATGTTTTTTACGGTTTGTGGAGGAAACTTATTGATGTTGTGAAATATCGTTTTATTTTGTCTGATTCATCGTTAATTTTATCCGATGAGCATAGTTTTATGGCTGTGTTTATTTGGTTTCTTAGTATGTTGAGTTTTTGTTTTGTTTCACGTACAGAGTCCCAAGGAATGTACAGTTCAGTATCGGTGATTTTTGGTAGATTTCTGTTTTAAATTGTGTATCGGTTCTTGAAATTTTCAGATTAAAAAATGATATTTGATTGTTTTCTTCCTGTTCACATGTGAAGTTAATGTTGGGATGTATAGAGTTAACGTGATTGAAAAAATTAACTATGCGTCCTGTAGATCTGTATCTCGCAATCGTGTTGTCTACATATCTGTACCAGTATAGTGGTGGATGTAATGCTGTGTTAATTGCTTGTGTTTTAACTTGTGTCATAAAAATATTGGCTAGAACTGGTGATACTGGATTGCTCATGTATAGGCCAGTTGTTTGTCTATAGTTGTGGTTGTTGAACATCAGGTTTGTCTTCATTGTGGTGAATTCTATGAGGGTTGCTAAGTGGCTGTTAGGAATGTTTATTGATAGGTTAGGATTTTAGATATAGAGTTCTATATACATCAGTTAAAAACTGCATACAATCAATGTGTTAAATAACCGTTAAATACTTATCATTAATACCAAAATCTTGTCAATGATAGTAATTAAAACCCCCCCAAAAAACACAAGTCAAATGCATAATAATCACTGATACACAAACATATTAAAATATTCAGTGGTATGTATTATGCTGTACTTGAGGCAAGACCCATGTGAAAAATATTATTTTGTGCACCTATTTACACAGGCAATCATGTTATTAGTAGAAAATCCAATTACCATCATATCTGTGAGAACATAAGTAGTTAAGGAATTTTTCATTATGGGACATATCACAAATGAAAATAGAAAGTCTTATGTACAGGATATTGTGACCATAAACAAAGTTCTAATTACTACCTCTTAATTGGTTTAGTAACTTACTGGAATTTGTAGAAAAATTTAAACAAATGAAATTAAATTACCTTGTTCTTGTTTGAAGATAATGGAATATTGAAAAATATATACAGATAGTTAAAACAGTAATCATGGAATTTATATTCATATTAGCATTAAACAGTAAATACATGTTGTGCAATGTGCTTTTTAACATGTAAGAAGTATGAGAAAAACTTTGAAATATGATTGAATGGATGCCAACTGCTTGTTGTAGAAACATAACTTCATTGGACAAAGTTTCAAAAATCTTTTGCCTGGATGTGCAGAAACCTGCTTGAAATAAAAATATATCTCTGAATGGTAGTATGAGTATTAGCACTTTTACTGATAAGCAGAGAGCAATGTTTCAACCTTCTGAGATACAATCTTTTTGTCTTCATGAAAACTTTCAAAACATCTTCCTCTGTAGCTGTGTTTCTACAACTGGCAGTTGACATTCATCCTACCAAATTTCATCATGAATACTTTACCTAAGTAATCTATCAAAGAAGAAAGTATTTTTTTTTAATTTTTAATAGAGCTTACCAGGACTGTATATCAACATTTTTAATATTTGTACAGACACAAGTAACAAGCCCATACCAAAATTACATGTAGGTGTATCTACACACATCACAGTTTTGGACTAACTATTATTTAAGATTCTGTACACCAATACACACTTATACATCTAGTGTGATTATTTATTACAATATATATATAACTACTGAACCACACAACTTAACTAACTGTTTAAACACCAGCAATTTTTTCACTTGTTTCTCTATCACATTTTTACTGATAAACATACTGATTTTAGTTGTAATGTAGCTTTTTTAGAATTACTTTTACCTTACTGCCAAATTATCACAAGGCTTGGTAAGTTGCCAACTATAAAAGGTGATATGTGATTTACCTCGTTAGTGGTATGTATGGTTCATGACCAATGGTCATCTCAAGAAATAACATTTAATCTTTATAAATCTTTATTCTACTAAAATAATCTTGATTTAGTTTTCAACAAGTTTGAGTAACTTTTTAATGCAAAGGTGGTGCACACTATATGAATTCCAACATCTTTATTAAAATTACTTTTCACCATAACTTTCTAAATAAAAGGTATATTTGCAATGCAAAAGAACAGAGCACCAAATAAAAAATACAAGCTGGTAGCCTATTTTTATACAAAAATAATCAACATAATCTAATTTTATAAATTCTATTTTTGAAGTATGGGATTTAAGAGAAACTGCAGCCATTAAATTATCATGAGTAAAAAAATATTTAAAAACTTTTTTCTTCTTTTGTCTTTTGCAAGTGCATTTGAATTTGCCCCCTAGTGGTATGTTTGTGGACTAACACGCTAAAAAACCGGGTTTCGATACCCGTGGTGGGTAGAGCACAGATAGCCAATTGTGTAGCTTTGTGCTTAATTCTAAAGAGACAAACAAAAAAGCATTTGAATTTTAAAAAAATGTTATTTATCTAAATAAACTTAAAAATATATTTCATTAAATGACCCGTTCCAGCAGAACAGTTTATTTAATTCAAATCCAACAAGAGTTTATCACAAAGAACTCAAAACTTAAATTAGCTTCTGAAGTCGTGGCAGTTATCACATTATTTATAAAATACAATGTTGGTGTGGTGTTTGTCAGTTACACGACCATTTTCAAACTAAAAAACAAACAAGTTGTTTTTTGTTGTTTTTGAATTAAGCACAAAGCTACACAATGGGCTATCTGTGCTCTGCCCACCACGGGTATCGAAACCCGGATTTTAGCGTGTAAGTCCGCAGACATACCGCTGAGCCACTGGGGGGCCAAAAAACAAACAAAACAAGGTTGCTGAAATACTTACGTTGGAAGATGTTTTGCTATGGTTTAAAGTACGTCACTGATTGTTTTAAACGAAAAAGATTCAAGGATCCACGGTTACATCATTGAACAAATTCATACTATTTGTTTGTTTTAAAACAAAACCACATTGGTTATCTGCTGTGCGCAACCGTGGTAAACGAAACCTGTATCTTAGTGTTGGAAGGGCATAGACTAACTGCTGTTCCACAGTAGAACGGCCTTATTAAGACCCCCTCCCTAAATTATACCACATGTCTGGATCTAATACGTTTATTAAACATTAATACTTCCGAATACATTTCATTTCCAGCCTAAAATTTGATATTTTAAACAAAGTGTGTAGATTTTTAGTGATTTCAATGTAACTTTCCAAAATAGGTCTTAAACTCTACCAAGGATCCTGAAGAGCGTTTTTAAGAAGATAGAAATGGGCGATTCTCAGAGTTGCTGTAAAATGATTCCTAGAAGATCATTTTTCAAAAACACTCTCAAGGATCATAGTGGAATCTGGCAACGTCAACAGTTAAAACAGATATTAGTAATATTAAAGTATATTGGAGGTATTTGATAATAAAAATTAAAAGTTAGTAAATACTGTTACTGATAAGCGTATTAAAATACTCCTTTCCACTAGCCAAAAGTAACACAGTTAATTCGTTAAAATAAAAAAAAATTAAATTTAATAGCTGCATGTGACCACGTGTTGGCACAACTTAATTTTACTTCACAACTAATAAGTAACTGCGTTTTTTGTTGGTTTTTTTTTGAGATTTTTGATGTTACGTTGGGTTTGTCAAGGACTTATTTTACCCAAGATGGAAGTTTTTGAAGAAGCGATCAATGATGTAAACCTCTAGATGGACATTACTTGTAGTTTACTCGTGAAAAGGTGTTTGCGATTTCCATATGGGGTGAGGAATTATGATATGTCCGAAGTCAGCTTCCATTCAATGACCGAAGAAGGTCGAAACGTTGTTCGCAACTCTACGTAAAAAATGTTCAACCCAAACGAGCCGTTTTTACATACATATCTCTAAAAGTGGGGTTTCTCTACATCACTGATTGTATTAACTTTGTCCATTACCTGTCGTTGGGTGATCCCTGTACACCCACGCATGTCAAGATAATCTCCACATTTTCCTCTTTGTTTGATGCTATAGCTTCAGTGTGTGTGCGTGCAACATGTGAGCCCGATTTTCAAAAGCTCGCCTATCATTAGCTACAGAAATCTTGTAATTTATATTCTTTTATAATTAAAACATATAGAACATTTTTTTTCAGAATCAATCATATTTTGAATATTGTCATATTGAATATTGAGGTTTCATCGACGAAAAGAACAAACGGAAGAACGAATATTTAGAAAGAAATTGGTTAAACTTACTGATTACATCAGTGAAAAAAGGCTAATGAAAACAAATAAAATAAGTATTGTAGAAAATGAAGGAACAGCAAGAAAGCAGGATATTCAATGGATGAAAGTGTTACTTATGATAACTGATGTGTTGAGGGGTTATAAGCATATTTTAAACCTTATAGAAAACCTCAGCTGTAGTGTTAATGTGTTCTAAAAATTATAGTTAAGTTACTCTTATAGATCATGTAAAACTATGTATAGTTAAATCCTTTTCGAAATTTTTTTTATTGTTTTCATAGTTTATCACAAAGCTACATGATGGGCTATTTGTAATCTGCTCATCACAAGTGCACCTTTTTAAGACACAGTGTATAAAAACGAGTGTTGTGGAATACCCCATGTACTTCTCTCATAACGATTTTGTAAAGATGAACTTACAACCAAAACAAGTTTATTGGCTATTTCCTGTTATGCCGTTTTTTTATGGCTAGTTGACTTTCTTATGTCAAAGTTTTTGTCTCAGTAAGTGATCTCAATGTTTAAGTTTCTGGGCAAGTACTATCTTGTGACTGCTTTCTAATACATTTGGAATATTTCACTATGAAATCAGACTCCACACTCAGTACTGTTCCAAATGCAGTTAGAATTTTGCTTAAAAAAAAAAAAAAAAAAAAAAAAAAAAAAAAAAAAAAAAAAAAAAAGGAGTTCAAGGATTGTTCACAAAAAGAAAGAACGTAACAGTTTCTTACATGCAACTACCCTTAAGACTGAAATTTCATACATTTTCAAAGAAACTGTGAGATTAAAATTCTTCATATTTAACTTTAGAGATATAGCAAAGAACATTTTCTGTTTAACAAAAGATTTAAGGCCAACTACCAGATTTCTCTGGCAAAATAAAAAAAGATTTGAATCGATACAATATTAATAAGAGAACTTTTGCACCAGACTCATCTGGGAATCTAAAATCCAACATACTCAAATACCCACAAAGAAAAAAGCCAATGATATTAACTGAAGCATTTGTGTTCTATTGAGAAAAACAAAATACTGTAATCCAGACATTTTTTGCATCTGCAGCTTATTACCAATAGTTAAATGTTTGCTTTAATAATAAATAACAAGAACCTAGATCCTATTTCCCAGTACAAACACAGAAATTCTTTAAGCTAAACAATTAATGAGAAGCCACATTTTATAAACTAGTTGGTCAAGTGTACAAATTAAGTAATGAAATAATTTAACACACACGCTCACATGTCAAATAATTTTATATCATTTATCATGTCATACAACTTATATATAAGATGATTATGTTGTTAACATCTCTTCCTAAATACAGAATTGATCGTGATTTGTAAAACTATGAAGTATATGAAAAGTATACTGACAATCATTTGACTGAGACCAGATAGAAATGCTTACTTGCATGGCAGTTGAACTTTTATTTGTGCAAAACAGCTCATTAAAATAAAAATTTGAATACTTGCATGGCTAACAAATTATTTATATTAAAGTTTTTTAAAATTTATTGACCAAATTATCCACAATTAAAAATGAAAAACAAAATTGTATTCTATGATATCAAAAACACTTTAATACAGAAGAGAGAAAATAACATTAAATATGACATGAACTTGCATGAACGTAAAAAAGCTTTAACTGAAGTAGGAAAGTTACTTTTTAATTGCAAGTGATAACAATGTTGATTATAGGAAGCTGAACTAGACAAAATAAACTACTAAAATAAAGCTAAAACATTACTAAAATGTACATATAATACAATTATAGAAATAAAGGAAGTTTTAAATGTAATTAAATGCTATATAAAGTTCAAAAATACAAGCTACCATACTTTATTTTAAACACACTATTTTAATATATGTGTGTGTAATGCTTCACTTTAAAATAACTGTTAAAAACCATCAAAAACTTGATTTTGTTAGAGTATTTCAGTTTGAAGTTTCAAAAATATATTTTATATCACAAAAAAGAAACAATAATTACATTATTTAAAAACCGATATCTTACGTGGTCGCAGTTTACCTGACAGTTCTAATATTTTTTATTATTAAAATTTGGGAAGTTCGTGTAATGTGTATAGTATACACAACTCCAAGGTCGCATCAAGTATAATGAACAAAAATGTAAGTTGTTTTAGTAAATATGTAAGAGGTATGAAGCATTTAATGGTAACAAAACCTTGAGCACCATTGTACAGCTAAATAACAAGGGAATTGTGTTTAATACATCTTATTCATACATGGCACAAAATCTGCTCGCCTAATGTTCTGCTAAAAAGATAAAACTGGTACAAAACCACAACCAATTCTGTGATGAAACTAGATTAGAAGCATCAATTCCAGAAACAAATCAGCACCAAATGAATATGATGAGTATCTTGTATTCAATTATTTTGATGCATTTTGAAACTTAGTATGTGTGTGTGTGTCATTATAAAACTGAACTTTAAAAGATAAAATATCGATGTAGTCATACAAGTATAATGACACTCTTTGAAAGTCAGTCCTGGAAAAAGTTACTTTCACACATTGTCTAGTACTATCTTACAAGTCTTATGTACACTTTGCATAAGTAAACCATACAGGAATGTTTATTGAAGTTTTTGAGCTTAAAATTTGTAATTTCATAGCTTATAGCTATAACAGCTTGTTGAATCCCTTTATGACACATCAACCTCATATCTTCCTTGATGAAGAACTATTCCAACAGTAGTCTGATCACTTTTTGCTCTACCTGGTCAGAACAATGTAAATCAAATGTTTTCATTATGTTAGAAGTGCTTCATCAACCATGGACATTTCTACATAGCACCCTTTACTTTTTCTCAGCTTATGATTCATTCACCTATTGAAGAGGTTGATAACAGAAATAAAACAAAAACTTAAGTTCATTCTTAAGGCAATTCTTGTAACCACATTAATCCAGGACCAACCTTTGACTTCCTTTCAATCTGCAAGTCATTAAAAACAGACTTTTGGTTTTCAAATACCATTTCAAACAATAATTTCATGCACAACCCGACGATTGCGAGAGTTAGGTGTTGAGTATCCACTTTCAAGACTTTCATCAAAACTTAAGGAGATCTGCTGAGTTTTATCATCTTCATTGATAGCATATGGATTTGGCAATCCACTAACATCATAATAGGGTGAATCTAACAAGATAAAAAAAGCAAGTATTTTATTTCAGGCATCCCTTTTTAGATAAGCCTGAAAAAGATGAACTACGACTAACATAAATTAATTTAATCCATAATATCAGCATGTTACCCTCTTCAATAGTATGTCATAGACAGACATTTTTCTTTCACAAACATTTACAAGTTAAATTTCTGTAGCGTTTTACAAAGTTTTCTGTTAATAAATGTTCATGGAGAGAAAACATTTTGCTACTTACATTTCATAGAAATTACCATGGTAACTACAGAAATGGGGTTTAATCCAATAATAACTAAGTTTCTACCAAACACCTCCAATAATGTGTGGAGAGTTCACCACATATACATCCTTATTAAGTATCAAATTTACACTATATTAGCAGTTCACAGCCTTTATATAACTGAGAACAAGCTAGTTTCAATCTCAAAATTTCATAGGCCATTTTGTAAGATTAACTTTCTTAAAGTAATTGAACATTACATCATAAAACACTATTTCAATACTCATATTTTAAAACGTTTTATTTTTATTCATCTCGTGGATCAGAAGAAAGGAACTACTGCTTTATCTCATGATAGTCGAGTAAACATTATATACAGTTATCAAGTCTTCAATTACTCTTGTTTATGTATTGTGTGTACGTGGGCACATGCACTCACACATTTATTATGAAGACAAAATCAACTATAAAAACATTTCCTTAAAATGACATTTTTTATGAAAATTAGATTTATTTAACCAAGGCTTAACACTATTTCTTTAAATTATATTTCAGTTTCAAAACTGATATTCCAATGCAAATAAAAATCCTTTAGTGCCCAGAAAACGCACATCTGCAGCAAGTTTCCAATACTGATATTAAAAGTTATTAAATTTGACATCTTAGATTGGAATGAAATATGTACAAGCTTCAACAATGCAATTTCACTATCGATATTCATCATAATATCATTAAAACTGAATCAACTACACACTTTACTACTGTAGTTCTAGTATTTTATAATTTAATGCAGAAAAATAAAAAACTCATTTGTACTTACATACAGTTTGAACAGTTTTAAGTAATCTAATACCAGTACTGTTATATTCTCATTTAAAATACAAAACCACATGCTTACGCAAATGCTCCCTGTTCTTCATATTCATGACATCTTCTGTCAATGGTTGGTAATCTTCTGGGTAATAGTAACCATTAGGTATCCCACCATCATAGGTATGGTACGAACCTTCTCGAGGCAACTCCCCCTCAGATTTCATCCACAGATCAGAATGGCTATCATTACCACTTGGATCTCTTTCTGGCAGGTACATCATTCCTATAGATCAGTAAAATGGTACAGAAACACAGTCTCAAACTTAAAATACATGGAACATTTGCAGGTATTTGCAAGTAACAAAGTATTTCACAAATTTCACATGAATTACTTTGCATTTGCTAGCTTAAGGGTAAGTGTGCTCCCCAACTAAGAGAATACTTAGAAAAAAATTAAACAATAGCCAAAATAATATTCAGTATTTTAGAAACTGAAAGAAAATTATTTTTCTATAACTATAAATTACACTTCATATTTTACGGTTTTTTTTTTAAATCAAGTTGTATTAATAGAACAGGAAAAAATTGATAAAAGTGTTATTCCTCTTAACCATTGTGGTAAATGTCTTGATACACTTTTTGACAGTTATAGGAATCCTTTTAAGGTCACAGATTTGTTATATGTTCTGTTAATCATGTAAGCATGCAATTTGGAATTTAAGTTTGTTCAGTGATGGAAGGATTTATGAAATTAAGTTTGGTCATTATGAAAAAGTAACCATGTACAAAATATAATAATAATAATAAAACACTTTCAATATAATAATCTACTTTTCAGTTATAAAGTTTAAAATCTTCAAAAATTCATTGTACAAACTAAATATGCATGTTACTGTCACATTTTCACAAAGGGTCTTGCAATTATCATAAAAAAATTAATTAAGACAAATTTACTCTTAAATACACTGAATTCAAAACTGTTATTTCAATAAATACTTTTTAAAACAAGTGTTAAACTCAATGTATTAAGAGTAAATCTGTTTCAATAATTTATTAAAGAAAGACCAATGTTTAAAAGGCCTACCATTAGCATGATGTTGGCTTGGCAGAAGGTGCCCATTAAGACTTTGAATGGAAGTTGTATACATGGGAGCCTTACTGATATCATCCATGTTTCCTTCTCCATTTTTATTACCACCATTACTGTCTGGGTAATAAGGAGGAGATATTGTCTTTGGTTGAACACTGAAATTAGTAATACATTTAATTGTACAATTTCATTAGTATAAGAAGTTTAATTTGAAAAAATATAAAAACTTGTTCATTTTATCATTACAAGAACTAAGTTTTCAAATGATATGCTGCAGCTATCACTACATTATGAAGTTTAATAATTTTATGACTTAATGTACACGAACTGTTCAGTGTGCAGTTGTCTGTTGAAAAACTTCTAGTCAGAAGGCCAAAACATAGGAGATGATTTTTGATGATGAGAAACCCACTTGAAAATGCATCTCAGAACGGCTGTTATGGGTATTAACACTGTTACTGATAAGAAGAGGACAACGTTTTGACCTTCCATGGTCATCTTCAGGTTAAGAAAGAGAGAATTAACGATTGATGAACATGTCTTAGGGACAACAGTATAAACAGTTATGAGATTGTAGGGGCATTGCAGATGGATGTTAGGTTATTAATTAGTATAGGTATAAAGGTGTTCCTTTAAATTTGTTTAATTTTGGTTTTAGTTGCTGTATAAGTAAGGCTTCTTTGATTTTGCATTTGTTTATATTTGTTTCCATACTTAATATCTAGGCATTTTCTATGGTTATGTTGTGTTTATTTGATTTATAGTGTTCAAAAACGTGTGAAGGAGGTTTTTTTTAGTTCTTTGAATCTAGTTTCCATCTTTCAATTTGTTTCTGTAACAATATCATGGCAGTTGTTGCATTGTATTTTATAAATTACGTTGGTGTTGTGTATCACTGTAGTTTTTACATAGTATGGTCATTAGTTTTGTACCTAGTTTTGGAATAAATTTAGTATTAAGTAGGATGTCATATTTTGTTGCTAGTTTTTGCCAAATGTTATTTATTTTTCTGCTGATGTCAGAAACATATGGTATGCAGCAGTATAAGGTTTTTAGTTTGTTCTATCTTGGTATTTATTGGTTTTTTGTTGTTGATCTAGGTGTTTGCATATAATTTTTTTCATGTTGTTTTGAGGAAATTTGATGATGTTAATGAAGTGTTGTTTCATTTTGTTGATTTCATCGTTTATTTTATCAAGTGGGCATTGTGTTGTGGCTGTGTTTATTTGGTTTCTTAATATATTGAGTTTTTGTTTTGCTTCATGTGCTGAATCCCAGGGAATGTATAACCCAGTATGGGTGTTTTTTCTGTGACTTTGTTTTAAATTGTGTATCAGTTCTAGTGATTTTGAAGTTAAGAAATGCTATTTGGTTAGTTTTTCCTGTTCCCAGGTGAACTTAATGTTGGGGTGTATTGTATTAACGTGATTGATAAAAGTCGGTGTTCTATAAATATGACTACAGAAATTGTATCATCAACATACCTGTACCAGTATAATGGTGGGTGTAAGGCTGAATTGATCACTTGCGATTCAATCTGTGTCAAAAATATTGGTTAGAACTGGTGACACGAGATTCCCCATACTTAGACCATTTATTTGTGGATAGTTTTGGTTATTGAACATAAAGTTAGTTTTAGTTGTAGTGAATTCTATAAACGATTTTTAATTGGTTGCTGGGGGATGTGTATCAATGAATTGTGGTCTTGGATAAAGTTCTAAAACTATCTTGCAGGCTTCTGTGAAGAAGGAGATTACATCAAAACTGGCCAATAAGGCTTTACGATTTAGATGATTAAGAACATATTTAAAGGTAAAAGTTTTTGAAAAAGGAGTCGGCTGATGTTGCATATTGAGGAAATATCCATGTCATATATTTACCGAGGTAAGACAGTCTCAGGAAAAATTTATTCTTACCTATGAAAGACTGACTCATGTACACCACAACTATATGGCACCTCCAAACCTCACGAACATGATAATCCACTTTGACCCATATCAACCTATGAGTCTTTTAACTACAGCCTCAGTAAATAAATAATGTGGACATTTCCTAAATATGTAACATCAATCAGGTCCTTTTTCAAAGACTCTTTCAACTTTAAATGTATTCTTAATCAACTAAATCAAAGCCTTAATGGCCAGTTTTGACATAATTTCCCTCTTCACAAAAGTCCCAACAACTGAAGCCTGCAAGATAGCTTTGGACCTTTATATTCAAGACCCCAACCAATTGGTTCACATCCCCAAGCAACCAGTTAACAACCTTATAGAATTCATTACCACCTAAACTAACTTCACGTTCAATAACCAAAACTACCTACAAATATGTGGCTTAAGTATAAGGAATCCCATGTCACAAGTTCTAGCCAACATTTTTATGACACGAAGTGAATCACAAGTGATCAATTCAGCCTTACACCCACTACTATATTGGTACAGGTATGTTTATGATACAATTGCATGATTCAGATCTACAGAGCACACACTTAGTTTTTCCAATCACTTTAACTCCATACACCCCAACATTAAGTTCACATGTGAACAAGAAAAAAACAAACAAATAGCATTTCTTTAATTTCAAAATCACTTAAACTGATACACAATTCAAAACCGAATTTCACAGAAAAATCAACCATACTAAAACTATACATTCCCTGAGACTCAGCACATGAAACATAACAAAAACTCAACATCAAGATATCAAATAAATACAGCCACAAAACTATACTCAGCTGATAAAATTATTGAAAAATCAAGAAAATAAAACATTTCATCAACATCAATAAATATCCTCAAAAAACAATGGAAAAAATTATATGCACACACATAGACCAACAAACAAACGATAAATCCTAGGATAGAACAAGCTACAAAATCTTATATTGCTGCATACCATTTGCTACTGATATCAGCAAAAATATAGCCAACATTTTGAAAAACTTAACAAAATACAACATTGCAGTAAACACCAAATTTATTCAAAAACAAGGTACAAAACTAAAGTCCATACTATGTAAAAACTACACTGACAGACTCAACACCAACATAATTTATAAAATACAATACAATAGCTGCCACAATTTTTATATTACAGAAACAAGCATAAAAATGGAAATTAGATTCAAAGAACACAAAAAAATGCCTTCATACAGGTTTGAACACTGCAAATCAAATAAACACAACATAATCATAGTAAACACCCAGATATTAAGTACGGAAACAAACATCAAATCAAAGAAGTCTTACTTATAGAGCAACTAAAATCAAAATAAAACAAATATGAAGGAACACTTTTGTACCTAAACTAATCAATAACCCAATATCTACCTGCAATGCCCCCTACAATCCTGTACCCTTTTACCCTCTCATCCCTGAGACATGTCCATCAAGTCACATTCAAATTTTCTCTTCCTTACCCTGAAGATGACCTGAGAAGGTCACAACGTTGTTCTCTCTTTTTAAATAACAGTGTTAATACCTATAAAAGCCATTCCAAGATACATACATGAGATGAAAACAAGGTTTACCATTCTGAAACATTTTATTGCTGTATTTTAGTATAATGCTAAAAAAAGCTACCATACATGCAACTGTTTGTAGTAGTAATTAGAAATCATAGCACTCACTTTTTAATTTCTTACAGTAAAGTACAAGTACTATTTTGTAAAATATTGCATAAAAAGAGGGTTTGGGTTGTATATGGATAAAGTGCACAACTCATTTCATCAAAATCATTCAATATACAGATCAAAATTTTCGTTTATGTTTCTGATATAAACTAATATTTTTATACAATAAAAGTGCTATCCTTTGTTGAAAAAACACGTTTTTTTTTTTAAATTCCCCATTTTGAATACGACAGTTAAATCTCACATCAATAAACCCTCACATACAGTCCTAATGAAAGTTACATTCCTGTTGTGACGATAATACTTTTACTTAAAATTATGTTCTTTTATATAAAAAAAGGTTGTACATACCAGTTATATTTTTCTAACATTCTGAATGTTGAATACCCAAAGTGTAAACTTTTTTCTTTTTTTTTTTTTATTATAGATTTTTGTGTGTGGTTCATCATTACATGACATAACTATCAATGACCACCTTTACCAATTCTAAGAATCAAAACACAAGTTTAGACATAATGAGCTTAAATATTATTAGACTTACTCTGTTCCCTTCATTTCATAATCTTTCTTGTTAGCTGTAATTGAAGAGAAACATGCGTTACTTCCTGAAAGTACAATTTTAAGTCCTAAATGCTATTTGACATTAAAATTAGTTTAAAACTTAACTAAGTTTCAATATTTACGCATCCTTGTTGAGTAAGAATGAAAAAAGATGTTTAGATGAGATTTTTAATCCATGAACGAAAAAAAAAGAAAGAAAAAGAAATGCATTGGAAAGTACCAACTAATTGTTAACCCTGTTTTAAAGGTTTTTATTCATACAACACAATGCTAAAGTGCCCAAGTATCACATGTGAAATTCTGCAATATTTGTTTGACATGCAGCTATGCTTGAGAATATGGCAATAAGAACTGGTTGTTATAGGAGATTAGAAGAGAGCTTGCTATGGGCATAAAATGTGGAGTTGAAAGTGTATATGAATGATGATACATTAAGTTATAATCACTCAAGAAAAAATGTAATCCTGGGATTTTTAATTGCTAAAATTCTCTACTCCACTTTTTCAATAATATTAAAAGAATATGCTTAACTTGTAACTAGATAGGCAATTAGTTAAATAAGAGCATCCATAAAAACCATTAAATGACCTGAAACAAGGAAAGAGTTAAACCTTCTCTCCAATACAGTGTTTAATATATACACTACATGGCCAAAAGTATTTGGACATCCAACCATCACACCCACATGAGCTTGTTGAATATCTCATTCCAAAACCATGGGCATTAAAATGGATTTGCTCCCCCCTTTGCTGCTATGATAGCCTCCACTCTTCTGGGCAGGCTTTTTATCAGATTTTGGAATATGGCTGCAGGAATTTGCTCCTATTCAGCTTTTAGAGCATTAGTGAGGTCTGACACTGATGTTAGGCAAGAAAGGCTTGCTTGCAGTCAGCATTCCAATTTATCTCAAAGGTGTTCGATGGGGTTGAGGTCAGTCAAGTTCTTCCACATCAACCTCGGCAAACCTTGTCTTTATTGACCTTGCTTTGTGTAGGGGAGCATTGTCATGCTGAAACAAAAAAGGGCCTTTTCCAAACTGTTGCCACAAAGTTGGAAGCACACAATTCTCTAGAATGTCAGTGTATGCTGTAACAGTAAGATTTTCCTTCAGTAGAACTAAAGAGCCCCAGACAATTATTCCTCTGCCATTAAACTTTACAGTTGGTACTATGCATTAAGGAAGGCAGTATTTTCCTGGCAACTAGCAAACCTAGATTTATCCATGAGACTGCCAGATAATGAAGTATGATTCATTACTCCAGATAATGCATTTCCCTACTTCAGAGTCCAATGGCATTGTGATCTTAAGTTTGTGTGTGACTGCTCAGCCATGGAAACCCATTTCATGAAGCTCCCAATTAATAGTTCTTGTGCTAACGTTGCTTCCAGAGGCAATTTGAAACTCTGTAGTAAGCATTACAAGTGGACAGACTATTTCTATGCATTACATTCTTCAGCACTCAGTGAATTTGTTCTGAGCTTGTGTGGTCTACCACTTCATGGCTGACTTGTTGTTTCTTCTAGATGATGTTTCCACTTCACAAGAACAGTATTTACAGTTGACTGGGGCAGCTCCAGCAGGGTAAAAATCTGATAAACTGACTTGTTGAATCAGTGGCATTCTACAACAGCATCATTGAAAGTCACTGAGCTCCTCAGTATATATTCTATTGCCAGTGTTTGTCTATGGAGATTGCATGGCCATATGTTTGATTTTATGCACCTATTAGCTGAAATTGCCAAACCCACTAATTAGAAGAGGTGTCCACATACTCTTGGCTGCTCACATGCATGTGTGGGTGCATGTCTTGTTTTAAATCATTTAGTATAAAGATTATCTTTCACTGACAGCTGACTATATGTATTTAAGACTAATCTAAGCTTTCTAATCTACCAAGAACCTTGAAAAATTGCTAAAAGCAAGGGTATCCAAGTGACAAGACAATGCATTCTAACCTTTGTAAGAAAGAAATTAAAAATATATTTCAATAGCTACACTCATCATAAGGTTGACTTTAGGTTTTGCTGTAAGTATGTGAATTGCTCTGATTAGAGATTATTATCATCTCTTGTTGTTGATTTTTTATATATGTAAAATAGCTATAATGAAAGCCATCTATCTCAATGCCATATAAATGTCTTAGATTTTAATGAATTTATATGCATATAGTGATATACAAAAGATACTATAACATGTAGACTATTCCATTACTTCTATTTTCAAGATGCTCTGTAATTTACCAAAACAGTGACCTAAATAGCACATTCAGACACCAATACAGTTTATAACTGATGAAAACAAAAAACACTAAGAAATTAAAAGTTATGAAAACAACCATTGAAATATTATTTGGAAACATATATGCTCTGCAACTGTACAGAAAAGGTTCCCTACACAGAGATTGTGAACAAAAATGCTTGGTACTTGGCATAAAAATAGTTAAGAAACGTGCTCTGAAGTTGCCTGTAAGACGTTACCTAAACACAAGTACCAGAACTAACAGGATTTGTGACAATAAAGATAATTTAAATAACATTTACTTTCAAAAAATAACAGGATCTCAACACTGGTCAAAACCAGCATACTCTATAACTGAACAAAAAACTACCCAAACAATAAACACAACCAGAAACTCTGGAAACATAGCAGTACTTACTAGGAAAACAAAGCAATAATCACAGTTTTGTTTTGTTTCCCCCCC
Organism: Carcinoscorpius rotundicauda; assembly: GCA_011833715.1. Classification (NCBI taxonomy): domain Eukaryota; kingdom Metazoa; phylum Arthropoda; class Merostomata; order Xiphosura; family Limulidae; genus Carcinoscorpius; species Carcinoscorpius rotundicauda. The sequence continues at coordinate 28,620,905 of CM022392.1, forward strand.
CCACTCAGGAAAATGTACAATGGTATTTCATTGTACTTGTTTTTCCCAACTGTACACATTATACAACATGTATCATTAAATACACAATATAGTTATATTCTACAAAAAGAAAACAAAAGATGTTAGAAAAAATTTTTTTTCTAACATCTGGCGCTTTTAAATACTTAATGTAATTTAAAAACTATGTAGCTTTCATCACAAATTAATAAAATACCTTTTTTGCCTCTTTTCTTCCAGCAACAACATATTACAATAACCACTAATAAAAGAAAGACTCCAGCTGCAACTGCTGCAATAACAACCATAACAGCTGTTGACAGCAAAGGTTTGGTTCCAAGTACTTGAGGAACACCATCTAAGTCATATTAATAAATACTTTCATAATAAAGTAAACTGTAAACACACACTCTTAAAACGTTTTTACACAAATAATTATAGGTTTAATATTTTAATTTCATTTCTAAAAATATCAACAATTAACAAAGTCAAATTACTAATGATGCAAAGCAGTAAACTACCAACCCTTTGTTAACTTTGAACTAACCACATACAACTTAACAGTTCTTGGTATTTAGTTATGTGAAATGTAATGGTTCAAAGGAGAAAACAATTAACATGTACACAACATGAAGTATGGAAGCATTTCATTACAAGAGCATAATAGGTTAAGTTATTAAATAAGCTTGCGTGTATATACCTGTGAAATGCAGGAGTAAAGGTTTATGAATGTTACATCATTTAATTGAATACTAAATCCCTCAAAATGATTGATGAGATTTACAAACATGTTTAAAAAATACGAATATAAATAAGTTTTTTTTTCTGAAATATGATGGTGGTAAGTATTGTAAGTACATAAGAATAAAGTCATTCGCATGAACAGAGTTTACTGTTTAAATAAGACTTTTACAATAAGCTGACATAGAATAAAGAAAGCAGTAATACGTTTACATTAATGTTTTTTATGTATTGTATCTCAAAAGTATGTATAAACAGCATGTGAAAAAAATCTCTTAAAAGATTGTCAAGAATTTAAAATGAAATGCAATTGTAGAATTGAGATTTTACCAGTTATAAACTGTATTTATAAGTATACCAATAATGGTTTAAAGTACATAGATTGTATGTATCTCCCTTTAATGAGAAAGAACTAGAAATCCCCTATTGGCCAAGCCTACTAACTGATTTATATTTAGCCATTACATGAGATATTAAATCTATGGACTTGAAATGAAAATAACTTTTATCAAATCCCAAATTATTCATAGTTGGATAAACCATATTTGACAAGTCAAAATGCAAAAGCCTAGTAGGAGTTAGAGAACAAGTAATCTCTTGACTTGTAGTAGTAAGCATGCATAAAACCCAGATACACACCAACATATGGTTCTGCTAATTTTTCATCTCCACACCAAGATTCGTTACTCAGAAGACATAACACAATTCGTACATCATAAAACTCTTCACCAGATTGATCTAAATAGATTTCCATTTCTTCATGTTCAACAGGAATAGTTTTTTGCAAATGCCATTCATTTTCCCAACTTTGTTTAGCTTCCACCTGAAACAGAATAAAAAATTCTTAATCTGAAAGAAACAATAAATATACAAGTTATAAATAGTTAAGGTAATAGTGATAATTCATTTCTTCAGTATAAAAAGAGTTTAAAAACCAAAATGGCATAAATAAATTTTCACTGAAAATACTGTATTTTTAATTTAAAATTTTATATCGATTTTAAAATATTCCTGAAAACTGACACAAAATTTTATTATCACTGGCATAGAACAGCCATAAAACAATATTTCAACATGACAATATACCACATTTTTAATGCAATACAAATTCTGAAGGAACAAAACTTTGAAAAGAAAATACCACAGTTTTAGTTTGATTTTTTTTTACTGTAAAGAGTTTTGTTAAAATGTGCATATTACAGCTTACTCCATAAAGAACATAACATACAATATAGTAATGAGAGCTCAAATGTTGTTTAATTGCCTTACAACTTTTTACGCAAAAGTTGTTACAAGTGCTTCAACTTTAGTAAAAATAAATTAAAAAAGATGTTAAAAACGTTACTCTTCAGTGATTTAAAGAAGTGAAACTTAAGAGTACATATGAAAATAAAAATTTTCTCACCTTTGCAACTAAATTAAAGACTGTAGGATCCACTCTAAAGAACACATGGCGAGATTCTCTGTCATACTGTGCAACAATAGCTCGAGGCATATCTGCAACACAAACTACATTGAACTTGCATGTAATTTTTTGATTTTTGCAATGGTATTAAAATAAATTTTATAAGCCAAAAATAAATAAGATATTTTTTAAATATCACTTGATTATAGAAATTATGTTAAGCATAATTTTATATTTATTTGGTTTGTTTCAAGTGCAATATCTTCACATTTTAAAAAAATAAAAGTTTAGTTTTTGTTAAATATTTTTTCTCAGTATGAACATATATTAATAAATTAAAAACTTAAATAATTAGTTAACAAAACCTGTAATATTTGTTTAGTACTTCTATAAATAGATAAAAAGACAAGTTACCAACAATACAGATACATGTATGTAATTACTGTTACAGTTGTTTAAAATTTTATAAAGATTTGCATATTAATGAAGAGAAATTAAGAGAAAAACAAAATTTCAACTTACCTTTCATATTTACTGTAAAAAAAAACGAAAAATAAATATTAGAATTTTTTCAATTGTGTTTAACAATAAAGCATTACTCTTTGAAAAACACATACACGTAAATCATGAAAACCTTTAAGCTAAAAGCATTCCATGCATATTTTGAAACATGCAAAGCAAATTTTGATGGACTCAGGCATCTTTACTTATTCTTCCACTGTTTGTGTCAAAATTTGAAATTAAACCTTAATACATTTAATATTAAGTGCTAATTACAATTTATACAAATTATATTTAGTTCATATGCTGCTCCAAAATCAAACACACCCAACCCAACAAACATGACACTACCCAATGCTACAGTTTGTATGGTAACAACTCTATAAATGAAAAAAAGGTCATGCCTAGATCACAAATTGGACCCAGACCCTTCACTGTGTAATAGATAAAAGACCAAAACTCCTTTGTAACAGTATTGGGGGCATAGTAACTATATGGTCAAACAAGATTTTCTTATTCTAATTTATTATACAAATTGCTCATAAAAAAAAACTCAACAAAAAACAACACCCATAGATTTCAATATGTAATTGGAAGCATGTTAGACTTTGGCTCATGATCTTTCATCAGCTTCAAATCCTTGTTTATCTTAATAGTTGTACAACAAAATATGCCCAGCTTCATCACAGTGTCTCGCTTGGATATAAGATAGTCTATTTTGTGAATGAGGATGTTACCCTGAATTAGCTTAAGCTTTGGTTTAGAAACTCCCTTCTTTCCTAAATACTTTACTGAATGAAGTTTTATTTTTCAATAAAATCTCCTTTTTTAAAAAAAATTGTTTTTGTTTTTACAGCCCTCCATCGTTCAAAAATTTACTATGAAAATTCCCCTCCTTGGAAAGATATATGACAATTCTCACTGATGTAAGTTTATCCACAGCAGTTTTGCACACTGAATAACAGGAAAGTTGCTTCATGTCAAATAGGAAGGTGATTTTAAATATAGTACTCTCATAATATAGCTTGCATTTGTACAGCATACTGCTAATAAATTGCTCTTTCTAAGTGTGGCTAACTTTAAATTATTTGTTGTGTTTAATTTTATGCAAAACTGTTTGAAGGCTATTTGCCCTAACCGTTCTTAATTTTCAAGCAAAAGGCTAGAAGGAAGGCAGCAGTCAAAATTACCTAAGCTACCTAATTAAATAGTGATATTTAGTAAATCTTATAATGCACCTATTGTTCTAAACTGTAAAGCATGATTTTGTCTTTTTGTCAATATAAAAGCAAAAAGCATGAATTTAATCTCCACTATCTGGTACATGCTTAAATCCACCCCAAAAAGTTTACATTAGAGGTTCCATATAAAAATATCAATGTTACCTTTTGTTGAAACAACTATATCATCAGAGTATGGACTATAACCACGTGGATTAACAGCTCTTAATTTGAATTTATAATCTGTCTTTGATTGAAGCCCTAAAAGAAAAAAAGTCTTCTAAAAAAATAATTTAAATGGTTGTAGTATATGCTTAAAAAAACTAAACAAATGTTGACTGAAAATTGGATTCTGTAAGATATACATTACAAGAGTAATAACTAGAAAGTGAACTCAGAAATGTATAAATTACTTAATGAAATTATTACACAAGAAAACTTGAAAATACTTCTTTTTCTACCTTAAAATAACAATCAGCAAAGCTTGCACAATATTTCAAATTGGTGGTATTTTTACATTGTTTTATCTACCTTAAAAAAATTAAAAATAATCGATATAGCACTTATAAGCTTAAAAGTTTATATGGACATTTTACAAATAACAAAGCTAAATAATAATGTATGACAATTACTTACTTGAGCTACTAAAAAAATCCTTTTATACAAAAAAGTTACATTAAAACAATTTAAAATACACAAATTTAAGATTTTGCAAGGTAGAAAAATTAACTTCTCTTACAAGTGTTTTCAGTTTAATTTAGAATGAGGTAATAAAACACATGGGTTACCTGTAATTTGACAGGGATTATCATCATGACAAGACACATTTTTGGCATTTCCTGTTTTTAGGTTTACATAAGTGATTAAAAATTCTGTGTTTGAGAAACCACCATTGAATCCTTCAACCCATTTTAAAGAGATTCGATCAGAATTAACATCAATTCCACTAACATTAACAGGAGTGTCTGGAGGACCTGCAAAAAAGAAAAAAATTCTTGGATGTCATGTTTGTTTTCACACATCAAAATATCAGCAATATAATTAACTATATTTTATATATTTCAATAACACATATATTCATATTTTCAAACGTTTTTTAGAGTCATGTGGTTTAGTGTATTTCAACAGAAAATTTGGCATAGGAAGTTAAAGCATATTTAAAAATGTTTAAGTAAAATGAAGAAATATGAAAATCTACAAAGTTTTGCATTTGAGTTAAAACGAGAAAAGAATGTTGAAAAACTTAGTTGTTGGTGCATTTCTTTTTGTTTTTTAATACAAAGACATTTTGTTAAAAGTTTCATTACTTATAACAGTTTTCATACTTTTCTTGGCAAGTTTAATAATAGCCTTTTCATCATCTCCAACTCGATTTTGGGCTTGACAAGAATAGTCACCATAATCAGTGTCCTTCACATCCATGATAGACAGAGTTCCTATGTAGATGTCTTCTCCAATATCTGTAACATTTGTTTTGTAAGTTCCATAGTTCTCCAATTTACGTCCTTTAAAATACCACTCAAAAGTGGGTTCAGGATAGGCCTGCATTTTGCACTGAAGAACAGCAGTTTCTCCCATATCAAAAGCTACTACACTGTAGGTATGTCGTGCAAGTGGAGAATCTAAAGAGTATAAAAAAGTTTTTAACTAATAAACAAATTCACAAAATTATTAGTACTAAGTGTTAGTAATAGGTGCCATACAATTTATTTAACGTTGAAGATTCTTACCTGTTTAATGTAAATTCTGAAAACCTAAAATTTTGGCTAAACACTAAAACATTAGATGTTAAACAAGTTCCATAGAAATAGAACCCATACCATTACTGTTACTACTTCTTTATATTCTTGAAATATATTACAAAAGAAAGGTTTAAATTCATCTCATTCCTATTGTAATTATTTCTAGTGCTCTTTATTTATACTATTTTAAACCAAAGATAAGTCGAGGTAAAAGGAGAAAAAATTAAATTTTGCTAGTTAAAGAAATATTTCCTACTTAAACATTATTTTATTTGGCCAATAAAACAAATCTGTAAAATATTAATATCAAATAAAACAAACAAGTTTCTTCCATTTCAAAGTAACTGTGTGAAAAAAATCTTAAAGATGGCAAATCTATTTCATCTAAGAGTTAGTCTTCATTTATAATTTTTAAGTCAACCCACAATTTTCAGAGTAAATAATATTACTTACGTTCTATTTTGAGCAGCATTTCCGACTTTATTGGTTCTCCCAAACCATTCTCAAATTCACAAGAATATCGACCTCTGTCTTCAGGTGAAATCATTTTTTGCTGTTTTCCAGTCCCTTGAAACTTCAATGTACTTTTTACAATATAAGCATTTTTGTCTTCTATTTGCTCAGTTGTTTCAATGTAGAATAAGCTATTTTCTCTCGTAATTTCTTGTCCATTTTTTTGCCACTGAACATGAGGTTTAGGTTTTCCACGAGCCTTACAAGTTACACTAAAACTAGCATCTCCATCTTGCTTAATGACTTGTGGTCTCAAAGGCATGATAATGGAAGTAGGTACTAAAAAATAAAAACGAATATCAGTGAAAAGTTTCAATATACATGATGACAACACAATTTAGGGGACAAACAAAAAAAGGACCTCATGAGTCCATGGAGTTTGTCCCACCTTCTTAAACAAAAATAATTCAATTCTAGATCTAATTTCATATGCATCTTCCCTAAAATTCTCTTTTTAAAATTAACTGCATCCACCACATCTAATGGCAAACTATTCAAAAGGCAAATCACCTTGTTAGAAAAGTAAATTGTTAATCTTCAGTTGAATCAAACTGTCAAAATGTACGTGTCCCTCTATCTACTTTCCTTATAATTAACTGAAATATGATGCATTCATAATATTAATTCTTTTAATTTTGAATACTTCAATTAGATGCTCTATATTTTTTGTTTCCCAAAAGACATGATCTGTCCTTTTATGGAAACGTTTGTACCACAAGTTATCATAGAAGTAGCCTTCCAATAATTCAGCATTCTTCTTAAATATGAAGGCCAAGACTGAATAAACCACAACAAATGATATGTAACCAGTCATCTATCTAAAAAAATTACTTTTATTAGACTGTATACAATATCTGTAATACAACTTACTTTCCTATTTCCATACCACTAGCAAAAGCACACTACTATGATTTGGAGACTTCTTATAATTTATCCTGGATAAGTCCAAGATTTGTTATGTATGTTAGCATGTTACAATTTCAAGTAACTAAAAATTTGAATTAAGGAGTTACTTAAGTGTTAATATGTATCAGATTTAAGGAATTTGTTAACAAAAGCAATACATCCTATTTTCTTATCACAAATATATTTTAATATACAAACAAAAAACAGTGCAATTTAACATAACAGTAACAACCAACAGATATTACAAATGATGGAATATATACTATAAAAGTTTTACAAAGTTGAAAAAAAACAAAACAAATTCTTATATCTGATTTAGAACTGAATATTTTATTGACAATCTGGGTCCATGACAAGCAAATACGTTCCGAGTTGATACTGTTACATTTTTGTTTTAATTAGCTAGATTGAATGGTTTCCTTCCCTTACAAACTGACTTTTTCCAGTGAAGATGTATATTGTCCTCATAGCAATACAAACATCAAGATAACACACTGAAGTTGAACAGTTTGTAAGGCTTAAAATCTATAAACATTTCTGGTCTAATTCTGTAGTTTTCCAATTAATAGACATTAATCACCATTATAGGTTCTGAAGCCTACAGAACACTGATTGTAGCTGACCCCTTATACTCTCCTTCTGTTTTTCAGTCACATTTATACACATCATACAAATTTCTTGAAGTTTCAACAATGTTATAAAATGCTGGTGCATTTTTGTAAAACAAATATTGTTGATTCTTGCTCTCAAGAATCTTCTATAAATTTCAAGAACCAGTAAGACATGTAAAATACACATTTAAGAAGAAACATCACATGCAAAAAAAATTGAACTGAAACGAGTGTAGGTATTAAAATAAATATATAATGATAAATCCATTACATGACTGATAAACCATTAATCCAGAATCCTCATCTTCTACGATGTTGTAAGGTTATTCCCACTACAATTATGCTTATAATTTTAATTATGAAAACCTATGCATTACCTTACGAATAAACTAATCCTTTTTAGAAAGCAGTAGTACTTTCCAACCAAAATCTTAGTATCATTATCAAGTATAATTAAGTCATTGGCCATTCCTTTATCTATGTTGCTGACACAAAAAGAGAAAGAAGCAGCAGCGAGCTGTGGAGTATCCCAATTGAAACAATCCATATCAACTGAACTCCACTTACAACAACCCTCCACTTTCTTATTTCCAGTCACTTTTCAATCAAATGAGCAAACTTACCTCCACAAAACCAAAGAAATATTTTTAAGAGGCCTTTCATGTGGCACTTTGTCAAATATTTTCTGAAAATCCAGATACACTAAATCTAAATCTTTACCTTCATCTACATAATGAGTAACCTCTTTAAAGAATAACAAAGATCACTTTTACCACTCTTGATGTAATACTAATATGGTTTATAATGATCCAAAATATTTTATCACCACCCTTATAAAAGCAGATAAACATAAGCCAACTTCCAATTCTCTGGAACCTGCCCATTACTAAATCTTAAAAGTATTAAGAAGGAACTCAGATATCTAATCAATAATTTCCTTCAAAATTCTTTGAGTGATATCATCTGTTCGGCAACTTATTGTATAAACTTCACATTAACTTCCTTAAAAAGCTTAGAATTAATGTGATAATCTTGTTCTTCAGGCATACTGTCTTCTAATAGTCGTTTAAGATGAGGAAACTAGTTTAAATTTTTACTGACAAAAACTAAAGAAAATGGGATATGTAACCAAACCATCTGAAAATCGTCATGAATAAGCCTTCCACTATCAGCTCTTAAAAGCTATACTCATAATCGTTTTTCTTATTTGATATGTATTTAAAGAAATCCTAACTTTAAGTTTCATATTTTTGGCTAACTTTTTTTTCAAATTTCCTTTTCACTTTTTTAATGCCATGTTTAAGCAGTCCTCTTAATTTTCTACAGTCTTCTGTTTTTACCACAAATTTGAAACTTAAATTTGTAATGCTAACATTAATTTTATTCCTTATATTCATACATGGTTGGAAATCACTTCAAAGTCTTTATTTATTGGTAGATGGAAAACAAACTGCATGTTTTGTTTATGAAAATGTTTGTTATAATTTCACAATTTTGAGATAAAGTTTATATTCATGTTATTACTTTGATATAAATAAATGCTGTTAAACTTGAATTTGTGTAACAAAGTTTAAGCCTTCCCCATCAGTTATGGGTTATTTCAGCTTGTACTATATGATGCACAAATACACAGCATAAAATTTGCATACTCAAGTTGCATGCTGTAAAAAGGTAAAATTATGTGGTTACAAGCTTGTCAGATATTTTAAAATTCATCTTCAAATAAACAGAGATGTATATTAATTTGCCATATGATCAAAATTTTCACTAGCAACATCTGTGAAAGTCTGTAGGTCAATTGCACCCTAACATTACTTTCTGCAGTTTATTATTTTGTGTACAAGTTAATTGTAGAAAAAAGTTTATATAACTTTTCATATTCAATATTATCTATTATATTGTTGTGAAGACTTCAAAAAGAAATATTTTCTAAGAGAATTCCTCAGCACATTGTCACCCTTCAATCTTGTGTTATGCCATAATAGTGAGCTTTTGAACAAACATTTTCTCCTTCCACAAAATTCTTGTTTTCTTTATTCCTTACCTTGAACTGTAAGATAAACAGATCCAATGTTGCCTTGACCAAGCACATTTTGGGGTTGACAGTGGTATCGACCTTCATGACTCAGATGTACAGACTTTATTGTATAATTTACTTTTCTTTCCAAATCTGTGCCTTTTTTGTCTTCTTTCCACCAGTGATACTCTGGCAGAGGCCATCCTGAAGGTTGTGCTAAACAAGTTAAAGTGAAGGACTTCCCAGCTACCGCCACTGGATTTTGGGGGACAATCTCAACATTTCCTGGTTTATCTAAAAATGGAAAAGAATAATCTATAGAGGGTACAGAACACACAAAACACATGCAACACAAAAAAATTCAATAATACCATGCTAACGTTTTTAAGAGTTTAAATAAACAGTTCATGCAATTAGAAACATCATTGGGGGCAAACTATGTTAATTTTACATTTTTATACATCTGTAAAATAAGTTTTTAATGCTCACGTTGGATGAGTATAGTAATTGATGCATTGCTTGTCATTTCTTTCTCAATTACAGAACCAGCTGGTTTCAGAATGTTGATTGCTTGGCAAACATAATTCCCAGAATGTTCAGCAGCAACTTCATTCAGCTGTAACGTGTCACCACTCTGCTGGAACAAAGGATCTCCTTCCTTCAGCCATAGTAGCGAATGAGGAGGAGGGCTGGAGTCTACGTTACACTTAATGGATACAGAATCACCTACAGAAACTTCTTTGTGTTTCTCCAACATCACTCTTGGGCCATCTGTAAAGAATAAAAGTAAACAAAGTATTACTTCTAAACTTTATAAAAATTATTCAAACCTTTTTCTATCCCAGCCCTAACAGTAAACGTAAAGCCACTGATGAGGCTAAAAATGAGAACAAAATTACAAGTGCTTGAACTTAAAATATTAGTTGAAAAGTTTTAATCCTTATGAATTAAAAAAAAAACTGTTAAAAGTAACACTGGACTTGTTAAAGATAATACCAGAAAATATATGATAATTAAAAAAATATGTCAAAAGAGGTAATCTTTTCATTAGCTTCAAACTGACATCTTTGTTGGAAGGTAAGATATTATAGTTTCATTATTATTGTTAAAGTATAAATTGTTATTTTAAAACTGATCTTTCTCGTAATGCTGATGAAATTTATATTAACTTTCTACAGATTTTCTACAGCTATTATTTAATAATCGATACTAGATATGGTTTTAGATACAGATTTTTGCATATCACTAATTTCTTGAAGTTTCTTGCATAAAAAGTTTGACATTTTGCATAATGATTTTCAAAAACCATTTCATAAATTTCTGCACAAAACGTCAGTTATCAAAGATGTTACTAGAAAAAACTGATTTCATGGCAAAAGAGAGGTTAACTAAGAATAGACAATTAAAATGAACAAATGTCACTTTTGGGGAAGGGAGTATTTACTATCCATAGTAATGATCTGGAAACCTACTTTAAAACTATTCCAGTTATATTATATATAGACACTTGATGGTGAAAAATTAACATCTGTGTGTGAATAGATAACTTCACTGGCTTTACTTAAAAACAAATGACAGCAAACTGAAATATGCAATACATGATAAATATATATTTTATAGTCTTAATTAAAACTCCAGGTCACAAGTCTATTTTGCTAAAGAAAACAAAAATATACTTGCATAAAACAGATAGCTCCAGATTGCCTTGACTTGCTTTCCCAACTCCATTATCAGCAATACAAGTATAGGTTCCACTGTCACCTGGAGTAACTGCTAAGATGGTGTAATTATAAGCATTAGATAACAGCTGATTGTCTTTCACCCAGCGTACAGAACGAACAGAAGGATTAGCAACAACTGAACAAGTCAGAATAGCTTCTTTATCCAAAAGTATGTTCAAGGGGTTATAGGGTCCAACTGTTACTCTTGGAAAAACTGAAATATTAAAGAATCATTTAAGGAATTAAGGAAATTTAATAATTCAAATATCACAATGAAATAAAACGCTATTTTTGTTTTTGTTTTGTTTTCAGGCTGTTTTCTTAAAGCAAAACAATATAACGTTGGAATACGGTATAAAGTTGAGGATAAAACATGTTAATTTAAGGGCAGTTTGAACCTGATGTTTAATATAACCAATATTGGCTGACTTACAATGAACTTTTAGTGTAACACTTGCTTCAAGTTTCTGCTCTTCACGAATTGCTCGATTCCACACAGCACACCGATAGGTGGCGCCATCATCTTCCATTTTAGGAGATATTTTCAAAACACTTGAGGTAGGCTTATCCCGAGATCCTCCCTTCTGTAGCTGCCCTTGTAATGGAGTGCCTTCCCGATACCATTGGATGAGAGGATCAGGGCTACCTCCTTCGCTGGAGCACGTGAGTATGAATGGCTCACCTTCTTTCGCTGTAGGGTATGTGGGGATGATATTTGGTGGTCCTGGCGGAACTAAACGAAAAAAAAATTGGAAAATTATACTGATGAATGTTGTATGTCACAGCAGAAGTACAGAAACAGCATATTTTGTCTATGCTAAAGTAAACTTAAAGAGCTTACGAGTAAAAGTAGAGACGAATGCAAAATACCAACCACGTTATTAATTTGACCTTTTTTTATTTAATGTTATTTTTTTCTTTTTCAAATCACCTTCCTTCACAGAATATTACGTACTTAATATTTCTTCAAACAAGTTCCATAGGCACATTCAACAATGGAAAAGTAAGTTGTATCTGAAAAAGTATTGCAGTTTTATGTTTTGTGAGGATATTAATGATATATCCAATGCGGGAACATCCAGCCAAAACACTGTTTGAAAAACGTTTTTATATAGCATAACAAAAAACACAAGAATAATGTTTACAATTAAGAGATTGATACTCAATTACGATGGTAAGTTCGTTATTAAAGAAACAAATGAGCATATTAAAATTAATCTACTAGTCTCATCATGTTCATACAAACATTTTAAAGCTTTCAGAATGACATGATGACCAGGCTAAACTTTGGAATGTATCTCAGAACGGCTGGTATGGGTATTCTCTGCATATCAATAAAAGTGTTATCACCCATTCGAGCCGTTCTGAGATACATTTTTATTTCAAGTGGGTTTCTCGTCATCAAGAGGAAAACGTCCTAATATTTCTTTTAAACATCGTTTCACGGATGTTTTTTTTTTTAATTAAATTTCTGTTTATTGTGGAGAACACTAATATGTATTTAATAAAATAATACTTCTATTTCCAGAATGGAAAATAAATAGAACCATTAGTTTTCTTTATACAGTAGTTTGTTCATTATATATAAAATATACATGTTTATTACCTTCTTCAGAATTAAAATATATGTTTTGCCTTACATTAAAATTTACGCACCTTTAAAATATGTATGCAAAATTCCCTAATCAATTTGACCTACTTTTGATTCTAGAATGATGTGAACTTTCCAGAAAATTATGATTTTCAATACACACCTAAATTTTTTTCTGTGTCCATCAACGAGAAAGAAAAACAAGAGGGGGGGAAGAATGGCGCAAGTTATTATTTTTTTTCAGTGATATGAATGTTAAGGTGACAGTTTAGTGTGCATAATTTTAAGTTTGATTGCCAAAAATGTAAAATGCTTTAAAAGGGTTTTCGCCATAAACTATTTCGCTATTTATGAAAGGAAGTCAACAAGCAACACACCAAGTGCAGTAGCGAACTGCAATGCAAACACCTAGACAACCGACCACGATCAAAAAACCATTATTTCGCGAAAATTTTATGACAAAAATATAGCTGCTAAGACTAGAACTTAAATTCAAGTTACAAATAACACCACATACCTATCCCTTTCAGCGATAACTTCATTAAATATTAACTGTGTGCGCGTGTGGGCGAACTCCTAGTGCTAGAGACATGAAGTGATGAATTCAATCTACATTTGATTGAATGAGGCAGTTACCTTTTTGGTTATAAATAAAAATTTATCTTGAACGCTTGTTTGTTTGTTTCGAATTTCGAGCAAAGCTACTCGAGAGCTATCTGCGCTAGCCGTCCCTAATTTAGCAATGTAAGACTAGAGGGAAGGCAGCTAGTCATCACCACCCACCGTCAGCTCTTGGGCTACTCTTACCAACGAATAGTGGGATTGACCATAACATTATAACGCCCTTACGGCTGAAAAGGCAAGCATGTTTGGTGCAACGGGGATTCGAACCTGCGACCGTCAGATAACGAATCGAGTGCCTTAACCCACCTGGCCACGCCGGGTCATTATCTTGAACGCAAGTCTCAACAGGGGTGAATAAGAAAGAGCATAGCTTAATAAAAATATAAATACTCTAGCTATCAGAGTTCACCCAGAATAATTCAGCAACAAACGAGTGTCATCCTGTGTCATTTCTCACAAGTTATCCTTAAAAGTAACACACTTTCCACTCACCTGTAATACCCTTCATAATGTACAACAATAGCAATATTCTGAGCTGCAACTTGCATATCTGTACAAGTTGCTTCTCTTTCAAAAGTCTTATTAATGATTGCGCAATCCGCAAATTACGAGTCGATCGCCTTAACCATCAGGCACTTCTCTTTAGAGTTAACGCGAAAAGTCATCTTGAAACACCACACATTCAATAACGACAGCTCTGCGTCTCAGACTGATGTCATACATAAAAGTGCATGAAAGTCACACAAAACTGCTCAGCGACAAACAGTTCTGTTGTAGCTCAAATATTAGATGACATCATAAACAGCAAAATAAAGCAACTTAGCATTATTCACGTTGCATCATTTAATGTGTTGTAAAACTGAATTTATATTGTTTGATTTTTAACTCGTGTAAGAATTATCAGCGAGTTGCATCTTAACAAAATGCGAGTGTGCTTATTTTGAAGAGTTGCACAGCACATGAAACATATAATACAATGCGAGTAGAGCTAAATTGCTTCTTTTCTTTATACAGTTTACTGTTTATGCTAAAACAGATTTTTCTTTTCTTTTTTAAGCATTTATTGTATGAATACACGAACACTCATTGATCCGGGCTGTTAAGTTATTTTCATAACGAATAATGTATTTAGGGTGTTTCATTTCTACTACAAGACACACAAGTTTAACTGCCTTCTCACAACTGGCTATGGACAGTGAAAGGCAGTAAAAGCTGAGAAATTGTGGATGTGACTACACAGCTTCGTACCTTTATTTCATTTTCCATGACGACTAACTGAATTAACACCAGCTTTAGAATTTTGTATTATAAGTAGGAAATACAGTGCAGTTGGGTGCTATAACCGCAGACATTATCAGCTGTAAAAAACAAGTTAACAACTTGGACTGGTCACGGTAATGCGATATTTAATTCATTATTGTTTTTATAACGCTGAATCAATAGTCATAACTAATGTAATGAACATTTTGAAAGATGTATACATATAGCAAATTTCAATAATAATAATAATAATAATATAGATTAAAAACCAACAAACCTCTACAGAATCTGGAATAATACGCCAAACGCTAAATTTTCGGATATCACATTCATTACTCTAACCATGATGAGTTAACTTACTGAGAACTGTGACTGTAAAGGCCATGTTGTAGATATCGGCTCCACTACCACCTTCCTTCAACTTGCACTCAAAGTGACCGTTGTCTGCATCGTATTTTGCATGCGAGATAAGTAAATCATATCTGCCTTCATTGGGAGCAAATTCAACTTGGTAATGTGGATCTAAGGCCACGCCGCTGATAGCAGCATTGTCTTTACCGTCTTTGTTTGTCCGTATCCAATAATATAGGATGTTCCCTGAAGAAAGTGCTGGGTTGAACCGACATTGGAGACGAACCATTTCTCCTTCGACTACATCCTTGTTTTTCTTCGGTAACGTACTGGCAGAGACTAAAACTGAAAAAGAAAATAAATACATCAATTAATACCTAATAACTAAGTATGCATGTCCCTTTCAGCGATGACTTGCCTAAATATTAACTTAATATTTGTTAAGTGATTTGAACCATAACATTGTTTTCTCCAATTAATTAACATTTCACGACATACAGGTTACTCGAAAAAACAAATACAAATAAGCAGGGGCTGCTTTTTTTGTTTTTTAATCAGAAGTTAGGGTAACCATTTGTAAAGAAACGAGATCCGTTAAGTATGTAATGGTATCAACACAAAAGTAAGATGTCCTAACTAGACTGAAAAAATTAATTCCATCAATTTTTAAACACAAAGAGCACTGACATAGGAGCCACCTTATTTGAAATGCTACAGGGTATAAAGATTTGTTATAGCCAGCAATTTTAACAATTATGACTGGTTACTGAGGAACAAATGTCTTAAAGTTTTTAAGTTAGGCGCTACTACAGTGCGAACGGCTAATCAATGAATCATACAAGTATTTATAAAATCTCAGATTAGTCTGGCTTGTAAGATACATAGCGTTAGTGAAGACAGGTTAATCCTGCCCATCATACTTATTGAGAAAAACTTATTCAACCACCTCTAATCCACACTCATACGGAGAGAGAGACGTTTGGCTTATTTTGGAATTTCGCGCTGTACGAGGGCTGTCTACGCTAGCCATCCATAATTTAGCAGCGTAAGACTGGAGAGAAGGCAGCTAGTCACCGCTACCCACCGCCAACTCTTGGGCTACTCTTACCAGCGAATAATAGGATTGACAATAACATTATAACCCACCCACGGCTAAAAGGGCGAGCATGTTTGGTGTAACGGGAATTCGAATCCGTGACCCTCGGATTACATGTCGAGTGCCTTAGACATCTGGCCATGCCGTGAGAAGAAAGAGAGAGAGAGAGAGACTAAATGTAACATGGTATATTTATCATGTATAATCACTAACACACTCAGTTCCTGTCCAATACGATTTGGAAGAAACAATGCAACCATAATCACATTCTTTACATTAATAAATCATGTAAAATAAAAGAAAACTGATAAAGTTGATAATCAAATCTCTTCAAAATGATACTTATTTTATTCAAGTCTAACCTTTAAAACATGAAAATCATAACACAACATTGAAATTTCGCACTGGTATTTAAATTTAAAATCACGTAAGACTAAAGAACACGTAAAAGAGTTTAAAAAATGAAACACCCCTTTTTAAAAACTATCAATAACAAAATATTAACCACAGTTTCTATTTGTGTTAAACATCAAAGTTAGGATTGGAGGTAAAATCTGTACTAAGTACTTGACGTAGTGATCAAGGTACCATCTGCATTAACATGTAAACAACTCTGCTACAAGACCTTAATGTTAGTTAATACACAGGCTTACCAAATGTCGTTTTGCTGAAAGGATACTCACTTTTTTAAATATATTTATATAATTTTTAATATTTAAAAATAACTGCTATTGTATAGCCGATATTTGTGTGTTGTTTACTATTCTATGTCCATATAATTGGACAATTTTAATAAATTCCCCATCCAACTTTGTGAATCTAAAAACAAAAATGCTTTTATGCACAAAGCTACACAATAGTCTGTATTCAGACAGCCAAGGATTTTGAATTCCGTGTTTTAGTGTTAAGAACTTTCATACGTGTCGCTCAGTCAGTGGGATGGGGGAAAAGGTCTTTTGAAAATTACTGCACACACACATGCAGCGCGCGCGTTACATCATTTACACCAAACGTAACTTTTATTCCAGATGTCGAAATTACGATTCTAATTGGTTATATACGAACGAAACGGACTTATTTTCGTTTCTGATCACAGTTTTTAAACCTTCAGTTAGCCTTTGCAAGAACACAAGTAAACGTCTGTTACTTTGTAATGTATCATTACCATCATAGTGATATTTTATCTGATAAAAAAAAAGTTAATGTTAACCCAAAGAGTATTTCTTTTATCCTAACTTTATTAATAGCATTTTCTATTCTACCTTAGATAAAACGAGCTTATGTCCAGAAGTGACTATTATTCGGTTGTGGATTTCTTCAGGTGTTGCTATTGCATTATCCTTTTCAAAACAAAGTACAAATACCCTGTTCTTCCCAAACACACACAATGTTTTCAAGCGCAGTAACAAACTGCCCTATGGGGCTAGTCGTTGACTACTGCATATATTTTATTGCTAATGTGCTAAGTTAAAGCACTTATCCAGACAGCCATTCCATGATTTTCCGATGTCGTTGACCTGTAAAAAGGTATTGAAATTATACCGTGCATGAATAGGTGCCAACAATAATATATTCACGTAGTTTGGTATCTTTACAGTGAGAAATAAACTACACTTGCGGGTAAGTTACCATCTTTTGTTTAAACTTTGTAAGCTATTTAATCCTACATATGTAACAAATTATTCGATGGTTTGTTTTTGTTTTATTTTAATTACGCGCAAAGCAACTGGAGGGATATCTGCGCTAGCCGTCCCTAAATTTGCAGTGCAAGACTAGAGGGAAGGCAGCTAGTCATCACCACCCACCGCCAACTGTTAGGATACTCTTTCACTAACGAATAGTGGGATTGACCGTACCATTATAATGCCCCCACGGCTGAGAGGGCGAGCATGTTTGGTGCGACAGGGATTCAATTGATCCAAAACTCTACAATTGAAACATGCATTACATTGCCAGTAATTCAATAAAAAACTTCTGCATAAAATTAGTTTAACCAGCCCAAATATGAATCTATTGAAGAACACGCATTTAAGCAGATAAAGTTAACTGTTGTGAAAAGAAACAAATATTTAACATTATTTAAATTCGCGTCATTGAAGAAATTGTAAGTCATAAGTATGTAGCGCATTTGTTACAATGCTAGGAGAAAGAAAAAGTTTCTAAACAACGGTTAGGTGTTGGTTTTGGATTTCGTAATATTAAACAATACGAAGCTCGATTGATTCAGATGTCAAGCATAATTTTAAAATATAGCAATTTCTACTGACTGCTAACGAAGAAATAAATAATTAACAAGTAATTCATTATTATCTTTTGTATATTTTTAATTATCGCACCCAAACACGATACACCCAAATTGGATAATACCATCATGGAAGACACGAAGTTTGAAATGAGCGTCAAGCAAAAGGTTGACGGACTTAGCGACCGACGGTTAACCTTGAAATGTGCTGCAGGTTGTTTAATGCCGGAGGCGACAAGAGGTGCCGCAAAATTTTCCTAAAGACACCACGGCCAGGGTAGTAGCGAAACCGGTCTACCAGGATTACAAGATGGTTATGGAGGGGGAGAATGGAGCAGCTATAATGTTGATCAATAACAGGGAGGCAGACACGTGAAGTACGACAGGGTCAATGATGTGACTTGAAACTGCTTGGGACCTAACCGTATCTCTTCACTAACCGTGAAAGCAAGGTGTATAATAGTAAAGACACGAACTTTCTTCTGAGTTATACATGTCAAAAGAATTACCAATATAGCACAATTAAACAAAGATTTATTAGGACCTTATAACCGTAACAAATCGAGTGTAATCAAGTTATCTACCAGCCTACCATACTAAAAAAAATTATGAAAGCCTTAACGTGTTTAACTAAATTATCTAAATGCAGTTAATTGCAAAAATTATTCTTTAACGTTTATTAAATGCAACTGAAGACATCTAAAGTGTATAAAAATAACGATTACTAATCTAAATCAGGCAGGTGGCAGCACTTTATCTACTATATTTTGTATACCATGAAATACGAACGATAAAAGCATAACGAACAAAAAACTAATTTACAAAATACATGTAAAAGTTGGATAAAATTTCATCGTTACCCCAGTCGGAAATCAATCCTTCAATATGCCACGAATATGTTTTACGATTCTGTCAGGTTTATATTATCCGGTGTATCGCCAGAAATATTAAAAACCTTTTGAAGTGTAAGATTGAGGACATTATTATGACGAGCATTTCTTCTATTCTACTGCAGGAACGTTTTCCTATTTGATATTTGTCAGTTTTATGAACTCAGATGCACCAGTGTTTGTTAATAAGCACAAAAGACTGAAAAAGGGCTATCAGTGCTCTCCCCACCATGGGTATCGAAACCTGGGTTTTAGCAGTACAAGTCCGTAAATGCCACTTGGGGGAGGGGCGCACTAGTAAATGAGAAGACAACGAAGCATGAAATTATCCTGTTCTATCAAAGACGTTTGAAATCACGTGATTTGTAGCACGTTGAGGTAAGTTTTACCCAAACTGTAAATAAGGGCGCTCCAACTTTCTCTTTAGTGATTAGCTGATTTATTTTAAATGAAGATTTCAACAAAATCCTTACAGAGTGTAAAAACTATGCATTAAGTTCTACTCTACTTACATTAAACTAGCCATTGTCTTTCTGTAATAAAAGAAGAGAAATACTACACTAGCCACACACGATAGAAAGCATATGCAACAAAGTTACAAACAATTGTCGAAAAACAAACACTTCCATTCACTGAAGAATCAGAATAGTTAGTGCCTACGTCTAAAACAGATCTTGGCTGATTTTATACACAAAAAACACTAGGCAAAATTTGTGCCCCAAGCCGTGGTTACATATAATATAAAATAATAACGAGACAATTTACAAAAGAAAAGCATTAAATCATTAAAAAATCTTAATATTGATACCTATTACATAAAATCTAGTATTGTGTTGAGGTTCAGGTTTGCTTCCTTAGGTTTTAGTAAAAGAACATAACAGCAATATTTATACTAGTCAGTGTAATCTGGGTTCCTGCTCCACTTTCCATTCAGTTGTTCCTTAAATCTTTTTCTTGTTATGGGCGCTACTGGTTTGGTTTGTTTTGAATTTCGCGCAAAGCTACTTGAGGGCTATCTGCGCTAGCCATCTCTAATTTAGCAGTGCAAAACTCAAGGGAAGGCAGCTAGTCATCACCACCCACCTCAGACTCTTGGGCTACTCTTACCGACGAATAATGGGATTGATGGTCACATTATAACTCACCCACAGCTGAAAGGGCAAGCATATTTGGTGTGATTCGGATTCGAACTCGCGACCCTTGAATTACGACTCGAACGCCCTAACCATCTGGCCATGCTGGGCCTACTTTTTGCATTATTCAGAAGAACAAATACAGTTTGAAAATTTTATATTTGGTCATCGGCCATTATTTTTAAATTTAATACTGAAGTCTGTCTTCTGTTATTCAAAACCATAAGCATTAGTTATAATACCAACAATGATCGAATTTGTCAGTTGATTATAAAAACTTTTCTTTACCCTCTTATCTTTAATTAATTTTCTTTGTACGTTATGCCTGCAGCGTGTCTGACTTGCACGTGTCCATGTCTTTACGGAAAAAGTGCTGTATGCGTCAATATTCCATGCTATATCATGTTTTTTTATGTAACCCTTAAAATGTGAACGATGATGTTAAAGACGTACATTTGTCACATTTTACCAACACGTATGCTTTATGTGCACATTGGCCTAACTTGTACCCAACTTCGTCAATGTCGAATATTTCTGGTTTTAAACTATTCTGTGTCGATCGAATATTACCATGAATAAAAATAATTCCGATAACAACCCTTATAATTTGCATTCGAAAATTTTAAAACTGTCTTTTTATACTGATGAGCAAATACCTTAAATCGATAGTTTATTTTAGGATAGTTTATCATGTTTCAACTGAGAAATATGCAATTTTATATTTGAAAAGTAGGAAAATGGTAAGATTGTGGGCTGCTACATATATATATAGGCACGAAATAATTTTAAAATAATTTGTAAATGTGTTGCTACACTTATCTTTTATACGTAACCAAATAAAAGATGCAAGACAGTTCCTTCGTGTTTAAACCTTAAATAATTATTTTACCAAAGCATCATTATATTTTTATTATATATTTAGTGTTTCGAGTAGAATACTTTCCGCAATTTATTTTTGTATTTAGTATTTGTGTCCACATTGCCTAAAATTTTTCTGTTGGCTCGGGTATGATTAGGCAGTGGCACATGCTTTACACTCTGCAAAATACCCGGATGATAAGCTGAAAATTAACTCGCTGTCATACTTTTCAATCAAATCTAATTTTAAAAAAACCCAAGAAAGCATTAAATTTCATATTTTACATCCTTTTAATTGTTGATGTACCGGATTTATTCTAATATTGATGTTTGCTCCAGTTAAACATATATTTAGAAATATATGCAACTTGTACTGCTATATGTGTATTGCAAAATTCTCGTCTATTCACTGAATTTGTAAAAGATTCTCAAATGTAAGAATCAACAATATATATGCATGTAAAAACCAGTATTATTGCCTGTTGAGAAATTTCTAGAAAATCTCCCTATAAGCTAATGAAAGGTGATAACGAACAAAACGCGAATAGACAATATATATTTTGTTGGTTTGCTACAGTTGTTGTACTATAAACCTTGAAAGATATAACTGCGGTTAACACTAATTAATCAGGAAAAGGCATATATTTAACCAGGAACGTTTATACTTTTCGGACATTTAAAACCGTGCAGCTTCAGCGGATTAACATTGGACATTAGTATTTTTTACGAATACATTATATAACTTCAGCGGTGAAAAAAAATCACGTGTAATCAGCAAAAGATAGCTAACTATCCGCTAAGCAAACTGTACTATCAACTCAGAATTAGTTCGTTCGTCGTAAACCCTCGATAAATTAAAGGAAATTCTGGATCGAATAGAAGAATCACTACTGTTTGTAAAACTTGTATATAAATCATTGTTTGTAATAATTGATATTATAAATTGTTTGTATATTAAAATACATGCGTTAAGAAAGAAAACTGCTTATAGAGACTTGTTGGCAAATATGATAAACTTGACACGTAATATAATTAACTTCTAAATTCGAATTCAATTTTAACTCGGTTTCAGGTTATTTGAAATCATTATAGGTAATAACAATGAATTGGAGGCTCGTCCGAGATCAAATGTGTAACATTAGCTGAATCAGTGTAGAAATATAGCTTTCCTTCACATCTAGTAGTTTTCTACTGATTAAATAAAGTTGTTTTAGTATCTATAATCTCATGTGCATTGCAAGCCGTATTCACTCACAACTTTACCGAAGAACTTCCAAACGATTTGTTTTCATGTGACACGATTCAATACAACCAAGTCTTAATGGCATGTTTTTGAACATTTAGACGCCACGGTCTCTAACATCACGAAACCCACTTAGTGGTTCTGTCGTTGTTCAACGATCTTTCAGCAAATAAGCTTCGTCATTTCTCGTTTTCTATTTTACGATAGCATTCTGGAGAGTATTGGACGAATATCGCTAGAATTGTAGATCGATGCATCCAAATCTGTAGCTCCACCTAGTCTTACTGCAAAGGTGTACCCCGCCCTCCACCCATCACTGATAAAACTGCTCCACCCAAGATCTGTCTCCTCGATTGCAAATACGATAGACCCGAGGCCACTGGTTTAAAATTCTAAGTGGTACGGTATCTAGATTAAAACCTGTTTGGTGGCGCCCTGGAAGCTGCAGATTAATACTAAAAGCACCATAATACAGGTAAATGTCACGCCAGTACTACTACCCAGATCTGTACGTCTTACCTGGTTATTAAATACAAAAAGCAGTCTAAATATGATTTGGGGGAAGGGAATTTTGAATATTTGCAACCAACACGTAAAATAACGACTTGCATGTAAAAAATGTTGCTGACCGTTTTTAATAAGCAAGATATCCACATACTTCTTGAAACATTTTAAAGTGTTATGAGTTTAGGCCTAGAGTTCACGGACTTCCATGTGTTGTGCCTGTTTCTGTAAAGTCTAACTTATTGCATAAATGTTTCTAAAGGAAAAAGTAATATTCTTACATATTAGTTAATAAACAATGCAGGACGTTAAATTTCTCTCTCTCTCTCTCACTTTATCCTGTTCCGAGTATTCCTTTCTTTCCTGACTATACGTATAAAAATTATTCATGTCTGTCAATCTGAATACACTCGTGTGCCAGACAAAAACGAAACGATTTTAGTGCCAATAAATCTCGTATGAAAAGCCATTTTGCGAAATACTTTCTGAAACTGTTATACGAACTTACTCATAAAAAACGCCGCCTCCCAGTGGCTCAGCGGTATGTCTGCGGACTTGCACGCTAAAATCCGGGTTTCGATACCCGTGGTGGGCAGAGCACAGATAGCCCATTGCGTAGCTTTGTGCTTAATTCAAAACAACAACTCATAGAAAACCAGCTTCCCCATTCTTTAAATAATTTATTTGAGTAAATATTAGAAGCCGATATTTACTACTGATTTAGAAAACGCTAAATACCACCAACTTTGTTTACAGCAGAGGATAAGAGACGAACCGATTTATTTCATTCTTCGAAAAAGTAACCAATATTATTCCAGTTTTAAAAAAATAACGCTTTACAATGCTAGCTGTCGACTAAAGTAATATTATTACAGTAATGAGATACGTAAGTAATGCATTACTTCAGCACTGCGTGCTTGTAAAAATAAAACATGCAACATCACCATGGTTAATAAAATGTTTTATAAAATTCCATTGATAGTCGTGCAAAACTTGATTTCCATACCTCCCCCCCCCAAATAATTCTGCAGTATATTCGAATACTATTTATAAAATTCAACAGCTGTCAACATTAAGTGCAATTACACTTGCTTCTTTCAGGATTTTCGCGAAAAGCTGTTTGTACAAAGCCAACCCTAATGTGTGTGGCTTTATGGTCCAATCTATTGAACTCTAATGACGTTTTCTTGTTCCTCTTATAACTTACTTCTATATTTCCAATTGCTTTCTCCTAACCTCACACCTCCACCTTATTGCTGGTTTTCTTTTTTTTTTTCTACTTCTCTAAATTCTCTCTTATAAATGTTTTCTCCAAGGGGCGTGTCAAAAAAATATGTCACTGTCATAGTTTTTTAATGTTATCTTCGAATAATTTTCTCTATACATGACGTCATTTATAAAGCACCAATCTATTCATTCTCAGAACATGTTCTCGCTTCTCTACTGAATAATACAGTTCAAACATTTATGTTCTCCTGTTTTGTTTTGATTCAACTTTCGTAACCCAGAAGTAGCTAGAAGGAACATAGCTGATTTTAGCAAACGATGCGCTCATACGAGATCAAAAAGTGGGATTTGACTTTTGCGGGCCCAAAGTGTGAAGCGCATTTTTGCTGCGACGGAACGCGAAGCATGAATTGTGAGATTCACAGTCCGATCACGCAAACCACTGGGCCACACGCAGTCAAGTGCAATTAGAAATACATTATTTATTGGCATTAATAAGCGTTATTTTGCATGTTTCGCATACAGTACAAAAATGCATGATCTACGTGTATATAAAATAAATGTCTCCATATGATAAACAACTTAGTTAATGATAACTTTAGATTGTGATAAATGGACATCGTTTGCATGTGAATATAAATAAAACCATGCATAGCATTTAGTATATTCTTATTTTGACTTACGACATGAGTAGTAATTACCAAAATATATTGAGCGGGGAAGTGAAATTTTGAGTACCCGTTGTTTGGTTTCAAGAATTTAACGATTTTGCTGTATTCTATTTGTTTTTACTATACAAAGTTATATGAAGTGATGGCTACCTTTAGTTATCAAAAAACGAATGCGATAAATCTGATGCAAACGAGTTCGTTCGCTTCCTCTCTTCACATTAGTAGAATTAAAGATTTATTGTTTAGTAATTTCAATAGACTTGTCTCTGGCGACACTAGTACTACTAAAACGAAAGTCGGTGCATTGGAAGTTATGAAACTTATGATCGGAATTTAAGTTACGAGACGTAAAAACATATGTTATGAATAAACACGTACATACAATGGAAATAATTCTGAAAATTGGGAAAAGTTAAAATAAAAGCAACATAATGACACTCATGTGAAAGGTAATTATTAAAATATCCATAAAGATGTTGTCACTTTAAAAAAATAAATGGAAAAAACATTTATCTACTATTCAGAACTGACTAAAAACAGTTATTGAAGTGCTACTATACTTTATCCAAAACAGTTGAATGAAAACTTTGAATGTTTAAACACGTACATTAAAGAATTCAAAAACATCTGTTTCTTATATATTCTATTCATTGGCTGATACAATCATGTACAATAAAAATTGATTACTTGAACATTATTCATGGTGACATTGTACAGTAGAGGGTACTTAGAATATCGGCCGTATCTCGAGTTACTAAATTTCCAGACTGAAAAAAATGTAAGTTCTTAAACAATAAATTACAAAACACTTTTCGCCATTTGCTAAATAATTTAATGTGTATTGCATCGCGTTTTTAAACCGTAGACAAAACCTCTTGAGAGTTTATCTAGTAAAAATAAAAGTTTAAAACTAATTTTTCTTGAAATATTTATTAAAATGTTTCTTTTTCGTTTCCTTCTTTGTGGCTGGTCAAGGCATTCAAACTCGATTCCAAGGCTGACCATGACAGGTTAAGAAAACATAGCAAAAAGGAATAGAACATTACTGTGTGATGCTTTTAAGTAATTCTCCAAGAATAAATTAAAGAAGCCGTATATAATTATGCAACGTACGTATTAAATACTCATAGAAATAAAAACAATTTAATACTTATTATATCTATTCGAGTGAATAGAAAAGGCTAAAAACTGGAACGTCTGATAACCCGAGTTATATCAAATATAAAATGCTGCTCAACAAACAACGTACATAAACTGAAAGTAATCAACTACAGATCTATCCCAAAGAAATTACGTAGTTATCAGTCGAGGGCTACTTAAGACAAAAAACTTAATACATTAGAGCAAGAAAGAATCATTCGGTTGACTGTATGGTAAAAACTAGTACCATAGTTTTTTGGTACTGGTTTGTCTGATGGCCCGCTTGTTTGATGGCTCTTTGGATTGGAACTGGACTGGGTTTCTAACTCGTCCTGCCTCAAGCATAACTACGCCAACGTCCTCTAATGACAGTTAATACAGTTACTGAATAATAATAACCTTTCCTGGATTTTTCGCGGGAACTTTTTCAACCTGATTTCTAACCACTAGTAAAGAAATGTTTAATTAGCAACTTTACTAATAAACAAACGCTGATGAACAACATAGTTGAAATGTTGTACCAACTGAAACTAGGAATTTCAAAAAACAACAAACAAACAAACAAATAATAAATTAATAAAACACCGATCGATAATTATATGAAAGTTACAAAAAACACTTTTAGAATTTTGGAAATTGTAAAACATTTCCGAAAATTCAGTTGAACTAAAATTTTTCGATGGCAAAAAGATTTCTTAGAATCACAAAATAAACATTTCTCAATTTTAGCAGCACTTAAATTTCTCAGTTTTCCCCGATTTCAGCTTTTCTTCAACGGAAACTTAAATCTATAGTTTATCTGTGAAGTACTAACAATTACTGTATGTACAACACACACACACAATTAATCTAAACGGCATTTATATTTTACTCCTGTAGTAAGGAGCAAAACAGAAGTTACACGTTTGGAATACAATCACTGAAAACACTGAATGAAATATCGAAGGAGGTTACTGTTAAATCCTTATTAGAAAAGGCACGTCTTAAAATAACTTAAATGATACGATATCAAAAATACTTGGATAGACCAAAGTAGAGAGACTAGAGCTTTAGAACTTTAAATTTTGACAATATTTCTCAAATCATTTTAATATCAGCGCAATGGGCCGCACATTCTATCCAATCTGGGTATTAACCTTGAAATAAAAAGTAATTTAGATGTGATGGTGATTTTAACATTAACATCTTATGTTCGTAAAAAGGGCATGAGAATCTACATTTCTAATAAATGCGTATGTATGTGAGGAAGTCCATATGAAGAATATAAAATGTCGCCTTGTAACAGAGCTTCGTATTTCTAAAAGAAGTGTAATTTCACATCATTTTCACTGAGAATATATATAACTTATGTTTCATCGACGGGTATTCAATAATATGAGTTTATCAATTAAGTTTGGATTATTACTTAAATTCTATGCAGAAAGATTTTTACCAAATATTGCTAAAACAATACAAGCCTTTAGAAAACTTCAAAATGTCAAAGCAGTATTTAAGAAATTTAAATTAAAAGAAGATTACTTTATGTTTAGTATTGAGGTAAAAACATGAAAAATAATTTAATTACACGTAAAATCTTCTATTATGAGACGAAAGCGATCATTTGATGAATACTTTTGACAGTGCACACTTCGCATAACATGATCATTGGATTTCATGAAAAGCTACACGAGGGCTATTTGCGCTATAGCTTCTATAATTTTTAAAGTATAGACAAAAGAGAAGGCAGGTTAACCAACACGAGGTATCTTCGACTTCTGCGTTACGCTTGTCATCCCGAATAGTGGAATTTAACCATCACTCTTATAACGCACCAAAAGATCACCAAGTGCAGCACGCTTTTTTTTTTTATCACCAATTACGGGACGCAAACAATGAGGCTTCAGCTTTGCAACGCGGCATGAAATTTGCAAAGTTTTGGTGATTAATTTAAGCAATAAATAAACAGTACACAATCCATTTGTTGAAAAAAAATACATTTATTAAAACCAGTCAAATGTATTTACAAATCTTCGTTGCACAGTTCATTAGCACAGTTATATTCAGAGCTTTAAAAGTGGTCTTTTTTTTTTGTCAGTTCCCATAAGCTGACCTGGTTGCCTTAGAACGTAATTGACAAGATGAATTATTCTTCTCTGCGGTTATTACAATACAATCTGTGATAATTCTTTAAAAATAAAATCTCACAATATGTTCTTTACAGTCTAGGTCCATTCGACGATATCGCTCTAACTTTGTCTTCACAAAACTTGAAATACATCTTTGACATGTATGTATGAATAGTCTAACTGTTGTCTAGCATGTATCCTAGCAGATACGATGCAACAAAACGTGATCAAAACAACGAAAAACTTGGAAAGATCTAATAAAGCGATGCAATAATACAAGTGCAAAATCACAACAATGGGACTACATGTACATATAATTCTTAAATTGTTACGTAAACAAACCAGCAACAAACTATCGCTTCTAAATATAACTATTTGACAGGCGTTATACTTAAATTAAAACAGTCGTTATATTTAACAATTATTGCAAACATTCTCACAAACGACGGGGAAGGGGTGCTGGAAATTATTTCCAAAGCTTCAGAGTATTCAGAAGCACTCGTATAAGTAAATTTTGGGGCGCTTAAGCACCCATAGAACCCACAGAATTACACCAATAAATTAAAATCAATACCCTGTTAGCGTAATACACGCTGTTCTTTGTTTACCCACGTTTATCATTCTTCTTTGTAATAGCACTTTTGCCCGATTTCGTGAAGTACGAACGTTGATGAAAATATTAGTAGGCACTTTTTAAATCTATAGATTCTTTCAGAGAAACGAAAGATCAAACAGAAGCAGCAAAGTATCACAAAATCACATTACTTAACATACTGTATAGCAAAAAATAAAAAGATACTCAATGTGAACTGAAGTAGATTCATATCGGGTTTCACACAAAGTGTGTGTAATCTGAAGAAATAAATACCATATAAACAGAGCAAAGCAGAGTTTAAATAAATCGAGTTTAGTTATAACGCATAAAATAGTTTCCAGCGAAGGAAGACATTTTTGTCTCAAAGTCCACAGATCCGACGTTCTTGAGCAACTAGACTGCTAAACTAACAAAAAACAAAGGAAAAATAAAAATCAAATAAATACAAATTCTTCTAAGGGCTGCACTATTTCTTTCCTCTTCTCACCCAAAGGGAGATACGAGCCACAGATAAAATGAGTAAGTGATTCCTGAAAGCTGTGGTAGTGACTGCAATCAAAGCTTAACGTTACACAGATGGCCGGCCTATCAGTAGTATAAAGAGGGTTAAGAAACTAAAGTAGAACTGAACAAGTAGTCTGGTTTTAAATCAGATAGACCACATCCTAAGTGACAGTTTCCGTTAAAGACATATTTCGTACGGAAAGTTGGGTTCCTCTTTCTTAATTATTATTAAAATGTCAATTAAGATAGATGAAGAGCATGTCGAGCTCTTTAACCCACACATACGCTTCTCTGAATACCATAAAATAAGTAATTTAATCGTCTTTAATTGGAACAACTTAAAAACTGAAGAATCAACGTAACTGAAAAGTGGAAATCATATAACTAAGGTTTCGAAAAAATGTGGGGAAGTTTCTTTTAAAATTAACAAATCTTTACCCTCTGATAATTATACACCTATCTGTCCCAATTCTGAAGACTTCACTAAGTACAAGAAATAAAAAAAAAAACACTTACTGCTTTCTCTCTCAAAATATACATATACAAGCAAAGAAAGATAAAGTTTGGTTATTGCTATAAGCAAAATTGCACAAAGAAATATCCGTATTGAGCCCATCACTGGTATAAGGTATCAAAATCCTGTTCTTAACAGACTTTCCCTTTAGGGCACCAGATGGGGTGGTAGCAAAATAATAGTTAATTAGTTATAAAAAGATTTCATCCAAGAAACCCATGTTTAGTCTTCAGAAAAACAACTACTGAATGAAGTTGAGTTCTGTTTAACAAAGCCTTAATGTACTCATCACTACTGCTGGAAGTAGGAAGTTAAATTCAATAGCCTTTGTGGTGACCACGTGTTGTTAAGACTATTCACTGTACAGCTTACAAAAGGTCTTTAGAAAACCAGATTTTCATCATTTCTTTTTATGCTTTCTTTCACCAAAGATATGGAGGCTTATTATGAACTAATATATTTCCAACTAGTTCTATTTTAGCTATGGTTAACAGTGGACGACTCCCTGCTGTTATGGCCTTCAATCTGTAAATCAAGCGAAACTACCATCGTCTGACGGCTGATGTTATGGAAACTACAGCTGGTGATAACAATAAAAGAAGAGGAAACCAGATATTTTGTTCAGGAGCTCTTAAGGTTCAACTGAGGGTTATTTTAATAACAGGCGATCTTTGAAGTTTGATACAGAAAAATCTGAGTAACGAAGGTTTTGTTGTTGTTGTGAAAGTACTTTTGTTTCACAAAACATGACCAGTCTTCTGACTAGTTTCTTACTCAGACAGAGACTTACTTCGAATGGCAACGTGAGCATTGTCTGTCGCTTAAAAAAAGTAAAACATAACACGAAAAACTGATATATGGTAACCAAGTCATGAGTTTAAAAACAATTGTAATATTGTAAATGTTAGAGTTATTTATATTAAGTATAAACATCATTGGTATATTAGTCACGTGCATTCGATACAAATTTGGGATAATATACTGAAATATCGCAATGAAATTGGCTTTTATTTTTCACTATTCCACTCAAATAAATCCGCGGATAACAATGTAATTGAAACTATCACTAGATGGCAGCACAATATCAAACTACATAGTTTCGCGCAAAGCAACAAGAGGGCTATATCTACGCTATCCATCCCTGATTTAGCAGTGTAAAACTATAGAAGGCTGCTAGTCATTACCACCGACCGCCAACTCTTGGGCTATTCTTTTACCAAAGAATAGTGGGATTGATGATAATATTATAACACCCTCACAGCTGAAAGGGCGAGCATGTTTGGTGTGACGAGGATTTAAACCTGCGACCCTCGGATTACGACCTGAGTGCTTTAACCACCTGGCCATGCGGGGCTCATATAATAAAGTGGTCGTTTTACAGAATGATTACTAATTGTTAATAAAAATATATTTTCACAGTTAGCTCATTCAGAAGACCAACTATTTCTAAAGTAATATTACTATTACAATTTAAAACGTAAAGTTTAAGTTTCTTTACTTTTTTCCGGTTCAAAGTATCAGGTTTAAATATATCCTTATTCTTACGATTTATTCACCTTCTAAAAAGAAGTCATATTACAGCATTTTGGAATAAACTAGCTTATCACGATCTTCAGAAACGATGTAAGGTAAAATAAGAATTTGAAAAAAAAATTACTTCTGCAAATTTAAATTAAAAATGATTAAAAAGTACAGTTTAGAAATATATAAATATACTTGGTAAGAAACAAGAAAATGGTCGAAAACAATATCAAGTATCGTACGAAATTTTGTATCAAAATAAAATTTCAACGAAGACAAATTCAATTATTCGGGTTATAATTACTGGCTTTAACATTGGTATTCCCACGCACACAGATTTTTAAAGGTAAGCATCTATTAACTCGAATTGGATTTTTGTTTGATTCGCGTGGCATATAAACAGATTTTATTTCAAATTATTTTTGACACTAGATTGGAAATACGTGGAACTATAAAATACACTGAAGAGATTTAAATTCCCCAGATGTCGTTATTTGTTTTTACTATTTGATTATATTCAATAAGAAGCATGCATTGTTAAAGTAAAACCCGTAAACAAATAGTGGGTTAAGTATTTACAATTTAAATTAATACTAACTCTAGGAGATTCCCAGATATTCCCTCTTTTCGCGATTTTTTTCATATTGGAATATCGAATACCGGTTTTTACTAGTTGTAAGTCTCAGTTTACTGCACTTTCACTGTAGGACGAGGATCGTTTTAACAGCACGTGTTTTTCGACAACCACATTTAAGATATTTTCAACCATTACTTAAACTCGCTACGAAAATGAATAATTTAAAATGTATACATACTTGCTGAAAGATTAATTACGATAGTGGACCATGCAGTACTAATGATACGATAAAAGCAGTCATGCTTTTCAGACTACATGTATATTTTTATAAAACGTTATATGCTGAAAAACTTAAACAGTGTAAATATTAAAAGTAACGAATAATTAGAAACCATTAGACCTAAAGTATTCTACTGGTTGTGCGTGTAAGTAGCGTTACAAAGAAATTTTGGCTGTTTATTGTTCAGTCCACCTAGAGTTTTGGCAGTGTCATAATGACCTCTTGGACAACGGCTTGTGGAAGAAAAATAAGAGGTTTGAAATTCTATGTTTACGTGCCTCTGACTTGAATTTAAAACACAGATTAAAAGTAATCTGTAAAAACTACAGTTTGTTTTTTTGACACTAGAGACTGTTAATAGGCCACATCTTACTTTATATAACACAAATTGTCACATTTCGTTTTTTAAAGAGCGAAAACTTCATTACAATCATCAATGTTGGCAAGAAACGTACATTCGACCACGATAACCTACTCGTAATGTTTTAATTCGGTTAAGAAATTAATTGCGTTTGCTAATTTTCACAAGGTACAAAAGTGTGTAACAGTCAAATTATTTACACACGTTATCGTGTAACCTTATGTTCCTCAATTATCTTGTAATAATGCACACTCTTTTCCTTCATTCTACATTATTACAGGTACTCCTATGACAAGCTAAAACCTCAGCTTACAAATGTGCCAGTGAATAAATGAAAATGTGTGTTATTTCATATGTATTTATTCTAATAAATTTCATATACATCTTCAGGTATTACATCGATATTAAAATATTGTACATAATTTTTAAACTCAGAAGAGTGACAGTCAAACAGAATTTTTTTTTCAAAGGTTGGTACATAAGGAGTAACACTGATAATCCTCATAAAATATAATCGAAAAACTAGTTTTTCCTCTTTTAAACTGAAAGGCTCACATTATATTTTGCCGATGATAATTAAAGTCTCATAAAAAGTTAATCATGTACTTAAATTTTTTCTGAAAAGTTTGATTTTCATAATTCTACGTGTAGCAAGGATGTAATTGAATTGGCCATGGTTTCAAGTAATAAAATGATAGAATAGAAACATAATACACAAACTCACAAGTTAACTAATCCACTTATTTTCACGAAATAAAAAAGACAACGCATACATCGCAACCCTAGTTATAATACAATCAGCTGTTAAGGTGAAAGACAGCATAACAGGGACTAACGTGATCTCATATATAGTGGATTAACCAGTTATCCATCGTGCATGAAGCGTCCGTCGTTCATTGTTTATTGATCCATGAATATCAAAAACGTACGACCCTAGACCCTTTTGGGACGATGCAGAATTCATTAAATATTTTGTTTGACTGGACAGTTACCAAGTTATGTTATATGCTAACGAAACGTTGAACTAAATACAAAGAAAAAGGTAACATTACTACAGTCTTCCAGAGGTTCTGTTATACTAATACGTAACAAGTACCTACGTTTTATGAGTAATCCCCAGTCAGTTACCTTATGTAGTCACAAACTTGTTTACTATTTAAATTAAGCAGATAAAGAGGCAATTAATATTCACCAATTTAATCTGGCGTTAGCCCACAACAACAATTTATTTCATACATTCAGATATAAACAACGACATAGCGCGACAGTTATTTCTCGACAACTAAACCGATTTCCATACTTGCCGTCTGAAACTACGAACAGTTTAACTCTTGTTTAATTTTTTCCATCGATTTTAAAGTAATTTCACAGATTGATAAATACAAGCTACACGTTAAGACTAAATGATCTGTTTGTTAAATGAAAAAAGAATGTTTACCCTTTGTATTACAGGATTTAAAAAAATAACGACTGGGGGCAAGACCGACCAATGTCTAAATAGCATTAACAGATCAGTCCATATTGAAATGGCACAGACATGCGACGCAATATTTTCAACCAATCAGTGGCATATTGAGATAGTAAATCGCTTTTTAAACGAGTACTGTCTACTAGGGAGCTTTTCACATAAACGGTTACTATGTAGTGAGGTCATAGACAACAGATATTTACGTTGGCAACATCAGGTGAGCCCTTTGTATCGATTGTTTTTACTAGGTACTACCATTGCTATAGCAACATCAATTCTAACTTCTCAAAACAAAGAAACAGTACAGTATTGCAGACGTAAAAAAAAAATCCTGGTCTATAATTTCAGTGTCAAACAATACTGAGTTGTCAACATTTGCTTTAGCATCTATTAATTAAAAATATCACTCTTTCCAGAAAATAAAATTATGGGGCTGGGAAGTTTAAAACTAAATACAATTATAATATTCTAAATCCTGTGTTACAAAATAAAATTTATTTAAACATTTTGTCTCTCTTTAGCGACATTTTAAAGTTAATAAATTAATGTTCGTTGTGCAACGAACACACCAAGACAGGCATTGTGCTTATTCTTTTACAACGACAAATAATTATTAATAATATAGATTTTTTATGAACTAATAATGTACGCCATCCATGCAGTATTAACACATCTTTTGAAACCCAACTCACTTTGCTGATAGCACAAAATGCGTATTTAATTGCATCAATAAACACTGTCATGTCCAAAGACAAGCTGCACTAAACTCTGCCAAGTAACAGAAAGACGTTAGAGTTACAAATAATTACACAACATTCAAATAGACTGTAGCTATTGTCAAAATGTTGCAACTCACAGTAGGTAGTTAATAATACACCGCACACACATGGCGTAGAGACCGATATAATTCTAATGTTATGATTGCACAAGTGCTTTACTAAACCAGTTTGTTTTATATCTGCGTCAAAAATGTCCAATTACAGCTGAAGATGATACTACAGGGTTGATTTAAGTTTCATGATCAGTTGTTTTTGGCCTATAAAAGTTAATGTGATGTAATAAGGTGCGTACGCGACATTTGCACGATTATCTTTGTTCTCCTTTATCTCTTTAATAATAAAAGTTTTAATATGGAGTTTATGAAACAATACATGTCATATTGTCATATGTTTCACGTCCACCTCAGTAATCTCAAATACTGCGTAGAGGTAGGTAGTCAGAAAAGCAACTTGCAGGATGCGATGGAAACGAGACATGACGAGTGCGTGCGCGCGTGCACGTGCACATTTTTAAAGTAGTTTTAATCCATATGGCAGTCATCGAGTTAAACAACAGCCACAAATAAGTCTTGGCCACATGTGTAAAACTGGTTTGTTTTTGGTTTTGTGCAAGATACCAGATTTGTTATTTAATCCCATTTTCAAGACAACGCTGGTTCAAAGAAAACACCATCTGCAATCTAAGCACAGTAGATGTAACAACTCATTGCTTTAAGTACATGTGTATGCTGAGCCAATCAAGCTGAAGGACTAAACGTTCGTGTGAGAGTAAATTATACTGCAATTGCTTTTTGCTGTTGTTGAGGTGGAGTACAGGCCTGATAAGCAATTACTTGGGGTCAATGGTACCACCACAAATTATACACATTTCAACGAAGCTCGGTACTGGGAGAGTTTGAACAAGTTCAGAAGCTAGAAAGAACGGTGAATGCCTATTTTAATGACGACCACTCGTAAGGTTTTACGCCTTTCTCAGAAAACTTGGTCGGTGTTTAATACGGCAGTTCAAATTTTACGACACCTTCCTTTATAGGATCAATACAGCCGGTTTCAAGTTACATTTTTCATAGTATGGACGAGGGAAAAAATGCGAGAAAAAAGTATGTAGCATATTTGCGTGATAAATACAAAACACTTCAAGAACTAGTTTTTCCACAGAACAAAATCTGAAAAACACAAAAAATTATGCTGTACAACGGGTCGTTCGGATGAGTATAGGTCTCTCCGCTGCACACGAGAACTTAGCTTGGGATGTCGTACAAGATGGATGCTTTTTGTGCCTGTCTCCTTCACTAATAAATTTTAATACAGTAGCAACAAAGCAGCCTTTCTCCTTCACTAACAATCTTTAACACTGAAGCAGCGAAGCAAAGTGAATGACATATAACGCTCACGTAAGCCTAACGCCAAATCTCTTCACCAAAACAGCGGGTTAATTTATGGCCTTGAGGTAACTACAAATGCTCACCTCTTCGATCACTTGACAGGATCCTTTGTTCTCAACCTTGCTTCAATGCGTTTTCCAACGTCAGATGCAACTTCATTAAAGCATAATTACAATGTATAGCAATGGCATGAACTGTAATAAAATTGGAATGATATCAAATTCGCTAAAATGTCTAAAGGTTAAAATCCCAATTTTTTCGATATAAGGAAATTTATTATGAACATACACGTCAACATATATTTGATAATACACTTTTTTCTTTAATAACTACATCATTGTTAAGATACAGAAGATGTATCGCTGGAATTTTATCTATTTGCCTGCTCAAAGGACGCCAAACTTTCAGTCTTTATAATTTTTTCCCAGAATGACCGTTTTTCTATCCCTAACATTTTAAAAGTGTTTACTCATCTATTATTAGAAAATTTAAAACAATAAAAATCACTCTGTGTTCGCCTGTATTAGCTATTGAGTTCTAGTCTTTTTACTTGTTTAAATTATCAGATACTAAGTGACTCCGAGTTGTCAGTTAATCCCCATGGAAAACAATTTTCACTGGTTGACCACACCAGTTAATTTAAAAATTGTATGTGGTTAAGGACAATAAGTGAATTGTCAATTAGTCGTTTAAACAATTCTGTTTGTAGTGTTTATTCTTTAACGATGGTCATCCTACATCTAGCGTTTTAGGTTATACGAAAAATAGCTAATTTTTTTAAAATTGGGAAGAGGTACCAGTTCATATGCATCAAACACCAGATTTTATTTATCATACAACACGGGTAAGACCTGTAAACAAATGAATTTTTGTTTCTTTAAACTGCTTGTGCAATAAGCTTAGTGTTTCAGGTTTGCAGGAGGTCAGATTTTAAACTAGTTTCATAATAATCTGATAATACATTCTTAGTTTATCCATACCAATAACGATTAAGTGGTTCTATTAGCCGTATTCCACGTTTTACAAGATAAATAAAAAACGGAGGATTTAAAAACCTGTAAACAGGGGTCGTAAAAAAAGGTAATGAAACAACAATGGAAATATTGTAGACATTATTCATATTACAAACCCCTTCATGTTGTTACCTAGAATTATTTTTATGCTCAACTATAAACAAAGGATTGCTTGATAAGATCAACTAACTTTATGCTTTTTAATGATAAAAAACAGCCAGTAACTAGCCGGCACGGTTCATGATGATTTAATGTAACTACCGACTATTTGATAGCATTGGATCGAGATGTAAAATGTTAAGCTGCATCTGGAGATTGTCAATGATATTTGTGAACATTTAGTTTTTGTGTAACAATTATATTGTGAATGCTAACGAGCAATTAGACGACTAGTATAAGACAACCTCATCAAGTCCCAAAACCATTTAATAATTAGACAAGCAGCTTTTCTAAAATAAAACATACATCTAAAACATCACTTTAAATAAATCTCCATGCCTTTTAAGGTAATTATTCTATGAATGTGTGCAGTAAAATTTCATACCTTGTACTTATTTTTTCACTCTTTCATTTCGTACATAATATAATGGTAGGCTCTCCTAAGACGCACATTGCATTGTGTACGAGTATCTACATATTAAAGTCATCTAACGTTCACCTCTTATTAGTTGTTAATTGCACTTTATACTTTAGATTTTTAAATGTAAATTAAATATTTCTAAACAAAAGGTAACTTCGGTGGGTTATAACATCGTTTGCACTATAATTATGTTTTTAACTTAAGTAAAACACGGAGGATTTATCAATACTCCTACAACTTTTAAAGTGCCTTATTTATTACCTTACAAAAATTTCGGTGTAATATACCAAAGCTGGCAAGAGAATAATAGGTCTTATTGAGCTAATTTTATTTTCCTCGTAAGTCTAACAAGCATGCTTTTTTGTGTATTTTATATATATACATACGTGTACAACCTTAGCAGTCAACAATAAAGGTTTTAAAGTGTTGTTTGAACTGAATCTTCACTGCTTAAGGCATTTTTTGCCCGAACATTCTATTAAGGGGTTTCATGTAATTCTTTGCGATCCCTATCATGAATCATTATGGTGGTTCACGTTTCCCCATTTGTACTTTTTTGGTATCCTGACAAAACGATTCTACAAACTTTAATGAGCAGAAATCAGTTCTTATTCTTTGGGTCTGCTCTTATCAAAACTCTTGGATAAACGCATCAGATTATAATTCAAAAGTAAAGCATACTGAAATATCCAATATTTCAAAATTTTACACTTTCCCTTGCGTAATACTTAAGTAAAACAAGTTCCATTTAACGTATTCGCGTACTTGTATGGGCATTGATATTTCCTTATTAAGAATGTTCCTATGTTCTCATAAAGTAATAAATGAATAAATATTGACAATCCTCTAATGATCTGATAACACTTAGCATTTCAGAACTTTCGGAAATCACTCCTCCCACAGACGAGGAAAATTATCTGATGCTTCATTTCGCAGATAATTCTAAATATAAATTTATTTCTTTATCACAGATAATGAGTGTAACGGATTTACTATAATGTAATTATTTTAAATCATTCCTATTTTCAGTTAAATACGTATTCAGAAATATATGACAGTTGTACTGTTAAACGTGTATTGCGAAATTCCTGCCTATTCACTGAAGTTGTATAGTATTTTTGTGTAAGAATCATCGACGTACTGTATGTGTATACAAATACCAGTGATTGTCAGTATTGTTGTCAACTGAAATTTCGAGAACCTCGCCTAATGATTATAATAAGGTAGCTATCGCAACATTTGGAGAGACAATATATATTGTTGGTTTGCTACAGTCAGTATACTATAAATCTCGAAAGCTATGATTATGCTTAAAGCTTATTAATCGGGAAACTACAGATATTTTATCTGGAACATTTATAGGTTTCAAATATTACAAACCTTAAACTTCAGCGGATTACCATCAGACATTAGCATTTCTACGAATATATAACTTCAGCGGTAAGAAACTCAGGTGTGATCAGTGAAAGCTAGCTAGCTACCTACCCGTTAAGCGAACTATTTAGATACCAACTCAAAATTGATTCGCTGAATGTGAACCCTCGATAAGGTAAAGGTAGTTCCAGATCGGACAGAATACAAAATGGTTTGTAACACTTTTGTATAAATGAAATATAATTTCTAATAACAGTTATTTTAAATTGTATTATTGTTTGTATATTAAAATAATTTTATTAAAGAAAACTGTTTCAATCTTGTGATAAATGTAGTAAATTAGATACATATCGAAATTTAGTCAACTTCTAAATCCAAATTATTATTTAACTCAGTTTAAGACTATTTGAAATTGCAATATGTACCGTGATAAATTGGAGGCTCACCGAGATTAATTATGATACGAGATTTTGTATTCTATTAAAACAAAAACAAAAAAAATGCTAAAGTACTGCTCTAATATCTTGATAAACAACCCTATGGATTCCGTTGAACTTTAGTTGTATAAGTGACAACGATAATGTATTGAATCTGATTTTACACTTTAGGCGAACAGGTTTGTTACACACTGTTCAGGTTATCGTATTTATTAATGCTCTAGTAAACCAATTTTGTAAACGAGTAAATACTATGTCGGTTACATTAAGGGTTTGACTTGTACCTGTGCATAAACTGAACATTTGTACTTCAGTTTACTTCGTACTTAAAATATAACTTAACTTGAATCCTTATAATGAAAAGGCCAATTTCCAGGCAATACGAGTATCCTGCAGACTTTCGTCTAAAAGGTAGCTTAAAGAGTTCTAATCCTTTCACTGTCATGAAAGAAACAGAACCACCACCACCACTGGTGATGAGAATTGCCTGCCACCAGAAGTACCATCTAAACAAGTTGGATTACAATGAGTTTCTTTCGATACACTGGTCTCATAGTTAAAAGAGAAATTTAAAGTAATAACCGTAATTCATAGCTATGAAGAGCAAAACATTAAGCAGTTTAACCCTTGTCATCACTTTCGAACTATAGACCAGTTCAGTCTCTATCCAGAGTAGAACCATTGTGCCAGCGACATGACCCTGATGCATATAATTTGTTAAAAAGAAGAATTAAAAAAGCGTACCGATAAAATAGTAAATGGAAAGAAATAATCCGTGAGGAATCAATGACAAGAATGTTGAGTTCCAACTAGTGTTACTAGTTAGCAATTCATTCAGAATTCCCCTACTATTTTGAGGCTTAAGGTTTATTTTCTTTTCCAGCCAGAAATAGCCACTGGGAATTCATTCCCCATCACAAACATGCTCGCCCCCTTCAATCATGGGGACGTTATCACGTAACGATCAATCCCACTATTCGTTAACAATAGAGTAGCCCGAGAGTTGGCAGTGGGTGGTGGTGACTAGCTGCCATTCCTCAGGTCCTCATGTAGCTTCGCGCAAAATTCAAAACGAACAATAACAAATGTTTTTCAAAACGTATTTGTATACTCACAGCAAGGCCTTTATGTACTCTAGGAATACACGTACCAGATGCTCGAAACCACTTGACTGCTTGCATATAATAAAACTAAGTCTCATGGTCAACAAGTTTGATTCCTCACTTGAAAGGTGTTCCGACAAAGACTGAAGTTTGGGAATTAGATCAAGGAAATTGTTGTTCCCATTTCATTTCTACGCTAGTATTAAAATTCTGTGAGAAAACGAAAACGGACGCCTTAAATGATTACATCTAACCAAAAAATAGCCTATAATGTGTCAAGAAAGCTTCAGAATTTCGAAAATAATCTTATGGCGTCTATAATTACAAAGCATGGACATTAAAACAAACGACATTGTAAAAATTCTGTATTTATATTCACTAGCAATAACTGAAAACTTTATACAGACGCCCCATACTTTTTATAATGTTTGTCTTAATATTTCTTTGTGTTTGTTTATAGTAGAGGGAATTTTAGCTATGAACTACTAATTGTTTTTGAATTTTGCGCAAATCTACACGAGGGCTATCTGCGCTAGTCGTCCCTAATTTAGCAGTGTAAGACTAGAGGGAAGGCAACTAGTCATTACCCATCCATCGCCAGTTCTTGGGCTACTCTTAACAAGGAATAGCGGAATTGATCGTTACATTATAACGCCTCTAAGGCTGAGAGGGGGAGCACGTTTGCTGCAACGGGTTGAACTACTAATACCTCTGTATTTGTCAAATGAACGTGGTATACTGATTGATGTAATTTTCTAAATGTTTAACGGGGAACGGCAGAGAAATCGTTACATAACATGTCAAGAAATGTATTCAACACTTGAAAAAAAGATGAACATTAACGTTTGCTTTTAATTTTATATTTGCACTTGAAATATCTTGACAACTTAAAAGACGAAAGAAGTTTTCTCAGGAAAATGTTTTACATTTTGAACCTAGAAAAATAAATCAATTCAGAAAATAAAACGACCTTTCATCTTTCAATAACTGCTGGAACGAATGAATTCTCAA
The DNA here is from genome assembly GCA_011833715.1 of Carcinoscorpius rotundicauda. Lineage (NCBI taxonomy): Eukaryota > Metazoa > Arthropoda > Merostomata > Xiphosura > Limulidae > Carcinoscorpius > Carcinoscorpius rotundicauda. Next base: position 28,662,716 of record CM022392.1, read on the forward strand.
AGAACGTTTTCTTTATTTCTCCATACATTTTAATTTTCGAGAATAAAACTACTGTTGCTATAAAATACAATAATAATTCATTACCGAACATTTGACGTAAAGTTTTAGCACAAAACTGAAAATCTAGATGTCACAACTTGGCATCAGATCCTACCGTGTCTTACTACAAAATTTAAGGTGCATTAATTTGCCTCGCTTTATTTACACGAAATCAGTTGATTACATTCAATATTTGTCCGTCGGTGGCTCAGTAATAAGTTTGAAGGCTTAAAACGCTAAAATTCGGGGTTTGATACTCACGATCTAAAAATACACAGCATTTTGGTACTTTTCCGCTTAACAAACCTTGAATGGAATAAATCAGAAACTACCTGTTAATGAAGGACATAACGCCTCAAACAGTAAAATATCAATACGCTGATGAATATGTTATAAATCTATGCAGGCAATAAAAAGTTTGAAAACCGTATACATGTTTGCGTTCAAGCTATAAAGTCAAAAACTTGTAACTTTTCTTAAAATATTTTCTAATGTATACTATTCAAGGAACCTCAGAGTTGTAAATACAACAAAATATATAGTTTTACCTTATGTTATGTAGTATAATTTATTATATTACGTATTATGATGTCAAATAGCCGGAAATTTGAATTTAGAAGTTAAATGACTGTCGACATGTATCAAATCTATATTTGCCAACAAGATTCATACACAATTTTCATTCTTAACAAATATTTTGATATACAAACAATTCAATTTATAATAACGGTTATTACAAATAATGATTTCTATGAAAACGTTTTACCAACTCGCAAACAATACTGTCTTCTATCTGATCTGGAACTGAATGTTTTCTCGACGGTTCACGATGGGCGAATTAATTTGTGTGGATACACTGGTATCTTCACTTCAGAAAAAAATGTGCATTTTGCGTTGTTAGACTCAAACACTTATTTGAGTAGAACTTCGAAAGATGAAAATAGGAAAAGGGAAAATAAAAATAAATAAAACGTTTTAGCATTTAATGGGGAAAATGTGAACACAATGAAATTAGCCTAAATACTGGCTGGTAAAAAGTTTAAGACCATACAAAACAGAAGTCCTAAACAGGAAAGAAAATGCCCAACAAGAGATCTCACTAGCGAGTTGCACGGCCATCATTGCGAGTAACTGCAAACATTTGCTTTGGTATAATCGATATAAGCGTTTGCAGAGGGCTGGATGGAATGTTATTTCAAGTGGTGAAGATTACTTCACGAAGATCATGCACTGTTTGGAATTCACGTCCATTTCTACAGACTTCCTTTGCCATCCACCTCCAAACATTTTCAATGGGTTTCAGTTCGGGCGAACACGATGGATGGTCCAAAAGAATAACGTTATTCGCCTTAAAAAGTCCTTTGTCCTGCAAGCAATGTGGATTGCAGCATTGTCCTGCTGAAAGATCCAGTCGTTTCCACACAAGCGAGGGCCTTCATTCAATAAGAATGCTCTCTTCAACACGCCAAATCTAGCCAGCTACTGTTTGATGCACTTGTATAACCTGAAGCTCCATTATTCCATGGAAGGAGAAAGCATCTCAGATCATGATGGAACCTCCTCCACTATGTCTTGCAAAAAATGTCTCCGGTGGGATATCCTTATCATGCCAGCATCGTTGTAAGCCATCTAGACCATCAAGGTTAAATTTTTCTCAGAGAACAAAACCTTCGTCACTTTGTTTCGTCTCATGTTCGTTGCTTCTCAAAGTTTAACCGAGCTATTTCGTGGTGTGAGAGGAGGCGTGGCCTTTGAAGACGTTAACGGTTTTTAAAGCCTTTCTCTCGCGGATGCCGTCTTATTGTTCTTGAGCTACATTCAGCGTCCGTAAGGACCTTAATCGAGTTCAACGATTGGCTGGAGTCTTGCCGGATGACCCGTCGAATCCTGCTGCTCAACGCTAGCGATATTTTCTTGGGCTGACCACTTAAAATTCTCGTTCCGTATCCCTCAGGGTCTTTTAAGAAATTTGCAACAGCAGTTTTACTACGCCCAATCTCACTAGCGATGGCACGTTGAGAGAGACTTTGCTTTTGTAGATCGACAATTCTGCCACCTTCAAACTCTGTCAACATTTTAGCCTTTGCCATGATTTTACCCAATGTAACACAGGAGATATCAGTGGCAGATGTTGACAACGCTAATGCTTGAACACAAATGACTAAGTTTTGCTACGTATTTACCGATTAACGCTTCGTTTCAGTATGGTCTAGCTTGTATTTAGGCTAATTTTATAGTATTCACATTTTTCTTATTAAGTGTTAAGAAGTTTTTTTCCCCCCTTTTCTTATTTTCATTTTTCGAAGCTCTACTCAGATAAGTGGTTGAGTTAATAACTTTATGTTCATTGGCTTTCAGATTTTGGCCAGCACTGTATTGTTGACACTTACACTCGAGAATTTCGCAAAACATATTTAATTAACACTATGTTACATTTCTAAATATATAACTAAAACAAACACCGATATTAAAATAAATACGTAATAGTAAATCCATTACACTTATGTAATACTGGTTAACCGTGATAAAATTAATAGTGTAAAGAAGTCTCCTGCTTATTGATATTATTTACTAGTAATGTTTTAACTCTACGTCTCCACATTTCAAATGACTAAGTTGTTATATGTACTACAAGCATGTAAAATGTAAAATCAATATAAAATGTATCTAGTTGTTAAAGATGCATGTGATTATGCGTATTAAAAACTTCATTCCAGTACATTTGGCATTTCGAAAAAACACGTTAACAGTTAATTGAAGAAAAAATTTACATCAAGGTACAGAAAACTGACTCAAATTAAGCAAAATTATCTGTTGATTTTAGTTCATGTATCTGAGAAAATATTTTATTGTTTTAGAAATAAAGTTTTTACAGTTTATACACAAGGAAAATTCTTTGTAAAATCAAATAAAAAATGCAATGATTTCTCGCTAGTCGTGCGTACAATATTTGCACACACACACAGATAGACAAATCACAGAAGAAACAAACCTGTTCTTACTGCACCCATATGTAGTCACAGGGTTTTTTTTACTAAATCACCCCACTAATACATGCAAGTAACATCTTTCTCATGAGAGCGTTCCTACTATTTGTTCTAGACAATACGAGGGATGTGATATTCATCATTGAATGATCTAATCTCTCTTTACACGTATTGCTCACAATCCGACTGTGAAACTCGGTGAACCAGAACACGGTGATTGCCTTGTGAAGATGTACAAGAACGCGATTGCAACTTAGTCTCACTGTCTTTACTTAATAAAACGTGTTTTATAAGATTTGAGCTAACTTTAAAATAAAAAGTGCTGCGTGAATTATATTCATTATTAACCCTGTCTCTAATAACTTCGCTCCAAGTATCGTATCTAACTTGAATCAAAGTAACAGTGAAATATACAACTCTTCAAACTACTAGAAATACTCTAAGTACAGTAATAATAATACTAATAACAGTGCATGGTTAAACTGTAGAAACGGGTTACTAAATACTTGTCCTACTTTTTATGTAAGTACTTTGGAAGAAACAAAAGTGTCGCTTGGGTCACTTTTAATTTGTGGTAGAATACGAGTCACCTCTTCAGTAAAATATAATCGTTACTTTAAACCAATCTTGAGTGAGTACAATACAAAATGACGATCAATGGGTACTACTATTCAGATTGTAAAATTTAACCAAAACATTGGCTGTATATATTGTTAGCTAGCTTCTTTCCATTGCGGTTCAAAATTAAGTTTGGCTCTATACACATATGGCCATTGCGTAGCTTTGCGCCAAAATTCAAATACAAAGTTATTTAAATTCGCTTAAAAACAAAACAAAAAACTGATGCTCTCTCAATGACTTTAAGAACATACAAGATATATGCTATAAGGTAAAGTTTATAGTGAAAACGATATTTTGAATGCAGGTCTACGAAGCAATAGCAACCAACATGTCCTCTTATATTAAGGTATTTTTATGGTTAGTTAAACCATTTTATTACTGATTATCTGGTTGATTGGTTTGGCGTTTTATGACGCAAAGCAACCAGGCTATCTGCGCCAAACATCCGGTAAAAAAAGTAAATTATTAAAATTCATTAAAAGTAATCATGTTAAAACAAAACAAAATCCAATGTTTGAATTAAAAGCTTAAATACCGTTAACTTGAATTTTTAAATCTAGATTACAACAGTAAGAGAGAAATTAAAGTAATACAAGTTTTAAAATACTTTCTATAGCATAATTTTAATCATCATAACTCGCCAGGATGACTAACGAGTATGTTCAAACAGCGTTAGTCACCTGAAATTGACTTTTCCAGTACTGGTTTCGAGCTTTTTGAAGTAATGGCCGTTTTCTAATTTCATATTGAACTAATTGTACTTTAATTCGTAAAAACAAATATTAAAAATAAGTGCAATTTATGTATCAAAATCTTAGATAGCGTCACAAAGGCCAATAGTTTTTTAAAAACAAAACATTTGTAAGGTGGACAATGTCACCATCGTCAATGACACTGTCCAACTTTAGGCATGTTTTGTCCTAAGGTTTATCTCTAAAGTGGTGCCGTCGTTGACAGTCGTAACGAGAGCAAGACAGTAAAATGTGGCTTATTGTGATCTGAGTGTTTCACAGACAATACATTGGTGCATGAGCCCCAGATAAAAGAAAACAATGAGTTAAAAACTGTGACCAATGCATAGTCTAGTTAGAAAAACTTTTGTCCTATCCTTACGCAAGCAAGACGGTGAAAATCAAATATAAGATTTAATTTGGTAAAGCTTGTTTTTGCGTTGGTCACTCCTAGTTGACCGCCAGGTGGCACGGAGCCGAGCCTTGAATACAGAACCATAGTCCAAGTATGGAACGGCCACAGCAGTGATAGCGCAAAAGCAGATAGACTTAGCTGCAGTATCGGCGAGCTCGTTCCCGTTAATACCAACGTGCACTGGTATCCAGAAGAACCAGATAGAAGTAAATGTTAAAGAAAAATGAGCCAGTTGGTTTTGAATATCGGCAAGAACAGAGTAAGAATTAACGTGAAGCGATTCCAAGGTCAGTAGAGAACTAAGCAAGTCAGAATAAATAGTACGGTTTGTGTACTGCTTAGCCTCTATGTGATCAAGCAAGAGAAATGGCATATAGTTCAGCAGTGAAAAACTGTAGGGAGGATTCTGTGCACACTCACCGAGTCACAACAAACCATGGCAGAGCCCACAGAATCATCTGTGTAAATGAGAATGGAGGGATGGTTTGAAAGATGTTCAATAAGTATAAGATGGTACTTTCAATTGGGAGCATCTGCTTTTCTCATATGACTTCAAGAAAGGTCACATTTGGGGATTGTAATAAGCCATGGTGTGATGGGCTGACCAGTGGATACAGAAATGCTATCCAAAGACAGAATTCATTCAACAGCATACGATTGCCAAAAGGAATTATGCCAGATTGTCTGTTCTGAAAAAGGATGGTCCACTGAGAAAAGAAAACACATCCCCAGGTGGGATGCTGTGGTAAGGAAAGAAGTTTTGAAGTAGACAAGTATAAAGTAAAGACAGATTCAAATGGTGGAGGTATAAAGGAGGTTTATGAGACTGGTAGCAAGCTCTGGATTTGGGAAGTGTAGAAAGCTCCAGTGCAGAGCCGAAGTCCTTGATGATGAATGGGGTCCAGTATCTTCAAGGCTGAGGTCATGGCAAAGCCTAGATCAGAGACTCAGTCTAGTTTCAGTCGAATAAGAGAATACATCTTTAGCATAGTACATTGATCTGCTCCCGAAGTGATGGAAGAGGGGACATAAAGGATGTTCAGTGCTCTTGTACATTTGACTTGTAGCTGCTTAATGTGTGGCATAAAGGTCAGCTTATGGTCAAAAATAAGCCCCAAAAAATTTGTCTCAGAGACCACGGGAAACACAACCTCACTAACACGGAGTTCAAAATCGGGATGAATACGACGCTGGCGCTAAAATGCATGAAAATGCTTTTATAGAGGAAGAAGTTAAAACCAGTTGCTGTGGTCCACTTCAATAAATAATTAAAGGCAGTTTGTAGCAGTTTAATACAAATGGGCAAATGGCCACGTAACTCATACAAGTGGAGGTCTCGCAAAATTCCATATCTCCACGGAGTATTATAAGCCTTCTCGAGCTCAAAGAATATTGATTCAAGATGTTGTCATTTGAGAAAGCTTTCTCTAATTGACGTTTCAATTTGAACAAGGTCGTCAATGATGGAGTGTTGTTGTCGGAAACCACACTGGGTAGATGAGAGGAGGTTGTTCGATTAAAGAAACAAAAAAGACGAGAATTAGCAATCTTCTCTAAGGTCTTATGGAGACAGCTCGTCAAAGGAATTGGAAGGTAATTTGAAGGAATCTTGGGATCCTTCCCAAGCTTAGGGTAGGGTGGAGCAATAGCCTGGCGCCAGGCATCAGGAAAAAACATTCTCCTGTCAGGTGTGGTTAAAACATTTAGAAGAATAGCAAGCGAAGGAAGAAATAGATGGCACAGCATCTCGTAATGTATATCATCAGGTCCGAGTGATTTATTGCCAGATCGATGAAAGGCCAGTTTGAGTTCTAGTGTAAAGAAGCAATTATAGTCAGAGACAATCAGTCTGAAAGAAAAAAAAGTTTTTTATTGTGTCAGTCATGATTGTTAAGGTGGAGGATGAGGAAATACTGAATACCCAGCAAAAGCTTTCACCGAGAGTATCGACGATGCCCCAGACATCAGCTACTTACTGACCATCAGAGAGTAAGATCAAAAGGACAAAATTATATTGCTCAATGACATTTCGAATCTTGTTTCACATGACTTTAGAACTGGTGGCAGAAGAGATGCTGGTTGCAAATTTAATCTAATATTCCTTCTGGCTTTGACGTCTTACCTGATGAGCATGTGCATGAACCTGCTGGAAAGCGATGCAGTTCGAGAGTATGGAATACCTACGAAAGGTATCCCATGCCCGTTTATGAGCCTTACGTACCATGTAGCGTGCAGAAAATTCTACCACGGCAAGGATATGGTGAAAAACGTGTCGAGAATTTAGGAATAAGCTGAGCAGCTGTCTGCATAATACACTCAGTCAGTGCTGCCACACAGTCGTCTATTGATGGCTTACAGACAATGGCAAGACCACCTTCTACGAGAGCAGCAAATGAGGGCCAGTTGACCTGATCCAGCTTCCACAGGGGCACGCGAGTCAGGTGACATCGACTGCAGCCAGTCTCTCAAAGTGATAGGAAAATAATCAATACCTCGTTGGTTACTGTCAGTCCATGAAAAGTGGGACAATAGTGAAGAGGAGCAAATTGAGAGATCAACAGCAGTAAAATACTGACTAGTTGCATGAAAAGTATAAGAACCAATATTGGAAAGAGAAAGGTTGTGATTTATGAAAATATGCTCAATGGAACAATCTCTCCCATCAGTATCAGCATCTTTCCAGAAGGGATTATGTTCATTAACGTCCCCAAGGATTAAAAAGGGATATGGCAACCAACCATTCAACGAGAGTATCAAGGTGTGATTGATAGTAGGTCTCTTCAAGAGACAAGTAGAGATAACAAACAGTGATGGTATGACCCACGGAAACACGAATGGCTATGACTTCCAAGGACGTGTCGAGTGGAAAAGATGGGGTGAGTACAGCTGGTCAATCAACAGTGCCACCCCTCAATGCATTCGTTCATCACACAACCTGTGATTTCTGTTAAAAAAATACTGACGAAAGGTGACTTCATCGACAGGTTTCAGAAATGTCTCCTGTAAGAAAAGACATACAGGATAGTAATAAGCAATAAGTGCTTTGACATTCTATCCAGATTAGAAAGTAATCCTCGACAGTTTAATTTTATTTAAGTGACCGTTTTTATTTATGGGTAGGCGAATTGAGTGGAGAGTCTCTGTTTTTGACGACGTATATTTTCTTTATTCGATCGAGAACATCGACCTCCACGGATCCTACGCTGAGTCCATTGGGCAGGTTTCTTTCATTGGAAAATTCCAGCAACTGAGGATGTGAATGAATGATCGTTTTGCACCTTGGGTGGGAGAAGAATGTGTACCGAGGAAATGCTTGTACCCGGAACCAGAGGAAGTGAATCTTTGGGTTTGCTAGAATTAATTGACGTTAATTAATCAACTTTAACTATTAAAGTAAAAAAACTTTTCGTGTGGTCTCAGAATGATTATTTCGGAGGCACAGAAAGCTCTGTATGCACTTTCACTGTATGGCAATGGAACGAAGTGTAGCAGCATATGACTGGGTTGAAGTGGTGGACAGTAACTTTCGAACCTCAGGGTAAGTAATATTTTAAAAATCGTTTTGAAACGCTGCACCTCTTTTTCTTCCAGCCATTTAGGACAAAAACGAACGGCATAGAATAGGTTAGAGCCGTTACGATTAACACAACGAGTGTTTGTTTCAACTCATAGGGATCGTGGTTCTTGCTACTGCAATGAACACACCCAAAGAAACAACATGATGCCTTCGAGTGACTGAACAGCTTACATTGGAAACATCTGAGAGTGCCCGGAATATATGGTCGTACCTTGAAATTAAGATAATCTGCCTTGATGGTGGCAGGTGGATACGGTGATGTAAATGTCAAAATGAGGATATTAGTCGACATCATGATTCCATCTTTGTGAGTGGATATACGCCTCACTGTGTAAACTCCTTGAGTGCCGAAACCAGCAAGGAATTCGGACTTGGAGATGTTCTTCAAATCTTTCTCAACAATAACTCCTCGTGACAATTCAAAGTAGCATAAGACCTTCCTCAATGGGTATATCCCCAATCGCCTTTGAATGCAAGAGAAGTTCAATGTGTTTAGGAGAGAAGTTCTTTTACTGACTCAAAAAAGCCAGCAAGTCCCTTCTGAAGAAAAAAGTGAGGCATTTGCCCTAAAGGGTTGTCTGAAAGAGAATGAAGTATTAAAAATGAGGTACAGATTCGGAGCATCAATCTTCAAGACGTAGTCATTTATCTACGGACTTTTTTGTTTCACTATAAATTTTTATACTTGGGAATCCATAATAAAGAAAGAATATTTCGGTCCACAGGCCCCACCCACCAAGCAACCCTACGAGGGGACGCACTACTGTGCCGGACAAGGACAATGCAGCAACACCAGAGCTTCGCGAGTACTATACCCAAACACCAGCATCAAATACAATGTCCACAACACCCGTTAAGAGCATCCAACAATGGTACTTGGTTGACCCTAGCCCAAGTGAACCAGCCGACTGACCCTAGGCGCGCCATCTCAAGGCCGCACGTCTACAGGAATTGAAGGTCAAATTGGTGTGTCAGGGTCAGACCTCTCAACTACCAGGATCCTCTCCCCTTCACGGTCTCCACACATGGGTAGATGTTTAGATCCCAGAGGAGGTAAACTGAAAGAACAGAACCTTCTCTGGGAGATCCAATCACCACGTACAGGATTTCACACCGAGGGGGATTTCTATTTATAGTCCATCCATCCATCCTTGTTGAATACTACTGTTCCTAACAGGCTTTTGCAATGCTGGGGCAAAATGTATTACTAAGTACAAACTGCACTTCCTAATGTACCTGTGAAAGGAATTACGGGTATTAGCAGAAACACTGCAGTGTGGGCGGCTATTTCTACTTGTAATTATTAGACTCATATTCATACCTCGTTGAGAAAAAACACAAACAAACATCTTAAAAAATATTTTTTCCTATTTCTGGAAAGTACTTGGAAAGTACTGCACGGAAAGTGTGTTCGGATAGTGCTCTTTAAATCACACGCAACTCAGTGCATCAAAATGATTTATTGCACAGAACTCAAAATGTTCATAAATATTAGTTATTATAAACTGAAATATTTTTATACATTAAAATACCTTTTATTTAAAAAAACAAGAACTCCAATCTCAGTACCACACGTTTAAAAATTGTGAGGGTTTGATTATATCTTTTCATACACTCCTAGTGAAAGTTGTGTTTTTATTGCGAGGATAGAACACTTTAAATAAAAGTGTTTATTATTTAAAAAATGGTTGTACATGCCACATTTTTTCTGACTCTCTGAACTTTGAATACCCAAAGTACGAAATTATTCATGAAATTTTGTTTGTGGTGCCACTCGACAGATGTTGCAGTAGTTTCGGTTATGGACATCGATACTGACATACACGCTACTGCAACCAACATGAATATGGGTGCTTCTGTAACATAATTATGTCTCAAATTAGAATGTTCTGTACGAATGATTATAGAGTTCGGTAATGACATCTTGGGATGTGGAATCAGTACATTTTTCATCCACCCTAGTTCACACAAAATGCAAATAAGGGTAAAATTGGAGAGTTGAGACTGGAAGTAAATATACTACTATAAACTGAGAGGAATGAGAAGTTAGTCATCCCAGATCATTCTAGTTAATAATAAAGTCGAACACAACTCTTAGCAACAATTATTCTGAAGAAAAATACATTAAAAATAATTATTCCTTGTCAAATGAGCTTGATAGCTATTTTAACACACTTTAGTCGTATCTCATAATTCCTTAGAATATTAAAAGTTGAGAAAATATAGCGATATTAGTATGCTGCGCATATTAAGGAATAAAGTATTATCAGTAGCCACTAAAATATCGTAACATAAAACATTTAAAACATAATAATAATACGCAATCTTTCAGTTGCTCATAGAAACAAAGAAAAATATGCTACACGTATTCCACATTAAGTATCACGAGTTTAATGTGCTGTAAAGTATCGTCTTCGGTAATGCTTTGTCCCGAAAATTACATGTTGTGGAGTCTTAGCCACAAACACTAGTCTTCAAATAAGTTGTTTAATCATTTCACCTATGATAGTATGAAAACTTTGTCTTAAATATCCAGACATGCGTTCATCAACTTTAGTCTGGTAGCCATAAGCAAGAAGCCACTATTATTGGTAACATTTCCTAAAATAGTAGGCTTCAAGACGCAGACAACTGGGCAAGCTTTCATTATTAAACCAGTATAACCACTTCTGTCAGTAAATGGTTGAAAACTAAAACCATCAATACCAGTTGTTGTCACTTTTTTAAATGCGTAAGTTGACTCACTTGTACGTGCACACATCATTATACTGACCTAAAACGGAGCACTGGCGATTATAAAGGTGTATTTTGTATCAACCCACTTGAAACATGAATTTGCTGACAGACGACTTTACGTGCATTCATATTATTTGATCAGAATAAAAATGCTCTGCTCTTTCTTAACTACATTCGCAGTATTTAAGGTGTCAACTGGTTATTCTACGTAAACGCTACCAGGTTCTAACACGAGTTCTTTGGCCTTTCTACAACGCCCTACGTAAGACAAACCTGAGGTAACCCAGCCAGAGGTCTAGATCTAGAGGGATCATTGTATGTACTGGGCAATCGTATAAACTCAAAATGCCCACTGAAGGCGGTTTCCTTCAAATTAATAAAGTAAAAATTTAAAGTTGCTGCATTAGAAACCAGTCAACTTAGTGGGTTAAAACTTGTAAATTTGTTTGTATAAATGACACCTTAAGCACACAATGAGCTAAATAAATAGGTTAGCAAACCTGGTAGCTTATGACTAGCTAACTCTAATTTAAAGCTGCGGACAAGAGAGAAGGGAACCGGTCAGCATCATCCACTACCCGAAGCAGTTTCCCCAGCTTATGTAGGACTGACTGCCACTCTTATAAATGCTTCCACAGCTGAGAGTGCTGACCGTGTTTATTAGTCCGAAAAGCTGATCACTAGGTCACGCCCAAGTAGTTGTTTAAAACAAGTGTTCAGCAAACAGATTCACGTGTTTAACCCTTAAACAGCAGCCATCATCTATTGACGCTGATACCTACATTACCATTGTCTTATGCGTTCTTATTTTCTACATACTACATTTATGGCAACATATATTAATGTGGTAAACCTCTTACAAACTAAAAGCATTTTCACAACCAGCTATATTTCCAAGATGCTTACAAACGTCTCGTTGAACATTTCTTAAGTAGCTATGAAAGAAACCTTACATAGGATATCCCAAACAGTAATTTTGATATTTAAAACTCCAGCCCATGTATCGTGAAGGTCTTTTACTACCAGTTTTACGACTTAAACGTGCTAATATCCAGTCACTATTATATACTCATTCAAGAGATAACCAGCTGAAACCAGAATTTTTCTGTACATGGTAAACAGTTGACATTTAACCACAAATGACCTATTGTCGTTCTCAGACACACTATACAAACTTGATCATTCGTGGTGTGCATCTTAAATGGACAATTCCAAATCTCAATGTTGAACACTTGCCAAATCTTAAAAGAAGAAAACTCGAGCATTTACAATGAAAGCGAAAAAGGTTACAGGTTTTATCCATAAACCTGAACATATAAAGTACGTGATCATCTAATGCTAAATAAAATACACGAACTTGATATTACTTTTATGTACTAATCTCAGAAAAGGACCGTCAACAAGACTTGAATTGAGCGTTTAGGTACACGAAGGCTATCTGCGCTAGACGCACCTAATTTTGCAGTAAAAGTGTGTGCGTGTTTTCTTATAACAAAGCCACATCAAACTATTTGCTGAACCTACTGAGTGGAATCGAACCCCTAATTTTAGCGTTGTTAATACGTAGACATACCGCTGTACTAGCGGGGGCCTGCAGTAAAAGACTAGTCGTTGTTGTTTTTTTGTTGTTGTTGTTTTGAATTAAGCACAAAGCTACACAATGGGCTATTTGTGCTCTGCCCACCACGGGTATCGAAACCCGGATTTTAGCGTGCCAGTCCGCAGACATACCGCTGAGCCACTGGTGGGCAAAAAACTAGTCATCACCATTCACCGCCAATTCTTGAGCCACTCTGACCAACGAATAGTGGGGACTGACCGTCAGATTATAATGCCACAACGGTTGAAAGAGAGAGCATGTTTTGTGGCAGGGAATTCGAGCCTGCGACCCTCTAATTTGTTATCGAGCGCCTTAACCCCCTAGCTATGCAGGAGCCGATTACTTTGAGAAAGTTAAGAACTGTTTATACAACCAGTCAAAAATTAACCAAATTATATTTTTCTTTACACGTTTTAAAGAGAACCAGAATGGAAAATGCAGTTAAAAAGAGCGTTGAAATGCTGTTGTTTATTATTATTAAACTTTTCAATCTTATTTTCGTAATAAAAGTTAGTCCCTGAGCGAAAATCGCATATAAAAACACAAATAAAACCCGTTCCTAATGCAAAATCTTACTCTATAACAAAAAACGTATTAACTAATCCTCTTTCCTGTAAAACAACGAAACCAGCTTTTTCGTAAAGAATACTAATGACAGTGTATTTCAGACTAAAAGTTATAGTTAAGCCCTGGAGGCAAAATCATATCCAAATCATTGAATGCCAACTGAGTTAAGGAAAGTATCCAAAATTTTCTTTATTTAGGTCTCTTGGCGTAGCTCCTGTCCAGTTTCTCACTGCACCCTTAAGCCCTGCCATAAAAAAGACCTGTTATAAAGGCAGACCAACAGTTACCTCGAAAATTCCGGTTTTCGCTTTGTAGCATTCTAGCTTGGGGAATTGAGTTTTTGAAAAGCTGAACTCGCAATTTCAAACTAATTGAAGGAGACTTGGACGACGGAGTTTTGAAATTTTTACGAAATGCGTTTTCACTTACCCTTTGGGCACAGCACTAGGGAATATTACATCATTCTCTGGATTTATTAATTTTATATATTAAACTAAGTGTTAAACTTTGCCCACTTTCAATATTTTTACTTGTACAGATATACAAAACATGTAAACATTGTAGCAAGTCTTTCAAATTGTCAAAACTCATGCCAAAACTAACTTATTTAATAACGCTGAAAACGAATGAAAACTTGTGACGAAAACTCGTTGATGTGAGGTCCATATATTACGAAAGTATTAAAAACAAAGTAATAATGAATATCGTCAATGACTGAAAAATAATTTAGAAAGCAGACAATGTTTCTATTAGTTGTTTTTTTTAAAGAAAGATGTCGAGTGCCCCATAGGAAACAAAATAATTGCTACTAAACCTCTAAAACTCAAACATTAAAAGCTGACCAACTTCCAAAGAATTAATCATTTACATGTATTAAGACAATATATTAGTTAAAAAGTGTACTTATGAATTATCTCCAATTTAGTCGTAACCTTCGAATGTTTTTGTTCTGTGGTTAATTACAATTAACTATTTGTAACGATTATTAGAAATACCAACATAGAGATTTCTTTATTTTAGACTTTCATGCGCAAAAAAAGTTTCTTCCCTACTTATTGATTTCTGAGCACAACAGGTCGACTTGTAATGATAACATGCCTTGAGCTACGCGCTGCTAAATAACAGTTATTCGAGTGTCATACGGACGAAAGCCTGCGTTCATCAAATGTTATTTTCCTCATTACCTACACACGGTAGGTAAAACGCTCGTGTCTAAAAACAAAAACTGTAATTCACATACAAATTTCCCACGTATATATAAAAAAAAAATACTTATTTTATGCTGGTGAAAAGAAACTAGATAATAGGTGCAATATTTTTTGAGCACTTGTTCAAATATAAATAAAACTGACGATGTTTAAAACTTAGACTCGTGTGCATAAGGATAAAAACAAACCAGTAATTTATAATTTTTCCAGAAAACACAAAGACAGCTGCAGTGAGGCGGTTAGCTAGTGGTTTGCATACAGAAGGTTCAACATTCCAACAAGCAATATGCTGTTTGACTCACTACCTCCAGCTATGAACGGTCTAAAAAAAAAAAGTACAGTTAAAAGTAGTAACGTAGGTGATGGATGCAGTTGACTGGAAGCTGTTGTAAATGATGGATAATATGCCCGAATGTTGTAGGTCCACAACAAACCGTTAAACCCTTGCAAAATGAATCATTAAGATTATAATACCAAATACTAGACCAACGTTTGAGAAACGATGGGTCGCTACCCAATGTCTAAAATGCACATATTTTTGTTATGAACTATTAACTGGGCCAAGAATTTATTTTTCATATTTGTAGAGATGATAGGGGTCGGAATGACCAAAGCTTGGACGTAGGGTCGTTTGGCAAATTCGATGGAGAAAACACTGAAATACTAAAAGAACTATGCAGTAAGTGACTCTTTGGCTGCCATAATGGAGCATCATTTGACTGATTTAGAAATGAATTCCTTCTGCCTTAAGAATTAATATATTATAAAAATTAAAGTAATTCAAAAGAAACGTTTCTAAGCAAACATTACAGGATGATCTCGATGTAATTCTATCTCTTCAGCTTATTATCGGTTGAGAAAAAGAACATTATTTCAACTATAGGGATGGTTTTTTACTGCATTTTAAATCTTTTTCTGAATGTTGCAAAACAAATGGAACAATTGCTAACGTCTACAAGATACTACAAGAAACAAAATTTGTTTTTAATTTTGGTGATTCCGATCTGCAAATTAATCTGGAATACATATTTTTTAATGGGTAACGACTAACATTTTGTTTATGCAATGAAATTTTCCATAGCAAAGCTAAATTTCCTCTAAATATCATTTGGCTTGCGAATTAATTTTACTTTTAAATGTTAAGTATTTGTAAATGACTTGCATAAATATACAACATCCATACACACACGAGCCAATATTACTATTACATAATATTCGCTGTTACAACCTCAAATAACAGAAAAATCGAAAGCCTCTTGTATTCACGCAACGTTCAAGAATTAAATGTTTCTAACAGTAAACACACACGTCAAAATATTCGTTGTTGCCGTCGTCTAGTTGTTCGTTATTAAACTTCCAGAATTTCCCTGAAACACTTGTTTTATACAGTGAAAGGTGGGGGAAAAAGAGTGAAAAATCACAACAAATAGCAAATTTATTGTAGTACTTTTCGAAATATGACCAGGGGTTAATAAATTAACTTCGATAAAGCAAGGAGAGTGAATTTTGATTAAAAAATGTGTATAATACAGTTGACCTTGTAACGTTAGAATTAATATAGTAAAGGGAGGCGATTCATCAACACACACAACAATCATAACATTCAGTTGTCACATTGACAGTACCATTTTAATACAATGAACAATGTTTATCTCTCAGTAAAGTGTATAAAGATGGCGTTTTCTAAGCATTTATTTTCGTTGTTAGCAGTGCGAGCACTTGTATTCAATGCAATACGTTACTATATTGAATGTACAAGCAGTTCTTTTAATTACTATTTAAACGCGTATTTTTGTCAAATAAATGGATGAATATAATTAAGAAGCAACTAAAAAAATCAGCGGTATTTATAACACTAGAAACAAAACAAATTACGAATAAAAATCAGGGTTCCTTTACCATAAAAAGACCCTTCAAATTAACGTTTTATATAATATACGGAAATCGTGACTAGAATGTTGGGATTGTGCATTGTACCGTAACTACAAAACATGTTGACAAAGAAAAGTACTTTATTTTTTAGAAAATACAAACAGTAAAATAAGACAAGTGTTGATGTCCGATCTAGAACACTAAATGTAATTAATGAAAGAAAACAATATGGAATCCTCAACAACAGCATCACTTGAAATTTCTTCGAATGGGATTAGTTTAAATTAATCTGAGGCTCCTTCCTATTGTTAGCTATATTTTAGTGCGTCAGTTTACCAAGCGTGACACGTCTATTCCTAATTCCGGACCTCTATCAGTTTACCTTCAAATTAAAATTATTTTAGGCAGGATTAGAACAAATTAATCTATCGAACGGCGTAATAAAAGAAATATCATTCAAAATGGTTTGACCTTCCGAGTCAAAGTTTTTTTTATCAGTTCTCAAATTGGTCACGATATACAGAAGCTATGAACTAAAAAATAAAAACTTTTAAAATAACAACCGAGCTATTCTGTATGTCGCTGTGCCGCAGGGAATAAGATACAAACTTCTTTGTTTATCTTGATTAACACACATTTATTCCTTTGTTCGTATCAAATAATATACATTTAAAAATATCCCGTTATATGACTTTACACTGTTTATAAAGACTACATTAGATAAGTTGTGTACAAATATTGGTTTAAAGAGGAACTATTTTCTTTGCGTAATATGATTAAGGGCATTAAATATCACTTAACAGAAAACGTAAATTTAAAAGTAATTTACTTTGACCATATTCATACACGACTGAAAACACAAATGGAAAAGCTTTTCATACACCATTTTTTTCCGATACTTGTTGTGTAATATAATAAATTATCAATACGAACAAGTCCTCAGTTCATTACGTTACGCAGTATGATTTCAGTGGCCTGAAACAGAATTAAATTATAATTTGGACTTAGAAGTTAAATGTAGATTTGTGTCAAATTTATATTTGCCAGCAAGATGATAAACAGTTCTCTCTCTTAATACAAATATATTTTAATATACATTCAATAATATAGTTTACAATAACAGTTCTTACAAATAATTTATACACAAAACCTTTCACAAACTTAAACAATATTAAGACTTCTATTTGCTCTGGAACTGAATATTTTATCCATAGTTCACGAGTAGCGAATTAATTTCAAGTTGATATAGGTATAGTTCACTTAACAGGTAGCTAATTAGCTCTTCACTGATCATACGAGAGTTTTTCAGAGCTGAAGTCATAATGTTTTCACAAAATACTAGCGTGCGATGATAAATGCTGAGGTTAAACGTTTTATAATATTCGAAATCTATAAAAGTTCCTGGTAAAATATCTGTAGTTTTCCGATTAATAAGCGTTAATCCGAGGTTTATTGTATATACCAACTATAGGAAACCGACAATATATACTGTCTCTCCGCGTGTTGCGATGGTGACCTTTTATTTTATGATCATTAGGCGAGGTTCTCGACATTTCAATTCACAATACTGACAATCAAAAAATTTTTGGCCCAACATGGCCAAGCGTGTTAATGCGTGCGACTCGTAATCTGAAGGTCGCGGGTTCAAATCGCGTCGCGCCAAACATGCTCGCCCCTTTTAGCCATGGGGGCGTTATAGTGTGACGGTCAATTCCACTATTCGTTGGTGAAAGAGTAGCCCAACAGTTGGCGGTTGGTGGTGATGACTAGCTGCCTTCCCTCTAGTCTTACACTGCTAAATTAGGGACGGCTAGCACAGATAGCCCTCGAGTAGCTTTGTGCGAAATTAAAAAACAAACAAACAAAAACAATAAATTGTTGATTCTTACACTCGAGAATCGTCTACAAATTTAGTGAATAAGCAGGACTTTCAAAATAGAGATTTAACAATACAAGTTACGTGCATTTCTAAATATATATATATCTAACTAAAAGAAATTAACCTCATGCCAAAGATTTTGTAAAGAAAAAGTTTCAAAGTTACCGATACTAAAAGTATACCAAGTATATATTTCGTTGTAAAAGTAATTCTCTACACCATAAAAAACAACATTGGGAGACTGGGAGACTTGTTCAGGTTTGGATATTCAAATACGAAATTTATAAGTATTTTTGTTTGAAGTTGAGCACAAAACTACACAGTGGTCTATCTATGCTCTGTCCACCAATGATATTGAAATCTGGGCCACTGAAGGCCTAAAAAGTGAGAAGAAACTACAGGAGTCACGTAAAACCTTATACCGTAATTTTTGTTGGGAAACATTAAACGGAATACGATATTCATGTTTAATAGTGTAATACTTTTGTACTTCACTTTCAACTTGTTTTTGAATGTTAAAGACCGCGAACTAGTCAATTCAATGGCATATTTACCATGCTTTCTATTTCAACTTAAAACTACAGAAATCAAAATACCAAAATTATTTATATTACAAGAACAGCAACATAATATTGGAGTTATGAAACTTTAGAACTACTTGTTTTTCTTTTTAATAAATGCATGAGCAAAAGAATAAAAGGCATGGTAAGGAAAAAAGAACATTTGCAAAATAAGTGTTACTCGTTTTATATTTTCTCAGTTCTCGAGAAAACCTGACTGATGTGTATCAAAATAGTAGATTTAATTTATCTGGCAATAAAAGACAACATAATTTCAGTCAAACAATGTTGTTTTTTGTGTGTAAAATATTTTTTATTTCTTCCCTGCATCCTTCCCTATACACCTTCAATATCCCTTGAACGTGAGGGTAGAAAACACTACCAATATCACGTGAGTAACCCCACTCAGCTTATCTTACCTCAGGCAAGCTCAACAAAGTACACACCGCAGAATACTTGAGGTCATTGACTGAACACCAAGAGTTTAGGGCAGTTTTACTACATTAAATATTGAACCTTGCTTTAGGTTTAGCTCATTGGGAAACACGTTATTGACACACCCAATCCGAGTGCAGTGACAGTACCTATGTAAGATACTTTTAAACACTGATCGATTACGTCTATTAACGTCTCAAGAACGTATCAATGCAAACAATTCGCAAGCATCCAAAAATAAAATAATTTGTTTTGAGACGTTAATGTTCCGTGATAATTTTCGTGCACAACTAGAGATCTCTGTTGATATAATTTGTTGTTTAAGTAACGTTTCTCAAAATTGAATCCTCGGTTCTTTTGTCCGAAAACAAAGACGTTGAATTAATTTCAATTTTAAATAAACAATACGACCGGTAACAATTGTTTTGGATTAACTGAATGACACAGTATATTGAAAAAAGATAGTTTTTAATACAGTACTGTTTTTCTCAATCATCATCCCAAAGTAATAGATTGGAAAGGGAACGTCAACGTTTTTATTCACATCAAGGAAGCCTCAAGTGTTGAAAGAAGTTAGTAAAGACAAGTAGAGAAATCTAGGCATAAAAAAATTCTGTTTACCACTAACGACAACCGATAAAATAATTACATTATGACAAATAGGCCCTGAAACCTTTTTCTAGTCGTTCCATTATGTTGTGCCTTATTAATTGGTCAGGTATCTATCCGTTCGTCAACACGATCACAAGCATACTTTTGATGAAAAACGCCCTTCATGAGTTTTATGTTATGGTTTAAAAGTACAGAGGCTTTTCACATTTTATAAATTTTAAACCCTAAAGTACAGTTTTTTACTGATTTTCTCAACAAAGAATTTTCCACTCCTGTATCTACACAATCGATTTTTGGGATGTCTATAAATGTTAAGCCTAACGTAGAATTACAATATTATTTCAAAGAGATATACAACTTTTAATAAAAAGCTTTATGACAGTAGAGAAAATCAAAGACTCCTATAAAGCGGACAAAAAGGATTTGTATTCTCATCGCACTAACTTCATAAACGAGTCCTGTACCAAAAGGGTGTATTAATTGGAGTATGAGAGGCCTTGGAAAGTTTCTCTGTTTACTGGTAAACTAAAAATGTTCAAATATAGATGGAAGTATTATGAATGACAAATGGTAAAGCGTTTAACTGTAGTATAAGAGCTTTAAACACACCATCGTTAAGATAAACATTCATAACATGTTCGTAAATCACTCAAAAGATAAATTGCTCATGTTGTGAGAACTGGTGAAAGTTCTTGTTTTATATAACCCTTGCATTTACAGGTACAGACATTAACTCTTTAACAAAGTTACTTTTTAATATGCCTACACGTTAACTAACGGTAAGTTATCTTTTAAAAAATGTTTTCATTGCTTCAGTTAATATTAAATAAAAATAATTGTAATTAATACATATGTCGAAAACACATTAATAAAAACATGTTTGTATACTATTATACGAATTTGGATACATAGGCCCAATGTAGCATTGATCATATGAAATTTTAATAAATATTTTTTCAAAAAGTGACAGAGTTGAGTTCAAGACGCAGACTAATCTAAAATGATATAAATTCTAGTCGCATTTTATAAGCGCGTCTTTGTAAAGGAGCTGAGATATATAAAAACAACGTGTAGAAACAAACGTGTGTGTGTGTGTGTGTGTGTACAAGCATGTGCATACTTTTTGTATAAACACACGAACGCAAATTGAAATTAAATTCAGTTTAAAGAGAAAAAACTTAAGAGTTTTGCTCCACTTCCTCATTCAACAACGGACAATTTTGAGGAGTTGAATTCTGGAGGGAAAGGGCGAACTAGTTGAATTACAATTGTTTTAAGTTATAAATTGGGTTCCAATAGTCAGATGCAAATAATAGAATATGTTAGTTCGAAACGAAACGCAATACTTTAACAATTGATTTTTTTACACACGCTTATTCCTTTGATTTACTGTATTTTGATGTCTTACAGCGTGTAAAGGGAAAAAAAAACTTCACGGAAATGATTCCCTCAGGTTAAAACTCGAAAACGCAACATTGAACCAAAATTTAAAACCACAATAAAAAATAAAGTGCAAAAGTAAGAGAGTTCTAATCTGCATAAAGCTGAGATTACCATGTGCATTCAAATCAACTTAGAAATCTGAAAACACTAACTGCATCACTGATCCGACTTGTGATAAATGTAGCCCACCATACACAGACAATCTCTGTATAGGAAGAAGCCCTTGACGAAGTTTCAGGTTAAGCCAAGCGGGTCACAGCACTCCAAGGGTTTATCTCGGAAGAATTACTTCCGCCTGCTATCGGATCTCAACTACCTCCTCGTATCCAAACCACGAATGGCTCGAATGCTCGTAAGATCAGAGAGAATTAAACGCATGTTTTGGTAATTCAAAATAAACGAACACAGTTGGTTATTTAACAGAATTTTCTTTTTATTTCAGTAGATAAAAAATGTAAGTAATTAACAACTGCTTGTTTATAATACTGTGCAAAAAAATTGTTCGTTATTAATATTTTCATTATCAGTTACAAATGATAACATTTACATATTAACGTAGCTTAAAGCGCTTACAAATTTCAATACAGCTAATTCAATGGGCAAGCGTAAAACACTCGTTACCCTAAAACACCTCAATAATTTCGAACGTTCTTCGTCACTTCCAAATCCATTGTCGAACATCTCGCAAAAAATAGTTTAGAAATACATTGATATTATTAAAACTAAACGCATGCGAAGTTGAAAAAAATCACAGAATGATATTTTAATATATAATGCTAAATTTACGTAATAAACAATAAGGATTTCTAAATCGTGTTTTAGGCGATATAATACCATTCCCCCCGCCTATTACAAATAATAAAGTTGTTATAAACAAAACACACACGTTTCTGTTCATAAATTCAGGTCAACTTATAAATAAAACAAAACTTCCGATTCTCCCTTTTCTTTTAATTAAATGTTTGATTCTTCTATAACTTTAACTGATTACTTAAGACCAAGTACTTTACTATTAGAACTTAAGTTGTGCGTAATTTAATATACAAGCTAGCTTGTTCTTCTTTTTGTCAAATTTAAAAGATACAAAAAGCAAATAACCTTAAATTAACTTCAATCAAGTGTTCTCATCTTTCCACTTTTACACATCAGAGTGGAAGCCCCCAGATTATCATTCATTTAAAAAGGCACTACAGAAATAGTCCCTCTAAGTGATTCTTGAATTTTCGCATTCATACTGTTCACCGTTTCTCCAGGAGTCTGAAATAGTACAGACACATGCTTCCCCTTAGGGAGTACTCAAGTACAATTAAAAACAAATTGTATTTGAAAATACACATATGAAAATTAAGTTCTAAAAACGAACGTACAAACATTACCACTATTAAGCAATAAATATTGGCATATAGCACATACACGGCATATACAAAATAAGTTATGCGTGGTGCGAAGGCGTAATAAAACTCGTGTTTAGAAAGAAAGAGGAAGTACCATAAAGAAATATTGTGCATTACTAGTGCGGACTAAGTACCAATATTGTGCATTACTAGTGCGGACTAAGTGCCAATATTGTACATTACTAGTGCGGACTAAGTGCCAATATCTTTGCCAATAAAAACACAAACATCATACGGGGAAAACAGTCTTAAGATTGGACATGCCTTGCGTCCCTTTCAGTTTGAATTTGTCATTGAATCCAATTACATTTTGCCATCCAGTATACAATACTTAACACCTAACGTGGTAAATTTCTGCAATTTTACTCTAACTTCTAAAACGTGTTAACATCAGTCTTTAAATTAATTGTTCTCACGATAAGCTGTTATTCCTACTCTGGACGTACAAGGTTTTCCATTACCAAAGTAGTAGCACAATTGTAAAACAGTATAGAGTTCCTTAATTTAGAAATGTTTGAAGAACCACATGGAGCAACCATTAATAACATGAAGTCTAGTCAACCCTAAACAAGTTTGTTTAAAATATGGTTTCAGCACTTACAGAAGAAAATCATCATAACATTTTACCAAATATTTTAATACGAGATAATAAATGTTAATTTATGCTAAATTATGTATGACTTTAATATTAAACTTGTACTACAAGTTGTATTCAGTATTTACTGGCTAGTTTACCTCGATCTGAAACTTAGTATCTGAAAACAAATAATTAAACAGCCCGTATACTTAATTCTGTAACTTTTAAGTTATAACAACAAACTAGAGTAATATTATTATTAATTTTAAACAATAATTAATAATAAAAACGCGCTTTCATAATCATCGAGTCATCTTTAAAATGAAAATTTCTCTAAGTAATATTAGCTCATATTTATTGTTGATA
The DNA here is from genome assembly GCA_011833715.1 of Carcinoscorpius rotundicauda. NCBI lineage: Eukaryota > Metazoa > Arthropoda > Merostomata > Xiphosura > Limulidae > Carcinoscorpius > Carcinoscorpius rotundicauda. The sequence goes on from CM022392.1 coordinate 28,686,335, forward strand.
AATCGCAGACTTCTTGAAAACCCACCTATAAGAATCAGCAATTTCCAAATGCAAAGTTGTTCACCCAACAAGTTCTTCATCTTGAAAATGTCTTGTCTTCTGTTTGGTACTCACTACTTATAATTCAGTTTCTTGACTTGCGATATTAATATCATAACTTTGTATGTGCCGAAAAAATATTTATTTAAACTTTAGTAATATACGCGGGTGATTTAAACGGTACAAAATATACCATCAACGTAAACACGTCTCTGACTAAACACTTTCTGACGAACAACCGACGTTACAGCGACTATAGACCTAAGTTAAGAGGCAGACGAAGAATAATGTATTACTGCGCCAAAATAAAATAGTTCTACAAATAAATAATATCTATCAATCATAATACATAAAATATACCTCCATTTTTATCATTTTTCAATATCAAAAACTATTCAAAATTGTATTAGAAACATTGTATATTTGATTTTGCGAATGCAAAATTCGTTGTGACGTTTTAAACTTACGAAATATGATTCAACCTAAAAAGTTGGAGCACAGAATCAGTATGGTAGACAAGATGTTAAATGTAAACGTGCGAAAAAGAGAGAAGTTTATTGTTTATTCTGAACTAGATTTAATGCAAGTAAAAAGAACTAAGTAAAACTACTTACAAGTATTAAGAAGAAAACAATAAACAGGTTTGACATAAGTTCTCGGTAACAGTTGAAATTATTATATGTTCTGAATACAACACAATAATCCTCTTATTTGCTCTATTTATGTTGCCGAGGGTAAATTAACTAACTTTCTGTGAAGTGTAGCAAAGATTCCCCGAAAAATAAGGTTTTAATCTAAGTGATAAGAGAAATGGTTTTTGAGATGTTTTGAAAATAACGTAATCGTTTGTGTTCAGTGTTCCCACTTTCTGACAGGATTTTTACACTTGAAATAATTTTATTCGCAACATTACCACCGTATAACAGCTCAACTTTATAAGCAAAGTAAACGTGTAAAGTTGTAGTTCAGAACCGAAATATAATAGTTATGTAGTATCTCATTCGTATTCGTTACTTCTATATGGGTTTTGGCAACGTTACAATTTTGGCGTGTCTAGTTGGAGGTCAGAAGACCAAGGTTCGAGCTGTAATATGTCACTGAATACGTTCACACTTTCTGTGGTTAGGTTTTATAATAGGACAGTCAGTTGTGCTAATCGTAGCTGCAAGAGGTGGGTACTGCTTACTATGCGTCATTATAAAAATAACTTTTTCAAATTAGGGTTGGATAAAGCTAAACTCCCGGGTCTCTGTCCAGGTTCTATTTGGAATGAAAACATCAAGCAATATTTGGATACTGGAAGCGAGATTTCTGGCGATCGTTTTATTACGTTCACCACTCGTAATTTTTTATATTTAGCTATGATTCTTTTAAAAACCTTTTTAATTTCAATTATCACGTATTATAATTTATCTCGGACATTTCTTCAATTTATTATCCAACGTACGTTATGTCTTACAATTTTAATTAGTTGGAAATTTGAAGTTAATTGAATGTCAGTATATAAAAAAATTATGATATTTGCCAACAAGATTGATATACCCGACCTTCTTTCCTAACACATATATATTTTGATATACTAACAGGAATACAATTTATAATAACGGTTATTACAAATGATTATTTATATATAAAAATTTTAAAAACTCAGAAACAATTTTGTTTGTTTGTTTTGGAATTTCGCATAAAGCTACTCGAGAGCTATCTGTGCTAGCCGTCCCTAATTTAGCAATGTAAGACTAGAGGGAAGGCAGCTAGTCATCACCACTCACCGCCAACTCTTGAGCTACTCTTTTACCAACGAATAGTGGGATTGACCGTACATTATACGCCCCCACGGCTGGGAGGGCGAGCATGTTTAGCGCGACGCGGGCGCGAACCCGCCATCCTTGGATTACGAGTCGCACGCTCGTATAAGCTGACGTTTTACCAACGAAGATATTTCATGTCCTCGAAGAAATACAAGCGCCCCATGTTAATTCAGAGAAGTTGACCAGTTTGTAATGCCCAAAATATATAAACTTTCCTTTTCAAATATCTGTACTATTAATAATCATTAATCATGATTACAGCTTCCGAGACTTTCGGTGTGCTGACTGTAAAGACCAAACAATACTTTGTTACTGTCTCTAGGCGTCTTGCGATAGCTAATTTTATATACTCATAATTTGAGATTCTCAAAATATCAACAATAGTAGAGGATACGCTATTTTTTTAGAAAAACAAATATTACTGATTCTTGCAGTCGAGAATCTTCTAACATTTTTGGAAAATAGGCGGGACTTGCGCAATACACATTTAACAATACACGATAGAGGCATTAAATTAAAACAAACGTAGGTATTAAAATAAATGTATAACCGTAAATCTGTAACGCAATGTGTTCACACTTCTTTCTTCTTTTACAGAACATTAATTGCAGTCTGTTATCTTGTTTTTGATCAAGTTAGTTTTCATTATGAAAAAGTGACAGTCTCTTAAAACTTATTCACTTTTCATAGAGTAAATAACTGAAACTGAAAGTGAATACTTGCTTTTGTTCACTTATCAAATAGGCGACTGAGAGGGTAATGAACGTTAGTTATGTACATGTATGCTTCACGGGTATAATACTAAATGGTATACATTTAACGGATAACAAACATCAGTAATGACCAAGTATAACTTATGGATGTAATATTGAAGAACATACATTTAAACAGCTAGTTGTTAAAATTAGGCTTGGTTGAAAAAAATAATTTTAATTATCTCTGTTTCTGTTGCATATTGTTACAGTATATATATATATATATACTGGATTATAATTAGCTAGCAAAGAGAATTAATGAAGCTAGAAAAATATCGATTAATTTTGCTTATTCATAAGGGTAACTATTTAGTAGTTAATTACTGTGCAAGAACCGTCATTTCTAGTAATTCCTAATTTCAAATACTTCTGTCATACTGTATGTTTGGTTGATGTAAATGAAATAATGGCCATTAGTTACGACTAAGTAAACCTCTTGACTACTGTATTATTGAGGACACTGCTCAACGTCGTCGAAGTTAAATTATTTTCTCAGCTCCAAGACCAAGATTACAATTATTTATTTGAATGTATATATTTTTTTTCAGATGTATCCCTGTGTTATATTCAACAAAATATACTTTTCTTTTTAAATCAGCAGTATAATTTTTTCCGAACTTTCTGCCCATGTAGACGCTGATACGTGAAAAGTTGATTTGAACATTTCAAAACTTCCTGTGAACACATACCATTTAATACATCACACGTTAAACTTAACTTAGCTGCTACTGAGAAAACTAAGTCATTAGTTCTGATACCTTTTGCTGTTTTTAGTATTTGTAAAAATTTAAATTCGCTTGAAGACTTTACCTGCCGTTCTTAATTTTCTAACAACTTCCAAATTATTCCGGAATAATAAATTACCACTCTTGAATTCTCTTCTACATGGACTGCGTTAAAAGATATGTTTTATCGTTCTTCGTATTCTTTGTTACATGTACTCACTTATTTAACATTTAACCTAAATTTTCTGTAACTTGTACACGCTGCTGCAAAACGTGACCTGTCGTTTCTTAAACTTTCTCATGTTAGAGGTTTATAGGATAAATGACGTGTTGTGTCTTTTCTTTCTGTCACTTGAATAACCTGCTGAAAGATAGGTATGGAAAGATGGGTAAGACGGCCATCTTTTTCCTTGTTTTTATCAGATGTAATTTCTGGTTACAACAAGTATTAACATCTACTTTTTTAAATATTAAAAAAAAGAATCAACATCTGATTGTGAATAGTTTTGGTTATACTTCTTGATGACGAGAAACACACTTAAAATAAAAATATCTCAGAATGGCTGATACGGGTATTAACACTTTTACTAATAAAGCAGAGAACAGCGTTTCGACCTTCCTAGGTAATCTTCAGGTTGTCCTAAGGAAGGTCGAAACGTTGTTCTCTGCTATATTGGAAAAAGTGTTAACATCCATACCAGCCGTTCTAAGATACAATTCAATTTTTAAGGCTGCATAAAACAGATCCTCCAAATAGTGTAAACTTACTCCCATCTAATTTACAAAATTAATGTAAAGTGAATGCTGTATTTAACAACTATATTTAAATAAATGTGTTCATTATTTCAATGCTACCGGTACGGATTAGAAATGCCATGCGCCACGAGCAAGATGCGTTTTACCTTGGGAAATGGATAAAAACAAAAAGCATCCGTCCACCAGTATGTTAATACATGTAAACAAAGGTTATATGTACTTCTAGACTGCAGCACGATATAACTGAAGATAAGGAGGGGTGGCTGTTTTACAGATAGAGGACCGTCCTCCCACACTTTCTCTGCTGTTGTTCTTTAAAATTTATTCTAAGTATGGACATTACTGGTTTGGTTTGAATTTCGCACAATGCTACTCGAGGGCTATCTACGCTAGCCGTCCCTAATTTAGCAGTGTAAGACTAGAGTGAAGGTAGCTAGTCATCACCAACCCCCGCCAATTCTCAAGCTACTCTTTTACCAACGAATAGTGGGATTGATCGTAACATTATAACGTCCCCACGGCTGAAAGGGCGAGCATGTTTGGTGCAGCGGGGACTCGAACTCGTGACCGTCAGATTACGAGCCGAATGCCTTAATCACTTAGCCAACCCGGGCTAGACGTTACTGAGTGATTTACTTGTTGTTTTCAATTTTTCTACTTTTACTTTTACTATTTTTACGCAGTAACAACATTTTCACCTAATTCATTTATAAAAAGTAGGTCATGTCGTTGGTAGAAGAGTAGCCTAAGAGTTCTCGGTGGGTGGTGATGACTAGCTGCTTTCCCTCTCGTCTTACACTGCTAAATTAGGGACTGCTAGTACACACTGCTCTCGAGTAACTTTGCGCGAAATTAAAAACAAACAAAGAAAACAAAGCATTCGCTTACAGCGTATGTTAGCGGTTATTAAAAAAAAATACCATAAAATCTAATAAATATCTTTGAAACTTTACGTGTAATACTTATTTATTTGCGGCCTACACAATCACTTCTGTCTAGTCTCGCATTAGGATTTATTCATAAGAAATACATGTGTGAACAAATTTATAGTTATTTACATATTTAGCTTACTTTGGAATATGTCGAATATCTGAGGTGGTTTCAGTAAAAAATTTCTACTGCTAACACATCTTATTAAAGCCTAAAGCCGAACAACAAGCAAACATATTTTACATGTAAGCTATGCCGTACTGGTATGGCATGGCCAGGTGGTTAGGGCGCTTGACTCGCAATCTGAGGGTCACGGGTTCGAATTCCCGTCACATTAAACTGTTCGCCCTTTCAGTCGTGTGGGCGTAATAACGGAACAATCAATCCCACGTTTCGGTGGTAAAAGAGTAACCCAAGAGATGAAAGTGGGTGGTGATGACTAGCTTTCTTCCCTCTTGTCTTCCACTGCTAAATTAGGAATAGCTGGCGCACATAACCCTCATGTAGCTTTGCGCGAAATAAAAAACAACAACAAACAAATAAAAATAAACTACTCCGAGAGCACATTTGAAAGAAAGCACAATTATTAAGAGATGTTATTGGTAGATGACCTCAGTTTGAAAAAAACAACAACAACAACGTTACATAGACAGTTTGTTCTAGAAGATATCCTAAAGTTAGCATTACCAAGAAGTAGTAATAAATTTATAGTTGAAAACCGTTGTATAGACAGTTTGTTCTAGAAGATATCCTGAAGTTAGCATTACCAAGAAGTAGTAATAAATTTATAGTTGAAAACCGTTGTATAGACAGTTTGTTCTAGAAGATATCCTGAAGTTAGCATTACCAAGAAGTAGTAATAAATTTATACTTGAAAAAGACAAAAGGAACGCGAAGCAGGAAGCTGTTCGGTTTTTAACGTTTTGTTCACCCAACGGCTGGTATCTTGTCTGCCCTGTAACCGTTACGACTGTAGTTTTTCAGCGTACCAGTTGCAGAAAGTTAGTCGGCAGCTGGTATTCAGGACCTGTTTGTCACGTGGCACACCAGCGCGCGTCGCTTCGTTCCATTTAAAAGTTAAATACCACCCTTTTACTCAACGGACACAATGAAGAAAAAAGCGGCACATGGCGACCCGTTATGAGACTTACCCCTCAAAGAATCGCACTCTCAAAGCAATTCTTTAGATAAGGCGCACTTCCAACACACAATAAGTTTTTTCTTTTCGCGCCTTTAACAAAGGTGTAATAATACATTACACTCGAGAATATTGATGTTCCCTCGTCAAATATTGTACTAGCTTACTTTGTCAGAGAAGTGAACGGAGTATCAGCTGTTATATCACTCTATGTACTGGATTCAGTCAATTCTTCTCTAAACCTGAGAACCGAACTGTGGGACTGCCGAATGCAAGACAGCATACCTTATTATCCTTAAGAACATATAGATACAGGTTCATACATTATAGAGAGAACAATAAACTAAACGTTTGAAGCTTCTATCGTACACCTCCAACCACGTGTCACGTTAGTCGTAATTGGGTTTCCGTAGTATTGTTGAGACTTTTTATTAACTACGTCAAACCGTTTTGCTTTCATCATCGAAGGCTGAGCACGTGTCTGTGAGTTTCAACGGACAAGCGAAATGCTTTACCAACTACATAACGAAATTTGTTTTTTATATACAGGATGTGGACAAAAAAGTGCCCCCTTCCACCCTGAAAACGTTGTGAATTTGTTATATCTTTTATTAGAGAACAGAAAAATTTGTAAAACTACATATTTTTAGAAGGCACGTGACGAGATGTGTTTAAATATGATCTCATATCGTAATGTTAACTCTGGCTTTCGTAAATACCAGAACTTTTCAAGATTTTAATGACGTTTTCTCATAAAAAGTGTTGTACTCCTACAGTCGTTTCTCAGAACTTCTTATTCCAGTTAATGTACAAAATAATTAAACAAGTTTCTCTGCAATAGTCAAATGTAAGAACGAAACTCATAATAAGAGAAACCAGTTTCACAAGTTAGTCCCTCATATTTTAGCACTACATCACACCGATGTGGCATGTTTTCAGCGAGTTTGTATGGGTATTCCTGAGTGATTGACTGTCTTTCTTCTTTCAGTACTTTTAAAAATTCTTATTCTGTGTTTGGCTTGCAATCTTTTGCTAATTGGTATAACTAAGCCAATTACTTCAATCGAATTGATATCAGGCGATTGACCTGGTCGTTCCATAACGTAAAACCTTCTTATTTTAAAGATATCTTTTTAACGACTCCATAATTGTAGACAAACTTGTTTGATCATATTGAAGTCTAATTCGAACAAGATCTAAGAAACTACAGCAGGTGCACTACACGTTTTATAAAAAAATGTAGCTAAAATCATGAAAATTTTATGTATCTACAAAACGCCAGTGTTAAAACTAGGATTTGAAATCATATCTGAAGAGATCTCGTCGAGTGGCTCTAAAAACATATAGTTTTCATATTTTTCTTTTTTTCTAATAAAATATATAACAAATTAACAATATTTTCAACGGAAACAACTTTTTTTGGGCCACCATCTGTAAAAATCATGAACCGCAGTATTGGCTCGTAACAGAGATCGTCCATTTGTTTTTCTGTCAGCCCACATAAAACGTAGCTGTATTGTAACAAAATCTGTGCAATAATACTAAACGCATCACCTCGCATCGTGTAGCGTAGCTTTTTACTTTATTTCACTATCTCGCTAATAACAGCGGCTGTATGTATAACCGTTGGTACCCAATCGTTTTAATGTAGTCTGTGGTTTATATAAGCGATAGCCACTCCTTTCTTCTTACCAAACAGCAGAATCTGAGTACTATTATAGTAAATACACGGCCGTAACGTACAGAACACATTTTTTGACCAATCAGGACCAAATTTGAACAGTGATATAGGGTGACATAAGAAAGGTCATGAGATGGAATGGATCAGGAATTCGACCACCCATCTAATTCCATATTTAATTTCGGAAAAACTACTAGGTTAGCATAAGTTAACACAGTGACACGGAAAGACAAGAGAAAAGCCATGAGGGAGTTAGACCTCTCTCCAATCTAATTTCACATTGATAAAATTTTTGAAAACAATATGTCTTTCAGAACAGCTGGTATGGGTATTAACATTTTTACTTTTTGTTAAACTGAAGATAAATTAGGAAGATCTAAACGTTGTTCCCTGCTTTATTAGTAAAAATATTTTTAATGTCCTTTTAAAGTGCATTATGTTTAGAAAAATAAATAATTAAAAACATTTTTTTATCCTTTGTTACAAACGGGTACTCAGCTAGAGTATGATAAAATTTCAACCACACTTTGTTCCCTGCTGGGATAGCAGTAAGTCTGTGGATGTACAACGCTAAAATCAGATGTTCGATTTTCCTTGGTGAACACAACAGATAGCCCGATGTGGTATTTCTATACGAAAACACAAACACATACAACCACATATTTTCTATATCGTTTGTCTCTTGGTTTTGAATTTCGCACAAAGCAACTCGAGAGCTATTTGTGCTAGCCGTCGCTAATTTTGCAGTGTAAGACTAGAGGGAAGGCAGCTAGTCATCACCACCCACCGCCAACTCTAAGGCTACTCTTTTACCAACGAATAGTGGGATTGACCGTCACATTATAACGCCCCCACGGCTGGGAGGGCAAGCATGTTTAGTGTGACGGGGATTCGAGCCTGCGAACCTCAAATTACGAGTCGAGCCATGCTGGGCCCTTCTATGTCAACTACCCATGAAGCTTTTCACCAAATACAAGAATTCATCACATCTGCTCTGATATAACAGAAACAAGAGTGGCTGAGCCACTATACATACATAACTAAACTGCGTGAGCAGCTGTTACAGTCTGAAGTACATGTATGTTGTGAAGTGCAATTTTTATTAATGTTGTGTCAGACATTTGCAAATTAGAAATAAAAAAGAAATAATTATACAATACTATTAATTTATTTACCATCAACGACTGATTAGTATGGTTATTTATTTTGAATTGAATTAACTTTATTTACCTTTCAGACGAACTGGAAAACTACTAAGCTACTATTATTGTCCCCAAAGCGTATTAATCAACCATAGTATCAGTGAGACAATGATACTTTAGTAATTACAAGATCTTATAGATGAAAGCGAAGAATAATGTTCAACACAGTATATCAATCACACTATATCTGTCACATTCATCGTCCACGAAGCATTTCGCCTAATACCAGGAATCATCAGGTCGGCATAAGCATTGTTTTTTTTGAGCGAAACTGAATGAAAATATCGCAAGTTATTGTTTTTGCGTTTTTTTAAGGAAACACCTTTGATCTAAAGTAACCACTTTGAATATTTTGTGGACACAAAACAAATATTTCAGAAAATTTCACTTTCTTAATTTCAAAGAATTAATAACTTAGACAACAAAAAACAAAACTCAAGTCCATTGATATTTTCTATAAGATCATCTGCTTTACCCTAAGTGACACGGAGAATAATGGTTCATAGCGGGTGGGTAGGGGTTACGTCTTACCCCATAGTATTATCCACTTTCTTTTCACTGTTCTAGACAAAGCAGAACTTGCACGTGGAGCGTGGCCTTCTCGATCTCTGTCAGAATGTTTCTTTAATGCAGTTGCTAAAATCAAACTTTATTTTACATTTATGTTGTTTTGAGCTGGATGAGATTCATTTTATTCCAGTTAGGGAGGTATTTTGCTTAAACTTATTGGTAAATTAACTCTCAACCAAAAGAAGTGCAATTTTCAATAATTAAAAAACCCTACGTTTAATTCTTGTTTTAATCATAAATTAAAACCTTTTGATTTTCATCACATTTGTATTAATTGGTGAAGACCGCATTTGACGTTAAGGTAGCTGTCTTACTTCCACTTTCCCTTAGAAAACTGTTAGGCTATAGAATTTTGGATGTTGAAGATTATCATTTGGAACTATAGAATTTTCATCCACAATTTATCAGCAAACGTTTGTTAATATTAATACAATTCCACCATCCACTTGGTGTATTTAAAAGGATTGTATCAATGATCTGGTAAGGAAACAACTTCCTTCTCCATCACAGCTGCTTCTGGTTCGTCACCATTCTTTGGAGGTTAATTACGTTTTTCTCGGGACGCAACATTTATGTTCATTAGGTTTAAACTTATTCACTTAACGAATTAACTTATTAGTACTTTATTTACTAGTTTATTTGTTCCAGTTGGCGAGAGTAGCGATTCGTTGTCCTTTTTTAAAAGAGTTTTCTGAACAACTGAAAATGCATTTGGCAATAGTGATGATCGAAAGTGATTGTGTTAATACTATCATGTTGTAGCATACAAAAGTTTTAGTCTCATATCTGGCTCCAGTTTGAAGCGTAATTGGTTGTAAAAAAAACAACAAAACCCAACAGGAAACAAGTCTCGAAGTCACTTAAGTAAATACATATGATCATCATAGCAGTGAAAACACGCTATGCATTAAAAGTAATACACACTATTGGAAATGATGTACCTTCCAAGGCTCTGGCTAATAAAGATGTTGGTTTAAAAATGAGACCACATCTCACTTACCGCTTTTTTCTGAAACTTGCAAACATGCTTGTTGTTGTTGTTGTTGTTGTTTTTGGAAATTCGCACAAAGCTACTCGAGGGCTATCTGTGCTAGCCGTCCCTAATTTAGCAGTGTAAGACTAGAGGGAAGGCAGCTAGTCATCACCACCCACCGCCAACTCTTGGGCTACTCTTTTACCAGCGAATAGTGGGATTGACCGTCACATTATACGCCCCCACGGCTGGGAGGGCGAGCATGTTTAGCGCGACGCGGGCGCGAACCCGCGACCATCGGATTACGAGTGCACGCCTTAACGCGCTCGGCCATGCCAGGCCTGCAAACATGCTGCAACGAAATAATATTTTAACTGGTTTTGTTGGGAAGCTGGAATATTTTTGTTTTCATTTCTATAGACAACTTATTTATCATTTGACACTTGATTTATATAAAATTAACTGTGCTTAACTTTAAAAAAACAAAAAAAACATTGTGTAAGTTTTGTGATTAAATAAAAACAGTTTGTTTTCGAGTTTTGCCTAAAGTAACAGGAAAGTTATATGCGCTAGCCGTCCCTAATTTAGCAGTGGAATACTAGAGAGAGGGCAGCTAATCATCAGCACCCACCGCCAACTCTTAGACTACTCTTTTACCAACGAATAGTGGGATTAACCGTCGTATTATAATGCCTTCACGGATGAAAGAGCGATCATGTTTGGTATAACGGGAATTTGAACCCGCAACCCTCGGATTATGGAGTCGAACGCCTCAACGACCTGGTCATGCCGGTTCAATTAAAAACAGATTAATATATTTTCCTATAACCATTTAGAATCATTAAATTAGCTCCTGCGTCCACTGTGGGAAATCAGTCTCCGAATTTTAACGTTTTAAAATCATAAATGTTTCCGCTTTTTCACCAGTTGAACGTTTGTGTAAACAAACATGATAGGTGTTTATAATATGGATCACACAGAAATTTGCTCAAAATTCTGAAATAACCTTCAAACAAAAACCATCTTAAAAATTGAAAATATTCAGAACCTTCCCTTTACGTAGTTACGACTGTCCAAACAATGAAAATAATAAAAATAAGTGGTTTCACAAATGTAGAGAAAATAAAAATGTGTCCATTTATTTATATTATTTTTAATGTTATTATTTCACAAGCCAATACCAAAATGGGGTGAGTAGTTTGCATCAAAATCTAGACAAATATACTATATGAACCTCTGCAAATGCTCGTCACCTATTTAAACATTCATTAGTTTTCATTGAAAGTTGTTTATGTTGTTATAAGCACATAATAAATGTGATGTTATAAGTGGCTATTTTCTTACTCGACGCAGGTTAAACACATGTTTACACGAAATCTCAGGCACAAAGCCACCTGAGCCATAAATAATTACTTTAAAATACACGATGCTTTATATAAAGCAATGCTTTAGATGTATTTTCTACTGGTAACATTTTATGCGCGCTTAGTGGGGGTTGTGTCTTTTTCTAGGCATATAATTAACTCTTGCTGTGTCTCATAAAAACCAAACGACAAGATAATTAAAAACTGAAAATTTTGAACCTATAAATATGGATTGCAAAAAGTAAAAGAAAACAAGACTAGCCGTTTGCTCAAGCTGTAAATCTCTATTATGGCTTCACTGTTACATTATTGTAAATGATGTCCACTGTAATGTGGGATTGCACAGAAAGTTTGCAAAAAGAGAGAGTAGTTTTAAACTTAAATTTTGTCGTTCTGTGAAATTTTTTAAGTTATTCATTTTCCACCATAAAAAATATATTGTTTTCATAGTGTGCGTGTTAGTTGGAAACTACAAATCGTTCATTTTTTGGCACATTAATTGGAAACTGTTACGTGAAAGGTTCAAGGTTTGGCTGTTGCATGTTGTTACTCGATTCACTATTGCTCAACTACTCTCGAGTTTGCTGTTTCTACGTGGATTTGTACGACTTTATTTCAGCAAGTTTTCAACAATGGACGGTTATCATGAAAGATTTTCCTACCCACTTGATGGTGGTGATTATTTATACTGTTTATATTTAGCTGAAATCGTGAGTGAATCTTAGATATTTGTTACCACTATATAGAGCTATTCATATTTTTAAATAGGCCCTCGGTACGACAACACTAAAACTCGGGGTTTGATTCCTCGCGCTGGACACGGTGGATAGAATATTGTTTTTTTTTTTCGAAAAACACTTCAACTCATAATTTTTAAATAATTGGTGTTAAGGTAGCTGTTGTAAATATTGTCGATAATTGGCCACTTACGCTAAATGTGTCTCTGTTGTCCACTTTGCATACATTATTTGTATTGCCTTATTCTAACCAACAATTCAACTGGCTGACGAAGAACATGCCTGTCCTCCAGTGGCATAGCGATTTGTCTGCGGAATTACAAAGCTAGAAACCGAGTTTTGATACTCGCGGTTACATGAGCAAATAGAGCCAATTGTGTGATTTTGCACTTAATTACAAACAAACAAGAACATGTGTCATGTAGATCTAACAAGGTAAGCATGTTAATATTATGCAAATATATGTGTTTCATTATACCATTCCGTTCTGATTGGTTTGTTTTATTGCTTCTCGTCTTTCTTTACTTTACATTGTGAGGCTGATGGAAACCGCTTATGTAATGATAAAAATTTTTGCTTTCAAGATGGTCCTTTGAGAATAACTTTACATTTTGTTTGTTATAGTTATATACCAGTCCACGTGTTTATTCTTAATTGTACCTTTGTTATTTATTTTTAATAAGATTAGTGTAGTTGTCAGGTGGAAGAAAGCCAACGCAACAGAAAACTGCTGAAAGACATATAACATTCAACTGAACGTATATACACCTATGCAGCTTAAAGTTTAGTCTTCCTAAACGGACGTAAAAAAAACTTTAAAAAGAAGATTAATAAAAATCGTTAATTTAAAAAGAGGAAATAAGTTGAACTAATGTGCAAAGTTTATATTTTTAAGCCTCCGGCTGGGGGAGATCTTCAAACAGTATTGGTAATGTTTTGTTTTTGAATTTCGCTAAAAGCTACTCGAGAGCTATCTGCGCTAGCCGTTCCTGGTTTAGCAGCGTAAGACTAGAGATAAGACAGCTAGTCATCACCATCCACCGCCAATTCTAGGACTATTCTTTTAATAACGAATAGTGGGATTAACCGTCACATTATAACGCTCCCACAGCTGAAAAGGCGAACATGTTTGGCGCGAAGGGGATTCGAACCCGCGACTCTCAGATTACGAGTCGCACGCCTTAATCCATCTGGCCACGCCGGGCCTATATTGGAAATAGTGTCTACATTATTTTCTCTAGCAACAAATTCTATTTTGACGCCTCTTAAGTTGATAAGAACTGTAGCCTTGTTTGTTGTAATTGTTTACGGTCCCTAAATATACACTTTAAAGTATAATCTTTGCATTTTTATTGGACTTGTTTATATACTTTTTTGGCGATTCCTGTCTTTTCCTTTAAATTAACAATTTTTACCAATCATGTAAAATTATACACAACTATTCTCGTGCTACGGTTCATGGTAAATTTGTTTTGTTTTTTGTTTGTTTTTTTGGAAATTCGCACAAAGCTACTCGAGGGCTATCTGTGCTAGCCGTCCCTAATTTAGCAGTGTAAGACTAGAGGGAAGGCAGCTAGTCATCACCACCCACCGCCATCTCTTGGGCTACTCTTTTACCAACGAATAGTGGGATTGACCGTCACATTATACACCCCCACGGCTGGGAGGGCGAGCATGTTCAGCAGGACGCGGGCGCGAACCCGCGACCCTCGGATTACGAGCGCACGCCTTAACGCGCTCGGCCAGGCTTCGTGGTAAAAAGATTGTTAATGTTCACAACTACAGTTACTTGGTATTGCGTTTATTATTCCCTTAAGCATCGTAAAAATCCAGCTAGTTTCATCTTTCACTGGAAGTCAAATAGATTTCACGAGGTAATTAATCGTCCGTTGACCTTGCAGTAAAATAAAATAATAATGATATGGAGAAAAAGTTGTTTTCCCAAATATAAAATGTATCCCAGGAGGCAACGAACTTTAAAACCAATAATACACTCTGTATACACGTATGAGCGTTTTTAGTAATTACTACGTTTTTAATTCGGTGTTGTTGTTGTTTTCTGTCACTTCAAGTTTTTGACCTATCTTACAGCCATTATTTGTTTTAGATTTTTAAGAAATAAAGAATAGATTATTTCTAAGTATTTTATAAATAACAATAATTAAGACATTAGAACCCTGTAGAGAATAGGAATATATGCAAACGTTCTCCTTGAATATACTTTAGATTTTAGAACATTCAAATAAATCTTGAAACAGCGTTTTTCAAACTCTAAACAACAGCGCCCCAAACTCAGAGTTTTCGTTGCGTCTCCCCTTAATAACAAAACTTAACATTTTCTTCAGCTGTTTATACTTCCTTTTTAAAGAAGTGAGGCCATACAGTGGCACAGCGGAATGTCTACTGATTTCCAACGCTAGAATCCGGGTTTTGATACCCGTGGTAGACAGAGCATTGGCAGCCCATTGCGCAACTTCGTGCTTAACTTTAAAAACAAATAAACATAAGATGGAGTAATTGAGCCAAAAAAGAATTTTGAGAGAAAAGAGATAATTTTACTAGATTACCTTTATCCCTAACTTACCTGTACCTTCCGTAGCTATTTTGTTCCGTTTATGAAAATGTTTTAATGTTAAATTATTATTGTTTTTCTGTACAAAAGCCATAAGATAAGCCTAGATAAGTTGCGAGAGTACGGCAGGCGAGGAAAACGTATTGTGATGTCTCAAATGTGACACAAATTCTTATTTATTAAATATTATTGCATTCTTACAACTTACATAAATGAAATAACTTATATTTTATAGGGAAAAGCATATCCATTAGATATAAACTGATTTCGTCCCAGAATGTTATTACTTAGTCTAATCTGATGCCCTTTTGATAAGGCAGGTTTAAGTCACGATAAATTTTTTTAACTTCTACGTGTTTGTTATGTTTTATGATTTACAGGAAAAGTAATGAATACTGCAGTCAGTAACATAAAGTATCAAAAATATGTTTAAAAGTGTCAGTCAGTTCTAACGTTATTTTATAAGAAAGTGTTTCACAAATAAATTTTCGAAACTTCACAAGAAAAGCAAAATCAAATTGTATGAATTTTAGAACCAATAGTAGATTAGTAGGTACTACTAGTGGGTGTAGTTTATTGTGAATTTCCTGCAGTTTTGTTAAGTAATTCCATTAAAGTATTGTTTATTTATTACAATTAAGAACAAAGCTACACAATGGTCTATCTGTGTTGTGCCCGCCACAGATATCAACACCTTGTTACAACGGGTGTGAGTCCACAGATATACCGCTGTGCTATTAGGGATGTCCATCGTTCCGATGTGTCGGTATTTGTGTATTGTTGTTAAATACCCAGGAGGGTCAGGTACATTTGACCTCTTCCTCCTTCCCGAACATTCATAGCATCAAAAAACAAAATTTAGGGATGTCCATTAAGATATTTGGTTTGTTTTGAATTTCGCGCAAAGCTACACGAGGTCTGTCTACGTTAGCCGTCCCTAATTTACCAGTGTAAGACTAATGGGAAAGCAGTTAGTCATCACCGCCCACCGCCAACTCTCGAGTCACTATTTACCAACGAATAGTGGGATTGATGGTAACTTTATAACGCCCCCACGGCTGAAATGGCGAGCATATTTGGTGTAACAGGGATTTGAACCTGCGACCGTCAGATAACGCATCGAGTGCCTTAACCACCTGGCCATGCAGGGCCTCCATTAAGGTAATAGATGGTTCTAAACTTAATACAATGTTAACTATATTTCTGACTCTAGATATCAAGTTAACTTGCAAACGATAATTATTCTTTTATTTACTTAGTCTAGACTTTCCTTTCACTGTGTAGGATATTATTATAATGCTTATGTATCTTCCTCAAGCAATGTGATACTAAAACTGATCACTTCCATGACATTCTCTAGTATGTGGTTTAATTTCTAAAATATGGCGATCGTAATTTAAGGGATTAAGAGCTCATTATGAAAGTTATTCTCCTGACAAATGTCTAAAGTTGAAACACTGAGCGAATAAAAATTCTTCATAAGATCTTGGTTTACATTAGCTGCAATAGTTAATAATTGTGTGCAATATAACCCAGTCAGCATTACGTGAATAAAAAAAAAAGTAAAGAAAAACCTAATTAGTTCTTATGCATAATAACAAATATTCAGTTCAAAATATACCAATAGAGCCTCTGATTTCTTTTTCGTAAGTGAAGTTGCTAACCAATCATTGGATTTCGATAAATGTGACTGCACGTACATCTTGTACACGTCTGATGATACGAAACTTTGTTATCGTTCTTCTTCGAGAAGCAACTTCGAGATCCAGACATAAAAAAAAACTAATTAGCCAATAGCTCTATGTGGTCATCACCCATGTGCAATGGTATAAGACTTGTCCTTGGATGTAAATGATAGAAGATAATCCTCCAAGCTACGTAAGAGTGTTGCGCAAGCAGTAACGAAGACGTTAGTATATACAGCGCCTCATGCATACATAATACTTTTAAGATAGGTATAATGTTCGTAATTAAGCAAAAAGATATCATAATGAGCTATCTATGCTCTGCCAACCACAGGTTTCTAGCGTTGTGAGTCTGCAGACAAACCGCTGTGCCACTGGAGAGCTAGTACACAAACCGAATAGTTTCTAGCTTCAAGAATGAATTTGTGTGAATGTAGAATAAACTGAATATTCCTAATTGATTTCTAAACAAGTAAGAAAAAAATCAAACAGAAATCCTGGAGTATCTAAGGCTTACGTTTATGATCAATATCACTAAATGGAATATTTTATTTGCTTTTTTATGTAATACACTTTGCTTTAAATACAAGTTGTGCTTTGTGATACTTTTAATTGGCAAAAATTCATCATTGTCGAATTTAAAAAACTAAATAACAAACTCCCTTTTCTACTCAGCACGGCATGGCTAGGTGGTTAAGGCACTTCACTCGTTATTTAAGAGTCTTGGGTTCGAATCCCCATTACATCAAACATGCTTACCTTTTCAGGCGTCGGAGCGTTTTAGTGTGACAAGCGATTCTACTATTCGTTGGTAAAAGAATAGCCCACCAGTTAGAGGTGGGTGGTAATGACTTACTCCCCTCCCTCAATTCTTACACTACTAAATTAGGAACGGCTAGCGCAGATAACCCTTGTGTAGCTTTCACTCTCAATCTATTGAAACCATATTCAAATAACATGAATGAACTAGCGTTTTAATTTTTAAAAATCGTTCTAAATGTCAAATATGTTAAGAGCAACACACTGTTGTATAACTACGTGATTGCGCTTCTGTGTGTTGCCTACAAAATTCAGCAATGGCTGTTACGTTTACGTGTGACCTCTTTATTTAACGAGAAACTACGAAACAAACGTCTTTAAAAAATCGAAGTGTTTGATTTGTATTTTATTTCTTATTTTTGGATGTAATCTAAAGTATTTTTTATATTATTTAAAATCTACTTCCCTTTGTTTCAAGATAATATGTAAAAATGCAGAGGTCGTTGTATTCTGTATTGGCAGACAGGTTAGATCCTTCACTATTATCTTTAGTTAAAATGCTCGTTATTCAGTATCGTGTTGAAGCATTATATATTCCGTATTTTATTAACATATTTTGAGATAATGGCAAATGCATAGAAAATTATACTAACATAAGAATTATAATTATACTAGCGTATCAGAATTGTTATTAATTTATGTGTGAAAATTCGATCAAGGCAGTTTTTAGGATAAATTTTAAAGTAAAAATATAGGACCAAAGTGCACAATAAAACTTTCATTTGACCGATGACAAAAATGAAAAGACATTGAAAATTAAAATTATGTTTCGGTAATTTTACACTAGAATAAGCAGGAATAAAACCTACAACATAAGCAAGTAGGTTTATAAAACAATAAGTTTAACTGCTTTTAAACTTTAAGGGTGACATGAATATTATACGTACGAAATCAACATTTCTTTCCAAAACTGTACGTTATCATCAGCTATCCCTTCAATCATATTTAGCAAATAATTATTTAATTTACACAACAAAACATCTGTTGATTCTTTAATATTCAATTCACTTTGAGTACTACATTCATTGAAAATTAGTTTTTCACGATACTAAATATCTTGTTTCGACAATGAGTTCAGCAGGTGTAGATATCAGAATCTTTTAAATACACGCCTGATCTTTAATTCATCAAAACGATATCTTAAGTTACGTTCAGTTTGACCAATGTATTTCTGTTGTATTCACACACAATTTTGTACATACCTTTTTTAATTTAAAACATCTCTTTCATTTTTAAGCCACTTATACCTTCTATATATCGTAATAATAACCTGTTGTTAATTTTATTATAATGTAAACTATTTAATATATTATATTGTTTTATATTCTTTTATTTGTTCAAGGAACGGCTATCATTAACAATGCTTTTATATATTTAAGCTTGTATTTAAAATTAGTGGAATATGATTGTTTGACTTGCTTTTTTAAAGCCACACAGGGTTACATGCTGTGTCTGCCACTCAGAATCAAAAGTCGGATTTTAGCGGTGTAAATATTTTAGTCCATGAGGAGTGCCTGACAGGGGTAGGTGGGTTTTGGTGTGCGATTTGTAATCCGAGGGTCGCGGGTTCGAGTCTCGGACGCACCAAATATGCTCTCCCTTTCAGTCGTGAGGGCGTTATAATGTGACGGTCAATCCCATTATTCGTTGGTAAAAGAGTAGCCCAACAGTTGACGGTGGATGGTAATGACTAACTGCCTTCCCTCTAGTCTTAAACTGCTAAATTTGGGATGGCTAGCGCAGATAGCCCTCGAGTAGGTTTGTGCAAAATTCAATAGAAACAAACAATACCATGACGAGATACACACTGACTTTCAGTTATGAATTCTGCGGTTTTTATATGCATTTTTGTGGGGTTTTTTTTTACCACTGTTTCGTTCCAGTTTCTGGATCTTTACTAAATCTGGCATGAAGGTTTGTTGAGTTCAAACGGAAATAAGTGTAAACTTACGGTTTTACATTTTATGCTTTGCAGTTTTAATGGGCGTTTTTTTACAATTACATATGAAGTAAGAAATTTTTCTTGTGTTAAGATAACCTTTCATTAAACACGATTTTAGTTAATTTCCGTCTAGAGGCCGACTATTTCAGCTATGCATATATATTTATATTTCAAGTGATAAATGATTTGATTAAGGGACATTCTATATTGTGTGTGTGTTTTCTTATAGCAAAGTCACATAGGGCTCTCTGCTGAGCCCACCCAGGGGAATCAAACGCGTGATTTTAGCGTTGTAAATCTGTAGCCATACCATTATACTAGCGGGGGGCAAAACTTTCTATAACATACATGAATACAGTACTGGTAGCTTGTATTGTTAGTTACTTGTTTATTTGTTTGTTTATTGAATTTCGCGCAAAGCTACTTGAGGACTATCTGCGCTAGCCGTCCCTAATTTAGCAGTGTAAGACAAGAAGGAAAGCAGATAGTTATCACCACCCACCGCCAACTCTTGGGTTACTCTTTTACCAACGAAGAGTGGGATTGTTCATAACGTTATAACGTCCCCACGGCTAAAAGGACGAGCGTGTTTGGTGGGAAGGGTACTCGAACCCGCTACCCTCAGATTGCGTGTTGAACGCCTTAACCCACCTGGCCATGCCGGGCCTAAGTTTCCTGTTATGAAGGATCATTATAATAGTTTTAGCTCAGTTTGAAGTATAAATGTCTTCTAACAAGTTACGTATGAGCGGCAAATATTATGAATAGTTAAAGCTTTTACCAAAAAGGAAAGATATTATTTTTAAACATAAAATTATGATGTTGTATTTTTTAAATCCCCTTTTTGTTTGTTTTAGAACAAAGCCACGTTGGGTTGTCAGCCATGTCCACCGTGGGGAATCGAACCACGGATGTTAACGATGCAAGTCCATAAACTTACCACTGTCTCACTGCGGAACATTTGGTATCTCGTAAACCGTTAATAATAAGTCAGTATTAATTCGCAATATTTTTTTTATTTTGCTTTAAAACAGAATATTGGTAAAAGGGTAATATTATTAATTAATCCATGCTATATATATATATATATATATATATATACTTTGTTCACATTTATACGAATAATTCAATAAACACGTAATTAATTCAAAGTCATTTGTTTCAATATCGTTCACATAACTTGAACTGAAAAACACCATTTCTCATTAAGTAATTTTCTTTTTATTATAGTAAATCTTAATATATTTTGATCCAGTTAAAGGGGGTTCAGAAGTTTATCATACTTTTGAGAAGACGGGTGATTCACTCGTGTTTTAAGTTTGTGTATTTTGCTACTGAGCACAAAGCTACCTGTGCTTTGCTCACCACAGGTATCGAAAGCCAGTTTATAACAGTATATGTTCGCCTCCATACCACCGGGGAAACATGTGGTAGAGAGGGTTACGTGAATACATACACGAGCTTCGTTCGTATTTTGTATACTTTAAAGGGGGACTGTGCAGTTATTTTAACCTTTGACAAACTACGTGATTCACTTTATTGTTCTATTTTAAACGCAAAGCTAGACAGTAGACTAGCTACACTGTATCGAATGCCGGAATTGAAGTTAGAATTGTCGCGTCATGAATCCCCAGGTTTACTGTTGAACCGCCGGTAACGAATAACTTTCACATTATGTTATCAAAAAATGGTTTATGCTTTAGAAAATCAATTAATTATGAGTTAAATATCGGAGAGTGTGTGTTTTTGTTATAGCAAAGCCACATTGGGCTATCTGCCGAGTCCACCGAGGGGAATCGAACCCCTGATTTTAGCTTTATAAATCCGTAGACTTACCGCTGTACCAGCGAGGGACAAATTTCCGACAGATGGCGCACTAGAGTATTATTAGAAAGGAAATGATAAAATAAATATGATAATAGATAATAAATTTGACTTGAAACATAAATATACTTAAGTGCTATATTTAGTACATATTTTGAATTTAAGTCAAATTCTGACTTTTGAGGCAAAAAAAGTCATTGAATTACTTATTGAGCCCTTACAAAAGAGATGCACATGTCCGATTTTCTTTTAAGAAGTAAAAATTATCTTCCTCTTCACTATAGTATTTTGATTTTTCTAAGTTTTTTATATATGAGTCTACACTTCGATTAATAAACCAATTGTTTACTTTTTAACTGCCGCTTCTAATACAAAATATTTCTGAATAATTTAAGTTTCACACATGTTAATTAGCTAATTCTTAGTGTAAAAAAAACATAAAAACACGTTATATACAAGCTCTTTACTTTTTAAAACCATTTTTCATTTGAATTGGTTAAATTTCAAGATAAAGAACTAATAACAGAACTAAAAAGCTGATATCTTACGTGGTTATAAGTTGTCTCTATCTCACGTTTCTAAACCAGTTCTGACAGTCACAGTTTGACAAATAAACAGTAAACGATGCACAGATTAGATCAAAAACCAATAGCTAGAAAAACTAAAAAAGTGCACAATCAAAGAGCAGATGTCAACATGCATGGTGATATCTATTAAAATACAGTATGGTTACGTTAATGACGTCAGAAAAGAGATTACATCTGCCTTCACAAAAATCCAACCTTTCGTAACTGATAACTTGGAGAACAGTCGTAATTATGAACAGGCAAGTTGATAATTTGATATTTGATAAAAAATATAATTTATGGATCAATAATAAATGATTTTTCGAAACAATTAATTTGGATGAATAAAAATGTTCGTTTCTTGTTTTCATCTGAGTCGATTAAGGAGGGAGAAAATATTAAACACATTTTTTCTTCTGAAGGATTTCGTACATGTGATATGTATATACTTGATATAAAACGGCAACCTTTCCTTTGAGACTATTTCACTATAAAAAAAAGAGGCTTTTAAAGCTGTTTAGTTAGGGCTACATTTTTTTTATTCGTTTACTGTTAATTTCTACATGTTTTATGATAATCCGTGTTTTTCCATTCCATTTTCGAAGTCACGTGGCTGCCATAGAGTGCATCGTGTTACCATATGCTGAATGAATGTTGTTGATGCTGTTTAGTATCTGTAATTCGACACAACAACCAGGCATGATGTGTTCAAAGTACACAAATCTTTAATTTTTACTTTCGCCAATGAACCAATCATAGACAAATATTTCTCTAAAAAAAGTGCATCATAAAATTAGAAAAAGAAGAGAAAACTGATATTCATGAAGTGTGGATCTGTTAATGAAATGAACGATCACAAGTAACTAACAGAGGTTAGAGACTTTTAGGTGCGCGTTTCTTTGATATTTTGCTATCGTTAAAGTCCAATAACCTTAGTAACGTTTTTTTCTAAGTAAAGATAGTATTACCATTAAATAATTTTTTTTCATAATTATTTATACATTATGATTATAAAAAAGCTATGAGCTTGTGAGGAAACATAATTAAGCTGCATGAAAAAGAGAAAACTAATATGCATAGCGCAGGGGTGGCCAAGCTTGTTTAACGTAAGAGCCACATACGATAAGCTTCAGATGTTTGAGTTTGTTTGTTTTGGAATTTCGCACAAATCTATTCGAGGGCTATCTGTGCTAGCCGTCCCTAATATAGCAGTGTAAGACTAGAGGGAAGGCAGCTAGTCATCACCACCCACCGCCAACTCTTGGGCTACTCTTTTACCAACGAATAGTGGGATTAACTGTTACTTTATAACGCTCCCACGGCTGGGAGGGCGAGCATGTTTGGCACGACGCGGATGCGAAGCCGCCACCTTCAGATTACGAGTCGCACGCCTTAACGCGCGTGGCCATGCCGGGCCCAGATGTTTGAGAGCCGCAAGACATGAACAAATATTAAACACAAGTTTTCATTGTTAGAAATGCATTTTGTTGCATAAATTTTATATAAGTATTAAGGAATACATGTATGTAATAACATTTATTCACGTATGTATTTTTTAAACTGTTAATTAGTATTAGTTTCAATAATCACAAAGTACACACATATATGTATACCAAATGTTTTCGAAATCCTGGTTGATTATTGTTTTAACTATATTGGGCGTATTTAAAACGGTAAGAAATTACGGAAACCTCTAAAAAATATATACAAATCTACATTTCACAAACATTCGACGAGATCGCTAAACATAAAAATGAAAGGAGTAAAAACAGATATTTATTTGTCTCAGTAAATATCTGGTCAAAATGTGGAGGAAAATACGTAAAACAATAAAATTAGAGACATTTTTATCAGACACCACCTTACAAAACTTCAGTCTTATTATGATATTTTTCTGACACAAACAGACATTGATACAATTATCAGGCTATTCACTGCTAGCAGAGGTCTTGTGAGTTTCCATCTTGGTTTTGAGCCGTTGAAATTCTTGTTGATATGTTGTCAAGGTTGTACGAATTAGCTCCGTCAGATGTTGATTTGTAAGGATTGCATGATGCTTCGGCTTCACAAACTTCATTACAGAGTTCAGTGATTCATATAAAGTATGTCGCGCTGAAAACTGAAATGAGTAGTACGCTGGTTTTTTCAGTTCAGGACATTTCATTTCTGGAACTTAATTTAAATAATTTCCTTGCATTCAGCTTAGCCCTTGACGAATCTACAGATATACAAGACAACCTACAACTGGCGGTATTTCTTCGTTACGTTTCCTATGATGTAACTGTGAAAGAAGAGATGTTGAACTTAATGGCACTAAAAGAAACAACTCGTGGTGCTGACATTAAAAATGCAATTCACAGAGCCTTAACAAATACTGATATTCCACTGGATAAACTCTTCAATGTTCAACAGATGGAGCACCTGTGAAGGTGGGGGAAAATGCAGGATTAATTGTACTTACTAAATGTGATCCCAGCTTTCCAGAGTTTCTCCCATTATTCACCGTAAACGCCTGGCAGTGAAATACTTCAAGTATGGAGATGTTATGAAATTTGTTCATGAAACTGTCAATTTAATACACTTAAATGGGAAGACCCACCAACAGTTCAAAAATGTTATTGAAGAACTGGAGCTTGAAGATAAACCCAGTGATGTTTCTTCCTACTGAAATGTGATGTGACTGTCAACCACCAATGTTTTAAATAGGTTTGTGGATCTGTTGGAGCCTATTACTACTTTTTTTGAAGAAAAAAACACATGCTATCATCAACTAGGAAGTGATGAATGGATGCAAGATCTAATGTTCTTTACTGATATAATGAATCATCTGCAAACTCTCAACTTGGCACTCCAGGGGAAGGATAAGACTGTTTCCGATCTTACTCAGACAGTTTTCAGCTTTTAGAATAAAATAAGACTTTTTTTTCCGAGAGACACATTTTGAAAAAAAACTTGAGTTACTTTCTCAATCTCAAAAAGATGGTAAATACACTCCCTAATATTGAAATAAAAGACTACTAGCTGGTGAATCAGTAATCATACAAGCAAGGATTACAGAAGAATTGTGTTAGAGAATCAGTAATCATACAAGCAAGGATTACAGAAGAATTGTGTTAGAGAATCAGTAATAGTACAAGTAGCTTTGTGCGAAATTCAAAACAAACAAACAAACAAACAATTAAATTAGTAAAAAAAATCATATGTAAGCATAACACCCACGAGAAAATTCGTCCTAAAACACAATTATTTGTATGTATATTTTCCCTAACTCTACCAAAAGGTGGAATGTGAAGCGTTAGCTACAAAATCACATTTGTCACGAAAGACATTTAACCACAGTTTCCTCTCATTGAAATGTAGCTAAGATCTTAGGGTCAAATTCCTCGAATCCATATCGAGTACCATTACCATTTATAGCTTCAAATTAATGCACCGCTTTGGACTCTGCACCACAGTGTATCAGTTTTATGTGTATCTCATCACGTGAAATCAACCGAAACTTACACGTTAACATTATTTTTATGTATGATGAAATGTGTGTGATTCATCTGAGTCTTCTCGAGATTTTTCTTCTATAACAACCAAACAACCGCATATAGACTACGAAGTTAAAGTCGAAATAGAAAATAAATCAATAGATTGTTCTTTTTTTTCAGTTTGTGTATTTTTAATTAACCACACAGAGACACAATGAGCTATCTGTTACCTCGCACACATACCAGCTGTGTTACTTCAGGAAAGACAAGTAAAAAGAACAAAATTAAATGAATTATCTTTGACAATTATCAGTGCTATATTAAACACTGTATCTAGGGGTTCTTATCTAACAGTTAAATATACTATTTATTTCACTTAAAAACGTAAAACATTGGAATTATACATATATATATCTACATACACGTACATACACTGTGCTAATATGTAGATATGTATAATACACACATGTATGTTCGTATATTTTTGTTGTTTGTTTTTTGTATTTCGCGCAAAGCTACTCGAGGGCTATCTGCGCTAGCCGTACGTAATTTAGCAGTGTAAGGCAGCTAGTCATCGCCACCCACCGCCAACTCTTGGGCTACTCTTTTAGCAACGAATAGTGGGATTGACCGTCACATTATAACGCCCCCACGGTTGAAAGGGCGAGCATGTTTGGCACGATTGGGATGCGAACCCGCAAATCTCAGATTACGAGTCGCGCGCCTTAACACGCTTGGCCATGCCGGGCCGATCATTGACGATAAATACTATAAATCTCTGAGTGTTCATTTCGGACACGATTAATATATTGTACATCTATTTAGAAAACAATATATTTGTCTGGAGACAAGAACTCAAAAAAATAGATAGATATTTGATTTATTTTTGTCTATACATAATCAAGTTAATAATAATTTGGTAAATATCCTTGATTTCTTCTGAAACACAATTTCTTCAAACTTTATTTGTTTTTTGTTTTCTCTCTGTATAATACTCAGTCAATCAAACAAAATGAAGTAATTGCTCAAATAGGAACAAATTTTTAATTCGATTAATATTAAAAACTGTTTGTTCAACTTAATATTGTTTTATGTGTGTTAAAGGCGCATATGAAATACCTTAAAATTATTTTGTTTGTTTATGGAATAACTTCATTTTATCTACTCATTTAACAAAAGATATTTTTTTCATTTATATTGTTTGTTTATTGGTTAAGAAAACATACAATAAAATAACGTTTTTAAATATTTATTTTATGATAAATTATAAAAAAATATAAAGTCATTGTTGTTATCGTATTGAAAAGTTTTCAAAATATTTTGATAGTGTTAAATTTCAATATGTTTATTTATAAGGTTTTTTATACAGTGTTATTACTAGTTTGTTTGTTTAAATGAAATTAACAATATATTATTAGTTTATGATATCTGACGTATTGGAAGGGTTGTTAAAGGTTAGAATATTTAGTCAAAGGAAAAGTTTAAGTTTCCTATTTTTAAAACAAATGAAGCATATTAGAATACTTCTGAAGTTTTCAGTATTTCTAGTCGTTCTACAAAGAAACAAACAATAAATGCATGAGACTTTAATTAGTTCACTCACACACCGGAAAGACTTTTTGTTTTTGCTTTAAGATTAAAACATCAACAAAGCTATAATCCTGCGTTTGTTTTCCCGTGTTAGACACAAAAGATAGTCCAATGTGGGGTGGAGAAAAAAATAGATCAAAATTTTTAATATGTTCAAAAAGTTAAATAGAGTTTAAAGATTTGTGTGACCGATAATTGAATACAAAATACTGGTGTTCTTGAGAGTGTTATCACTTGACTTCCATAAGATAAA
This sequence comes from Carcinoscorpius rotundicauda, assembly GCA_011833715.1. Classification (NCBI taxonomy): domain Eukaryota; kingdom Metazoa; phylum Arthropoda; class Merostomata; order Xiphosura; family Limulidae; genus Carcinoscorpius; species Carcinoscorpius rotundicauda. Next base: position 28,713,743 of record CM022392.1, read on the forward strand.
ATGTGTCTGAAATACTTCCAGTGCTGACTGTCATAGTAAATTTTGGTACTCTTGATCTGGACACTACACTGCCAATAAATGGGTGAGTTAGAGTCCTACTGAAGAAAATAATGTGTGAAAAAACTATGACTGATGTGGAGCCTTTTTAGAACAAATTTTCACTATGATCTCTGGGCAAATTGGACAGCTGAATGCTGATGGTAGGCTAGATTAGAGAAATATTATTTTACTCATCTTAACTTCCCTTCAAGTTGACCCAAAGCCTCGACCTTAAGGCAAGCGTTAAGTATGTTTTATGTATGTTTTTCTTATAGCAGAGCCACATTTGGCTATCTGCTCAGCCCACCGAGGGGAATCGAACCCCTGATTTTAGCGTTGTAAATCCGGAGACATACTGCTGTACTTGCGGGGGGCAGCAAGCGTTAAATTCATCCTTATATGGAATAGGAGAAAAATGTGACTGGAGTAACAGCAAATTCGTTTCTTTTGATGAGAACTTTACTGAAGCATCCAGAAATACTGAACAGACACAGACGACAAAGGAAAAGAGGCCTGTCATTTGCGAATATAAAAGAGTGCAGGATAAAAAGTAATGTTAAATAATTTCAAAACCTTCATTGAGTTACAATAGTGAAAGAATTTCTAGAAGGAATCTGGTAAGCAGTTTAGAAGAGCAGCAAATAATGACTAAAACTAAGTGAATCACTAGAAGTCAATCCATCTTAGGCCCGGCAGGGCCAGGTGGTTAGGGTGCTCGACTTGCACTCTGAGGGTTGGGAATTCGAATCTTCATCACACTAAACATTTTTGCTCTTTTAGCCGTGGGAGGGTTGTAATATGACAGCCAATCCCACTATTCGTTGGTAAAAGAATAGCCTTAAAAGATGGCGGTTGATGGTGATGACTAGCTGCCTTCTCTCCAGTTTTGCACTACTAAATTAAGGATGGCTAACGCAGATAGACCACATGCGTCTTTGTGCGAAAGTTAACACAAGCTAATAAATTCATCTTTGAAACGAGGTGCAAAGGACTTGCTCAAATAAAGTTCCTGAAAAGCACTACATTTAGAAGAGAATGATTGACTTTTGAAATTGATTAAGTGACATAAGACAGCAAAAAAATGGTTACAAGCTAAGATGCAATATGACAATTATCAGACTCAACAGCTACAACCAATGACAAACCAATCTCACTTAACTTTGTTTGGAAATAAAGGCCTAAAACACGAACACCCCATCATGTATTAGTAAAAAAAAGTGTGGTTCACTTTAGTATAATAATTATGTATCATTGTTTTACAGCATACTGAAATGATAGTTGCCGCTAACATATATGGATTGGTGATTCATACAATCTGGCTACAAGATCTGACCTTAAAATATATGAAATGTCCCGGAGTTGAACCAAGGTATTTCATGATGTACAAGCTCAATCGTCTACAAAATATGTTTTCTCATCAAAATATAGAGAGGAAATAAATAAACCATAGAGTGGAAATCAATAAACCACAGAGTGGAAATCATAGAACATAACTCAGCTAAACTAGCAAATACATTCTGAATATAAAACATCGCTTTGTTGTCCAACAGATGGTAGACAGGGCACTGAACAAGTCCATTACTTTTAACATATGTTTTTCGGATGACTGAAATATGAAATGAAAGTAGCTCACTAATAAAAAAGCTAAGTCCAAGGACTTAGACTACGCCATCACAAGGCTTAGTGCATCTCCAAAATAGGGATTAAAATCAGGGTACCATCTCTCATGGTTTTGAAAAGACATGGAAACAGGTTTTTGGATGATTAAAATTTTAATCAGTTTTCAGTTGTTCACTCACAAGTTTAATTAAGGGATATTTGGATCGTGTATGCAATAAACCTCGTATTTATGGATCATAAAAAACGAAAGTTATTGACATAAAGATTGCTTGCAACTTTTGGAGGAAATTTTGGAGTGATAACGTTGATTGTAATACTAACAATTGTGTTCCTCTTTGTTCCTTTGTAAAGGGTTGAGATTGTATTGTTCTGATAAGGAATTAGGATGATCTATTTTATTAAAGCATTTTAAAGAAAAAAGAAAAAAATGGCCATGCAATCCATAAAAAAACACATTTCGGAAAATATAAATCTCCACATAATGCCCTAAACATTCTCATAATCAAACATTGGAGGAGCAGAATGTTCAACTTCGAGAAAACTTCCTTGATTTACTTTTCAATGAAAATAAAGAAATAAACCCATTTTGTACGTCTGTAAAAACATACACTGGATGTTTGAGAGTTAATATAATTAAAAAAAAACGATAAGTATTAACCATCATCTTCAAAACATTAAAGAAAGAAAGTTAATGCAATGGATTTATAATTAGAAGGAATATTGGGATCCTTCCCTGACGATGAAATAACATAATGAAAATAATCAGTATTATAACTACTGAAAATAATCAGATGATCTAAAGAGGCAGTGGAAACATGGTACATTCTATCATAACAAATATCATTTTGTTTGATGGATATCGTGATGTAGAGCCATTTACACCCCAACAAGTAAAAAAATGGTACAGTATGATTTAACCTAAAAATATAAAAGAATTTCGTTGATCAGTGTCTTGATGATTGAAATAATTCTTTAAAACAGATGAAGCCTCTAAAAAGATGTAAAAATACACTCTTCTTAGTAAAGTAACCACATTTGTCCTTTTGTACCATGACATTGGTTTGTTTTGAATTTTGCGCAAAGTTACACGAGGGCTATTTGCGCTAGCCGTCCCTAATTTAGTAGTGTAAAACTAGAGGGAAGGCAGCTAGTCATCACCACCCACCGCCAACTCTTGGGCTACTCTTTTACCAATGAATAGTGAGATTGACCGTCAAATAATAACACCTCCACGGCTGAAAGGACGAGCATGTTTGGTACGACATGGATTCGAACCCGCGACCCTCAGATTACGAGCCGAACGCCTTAATCACCTGATCATGCTGGGCCTGTACCATAAGAATGAAAGAGTGAAATAACATGACATCCAATTCATTAAGTCTCGAAATCTTCTCTTCAAGAAATGTTAACTGGTGTTTCAAAATGTACTGTAAATGTATTTATCCCAATGTTTTTTTTTCTTTGATATTTGGTCTGAAAAAAAATGGTTTTGAGTTTTCTAGAGAAGAAGAAAGCTTATGTCATTGAATTGTGAATGGAAGAAGTTCTATGGCCTTTTCTGAGCTCAATGTGATTTTTCACAGTCACAGGTCCAACATTAATGTAAGGGACAATATCCGGAATGCAAGTGTGATCTGCCAATGTCTCGATAGAATCACTTGTGTATGGGTAGTTAACAGGTGACATAGTCAAATTGAAAGTTAATAAAGTATACAACTTAACTTCGAAAAATGGAGAAAAAGTACTGTTCGGCTTTTTACATTAAAATAAGTCTATATTCAATGAAAGATAGTTTAAAATGAATGTGAAATAGAAGCAATTGACTGCAGTCAAATTCTCTAAGAAAAAAATATCACTACCACAAGGATCTTAGTTTGCCGTGTGAGTAAACGATTGAGAAAAGCAAAACAAACAAACTGACAGGTGAGTAGAAAACCAAATTCTATCTCAGGGCATTAAAATACATTATAATAGCATTCTGCAGATATTTAGACTTGAATCTAGGAGAAAGCAATTCATAGATCTCCTTCCCTCATTCACGCGAATGTGGCACCAGAGATGTTTTTTTTTAAAGTCTCACGGTTTGATAAAAACATATTGGAGTGAAATACTAGGTTGGTAAGCGTAGTCTGAGAGATATTTTATCCTAATAACAAATAAAGAGATTTCATTGTATGAATAATAGAAACAATATGATTTTCTAGGGATGTGCAGTTGGTGCTGTCCAAGAGAAGGGATATGCCATTCAGAAGATGAAGTATTTCTCCATGACCACGTTAGTTATATAAAGTTCTTTCTTCAACAATTAACTATGAAGCAAAGGTATCAACAATTTTAAATAATACTTTTATAAGCAAATGCTACTGTTGTTTTGAATTAAGCACGAAAAAGCTACAGAATGGGTTTACTGTGCTCTGCTCACCACGAGTATATAAACCCGGTTTTTAGCGTTGTAAGTCCGCAGACATATTACTGAGCGACTGGAGGTTATAAAGAAATGTAGATGGTATTTTATAGTTATCACTTTATCTCGACAGGATTTAGTAGAATAAGTTAGTTTTAAGAAAAAAAAAAGTGTTTTTCTTAAAGCAAAGCAACATCGGGGAGTCTGCTGATCCCACCGAGAGGAATCAAACCCCTGATTTCAGCTTTGTCAATCCGTAAACTTACCGCTGTACTAGCTGGGGACAGGAAAAAAAATAGACAAATTTTGTAGGCCTGATATAGGGGTCTGAAGCATATAATATTTACCTCCTTCATTACTCTGACATTATGGTTTCAAAGACACAATATCGTGACACTTGACACATGGGAGACATCTAATAAAAGGTAATAATTTGATTTAGCCATAACCAACCATCGACATGACCGCAAGGAGAGGACTTTAGCATCATCTATATACAAGACTTCAAGACTAAGTAAAATGTTGGTTAACCTAGACATTATACACAGCCTAGATGACATTTAGCTAGTCGCGTTCTCTCCTTTACTTTAAAGTTATCACGCAGAAACATTCTGAAGAAAAACCTTTGGTGTCAGAGGATGCTACATGCAGAAGGAGAATGGTTCTGGGAGGTCCTCTTACTACGAACAAGAATCACACTGGGCTTAGAGATTGGATGGAAGACATTTGACTGATCCAACACAAAATATGTAAATAAAACATATAATTTCTTACAAAAAAAAAATTGAGTTAAAACGTACATTAAGTTATTTTCCTAGTTGTTTACGACGTTTTGAATACACTGACCCTTATCGCACCTTACAGTTATAATTAAACTATACCCTGAGGATCTAAGTTTCCCTGATACCGCTACCTGTGATGCAAGAAAATGGGATTAATATGATAACATATCCTGGTACATCTTAATCAAAAATTATCTAAAGTTGAAAGTAAGTTCAGATTGCCAATGAAATTACAATATTTTATTATATTATTTGATGTAGTCACTTTGACAATGGTTAAAAGTAAGTACACTGGCCATAATAATTTGTGAATTCAATGTTTCTTTCTGAAATTAGTGAGGATCAGGCTGTCAGGTCTCACTAATTTTAGTTGTATTTTTAAATTTAGTGCTTCTTGCATTGTTGACAGCCGGTATAAGAGTGAAAGTAGTCTATATATATATATTTATATATTGTAGTTTATAAAGCTGTTTTGTCTTAAAGCTACACAATAAGCTATCTGCGGTATGTCCACCGGAGTGGGGGGACAACGCTAATTTTGGTTTTGTAACTCCGTAAATTTACAGCGAACTCATTGGAGGACTTTTGTGAAAAGACGAAATTCTTATAAAATGCTGAGATAAAACAAGATCAACAACAACAAAGAAATCATATCCTAAACCTAGTATTGTAACTTCCACCATACTTTTGCGAATGTCTAACCACATCTGAGTTGATATTAGACTGGTTTTTTTCAGCCCGTGTTTCATGCTTTATAAGTTCGAAATTCGCAAAGTAAATACAACGTTGAGAGGCACATTAATGACCTACTCCAAGACCTGGCGAGAGACTCCCCAGCGTCATCCGTCTATAGGAATATCAAGCCTAAGCAATACGTTGGGACAACCCAGACGTTATACACAGCAGAAGTAACACTTGGTTGGATTCTGTTTTCGTTTATTTATTATATTTGCACGTTTACTGAATTTTTACTAATATTATCCACATCCTGTTTTGTGTTAACCTTTAAAAATGTCATTATAGATGCTAAGCACAGTTAACAAACACAACAACTAAATATCGTATTCACAAAGAGTTTGAAAGGAGAAAAGTCCAAGTTGTTTACTAAATGAATTATGTTTAGTTTTGAGTAAATGTAGTTAGTCAAATCAAGCCTAGGATGCTACTAAAGATGGTTCTTTATTACCAGGCCATTCGTTCGTTCGGAAGCACTCCCCCCCCCCCCAGAGGCTCAGCAGTATGTCTGCGGACTTACAACACTAAAATCCGGGTTTCGAGCAGAGCACAGATAGCCCATTTTGTAGCTTTGTACTTAATTCAAAACAATAACAACATTTTGAAGGAAACTCGTGGCTTTCTCTTGTTCTTCAGTTCATGCAGTAAAGATTTCCTCTAAAGTCCTTTCTTGTGAGCTTCAATGTACTCAGTTCCTTCTGGAGACTTCCGGTAAGTGAAAAATTTAATTAAAATGAGTAAAATAACAACAGAGCACACTTTTTCAATAATGAGTCAGTTCTTTAGAATTTTTTGGAAGTTTTGTAATTTTTAGGTAACGTTTGTTTGGTTTGTATGTTTTCAGACGTTCGTACAAAGGACTATCCGCGCTAGCCATCTTCAAAAGCCATCTAGTGATAGCACTTGCAGTTAAGTTACGAACTGTTATAGTAGAGACAATGTTCATATATATAAAAATAAATATATATGTATGTAATACTTCAATCTTAAAAGTATTTTAATCTATATATAATTTTGTGTTCTTCTTGTCGAGATTTTTATTATTAAGTTTTTTTTTTCTCCGAACTCTTCGCTTTTTATCCAGGACTTTTATTTGTTGCAATACGTCTTCTTCATTTCTTTTCGATTTTTATTAGTAGCTTTTAAAAATTAAATATTACATTTTCTTTACATATGGTATCCTATAATATCTTGATGAATTTGCTGGCGTGTGCTTGTGATAATTACATTTAAATAATGTGATGAATGACTTTGTTTGCACGCAGGAAAAACAATACACAAAAGATGGCAGCACCTCTATATAAATTTAAAAGTAAATAAAAAAATTGTTATTTAAGTACGGAAATAGAAGTTATTTATTCTCTTATAAACAAACAAAACATGGTTGAAACATTGTTTGTCCATCTTTGTAGTTGCGATATAACATCTCTTTCCTAAAATGGAAAGTGAAATGGAAAACAAAAATAATTCATAACATGTTGTTGAGTTTTATTATAAGTATTTTTATACTTAAAATTCAACTAATTGCAATGCACTCCTATTGTATTTTTAACTATAAAGATGTTGTATTGAAAATTTTAATTACGTCATTGTAAACATGTAAATATTATTGTGATAACTACACTTAAATTATGTTATCAGCAGCAAGCAATGATTTAAACAGCATTGAGACAGGTGGCAGCACCATTGCTCTAAAACTTAAAATTTGTAAGGCTACTATTTATGTAAGAAAATAGAGACTGTTTATAATTGTTCAAAGAAGTTACATGATTGAAGTTAATAATAAATGTGGAAATAAACAATCAGTAACATAAAAATAATCGATTTCTACCCTGAGTTTGTATTGTGGCGCTACCTATCGTAAAATAATTATTAGAAACTTTGACACCAGATTGTACTAAGAGCTAAAACTGTTTATTTGTTTTGTTTATGGCACAACTACTTAGATTGTCTGCTTTTTTTCCACTGCCAATAAAAAGGAAAGTAACAAGTCGAAAGCACTCCCTTTCATCTATGGGATTATTCTTTACCAACGAATAGTGGAATTGACCATAAAACCTTAACATCCCTACTGCTCAGAGAGCAAACGTGTTCGATGCTTGATTTTGATCCCGTGACCATCAGACTGTGAATAAAGAACCTGATTTGCCAAGCCATGTTAGGCCTAAACATTAAATAAAGTTAATATTATAAGCAAAATCAAAATCTGAATACGATGCACAAATCTAACTTCTTCAGCTTAAGCAATATTTTGCTTTCTATATTTTTACACATAAATAAATAATTACATATGAAACTATTTTATTTAAGTTGATTTTCAAGTCGAAATATAGTTTATATTTTGAAATTTATTTGGTTGCATACTTAAATCAAGTGAGTGCTCGCTAGGTTGCTAAGGTTTTTTCAATTTAAAAAAATAAGATGATGCTTAGTTATAACTACACTTATGTTGTACATTGTCGAAGCCCATGACTGCAATACCTTGTTTAGGTGTTCAAGCAAGCGTATCATTGGTTTGGAAGTGGTTCTACACACTTAACTACATCTGAAGACACTCGAAAGCCAAAGCTTGTTGTGATTAGCCGACTTCGTCCGATAGCACTTTTCATGAATGGAAATAATGAACGTCTTATTTAAGGTCGATCAGAGAGATTTATGATAAATTGGAGTGAATCGAACTTTCAGATTCACTTCAGAAAGGCAGCTAAGACAGAACTACATAATACACATAAAATAAACGAACAATCGTTTACACTTCAGATCAGAGTGAACCGAACTCTCAGATTCACTTCAGAAAGGCAGCTGAGGCAGAACTACATAAGACATATAAAATAAACGAATAATTGTTTACATTTCAGATCACATTACCGATTATCAGATGTACGATTTCCATAATAATGAACTGAGAAAGATAACTGACATTATTCTATGAAAGTGGTTTTACTTTGGCGTAGCTAAGATACTGCATATCTAATAGTCCTGATCTTTTTTTGCAATTTAGGTAATGTTTTTAATAACGTAACGACATTTTCAGCTACCAATTATTAGTATATATGTGATATCTAAATTTCCATTAGATAAATATTTTTCTTCTGATATTGATTTAAATGAGAAACAACACTTAGATCTGTCAGATATAATGAATAACTTTATGAAATCCCTTCTTTCATTATAATAATAAGGATACTAATGTGAGTGTAATTTGGGTTACAAGATGGAGCAATGGTTTGACCGATATAAATCGTTTGCCTTGTCTCGAATAGACGGGGAAGGGAAAGATGATGATTTGAACGTGCAGCGCTAATACGCTGTTAGTTATAAATGGGGGAATATGTGTTATGAATTTTGTTCGCTGCGTGTGGAAGAGTATTGTATTTATACAATACTGTTTATCGTATGGGTCTCAGATACATCTACTATTACAACTCAGTGTTCACTATCTGTATTGTTTAATTTTGTGTTAGCAACTTGAATACTTTGTTTATGACCCGAGGGTAACTTTGATACTTGTATTTGTCCTTTTGAATAAAGGACTGAGTTAAGTCACAGCTGCACTTTCATAGCTATTTAGCTGGCTTTGTTTGTTTGAATTTCCTGCAAAACTACTCAACGGCTATCTGTGCTAGCCATCCCTAATTTTGCAGTTTAAGACTAGAGAAAAGGCAGCTAGTTGTCATCACCCACCGCAAACTCTTGGGCTGCTCTTTTACCAATGAATAGTGAGATTAGCCATCGATCATAACGTTTGGTGTGACAGATATTCGAACCCATGATCCTCAGATTACGAGTCAAGTGCCCTCACCATCTGGCCTTGCCGCCCCGTTATTTAGCTGACTTGTTTATATTTTTCTATGTTGAGTATATATTTGAAGTGTTTTTTTTAAATGGTTACAACTTTTTCTCTTGACTGTAAAACAAATACCACTTAACTTAATTTTTTACCTGAAACCAGAAATCTACTAGCATGAATACTACAGGCAAGGTTCTTAAAGTCACCATAATTCGGCATGTTAGAACAATGTATGTTTTTCATGTTTCCTGTACTTATGTTATATACATACATTTGGAGTGAGATGCAATTATTTAGTTGTTGTTTTGAATTAAGCACAAAGCTACACAATGGGCTATCTGTGCTCTGCCCACCACAGGTATCGAAACCCGGATTTTAGCGTGTAAGTCCGCAGACATACCGCTGAGCCACTGAGGGGCTCAATTATTCAGACTACAGCATACAGTTTACCTTGTTTTCACATATTTATTAATTTAATATTATTATTTTCAGATTGGAAATATCTGTGTTAAAACCACAAAGAGTAACATATATATAGCTTATATATATATATATATATATAAAGAAACGCAAAAGGCAAAATTTGAGACATATTGTTAACAAGTTTACATGTGTGAAACTTTGCACATTCATTGCTGAACATCCAAAGTCTGCAAAGGCGAAGTCCACGCACACTAATTGAAATTTAAAGTCACTCTACGTCAAAAACGAGTATGCCCCCCGTGAGCATCAATAACTGCTTGGCATATACTGCCCATGAAAGCGATGAGATGACGAATCACATCCTGTGGAATGGCTGTCCACTCAGCCTGCAAAGCTGCTGCAAGCTGAGGTAGAGTTTGCGGTTGAGGTTGTCGCCGTCGCAGATGTCGGTCCAACTTGTCCCAAAGATGTTCGATGGGGTTTAATTCTGGTGATCTGGAGGGCCAGGGAAGAACGTTGATGTTATGGTGTCTCAAGAAAACAGTGGTGAGTCGGGCTGTGTGAAGACGGGCGTTGTCATGTTGAAAAACGTCGTTGACGTTGATGGATTGCACATGGGGCCTAAGAATCTCGTCGACGGTTGCGTACGGTCTGATCGGAAATCCTACGCAGCTCTGGTATGGTTCAGGCAGTAGACGTCGCAGTGGTGGTTCTATCCCGAAGGTGACGTAACCGGATGTAGCGATCTTATGCGGGCGTGGTCACACGAGGTCTGCCAGATCGTAGACGGTCACAAGTTAATCCATGTTGTTAGTGAAGATTCCATAGCCATGTAATGTTGCTTGGATGAACATTCACAGCTCTGGTAACATCTGATTGAGATTCGTCTGCTTCCAAGCGACCAAGTCAGTCTTGGCGTAGCTGTATTGCGTATCGATGGCTTAACTCTGAGCTATGGAAACCGAGAACCCGTCACTTTTATAGGGATTTTATACATTTTGTACTTGCAGAACACGCAGATCTCTCAAACAAGTTTATTGGACACGAATGCGTTTTGGTGAAAAATCCGTTGTTTTCCTCCGTTTTCAAAGTGCACAACTTTTATTGTCATTTTGGTCTGACAATCAGTGCTTTAACACGTGTAACATCACATACTCTAAGCTTGTAACGTTATTACATATATTTCTCTTTAAAATAATAAAAATATCCCTTTTGCCTTTCTTTTTTTGAAGAGTATATATAAAGTCACAACTCTTCTATAATTCGATTTAACTCTGATTTTTAAGAGTTTTACTTGACTGGTGAGTGTAAGGGAATATTATAAATCGAAGTGACTTCCATATCAAGCATTCTGTTTTTGTAATGAAATACAATACTATAATGGCTTAATAATGTTTACTTTGTCTATGGACATGTATGTATGTGTGTATTTATTTATATAAATCGATCCACTTCACCATACTTTATTAATTTCAGTATTCTGGTTTTTACTTAGGAGGTAAATATAATTTTTTGTTTAATACATTTTAGGCAAAGCTACTTAAGGGAGTAGTTAGCTTTCTTTGAGCTTGAAGTGATAGATTAGAACATACGGACTTTTTTAACAACAACGTGAAACCTAGTAAAACCAACACGACTGAAAGAAGGGGGGGATTCTCTGGAACAAAATCAATCTCGCAAGCTGAAAATTGGGAATTAAATGCTTTAACTACTAGACCTAACTAGGCCCACAAAATAGGCTAGAAGCTTGTCGTAAATGTAGTGCACTAAATATTGTTTAATTTGCTATTCTTAAGTCATCATTTATTTGCTTGTGAACATAAATAATTTATAGATTTTATATAATTGAGAAAATAAAAAAAGCACTCAGTATACGGTAGTTGAAGTGATAAATAACGAAACAAGATTCATATTTTCATATGTATTTAGCGAATTTATATAAACATAATTTAGAGAATACACGAAGTCAAAGAAAATAACATCCAATTTTCACTTCTGTGATGTTAATTCAAATCAAAAGCCGCAATGTGGAAATATTGAAATTCAAGATTTGTTATGAAACAACAGAGTTGAGTTATAATGTAAGTAAGGTGGTATCATATATTAACTGAATAGGCTATTATTATTTGTTTATTTTGAGCTCAAGTATATTCATTTAGATATCTAGGAGGTGCTCAACGTGAAATTCAAACATTGAAGTTTTAGTGTTATGAGCCCCAAATTTCAAAATATTTTAATTTTGTAGTAATTTAATAACTTTATTATTTCAATATCTCAAGTATGTATTCAGTCATTACATAAAGATACAAAACAAAAATCACCTGAATTAAACTTTCTGGACGTGCTAGAACGGTGAAACCTACCAATAGGTAACAAGACATATTTTTATTTGTCTCTGTATTCGCTACAGCAAAAATGTTATTTGCTAAGTATTAAAAGTAAATTTTCTCACACTATAACATGATGATCATGCCACAGAACAAAGATGGAAAACGAAGTTACTGAAGGATTTGTTGTTATTGTTTTGAATTAAGCACAAAGCTACACAATGGGCTATCTGTGCTCTGTCCACCACGGGTATCGAAACCCGGATTTTAGCGTGTAAGTCCGCAGACATACCGCTGAGCCACTGGGGGCGTTACTGAAGGATAGCTAAAATATGTTTGGAAATACGTTTCAGTATAGCTAGAACTTGTTTTCTGAATTAAGCACAAAGTTACTCAATGGGATATTTGTGCTCTGTCCACCACGGGTATCAAAACCCGATTTCTAGCGTTATAAGTCCGCAGATATACCGCTGAGCCATTGGGGGGCAGCTAGAATAACAAAATTTCTGTGACCTTAGAGCAGCGAAGAAAGCTTGGTTTTATTTAGTTGTAATGAACTCATAACGTTCATTTACAATTACTTTGGCCTTTCGTAACGAGATTGCGTAGAGTTTTATTGTAGTTTAAAAAGCATTTCTGCAATATTCGTTTGGACTACTTTGAACCTTATCTCACTGCAACATCAAGCCTCATAAAGTTTTGTTGAAAGATCAAAAGTTATATTCCGTTAATTTCTAATCTTGTGATAATCTCATTTTTACCACAAGACAAGATCACTCATTTACCCCATCTACACAGAAGAGAAATGTTACTGAGAGTTTGGGCATTCTCTTCAAATTATCTCACTAATTTACAGGAACTTGTGGTTGAAGCTGTATCCTCTTCCTCGTGAGTTCTCAGCCAACATCTTGCTGAGGTGCTATTAACATCATGAATATAATCCTGAATTTATTATATTTAGGAAATTCCAGAGTTGGTCGATTATTTTGCCCCTGTTCCAGGTAACATAGTCTTAACAGCTCGTTCATCAGCTCGACATACGATTCTTTTACAAGAAGAAACTTTTAGACTCAGTTACAAGGACACTAAATTGTCAACAGCTAATCACTAACTTCCTGGCAATATTTTGTGGTCACAGCTCCAAAAATATGTCGTTGCTATATACTCTATAGTATTTTCAGCTAAACTGATTTATCAAAGGAGTAAAGTTAGTATATCTGCTGTATGTTTAGATATTCTGCAAGATGAGTTGCAAAGTAAGACTGAGATTCTTTGTGAATGTAAATCATTCTGAAATATGTCTTATTGGTAATTATCTAATATTTGGAAGTCTCATACATATAACTTTGGTACCATTAGCTCATCTTGTAACTTGTTATACGAGAACCTAAAAATTCAAACTTCAAATGTTATATGTTGTTTTATTTTCTAATCTATAAACTGTTTCACAATATGGTACTCTTCCAGACTTGTATTACATGTAATACTGTAATAATATTAATTAGCTTTGTAAAATGTTTATATAAAACTATGTAACGTATTCTAGTGCCTTGTGACATATTACTTTTTAACTGCATGTTAGGTGATGCTCATAATATAAGCGATTGTTTAATAATACTTTGTTTTCTTGTTTTATGTTACACATGATAATAGCTTGATGTAACTATAATGATATTTCAGTAACACGAATTCATATTGATCGTTGCTCCAAGACGATTACTTACAGCATGTTTTTTGAAACATTTCGGAAAATAGAGAAAGAAAAACATGACTGTTTTATTCCATTTCATGTTTATGTTAACCATTTAAAATGTTACAATTTAATCCAATGTCTCCTGGATGGTCTTATTAGCACGAATAGAAGCGAGCTCTATTTGCTGCTTAATATAAATTTTAGAAACTCTAGATATGTTTCGTAAGAGCATAAATCTTTGCCAGATTTAATTAAATCAGGTTATTCTCGTGGAGTTTCTCCAGATAATTCACTATTCAGGATTTGGAAATTAAATTACATCTGCTTCCATCTGTTATTCACAAGTGATTCAGGATTCGCTTCAAGTCGTTTGGCTTTCCTTTTCATTTTGGTTGTAATTCACATTTTAATGAAATGTGACGAAACTCTAATTGAAACAAACTCTATGTAAAATAGCAAGTTTGAAAATTAATATCTTCTTATTTTCCTATTGCTCTTGTGATATTATTACAAGCTAAGGCAGCAGTTCTTTTTTAAATAGTGCAGTTGCCTTCAACCGATGGCACTCTCAAAATGAGTCCTTCTTTTAATTTATCCTGCTTTTTGGGTTTTACTTTTTCAAGTAGTTTTGTTAAGATTTTTTACTTATTCCAGACACTTTGTTATTAGCTAACTTTTTGTGACTGAGCTTTAGAGAATTACATATAAAATGTTATATTTTGTCTTTTCTCTTGTGACAGTAGAAAGTTCTTTTATTGAGTTTTTCAAATTTGACAATAAACGTATATTACTCATTATATACAAGAAAATAGCGTAAGCTGAAAAGCAAACAAAACAACAACAACATTGGTCCAATAATAGGAACACAATAAATATGTAATGGAAAAATGGTGCATAACACTTAAAGTTGACTATACAGGTTCAAAAACATTTCATTTATTGGTTTGTGAATTCTGTCAAAAATTACCTTTCACCTACAAACCACCATTGACGCTCTCTAACAAAAAATGATCTGAATAGACAGGCTGCCTTTTTCAATTTAACTGGGATTAACTTAGTTCAATAAATTTCCAAATAATCATAAGACTTCAGTTAATATAGTTGAAAATGTAGCTGTAAACAGAAGTGCAACAAATCAGCTCTGTTTAAAAATTAAACAACAGTAAACGTGAACTTGTATAAAACCTAAACTAAGCAAATCACACTTTAATATAAAGCAGCCAAAACTTGAAAAAAAAAATTATGGAAACTACACCGAAACTATACTCTTCAAAAAAAGAAACGCAAAAGGCAAAATTTGAGACAAATTGTTAACAAGTTTATTTCGGATAGTTTTGTATGACATGTGTGAAACTTTGCACATTCACTGCTGAACATCCAACGTCTGCAAAGGAAAGATTCACATTCAATAGTTGAAGTTTTACGTCACTCAACATTAATAACAAGTATGGCCCCCGTGAGCAACAATAACTGCTTGGCATCTTCTGCCCATGAAAGCAATGAGATGAGAAATCACATCCTGTGGAATGGCTGTCCACTCAGCCTGCAAAGCTGCTGCAAGCTGAGGTAGAGTCTGGGGTTGAGGTTGTCGCCGTCGTAAACGTCGATCTAACTCGTCCAAAAGATGTTCGATGGGATCTAAATCTGGTGATCTGGAGGGCCATGGAAGAACGTTGATGTTATAGTGTCTCAAGAAAACAGTGGTGAGTCGGGATGTGTGAGGACGGGCGTTGTCATGTTGAAAAACGTCGTTAACGTTGATGGATTGCACATGGGGCCGAAGAATCTCGTCGACAGTTGCGTACGGTCTGATCGGAAATCTTACGCAGCCCTGGTATGGTTGAGGCAGTATACTTCGCAGTGGTGGTTTTATCCTGCAGGTGACGTAACTGAATGTAGCGATCTTGTGTGGGCGTGGTCACACGAGATCTGCCAGATCGTGGACGGTCACGAGTTGATCCATGTTGTTGGTGACGATTCCATAGCCTTGTGATGTTCCTTGGGTGGACATTCACAGCTCTGGCAACATCTTATCGAGATTTGCCTGCTTTTATTGTCATTTTGTCCTAAAAATCAGTGCCTTAACACGTGTAACATCACATACTCTGAGCTTGTAACGTTATTACATATATTTCTCTTTAAAATAAAAAAAATATCCCTTTTGCATTTCTTTTTTTGAAGAGTATACTAATTAAGAGTAAATTAATTTTTTATTCGAATTAAATAAATGTATATATATGCACTGTTTAATATTTTTCAATAACGACGTATTTTAATTCATGGGAAACGTTTTTTATATGTTTTTGAATCTATAGGGAAAATGTTTTTGAAATTTCGCACGAAGCTACTCGAGGGCTATCTGTGCTAGCCGTCCCTAATTTAGCAGTGTAAGACTAGAGGGAAGGCAGCTAGTCATCACCACCCACCGCCAACCGCCAACACTTGGGCTACTCGTTTACCAACGAATAGTGGGATTGAACGTAACATTATAACGCTCCCACGGCTGGGAGGGCTAGCATGTTTGGCGCGACGCGGATGCGAACGCGCGAACCTCAGATTACGATTCGCACGCCTTAACGCATTTGGCCATGCCGGGCTGTTATGGGAAGAAACAGTTTTCGTTTCCTATAAACCTATAGCATTCATTTCGTTTGATTGATGTTTTAAAGTGTTCCTTATACGTGAAACTTTGTAACGAGGATTACTTGTGTTATGCTATATAACACTGCCATATTATTACAATACTGTCTTGTTACTTTCACATATCAAACATGTCAAACAATAAGATGGTATAGAGTATGTATCATTTGTTTTTTTTACAGCTATATTAGATGTATTTCTGGGTGTTCCAGAAAGTATTTTTTAAGAGTAAATAAACCCAAAATTAAGGGTAAAAATATTTTTATTCATTGCTTTTGAAGTTCATATATTATGCTGTTTTGTAGCCTTAGAAGTAAATAGTGCTTCTGATTTATCGCATGCGCCGGTTTTACTGGAGTCACGACTTACAAATTGCAACGTTAAACTCACTTTGTATAACGCCGGTTTAGTAGCTTCTGACTGACTGCACCATTGAACAGTAAGTGATAAGAGTGGTTAAAAGATGTGACCCCTCCAGACGGTCTTTCGATAAAATTACATTTCTTGTATTGTTTCAAAATTTGTGTCAAATATAAAAGTAAATGTGCTTTTTTCATTTAAAGAGAGTGTGTGTGTTTTCTTATAGCAAAGCCACATCGGGTTATCTGCTGAGTCCACCGAGAGAAATCGAACTCTTGATTTTAGCGTTGTAAATCCGGAGACATACCACTGTACTAGCGGGGGGGTTTATTTAAAGAAGAAAAACAATAATAATATAACAGTTATGCATTTTGGTATTAATTTCATTTGAAAACAGTGAAGGCACGGAACATCTCAACTTTAGTGAAATATTGATTTAAAATAATATTACTAGAAATATAAGGCGCTGTACCAATACAATTAGAAAAAAAATAGATATATCTTAAGCGTCTTATTTTTCGCAATTTCAAAATAATAAATGATATACTTGTTTTATTTGATATCTGTTTTTCCTACGGTTCATTCTAGTACTCATATCTTGATGCTTAATTTATTTTTCTTGATCTGTTGTTTTGAATTAAACACAAAGCTAAACAATGGGCTATGTGTACTCTGCCAACCACAGGTATCGAAACCCGGTTTTTAGCGTTGTAAGTTCGCAGACACATCGCTGAGCCACTGTGGGACCCTGATCTATTAAACAATCCTTTAATGTAATGTTAAGAACAGTTTTGTTCTCAAAACCTCGTCTTATTTACTCTCTACCTTTTCCCTTGTTTTCATCATTCACCAACCATTCGTAATAAAAGTTACCATCGTATTTGATTACTTTTTTTTAAACTCCTGAGCCCAAAAATTATGTTAGGTTTACATTTGTATACGAAATAAGAGAAGCATCTGTCTGAAACTGAGACTTAGGTAGTTACTCATCTGCCAATTGGAATGTTGACCCATTTTTGAACTTATATAAGTCAGTAGATTTTGAATATTTCTGTGTTAGCCACTACGCTTGTAACTGCATTCACATTCTTTTGACGCATAACTGTAGAAATTTCTAGAACTAGACAGATCGATCATTTGTATTGGCCTGGTGTTTGTACTGTGTAATTCTGGGAAGTTACGCGATTAGTATATAAACAGATGGCAATGCGAGGGAAAGGAGTCATCCGTTTTTTACTCGGGTCAAGAAGTTGGTTTCGTTTGAGAAAGTTTAAACGTTTGCCGTGTGATTATTCAAATTGAATTTGTGAATACAGCTAGATCGACTAAAGCGGTGAAATTTTTATTCCGTCAATCTTTACAATTCAGTCGGATTACGGATTATACCGAAAGTCAATACGTATTGGACTGTGAATTTTTTTGAAATTACCCATTAAAACTTCGAAAATTCCCCCGTGGGACTAAATTCACGCCTAGATTGGAATTTTGGATTTCTGATTTGGACACTCATTCTGGATGATATTATTAAACACAGGCCAGTACCTTTTTGTATCATAAGTAGTTTTGAAGGTTGAAACTGGATATCTGTTATTGCTATTGGATAATTTATTTTGTGTCTGTCACATATAAGTAGATCATTGTAATAAATTATACAAGCTACTATCTGTGTCTTTCTGTTGCGTTCAGTCCACATAAAAAAAACGTAACAGTAGTAATTATTCAAAATATTGTTAAAGAAATATTCAATAGGCGTGTGAAGGATATTGAGTTGTCTCTAATTTCTGATCGTTTAACGGGTTGATAATAACTTAAAGTAAGAAAAAAAGACATTATCTTTTCCGATAGGTGTCACTCCTTCAGCTTGATAATAATTTAAAGTAAGAACAAGAGACATTCTCTTTTCCGATAAATGTCACTCGTTCAGCTTTTTGTATTCACGCGATTCTCAGCGACATGGTTTACACTTCTTTTCAAGTCATTGGTTGGGGATATTACTCTAATAATCCTCTTATAAAGAGTAAACGATTTACTAACTATCCCTCTATCCCTAAAAATCGTGTTTCAATACCTGCATTGGGCAAAACACAGATGTTTGTTGCGTAGCTTTATGATTAATAAGTAACTTTACCCAAACATGTTTTTATTTTCACCCTGTGGCAGCTTAAGTTGTATTTTTAAGAGAAGTTTTGAGAAAGACTTGGGTTTCCTAGTGAAAAGTTTTAAACCTTATGTTTTTTCTTAAGTTTATATCTTTAGACATCGTACATTTTGGTAAGACTGGTTAGTTGCCGTTATTAGTAGCAGTTATTTTTAAAGCAATATAATTTCAATAATTTTAAGACATTTGGATTATTACTGCTTGAAATGCATATACAAGCACGTATGTGTGAAGAATATTACAGAATCAGCCACAACGTTATAAGGATTTCTGTGAAAAGTGGGTGTGTATGTAGCAGTGTAGCCCAGGTCTTTTATAACAGTGGTATAAAATGGCAATGTAAGTAAATTTTAATTAAACGTTGTTCATGGAAACTGTAACTGACGTCATTTCCTTTAAATATGTTTGGAGTTAATTACGTGCAGTGTGTTAAAAACATTCACATTTACCAGGAACTTTCACCAGTTTTGTTAACGGAACTTTTGTACATGTTTTGAATATTATTTTACTTTATCCAACATTAATTATCTCATATTCTATGTTATATTTTTGAAAAAGGCAAATTCAGACTTTCTGGGATTCCAAACTATTCATTTTAAGTCCTCTCAGAGGATTATTAACTTTAAGAGGATTATATTTTTTATTCAGTGAAATTTTATGTAGCAGAGATGAAATGACGTCAATGAGCAGCACATCAGTTACCTTCACAACAACAAACACAGAAGTTAGAGAAAAATACAGAGTTTTGTTTTATATTTTTATATTTAATATTTTATATTATGTTTTCTCGAAGATTACTTCTAATCTTTGCTTCTCTATACTAATGTAAATAAATTGAATTCAACAATATTTATAGTTGTTTTTCTTTAATTTCGCGCAATGTTATTCCAAGGCTATCTGCGCTAGCCGTCCCTAATTTAGCAGTGTAAGACTAGAAAGAAGGCAGCTAGTCATCACCACCCACCGCCAACCGCTAACTCGTAGGCTACTCTTTTCTCAACGAATAGTGAGATTGACCGTCACACTATAACGCCCCCAAGACTGAAAGGGCGATAATGTTTGGTACGAGCGGGGTTCGAACCCGCGGCTTAGGAGTCGAACGCCTTAACACACTTGCCCATGCCGGGCCGATCTTATTTATAGACATATATTCTTGAAATTATCAATATTCACTCTACGTATTTGTTATTAAGGGAAAAAATAAACTCATGCTAGTTTGTTTTTGTTAATATGTCTGATAAAAATTAAATGTACCTTTACTTTTGTTTTATTTTATTCAGTACGGTTCATCTTTTACTTTTGATCTACCTTATTACTCCTATAATTGTTCTTGGTGTATTAATACTTTGAAGGATTATATTACATACTTTTAAGTATATTTTACTAATTAAAGCTCTGCTTTTCATTCGGTTAAGACATTCATTTCACTTATTTACAAAGATGTTGAAACGTCTAATGCTTACAGTGAAATATATTTTGTTGTTTCGGAATGTACTTTTGGTGTTACTTTTTCACATTCAGTTTAATAACACCGTGAAGAAGAACTATCACAAACATCAATCACATTTCTAAAGATATCAAAGCTCAAGCACTTTCGAAGAATTGAGTGATCTTTATCAAGTGCTAAAAGCGTCAAATTCTAGAGAAATGGGTTTCTAAAGAATTAGCACAACGAATCACCCTTTTTAGTACTGAAGAAAAATCAGTTAACTATTCAAAAACGTTCAAATTTCTTTGCTTTTTAAGGTCAGTTTGTTAATGAGTTACAGCCAATGTTTCTAAAGGGATATAATTTGAAATGTACAGAAACGTTTGAAAAGAAATGATAATCTGTAATCTGAATTTAGATTTAGTAATCTAAGTGCTCAGGGAATTTACTTCTGCCACTAAAATATAATTCTGAACTATTTTTTTGAAACAAAGCTGCGTTTTTAACTTATGCAGCAATCGAACCCTAAAACATTTTATAGAAAACAGACGAATACCGTAAAAAAATAAAACGTTTATTTAATGTAGACGACGCTGTTTGTTTACTTTATGCCTAATAGTGTTTGTTTTGAGTTTTATGTAAAGTAACGCGAGGGCTATCCGTTCTTAATTTAGCAGTGAAAGACGAGTTGGAAGGTAGCTCGTCGTTATTACACATCGAAAATTCTTAGGTTACTCTTTTATCAATGAAGAGGGTGATTGATCGTCACATAATAAAGCTCCTGCAGCTGAAAGGGTAAATACGTTTGGTGGAATGGGGATTCGAACCCACGATCTTGAGATTACGACTTTAGCACCCGAACCACCAGGGTATACGGGACCTGATAATGTTTGTAATGTAAGATATTTATTTTCAGAATATTCACGCCCTGGTATGGCCAAGTTGGTTAAGACGTTTGACTTGTAATTTGAGGGTCGCGGATTCGAATCCCCGTCGCACCAAACATGCTCGCACTTTCAGCCATGAGGGCGTTATAATGTTATGGTCAATTCAAGTATTCGTAGGTAAGAATAAATGTTTTCTAAGATCGTGTTGTTTTTTTTCATTTGTAGTGGTATTTTGTTTTACTGATATTCATATGTTTTTGTTGGATTTGTGTTTAATAGTTTAAATTTGTTTGTATCTGACAAGATGTTGTTCATTTTTTGAATTATTCATTATAAGTAAATCATTGTCTTTATCGAGTTTTAGAATTTTGATATTATTGTTTTGTTTTAAATTGTTCATAGAATTAGTATAATTTTGTGTGAGGTTGTTTTCCAGATTCTATTCTGTGAAACTATGTTGATAGTTTTGTGTGAAATTTCTTTGAAAAAGTTGTTAATATACTGTGTTTGAGGTGTTTCAGGGAAATTTTGTTTAGTTTGAGTATATAAGACATAAATTTAACAAAATATCTTCATTAGTAAAGAGATAAGAAATAAATGTGCAATAAAAGACCAATATGGCCAGGTGGGTTAAGGCGTTTGGCTCGTAATCTGAAGGTCGCGGGTTTGAATCCCGATCGCACCAAATATGGTTGCCATTTCAGCCATGGGGACGTTATAATGTGACGATCAATCCCACTATTCGTTGGTAAAAAGTAGCCCAAGAGTTGGCGGTGGGTGGTGATGACTATCTGCCTTCTAGGCTAGCGCAGATAGCCCTTGAGTAGCTTCGCACGAAATTCAAAACGAATAAACAAACAATTCAGAATATTCTACATTGATTATTCACTTTATTAGTATCCCCAGACATTTGTAGAACGCTATTTATTTGTATATGCATAATTAGGTTAATATTTGAATCTATTATTTACAGATATAAAGTCATATTTTGATTAGTCAGCAAGACATGAGGTAACAGAAAATTTGTTTTGGGCTTTCAAATGGACATGATAATAGGTAGTTGTCTAGCTATAATTTTTTTTATAAAATACAATTTTTCTTATCTTGGTCAAAGACATCCGCTGCTAGAGTCTCTTTTAACATTGGGAATTGAAAGGAATACGTCTAGTAAGAATGGTGATAATCTACGTTGACTAACAGGAAACAACGTAAACAACATGTAACGATTGGATAGTCTTGCTAAATGCAAAATACCTAGAACTGTAGGGCAGTACCCAGTTTGTCGAATATGTTTAAAATTAGGCGATCTACGACTCTAACTTGTGGAGAACATTAAATACTCTGTGGTAAGACACTGACAATCAGTTACAACAAAACTAAACGCACTGACAACAAAATCACACGAGTGTGTCCGTACGTTTGTTTATCTAACAGTGTAAACTACTAGAGACAATGTAATGGATTACTTAAAGTTGTAGCGCTAGTTGATGGTTTCAAAGACTTATTTTTCATTGTTAATTACAAATCTTTATTTGATAAATTGTTTTCGTTATAAATCTATCAAATACCCTTAGAGTAAAACATTAGTGTTATCAATTCTTGTTGCTTGTAAAATAAAAACAACAACAATCTAGAATTTGGAAAAAAATGCTCTTTCTTCAGAAACAATAAATCAGAAATAAACGGGTAAGATAGTTATTTATCACAAGATGAATATATTTCATTCTAAACATACTTTACCAACAAAACGTGTTCCACTATAAAACAGTTGTTTATTTAATGATGCTGAGCTCTGGTACTAATTCATTTTAGATTTGAAGTGTTTGTTTGTTTGTTTTGGAATTTCGCACAAAGCTGCTCGAGGGCTATCTGTGCTAGCCGTCTCTAATTTAGCGGTGTAAG
Organism: Carcinoscorpius rotundicauda; assembly: GCA_011833715.1. Taxonomy (NCBI): domain Eukaryota; kingdom Metazoa; phylum Arthropoda; class Merostomata; order Xiphosura; family Limulidae; genus Carcinoscorpius; species Carcinoscorpius rotundicauda. Next base: position 28,736,932 of record CM022392.1, read on the forward strand.
ACTAGAGGGAAGGCAGCTAGTCATCACCACCCACCGCCAACTTTTGGGGGCTACTTTTTTACCAACGAATAGTGGGATTGACCGTAATATTATAACGCCCCCACGGCTGGAAGGGCGAGCATGTTTGGCGCGAATCCGCGACCCTCAGATTACGAAGCGCACGCCTTAACGCGCTAAGCCATGCTGGGCGTTTAGACTTAAAAACAAGAGTTTTTATCAAATAGATTGCCTTTATCTATCTTTAAAAGTTATTTCGCATAGGTTCAATGTAATCGCATTAAAAATTTGGCAACATTCTTGTAGAATTAAAAGAGCGCCTTCAAAATTGGTTACAACAGATTTCTTAAGATCAAGCAATTAAACAGTTTGTACCAGTAATTACAATTCAGCGTTAAAACAAAAAAATAAAGGTTTTAAAATTTGACCAAGAAAACTTCTTCTACCAGGAGGTTATATCAAAAGATACGATTTATTTGATACAACAAAATGAAACCATATTTATTATGCGAAAGCTAGGCCTAACTGAATTAACATAAATGTCATATGTTTTTGTTGGATTTGTGTTTAATAGTTTATATTTGTTTGTATCTGACAAGATGTTGTTCATTTTTTGAATTATTTATTATAAGTAAAGCATTGTCTTTATCTGGTTTTAGAATTTTGATGTTGTTGTTTTGTTTTAAGTTGTTCATAGAATTAATATAATTTTGTGTGAGGTTGTTTTCCAGATTCTATTCTGTGAAACTATGTTGATAGTTTTGTGTGAAATTTCTTTGAAAAAGTTGTTAATATACTGTGTTTGAGGTGTTTCAGGGATATTGTGTTTAACTTGAGTATATAAGACATAAATTTAACAAAATTTCTTCATTAGTAAAGAGATAAGAAATAAATGTGCAATAAAAGCCCAATATGGCCAGGTGGGTTAAGGCGTTCGACTCGTAATCTGAGGGTCGCGAGTTCGAATCCCGATCGCACCAAACATGGCCGCTCTTTAAGCCATGGGGAGCTATAATGTGATGATCAATCCCACTATTTGTTGGTAAAAAGTAGCCCAAGAGTTGGCGGCGGGTAATAATGACTAGCTGCTTTCCCTCTAGTCTTACAGTGCTAAATTATGAATGGCTAGCATAGATACCCCTCGAGTAGCTTTGTGCGAAATTAAAAAACAAGCAAACAAACAATAAGACGTAAGTTCAACAATAATTAAATATGCAATTAGCACAGAAGTAGACATTATGTTTAACTGGGGTATATAAGACGTAAATTCAACAAAATTTCTTCATTAATAAAGAGACAAGTGATAAATGTGCAATTACCACAGAAGTAGACATTGTATTTAACTGGAATATATAAGACGCAAATTCTACAAAATTTCTTCATTAGGAAAAAGACAAGATATATAGGTATTGTTATGTGTTGTTTACTTTGAGGAAATTGCGCACATAAACTGTATGGAATTTAATATATATAAACTAAAAGATAGAAAATATTTTCAAAATTGCTTTGCAACTAATTGGTTCACACCAGGTGTTCGTTCTTTGATAGATTGTTTAGTCAGTGTGTTCATGATAAAACTTGATAGAATGGACGGCAACTGTCTGTTGTGGAGACACAAGTGTAGAGGACGACGTTTTGAAAGTCTTCCGCTTTTCGTCTTTAGGCGAAAGACTTTCAAAACTTCGTTTTCTACACTTGTGTCTCCACAACAGGCAGTTGCCGTCCATTGTACAAGGTTTCATCTCGTAGAGTCCTTTTATGGCTTGTCATAAATAATAAATTGTTATTAATAAATTGTTTATTCAATTATTTTAACGCTTTAACTTAACTCTTTTTAATTTTATATATATGTGTGTGTGTTTCACAAGTACCGTTTTAAATTATTTAGAATATCACATTTTTCGAACTGTGATTATAATTATTTTAAGTTACCAAGCTCACAAAATACAAAAAATATATGATTATATACATAAAACAATCTCCTATGGATAAAACTAAAATCTGAACCTAGTGAGATTATAAGAAATTTTAGATATTTTTGAATAAAATTTGAAAAACACTTTTTCTAAAGATCTTTGGGTTACAGATTGTACAGGGTGTTCGGATAGTCGCTGTGCATTTTTGTCTGTTAATAAATATATAAGTGCACAGTGACTTTCCGAACACCCTGTTTTTATGCTGTTTGCTAAATTGTAATTACTAGGCTTAACCTTTGAATAGCAAAAAAAACAACAAAAAAAACCACAAACAAAATGACTACCGGAAAAGAGGTCAAAAGCCAATTTCGCATACTATTCTTTCGGTAAAAAACCTCAAACACTATTTTCCCAATCATTTTGGGGTGATAAACCTAAATGTTATGTACATTATGTTTCAGAGGAAGTCTTCGCATTCGAACTGCATCCTAGCATAATGGCCACCGATAAAGGGAGGAACAGCACAATTATTGGAAGACAATGTGAAGCTAAGAAAGTTCATGATGTCAGAAAAACACGAAGGTTCTGTAAGTCTTGATACAAAATGATGAGTGCCTTATAACCTGAGATAAGATGGACCTTCTTTTTCAAGGGTAATCTGGAAATCCAGTTAAGTACTTTGTTAAGGCTACTTCATCATATCTTTGATGACCAGGTTTTAATAAAGGTGAAGTTATAACGGCTCATCTCGAAGTTTGTATTATTTCTAGTTGAATGAAATATGATGCTGGAAAGAACATTTACTCTTTTGTATATTTATGTTTAAACATGATTCAAGGTAAGTTTATTTGAACTTCCTTTTTTTTGCACGTGACGTTACCTGACTGATGTTCTTTCATAATAAAAATTACTTATGCAACTAAATGCAAAATTATGTACTATGCTACATATATGTGTTTGTATAGAGCTTTTTGGCAAATACGAGAATACTGTGACACACATTAACCTCATTATATTCTTGAAGCAAAACAATCAGATTTATGTTGCCCACCTTTGCAGATAGAAATGAAGCAATTACATGCTCATTCAGCATTACAGAAGTTTTAAAGTTACCAACAGAGTATTCATATAAATGGGTAAGATGTTTCTAGCTATAGTGTCATACCATTTTAACCTACGTTATGAACACATATAAACAACCTTTCTCGTGAAAACAAAAGGAAAAATCCAAATGTTCTCTTCAATACCGCATTATCTCTGAATACTCTTAACTGTATATCTAAAAAATAGTATTGGTGCTCTTATGAAATATATATAGGTAACAAAACGGTGAGATCATTTAAAACGTTTAACTCATATTAAGTTTCTTAATCCTTTTTTTATGTATCTGGTGGCTCTGCATTTCTTTCTTGATTACTGGCACCCCGCTAGTACAGCGGTATGTCTCTGGATTTACAACGCTAAAATCAGGGGTTCGATTCCCCTCGGCGGGCTCAGCACATAGCTCTATGTGGCTTTGCTATAAGAAAACACACACACACTCTTAATTATTGTTATTCTCTGGTGGCTCTGCATTTCTATCTTAATCATTGTTATTCTCTGATGGCTCTGCATTTCTGTCTTAATCATTGTTATTCTCTGGTGGCTCTGCATTTCTATCTTAATCATTGTTATTCTCTGGTGGCTCTGCATTTCTGTCTTAATCATTATTATTCTCTGGTGGCTCTGCATTTCTATCTTAATCATTGTTATTCTCTGGTGGCTCTGCATTTCTATCTTAATCATTGTTATTCTCTGGTGGCTCTGCATTTCTGTCTTAATCATTATTATTCTCTGGTGGCTCTGCATTTCTATCTTAATCATTGTTTCTTATGTATCTTGCGCCTCTGTATTTGCAAGCTATTGTGCTGCGCAGTACAAAATAGTTCTAGAACTAAACGTGTACCCACGCACTCTAACACAAGTTAGAGTTATAAGTCGTAATACTTTTCATAAATGTATACCATTATCGACAAGGCGTTTCACTAAATTTCAGGGGTAATTAGACCAGTTTGGTTAGATGAAGTAAACTTTTTGGTAGAAACATTTTCTACAACAGCTTGTTTTTTATACCAATACATCATGTACTATATATACAGTGGCAAAGTATGATACATTAGCTAATAGGTGTAATATTTTCTCACAATCAGACAGATAAAGGCGAAAGGTCATTACGGCAAGCTATATGAGAAACATACAAAGTATGCAGTTAGAAAACTATTATGCACTCCTCTTTCTAGAAATACGTAAAGGGTAATAAAAATGTTATTTTTATGTAAATTATTGATCAACAGATCATATTTCAACAGCCAAAGTGTAACAAATTACTCCTGCAGTTAAACTAATAGGTTTGTTTGTTTGGTTTGAGTTTTCGCGCAAAGCTACTCGAGGGCAATCTGCGCTAGCCGTCCCTAATTTAGCAGTGTAAGACTAGAGGGAAGGGAGCTAGTCATCACCATCCACCGCCAACTCTTGGGGTACTCTTTTACTAACAAATAGTGGGATTGACCGTGCAATTATAACACTCCAAAGGCTGAAAGGGCGAGCACAATTGGCGCAACGGGGATGAAAACCCGCGACCCTTAGATTACAAGTAGCACGCCTTAACATGCTTGGCCATGCTGGGCCAAACTAATAGCAAATTATTATTTTTATTGTTGTTGTTTTGAATTAAGCACAAAGCTACACAATGGGCTATCTGTGCTCTGCCCACCACGGGTATCGAAACCCAGATTTTAGCGTGTAAGTTCGCAGACATACCGCTGAGCCACTGGGGGGCTTATTTTTATTTCTTTATATACCGTGACACACACCTTCCGACAGTTGAAATGTTCAATTTTTGGTTTAGGCTAAATAAAATAATCTACTTATTGCTTAATTTGTTAAATATAATTTAGTTTGATTAAATTGTATTCACAAAACTATTTTGTTAATGATATGCATGAGTATTGTTACGTAAGAATGAGATATTTTATGATATGTATTGTTTCATTTCCAGTTATATTAATGTTTAATTCAGAAAATAGTATTAAACATTTTACTCTCATTAAAGGAATTATAACCATACTAAAAATGCCATATTTTATATTATTTGTTTGAAATTCTAACTACGTCGTTAAATTTCAGGGTAAATCTGAACTTGTTCTGTAAACGCAGTCAAATCAATGGGCTTATATTCACGTGAACAGCAAGCAGCTTCACACGTTCATTGTCCACGAACGAAGCAAGGGCCTATGTGAATAGAAGCAGCCGATAGGTGGGAAAGGTTTTGTAATTAAGGACAAAGCTACACAATGTGATATCTGTTTTCTGTCCACCACAAGTATCGAATCCTAGTTTCTAGCAGTGTAATTTGCAGATATGCCACTGGGGCCCAAGTGTAATAGGGATACACGGGTACTATGAGTTTATCATTTTGTGGAAAATATCCGAAGAAGATGTTGGTCGTAGTATTGAAACGTATTTTGTGGAAGTGTGTGTCGTATGTGTTTATTTATTTGATACGACACAGCCAGGTAGTTTTCACTTATAAATAATTCTTTCAATATTATACATTTTCTACGAAAGAAGGTAAAAAAAAAACAAAAAAACACGCCAAAATCTATAAGATTCTTCCCCTGAAATGGTTGAACACATACTCATGATGTATATGTAATAAGTGTTTTATATTATATAAAAACCAGTCTATTGAATAAAACCTTGTGATTAGTATTTAATTATGGAAATATAGGTGAGCCAGTTTTCAACAAAGAGTTAGGTATCTTTAAATATATGTATTTATGGGGTATTTCAAAATGCAGGATACAATAAAATAAACAATGGTTAAAGCGATCCGCTTTAAAAAAAGAATTGCGGATTTGACAAACAAAAGGTTTCAAACAAATTAAAAAGACGGCACTTGAAAACTACATCAAAAATACACCATTTAGATCCGAGTCGCGCCAAACATGCTCACCCTCTCAGCCGTGGGGCCGTTATAAAGTTACGGTCAATCCCACTATTCGTTGGTAAAAGAGTGGCCCAAGACTTGGCGGTGGGTGGTGATGACTAGCTGCCTTTCCTCTAGTCTTACACTGCTAAATTAGGGACGACTAGCACAGATAGCTCTCGAGCTGCTTTGTACGAAATTCCAAAACAAACAAACACTATTTAGAACAAAACAAGATAAAAGCAAACACTGAAGGGGAACTAAAAATACCCAAATAAAAATTGAATGTAAAGGTTCATTTTATTAATGTAAGAAAAAATGAGTTTGAAAAAAAACTGATAAACGACCATTTTAAGAAAAAAACAACCCAATGATTCACATAGTTTTCTGTCTTTCAACCAATCACGTAAAATGCTTTCGGAATTTGGTTGTTCTTTCAGCCTATGAAACAATCATAAACTAGCCTCACGCTGAAATATTATTGAATTTGGAAGCTCATTTCAAAATTAAATCGTACCCTATTGTCCCAAAAGGATTGATGCTGTAGTAACAGTGGATATTTTAATGTGTGTACATAAAGTTAAAAGAACTACACAGAGCCCGAAAGAGATTTTTTTGATCTGCATGCAAAACAAGGGGTGTTCAGCATAAACATAGCTGTTATTGTGCAAGATTTATTAGTATAATATTGTGTCTGCTGTCATATGCGTAAATTAAACATTGAAAGGCTAAGCTCTACCACACATCACGAAACATAATATGCAGGAGTAAAGCATGCTGATTACAGTGACTTATTGTGTTATTTTCTTACTGATTAGAGTTACCTGCTCTAAGCTTGTCATTAGGATAATTATAGGCTGATGTGAAATATGTAAATTAACTGTTAATTAAATTAGTTAAACCAACCCTCCAAAGACGTAAATATTTGATGTGTTCTAACATTGGTTTCCACGTGAGGGTTTGTTTAAGATAGCTGTATATTTCTATGATCTAGAAGAAAACACACTGATGAACTCTGCTAATTCGTGTAAGTTTTTTCATACAATTACACGCTCATTATGAGTAGAATAAGTTAAGCGTAATCCACCGAATCTGACGTATTTGATCTTCCTGTTAATTTATATGACTTTGTTTACACTAACTTGTAAATAAATGCGAGATATAATTTAATGTTTTATACATTTGATGTATATTTTCTTTGGTATACATTATCTCAGTGACCTTTATTTGCTATATAATTTAAATGATAAAACACACTGAAGGTATGCATTGTTAAATTAAGGTCTGTTATTTTAGTAACTTAGGAAATGGTACCAAAGTACCAGAGCCATCCAGGACTGGAAAATTAGCACATCATTTGAGGAAACGTACTTGAAACACGAACGAAACATCCAATATAAGTGTCAATTAGTACAAATACGTTAAAAATCGAAACAAAATAAGTGCCTTTTCAAAGGCCTTAACTCTATAATATAACCGTTTGTACTTTAGGAGTATCAATTGAATACCTACAAAAACAAACTATTATTTATTGAATAATTCACTTCAGCGTGTCTCCACTCGCAATCTGAGAGTCGTGGGCTAGAATCCCCGTTACACCAAACATGCTCGCCCTTTCATTCGTAGGGATATTACAATGTGCCAATGATTCCTACTACTTGTTGGCAGAAGAGTAATCCAAGAGTTGGCTATTGGCAGTGATGACTAGCTAGTTGCTTTCCCTCTAGCCTTACACTGCTAAATTACGGACGTCCAGCTCAGTCAGCTCTCGTATAGCTTTGCGTGAAACTTAAAAACAAACAAACCAATATCAGTTTATCTAAAAAATAGTACGAACTTTAATTATAATGGTACATTGAGTATGCGCGTTTTATTTAAATATTCATTGATTTATTAAACAAATCGTCCTATAAATAAGAAACATATACTCTTAATATATTTTTAACAAATAATGGTCCAAAGTTATTGCAGTCTCGCGTTTTCTTTTGTATAAAAAATAATCCAAAGAAAGGATGATTGCTGTCTTTGTTAACGGATCAAACGTGTTGACTATTTACCTTAATATTCGTTACTTGCTTTAGGTTTGACAGTGGTTATTTTTTTGCGTCCCTATAGATGGAGGCAACTTACAAGTTAATTGTATCTGTTTGCTCTTCATCAAGGAAGAAAGCATAATTCAATCATTGTATTAGAAGCCATGTTTGCCAAAACTGCTTGTTAAGAATGCTGATGAACTAGCAAGTCAATTGCAATAACTCATACATGTATATCACAATAACACCGTTGCATGTAAAAAAAATGACGAAAATATTACATTTACCTTAGAATTATTTGTAATGAATCCAGCTTTGTATTCACTTCTAAAGTTATGAGACTCATAATATGGGTTGATAAATAACATGAAAATAAAGTAAACGTTGTTTTCGACTTTGATAAGCTAACAGTAATCATATTACGCCTGTTTTCTTTTCATTTGGAGAACCTCAATACATCGGATATATATTAAAATATTAACCACAAGCTCTCAGAATCTTCTGTAATACCATCATCATGCTAGAACCTAGACTTAAATAATTCGAAAATAACAGACATGCATTAAAAATTGGTGTTTTGTTTACTCCTTTGTTATATTAGAAAAACTTATTATAAGTATGAACTTATTAGAGATTTTCTTTCGAATTATTTAAGTCTTACTTTCCAGATGACGAAAAGCTCTTGAAATAGTTTATGAAGGTCTGAAGTAAAAATGTTGAGAAGAAATTATTGCGTCGTAAAAAAAAGAGTCCGTTAAAGCTGTGTCATCAGTGTGGTTAAAGATATTCACGTACAAAACTAGCATTGGAGAAATATATCTGATAGTTCTAAGATCCATTTATGCAGTCGGAATTTTCATAACTGTTATTACTCCAAAACTAGAATAAAGAAACTGGTTCCAACAAGTTAGTATAGCTTATAATCTATTTCGATATAACAAAGTAGAAATAATGTTCTAGTAATGAAAATATTAATTAAACTTTCACCAATAGAAATAGCAAAATGTCACGTAAAATTCTGTAGCAACGATACAGTTTTAAAACTACTATTACAACAAATAATGACTCTTTTATATCAGCAGCTTTATTATAGATACAAAATAAGGGGAAAGAACGTGAAATAATACACCAATAGTTTTATAAAGTGTACTTTTGTATATAATATAATGCATTAAAAGTTTCATCTTAACTGCTCAAACAATACCAAGCTAATAAGTCAAATATATTAACAAAATACGTTAGATAAAGGCACGTTAATCTGGTTTAAGTAAAGTATGGAAAATAAATGGACTAAATATATCAAAAATAGATACACTTTTCTCGTTTATAAAGATGCACTGAAACACTTGGCATTACACGTGTTCCAGTAGAAATGTCTGATATGAAATAAGCTCCAAAATTCAGAATATCGGCGCATGAGCAAACATATTTATAAGCACCAGGAATTCAGTCATTCCGTATAGACATTACGTTTGATTTTTGTATATCACAGTTTAACGATTATAAATAATTATACTTTAGTATAGTAAGTTTCCACTTTTAGAAAGAAATATGAATTGTTATTTTTCAGGAAAAAATCCTACATTTCAAGCAATATTATTTACTACTACTTACAATTTATAAGTATTGTTCATCTGTATCATTTATCTTTTCTGTTCTGAGTGTCAAAACCAATCCACTATGATTCATAAGGTTGAATAAACAGATAGATGTCCTGTCATGGTGTATTGTTAGTATGCGTGGTAAAATTTAAACTAGTAACATTCGTTTCCTAAGATCGATTGGGTAACAAAGCATATCGGCTTAAATTCTACCATCTTTCTACATGACCTTAATGGAATACATAATTCACATATATATATAGATATATTCATATTCTATCATTTTGATATATAATACGTCACTGTATTGCCTTACAGTAGTAGAATCCCAAATTTCAATAGCAACGATGGTTACTTCTATACATAAAAAAGGCCTAACCATACATTCTTCAAGGATGTCTTTATACGTTTCTATAGTATTCATTTATGCTAATTTTTGAATGTCAATTGCAGGAAGTTCGTGAGGCAGAATCTATGAAAGAATGGTAAATTTATAAATTTTATTTCTATTTCGGGGTTATAAAACAAAAAAGTTTTGAACTTTAAGTGATTTATTGACTGTCGCTATTAAAATACAAATTTTGTTATTTTGGTACACTGCATTCTAATATCTAATTATTTTCAAAAATTAAATATTTAAGTGATTTTAAAGCCCCGATTGGTACAGTTATCTTGTTTTAGAGATCAAAATTTCCCATCATTATGTCCTTCCGAAAGATGTTTTTAAATCTCAAACATTTTATTATTTTTATTATTATTCATATGTGATCATTCTGTGCTAGAATAAACAAGCGAATGATTAATCTTTAAAGGTTTTATTCATTACAAGAAATTAAACCATTTTAACAGAAATAAATTATCGCATCTGCACTGGTACTAATGTTACTATTGTGTAATTGATTCTTTGAGATTAAGGATATAGTTGCATCATGTTATCAAAGCCCTACTTTTAGTGTTATAAAGCGCAGATACACCAATATGCCGAAGGAAGAAGTAATGTTAATCTATACAGCATTCTGTTAATTAGAGAAATGCTGTAATTAAAAACCGGAACATTATGATTATTTTACACAAATATTAAAAAAGTAGAAAGTATTTGTTAAGTACTTTATGGAACACATAATGTTGTATATTAATGTTTGCGAATTTCCTGAAAAAATAAGAGCCCTCAATGGCTCAGCGGCATGTCTGCGGACTTACAACGCTGAAAACCGGGTTTCGATACTTATTGTGCAGAGCACAGATAGCCCATTGTATAGCTTTGTGCTTAATTCAAAACAAGACGAAAAAATTAGAGTAGGAATTGCTGAACAAAAGGTTTGATAGATGTTGCAGAATAAGGGATTCGTTTGTTTTTTTAAACTCAGTTAAATTTATAAACAAAAAGAGCCATTTTGCCTAACTTTCATTCACAAACATTTATTAAGACAAACACAAACGAAGTATAAACATTCTAAAGGTGTCTCTGTGGATGTGTTGAAGACACAACTAAAGAAACTTCTAATGTTTCCCTCATTATTCCTGGTATGAACGCCTATATGACCTACACTAAAACACAAGTGAAATTATTAAAAATAAAACCCTACAATATTAAGTTAAGGAAAACATCTTAACAAATATTTCACAAGACTAATAAATAATAATGTAAAGTTATTACCTGTACCAGATTTTCTGGATATATAAAAAAAATATATTCATGAATAACTACTTAACAGGGTGGAACCTGGCTAAATATTGAAAAGAATATAAATAATAAAAGCAGACTGCTCACGCCACACTTCTCGAACACGTGGCCTCGAGCTTTCAGTTTGCAGGATATTAAACAATGTATCTTATGGTGCTTACTGTAAGGTTATTTTGATTGTATATAAATCTGTGCAATTAATTATTACACTTTTATCATCTAAGTCAAATTATCAATTAATTAATGTCTTTTAATTACTAGATACTGAAATAGTCTTTCGAAAACGTTATTAATGCGTCAGTACCCACAGAATAACGATGAACATTATAATCGCACAAATGACAAATAACGATATAATTAATTAGGTTTTAAGAAAACGCACATTACATATTCAGCAAATGTATACGGTTAACATACAAATACGATAACAAATAATAAACTGAATGTTGAATAAAAGTGGATTTACTACGACAAGCATATATATTGAGATTTAAAGAGGAGAAGGACCGTAAAAGCCAGTACATGAATTTGGATATATATATAAGCCAGTAGATAAATAAATGTCTCTCTCTCTCTCTCCATATATATATATATATATCTATATATAACCTAAACGTCAATATGATTCATCTGTGGATACAAATACGAAAACACTGGAATATTACACTTTATTTTTCTTTCATTATTTTCTTCTGCAGTTTCGTGACTTCAGAGGTCACTCTTCAGGAAATAGTTGACTGGGAATCTGTAACAACAAACATACAATTACCGTTTAGCGTTTTACAACTGAACATAAATAACCTAAATTAAATAATGTACTTTTTAATTATACAAACATATAATCCACCTTTTGTACAAATTAAGTACGTTAAAATTGGTCAATACACTTTCCTTTTCAAATTAAAATCTTATTTTCGCTATAATTTTTCTTCTATTACTTTAAAAATGCAATTTATTTATCCTATAATTTTATGCTGTTACTGAGTTTTTTGTTTTCGGTAAGTTTCAGTGACTGCTTAATTTGCAGCAACTACATGCATTTTCAAATGCAGTCTTTAAAATATAAAAAAAGTTTTTATATGATGATTAAAATGCAGTTTTTTATGTAACGCTTCAGTGAATTGATGTTATAAAAATTAAATTTTGTTTACCTAAGTGAGAAAGACCAAAGCATAATGAATATTTAGGCAGTGTGGTTTATTTGGTATGATTACAGAATTTAATCTTCCATTCAAAGATACTCAGTGATGGCTTAGAGAGGAGGTTTGGGATATCCATTTTTCCAAACAGAAATATGCAATAATAACAAAATATCAGGTTATGTTTATATTTAGCGAAAATTTACAAACAAGTAAGAGCTTTTCTGTGTGAGAAAACGTTTTAGGCCACTATTTAAAAGGGTGTCTAACCTGGCACAATAAAACATAGGGCTAGTCGCACCAAAAATCTATTGAAAAGGGGGAAAAATAAAAAAAATAGAAGGACAATGAGAAGAGACTGAAATGTGTCAGATTTGGTTTTGTTTTTTTTGTTAAAAGTTAAAAACACTTAACAAAGACCAAAGGGCCATAGAAAAGCTTTATACATGATCATTCTCAGCTGTGTCACTATTGCCAATAGCACTATGCAAAGGTAAAAATGTATAAAACGAGGCCATTATTTGTAATCATAATGATGGCACGAATATAAATAGTGAGAAATTGTCAACTGAGTGCCACAAAAGTCACAAACATTGGTGTACCAGTTTCTCGTAAAAGATAACAATGAATTATGAAACTTTGGACAGAGTATTATTTAGGGAAGAAATCTTCCTCAGATTGATTCTTATGGAAAATAGATGGCTAAATAACCACAGTACACTTTATGTGTAAAAGCTTGTTATAACTTTGTTTACTTCAAATCAACTTCTAACTGTCATAAAGTAGTGCCACATAAAGAACAGGCAGGGTTGTGATACTGTCAAAAGAGATATTGATACAATAATGAAAAGTCCATTTCACCTTGGATAAGAGTTTGCAGTAAAATTATTTACTACAGACACCAAGATCCAACGTTTGAAAGACTCAGAAGTAGGAGCAACAAGCCTATAACCGTAAGGAATGCCCAGATACACTTAAAGTAAGTCATACTTTATTACCAATGGCACATTCTTTGTCAGGCCTGGCATGGCCTAGCGCGTTAAGGCGTGCGCTTCGTAATCTGAGGGTCGCGGGTTGGCGCCCGAGTCGCGCCAAACATGCTCACCCTCCCAGCCGTGGGGGCGTTATAATGTGACGGTCAATCCCACTTTTCGTTGGTAAAAGAGTAGCTCAAGAGTTGGCGGTGGGTGGTGATGATTAGCTGCCTTCCCTGTAGTCTTACACTGTTAAATTAGGGACGGCTAGCACAGATAGCCCTCGAGTAGCTTTGTACAAAATTCCAAAAGAAACAAACAAACAAACATCCTTTGTCTTCTGCATTTATCTTCTTTTCTTAGGACTAATTCACGAAATACCCCAAAGTATCTCAAACCATAGAAGAATAACAGCAGAATTATAAGATGTCTCATCCTAAATGAAGTTTGGATGGCGACTGACCTGTCGACTTATGAACAGGTGTTTTAATGAGGTGAGAAAATTCGGTTAGATGATTATCCTAAGTATTATGTTTTTCTTAATAATGTAAGCAAATATCATTTAACCTATCTGTCTACTCTGATGACACACTGATAATGGTATGTAATTGTAAAGATGTTAAGTTAAAATCACCTTATAAGTTTCATCCATCAAATGAGACAAATTGTGGCTTATTATCAGGTACAACAGCCTCTGGAAAAATCATATTTATACAAGTATTTATCAGTTAATTTTTCACAATTACTTTTGCAGTTATTTGTTTGAGAAGATATAATTTCACAAATAACTGTTTCCTAAACGAGATTTAGGATAACATCTTTTGATATCTGCACTGTGAGAACAAGTTTTTTTTTTAAAGTCTGCATGTTTCAATACAAGTTATTTTAATTGTTCGCAGATTTCATTCTTTAAATGTGAACCTTTATTCTGCTTTTTCGGTATTTTATCAGCCTCGAATTCATGCCGAATAGATGACATATTTAATTCAATGATATTTGTAAAGATTAGGATTGCTTTGTTTTGTTGAATGAAGTGTAATTCAATAAGGCAAGATGCAGCCAAGCCTTTAATAACAACGAAACATCAGTTCATAAAGGTATTTGTTACTAATAGTCTTGCCTGAAAATTTGCTACTAGTTGAGAGTTAGTTGGTCATTCCATCTACAAGCTACATGTTACTTTTACTCCAAGATTTTCGTTGAAGTGTTAGTTCATTTTTCCTTATTATTACTGATAATCTGATCTAGTATCTATACAAATACTACTCTCACTGAGTTAATATTTAGGGTTAAGTGTGATGGATTAGTTTTAGTTGTTATTTAATTGTTAATGGAGTGTCTCAGTTTCATGGGATCGAAACCTCCTTCTTTAATTTGTGCTCTCTTTTTTAATTTCTGTCGTTGTTTTGTTTCCTATTTACACGTTTAAATTTCTTTAAACAGTACACGAACAAGTGCATCATTTTATTACAAACGTAACAATCACACAACATATTACGGCGTTCATTAATGTTCATCACTTTGCTGTTAACAGTATCTCGTTTATTATTCAACATGTATTGTTATGAAAGATTTAGAACATTAGCAACAGATAAACAAAGTAGCATTCTTAGCATTATTGTAAAGAAACACGCAATTGTGACATAATACATTTCACAATTTTTCTTTCAGTAACCTCAGGTTTTACATATTTTATAACATTTTATAGTTTTCAGAATAAGTCTCAGCTGACTTCCCTGCATATACGTGTATTTATTTACTTTTTGTTTACTTTTTCATTTCATACCTGATATAGGGGTTGGATTCCTAAAGAAACGCCATTGTATGGATAGGTGGGTAGGTATCTCCACTTGTAATCTGAGGGTCGCGGTTTCGAATCACCGTCACACCAAACATGCTTTCCCTTTCAGCAATGGGAACATTATAATGATACGATCAATCCCAATATTCGTTGGTAAAAAAGTAGCTCAGGAGTTTGTTGTGGGTGGTGATGATTAGCTACCTTCCATTTTATATTATGCTGTTGAATGAGGGAAGGCTAACGCAGATAGCCCTCGTGTAGCTTTGTGGGAAATTCAAAACAAACCAACACGCAAGAAACTATAAAGAGACCGCCTGTATATTGTACACAAGGTTGAGTATTTTAAATGTTACAGTCTTCTAATACTCACGTCTCATTGGTTAATAATTCTCGTTTCGTCTGCACTAAAGCTTTTTACAGGAACATCAGACTGGAAAAAAATATATTGATAGTAATGATATTTTTTACACTAGAAATATTATTTTTTTTAATTTTAATTAATTATTGTTCTCTGTAATTGCTAATTTTTACCATGCGTATCTGTGTTATGTGTAACGAGTATCTTGGCTTTTATACACATATGGTCTACCGATTCTTTGATAAATCAGTATTTATTTATTTAAAAAAATCGATTTTCATGAATAGTTGATAATAGCATTCAAAGTTAAGGCAGTCGCTCTAGTTTATGTTCTCCTAGCTTGAATATCCTAGAATTTCGAAACAATATATATTGAAAAGGTTTATTGTGATTTATGATCAACAGGAACCTTGGATTAGTGTAAACCCTCTTTGTTAATGGAAAATGACGTACTATTATGTTCTTCCTTTATTAAAACAGTTCAAGTTTACCTCAGATTAACGTTAAAACAAGAACTCAATTGGAAGACGAGTTTCTGAAAAGGCCCGGCATGGCCAAACGTGTTAAGACGTGCGACTCGTAATCTGAGGGTCGCGGGTTCGCATCCCGATTGTGCCAAACATGCTCGATCTTTCAGCCATGGGGGCGTTATAATGTTACTGTCAATCCCACTTTTCGTTGGTAGAAGAGTAACCCAAGAGTTGGCGGTGGGTGGTGATGACTAGCTGCCTTCCCTCTAGTCTTACACTCCTAAATTAGGGACGGCTAGCACAATAGCCCTCGAGTAGCTTTGTGCGAAATTCCAAAACAAACAAACAGTTTCTGAAATTTTCCATCTTGGTTCAATGAGTGTAAAATGTGACAAATAGATTATCTAGGTAAGTGTTTATATCCATACCAGCCGTTCTGAAAAACATTTTTATTTCAAGTGGAATTCTCATCGTAAAGACCAAGGTAAGATGTCTGAAATCTTTGTTTATACTTCAACAAGCAGTCTGAACTATATTTCAAAGTGTTTACAGGTACACCGTTATCGCGAAAGACTTTTCTTGCAAATAAGATAAAGTCGCTAGGCTGGTTTGCAAGTTGCGGTACTTGATACGTAACTTTATTAAATGTTGATGAGTATACTGGTATGAGTTGCATTTGCTTGTTGTACAAAACACACACAAGTGTACAGAACGACGTTTCAAAGAGTCTTCAGGAAGACTTTTGAATATAGTCTCCTAAACCTGTGTCTTTATCTATAATAGGCAGTTACCGCCAATTCCAATGTACTCGTCATGAATACTCTACCTAAACTGTGTTCACGTAGAGGTACAAGAGAGTTATATGTGCTAACCGTCTCGAATTTAGCAGTGTGAGACTAGAAGGAAGGCAGCTAGTCATTGCTACCCGCTGCCAAATCTTGGGCTAATTTTTTCACCAACGAATAACAGGATTGACAGTAACATTATAACGCCGCACAGCTTAATGCAATCCATCAAAGAATTTACAAACGCTCAAAGAAAAAATAATTTTAAGCGCACAGCAAAAAATATTTTGTTTGTTTAAAGTTTAGCATAAAGCAACACAATAGGCTATCTGCGCTCTTCCTACCACGGGTATCGAAACTCGTATTCTATCGTTGTAAGCTTATAGACTACTGTGTCACTGGGGAGACAGAAAAAATATTTCGAGGGAAGCTTCAAAGTTAAACTGACTATTTTTTTTACTTCGTTTCGAATTCTGTGAAAATCATTTATTAATGGGAAGTAATGTTAGTGAAGAATGCGATTTTATATTCTTTCTTTATATTATTTTGTGGTTGTTTATTTATTTAGGGTTACTTCGTTTGAGCATCCGTACTCTTACATGTTTTTTGTTGTTAACTAAAATATCTCTTGATTTCATGTGCTTGTTCTGGGGTATGATAAAATTAGTTCAAAGAGGCTACTGTGAGATAAGTTTCAAATAAAGACTTTCTTTGTGTCCAAGTAAACATTTTCTGTTCTTTGTTATTAGGTCTGGCATGGCCAAGGGGTTTAGGCACTTGACTCGAAATCTCAGGGTCGCGGGTTCGAGTTCTCGTCGTTCCAAAGATGTTCTTCCTTTCATCAGTGGATCATTATTCTCCCTATTCGTTGAGAAAAGAAGTTGGCGGTGGGTGGTAATAACTAGCTGCCTCTCCTCTTGCCTTCTACTGCTAAATTAGGAACGAATAGCGCAGATGACTCTTTTGTAGTTTTGTGCAAAATTCAAAAAGCGAACAAAGAAAATACCTTTGTTATTAGTGGAAGGAAGTACAGCATATATATAATATTGGTTGGGTAATATGACGCAAACTAGCAATTCCACGCAAATAGTTTCAATAGTAACATAAATGGAAGGAAATTATGGTTGCAAGGAGCAATCTCTATTAGATTAAATGAGACGAAAATGTTATTAATGCTTAAACTAGGACTGCCTGATTAAAAACAAATAGATTTTCATGGAAATGACAAATATAATGTACATGGACTACTGGTATTATACACTTTTCTAATTCTTTAAAACCCATGATATATAAGACTAGATATAAAATGTAGTGTTTAAAATGTATTAGACCTAATACTAATGTCTTACGGATACTGTAATTAATTATAATAATGCTTCGCGAGACTATATATAGCATTTACATCATAACAATTGTTGTTGTAACAAATGGCTTAAATAAATAGTGTCCCCACAAATACTGTGTTCTTCGTATTCCAACCAGACTGAAGAGCACTAGTCAGATAAAAACGTGTGTACAATGTGTTTATTCTAAATTATTCTAATTATTTAAAATCTCTAAAGGATTAGATAACCAGAGAAACGTCCAAATGTGTACCTCAGATTTGGAAGCATTAATTATTTTTATAGTGAAATACGTTATTTTAAAGAAAAGTTGTCCGTAAACGCAAGATGTCTGTAACAGCTAGTTTTGGTAAGAACATTCATATAGGATTTTTGAATATTTTTGAGTAACTAGTATAGAGTTTGTTTGTTTTGAATTACGCGCAAAGCTACTCGAGGGCTATCTGCGCTAGCCGTCCTTAATTTAGCAGTGTAAGAATTGAGGGAAGGCAACTAGTCATCACCACCCACCGCCAACTCTTGGGTTACTCGTTTACCAACGAATAGTGGGATTGACCGTCACATTAAACACCCACGCGGCTGAAAGGGTGAGCATGTTTGGTGTGAGTGGGATTTGAACCCGCGACCCTCGGATTACGAGTCGAACGCCTTAATACACTTGGCTATGCCGGGCCTCTGGTATAGAGTACAGTCGTATATAGAATCTCTTACATAGTCATTTAAGCAACTTGTAAGTAAACTGCTAAAAATAGTTTCTAATCGCATACAACGACTTTTAAAGATGCTTTAGTAACGAATCTAATAAAAGGTTGGATATTTTAATAATATTATTTGTTTTGTTTGTTCTTTGAATTTCGTGCAAAGCTACACGAGGGCTATCTGCGCTAGATGTCCTTAATTTTCAGTGTAAGACTAGAGGAACACAGCTAGTTATCACCACCCATCGCCAACTCTTGGGCTACTCTTTTACCAACGAATAGTGAGATTGACCGTCACATTATAACGCCTCCATGGCTGAAAGGGCGAGCATGTTTGGCGCGACGAGGATGCGAACCCGCGACCCTCAGATTACAAATATATTTATAAGGTTGTAATACTTACTAAATATATACATATTTGTTAGAAATTAGAAAAGGAAATAATTATATAGGGTTACAACTTTCTCCGACAAAAACATTCATATTTCATATTCATTATTTTTAATAACAGTTTCAAATCCCTAAAATATACTATGTAAATTTTTCATTTTCAGGTATAACCTATGATTTATATTATGTTAAGTGAATATGACTTTCTTAAGAAAGTGTAACATAAAAGTGGAATTCCAATAGAAACAGTGAATAAAATAATCCGTATTTGCAGTTGTTCCAGCAAATTCATTTCTGAAGCAGAAAGTGGAGTTTACCACAATTTTGAAGCATCAACAATAGCTTGCCCAAGTGTTCGAAGTACAGTTTTGCTTTTCTAGTTCCACACTAACAAAAATTGACAAAAGTATTAAAACACCAAACGTTTAATCAAGAGCCTTCGTGTTTTGCCTGATTTTAATAAAAGACTAAACTTAGTGATGTCGAGAAACCCACTTGTTGAGAATTTTATATGCAAAAACGGCTCGTTTGGGTTGAGAAAATATTTCAAATAAAAGAGCGAACAACGTTTCGACCTTCTTCAGTCATCGTCAGGTTCACAAAGAAAGAGGTAACTAACCGGAAGCTGACCACATGTTTGTAAGGGTTGTGTAACTGAGTGTCGTAATGTAGAGGGCGGGGTTAGATGTTTTAATATATAATTTTATCTATAATATTAATATAGGTATAATGGCGTTCCTTTATATTGGTTTATTTTGGGTATAAGTTGTTGTATAAGTAAGGCTTCTTTAATTTTGCGTTTGTTTATGTTTGTTTCTTTATTTAGAAAACACTAAAATACTAAAATACTAAATAAAGAAACAAACATAAACAAACGCAAAATTATACAACAACTTAAACCCAAAATAAACCAATATAAAGGAACGCCATTATACCTATAATATTATTATAGATAAAATTATATATTCAAACATCTAGCCCCGCCCTCTACATTACGACACTCAGTTACACAACCCTTCCAAACATGTGGTCAGCTTCCGGTTAGTTACCTCTTTCTTTGTGAACCTGACGATGACTGAAGAAGGTCGAAACGTTGTTCGCTCTTTTATTTGAAATATTTTCTCAACCCAAACGAGCCGTTTTTGCATATAAAAGACTAAACTTACTTCTGGTGTCATCTAGGCTGGACTGTGTTAATAACTCAACCTTTAACACACATCTGGTAGATTGGACCATACTTCCTGCTGTTAAAATAATTCCAATCTTTAACACCAGTTTGGTGTATGAGACAGTACTTCATGCAACCACGTATATGAGTTTTCCATTAATAATACTGTTCAAAAATGCAGTTCTTTCTTTGTTCATTATCTAAGAATTCGAGAGAGAGTTCATTGATTCTTTAGCTTAAATGAACACACACTATGAAAACAGCTCCGCTGCTCCTCACGATAGAGAAAACACAGTTTCCTTTAATAGCAGACGTATTCATCCAAAGTAAACAGAGCTTAGTGGGATTCACTGGTCCAAATGATGATTATTTTCACACTGCTCATCACAGTAGTTTATTACTTTCAATGCACTAAGAAAACCAAAGGATATGATAAAAAGCTTATGAGCTACAGCTAATATCATAAAATGATTTTGAATGGATTTGTACATGACATTCTGTCAAGGTTTTTCTAGACTTGAAAGTATGTTCCATGCATGTCTTTAGTCATTAGTAAATTAAGAATTCTAGAAATTAAATGTTTTGGTGTGAAACATGAGCATACATTTTTTTAAAATGTAGTTTGTCAAACTAGTTTAAAAAAATTATATTATTTCGTCAAAATTACTCGATCAAAATATCCGATATTCTAAAAAATACCTTATACTCTTTCTAACATTTTTTTTTAATTTCAAGTTATTAAAGTAAACTCAACTTGACGATCTTGCCATCTGGGCATTCGCGTGTTCTTTAACAAAAGTGATAAAATTGTTGGTTGGGTGTCAATATAACCTGATAATAAGAGCAACAAAAAACACATATATAAACAGTGGAGCTTTAAAGGTTTCCAAACAATGATCTGTATTTATTTATGATGAAAAATTCTGCAAGGTACGTTAGAGTTTGAAATGCACTTAAAACTGTTTATATAGATAAGTTCTCGAGTGGCTCAGCGGTATGTCTGCGGACTTACAACGCTAAAAATCGGATTCCGATACACGTGGTGGGCAGAGCACAGATAGCCCACTGAGTAGCTTTGTGCTTAATTGACAACAACAACAATATATATATATATATATATAGATAAGTTCAGCTTACAAATTTACGTTTTTATCTTTTTCTACGAGAGATCTATATGATAAATACTTGGGAAGATAGAGAAGAGTGATTTTAGCATGCAAAATGCGTCTATTTGTGATAATTAATACTTCAGTTTTCGTACTACATTTATGGTTTAATTATTTGGGGAAATTCTGTACATTCCGATAATTACATATAACGTCACTTGTGAATTTTATTGGCAAAAATTATTAGATTTTATCTAGTCCTACACGCTAATACTTATATGTACTTGTAGTTTTAATAGTGTAGTGTATCAGAATATTGATCAGTTAATAATGATTTAAAATTGTCGAAAGAAAAGCCTTCAGAATGATTCAGCATGTGATAGGCTTCAGAGATAAATGAATTTACCACCATTACTAAGATGCCAAAGAAAATAAATCAACTGCAATATTGTTGTTTCTTATGTGAAAGTTGTTTGTCCTAGAATTTTGCGCAAAATTACATGAGAGATATTTGCACTAGACGTCTCTAATTTATCAGTGTAAGACTAGAGACACTAGAGATTGTTTTGTTTCTTTGATTTCGTACAAAGCTACATAAGGGCTATCTGCGCTAACCGTCCCTAATTCAGCAGCGTAAGACTAAAGGGAAGGCAACTAGTCATCACCACTCACCGCCAACTCTTAAGCTACTCTTTTACCAACGAATAGTGGGATTGACCGTCACATTATAACGCTCCCACGGCTGAAAGAGGGAGCATGTTTGGTGCGACGGGGATTTGAACCTTAAACATCTGATTACGAGTCAAGCGCCCTAACCACCTGGAATATCGGGCCTATTAAGTGAAAATAATATAATCATGTATACTGTTAAAATAATGTAGAAACCAGGACATGTATAATATAGTGTCAAATACTTGAAAATACTGGATAGCTTTGTAATAATTAGATTTAAGTAGAAAGATAGCTAACAAAGGACATAACCGTGCATCTGAGGATATATTGACAATTATCGACTGTTACACTATGAAAAACAAATCGTGTTCCTAAATAGTTTGCATTATTTCTTAATTGCTTATATTGTAAAAGTACAGAAAGTGGCCATTATTCCCTTCAAACTTTGATTTTGTGACGTGGATAATGAAATTGAGAAATTATCCTAATTTCTATGTGAAAACGGGCATATTTTCATTCACATAAGGTCAGAATAAAACAGCATATGAATCAAGATTTACGTGTATTTATACTAAAGTTAAACTAAAATATTTAGAAATGAGTCGTTTTTCGAGATTTGGGACTGTAATGTAAATCACTTTCACATATGAGTCACCAAATATAGTCTCCCATCATGTTTTTGTTATACGGTCCCATGTCACAAAAGCAAAGTTTGAAGAGAAAAATAGGTCTTTTCAATTTACTTCAGGCATGAGTAATTGGGAAATAACATTTTCTGCCCAGGAAGAAGAAAAAGTAAAAGTTTTGTTTCATAGTGTTATTTATTCATGAAACTTGTTGCCGATACCGTTTTGGTTGATTTAATTTGGTTTGTTTTAAATTTCGCGCAAAACAACATAAGGATCATCTGCACAAGCCGTCGCTAATTTAGCAATTTAAGACTAGAAGGAAGAGAGCTAGTCATCTCTACCCACGCGGCTCGCTTCCAAAGTACGTTTGTTTGTTGAGAATTAAGCACAAAGCCACATAGTAAGCTATCTGTGTTCAGCCCACCATAACTATCGAAACCCTGTTTTTAGTGGTTTGAGTCCATAGACATCTGTTGTGCCACTAAGGGGGGCTTCAAGGTACGAAAAATACGTTTAATTATTGAGCGTAAAATACGTGATATGATGATACACGTCGTGAAAATAAGAAATATTTTACACTATAATAATATATTTTACAAACTATTCATAATAAGAGCCTGTAAGTTTAATTTCGTTAATTGTAGTTCTCAATTAAGTTTGATGTTCTTGTTTTTCAGTCAGTGTCTTGAATCGGATAATTACACGTTATTATCAAAAGGATATTATGCTTTTCTATCTTCAACAGCATACATACTATAAAACTATATTAAACGATAATTACAAGTTATATTTTTTTTTGCTATGGCTAGATAAAATACAGTTATAAAACACAGTTAACCACTCCCATTAGTTAATGTTTTATGTAACTCACATGCCTGAAGGTTAGGCATACGATCTGAAATGAAAATAACTGAATATTTAGTCCCATGTAAATGAACACGTGGTAAAGGTGGTTTTACACTTTTGAAATTCATGAAATTTCAGTTCCAAACAGAGTGAAGTCACCATGAACAATAAAAGTAGCCTGATCTGAAGCTACATGCTTAGAAGCAGAATACTGATAACGCCTACCATCACTCATCTGAAAGAGTTGTTTACAGGGTATCTTTAGAAGTTGTAGTCACATGATGTAATGTGACGATCTCCCAAGAGTATTTCATACACCCTCGTTCGATCCGATAGGCTAATGAATCTGCAAGCCATTCCACCCAGTCAAAACTCTTTTCTCCAAAGAATACGTAGACCAGTTTGACGTAACGAGGCATGCAGTATTTTGTGATTTAATTCATATAATGGGTAAAAATAATAATACCATTCCAGGAAATGTAGAGGTCGATCCGTTCACCAATATTTAACCCTTTCCTATCACACTTACCCAGCAATCATGTACATCAGGTATATTTTTAAATTTTCTCGCCAAACGAGAATGCACTTGTTATCTCAGTGAATAATGTACGGAAACGCAAATATTATTTCACAGGTTGCTTGTCCAATGAATGAGCTGCTTGATGATTTGTTGTATACGGAAGTTCCAACATTAGTTTGGCAATGTGAATCTGTTTCTAATCTTTTTTTTTACACTGAAACTGAATCCAGTCGTGAGTGTGAGCATCTTATTAAGTGTCGGTACAGCAAAACTGTTATTACAACGAAGCAGCTTCAACAGATAGCAGAGATCGGTTTGTATTTCAGATGATGTTATGCCATGCCATGTTGTTTAAAAAACTGTACTATTAGTTTGAAAGTAACTGCACGTCTAAGTAAAAACACCTTGAAACAAGTTTAGCCGATTCGTAACAGCTCGCTACGATTAGTAGGTTTGGATTCTTCCGATGTAGTTTCTCAGTAGTGAATAATTTGTAGCAATTTGAACGACGTTATTCATTGCGAAATGATGATTGAGACGAATTGTATGAGATCAATATATACACATTGTATCAAAGAATGCAATAATTTACATTTTAAGTCACATAACTGTTTGCCAGGTGCTGTTTTGTATAAAAAATGTTGAAGGGGTATTGGTTTTACGTGTTTTGATTTTTATCATAGTTATAACATTATAAATTTCAATTATATTTCAGTAGTTGGTTGAATAAATACTGTCTTTCTGACTGAGCAATTAAACGACTGGTTTGGTTTGATTTGTTTCGAATTTCGCACAAAGATACATGAGGTTTATCTGCACTAGTAATCTCCAATTTAGCACTGTAAGACAACAGGGAAGGCAGCTAGTCATCACCACCCAGTGCCAACTTTTGGGTTACTCTTTTCTCAACGAATAATAGGATTGATGGTCACATTATAAAGCCCCCACGGCTGAAGGGGGGAGTATATCTGGTGTGACGGGGTTTCGAATCCGTGACTCTTAGATTGCGGGTTGATTGTCTGGCCATAACACGCCGCCATTAGTCAATGTAGCAGACAAGTTCTTCAGGTGTAAGACGAATTTCTTCGACTTCGAATAAAAAAAAAGATAAATAATACATATGGCGAAAGTTCTTGATATTGAAAGAGAAACTGCAACTGTACTTTTATTATTGGGAAGGAACTTATAACAGCATATTGAAAGATTCCTTATTTCATTTAAAACACTCATTGACGTTCCATTTTTTAATATGAAGAGAAGTGTTTGATTTCAAAGTTATGACTATTCAACTTGGTACAATCATGTTTGTTTGTTTTTGAATTTTGCGCAAAACTACTCGAGGGCTATCTGCGCTAGCCGTCCTTAATTCAGAAGTGTAAGACTAGAGTGAAGTTAGCTAGTCATTACCACCCACCGCCAACTCTTGGGTTACTCTTTTGCCAACAAATAGTGGGATTGACCATCACATTATAAAGCCCTCACGGCTAAAAGAGCGAGCATGTTTGCTGTGACCGGGATTTGAACCCGCCACTTTCGGATTACGTGTCGAGTGCCTTAGCCCCCTGGCTGCACCGGGCCATTAAATAGATAGTTTCAGTTTTTATTTTGCACTCTGAAGGAAGTTAAGTGTATTTCACACAGAAATCTACAAAATACATGGAGCAATCTTTCCTTTGATAAGCATAAATATTGCAAGTTTTACATTTAGTTGATGCTATTCGAATTACATCATTTATTGTAAAACTATATGATATTTTGTAAACAGTTTTTGAAACGATGGTAAATTCATTTATAACACAATATGAAATTGTGTAACTTAACTTTTTACATAAACAACTATCCAAAAAATTACACTGGCATAAAAAATCTTGAGCAACCTTTTGGCTATATGGTAATAATATACTAGACACGCACCAGAAATGTAGTGAAAGGCCAAGAGTGAAAACACTTTTCTTTCCGTTGAAAGAATTTGCAAGCCATGATCAACGACTTTTCCTTTGGTGTTACCAATAACAATAAAGTTACTTCTTATGTCCTCCCACGTGAATAAGACAGAAAATAAGGCTGTTGGTAAGTGCCAAATCAGAGTGATCTTTCTAAACATACACGAGACTTGAATTGTCACATAGAAAGGTCGCTCGCATGTTGTATTCAAAGTTGGTTTTATTATTACGTATTGCGACACCATTTCTTCTTTTATTGTGTATTTCTATGTTATACTAACATTTCGAATATAACAAATTAAAAGTTTTTAAAGTGTAATTTCTGTACTTTGTTGAAAAACAATGTGTATTTAACTTTCAATTAACAACAAGTATTACTTAGATAAATAAAAAAAAACCCACAAGATTCCTTTGTACTGTAAATGGGTAATGTATATTAAATGTATTGATTTCATAACTTTCATAATGTCAGAAAACAATCATAAATGAACGCCACCAAATAAAAAGTTACAAAGATGCCGGTTTACAAAGTTATATGCAAATAAAATAATTTAACTTTAAAAAAATTTAACTGATTTATATTTTAGTATTGATATCTTGGAACTCTGCTTTTGCATCGTATTTTACACTTTTATCAGCTCTCTAATAAACTGTTTATTTGTTGTCTTGGGTGAAAAAGAAGAAAATCATCCACAATTTATTGATATCTCAATAAACAAGTATTTATTTTGTTACTCCAAAATATATTTATATGTATTGAATATCAATATTCATTATTATAAATGTAAAGAATTACGAGAAACTGTAAACAATAATTTTTTCAGTTTTTAACACTAGCCTTAAGGCATGGTGTAAGTAGTTATTTACTCTACAAGCCTATTTTATAACTCACAACTGATTAAAACTGATTTTTCTTTCAGTATTATTATTCAAAATTAGATATTAGGTTATACGTACGTAACACATCTATAATTTTATATTGGCAAATTAGAAGGATGGCATCTATCTAACATCACCCACAGTAAACGTGTAGGTTATTCTTGTCTAACCAGATAGAAGGATATGACCTTTACTCTTATAGCGCACTCACGATCCCAAAGTGAGGAACTGCGGGCCGAGAGAGATCCTTGAAACACTGGATTTAAAGTCCGAGTACGTTAGTGATTGAGCTGCCTTGTTTAAAATGAAAGTGCCTGCATATGTTGGTCCCTCAGTGGCACAGCAGTATGTCTGAAAACTTATCACGATAGAAATCCATTGTGCAGATTTGTGCTAAACTATCAACAAATCGAAAATGTTTATCCCTTACGAAGAGAAAAACTAAAGAAAACTGATGTTAATCATTAAATCATGATGCTCGTTTTTACTCTCTGTTGATAAGAGTCTCGTCGCTCCATAGTTTCAAATATTTTCTGTTTATGTTAATTGTCGGCATCGTAGTTTTTATAATGCATTTAAATCGCAAACAATAAAATTGAATGGTACATAAAACGTTATATTTTTATAATTGAATATACAAGCAAATGTAGATTGCTTCAGAAAAAGTGTTGTGAAAAGTTCTCAAAGTTCTCGAGCAAGTAGAGACAAAGTTCAGAATTTATTGGAAACTTTTCTTTGCAATATTCTATAACTTTTATATACCTTAAAAACATCATTCTTCTGTTATGTTTATGCACAAAAGAATGAAACATCTTGATTTATGATAGTTATTAAACGTTTGCTTGTCAGGCTTTTGACGATTATGAGATTAAGTATGAAGTGATTTAGTCATAAAAGGTTCTAATTCATGTTGCTCTAAATATGTTGTAAGAAATCTCTTAAATAATATTTTGTTCTCGTTTAAGGATGACTGTACCAGAAACTAAATATACACACGTTTCTATGGTTCTATATGCTTGCACACTCCTATATTTGTTGATAGGAGTATTTGGTTGGGAAACAGACGATTATTTTACATTTAATTTTAATCTCCTATCAAGTAATATTTAATCAAACACGCGCAACAATACAGAAAGTAACTAT
This sequence comes from Carcinoscorpius rotundicauda, assembly GCA_011833715.1. Lineage (NCBI taxonomy): Eukaryota > Metazoa > Arthropoda > Merostomata > Xiphosura > Limulidae > Carcinoscorpius > Carcinoscorpius rotundicauda. The sequence goes on from CM022392.1 coordinate 28,764,994, forward strand.
ATATATTAGTGTAAAATCAGAATGATCTTTAGAAACACACGGGAATCAGATTGTCTCGCAAAAAGGTCTATCGTATGTTATATTCAAAGTTAGTTTTGCTACCTCATATTGTGGCATCAGTAAAAAGAGTTTAGGATATCTATATAACTACTCGTGAAAATATTTAACACTGATTATGTTTCTGAAAAGGAATTTCAATCGTAAAATGAATGTTTGGAGAAAAATGTGTTCGCTTGGTGTTTTATCAAAAAATATTGCAGCATAACAGATCAATGTTTCTTATGCTTTATCACAAGATAAAGCTGTTTTTTCGATCTAATTTTTTTCACCCACTAGAGAAAAGTGTTCATCTTTCAACAGACCGATAAAGTATTTACTCAACTAGACGAAAACAACTGTTCACCTAAACATATTTTCCAATAATATATAAAAAAAGAGTAAATATAGTTCAGTGTTTCCAGAAAACTTTAGAAGTGCGTTTATTTCTCTGTTTCCTACTTTATGTTCTGTGCTTCAAATGAACATGGATTTATGCTTACTTTGATTTTAGGAGAAATATAGAAAATCCACTAGATTAAAACATTTTTTTATAGTGAAACTATATACTATAAAGAATGTTGTTTGTGCCAATGTTTTCTCGTTTTCCTATGTAATGCAGTAATAAAATATTTCAGAAAATCGTAGGTTATTTACAAGTTTTGTGTGAGACACACACCAGCTAAAATATTGTTAACAATAACAGCATTCATCTGATGAAACAAGAGAATTTAATCATCATCACATGATCGTAAGAGCAATATTTTAATTCATACATATTAATCAGTGGTTGGACTTTTAGTTTTCGTGTATTCAGGCAGCACTGTTCGATAAGAAGTTTATATTAATGTGCGAAATGTATTTATTCTAAGCTCAACGTTTGTCTGCCTTTTTGTTTTGAGAGAAAACTCGTAAATGAATTACTACTTGGTACGTATTTGGAATCAGGTATCAATACATTATTTGAATATTCATTTATCTTCTTCATAATCGAGTGAGCATTAAGTTCTAAAAATAACCGTGTTATTATACTCATACTTGATGTTCACGCATGAAGATGCTCTTTATATTTCTCTTTAATTTAATCTCAGTTATACTCAAGTGGCTGATGTTAACGGATTATTCGTTATCTACTAATTCTAGACAACGCATTGACTTAAAATGTTTGAACATGCACCCAAATATGTATCCTAAGCATTAATTAAATGTGGCAATATGTATGCTAGGAAATGTATTTCTTATTGTTAATTAAATTATTGTTTCTACCAGCATAGACTCGAAACACATTTTTGACCAATAGTAATTATTTAAATACAAGATTTCTAGGATAATACGAAATAAATGTAATCAAGACATTTAAAGTCCACTTTACTTAGGCCTAACATTAATTAAACGTTTATTAATTACAGCCCGTGTTCGATAAAGATATATATCAACACTGTTACTTCGGTACGTTTTTTTGCTTTAGTTTAATTACAGCTGAAATTAATCCTAATTAATATAATTAACAGATAAATTTATACTGTTATTTTACGATCTAACGCTAAATCTTTTTTTGAAAACTGATACTAATTTTATACACACAAAATACCTATTATAGTGTACTTACACCTGGTGAAATAAATTCACACTCATTTATATACTAAGGTACGCGTACACATTTAGGATCGGTATAACTGGGAATTATCGTAACAGACTAGTCGCAACTCGCGAAATATTTGCAGTAGTTTTTATGCTTTTACTTAAATTTTTCTTATTCTGTTATTTACTCGCACCTCATGTGGGCTACGCTTTTCTGTATTCATTACGTGATAGATCCAGAAATCAAAATCTATCTGCAAAAAAATGAAGTATGCTGTCAGACAAACAAACTCACGTAAACGTAATTTTATTTAAACACACGAAGTAATGACACTTATAATAGTTTATATAATATGAAACACTTATGAACATTCAGTGTAGGCCTGGCATGGCCGAGCGCGTTAAGGCGTGCGACTCGTAATCCGAGGGTCGCGGGGTCGCGCTAAACATGCTCGCTCTCCCAGCCGTGGGGGTGTATAATGTGACGGTCAATCCCACTTTTCGTTGGTAAAAGAGTAGCCCAAGAGTTGGCGGTGGGTGGTGATGACTAGCTGCCTTCCCTCTAGTCTTACACTGCTAAATTAGGGACGGCTAGCACAGATAGCCCTCGAGTAGCTTTGTGCGAAATTCCAAAACAAACAAACAAACATCCAGTGTATGATACGGTCTTACGAGTTGAAAAAAAAAAGAAACTCACGATAACGAAAAATTAAATCCTTATTAAAGAAAGAATAACCTAAAAGGTTTTCATAGCAGTTATTATCGAAGGTAAATTATTGCAAAGTGATGTAAATGTATAGCTGAAATAAACCTAAGTCGAGAAAGCCTATAGAAATTAACTGAACAACAAAATTACATGCAAGTTAAGTGTTGTTGTGCGAAATATTTTGCAAATTAAAAAACACAAGCCAAACAACTGAAGATGAAATCGAAGCCAATCATTACGACATTGTGTCATAGCGATTATACTCAATGCATTGAAACGTTTAACTAAGCAAAAACAGGTGAGGTTATACTGCTTGAAAAGCCAATATGGAATCAGGACTCCTTGAACAAAGGTCTTTAATAACGATGTGACATTTGTAGCGATTGATCGAGAAATGTTCCGAAGAGATAAACGCAGGCGTGTCATTTATACGGATTATTGTTTGATGGATACCAAGCTCAAGTTATATGCTCTACATAATACAAAAGAGATGTACTGTGTAAAGGTAAATTAACTTTACACCGCAATAAAAAAATAAGGTAAAATTTGTTCCTCCAGGCACAGTTCTGTTAACAGTTTGAATGGGAGTTCTATTTAAACTTTTTTTTTTGACTAGTGAAAAAACGTCAACTATATCTTTGTGTTACCTTGGGTACGATAATTTAATTTTTCGATACAATGTACAGAAAAGATGTGGGAAGAGGTCTGGTAACAACAGTTATTTGATGAATTAACAGCTGAAACGTGACATACCACACACACACATTTATATAGGTATATGTGTGATATAGAGTAAAAATGGTTTTCAAGAATTTAATAAAAAAATGAACAAACTATATAAAAGTAAATTGCGGTACATGCTTGACTTTGGCAATGGTTACGGCTTCATCTGGTTACTATAGCGACTACACTAGTGTTAGTAGAGTTTTATTGTATTTCTGACGTATTAAAATTATAAAATTCAGCGCATGTAACATTGAAATTCAACTTTTTCCAGTTTTAGTAACTTATTTTCGAGTTTCAGGAACATCACACCTAGGTTTTGGTAATCTAACATTGCCCGCATTGATAAATTATTAGGGCGCCTCTAGATAAGTTGTGATACCGAAAATTTTGTGAAAGTGTTGTAATTATAGTTGTACAAGCATAAAATATTTTAGGGCCCACTTTACAAATTACAGTCAATTAAAAAAAATTCATAAGAGAAATCATAAATAACAGAATAGACGTCTTTACAATGCCATTAAGATAAATCAAACCATTAATAAATAACAGAACATATAGACGCCGTCAGAAGTTTCCAGTTTCGCTATAAAGCGACATCATTTAGAAAAAACAATAACACGCACAAATAAAAACCATAATTCATCTTTAGAAAAACGGTTAACATCATTGACTAAAGACATTTATCACACATTCCTGCAGATAAAAAAAAGCATTTAAAATAAACGAATTGGCTTCAAAGACTCAACAAACACTTAGAGCAGTGTTTCTTAACCTCGTTGGAGATACTGAATCCCAGAAGTTTCGTACTTGCATTTACTGAACCCTATGTAATTGGAAAAATAAAGTATGCTTTTTTAAAATTTGAAACATAATTAGTTTTTTTTAGTGCATTAAATGAACCATGCATCAGTTGCACACAATATCACCATGTTCAAAGAACAAAACCAACAAAACATGAATTTCACACAAAAACAAAAACATAACTCAATGAATGTTTACTGCAAATCAATGTAACTTTTGCTGTTACCTTTCAGAGACAAGTTCAGAAATGCACGGCTTTACCTTAGCAAGTGCCTCTCTAATATCATTTTCGAAACAAAGTCTGTTCCTTTTCTTCGTTTTTATGTCTATCATCCTCAAAAAGGATTGCTCGCAAAGATACGTTGTAACAAACGGTATGAGTATCTTAAGGGCTTTCTTTGCAATAAGTGGGTACGCTACTATTTAGTGACACCAAAACGTTGAAAGCGTTGTTGTTCTGAAAAGTTGCTGTTCAAACTGGCTCTGCTGAAGTTCAATGACTTCGTCAAGGTATTTATCATCGACATCTGCTGTCTCAACACTAAACGTGAACAGCTGTCTCACCCATGCTGAATATGACTCTCTTGTAGGGAAGTATTCGTCGAGAGACTTTGAAAGCTCATCTAAGTACATGGCAATTGCTTGTTTCAGTTTCCCGGGTAGAGAAATGTTTCTCCAATTCCAGACACATCTTCAATCTTACTTATATAGTAGTTGTACAGCAGGGGAAAGTTTGCAAAGTTATCATTCTCTGTTTGCCATTTCCATAAAGTCAGCTTTTTTTGAAAATCTTTCAGGTTTTCTTCCGCCTTGATGATGTTGACTCCACCGCCCTGCATCTATCTGTTGATTGAGATGATTAAAAGCATTGAAGATATCGGTCATGTACGCCAAAATGAGAATGAACTCAGATTTTTCGAAGCAATCTGCATGACAATGTTGGTGCTCTCGCAAAAACAGGGCTAATTCCACACACATGGCAAAAACACGATTCAGCACCTTTCCCCGGCATAACCACCGAACGTTAGAATGGTAAAGAAGTAGCTCGAATTCATAGCCCATATCATAACACAACTCTTTAAAGATGCGGTGCTTCAGAGCACTCTTTTGCACAAAGTTCACGCATTCCACTACAATTTTTAATCATTCTACCAGTTTTAAAGGCAAGGTTTTTGTTGCAAACGCATGCCTGTGCAGAACTCAGTGCGTTACAAAGATGTGTGGTGCATCAGCTTTCACCAGCCCAACAAAACCAGAGTTTCGTCCCAGCACGACTGGAGCTCCGTCCGAACAAACTGCAGAAACCATATCCTACGAAAGATCGTTGTCTCTGAAAAATTCATTCAAAGTTTCTTCACGTTAGCTGCCTTAGTTGTTATTGTAAGAGGCTTACGAAATAAAAAACGAAATCTTCTTTTATCTCGTCTTTCTTCACATAGCGCACGAATACAACAAGCTGGCTTAAATTGGAAATGTCGGTGGTCTTGTCGAGTTGAAGGCTGAATTTTGCTGGGCTTGAAATCAGATCTGTAACTACTTGAGCCAAGATATCATTGCTCATGCCATCTATTTTGCTGCTGATGTTGTCATATGAAAGAGGAATTTGGGATAACTTCTTTTCAGCAGCTTTTCCCAGCATGAGATTCGCCATCTTTTATGCAGCTGGCTTTACGAGTGCTTCACCAATAGTGTGTGGTTTACCCTGCTTTGCAATCAAGTACGCAACTTCGTACGATGCTGTGAGGATTGGTTTGTCGATGGGTACAAAGCCAAGAACAGGCAAAGTAGCCTTTTCATCAAACCTGGCTGTCTTTACCTTGAATTCAGCAAGCGTTGTGTTCTTGTATTTCCCATTTCTATGCAGCTTTAGGGAGTGTTCTTTTAGTTTTGCCGGTGCTATATTAGAATTACTCAACTTGGCATTGCAAACCATGCATTGAGGTCGCTAACTACCATCATGTTCCGTTATACACGTTAATCTATATTGTACGTATTCGTCTGACCACTTTCTGTTTTTGCTCGACATAATTAGTATGAAAGAATTGAAAGATTAGGAAAAAAATCACAAATGACGCACAATTACTGCAGTCACAAGTCGACTGCTAAGCGCACGAAGTTCCCTGCAGCACGGATATTAAGACCAAGTGATGTAACGTGACCAGCCTCAGCCAATGATGGCCAAGTGGAACATGACGTCACGAATCATACGAGTTGGGCGAACGAAACGGGCACACACAATGTGTGTGTTTTGACCTCCGCCGAACCCAGGTTAAGAACCACTGACTTAGAGAAACAAACATGACATTTTTAAGTAACTGTGTCGTCTTTACAAGTAATACAACTAGCGGATGGAACGTGAAAATATTTCTGTAAAAACTTCTACGAAACCATTTCCAACAAGCAGCTACTCTCAGTAGCTATAAATGAATATTCAGTATTTCCTGAAATGGAAACTGAGGTGTTCTTCTCATCAAAGGATGTAATTCCTAATCATTATACATGTTTTTGGTAATCTTCCAAAAATGGAAATTCACAATTGTACTAAGAATGCTGATTATTGACAATAGTTTCGAATATTTTATTATTAACAATAGATACAATCAACTGAGCTAGTTACAACTAGTATGACTATGCTAGTTATTAATAGCGACTACAGCTTTGCTGATTATAAATAACTTATATTCCACTCCAAAGAAGAGTGATGACAAAAAAGCTGGAGAGGACATTTTCTTGTCGCAAGTAATAACTACAAGTTTGATCAAAAGCTGTAACTCACTACTAACAAGCACATTATGGAAACATGGAGACAGCTGTTAAATTCATGAGTATTATACTGGAGGACTTAATGTTTTTATATGGGTTTAACGTTTCCGTGTGCTGTTCGCATAGCCATTCTGACACATATATACATATCTATCGAGATTAAAACCAACGAAGTAAAAGTTATAAATATTATACTGAATAAATATTTTAGTGTAGAAACGAAATCTAGACCTTACTATTCAAACAGAACAAACGGTTGTGGTCCTTGCTTGAATTGATTATTTCTCCCCAATGATGCAACGTTAAATATACGGACTTTTACTGTTTGAAACCGGTTTCGATACCTGTCGTGGGCAGAACACATACGATAGTCCTTTTTGTAGCATTGTGCTTAATAACAAAAAAACAACGCTGACTATTATTTTGTTAATGGTAATTTCAGCCTGAATACGCACAGAGACTCCAGAAACATTCAAGGTTGAAGTAAAGCAGTAATAAACTTTAAACAGAGGAAATATTGCTTGTGTTCAGCACTCACAAGCAAAAAGGGTTTGTATCGAATTGTCAGTTACAATATATAAACAGTTGCAATTTTAAAACTCATCCAAGAAAATTGGGACACAAACTTTGGATCTTCTGATCCCCAAACTGCCTCAATGACGTTAAGCTATGCTCGGCACCATTTTACTGAATACTGACAATGCCTATTAATACCACATATAATACTCGTGTATGAATACAATTCTATTGTGTTATGCCACTGCCATCTATATGTCTAACTTTATTTTTAGTATATTTCTGTTATCCACATAAATCTCACAGTTGGCTTTGCGATAACAAAATCCTTCACGTTGTTAGTTTAAACTCTTATGAATAACCTTCAACGTTATCTTTTTTACGTATACAAAGAAGCTATGAAGAAAAGTCTTCAACTTTATTTCATTTCATAACTGATTCTGTGTTTTAATTAAATATCTTATTCCATATGAAATTGATGTATTACAGAAAATAAAGTTACTACAGCCTTAAGCTTCTATAAATGTTTGCCTGAGATATTTAATCAAAATGTAATGCGTATTACTGATTTTAATCTATCGAGTTAGGTTTCACATTGAATTTAAATTAAATGGTTTTAGGTTCGATGCAACCATTTCTTTCTTGCATATCATTGGTAGGTAGTTCTATTATGCAAAGATCTTAAGTCTCTAACTTGAAAAATAAAACAAAACAACACACATACACACACCAAAGACATAACTAAATCGTGTCGCATTTTTATCTACAAAAATTAATGAAATAGTTTCGGAATAATCTATACATTTTACTTTAGTTTAAAGTTTGCTAGTTTATAAGTGCCTATCCGCAATAAAGATTTTGAGCTGTTGTATTTTTTTATGCACAATATATGAATTAAGTAAGTAATTTTTATAACAAAGAGCAATACGTATTATTATACACGAAATGTCATTCTGACTGAAACCTTGAGAGCTCTGAAAGATGTAGCAAGAATGGTTTGGTAAGTCTGAGATTATAAGAGTAGATTTAGGCAGTTTGAGCTATGTGAATCAGGCATAAATCCAAACATTTGTAATTAATATTTTATGAGATGAAACCGAATTCACAATGTTTATAAATCAGAACGCAGGCTCTTAAGAGTGGCTTTTTCTTACGATATTTATTCGAATTAAAATTAAAAATCTGCTTTGGTAACCGTTGGATATAAATCATATAAAAATAAAACCATGAAAAAAAAGTAACATTATATTTTTGAATAAATAAAGCAATTTTGGTAAGCTTAATTTGATTAGAAAAAAATTACTCGTCTATAAGCTGTTTGAATTAGATAAATCTTAATCTTATTGCCCGTAATTTCCGACTAAAAATGTTGTCAGTATAAAATGATAAAATCAAACACCATTATCAGATTCGGCGTACGTCGTGTCTAGAATATAACGAAGTTGGATAGGGATGTTAACTTTTTCCCTTTCGAATTTCTTTAGCCAAAAATCTGAAACTTGGAAATATGTTATTAGATACCTAATATGTTTGTTGTATCCCAAAAGGCCGGTTGACCTCTGGTGTTGATTGAAACCCGTCGTCAGCAATGGATTAGCCGTAGAGTGGTTTAAATACTACTATACAAGTTTAGTCCTCCTCTTTAAAACATCAACAAAGAAAACAAAAAACACAGGCACACCCTAAGGAACTGAATTCATAATATAGTATCTAGAAAATACAATAATTCAAATAATTTTGCCTTTCGCCAGATACGGTTAATTATAATATCACTTTACTATCAAATGGGTTCACACGATAATGGCTTTTTATGATCACACAAAGTATGTGTGTACGAACACATTTAAATGCATTTTATAAGATCTTCACCCACTATTATGCAACCTTAGCTCAGCTTATTTTTAGAGGTTCCTTAAACTTCTTAACACTTAACCTACTTATTTCTAGCGCACAACTTACTCTTACTATGAATACTGTACAACTGGTTCAACCAGTCCGCCGATTGCACTTAGCATAACACTAATAAACTTTTATTCAATCTTCTGACTCAAATAAGTAATTCATTCCCGCACTTAATCCTAAATGTCACTCCCGAAACTGTTACTGATCTGTTTATATCCTTAAAGTTCTGAGTAAGAATTACACTTTCAGAATAATTCTTCTCAAATTTCCTGACATTATTTGCTCCAATACGTACTACAAAATATATTGGTACTAGAAATTAAAGTATCAACATACTCTACAGCACATTCCACTTTAACATCTGGCAAGCAAGTTCTAGCCTACTCTTCTTATTACCAACTACAAATACTGTTATCAATGAACTTAACGAAATAATTCCCGACTAAACAAACCGCTTGACATTTTTTTTTTACATGTAACCAAAGGTAAAAAAAAATGTAGAGATTGGAACCAAATGTTAGCTGAACCTGTTTCTATAACGCTAACTTTTTGTTTTTGCATCATTATAAAATCCATTTTCATCCTCCATCAAGGAGGATTTATTTAATATAACCTATTTCCTTTCTTACTTCAAATGACTCATTATTTTCGACGCTAATAGAGTAAGTAAAATTATCCAAATCTGTCTCCAACTTATTTCCAAGCCAGCAAGCTTGCAAGTTTAATATACTGTATATTTATCAAACTTTGAAAATTTCAATTAATCTCACCCACTCATACCGTCCATTTTACCTTTAAATTTTACATGCACTACCTAGATTAATTACTGAAATGTTGCTATTGTTAAGTCTTTATTACCAATCTAATCATACAGTATTGGCAAACTTTTTTAAAATTAAATATTCGATATTTCGTTCACTAAATTATAAATAAATGTACCATTCAAACTGTATTATCTGATGCTGATACTATTAAGCACTGGTATCCCAACTACAGTTGTATATCCTGGCTTAGTTACAAAGCTGTAGAACTACAGTTGTATACTCTGACTTAATTACAAACCTGTAGAGTTTTTTATAACATTTTCCTCGCTGTTTCCATAATAATCAGCAGAACTACCACTTATAACAAGAAATGTAACATAGAATTAATTAATTAATTTTCTACAAATTGGGTAAAATAATAGATATGTATTAAATTTTCAATGAAATGCACATTTATGTTCTGGAACTGAAACTGTTAAAATTCAACATTTTTAAGTCTACTCTAAAACCACGAACATACAAACACACATATAAATATAATTTCTTCCAAGGATATTACATTTTACTTTGTAATCTATTTTTAACTGAAATAGTGTGACATTTTAATCTATACTATAAGCTAGCTTGTGTTTCATACTTATTTGTTTATCCGTGACAAAAAAAATGAATTTCTGATCTCTTTTGACGATGAAAATTTAAGATGTTCACAAACATTTTACTTTATTTACTTTCTCATTTTTACGAATTTGACAACCATTTCAGTTTTTCGCCTTGGAGTTGCTTTAGTACTCGTGAATTACGACTACGCATGACAAACAAGTCGGCAAAATAAGTGGTTTGTTTTCGTTTTTTGAATTTCGCACAAAGCTACACGAGAGCTATCTGCGCTAGCCATTCCTAAGTTAGCAGTGTAAGACTAAAGAGAAGGCAGCTAATCATCACCACCCACCGCCAACTCTTGGGCTACTCTTTTACCAACAAATAGTGGAATTGACCGTAACATTATAACGTCTTAATGAGTCGAATGCCTAAGCCCACCTGGCAATTCTGGGCCAAAATAAGTGGTATTCTTTATACTTGCTATTATATTCTAGATGTGTTATGACCAAAAAAGGAATAGATTTTGTTACATATTACAATTTCAAATAGCCTAAAACCGAGTTGAATTTTAATTTAGAAGTGGATTAAATATAGAAATGTTTGCCATGAAAATTGATAGACAATATTTTAATACAAATATATTTTAATAGACAAACAATAGTACAATTTATATCAACAGTTATTTAAACTCTGAAGGCCAGCGAAATATTAGAAAGTAATAGATTTAAGAATTAATTTTAAAAATGTGTTCACTACAGATTTTTCCACTTACATTACTATTAGTTTTTTCTGTTTCATCTCATAATTAAAGGCGTGTTAGAAATAGCAGTTGTCTACACTACACGGTAAAAAGTATGTGGATACCTGACCATCACACCCACATGTGCTTATTGAACATCTCATTCCAAAATCATAAGCATTAATATGGAGTTGGTCCCTCCTTTACTGCTATAATAGCCTCCACTCTTCTGGGAAGGTTTCTCACTAGATTCTGGAACATGACTGCAGGAATTCGCTCCTATTAAGCCACAAGAGCATCAGTGAGATCCGTCACTGATGTCGGTCGAGAAGGCCTGGCTCTCAATCGGCATTCCAGTTCATCCTAAAGGAGCTTGATAAGGTTAAGGTCAGAGTTCTGTGCAGGCCAGTCAAGTTCTTCAAAAATAATATCGGCAAACCATGTCTTTATGGACCTCACTTTGTGCACGAGAGCATTGTCATCCTGAAACAAAAAATGGCTAAACTGCTGCCACAAAGTTGGAAGCACACAAATCTCTAGAATGTCACTATACGGTATTAAAATAAGATTTTTCTTCAGTGGAACTAAAGAGATTAGCCCAAACCATGAAAAATAGCCCTAGACCATTATTCCTCAGCCACAAAACTTCACAGTTGGCATTATGTATTCAGGGAAGTAGCGTCCTCCTGGTATCCGCCAAACTCAGATTCATTCGTCAGACTGCCAGATCACTAGTGATCGCGTTTTCACTGTTCCAGAGTCAAATGACTGTGTGCTTTACACCATTCCAGCCAACGCTTGGCATTGCGCATGGTAATCTTAAGCTTGTGTATGGATGCCTGACCATGGAAACCCATTTCATGTAGCTCCCGACAAACAGTTGTTATGTAGACATTGATTTCAAATACAGTTTGCAACTCGATTGTGAATGTTGTAACCATGGACAAACAATATCTGTGCATTACGTTCTTCAGCACTCGGTGATCTCATTTGTGAACTTGTCTGGCCTACCGCTTCGTGGCTGAGCTGTTGTTGTTCCTAGATGTTTCCGCTTCATAATAACAGCACTTACAGTTAACAGGGGCATCTCTAGCAGGGCAAAAATGTGATGAATTGAATTGTTGGAAAGGTGGCATCCTATGACAGTGCCACATTGAAAGTCACTGAGCTTTTCAGTACGACTCATTCTGCTGCCAATGTTTATCTATGGAGATTGCATGGCTGTATGTTTGATTTTTTGCACCAGTTAGCTGAAATAGCCAAACCCACTTATTATAAAGCGTGTTTACATACTTTTGACTGTGTAGTGTATCTCTTGTCTTCCATAAAAAATGCTCAGTAAGATTTTCATTCAATACCAGAACCCATCAGTTGGGCTGACCGATGAAGGACTGTATGAAGCGATATTTATGTATGCAGTATAATACTTTGAAAGTTTTAAGCTCAGAGAGCCAATTGGAAAACCGATTACTGAAAAGAAGGATGAGCTATGAATATTAATTGCACAAGGTTTAACATAACGATTACTTTAGTGAGATAATAAGAAGTCTTTTGAGGTCCTATGTCTTACATAATAAATTTGGATTAAAGAAAAATATTTGTGCACTCATTATCTTGAGATGAGTATCCTGATTTTATAATTATGTATATTACGTGTTTGTATATAAACGACAAGCCAGTAACAGACTAAATAATGTTGTAACGTGCGTGTTTACGTTTTTCTTATGGCAAGGCCGCATCGGACTATTTGCTGAGCCCACCAAGGCGTTGAAAATCTATAGACTTACCGCTGTACTAGCAGGGGGCTTAATGTCGTAACAAAATTGGGAACGAACATGTAGATCGATCTCAAGAAATGACAAAAATATTTACGTATTTAAGCTCAGCAAAAGTAAGATACGAGATCTGCTTGATAATGGGTAAGTATCATGGATTAATTATATATATAAATATTTCCTTTAATACAATTTTAAGAAACAAGCAATATCAAAGAGAACATTTATCATATCTAACGATGTTGTTTTGAATTAAGCACAAAGCTACACAAGGGGCTATCTGTGCTCTGCCGACTACGGGTATCGAGACCCGGATTTTAGCGTGCAAGTCCGCAGACATACCGCTGAGCCACTGGGAGGCCATATCTAACGAAAAATAAAGGTACTACTTTTATGCTTCAGATTAAGTCAAAGAACAACGTTTTACGTAGATAATTACGACTTAGCTGGCTGAACCAAATTAATGACGTTGTGCCAAGGATCTGTTGGTTATTTGTTTGCTTATTGATTTCAGCGTAAAGCTTTTTTTTTTTTAATTTTGCATAAAGCTACTCGAGGGCTATCTGCACTAGTCATCCCTAATTTAGCAGTGTAAGACTAGAGGGAAGGCAGCTAGTCATCACCACCCACCGTCCACTCTTGGGCTATTCTTTTACCAACGAAAAGTGGGTTTGACCATCACATTGTAATGCTTCCACGGCTGAAAGGGCGAGTATGTTTGGCACAACGGGAATGCGAACCCGCGACCCTCAGATTACGAGTCACACGCCTTAACACGCTTGGCCATGGCGGGCCAGTGTAAAGCTATACGAGGTGCTGGATGTGCTGGAAGTCCTTGATTTTAAGGTGTAACGTTATAAGATTATTTGGAATTAAGCACAAAGAAACAGAAAGAGCTGTCTGTGCTCCGTCTACTACAGCTATGAAAACCGGGTTTCCAGAAGTGTGAGTTCACAGACATACCACTCTGCTATTAGTGGGCAACATTATCAAAAGGGCGGGTAGTCAACAACTCCTATCAACAAATCTTGGGATATCTACTTTTTAAAATGGAATACAGGAATTTGACTGTCATTTTGACAACACATCTACTGTTTTAAAGTCCAGATATGAATATTTTTTTTCTAGCGGTGACAGATCGTATTCATAAAGATGAGCTAAACAATTTAGAACTCAGCCTGTACTGTAACAAATAGCCTTGTTTTTAAAATAATTTCATTTGGAATGAAAATTTTATTCTTTATCAGATCGGTAGTAGCTTTTATAATTTTGTTAACCTTTGAGTAACTTATATATGTAAGCATTTTAATAATGGTATAAAGTAAAGCATTCGTTGGGTGTTTTAGAATACTATTTTGTAACTAGTATTATGATTTTCCATGTGTTAATTTTTTAATTTTCTAAATATTTGAAATAAACATTGATTGTTTTTTTTTTAATTTCGTGCAAAGCTACTCGAGAGCTATCTGCATGAGCCGTCCTTAATTAGCAGTGTCAAACCAGAGGGAATGCAGCTAGTCATCACCATCAACCGCCAACTCTTGGGCTACTCTTTTACCAACGAATAGTGGGATTGACCGTAACTTATAACGCCCTCACGGCTAAAAAGGCGAACATGTTTGGTACGGTGGGAACTCAAACTCGCGAAATAAACATTGAAGGAAACCGCTTCAACAGTTAGAGATTGTATCTTAAGATGTTTCATCAAACAGATTAATGTGAATCTTTCGAAAACTAAAACAAACTTGTAATTCTTGATAACGAGAAACCCACTTGAATAAAAATGTATCTCTGAACGGCGGGTATGGGTATTAGCACTTTTATTGATGAGTAGAGAATAACGTTTCGATTTTTCAAGGTCATCTTCAGGTAAAGAAAGAGAGAGTTTGCAAGTGATCATTGGCGGGCAAATGTCTTATAAACGAGAGTATAAACGATTACGGTATTTTATGGGGCGTTGCAGTTGGATGTAAAACTATTAATTACTATAGGTACAAAGGTGTTGCTTTATATTGGTTTAATTTTGGTTTTAGTTGCTGTCTAAGCAGGATATCTTTGATTTTGCGTTCGTTTATATTTGTTTTCATTCTTAGTACCATTCTTAACCTCAGGGAAGTTTTCTATAAACACAACATAACCATAGAAAACTCACAGATACATTGGGGAATGTTTTGTTATAGAAAGAAACCACTATAAATATTTCTTAAATATCGGATCAAACATTTTACTTTAAGACTCAACTTATTATATAAGCATATAAAATTTTATATGGAAGCATATTGCTTGCCGATAAAAGATCTTTGGAAAATTTAAATTTCATTTCAGAAACTTTCGATGTTTCCTTTTTTTAATTTTAAATTAAAATTGGAAATAAAAAGTTTTACATATTGAATTGGGTATATTAACAATCTGAATCAATAACACAGTAGATCTTTGAAAAAAAACGAACAATTTTTCTAAGAATATCATTGAGTCTACATTGGAAGGAAAAGAAACTTCAATTAACTTCATGATGGAAAGGCATCCACGTGGAAACGCAAGCATTCATATCCTACAGGGTATTAAACATAATAACACTGAATACCCTATAGCTTATTTATTTTTCGTTTAAGTTACGAATAAACCTTGGAAAATACCTTATATTTGGCCCACGATTGCCTATAATACCTTTCACGTGCATCAAAGTTAAACAAGGAACGACTTCTAAAAACTGTAGATAGAGGGCACGACTTTTAAGAATTACAGTTAGTTTTGTTTGAATTTCGTATAGAGCTATACGAGGGATATCTGCATTTGACATTTCTAATTTAGAAATGAAAGAGTTTTGTTTGTTTTTGAATTTCGCACAAAGCTACTCGAAGGCTATCCGTGATAGCCGTCTCTAATTTTGCAGTGTAAGACTAGAGGGAAGGCAGCTAGTCATCACCACCCACCGCCAACTGTTGGGCTACTCTTTTACCAACGAATAGTGGGATTGACCGTAACATTGTAACGCCCCTACGGTTGGGAGAGCGAGCATGTTTGGCGCGACCGGGATGCGAACCCGCAGTCCTCAGATTAGGAGTCGCTCGCCTTTACACGCTTGGTCATGCCGGACCAGAAATGAAAGAGAAGAGTGTGGTCAAGCGTTATACTATGATGTTTTAAATGAAAGAGAAAAGTGTGGTCGAGCGTTATATTATAATGTTTTAAATGAAAGAGAAGAGTGGGATCGAGCGTTATATTATAATTTCTTCGCGGCCGAAAAAATGAGTATGTTTGAGGGGATGGGGAATCAAACCCACGATCATCAGATTGCCAGATAAGGGCCCCAACCACCTGGACATGCTGAACCAATTGTATATAGTCTTTCTTTGAATACAATAAACGTTGCAGATTAAAAAAAACAACAAAAAAAAACATCACAGACGACTTTCCATTAAGTCCCAATCTATAACGGCGTATGCTGACAAGTATTTTAATGTCAAAATACGTGGGCTGTGTTTTTAAGAGGCAAGATAATGTAATTTACGAATTCACTTTGCACAACTGTAAATATTTGGAAATTCTTATAAAATGAGAATGCTGCATATTCACAGTTTCTTAATCAACACGAGTAATGGGAATACATTGGATAATGTTTTTTAAACGAACATTCTGCAAATTTTTGGTTCGTAAATTTGATTATTTCGAACGTTGATGATTGAAGCTCTGGTTTGGAAGACTTTTTTTTTTCTTTTTTAAAGATAAAAATTATACATATTTTCATATATTAATTCAAACTTCTTAATTTTTCTAGGATGACGAACTATCTAAATTATTTATAAATATGTATCAAGGGGCTATAACGAATTCTGTACTATATTTTTCACAAGTAATAAGTCACTTGTAATATTTCCGTCTTATAACAAATACATTTTTTTTCACATTTATGGAGTAAATATGAAGCTGCTATCAGTGAAGGAAGTTAATTAAGCTTAAAGTGAACGAATCTTACGTGTTAAGGAGAATCTTCTAACTAAAACGTTCTGCTATCACTATCCAGGAACTTTTCTTGATATTTGATGAACATTTAGAATAATGCACAAAGCTATACAAAGGGCTGACTATCTGTGGTCTGCCCATCACGAGTACCGAAATCTGATATCTAGTGGTGTGAGTCTGAAGACATGCTATTGTACCAGTGGAGGGCTTCATACAGAAATTTCATTACAAAAGTTTAAATGTTTTTATATAGTATGTAATTCAGAAGACTCTAAAGTGTAACCTAAGCTCCTGCTAAAATACAGAAATAAAGATATGTTATAAAATAAACAATTTAACGCAGACGGTCGAGTATTTTACTGTGCCATATTTTAAGTACAGTATATGAGATATTTTAACTTTTTCTACTGACTATTTTCGTCTCTCAACGTTTCTTCGTGCACAGAATAACCATAAACAAACAAGTATGGTTTTATAGTAAATTTATCAAGTGTTTTCTTTATTTCCCATCCACAGTTCATTCAACTTTTGTAATGTCTATGTTGGTTGTAATTCCTTTTATTTTCCCCACAGAATCACTAATAAAAATTAAGAATTTTTTTCTTACTTCACAGACTGTGAATCACTTTTTCTAATCAGTTTCATATTTGTATTCCCATTTTTTACGCTAACTTTGTTTTGCAGCTCTCTGTCTGGGTTTCCGAGATCTGCACTATATATTTTTGTCATATAATTCAGTCAGTTTTGTGGAGCATTTACAAACTTTTTAGTGCAATCAAATCAATTTTAATCTGTGATAGTAAAACGCTAGAGGGCACGAACACTCATGGAGATTTTGAAACAAATGACAAAAGGATCTATTTTACTGCAAATTTCCTAGTTTGTTGTCATGCAACACTACTTTATTAAATGTGTCCTCACCTTTGTGTACAGTATATTTCTCGAATTTTTAAACGTAGAATGAAAATATAAAAGTGAAAAATTATGTATGGTATACCCATGAAGTAAAATGGAAGTTAAGATACAACTTCTCTTAAGTTACATAAAAATCGTTATTGGATGTAACAAATACAAGTAATGTTATGATATCTTTTTGGAATGGAAATCATTTAATCTGATGTAGGGTTGATAAAAGTCGTATTTTAGACAACTCAAGAACACAAATCTCACGGATTTTTGTATGAAAAAACATTAAATACGTACACTGCATTTTGTATTGGTCATTATTTTCGTAACATCTTCAATAATGCTGGGCACAGCACTTTTACAGAGTTTGTTTGAAATAAATTTCAAATCTCTAAGCTGTTCATATAAGCTGTCTTTGTTACGGTAAACATAGTTACAGAGTATTTAATTAAACTTATGGTATCTCAAGTAAAAGCCTACAACCTCATTAGATTTCGAAATATGCTTCTCGACGTACTATGCTTTACTGATGTTTGAAAACGGTTTGATTAAGTTTAGTCCAAGTTTAAAGTGTTTTCAAATATATTTTCCATATGATTTTGTGTATTTTGTACTCTGAAATGTTTCAGGTTAAAATACATTAATTTGCTAGTTTTATTTAATCTTCGTGATGATAATGGCCTTAAATACGAGACTGATGATTCATCTCCATTTTAATAAAATTATATTTACTAATTCTTTAGTACCAAAATCACTTTAGCCCGTCATAATTTCTGTAGCTCAAACAAGGTCAGCCTCATTAGTTATCCATGAAAGTCCACGGTATATTAAACACTCCTTTTAGATATATATTTTTGAATTTGCGTTTTTACTGCCTAAATGAACTTTGAAGAGAGCTGTTTCTTTCTACAAGATTATGGTTACCACCACATATGTTTTATATTGCAACCATAATTTACCACGATTCTTTGTATTATTCTTTCACGTAATTTCATTTTCCACTTATTTCGCAAAGAATAAATGTGAAATCGAAGTTTGTTTTATACTTTTTATCTGATCCCTCAGGTTCACTCATGCAACAAATTTGTGCATTTATTGCAAGCGAATTATACACCACAAAATACATGGATATGAATTTAACATTTTCTTTTCAATGCTTGTATAAATGTGAAAATGGTTAATTATTTTAGCATAAAAAGAGAAAGGAAAGCATATGATGGCTTACGTTTGCTCGTATTCTGTATAGTTCGTGGTCTTAAACATTATTAACACTTCATGGATAAAAAATAAGAACAACAGTAACAAAATTATGCAGTTAGATCCTATGAAGGTAGCATAAATTATCATATTTGTAAATAATTTAATATGTAAATAAAGGTTTATAAAAATTAATAGATGCGAGAAAAGAATGTTCAGCATTTAGAATGGTTTTCTAAAGGCTCAAGTAGCTATAAACAGACTATTTCGCACTTATAAATATTGAGTAACAGTCGATTTCTCAGTTTCAGTTTTTGAATAGCATCTTTGTGCTCTTTGAGATGGACTGATAAGTTACCTCCAGTTGGTCTGATAAACGTTTATTGCACAAGCATTTAATTTTTTAAAATATGTATTTTCATGAACTGTGTAAAAAAAAAGGAGAATGTATCCAATTTATAAATAATACAATTTTAATGAACTACACAAGAGTAACTTTACGGATTTACAACTCTAAAATTTGGAGTTTGATTTCTCGCTGTGGCTCTGCTTCAATAAAAAAACAAACGCAAACAAAATCTGTAATCAGAGGATTTTTATTTATTTTTTGAATTTTGAATTTTGTGCATAGCTACACGAGTGCTATCTGCGCTAGCCGTCCCTAATTTTGCAGTGTGAGACTAGAGAAAAGGCAGCTAGTCATCATCACCAACCGCCAACTCTTGTGCTACGAATAGTGTGATTGTCTGATACATTATAACGCCCCACCTGGCTATGCCGGGGCCGAATCTAGAGGATAAATTATTTGAAGGTGTTTTATATTTTGTGATAAGATTGTGGTTATGCTTTAACCAAAGTTTACTTGCTATATTTCTTGGTTGCACAAAATAATTTGATCAGCATAACCAGGTGGTTATTAGATTGTGGTTATGCCTTAACCAAAGTTTACTTGCTATATTTCTTGGTTGCACAAAATAATTTGATCAGCATAACCAGGTAGTTATTAGATTGTGGTTATGCCTTAACCAAAGTTTACTTGCTATATTTCTTGGTTGCACAAAATAATTTGATCAGCATAACCAGGTGGTTAAGACACTCGTAAATTGAGGGTCGCGGTTTATAACCCTGTTACACCAAACATGCTTACCTTTTCAGCCATGTGGGTGTTATATTATAACGGTCAATCCCACAATTTGTTGGTAAAAGAGTAGCTCCAGAGTTAGCTGTGGATTATTATGATTAGCTAGTTTCGCTCTAGTGTTACACTGCTATATTAGGGAAGGCTAGCGCAGATAGCCCTCGTGTAGCTTTGCGCGAAATTGAAAACAAACCCAAACCAAAATAATCAACGTTTTGTTTTGATTAATTTTTCAAAACACAAACTTGTGAATTTCTGGTAACACAAACTTGTGAATTTCTGGTAACACGAACTTGTGAATTTCTGGTAACACGAACGTGTGTATTTTTTTAGTTTATAATCAGTTAATATTCAAAACACGCATTATGTGTTACATACGTTTTAATGCCACTGTCACTCTTTAAAAACAAAGGACATTTACAGCTATACGTTATCGTAATATAATCAACTCTACAAAAAGCCGATTAGATTCTTAAATTGCTCAATTTTAAAAATGAAATTAATTTTGCTAAGCTTTATCAATGAAAAAATATGTATGTTATTTAGAGAACAAACAGGGCTGATACTTAAACCATTTTGTATGAGTGAAAGGTTAGCATATTAAAAAGTTTGATGTGCGTCATCCTAATAATTATATAAATACTGTATAAAAATATAGATTTCTCATGCTTTATGTATTTTTCTCCTTATTCAACTTGCAGAGACCTTTTCCGAATTATTAGTCCTTTATGTGTCAGTTTTCTTATTTGTTTCTGACAGGCATTTGTTTACTGTGATGATTATTCTGTTCCCCTGTATTGTGATCTTATTATATCGGTTGATACCATCAATGCCGAAGTACGTTACGACACCAATTCTTTATTACATGCATGTATTAAATAAAAGCTCATTTACAGATATATTTAAGACATTTTCAGTATATCATTTCATTATCCCGGACTCTGCAAACATCTCGTCCGTAGTTTTCCTTTGTTAAATAACAAGATTGTAGACATGAATTTAAAAACCAAACAGAAGTAGTAGCGCAACATTAAAGCTGATGCATTTGTTGAATGTCCAGTTAACTCCAATGTCAAATGTCACCAAGTGTTTCAAGCAAGTCTCCTGTGTAGAAGAATACATCACAATAAGTTAATTCTTAGGGAAATTGTTGGAAATGTACAATGCCTTCATGAATGAGATCACTGAGCGAATAGAGAGCTATTGTGAGAGACGTGTCTAGCTCCTTGAATGGTCCAAAAAAGTTTAACAGCAAAATATATCTAAGAATGCAACAGAAAAATATAAAAATGCTAGAATAATTCTAGCCTGAGAGTACAATGTTGTAAACCCGCTGAGTGATGAATACACCTTCTTTCATTTCAGAAATACTGAGGTTATAAAGATGGTAAACAAATGCGTGGATCTCTGAAAAATATACCACAACTGGCTACTAATGTGTACAGTGCTTACCAAAATGGTATTAATGTTGTTAGTTAAGCCTTTTATCGCCAATTACATGTCCAGCTATTAAAGCTATTGAAGCTATTTAAATGACATGTAAGAGATCGTTCCCACAAGTTAAATCAAACAACGAATAAAATCTACAACTGCCTTACTAAAATCACGTGAATGCATTCTGGTCATTGTAAGTAGAGATGTTCTCTAAGTCTCTGAAACACCAAATTAATCAATAATTTGTTTCAGGAGAGTGAGGAGGACCATTTCATACTAGTATCGTAACCTGTATTGAATACGATGATAATTTAAATACAAATGTTTTTTTTCTGAATTAGAGAAGTCACCAAATGTATTCAGTATGTTATTTACTTTGTTCTAACTTGAGCGGTTGAAACCATTATTTATGTCTGCTATATTTTTCATAGTAATGTGTGTAAATGAGGAAGTTATGTGGTATGAAATTTCTCGACATTAACGCTTGAGGGTAATTATTTTTATTGCTTTCAGTTAATTCACTGAGACGTTATACATATTGTCTTTAATAATTAAATTTTAAAGTCACATGATTAACGAAATAATTATCTTTTCCTCTCATTTATTTTACTTCCTACTGCTTGTTTACCAAAACGATTTTAAGAAAGCGTAAATATAAACTGTAGGCTGTGGGATACGAAAGCTGACCATTAACTCATAAAATTGAAAGTTCAATTCTGATTAAAATACCTTTTAAAATTACTGTAAATTTTAATTATGATAAAAAAATGAGATTATTATGGGTACAGAACTGATAAAACGGGTATGTAGAATAGTAAATGTTTTATGTCGTTTCATAAACGTCGTAAATTGGTTATTCGTTTTTAACGCTAGTGAAGTTTAAACTAAGTTAATACTGTAGTAACTGACCAGGTAAATGCTTAAACGTCTTCTTACCTCATACATACCTGAAACTCTATGAACTATGACCCAGTTTTATGCTAATATACTATAACGAGAAAATTCAGCGTTTGATTTCTTGCATTGAACAGCTTGTCCAATGTGGCTTTTCTTTAACAAACAAAAAATTTAAGTGTAATTATTCACTAGAAAAGTGAGTAATTACTTAGAATTACACTGTAAGTCCGTAACTACCTTCCAGAGCAAGTAGAACGTTATTCAAACTGTTTTTATTCTATAACTTTTACTCGTACGAAACTTAAAAAAAACAACAACTTTGTAAATAAAAATAGTGGTCTATTTCTAGTAGTATAATACCTTATTTGAGGAAATTTATCCATTTGATTTCTGGTTTAGTTTTATTATACGAAAAAATGTCATTTTGATCTATGTTGTTGAATCATTTTCCAAGAGGTCTATTTGTTGTTAAAAAAAGTAGCCCAAGAGTTGATGGCAGGTGATGATGACTAACTGCCTGTGTCTCATTGACACAGCGGTATGTCAGCGGACTTTCAACCAGATTCCAATACCATTGTTGGGCGGATTACCGATAGCCCATTGTGTAGCTTTGAGCTTAATTACAAACAAACAAAGAGGCAAAACAAACTAGTGAAAACCATCGAGTCTTTCATTGATAAATTAGGGACGCTAACGCATATAGCCCTCATGTAGTTTTGAGCGAAATTCAAAACAAAAAAATCACTTCTCATGCGTTATACAAGCATCTTACATTTTTAAATGTTCGCTTAATCTTTTTAACTGCTAACAAATTTTTAGTTACTTATTTTTTAATCTTTTCCTCAAGTTATTTCATAACTTTTTAATCACGACCACAATATGAGATGCAATTGTATTGTTGATTTGCCTGTAACATTTTGTCCAAAGAAAGTAACTTTTTCGTAATAACTATGATACACACTCTTTTGTAATTAATTAAAATTCAAAATTGCTCAAGACGTTTTTCGGGGAAAATATCTCTGTTTTTAGAAGCCAACTTTATGTACACATAGATGGCGAGAGAACGTGCCTTGACTGATCAAGCAAGAGCAACAGAGTATCTTGTCTACATTATGTTCCCCACAGGGAATCAACCCTAGATTTTAGCTTTGTAAGTCCGTAAACGTGTCACTAAACCTCTTGGAACAGGAACAGTATCGCCTATAACACCGACCCTTTCAAACGTGTTACTTTCGCGCTATGAAACGTCTGAGGCTTGACACGTGTCTCGTGAGAAGGAAACCCACGATGCAAGCAGCTGTTATGATGTAAAAAAGCGTAATATGCTAAATATGTAAGATAGCTAATGTGTTATTGTTATTATGATTTACAAAAGTATACGAAGAAACTGTACAGTGCTTTTGACAAACAATAAACTAATGTCAGAGGTATATTTGAAATATGTGTACTTTATTGATGTGCTCCTCGTGTAAAGAAAATGTAATACTATGAAATGTGATCCATGTACTTTTATTAAAACTTGTATAACGATAAAATTAAGGTGTGTAAAGAATCACTGTTCAGAGTGGATAATAGTATTATGTTTAGAATATGCAATTTTACGGCTTACGATAAGTTCAGTAGGTGTAAAGTATCTGTAATATGTAGTTTACATTACAACTGGATAAATAACATTCATAGTAATGTGGTGCAGTTAGTGTGACAAAGAAATGTTAAAGACATTTAACAGTGAACTTTAAGGATGTACAGCAATGAGATATATGAAGTGAATTATTTATGTGGTTATACACAGCTCAGTACCATTGAATATGCTATTGTCGTTATTATTTTCAGTTAAGCATAAAGCTGCACAAGGGGATATCTGTACTCTGTCAAACATGAGTATCGAAACTCGGTTTCAAACACTGTAAGCCTGCAGACATGTCGCTGTACCACTAGAGGAATCATTAGATGTACAGAGCGAACACTAGTGTAAAATAATTAGATGTTTAAGCAGAATCCGATTTGGATTCATAAAGACACAGGAAAATTACTTTTATGCCAGCCTTACAATGACTGTAAAACCTATAATATTTACTAGCAATTTTTTTACAAAATCAAACAAAAATATATTGTACTTATTTTCTCATTTACAATTCAACATTTATTACTTTTATCATTGACGTATGAACATACATAGACGCAAAATTACAAAAGTTTAAACATATTCACGCATAAATAATTTGAAAAGGGAAAATTAATTATCTGTTTATCGTTCATCTCTTTTTCATCGATGTCGAAGCACAAGCTATTCTAAGGAAACTGAGTACCCGATTAAACCCATTCGAAACAGTGCTAACAAAAGTATTTCAGTGTTTTTCGATTGACTACCAGTACAGTTCATCTCGTTACACGTGGTGTACAACACTTTTAAGATATATTTTATATAAATACATAGCATGAATAACAGGCTAATATACAGGTCTATAATAATTGGTCAAACATGATGCACGATAATTTGATAAAGAAATACGTGATAACTAGGTGTACAAAATACATGATAACTTATTACAACCTATATCGAGGGAGTGTAGTAATGAAAATGTATTGTTTTGTTGAATTTTGCGCAAAATCTATTCGAGGGCTACCTGTGTTTGTCATATCAAGGTTAACAGTGATAGACTAGAGGAAAAGCAGCTATTCAACATTACACACTTCCAACACATGAGATACTCTTTTTACCAACGAATAGTCTGATTGATAATCACATTATAATCCCTCCCTGCCTGAAAGGGTATGTTCGGTGATGGGGTTTCGAGTAGCATTGCGCGAAATTGAAAAAAAACAAACATCCAGCCAACGAACATACGTAGTCATAACTCATGTTTGTAATATGCTACTGGGCAATTCAAAGTTATAACGTTGTTATCAAAATTAGGTTATAATTTTTTCTTCTCAAATTTAATACTATACGGAACGAAAATCTGAATATGTTCGAAGTTTTCTATTTTTATTTCGTTAAAATATTGTACACCGTTTACGTTTATAATATGCCATTAAAGTAACTCAATATTGATGAAAAATTATAGGTTCGTTGTGATTCATATACCAAAAATAAAATGCATCATATATTCTTAGTTCATATTTCAGTAACTCTGATGAAGAGTATGAAAACATGCGATTTATGTTAATCTAGTTAGATACTTTGGATATGGTTAGCAAATTAGGCTTTGTTGTACAAAAAAAAATACTGATAAATTATAAATGTGTAGTGTTGTGTTTCTTATAGCAAAGCCACAACGGGCTAACTGTTGTGTCCACCATAATTTGTTTTTTAATTTCGCGCATAGAGGCAATAGATGGAATGGAAACATCGTTTAAATTTAACAATGGTTCATTTATATTATTGTTATATTCAAAGATTACATTGTGACAGAAGCAAGTGTCTATTTGTCTAAATGATTTCCCTTTTTCACCTTAAAAAGTGTTAACAAACATGTTTTTATCATATGGGCAAAACAAAATTGGGAGATTTATTCGTACTGAACGACATTTTTTTCATATTTTGAAATGAAGTTGCTAAACAGTTTGGTAGTTACTGCTCTAAAAGGCGAACATTACAAATTGTATAAAATTAACTTTTGTTTGTTTTTATTTTTCTTCAGTCGTTTGCAAAGATTATTCTATTGCATTTTGAGATATTTGCACACAGGACCTTTTCATATCAGTAAGCTAAAGCCCTTCGCTAGTACAGCGGTGAGTCTACGGACTTACAACTCTAAAATCAGGAGTTCGATTCCCCTCGGTAGACTCAGCAGACAGCCCGATGTGTCTTTGCTATAAGAAGACACAAACAAGTAAGGTGAAATATCTGTTATTACGTTGAAAAGTGAACTAAAATTGCTTTTATGTGCACATTTAAGGTAAAGATGGTTATTAAATTTATTTTGACTGGTTTGGTTTCTTTTGAATGTTGCGCCAGCCGTCCCTAATTCTGCAGTGTAAGACTTGATAGAAAACAGCAAGTTATCACCACCCAATGCCAACTTTTGGGCTACTATTGTACCAACAAATAGTGGGATTGACAGTCGCATTATAACGCCCCGACAGTTGAAAGAGCGAATATGCTTAGTGGGATGGAGATTCTAACCTGCGACCCTCAGATAAAGAGTTGAGTTATTTAACCACCTGGCCATGCCAGGCCATTTATTTTGACACACATATACATGTGTGTGTGTTTTTTCATATAGCAAAGAAAAGCCACATTGGGCTGTCTGCTGAGCCCACAGAAGGGAATCGAACCCCTGATT
This sequence comes from Carcinoscorpius rotundicauda, assembly GCA_011833715.1. Lineage (NCBI taxonomy): Eukaryota > Metazoa > Arthropoda > Merostomata > Xiphosura > Limulidae > Carcinoscorpius > Carcinoscorpius rotundicauda. The sequence goes on from CM022392.1 coordinate 28,791,727, forward strand.
TTAGCATGGTAAATCCGGAGACATACTGCTGTATTAGCGAGGGGGCCACATATATATATAATGTGAAAATACAATATTTTTATTATAAATATACCAGCCAACAAGTGTATGATAACTACAGCAGAACTATAACGAAACATTATAAATTTACAAAAAAGTACAGATAATGTCATTTTAAAGATATACATATAATTGTGAAACATGTTAATATTAGGTCATTCTTTAAGTAATGTCCGATTTTAAGTTTAGAAAAAGAGAAAGAATTTCAAACGCTTTTAATGTTATTTAGTTAATAATGTATGTTTCAATATTGTTAATCACTTCCTGCTAACGATTCATAAGCTTCTGAATGCCACTTCTATAAAAATCTTGAGGTTTAGAGGAAAAAAATGTAGAGAGGGTAGTTTTGACATTTTTATGCGCTCCAGGCTCTTTCACATCAAGACAGTTCTGCAAACTTCGAAATAGATGATAAGCAGATGGAGCAAGGTCTGGAAAATAAGAAGGCTGTGGAAGGTTTTTCCAGTCTATCTCTTCAATCTTTGCAGATGTGATCCTTGCTATGTGGCCGTGCATTATCCTAGTGTAATACAACATCTTTACGATTGATCAAAGCAGGCATCTTTTCTTTCAGTGCAACGTTCAAGCTCTCTAACTGTTGACAGTAGAAGTCTGATGTAATCGGTACATTGAGTGGCAGCAACTCAAAGTGGATCACACCTACAATATCCCACTAAACGCTTAACAAGACTTTCCTAGGGTGGAGATCCATTTTGGATGTGCTTTAGCTGGTTTACCTGCACTGAACCATTGCCTGCGACCCCTAATATTTTAATGATATATCTATTTCTCATCTCTAGTCACTAATCCGTCCAAAGAAAGGGAAGTTACATTCATGAGAATGCATAGAAATGCAAATGTCCACTCTTGCTTCAACGTTGGCTTCTGTCAAATCATGAGGGACTCATTTTCCAAGTTTTGACACCTTTCCAAGCTGTTGCAGGTGACGGTGAACTGTTGAGTTGGTTCAGTTAAGCTTATGTGCTAGTTCTTCAACTGGTGAATATTGTGCAGCCAGCAGCAAGTCATTATTAAATTCAACAGGACGACCTGAACGTGGTGCCTCACTTAGTCACCTGATCTAAACTTCTAAAACTACCTTCGATATTTTCTTTCATTGAGAAACTTCGCACCAAAACACCTTGAATGCTTCGTGTAGTTTCTGCCACACTATTGCTTTTTTTAAAACTCGTAAAGCATTATATGCCTAATATGTTCTTCAGACACATTCATCTTAATAAGGGTTTATTTGATTAAAGGTTTGAAAAAAATGGAGTTGGATTAGTTTCTTTACTTGACTGAACATTTTCATACACGTTCTATTACATATTTTAGTCATTAAAGCCTTCTACAAAGACAGAAATGACGATGCATAATCTGTATTAAATGTTCTGATATAACTAACAGGATGACCTGATATATATATATATATATATATGTAAATGTTAGCGTGAGATGATTGTCAGAAGTTCGCCCGGTATACCTAGGTAGATGGCTAAAGCACTCGACTTGTAATCTGAGGGTTGCGGGTTCGACTCCTCGTCACACCAAACATGCTTGCTCTTTCACCCGTGGGAGCGTAATAATGTGACGGTCAATCCCATTATTCGTTGGTAAAAGAGTAGTCCAAGAGTTGATGGTGATGACTAGCTGCCTACCCTCTAGTCTTACACTGCTAAATTAGGGATGGCTAGCACAGATAGCCCTCGTGTAGCTTTGTGCAAAATTCCAAAACAAACAAGCACAGATAGCCCGCGAGTAGCTTTGTGCGAAATTCCAAAACAAACAAACAATATCTCCGAAACAAATAGTTAGAGGAAAATATTTTTTTGGAAAAGGTTTGTTTTTACGGATGATATAAAATGTTATAATTGTATCTTTGGTAGAAATGATGTTACGTTTTTTATGTATGTAGACTAAACACAACAGAAAGACACAGATAACAGCTTATATAATTTATTACAATAAACTATTATATATGTAACAGATATAAAATAAGTTATATAATACAATGACAGATATTCAGTTTCAACCTTCAAAATTAATTACAATACAAAATGGTACTGGCCTGTGTCTAATAATATGATTAGAATGAAAGTCCAAAATTCTAGATCAGAAATCCAAAATTCCAGTCTAGGGTGTGAATTTGGTCCCACGAAGAAATTCCGAAGTTTGCTCCGGTCTCCCCTAAACAGTCCTGTACGTGTTTACTTTCAGTATAACCACTAATTCGAATGAATCGTAAAGATTGATGAAATAAAATCACAGCTTCTGTAGATCTAGCTCCAGTCACAAATCCAAGTTGAATAAACACACAGCAAACGTTGAAAATTTCTCAAACGAAGACACATCTCTTGAATCGAAAGTAAAAACGAATGACTGACTGATTTCTTTCTTTCTCGCGTCACCGTCTGTTTTTATACCAGTAGGCCTACTGTTTTCTCGAACAATCGCGTAACTTTCACAGAATTCCAGAGCAATCCGCGCATGTCTGTTTTTGCACGAGACTCGTCGTCTAGACACCAGGCTGACATGCAAATTATTTATAAACATATGATTGATCTACCTAATTATAGAAATTTCTAAATGTTATTTTAAATGAATAACAACATATGTTATTGGTTTGAACTTCAAAAACAATAATATAAACATGGAAATATAAATAATAGATATGGAAATCCAAACACAACACGACATTTACATGACATTTACATAACAAATGATATTTTATAAAATCCTGACCTTTCGTTTAAAATGTTCATGTTATAATAGTTCTTGAAAACGTTTATTTTAGGAAACGTATTTTATAAAAAAAAGTAGTTTTAATTTTATTTAAATGAAATATAGACTTTATCTTGTTAAATTGTTTTATTATTTACTAGTTTAATTGTTTATCCATTTAATGTTAATTATTTTTAGAATGTTTAAATTAGATGTAGTGTTTATATATGCGTATGCAGTTCGATTTTGTTAAATATTATGTCTGTTTCACTTATTTTTAAAATAGTCTGGCTAAATAACAGTATTAAAATTACGAAAGCGTTATCAACCAATTGGAATCCAGAATAAAAATAAATTATATTTTGAAGCCGGTGGTACTTGAAATGCACACGCATTTCTACATATTTACAATTGAAATTATGTAGTACTTTCAAGGGAGTACATGAATTATCACGAGCGAATAACATTATCACAGTTTTCCGTATATTTTTTTATTCTTATCAAAATAATTATTCCTGATATTTATATGTGGTGACTTTTATGTTTCAAGCACACAATCTTCTTTTTCTTTCATCGAACACGTGTGTTAATCTGTTTTAGTTATAGCTAAAATATATGTTACTTCTAAAATGTGATATTGCTATGATAAAATAGCATTACTTTATTGAGTGTATTAAAATGTATCCCATTAATGATGAAATAATAAATACTAAAATTTAGAATAGACGTCAAAGTAAATAATGTGCTATTACCAACATAAGACGCCTATTCCTGATTGAATGTTTTTCGATAAGCACTAATTTTATGTTTGTTTACATTAATTTAAAAAAATTCTAAAACAATGAGCATTACATATTTACTTGAAACAAAGCAAAGCAAAAGCTATTCAATTCTGTTCAAAATCTAATAATACTCTTGTGGTAACGTCATAAGCTATTTATGAAGGTAAAAATCAAAGGTCTACCATTTGTAACCACCCATGACCTTTTGAAAAGAATATTTTTATGCTAGTAGGCAAAATTCTGACAAAAACACATTGAGTAAGTTGAGACGTTTGTTTGTTTCAGATGTTCGCTCGAGGCGAAAAAACATTTGCTTGTCATTATCGTCTTCGAAATGAAAATGAAGACCACGAAATGTTATTTAGTTTTTTGTTTGACTAAAAAATGACAAGTTTAAGATATTCTTATTGATTTTTACACCATATCCTATTTCTTTTGAATAATCTACAAAAATTATTTTGATTTGTTTATTTGTTTATTGAATTTCTCTCAAAGCTACTCCAGAGTTCTTTGCACTAGACTTCCTTAATTTTGAGTTGACAGACAAGAGAGAAGACATGTCGTCACCAGCACCTTAACCCAAAACTTTCAGCTCCGCTAATTGAATGATAGAATTAAACAGTCACCAGTGTTACGCTGGCCAGGTGGTTAAGGCACTCGATTCGTAATCTAAGAGTCGCGGGTTCGAATACCCCTCGCATCAAACATGCTCCACCTTTCCACCGTGGGGTGTTATAAAGTGAAGGTCAATCCCACTGTTCGTTGGTAAAAGAATAGCCCAAGAGTTGGCGGTGGGTGGTGATGACTAGCTGCCTTTCCTCTGATCTCACATTGCTAAATTAGAGATGGCTAGCGCAAATAGTTCTTGAGTAACTTTGTGCGAAATTCAAAACAAACCATTATTACTTACTTTCATTCCCAAAATGCGAAGCGCATGTTTACCAAAACGTGGGACAAATTCAGAGTCCGACACATCGTGAAGGCAATGTTTCGGAATATTTATCAATAAAGCTTTGTGATATTTCAAAACATTGATTTCAGCAGTAAAGCTGGGAAAACGTGTTCATGAAAAACTCTGGAAACATTTGTCAGTTTAATTAATATTCAGTGCTTTTCTGTAAGTAAATGTTTTTAAAGTTAATTTTTTATATTATCTTGAGTCGCTTTGTTTAAATTTTGTATTTTACATTTGTGTTTTTTGAATCAAGCACAAAGCAATACAATGGGCTATCTGTGCTCTGCCCACCACGGGTATCGAAACCCGGATTTTAGCGTGTAAGTCCGCAGACATACCGCTGAGCCACTGGGGGGCATTTTTACATTTGTATTGGCTCTAAAAAATTATCTCGATCTGATGTTATTTGTCACGGAGTACTATTACATTTGAGTGTATTTTTTAGTTGTTTTCTTTAGCTATGACATAACAAAATTCACGCATTCGTAGTACTATGTTAATCTAAATGACATGTTTGTTTAATTTGTGAACAAATATTGCAGATATGGCAATTTCTTCGAAGCTACTCTTTATTCGATAGCTTGACTGTGTAAAGAATGTAATTTAAATTCCTCATTGGCTATCCTCAAGTTAAATGATAATTGTACTACAACTATTCATAAAATGCCAATTTTCAGATCTTCCTTATGATCATTCCCATTTGAAATTTTTTTATGTGTACTTCAAATAACTGACATCATATTATTAAGTGCTTTAACGTTTTATATTTTCAGGTTAACTGGTTTTATTGCAAATATAAGTTCGCTTAAAAATGGGAGAACAGGACATTTAATTTAGAGAATGATTTACATTTGAAAACTGTGTGAGAATTATATTTTCTGAGTGTTTCGATGGAATGTGTAAAAAACATTATTAGAAATACACACAGAAATTATGTAGACTTTCACAGATGAAGATATGATCACCTCTTCTGGATCAGAGTAGAAAATGACAGCTTTTTTTTTCTCTGAAAAATATCTCTGTCAATCCGAGCGCCATGAAAAACAAATAAAACTTTAAAATTATAGAGGTTCCAATCTGACAAGAAATCTCAGAAAAATGATTTGTATCTCTTCGTGACTGATCATTCTCTAACGTCATTTATTGATTAAAAATTCAGACATTATCCACTTGATCAGCGAAAGCGTTGAAATATCTGATTCTTTTGACATAGATGTGAGATGTTACCGCAACGTCTGCTAGGGAGGAGTAGATATTACCTGTATAAAGAATAAAGACACAAATGTAACTTGAATTAATCATTAGATATTTTCTTGACTAAGTGTCTCTGAAAAACTGTATAAAAGGCAATGAAAAGTTTTAAAAATTTGTTTATCAAAAGATGATGGAAAACATGATAAGCCCACAAGTCATCTTGTTACGACTTGAGATGCAAACTGGCGTAAACTAATTCCGGTTAAAAATAAATAAATAAATAAAATCATTAAACACATACCTAATCGCCAAATATGTCGACTAGAAAATCATTAGATCATTGAAAATAAAATATATATCAGACATTTATGTAATAAAGTGTGGTATTGGGTAACACAAGATAGAGTTTAGAGAAACTATGCAAAAGTTTTGAAATTTAACGCAGAGGTACGTTAATTAGTTTCTATTGGCTCAAAATGGAATTTGTGGAATATCACTTGGTCGCTATTTGACAGTTGTTTTATACACGCATAATTACAGAGAATATTCGAGATTCTATAGATGTAAACTTTCGTGTACCTTCAAAAGCATTCACGTGTTTCTAGGCAAACTTAAAGTAATTACGACGACAGCTACAATAATATGAGTCTAACCAGTACATGAAATCCACTGGAAAGCGATTTTTATGGTTAATTTATTCTGTTCATAAGTTAACTAAACTGTTCACTGTATGATTACGAGTAATGTTCGTGATCATTTATCTTACTTTAACTTAAATACACATTAAGAATTGAAATGAACTTGTAATGGCTCCCGCATAAGGCTAACAGCTTTCACTGAAAAGCAAAAGCAATGTGTGGAAATGCGCAGCACAAAACTGACAGTGTAAATATTATTTATATACGCACTTCAACGTCATATAAATAACTAAATTTATAGTAATAAGAATTACATACTTACAAGTTTACACTGCACGTCTTTAAATCTGTGCACGTTTATGTAAATTTGAAGTAAAATAAAGGAACTACATAGTGGTAGAGTCTGTCAGATTTAACCATTATTCGTAAGCCCACATTGGAAAAGAAGTAAAGAAAAAGCAAAATAAGAGCAGATAAAAATAATAAGGAACATAGAATTACCATTCAGCGCCGTGGGCAGCAAGTTTCGAGAATGTTTGCTCCTAACGAAACCTAATTTATAAGAATAGTAATGGATGAAAAATATAAGACGTCGTTACAACTGGATCAAGGGGGTTGATAAGTAAAGTTGGTTTTTCAGCTAACATAATACTAATATATTTATATGAAAAAATAATGAAGATTTTGATGTGCACTTTAACATGTTTCATTTTTATTTTTCAGAAATGTTATATAAATTGTAAATATGAAAAATAAAACATAAAAATAAACTTAGGAATGAAAGTGAATAGTTGTATTTCACTTTCTCATGTCAGGGAAGGTATTTTACTCTGTTAATATGAAAAACAATAAGTAAAATGAGATAATACCATAAACTAGGTTCCTTCAAGACTGCATGACTGGATGATCGTAATGGTTTCAGAGTTTTTAATTTGAAACTTGTCTTTTGTTGTTCATTTTGTTCTTACGATTTCCTTTCTTGGGTGAAACATTTCAAATACTAAGAAAAGATAGAAACGAAACTTCCAAAAATAAACAAGGTGTAAAACAGAAAAGTTGATATATATTCCAGTAAACATCAACGTTTAAGAGAGCTTCGAGAGAGAAATATAATTATGTACAATAGAATCGTCATATAGATTGGGTTAACGGTGAGTCTACGGACTTACAGTCTGATGTTCGAATCCCTACAAGAAACAGATAGCAGAATGTGGCTTTACATCAGAGCAAATATATCATATCTATCGTCTAATGAAATTTAAGTTCTTTAAACTTTATACTTATAAATTATTTTTTTATGAATATTATGATTAGGGTAATAGCAACATACAATAATACCTGGCTTTTTGGGTTTAAAATCAGAAATTTAGTAAAGAATTCAGAGAGTAACATTACTGAACTAAATCTAACAAATAACGATGTCAATTTTTCATTAGCAAGTATTTTTGGAGAAGTTTTGAATGAATCTAGTTTTTAAATAAAATTATATTATAGTAAGGTAATCAATACAATATAATTTGTCGAAAACTGTCTTTTGTATAAGGTTAAACGTTAGTTACTGCCAAGTCTATCTATATAGCAATAAACCAAATATTAAAAATAATATTGACAAACTTTGTTCACATTTTCTTTATTTATGATGTTTTCTATGTTTCAACACATTCTTATTTGGAAATATAACCATATGAACTAACAAAACCCGTACATCCAGTTTCCCCTTGAATAGCTAATGCACAAACTTATCTGTCTCTATGTAATGGTTAAAGTTAATAATGGCAAACAAATTCCCATAACTTTATTGTAAGGTCAACAAACATATGACTTGGAATGGCCGATGATTGTGCCACTCGACTTAAGGATTCGGATCCCTGCCCCACCAAACCAACTTTTTATTTCAATCGTGGGAGCGATATAATGTGACGGTTACTCCCAATATTCCATTTGGATTTCATTCCTTTCAAACAATGTCCATAGACAAATGCGTGCTATTATTGATAATATTTAGTTTTTACGAAAATCCTGTACTAAGTTAAAAGTCACCCGTTGGTATAGCGGTAAATCAGAGGTTTGATTCCCCTCGGTGGACTCAGTGGATAAGTCGATGTGGCTTTACTATAAGAAATCATACAGAAGCACATACAGCTATAAACCTTAAACGATTGCTTCACTTAATAAAGTTCTTTGATCGCAGCTGAAACACCATCTATGAAACAATGAAGGCAGTTGGCCTGACTTTGAAGGTAAAGAGAAACTGACTAATTATCCACGTTATTTAATTATACGATTTTAAATCAACAATGTACTCATAACAGTCTTTTTAACTGAAATTGCATTGTACAAGTTATTAACGATTTTCTCATACAATTTTCTTTGCAATTTATGATTACATGTAATAATATTGTTTTTCTTTTAATTTTGCGCAAAGCTACACGAAGGCTATCTGTGCTAGCCTTCCCTAATTTAGCAGAGTAGGATTAGAGATAAGGCAGCTAGTTCTCACTATCCACTGGAAACTCTTAAACTACTCTTTTACCAAAGATGATTGTGATTGATAGTAATATAACAACGCTCCCACAGTTGAAGGACGAGCATGTGTGACGTGGATTCCAATCAAGCGCTCTAAACACATAGCATGTTGGACCTGTAATAATATTGTATCCACTTGCTTAACATTAATTAGCACACTTATAAATAATTTTGTTTCAAAGCTGTTTGCTTCGATGTATGGTTATTTTGATCGTAGGTGTAGCAACGCCTTTAACTAGTAAAAGCTGAAAAAAATGTTTCATTAGTTTTTCTTAACCATGCCATTTTATTTTGCTGTCAGTTACCTTAATTAATAAACCTGAAGTCTTTTTATATTATTTAAAGGTACTCTGTTTAATTATTTACCGAAATTATTTTTGTTGTTGTATGTTCGATCTTGTATATATATATATATATTAGTTTAAAAATAATAATATTTCCTAGGTAATGGAAGCAAAATCTCTCCTAATTCCAAGAAAATTGCAATAAACTAAGCCTACTCTCTACTTTTGAAATAATACCATTAAAAATTCGTTTACAAATGATTTAATTGTGCATTGTGCAAGTTACGAAATATGGTTTTAACGTGTATGTTATTCACGTTAAAACCATCACGTTTAACTGTGGTACGTTTAAGAAATTTATATCTGAAAATTTTACATAGCTTGCCCAAAATATTTTCTAAACTGAACAACACTTCATATTTCTTGCTAACAAAGATATGAAAAAACTAGTAAATCACATTGTTGAAAATATTATCCATACGTATAACAGTTAAAAAGTCTACATAGGTAAAAAGTAAAATAATTTAATAATGTACTAAAGATTTTATTTTATCTATGTTACGGATAAGTTATTATATCCTTGCATAAAGTTAAAATGATGCTACTATTACATGAAAAAAGCCTTTACTCTTTTCAACATTTATTACAGAGATTTATTTCGTACAAATATTGTTTGAGTTAATGTAAGCATCTCAATAATATGGTTGAGTTTTAAATATCATAATTTTTTTATATTTGAATCGGTAAGATATACATCCTTGTGCAAATTAATTTAAAAAAATGGTCATTTTACAATATTTTCAGCATGGCGGCCGGTGTAGGCTCGCTGGATCCGCTGATTTAATTTAATAGTCATTTTTTCACACTGACGGCGTCATTAGTTGTGTTTTGCAGTACGGTCGATCTGTGTTTGGGATATATGACGAAAGTTTGAGGAATATTGTGTCATTCGAAATTACGTTAGAAGGGCAAGGAGACCAGTCAGAAACAACTTCTTACCAACTCAGTGAAGAAAAAACGGTATCAATGGGGTCTAAAAAACAAGAACTGAATGCAAGAACAATGGAGGAAGATGGTATTCAGTGACAAGACTCATTTCTTCGTACAGGGTCAAAGAAGTCTGCATGTTTGCAGATCTCCAGGTGAGAAACTTCGAGAATCTAACATCAATCAGTTCGTAAAACATCCCTTGAAGAAGATGTTTTGGGGCTTTTTTAGCTACTATGGCGTCGGAGGCTTATATATCGTAGAAGGTATGATGCGAGAACCACAGTACATCGAAGTTTTGCAGAGAAGAATCGTTCCAGAATTCAAAAAGATATTTCCAGATGGATGTGGCATTTTTCAGCAAGATCTGGCTTCGTGCTACATATCAAAACTTGTGAAGAATTTTATGACTGCAACGCAAATAAAGGTGCTGGACTGGCCTGGAAGTCTCCGGACTAAAATCCTATTGAAAATCTTTGGACGATTTGAAAAGAAAGACTTTGGGGAAAAGACTGCACTACGAAAGCTAAGCTAATTGAGGCCATTATTGAAGTGTGGTACTACGATCCCAAAATCAGTAAAGATTGCAGTAAACTCGTGGATTCGATGTCAAAGCGGATTAATGAACTTCTGTAAAATAAAGGCGGTCATATCATGTATTAATTTGTGAGTAATTTTTAGATTATCAGAAATAAAACGCAAAAAAATTGAAAAAATCGTAATCTTCCGTCTTGTTTCAATTAATTTGCAGAAGGGTGTATAATAATAATGTAATTAAATCCCTGATTATTCAAACTGATTAATCAGCATATATTTATGTTCAACTAAAAACACATGAATGATGTTTCGCAAAAACACACTTTCATAAGAATGAAGATATAAGTTTGGAACATTAAAATAATTTTTAAGACAGTGTTCGATTTTATTTCACCAATTTTAAAGTGCATCCGACAACGTATGTCGTTTATCATAGAATCAAATAAAAACCATGATTCCCAATTAGGAGGTACCCATTACGAAAATTTCAACAATCTAAACTTAGATACTCAGTTTGAACAATCTCTTTCATGTCTTTGCCATTTTTTATGAAAACCCTTGAATATAGCACTGAGAGTTTCTAAAACCTTTTAACATCTCTTTTGGGAATAGATTTTAAAACTCTCTGTGATTTTGTTTGTTTGTTTTTGAATTTCGCACAAAGCTACTCGAGGTCACTCTGTGCTAGCCGTCCTTAATTTAGCAGTGTAAGATTAGAGGGAAGGCAGCTAGTCATCACCACCCACCACCAACTCTTGGGCTACTCTTTTACCAACAAATAGTGGGATCGACCGTCATATTATAACGCCCCCACGGCTGAAAGGGCGAGCATGTTTGGCACAATTGGGATGCAAACCCTATTATTTTGAATGGTTTATTATTTATTAACATCATTTTTCATGTAGAATCTTTTGATCTATTAATTTCAGTTTATTTGAGGCCTCTTTAAAGTCACAAGTCTATAAAATGTCAAAGAGATTAGTTTAAAAAGCTAATTTAAAAAGTTTAAAAAGTAAATACCTGAGTACCGTAAGTAATTACAATACAGTCTATGTGATCATGAGGGAAACAGGAATAATTTAAAAATTATCACTTAAATCTGCTGCTCCGAAAACAGTTAAAAATACAATTAATTTCATATTAACTATTTGTTTATTTAAAACTGTTATCAAACAACCAGTTGTTGTGTTAAAGGTTCCTTCATCTTTATACAAAAATATAACAATTTCTCGGTTACTTAGGTTTTACACCAACAGTAAACTACAATATGTTCTTATTAGCTAAGAAGTTTTTGTTATATAATTTAATTGTTACTTCTTATAACAATATTATTTAATAAGTTTTTAACATTTTACAATAAACATTATAAAACATTCAAAAATAAAATTCTAGAGAAACTTTATAAGAACACTTAAAAATACTTTTCTAACATTAGTTAGAATTAATTACATCAATTACAGCATGCTTGTTTTAATTGCAATTCACATTTCAATATCGTTTTGTATATTAAACTGTCAACTATGAGTAGGCTATAAAACACCAGTATTTAAAGTACTTCATGTAACTGAATGGAATTTAACAGCATAATTTTCCGGGTAAATGGCTGAGTAAATTTATTGCTAATTGTTTATAATTTAGAGAGGAATAATCAATTTTTTATTTCATACATAACAGAAGTAATTTTAGTCCGGTCATCATAGATTTTATTACGTTGCTCATTGTTTTGTTTGTTTGTTTTTGAATTTCGCACAAAGCTTCTCGAGGACTATCTGTGTTGGACGTCTTTAATTTAGCAGTGTAAGACTAGAGGGAATGCAGCTAGTCATCACCACCCACCGCCAACTCTTGGGCTACTCTTTTACAGAAAAATAGTGGGATTGACCATCAGATTATAACGCCCCCACGGCTGTAAGGGCGAGCATGTTTGGAGCGATGGGGATGCGAACCCGCGACCCTCAGATTACGAGTCACACGCCTTAACACGCTTGGCCATGCCGGGCCAATACGTTGCTCATATAATTAGGTGATTGATACGGGGGTTGTAAGCCCATACGTAAGAAGAAATAATCTCATTGTAAAAGCAATTGTTTCCTGAGAATGGGTTGTAAGATAAATTTAGAGGTATAATATCACCTACCATCAAATCTTGCGTTACTCTTTTCCCAACGAATTGTGGGATTTACTAATACTGTATAACAACTACACTTTCGAAAGAACGAGTATGTTTGGTTACGAGATTGGAACCCACGAATGCTGCAAGTAATTGGAGTTAAAAATTAATGTTGTAAGCGAATGCCATACAACATTAACCAAAGGCCAGTGAATTTGTTATTTATAAGACTTTTTTTCTCTCGATTTAACTTTAAAGGCACGATTAAAGAGCAATTTATTTGATTTATGAGAATTACGTGAGAGATCAAAAGTCGAGCACATTGAGATGTTAATTTTATTGCATCAGTTTCTCAAATATTTTTCCTCTTGCGAACACATTTGAGAACACTTGAGATGTAACGAAGTTCTGAAATTGCTGATGTTATTTGAATGCAATCAGTCCTTAAAATGTTCCTTCATACATTTTTACGGTTACTTACCAGTCGCAGTAGAAAGCATGTTTTAAGTAATACAATGAAAAGTCCAAAGATAACTCAAGAGTTTCTTTGTGACCATTCCACTGGATCTCTTCTGCAAACCCATTTCATTAGAAAGACAGCACTCAGAAGCAGCGAATCATCAGTGCCTAACGTGGTTTGTTCTAATTCTGTCAGAACAGTATTTTTGAATATTTAGTTTAATTAAATTTATTATGGTTTAGGTAACATCAACCTCTGTATCATGTAAGACAACTTTCTTTCGTAAAATACTCTCATGAATACCCAACAAAATTCATTACATTACCATGTGTAGAATTTCTTGTATATCTTTATTCAACCCATGTGCATTACTTCTTTTTAGAAACGAAAGTTTTATCTGCTTATGTGATCTTCATGTGTTAAAAATGGCTTCATTGCTGGAAGCAGATAAATTACTACGTTGCAAAGACTATTGGTCAATCCTGTGGAGTTGAAAATTAAATATTCTCACATTATAGCGACCACAGCAAATCAATGACGTTAACCTTGTTGTTCTCCTAAAAATCTGTAAACTCTGATTACAGCATTATGATAAGTACTCTTGTAATTTATTACATCAAATTATTTTGGCTTGTAACAACTTTACTCTGCTTTTATTTAAGTAATTAACAGAACATATATTCCGTGTTATTGATTTGTTTTATAATCATATAACGTGTCAATTTCCTCCAGCCGAATATGTGAGCTTTTCTTATCAGATGTAAAACAGAAGCTCCTAATGTCATCTTTGATTCAATTTTACTTCATTAAAAGATAGCATCTTGTATATTATAATAAACCTTGTCATCTGTCTTCATTTTCCACTCGCTCATAAATCCATGCCTGTTGACAGTAAAACACCTGTTAAACATCTTTATACTGTTTCAAACTCAGTTTTTGCAACTAAACTTTGAAAATATTGTTTTCTCGTTTTTGGTAAATTAACAATCCAAATAGAAACTTTATCTATTGCCGCTGTACACACAACAACATTAATCAGCTTCAAGAATAGTTTTCCAAATGCCAAGATCTGTAATCTTATGCGTTGCGTTCACCAAACGTTAATAAAATGGTCTATGGAAGACATCAAACATTTGTACAAAATGTGAGAGAAATAAGATACAAACTTCTACTTTTCACACAAACATATATATATGCACAATAAATATGCACAGTTTTTGATAATTAACAAAGTTTATAATGTCACAACAGTAACTACAGAACCTGAAATTACTCTTAGTGAATTGGCTTTAATCTAATAATCAAAATAAATAACACTAATATCTTAATATGTTTATCATTAAGTCTTACTATTAATCGCATGATATAAATACATGAAAGTAAATCTGATACTATTTGAAGACCAATGAGATTGTCTAATTTTTGATTTTGTTACTCCAAGCGGCACAAAAAGTTCACTCACAAAAACTCGTTGACTTAATCTATAATCAATCTACGAGCTAGACATGTGGTGTAAAAATAAGTTATATGATAATCTTGTTTGTTTATTATTTTGAATTAAGTAGAAGCTACAGAAGACACATGTGCTTTGCCAACGACGGTTTTCATACATGCGAGTCCACATGCATACAACTGTCCCACTGTGGGACTAGGTGATTAGACTTAAGTGTGTATAGAGAGTTGCAGCTAATGATTCATTGATTAATAATCTATGATGGCTTGGTGGTTATGGTGCTTGACTCCCAGTATAAAGATTAATGGATGTAGAATTCTAATAATGTAATGGTCAATTACACTAGTTGTTGGTAAAGAAAAACCAAATATTTGGCGGTAGTGATTGGTGTTTTTGTCTTCCCTCTAGCTTATCACTGAAAAAAGTAGAAACGACTAGTGCCATTTGGTTTGAGTTTTGCGCATAGCTACACAAAGACAATTTGCACAAGCCGTCCCTCATTTAGCAGTGAAAGGCTAAAGAAAAGGCAGCTATTCATCACCATCCATCGCCAACTCTTGGGCTACTCTTTTGCCAACGAATAGTGGGATTAACTGTCATATTATAACGCCTCCATGGCTGAAAGGGCAAGCATGTTTAAGGCGATGGGGATGCGAACCCGCGACCCTCAGATTAAGATCGAATGCCATAACCCACTTGACCATGCCGGGTCTTATAAAATTTTATAACGATAAATATAAACTACTCACATTGCGTTTAATTTCGAACCAATAGTCTAGAGGAAGTTTAGTAAGTTAAGAAATCCCTCTTTTACATTTGGGCTATCCAATCGAAAAGCAATATTTGACCTTCACTATTATAACGCACCTATAATTGCAAAGCAAGCAGCATGTCTTTTTTGGGGGGAATGTAACGGGACTCGAATTATCGATCATGTAATGCACATGCTTTGGCGCTATTCACTAGACTTATAATATTTGTATAAGCGTATTACATTGTACATGCATATTACTTTACTAATGCTCAAACAAGGCGTACCTGAGAAAACCCACTATACCATAAAAATTATCTTAATGTGAGTTACTGCAACGAATTTAACAAATATTTGTGATAAATTATATCGTTATGATCATTAGACAGATACGAGACGTCTGAATAATTTGTTACGAGCAATGTAGAGCCAAAATAATTAATGTAAAATTTTAGCTTGTAAGATTATCCATTATACCCTGTATTGCCTTATATAATCTTATACCTGAACGCTAATTATGAGAATGGTGTTGATGAATAATAATTAATCACTGAGAGAATCAAAGGTATCACTTTGCTAGACACATCTTTTTCACTTTAATATATTTTTTTGACATAGAATTAATATAGTATGTGATAATTTAAATTAAGTACTCAGGAAATTACTCCTAACTAATTAGTTGGAAGGTAACAAACCGGCTGCATCACATAAATTAGAAAATTAAAATTATATGTATATGTACTTGCTGTCATTTAAAGAAGCTAGTTAAATAATTATTTGCTAGGCACCAAGAGAAAAACTAGTGTTTTTCGAAGCATAAATAATCACGAATTAACTAGTTGTCAAAGTTAAATTGTTGTACATTTAATCATTATACTACGAGAGTGTCCTCGTACAAGTCGATGTTTTATTTTATACATTGGGGATTTTTACTATATTTAAGTTTCATTACAGCTATTTCGGTTATGCTTCAAAAGTGTGAAATTTAACAAAAATATATGATTAACTCTTGAATATATATATAGATTAAAACCTCTGAGGGAGTTAATTAAAACATCAATAAAGAGCACTATTATAACAACTTTCCAGTATCAACAATCATTTCCTGTCTAACTAGAATTTTAGAACTTCCAAGCTGACCCGAAAAAAGGAATCACAGGCTTGTACGATATACTGTCGCTCCATATCACGACCGAAATTTTGCGTTTAGCAACAGGCCAGCTTTGTCAAATCGACCTGTTCGAACATTAGAATCATCGTTCAAAACGCTGATAGAATTATATTTTAATTAGTAGATCACGTTTCAAGATACATGCTTTATTTTTCCTAGTTAGTAAACAAACTCATTGGTTAATAGTTAGAGTTCACATGTTTGTTGGAAATCCAGCTTTTATTGTGACTACAGTTGTCGACCAGTTTTACCTTTTCGTTGGAAATGATGTTCTTCGGATGTCTTGCAAAGACATTTTCGGATGGCATTAAACCAGTGATTTTTGAAAGAAGGATATTTCTGTCTAGCCTTTGGTCACTTTCTTGTGGTGCTCAAAACTCGTATAATACAAATTTCAGTTACTATCTTGTGATGCCAAAACTGATTCTAAGTGTGTGCGGGGAGGTATGATGTTATAAACAATTCCATTGTTTATTGATAAAAGAGTAGCTCAGTGATGATGACTAACTGCCTTCCCTCTGATGTTTTACTTCAAAATTATGGATGGCTAACGCAGATAATTCTAGTAGAGTTTTGCCGATACATCAATAAACAAACAAAAAATATATTTCAAGATTATTCGGAAACAGTGACTTATTTTTATCTAAAACTTTAATTAATTCCATTAATTTGTCATTAGTTCTCACCCTTAATAACTTTTAGGAGTTTGAATGCAAATATATTTTGTGATTATTGTAACTACTATTGGAAAAAAATGATTTACATGTTTAATGCTTTTATTATTGGTTTGATGTATTAGTTCACATTACCAAAATGCACCCTGTTGGATAATGATTTTTATTATGGATTATAATTATTTGCATGTTTTCGGATGTTGTGTTGTGCGATTCAAGCAAATGTCAGTACTGGTTGTTTCCGTTGTAGTTACTGTTATTAGAGTTTTTGGCTTGACCTATATCGAAGGCCATTGACACAATAAAATTATTTAAATCATATCTTGTCTGGGTTACGTATTTTAATTAATCTCGAATTAGTCTTTATATATTTATAATGTTTCGTATGTGCGTATTTTCTTATAGCAAAGCCACTTCTGGCTATCTGCTGAGTTTACAGAGGAGAATCGAATTCTTAATTTTAACATTGTAAATCTGTAGACTTACCGCTTCAAAGAGACAAAAAATTTAATTCTAATTTAAAAGTTAAATAGATGTTAATATGTATCAAATTTATGATATTTGTCAACAAGATTGATACACACAATTATCTTTTTTAACATGAATATATTTTAATACAAAAATAATAATACAATTTATGATAATGGTTTTACTAATAATTATTACAAATGATACTTACAAACAATACCGAGTCTTATATTTGGTTTGAAACAATATTTTGTTGACGATCAAGGTTCATGACGAGCTAATTAATTCTAAGTTGATATTGTTACATTCGCTTTCGCTTGGCTACCCTTACACTACTTATAAGTTTGTTTTTTACCGACGAAGATATTTAATGTTTTCATTGAAATAAAAACGTCCGAAGCTAATTTACTGAAGTTAAACGGTTTGTAATGTCCGAAATCTATAACGTTTCTAGTCAAATTTTGCAGTTTTTTGATCAATAAGCGTTAATCATGATCATAACTTCCGAGGCTTGTAGTATACTGACTGTAGCTAATCAATAATAATAATACTGTCTCTTGGCGCGTAGATTTATATAGTTTAAGGCGAGATTTTAGAATGTTGAACAATGTTTGAAAACACGATAGCGTATCCGTAAAATAAACACTGTTGATTCTTACTCTCAAGAATCTTCTAGAAATTTAGAGAACATACAAGATTTGCAAATATACATCCAGCAATATACGTCACATACATAAACATTTGTACTGAAAGAAACTTAAGTATTTAACTAACCGTATAACAGTAAATCCGTTACATCTGAAATAATTAAAATCTGTCAAACTATAACATTAGCTTATTTAATATAAGGTGTGTTTAATGTGTCTGGAATGTGAAATCATCCAAATCTATGTGTTCATCGTTTTTATCCTGTAGTTTAACATGTAAAAACTTTTTATTTATTTATATTTTAATTTATTCTTTACTTATTTCAAAATTTTCTCACAAAACTGTTTCTAGGGTAATCTGTACACAGTGTTCTCTACTTTTTAAATGCCAAACAACGAAAAATATTCAGGCTACATTTTCTGACTGAATAATGTGGTTTAACTATAACTTTCAAAGCGCATCTGCGTTTTCAAAGTAAGAAACGCCTTTCGTGGCAACAGGACACAAACCATGAACCCTTTATTCACATTCCAGACACATTAAACACATCATAAGTAAGAAATAAATTAAAATACTTTATATATTATACAGTTTTTTGTTTAATGATTTAACATGATTCTGATTTGTATTTTAAACTTTTGCTAGACTGTTAATTGTTGTTTCGAATTAAACATAAAACTACACAATTGGCTATCTGTGCTCTGCCCACCGCGGGTATAGAAACCCAGATTTTAGCGTTGTTAGTCCGCAGACAAAGCGCTGAACCACTGGGGGGCAAATTGTTAGAAATAAACAATTATGGTATGGTTATCTTGCACATTGACTATGTGAGTAAATAATTTAAGCTTAGCTAATATTTGTAGACAAGAAACATATTGAAAGCATAGTATTGTCAGTCAAAGAAGCAAAAGAAAACAATTTATTTGTAATATAATCCTATTCTAACGGATAATATTGTTTTCCAAGAAAAAATACATACTCATGGACATTTATGGGTATAAATGTAACAAAAAAACACAACAAATTTACATCAATGCAGCAACGATGCATATGTGAAACAACATCATACAAAATCTAACTATAAGAACAATAAACAGGTTATACTTGTGGTAAAAAAATGAGAAATAGAAATAAAACGGATTTAGGAAGTTGATTATATCTCTTGTTTAACGAAAAAATATTAAAGGAGCGTGGTAAAGATGAGAGACTACATCACTTTGGAAGCATACACGTTTTCTGCAATAAATATGGTTGTACCTACAAATTATTGTTTGTCAATTTACAACAAATATTAAATTCGTCTAGTTAGATAAACGTTTTCATATTGCATGATACTATTTTCATCATAATAACTATGGTTTTCATTCGGTGAATGGAAATGATGCAATCTGGTGAATATTCTGGAGCAAAGTGATGATGAATTTTACTTGGACCCAGATTGTCAATCAAACAAAAGGTGTTACAGATTTTTTACTAATGTGTGAGCGTGAGAATAGTCCCAGATGTGTGAGCCTCAGGCTCAATAAATAATTTTTGGTAGCGCTATCATAGCAAAGTCGTGTCAATAGTTTCATTGGCACAGATAGTTTCTCAATTTGTATAAAACGGTTAAATCAGACATCAGATAAAACTATTAAAAAATTACTTTTTTAATAAAAATGTTCTTGATTCTGTTGCATTTATAGAAATATAGACGATGTTAAATAACAACAGCAAGGAAGCCAACGCTCTGATATACTTATATGTTCTAATTGTAATTGGTTAATGCTTTAATGAAAATAGCTAACCTAGAGTAAAGTAGATTTTTTCTACAGATGCATCAATAAGTAATCTGTTAGTTTAGTACCACATCAATGAAATTCTATGTGGCTCACTATAGTCTGTATAGAAATGTTCATTATCTGAGGATTACATGTGACATAGCAGGATGTTAACAGAAATTTAAAACACGAATTGCTCTCAACATTCATGTCACAAGATGTCACCCCTCGCAAAAATGTATGAAGAGGTAATAACTATCTGTTATGTTTGAAGTGTGCACTCTCATTTTGCAATCAGAAAGTGTCTTCCCTATCTGAAAGTTGAAGTCACTAGAGGTACCACATGAACGGTTGTTTAAAAATGTGAAAATTGTGTTCCATTAGAAAAGGCTTAAAGAAGTAGTAAGTAAAATATTCTTTCAAAGCACAGTTTTTCTTGTTACAACAAGAAATTCAGCTCTAGTGAAATTGCTAGGTAGTATATATTATCTACTTTTATATACTGTACACTTTTACTTTAATACTATTAAAATGCTTTATAATGGTGAGTTGTGTAACAGAGATTTTGAAAACAATATTTTAATACTAATAAAGTTGGTTTTAACTTATTTATAGAAAACTTGACCCTTTTCCACTTAAAATTAGAGAATAAGTGTTTAACTACTTCTTTCATAGTGCAGATAATATCAGAAAAAAATCCAGTAATCAATGGTTGCTTTATGGTAATGTAATTTCCCATCTCAGAAGGTTTATTCTTTCAGTTAGTTAAGGAAAAAATACAAAAATGGAAAATACTTGCGAGGTTATAAAATATTTTCACTACTTTACTTTTGCCAAGGTGAAGTGATAGAATTCTGTCAACTAACTAAAGAATATATTAATTTTTCAAGGACTTTTGCTACATTATTTTAAAGTAGTTAACCATAGACTTGAATGAAATTTTCATTTTGTTCTTTGGTGAAAAATGCAGTTAGTTTCACTGGTACAAAATGCTCCTGAGAAGTGATATTTCAAATGGTAAAAGTTTATCAACAAAATAATTTTTTAGTAAAATATTTTACAGATCTGAAATTATGTTTGGAACTAGAAATTATAAATTTTATTGTAACAGCCAGAAAACAATAAACAATAAAGAACCATCAAAATTCTAGTTAATTATTTAACTTTAGTAAAATTCCATACCTATAACAGGTTCAAGTTGTCGAGTAAAATTTGTGATGTGAAGTGTCGAAAAACGTGAAATTTATGCTGCTATGAATAAAGCTTTTAGAACTTTTACTAATGATTTAAATGATTCTTTCTGGAGAATGAAGAAATGTCCATAAGAAAAACAACAAATAATGTACCAAAAATATTCTCATGGTCATACAACATAGTAGTAAAAACATTTCGTGATGGTGAAGATGAGGAATCTCAGATGGCTAAACAGCAATGGCTGCTAAGAGAGAACATGTTTATATAGCGGAATGAAAAAAAAGTGATAACTACATACTGCTTTGAAAGGCTGGTTACAAATTCAGGAAATGACTTAAATACACTGCTATCTAACCAGATTTTTCTCTTGTTTTCTTTCTTCAAGTAAATGCTAGACTACTGATCCCCAACAGTCTAGACGTCCACAAACTACAATATTGTTTTGCAGCACAGTATAAATGTCTTTGAAAAAAATAATTATATATGAACCGGTCTGTGAAATTCTGAGTTTGGAATAGCTGGCTCTTCAAGAAAGGGAATCAATATGATGGACCATTTAGCATAACTAAAAAATAACTTTCTAATGTACACAACTTAAGAACCTTGTTAAGACTTTCAAAAAATAACGTTAAAGTGTTTTAATTGTTTATTCATACAAATACGTTGAGTTTTAGTCTTTTTACATGTTTGCTGGTATTCCTTTGAAGGCTAAACAATGAATTATATGTTCTATGCTCCAAAGGGTATCGAAACATTTCAGCCGTGGGGACGTTATATGTGACGGTCAATCCCACAATTCTTTTGTAAAAAGAGTAGTTCAGGAGTTGGCGGTGGGTGATGATGACGAGCTACTTTCCCTCTAATCTGCTAAATTATGGACGGCTAGTGCAGATAGTCCTCGTGTTAGGACATTATGAGAGTTAATTACAAGAATTACTCTGAAATTTGCCGTTCGTCAAACCAATACAGACATTGTCTGTTATTTTATAAAATAGAAAAGAGCAACCATCACCATTACTAAGGATAAACACCCAGCAACAGCATGGTAAGATACTGTTGTCGCAAAGGTCAAGTATGTTTCATTCTAATTTGTCAAAGTAAAAGTAGTGACCTGCTTCTAATGTTTAAAAAAAATCATCTTATCTTTAAAGTAATGAATACGTCCTGGTTGTAGCTTGTGAACTCATTGAAGTATTTAAGCTTACATTTGTGGTTTCTGAAAACTGAATTGTATTTTAATATAGTTTTACTAGATTTGATTTTTTAAATGGTGTCTTTTAGAATTAACTCCTTGTTTTATAAATGATAAAAATGTTTTTTATTTACTGTAAAACTCTTTTTATACTTATTCTTCTCTCCATAATGACCAAAGCAATTCTATCTACAAAATCATTCAATATACTTTAGTTTTGATGACAAACTCGTCTGCTTGGAAATGTTACTTAACCAGGAATGCCACAATTTAAAAATTTGTAGAGATTAAAAGGAAAGTTCTTTTTAACTGAATGAACTTATAACAATTGTATTATAAAATATTTTCCAAGGTCTTAAGCAGTTCTGTTCTTTCTGCTACACTAATGAGAAAAATATTTACCGTATTAGGTAATTATCTGCAACTAACGACGTAGACATTCAATCTTCATTCTTATGTATGTTAACAGAATAACTTTTGAATTTTCTCATATGATTTTGATCAACTTTATTATTATGATTGTCACATTGAAGATATATATCTCGTTATAAAAATAGTGTGTTTGTTTGTTTATTTTTAATTTCACGCAAAGCTACTCGAGGGCTATCTGCGCTAGCCGTCCCTAATTTAGCAGTGTAAGACTAAAGGGAAGGCAGCTAATCATCACCATCAACCGCTAATTCTTGGGTTTCTCTTTTACTAACAAATAGTGAGATTGATTGTCACTTATAACGCCCAAAGACTGAAAAGGCGAGCATGTCTGGTGTGACAGGGATTCAAACCCGCGACCTTCAGATTACGAATCGAACGCCTTAACCCACCTGGCCATGCCGGGCCTTATAAAAGTGGTAAACTGAAAAGCCGTCAAAAACTCACTGTTACGTATTTTTTTATGTTTTATGTTTTCGTAGACTAAACGCAACAGAAAAACACAGATAACAGCTTGTATAATTTATTACACTAAACTATTAACAAATATAACAGATATAACATAAATTATATAATAACAGTGACAGATATTAAGTTACAACATTCGAAATTAATTACAAAACAAAATAATACTAGTTTCAAACATCAAAATTTCTTATCACAATACAAAATGGTACTGGCCTGTATCTAATATACTGATCTAAAATGAAAGTATCAAATTCCAGTCTAGGGTGTGAATTTGGTCCCACGAAGAAATTCCGAAGCTTAAATGAAGAAGTTCAGAAATAGTTCACATTTCAATAAATTCGACGAAGTTCCTTTCACGATGCCTCCGACGAACGTCACAAATTCGTCGACTCTTAGCACAAGCAGTAATTCAGATGAATCGTAGAGATTGACGAAATAAAATCACAGCTTCCGTAGATCTAACTTCAGTCACAAATCCAAGTTGAATAATCACAGCAAACACTTAATCTTTCTCAAATAACTGACTCTCTTCTTTTGAAATAAAACTAATGTCTGACTCTCCTTTCTTCCTCGCATCTTCGTCTGTTTATATATTGTAGGCCTAGACCCCTCGAATAACCGCGAAAATTCTACAGATCTCCAGAGCAATCCGCGCATGTCCGTTCTTGCACGAGACTACACGTCTAGACACGAAGTCGCCAGCACTTCATTTACAAACATATGATTGGTCTACTTAATTCAAGAAAATTCTAAATGTTACCCTAAATGAATAACAACATATTTTATTAGTTTAAACCAGTGGTTCTCAACCTTTTTTTGTCAGCGGGCCACATGATGACTCGATCTGGACTCGCGGGCCGCAAGTCACTAAATTATAGTAAATTCTCTGATAAATTGATGCCGTCCTTTTACATCTGATTGAATGGTTCGATTATTAGAGTGGTTACCTCCTATTACACTTTTAATTGCATTGCAACGTATGTTATGAATTATTTCTTGTGCGGAGGAAGCCAAAGAAAAAACGCTGAATATCGTTTCACTTTGGTCCACGTTAGTATGTTATTAAGTTGTATACCGATACAAATTATAAGTAATAATTATTTTAAGAGGTGTAAATAAGTAAAATGTCAGTATGACCAGACAGACAATGGATTTATTGAAAATATATACAAAAATATTCCAAGTCATATCCAGCACACTCGAAGCTATTCAAACCAAAAGGTTGAAGGTTTAGATTATTATGTGCACACACACACACACACATACCACACTGAGTAGCCTACATGTACATGTTATATACAGTGCATATTTTTTATTTTTGATTATTTGAGTTATATTAGGATGTCATCATTGGAAAGTGATCTGCGGGCCGCACATCGCATGCTCGCGGGCCACATGCGGCCCGCAGGCCGCAGGTTGAGAACCACTGGTTTAAACTTAGAAACAATAATATAAATATGGAAACATAGATAATAGAAATGAAAATCCAAACACAACACGACATGTTGTCGTTTACAAAATATTTACACGATATTTACATAACACTCACAAAAATTGAAATGTGGGATTTGAGTACTAAGACCTACATATTTTGAATATGAAAAAAATGTTCTATGTATATTTTAGTTGATTAATGTAAACTGCAGTTTATCTTATTTATGTGTATTTCTAGTTTACCTGTTTTATGTTGGTCTGTATCGTATTTTATCATATACGTTTTAAACAGCGTTATTACAGAACAACATAAACAACACATCTTTACTCATCTTTTGATATAGGACTAGATCTTCTAACTCTGTGTTTAAAGTTAACTAAATCAAATATTTCACACATTTACGCAAAAACTTGAATGAGACAACGTCAAACCAACGCTTAGTAAATTAAAGCAAGTTATTAATATGTATTAACTGACAAAATCCCAAATGAAGTGAAACGAAACGGGGAAAATAGTTTGTATTAAAAGTACCCTAGTGTTCATTGCTTTACTGTTAACGTTTTCCAAGCATATTTTGTTAGGTGATAAATGGCTTTAATTAGCTGTAGTTATCTTATACGGTGCAAGTCTTATATAGTCGATGAAAATAATTTTTAATGATATAATTGAATCTAAGAAGGAATAAATTTCAAGAAATTGTTAAGCGTAAGCTCGACGTTAACGAGTTCATGTACAATTTTAATTAGCACAAGGTAAGAGGCTTGATAATCAAGCGAATGAAAAACAATTTTTCTGAGAAACTGTACAATATAGAGAAATCGATACTTTCTCGTGCGCAGAAATTCAGCACCATTAAGATTAAGGTGTCAAATTTCCAATATAATTCAATAATAAACTATACTATCACTGAAATGACAATGTAGTATAATTATTTTCCTGGAAGATAAATATTAGAAATATTCTTGTCACTATAAATAATTCGAGAAGTTAATTGTCACCAAAAGGCAATTTGAAATGATAAATGAATTATCATACTTTTTCCCATCATGCAATTACAAGATGTCAAAACCGAGTGTTTTTACAGTATTCAAGGAATTAATTTAACAATGAGAAGAAGTAAATGAGGGTTAATTAGTATTATTTTCGTCATAAATAAACGACAATCGTACTAACTGAAAGTACTTCGTCTTTGCAAGGAATAGCAGAAATTTAAGTTATGCCCCAGTTAACTTGAAAAAACCTTTTTCTTGTGCCACATGATTTTCTATAGAATATTCAGGAATAATGTATTCCTAATATCAAAACGTTTCGAATGTTTGACCATTTCGAAATTATACTTATGCAGAAATACTGATGTAGATAGTAGTATTAGTTTCAAATAGCTGCACCATAATTGGTTCACATAACAAACATTATTACATGCACACTGTTTCCAACGTCACAAAGAAAAATACAACAATCAATAACAGAAGTGATTTTTCTTTTTTCAGAAAACAAGTACAAGTCTTGAAAAATGCACTTAAACCAATGTAATCTAAGTTGTTTGCCAAATTTAGATATTGTGCTCATTTCAAATAAAAATCTGTCGTGATACAACGTGTACATCCTTATCTGTACAACGCTCAGGCTGTTGGATCGAAATTTCAAAATGAATGTTTTAGTTTTAATGAGCCAGAAGAAACCAATCTAAACCAAAAATAAATGATATAAATCTATGCCAAATGCAGTGGTGCTTCGATCTTGAGGAAAGTACCTTCAGGCTTAATTAATGCCTAAAACTTAATCTTACTTGTCAAGAATGAAAAACAGGTAGGCTTAAAGATACAATGAAATACGAATCTCTGACCGCATTTTTATTCAAACGGTGCAAAAGATAAATTATTCGCTACCAAATTAGCACACGTATCCAATTCATTGGAAAACCTTACACTGCATTAGACACTGATTCTTCGACTCACTGTATCAGAAGGATATTCACGGCAATAATCTATCTAGTAAGATACTTTCTGATTGCTCCTTTAAGTTCAAAAATGATCTTACGTGTATAAAACAAGAACTGGTACAAATTGAAAATTGAGTAATACAAATTCTCTCAAGCTTATATACACACACACACACACATATATTTCTTCATTGAGTGTGTAGACCCGGCATAGCCAGGTAATTCGGATACGTGAGAGTATACTTTCCTCTGAATAATTTGTTCACGTCCAAGTGTCATTAGGAAAGTGTAAAACTGATAATTTGGCACTATTTAAAATATAATTTTGTATTGAACTCAGTGCTGATAAAATGTATTGTCACTTAATTCACTGGTTATTACTCTCTTGACATATAACTATGTATAGTGTTGTCGTATTTTACGTTTGATAAAAATTACCCGTTCGTGCTTTTGTTTTCCTTCACGCTTAAAATAAAATGCTACACCATTATAATTGTCTAATGCATCCAATTACTTGTATTACGATGATGAAATTAAAAAATATGTAATGTACATATTAGTTAAATAAATAGGTGTTCCACGCTTAGTGTTTTCTACGGCTGTTTGTATATTCGTTTATAAAGAAAGCAAAATAGATGATATCAAACGTACACGTTTAGATATACATCAGTAAATATATCTTTAATTTGCTACATCAGCTGTTTTCAGAGTTCATTTGACACATTCGATAATAATTGTTACTGCGTGAAACATGAAATCTTAATGTTACACCAACTTTTTAAACACACATCAGTATTAAATATCTACGCTGTTGCGACACCGAAGTCGCCATTGTATCAGGCAATGTAAATAGTTTTTTTTTGTACGTGATTTTTTGTTTCTATGGTATTAGTGAATGTACATAAATATATAAAATCAATATTCCATTCGTTATAGATTAACAAAATAAGATCATTAATAATATTTAGTAACAATATGTATTTCCTTTCTTCATTGTATTACTTTGCTGTTAGAAATCAAGTCATAAACAAATTGGGGGGGGGAGTTGTCAAATATTTGATAACAAGCTTGACTTCCAGATCATAAAATAACTCTTCAAAAGGCTAAAAGTTTTTTAATTCAAGTCATTATATATAGATATATAATCTGATTGTTATATTTTAAACATACGTTTTTCTTTCACTCATAAGTTTACGGCAATGCTATACATTATTTTACAAACTAATTTTTACAAGCTAGTTTTTAATCTTCATAAACAAAATACACCAAAAACTTCAAATTGAGAAAATTGTTATTATATCCATTTACAAAGCGTGATGTTTTTCGAAGTAAAATATATTGTTGGGCACTTTAAAATAACTTCAGGTCTCGATACCCATGTTGGACCCATCACTGATAGCTCATTCTGTAGCCATGCACTTAACAAATAAATAAGCAAACTGTGAAACAATTTGCTATTGCTCCGTTTTAGATCCGATTGCAAGTTTATTTTTAAAATATATGGCTTCTTCCTCTCTTAAACATACTTCTCGCTCTTTCCATTTTTTAAAAACTCTTTGGTAATGATCAAGTGCTTTCTAAACATTCGTGGTATATTCTTACACTGATTTATAACATTATTTGTCGAGGTAAGTGTTAAAGTGAGAGGTTTGCTGTAGAAACTTTAATATCATTCACTTTTTAAATATGAGTCACAGCCTCTGGGTCACTTCTCTGTTATTATGATTGATGTTATAGTAAATTACAGCAAATTATCTTTAATTTTTCTTGTATAGATACTTAATATATTTCGCTTGAAATGAATATTTAAAAACAATCAGGTATCTCAAATCATTTAGTCGCTGTGTAAAATCTCTTTAAACTTCAATAAAGCAACTGTCATCTTCAGAATTGTGTTATACATTTGATTTCTTTTCATCTTTGGTGAAAAGAAAGTTCGTTTATGATTAAGGAAAAAGCCACACAAAAGGCTATCTGTGTTCTGTTCATCATAGGTATCCAAATCCGGTTTCTTGTGTTGTAAATAAAAGACATACTATTGTGTCACTGGGGGCCAAAAGGTAAAACTATGAATGATTCAGTAACCGATGCACACTTTGATTTTTCGCATGTTCTGCTGTGTATTGCACTTTAATTTATTCCAGGTTCATCAGCACAAATTAGGTCAGTAAAACAAAGAAATACTGTAAAATCCCTTATAATTGCGATGTGTATATGCCAGTGGAAAAAAGAAAAATCAGTCATACAACTTCACACGCGTGGATTAATTTATATTATTGCATGGTAAGTTAGAATATTCTCAACAACCCCGTGAATATCATCTTTATGTTTTTCTCATTGCTACCAAGAAAATTTAACAATTGTTTTTACTATAATTGTGTTTTACTTTTTAAAAATCGAATTATTTCTCATCAACCGTGAAACAATGTTCCTTGCAAAAATGTTACCTGCTGATACAGCAGTAAGTCTATGATGTTACATCACTGAAATCAGAGGTTCGATTTCCCTCGGCGGACTTAGCAGATAACCCAATGTGGCTTTGCTATAAGAAAAAGACCCCCTAAAACACACATCCTTGCAAAAACATTGGTTTAGTTTTTACTTTTTGGTCTTCAGTTTTCTGTATTAAACACCAAACAAGCCTTATCTACACAGCCCTAACATGGCCAGATGGTTAGGGTACTCGACTTTAAATGTACGGGTCTCGAGTTCAAATTCCCCTCCCGTCAAATATGCTTATCCTTTTTGCTTTTATAAGGTAACAATCAATCAAAATTTTAGTTGGTAAAAAGAGTATCCCACGAGTTGGCGATGATTAGTTGCCTTTCCTCTAGTCTTTCAGTACTAAATTAAGGAACTCTAAGACAGGTAGTTCGTGTCTAGTTTTGCGCGAACTTTGAAACAAAGCAAACCTTGATATCCTTTGGCAATCTTAAACTCAGCACGAGTGAAGAGACGAGCTTGTGTCACAGACTAAGATAACACTCACATCACTTTCTGCGTCAATTTGCATTGCACTCCAAAAGCGAAGAATCAGCTTGTAGATAGTAAACTGTAATTGCGTTTTGTGATAAAAAGTTTATGCTAAATATATTATGTTTACCAATTATTGAGTCAAGGGAGAAATTGTCACATACATCATTCACGCCTATTTACATGCACTTATAAACGCTTATGGAGTCAACTAACTGTCGAATCTTCTAACAAGAAAGGGTGCATTGTTTTCTAGCTTAGTTTCTGATCCACCCTCTTTACGGGCTCATTGATGTAGACTCTTCAAACTGTTTTAGTAAAAAAAAAAATTGTCACAGTTCGCGAAGCAGTTTAGCATGGGATATCAAAACTTTGTGCAATTATTCACTAATGTTTCAGCATTCATGAACTTACAAGCGGTTTTGTTTTTTTTCAAATGATATCATTCAACTGAAATTTGTAAATAAAGAAAAAAAGATGGAGACCTCGTGACTGATGGATGTACTGAATGTACTAAATCTGAAGCTATAGTTCCCAAAGTGGTACTGAACGGTACTTTAAATATAAGCTTCAAAGTATTGTGACTAATTGGTACCACATAAGGATCTGAAATAGTTTTTTTTTAACAATAATTCATTTATGAACACTTACGTAAACCTATGTAATGCAAATAATACAAAGCTGTTCATGAACTATCACTTTTTTGTTATTTGCTTTGGCGTTTTTGAATAAGTCCATCTTTCGGATAATCACGTAATTACACATGTTGTAGCTGTGCCATGATAAAGTGTGATTTGCAAATTAATTACGGAAGAGACAAAACATTCTGGACTTACGAAACTCAAATGTATCTCAGAAACGCTGGAATGGACATTAACACTTTTATTGGTAAGCAGAGAACAACATTTTGAACTTCCTAGGTCATCTTCAGGTTAACCAAGAGAGAGTTTGCAACTGATTGTTGCTGGACACAGTCATAGGGACGAGAGTACAAATGGTTACGGGATTGTTGGGGCGGTTGCAGTTTGATGTTATTAATTAATACAGGTATAAAGATGCTCCTTTATATTTTGTTCTAATTTTGGTTTTAGTTGCTGTATAAGTAGGGCTTCTTTGATTTTGCGTTTGTTTGTATTTCGTCTTGACTAGAAAACCCACTTTTTAAGAAAAATATATGTGTAAAAACGGCTGGTATGGATTGAGAAAATTTTGTGTAGAAAAGCGAACTATGTTTCGATCATCTTCGGTCATTGTCAGTTTCATAAAGGAAGGAAGAGGTAACTGACCGACAGCTGAGCATGTGTTTGAAGGCAGTTGTGTAATTGAGTGTAGAAATGTAGAGGACGTGCTTAGGTGTTGGATCATATTTATTAATATAGAAATATAAGTGTTCCTTTGTATTGGTTTAATTTGGGCTTGAGGTGTTGGATAAGTAAGGCTACTTTAATTATGCGCTTCTTTATATTTATTTCTTTATTTAGTATTTTGGTGTTTTCTATGGTTATGTTCTGTTTATTTGATTTACAGTGTTCGAAAATGTGTGAAAGTGACTTTTTGTGTTCTTTGAATCTGGTTTCCATTTTTCTACTTTCTTTAATATCAAAGTCGTGGCAGTTATCACATTGTATTTTATAAATAATGTTGGTGTTGTGTTTGTTAGTGTAGACCTTAGTTTTGTGCCTGGATTTTGAATAAATTTGGTTTTAACTGGAATGTCATATTTTGTTATTAGTTTTCACCAAATGTTGGTTATTTTTTGCCGATGTCGGAAATATGTGGTATGCAGTAGTATATGGTGTCGTGATTTTTTTTATTCGTGAGATATATTTACTTTTGTTAGTTTATTTTGGTTTTAGTCTAGATGTGTGTGTATAATGTTTTCTACGGTTTGTGGAGGAAAATTATTGATGTTGATGAAGTATTGTTTTGTTTTGTCTAATTCGTCGTTAATGTTATCTGGTGAGCATAGTTTTAAGGTTGTGTTCATTTGGTTTTTTAGCATGTTAAGTTTTTGTTTTGTTTCATGTGCTGAGTCCCAAGGAGTGCATATTCCAGTATGGGTGATTTCTCAGTGGATTTCTCTTTTCAATTGTGTATCGGCAAGTTTTGATGTTATATCTCTCAAAACACAAGTTCCAACCACTGACGCCTGCAAAATAGCCTTAGAACTCTATATCCGATACCCTTAACCATCAATAGACATTTTCAGCAACCAATTAATTTCAAGTCTAATCTAAATCAACTTAATCATAAAGCCTTAATGGCCAGTTTCGATGTTATATCCCTCTTTACAGAAGTTCCAACAACAGAATCCTGCAAGATAGCCTTAGAACTCTATATCCGAGACCCTAACCCAATTATAGACATTCCCAGTAACCAGTTAGCAACCTTCATGTAATTCACCACGATGAAGACAAATTTCATGTAATAACCTCAAGTATATACAAACAAATGGCCTAAGCATGGGCAACCCAGTATTACCAGTTCCAGCCAATATTTTTACGAAACAGTTTGAAACACAAGCAATTAACACAGCATTACATCCACCATTATACTGGTACAGATATGTAGATGACACGTTGCGGGATTCACATCTACAGAACACACACTTAAATTTTCAATCACATTAACTCTATGCATCCCAACATAAACTTTACATGTGAACAGGAAAAAAGCAATCAAATATCATTTCTTAACCTCAAAATTACAAGAATCAATACACAAATTAAAACAGAAATCCGCCGAAAATTCACCCATACTGGACTATACATTCCTTGGGATTCAACACAGGAAGCAAAACAAAAACTTAACATACTGAGAAAACAAATAAACACAGCCATAAAACTATGCTCACCAGATAAAATTAACGAAAAGTTATACAGTTATTTTGTCTTTAAACAATACTTTATCAACATCAATAAGTTTCCTCTACAAACCGTAAAAAACATTACACGCCAAAAGCTAGATAAAAAGCAAAATCAACTAACAAAAGTTAATATACCCCACGAACAAAAAAAATCACGACACCATATATTGCTGCATACCATATATTCCCCACATTAGCATTAAAATAACCAACATTTGGCAAAACCTAGTAACAAAATATGACATTCCAGTTAAAACCAAATTTATTCAAAAACGAGGCACAAAACTAAGGTCTGTACTATGTTGAAACTACACTGACAAACACAGCACCAACATTATTTATAATGTTGTAGGTCGTAGTGAACAATTGGGTTTGTAGGTGCCGTATAGTTATGGTGAGCGTGAGGGACTCAATTATGTTTGTTTAGGGTTAATATGCAAAGTTTTATATCAAGGGTGTTATACGTAATGTTTCAAAGGTATTGAGTCGGTAGTCGTCAAAATAAAGAATTCCTTATCCAAATATAATACTTAAATTACTCATAGAGACATACACATAAACGTAAACCATTTATAATTATTTTTGAAGAACACACAACCACATTGAAAGTATATTATTAAAAGTTAATAATTAAAATTTTAATACACAAAAATGAAGAAAGTGCTAAAGAATAAATTACACAGAGATCGGTTGAATATCGAAAAATGACAATGTAATTGTACTTGTGTCTTATCAGCAACACATTACTGAATTACATAAGTGTTTATATATTTATGATTCATGTACAACAATTGTATTAAATATCACTCTGAGCACAATAATAACTTTTTCACATTTATATTTAACTAATAAAACTGAAGAGAAAGAGTTGAGAAAAACTGCTCTTTGCAGTTCAAGAAAGCTTCTCATATTAAGAAATTTTTCGTCTTATTGCCTTTCCTTATTAATTAAGCGTCTCCTTGACACAAATATTATATTACTTGTAATGTAACGTACGTAAATGAGCTTCCATCAACTTCAGAATATGAATTATTTATATGTACAAAGGATTGGATAACACAAGTATAATTACACTGAAAATTTGAATATTATTTGATATACAAAACTTTATTGACTGAAGTCTCGTGATATTATGTTACTTGCATGAAAACAACAAGGTATTAATTACTACGTGTAATTACTGTGAGCAAGATAATTATTTTCATTAAGAGATAGTGATCGGTAATTACTCAATGTTACCTTGTTATTGTATCATATACATATTACGTGATTAATTTATTTCCCCTATTATGTGATCTTTGAACTAATGTGTTCCCGGCCTGCATTTTAACACATCACGCATATATGATGTAATTTATTAGAGGAGTCATCCAGTGTAACCAATGTGCACGATTTTATTCACTAATATGTAGAGTAAAAAATACTTATAGTGTTCAACCAACTGTTTTTATTAACTTTTGTTGAAGCAGAGGTTTGTAACAAGACAAAAATTCCAACAATTTTCTAAACAAAGACTTCTTGTGGTTAATTTAGTTGTAAAATTTCATTTTACTGATTTACACTAATTTGTAATACATAAATATATTTCGTGACTATAATCTCTTTATAGCTTATAAAATTAAAAAAATATCATCCTGAAAGTATTTTGAAACCGTACTGCAGATTTAATGCTATTAGAATGCGTTATACACAAAGAAAATTTACTCAACTCGAATTATGATAAGTCCTGAATCCTTCTATTAAATTAACACGTAGATGTGTATCTCTGTTCATGGCTAGTTTACTAGGTGTTAAGTACATTTTAGGATTGTGTTGAATGTGTGCTGACAAAGAAACAGTTGAAGTGCTAGAGTCTATTTTCATAACGAGACCGTTTTTCTGACATCAGTGACTTGTCAATCCTAGAGATTTTAAACTCGAATATAATTCCAAGTGAAGGTAATGCTTTGTCAAAATCACTACTTTTGTACTCTCAGTCGGATCTACCCTCATGATAGTTAGTAGTAATTGTGAGATATGTTTAACTTGCTGTATACAAAATTCGATAATTTTTAACCAGACTTTGAAAACATCCCGTGCTATGTTTTCTCTGTTGAAATAAATAAATAATTTCTTATAAGAGGGAAACAGGATAAGTCTCATTTCTTTTCACCAAGTTTAGTTCATTCATACAAATCCAAAATGTACCTACTTTTTATGAATTCAATCTTTTTGTTACTAGAGAATGACTTAGATAAAGTTATTAAATTATTTTATTTGTATGACCAATGCGTTGACTTTTTCTATGACCAATGCGCTGATTTTGTAGCATTTGACTCAAACGTTCTTCTCCCCTTTCCAAATGTGTATTCTGTGCACCACTGAGTCTATCTGTTTTTCAGGTGAAAAGCTATCCATTAAATGTTTTTTTAGAATGGTAAATAAAGGACTTATGTTTGAGAAAAAGAAACCGAAACTGAAGTGAGACCGAGATCATATTTTAAATGTTTACTAGGCTATTCATTGACGATTCAGGGGGTTGAGAGACGGTGACATGGACTATTTAAGTTGCAAAAGTGATTAATCTTTCCATGGCTACTTCCAGCTCACAGAAAGAATAACAATAAGACCTGAATACCAGAGTGATGGCTTGCCTAGATATCCTATTACCAAAGGGAATGTTATTTATAGGACTTAAAAGGAACAAACAACCAAATTAATGAGCTTTATCAGTAATGTGCATATGAAAAGATCTAACACGATCAAAAAATTTTGTAGAAGAGCAGTTTTACAATAAGGTGGAGCAGTAGACATCTTTACAGAAGACTCATAAACTGTGGCAAAAGGAAGAACCTTTTTAGCTACAATAGCGAGCAGAAGAAACTTTCAGTAGCCACCTGAAGTCCATATAGGGTACGCAATCTTGAGACTACATCTTCTATTAGTGATGTTTCTTGATTATGTATTCATTGTATCTGACGTGGAATCAGCCACTGACATCTTAAAACGGATCTATGAAGAAAAATATCACTAAACACGAGTTGGAAGCAAGTAAGCTGCATCCTTGCTTTCAACCCATTTAATGTTAAATTACGTGGGTCTGCGAATTTAAAGTTCACCAAAGCTGTTTTGGCTTCAATAACGAATTCTCTATAATTCAGCTATGCAGACATCGAAAATAATTATCATCTTATTTATGACGTAAGAATTATTTTAAAATCGAGTACAAATCACTTTTACTTAAATCAAATAATTATTTCGTAAAAAACAATGATTTTTTATAATTATTTTGTTTATTATGCTTGTGTTCTATAACGATAGATTAGGTTCTCATGTTTAAATTGCTCTAGAGAAATCTACAGCTAGTTGTCGTCAACATGTTAGGCGTTAAGAAACGAGACCTGATTTCAGTGAAACTTACTCATTTATGTAGGACTATATACGAGAGCTGTTCAAAAAATACGCAAACTGACGTCATAAAACTAAATGTACTTTACTTAAAAGTTACAAGTCTGGGACCCTTTCAAAGTACTCTCCTCCCCAACACACACACTTATCCCAACGGTGTTTCCACTTGTTGGAACAGTCCTGGTACGCTTCTTTTGTAATGTTCTTCAGCTCCTTCGTCACATTTGCCTTAATCTCGGAAATCGTTTCAAATCTTCTTTCTTTCGAGGGTTTTTTGAGTTTGGGGAACAAGAAAAAAAATCGCAAGGAGCAAAGTCAGGTGAGTAGGGAGTGGGGAAGAACAGTGATCGAGTGTTTGGCCAAAAATCACGGGTTCTGAGGCACAAATTTCGCAGCAACGCGGTGCATCTTCAAATTTTCGGGCAAAATCTCGTAACAAGATCCAACTGATATTCCACACTCTTCAGCAAGCTTCCTGACAGTCAGACATCGATTTGCCTGCACCAGGGTGTTGATTTTGTCGACGTGTTGGTCGTCAGTTGACGTAGAAGGACGTCCAGGACGCTCATCATCTTCAATGGACTGTCGATCATCCTTAAAACGTTCATGCCACTTGAAACATGCCGTACGCTTCATAGCAACATCACCGTAAGCCGTGTTAACCATAGCAAAAGTTTCAGTTTCATATTTTCTAAGTTTAACACAAAATGTCACAGCAAGTCGTTGCTCCTTTAGGTCATTCATTCTAAAATCCGCTAAACGAAAAAAATCGCACTTCACTTGAAACCGCGTAGCTAATACACAAATGAAGATATCTGCAATAGAAAAATGGCGTCGTAATCAGCTGATCTGTGCAAACCTAGCAACACTAAACGGATTCCCCTGGAACCAACTGGAGCCGCGCAATTCAAACAGTCCGCGTATTTTTTGAACAGACCTCGTATTATGTTTAGTGAGAAATATGCACGTGGAGTAGAAAATAGATATTATTTACAAGTTCAACGTACAAGAATTACTGTTGAACATCTATAAATATCAAAACAATAAAACCATCGCAGGTTTGCGTTATCAGAGTCCAAAAACAAAGGTTAATTAATCATCATAACATAAGAAGTCATATACATTCAAATGTATGCTTTTTAGCGATGTAAACAGAATAAAATTAACGTTTCTCAACCACAATGGAACTGAGACAAAAATTAATTTTCCAGAAACATGGCGCTTGTGTGAACATTTATTACTTTTAGTGCTATGTTTGCCGAAGCATATGATAAAGTATTCAACATAATGGAATGATTATTGTCTAACAAAGCAGCCACTGTGTATGCTTATCTGATGTACTAGGAAAATTTCAAGTACCAAAATATGGTGAAAAAGAATAGCTTTAAAGTTCCTAATAAAATCTGCAGTGTATATCCTTGTTATTTCGTTTCTTTGCATATTTCAATTTCTATGTACACAACGTACAAGGCTTTCACTTGAAACCAAACATTTTTTTTCTCTCAGACACTCATAATATATAGCACATTTCTCCTCTCTCAGACACCCATAAAAATAGCACATTACTCTTATCTTAAATAATTGTAATATATATAGCACATATTTCCTCTCTCAGACATACATAATATATATCACATTTCTCCTCTCTCAAAACTTCCTAATATACAGAACATTTCTCCCTTCTCGGACAATCATAACATACAGCATTTTTTCTGTCTTAGGGCATCATCATCTTCATGACACATTTTTTTCTCTCAGACACTAATAATACATAAAATATATCTTCTCTCTCACACATTCATCATATATTTACCACATTTTTTCTCTCTTAGACAAACATAATATGTAGCACATATCTTCTCCCTCAGACACTTATAATATAATTTAAAATTTGCTTCTCTTAGACACCCATAATATATAGCAGAATTCTATTTTCTTAGACATTTATAATATGCAGCACATAATATATAGAAAATTTCGCTTTCTTTAGACATGCATAATATACAGTCTATTTCTCTTCTCTTAAACATTCACAATACACAGTACATTTCTTCTCTCTCATAATATATACTACATTTTTCCTCTCTCAGACACTGATAATACATTCCACATTTCTCCTCTCTTAGACTCCAATAATATACAGCTTATTTTTCTTCTCTTAAACACTTATGATATATAGCACAGTTCTCCTCTCTCAGACATTCATAATATATAGAACATTTTTCATCTCTTACATGTTAATCATATACATATATATATATATATATAGTACAGTTTTTCTCTTTTAGGCACCCACAACATATATAGCACACATCAACTCTCTCAGACCCCCATAATATAAAACAGATTTCTCTTCTCTTAGGCACTTATAATATGAAGCACATTTCTCTCTCTTAATGACACTCATAATATACCACACATTTTAACTCTCAGAGATCTTCCAACTATATAGCACATATTATCTCTCAGACACTGAAAACCTTTAGCATATAACTCATCTCTCAGATAGTCATAATATACAGCACATTTCTCTTCTCATTGATATACATAATATATAGCACATTTTTCTCATACACTCGTGTTATGTAGCAAATTTAATTTATATTGCACACTTATAATATGTAGCATATTTCTATACTTTTAGAAACTTTTAATATATATTACATTTTTCCTCCCTTAGACACTCGTAAGATTTGGCAATTTTATCTCTTATTAGTCACCCATAATACATAGCACAACTTCTTATCTTAGACATTGATGACGTATAGCACATTTTTCCTCTCTCAAAACTTAATAATATACAATACATTTTTCCTCTGTCAGATGCCCATAATATACAGCACATTTCTCTCTCTCAGACATTCATAATATATACCAAAATTCTCCTCTCTTAGACACCAATAATATATAGCACATTTTTTCTCTGTCGGACACTCATAATATATAGCATATTTCTTCTCTCTCAGACCTTCATAACATATCTCATTTTTTTCTCTCAAATATTAATAATATTCAGCACAGCTCTTCTCTCTCAGACATTCATTAAATATAGCATATATCTCCTTTCTCAGACACTCATGATATACATTATATTTTTACTCTCTTAAACACCAATAATATATTGCAGATTTCTTTTCTCTTAGGCATTTATAATATGCAGCACTTTTCCATACTTTTTAAACACACATAATATAGAGCACAATTCTCTTATCTTAAACATTCATAATATATAACACATTTTTACTCTGTGAAATCTTACTACTATATAGAACATTTTTCTCTCTCAGGCACTGAAAATCTACAGCATATTTTTCATCTCTCAGACAGTCATGGTATATAGCACATCTTCTATCTATAATATACAACACACACCCTAGTGGCACAGCGGTATGTCTGCAGACTTGCACACTAAAAACCTGGTATCGATAACCGTGGTGGGCAGAGCACGAATAGCCCATTGAGTAGCCTTGTGCTTAATTCTAAACAAACAAACAAACAAATATAGACCACATTTTTCTTCCACTGACATTCATACAATATCGCACATTTCTCTTCCC
This sequence comes from Carcinoscorpius rotundicauda, assembly GCA_011833715.1. NCBI lineage: Eukaryota > Metazoa > Arthropoda > Merostomata > Xiphosura > Limulidae > Carcinoscorpius > Carcinoscorpius rotundicauda. The sequence goes on from CM022392.1 coordinate 28,831,349, forward strand.
TTAGACACAGAGTATACAACACATTTTTCTTTTCTCAGACACTCATGTTATGCAGCAAGTTCACTTCTCTTATACACTTAGCATATTCCTCTTCTCTTAGAAACTTTTAATATATATTGCATATCTCTTCCCTTAGGCACTCATAATATGGAGCACATTTATTTTCTCTCAGTCACTCGTAACATATAGCACATTTCTCTTTTCTTAGACACCCATAATACGTTGTACATTTTCTTATCTCAAACCTTTATGATTTATATAAACATTTTTTCTTTCAGACATTAATAATATATAGCACATTTTACCTCTCTCAGACACCTTTAATATACGGCTTATACACTGCTGGCCAAAATCTTAAGGCCAATGAACATGAAGACAAAATTAATTTTGCGTTGTTAGACTCAACTATTTGAGTAGTTTCCAAAGATGAAAATAAAAAAAGGAAAAATAAAAATAAAAACTTTTTAGCATTTAATAAAGAAAATGTAAACACCATGAAATAGACGTCAATTCGAAAAGCGCATGATCTTCGTAAAGTCAACTTCACCACTTGGAATAACATTCCAGACAGTCTTCTTCAGACGCTTATATCGACCATGTTAAAGCGAATGTTTGCAGTTATTTGCAATGACGGCAGCGAAACTCACTACTGAGACCTCAGGTTAGGCATTTCATACACTGTTTAGAACTCTCTTTTGGTATGGTCTTAAACTTTTGACCAGCTAGTATCTAGGTTAATTTCATAGTGTTCACATTTTCCCTATTAAATGCTAAACAGGTTTTTTTAATTATCCCTTTTCGTAAATACTTGTAATATACAGCACATTTCTCTTCTCTCACTCAATCTTAATATATGGTACATTTCTCTCACTCACTCTTAATATATGGCACATTTCTCTTGTCTTACACATGTATAATATAGAGCACATTTCTTCTCTCTCAGACACCCATATTATATAGCATATTTCTCTTCTCTTAGATATTCATAATATATAGCGTTTCACCTCTCTTCGACATCAATAATATATGGGACACCTTCTTTTAGACATTCTTAATAAACTACACATTTCTTCTCTCTTGACACCAATAATAAACAGCACATTTCTCCTCTTTCAGACGCCAATAATATATAGTATATATCTCCTCTCTTAGATTCCCATGACGTATAGCAGATTTCTCTTCTCTTAAACAATCATAATATATAAAACATTTCTCATCTCTTACATGTTAATCATATATATATATATATAGTACAGTTTTTCTCTCTTAGGCACCCACAACATATAGTACACATCAACTCTCTTAGACCCCCATAATATATAACAGATATCTCTTTTCTTAGGCATTTATAATATGAAGCACATTTCTCTCTCTTAATGACACTCATAATATACCACACATTTTTACTCTCAGAGATCTTCCCACTATATAGCACATTTTATCTCTCAGACACTGAAAATCTTCAGCATACAACTCATCTCTCAGACAGTCATAATATACAGCACATTTCTCTTCTCACTGACAAACATAATATATAGCACATTTTTCTCATACACTCGTGTTATGTAGCAAATTTAACTTCTATTACAAACTTATAATATATAGCATATTTCTATACTTTTAGAAACTTTTAATATACATTACATTTATCCTCCCTTAGCCACACATAATATATAGATACTCGTAAGATTTAGCAATTTTATCTCTTCTTAGTCACCCATAATAATAGCACAATTTCTTATGTTAGATATTGATGATGTATAGCACATTTCTCCTCTCTCAGATGCCCATAATATACAGCACATTTCTCTCTCTCAGACATTCATAATATATACCAAAATTCTCCTCTCGTAGACACCAATAATATATAGCACATTTTTTCTTTGTCGAACACTCATATTATATAGCATATTTCTCCTCTCTCAGACCTTCGTAATATATTTCATTTTTTTCTTTCAGACATCAATAATATTCAGCACAGTTCTCCTCTCTCAGACATTCATTAAATGTAGCATATATCTCCTTTCTCAGACACTCATGATATACATTATATTTTTACTCTCTTAAACACCAACAATATATAGCAGATTACTTTTATCTTAAAAACTAATAATATAGAGTACATTTCTTTTCTCTTATGCACTCGTGATATATAGACAATCGAAATATCTTGCACTCCCCATGTGCTAGACATTCATAATATGTAGAATGTTCCTCTTCACTTAAATACTCATAATGTAGAGTACATTTGACTTCTCTCAGACACCCATACTTTATAGCTTGTTTTTATTCCCTGAGACACCCATAATATATATCACAGTTCTCCTCTCTTAGATATCCATAGTATACAATACACTTCTCTTCTCTCAGACATTCCTAATATATATTACATTTATCTTCTCTTAGACATTGATAATATATAGCACGTATTTGGTCTTTTAAGCCCTAATAATCTAAAACAGATTTCCCTTGTCTGAAACGTACGTAATATATAGCATATTTCTCTTCTCTTATACCCCCATAATATACAGCACATTGTTTTCTATCTCAAACACTCATAATTTATAGCACATTTCTCTTCTCTCAGAAACCCACAATAAATTGCACATTTCTCTTCTCTTAAACACTCATGATATAGAGTACATTTCTCTTCACACAAACACTCTTAATATGTAGCACATTTTCTTCCCTTAGAAATTTATAATGTGTAGCACATTTCTTTTCTCTTAGACCCTTATAATGTTTAGCAAATTTCTGTTCTATCAGATATTTATGATATATACCACATTTCACCTCTCTTAGACACCCACAATATACATCAAATTTTTCTTTTCTAAAATACTGATAATATAAAGTACATTTCTTTTCTCTCAGACACACGTAATATGTAGAACATTTTTCTTTTATTAAACACTCATAATATATAACATGTTTCTCGTCTGTTGAAAACTAACAAAATAGAGCATGTTTCTCTTCACCCAGATTTTCATGCATACATCACATTTCCCCTCTCTCAGGCATTGATGTCATATAGCACATGTTTTCCCTCAGACACTTATAATATGCAGTACACTTGTTCTTTTCCGGCACTTATGAAATGTATCACATTTCTACTCTATGTGACACCCATAATATATAGCATATTTCTCCTCTCTCAGGTACTCGTAACATGTAGCAGATTTCTCTTCTCTTAAACACTCACTATATATTGCATAATTCTCCTCTCTTAGGCTCTTGTAATGTATATTACAATATATATATGCTAGAAATTCCTAATATATAGCACATTTCTCGTTTCTTAGACACCCATAATAAACAACATATTTTTCTTCTCTCAGACACTGATAATATATCGCACATTTCTCCTCTCTTTGATAGCCATAATAAATAGCACATTTTTTCTCGCTCAGACTCTCATAACATACAGCACATTTCTCCTCTCTCAGACACTGATAATATATACCATATTTCCCTTCTCTCAGACACCATTATATAGCACATTTCTCTTTTCTCAGTCATTCATAATATATTGCATTTTTATCTTCTCTTAATTACTCATAATTGACAGCACATTTCTCTTCACTTAGACACTCATAATATATAGTTTTCTTTTTCCTCAGACCTTGATCACATCTGTAGCACATTTTTTTCTTTTTGAGACACTAATAATATATAGCTCTTTTATCCTCTTTCAGACACTCATAATATGTAGCACATATATCCCCTCTCAGACTCTCATAATATACAGCATATTTCTACTCGCTAAGACACCCCATATACATAGCACATTTCTACTCTCTCAAACTTTTAAAATATATAAAATATTTTTCTTCTTCCAAATACTCTTACTTTAGTGAACATTTCTCTTCTTTTAGAGACCTTTAATATATAAAATATTTTTCCTATATCAGACCTTCATAAGATTAGCATATTTTTTCTTTCTATGACTCTTACATTATCTAGCACATTTATACACTATCCGACCCTAGTAATACACACCTCATTACTCTTTTTTTTAGACACTGATAATATAGAGGATATTTTTCTTCTCTTATACATTTATAGTGTATCGCACATTTCTCCTCTCTTAAACACTCATAATATGTAGCACTTTTCTTTTTTCTCAAATCTTTACAATATATAGCATAATTCTCCTCTTTCAGACACTCATAAAGAGCACAATTGTCCTTTCGTAGACATGTATAATGTAGACTACATTTCTCCAATCTCAGACTCACACTATTTAGCACATTTCTCTTCTCTTAGACATTTGTAATAAACAGCACATTCCTCCTCTCTTAAACCCTTCTAATATAGAGCACATTTCTCTTATCTCAGACATTCATATCATCTAGCACATTTCTTTTCTCTTATACGCTCATGATAAAAAGAACATTTCTCTTCTCTTAGACACTCGTAATATATAGCATATTTCTCTTCTGTTAGACATACACAATATATAGCACATTTTCTTGTCTTAAACCCTCATAATATAAAGCACATCTCTCTTCTCTTAGACCCTCATAATATATAGCACATTTCTCTTCTCTTAGCACCTCATAATATATAGCATATTTATTTTATCTTAGAAACTTACAATAAATAGTACATTTCTTTTCTCTTAGACATTAATAACATAAGCTCATTTCTTGTCTCACTAACACTAATAATATATAGCATATTGCTCTTCTCCTAGAAAATAATTATATATAGCAGACTCTTAAAATATATGGAAAATTTCTTTTTTCTCAGACACTCGTAATATGTAGTACATTTCTCTTCTCTCAGATATTTATGATATATTGCACAGTTCCCATCTCGAAGGCAATGATAACATATAGCACATTTTTTGTCTCTCAGACAATCATTTTATATTGCACATTTGTTCTGTGTCAGGCACTTATAATGTATAGCACAACTGTACTCTCTGACACCCATAATATATAGCATATTTCTCCCTTCTCAAATACTCTTAATATGTAGCACATTCATTATATATAGCATATTCTTCCTCTCTTCCTCCGATAGTAGACATTCCTAATATATTGCACTTTTCTCATTTCTTAGACACACTTAATACACAGCACATTTTTCTTCTCTTAGACATTCATAATATATCACATTTTCCTTCTCTTAGATATCCATAAAATATAGAACAATTCTCGTCTCCTAGACATCCCTAATATATATAACACATTTTTTTTCTCTTAGACATTGATAAGATATAACACATTTCCCCTCTCTCAGAACTTTATAATATAAAGTACATTTTTTCCCTCTCAGTCACTTACAGTATATAGCACATTTCTTTTCTAGGTTGATCGTTGCTTGACTCAGATTTACACAATGATCTGTTTGCATTGTTTTCTTAGCGGGTAATCGAATTCCAAATTTTAGTATTGTAAGCCTTTAACTCTATTTTATTGCGATATCAAAGCTCTTAAGTTTAACTTAAAGAATCAAACATTTAAATTTAAAGTACGAAAATATTTAAAATATTTTATATTTATAGAATTTATGGAATAAACAATATATTGCGTTCGTTTTTAAAGTGAGTTTTTTGTACCCTTCTCACATTATACAGTCGTTTACTTAAAGTTGCTACTCCATTCTAAAAGCTATTTATTGCAAACTGTATTAAAGTGGAAAGGGTATTCATGACAATCAGTCGCCTGAGTGTGAAATTTACATGAGAAACCATTCTAAAAATAATATGTTAAAACACACAAAGAAGTTTTCGTTTGGATGCTTTGGCTTCATCTTCGTCATCTATGCTGGTCATTAATTAGTTCATATATTTGGTAAGAAGTATAACGTGTTATAATAAAACAACTTAAAGAAATATTTTCTCAGTCGGGTACTTATGGCTACTCGTTTTATAGAGCACATTAATAAACCTACTTTTAATGTGTTCCATAAAAGTTAAGGGAACCAAGCAGTTAAAAGGCGAATGTTTTACAGATAGTGGAATATATGTACCTCTACAATTTACACTTACGACAGCTCATTTGTGATTAAAACTGTTTTTGTTTTTTAGTTTACGTAAATCTTTAGCATAAAACCGATTTTCCATTTAAAGGCAAGATTTTAATTAAAATACTTCTTCGCTTCAGTTAAAGTTTCTAGTAAATCCGAAGTATGCCATTTATATTTGAGATTGATAATGTATGTAATATGTTATTCGTTGCTTATTTCGTGCATTAGCAATCTTCATTTTACCTATGAATAGTTAATTTACAATGAATAGAATATTTGTTATCATTCTTCTTTTAGGAAAAGGAAGTATACCCGTAGATACATACGCATAATGATATCTGTGTATTTTATTTGTAATAGTATGGTACTTTTGGTTAATTGTTATCGCCTTTGAAACTAATAAATGACAACAATAAGAAAACTATTGTTTTCAATCTGTTTCAGTGTGCCATTAACTAAGTTAGCCTGGCTTCACATATCAGAAAAGAAACTGAGAGAGTGCTTTTATTTTGCGTTTTTTTTTTTGTTTGCTAAGGCAAGTAATAAATAACCGTGAAAATACAAAAACAAAAAAAAACTCAGAGGTCGATCTGGTTCATACACCAGAGGAAATGAGAATTCGCACTTTTCCAATCACAAAATCGATGACCAAAACCGTTTGCTATTAAGTTATTGCCTGATAAGATCACAGGATCAATATCTGAGCAGTAAATCCAATTGTCTTTTTTTTTTCTCTCGTTAAGATACGCTTCTGAATAATATAGATATTTCACTTTCAAAGAAGAGTAGATTTTATGATGGCACTTCTTGAGAAACGTATTATTTTCAGTCTTTAAAACATATTCGAGCTTTTTCGTAAGTCATATTCTACAACAGTGAAACAGATGGAAAATGTCAGACGAATCAATGTACTTAAGCTTCTGTAGACGAAAAAATGAGACGTTAGGGTGATAACGTACATGCACGAATTATATTGATACAACACTGGTACAATAATGTTAGTAATTACGCATCGATTCATCCTTGATGAGCTGCGTAACAAACTTGTAAGGTAAGCTATAAAGGAGTGTTATTAATGAATAACTATCTTCATTATACAAGTAATCAAAAACACTTTTCAAAAAAGAAAGTATAAATATCGGGATAGTGGATAACAATACTTCAAAAAGAAGGTAAATTTAATAGCAGAGATAGCACTTGTAATTAACACCTAGCAATATATGTTTGATTGTTTGTTTTGAATTTTGCGAAAAGCTACTCGAGGGCTGTCTGCACTAGACGTCTCTAATTTAGCAGTGTAAGACTAGAGGGAAGGCAGCTAGTCATGACTACCCACTGCCAACTCTTGGGTCATCCTTTTATCAACGAATAGTGGGATTGACCGTAACATTATAATGCCTCCACGACTCAAAGGGCGAGCATGTTTGGTGTGAGCGAGATTAGAACCCGCGACCCTCGGATTACGAGTCGAATGCGTTAACACCCTTGGCCATGCCGGGCCAGGCAATATATGTAAAACTATTCGATGACAATTGAATTTAATATATCCTATGTTTTTAAAAATTGAAGTATAAATGTAGGATGGATATTTTGTGTGAGGGTTTTTTTTATGTCAAAACCACATTGGGCTATCTGCTGAGTCCACCTAATGGAATCGAACCGACTGATTATAGTATTGTAAATCTGTAGACTCACCCTTGTACCAACGGGGAACAGGATGGCTAATACAAGTATTTAAAAACAAAATAAACAAGATAGTAGAGATGGCATTTCCATCATCCCTACGTAATAGCGCAGGCGCAGTGTAGTAAAATGTTAATAAACAAACATAAGGTAAATTAAATTCAATTGTCGTTAAATAGTTATAAGGAGCGTAATTTTACGATAAAGGGAAGCGAACGCGATCCGTAGGTTTTCTGTTTCAGTTGTTGGGTTTTGAGCTTTCTAGAGCGTGCAGGGTCAGGTTCATATTGTAACTCGTATTCTCCTCACTGATTTTATGTATTAACTATTGTATTTTGTAATTTCTTTGTTGTTTGCTCATTTATTATTTTTATCCTTCTCAGGATGCAGTTAATCTAATTTCTGCCGTTTTTATTGTACAGACCTATTTTCTTTTCAGTATAGTTCTGTCTTGGGGTTTCTTTGTTGTAGAGCTCCTGAACTGTGTATTTTATATGGAATTCGGGTTATGAAGTATTGGTGGAGGTGTTTATGACTAGAAGGAAGACGGCTAGCCAACATCATTCACCGCCAACTATTAGTTATCAGCGAATAGTGACAGTAACCAGTGAAAGAATATGTTGGGCGAAGGGAATTCGAACTCGCAACCCGAAGATTGCGAATCGAGAGCTTCAATCGTCTGACCTTCATAGTCCACAATATCAACCATTGTTCCTGAGTCCACCCAGTAAAACAAAAGGTGTAAATTAATATAATTGTTATATTATTACCAACACTTCAATACACTGCACTGTAAATAAATTTTTACTTTCACAAAGCATTCTAAGATATTTGGCTTATTATAAAATTTATATTTTAAAAGAAAAATAAGAAAAGAACGTCTTTGTAGAATAATGAGTCAGAGATTTTTGTGTTTTATAAAGCATTTAATTATATAAGAAGGAGCCAGTAAAATGTATTCAAAATAAACTTAGAAAATAAGAAAATGAAAAAATAATAAAAACTCTCATAATTTAAAAGTGAAATTATGAAAAATACAACTGGAAAAGTGACGAATAACAAAATATTTGATGAACGTTCCGAAATGTAAATTTCTTTTTTATAAACAGTAAATTTCTACAAGAAACAGAACGCTAGGAATACTGTTTGTTGTTTTTTTATAAACAGTAAATTTCTACAAGAAACAAAACGCTAGGAATACTGTTTGTTGTTTTTTTATAAACAGTAAATTTCTACAAGAAACAGAACGCTAGGAATACTGTTTGTTGTTTTTTTATAAACAGTAAATTTCTACAAGAAACAGAACGCTAGGAATACTGTTTGTTGTTTTTTTATAACCAGCAAATTTCTGCAATGAATAGAAAAGTACAATTAAATATAAAAAATCTAAATGTTGATTGAAAGCACATGTAGTAAAATAGACATTTGTAACTTTAAAGTTCAATGACTGAGCAGATTATGAAATCCAGTAAATGAACTTCAATATAGATTCTTACTTATAAAAAAAAACAACATCTATGTAACTAAAAGATGTGAATTAAAAATAAGATTTACTCTAAAGAAACAGAGTTATTATATAATTATTTAAAACAGGAAGATTTTGTTCAGGAAATAACCTTTCTTTATCCTTAAATATATTCGTATTCCTTTAATGAACAAGTTGCTTCCGTTAAGAAATCTTTCAAGCTGCTCAAAAAATTCCACTACGAAAATGTGTTTTATTTACTGGACAGTTAGTTGTGCAAATACTAACGGCCTACTTATTCTTTCGCTGTACTGTTTTGCAAGCAGTATACAAAACACTTAATGTATATAACATTACTAAGAGTTTAAAAATAGTAACTAATATAGATGTTCGTTAAGCCTGTTTGCTTCAGCTAATACAGTTACATAAAGCACGTTTCAGTCTATCGTAAACAGACATTAGTTGATATTTATATAGATTAAAATTATTTTTTTCACTTAAGAAGGCCATACATAGTAACAACATAGAAAAAAAGATGTTTCATATAAGACGAAGGTATCAAATTAATGTGAAACAAATTGCCAAGGAAAAAAACGTAAATTACAGCAAAAGAGATCTTCACAAAAGTAGGGTTAGAATTCATAAAAAATAATAATATAATGTCCATTAAATTTAACTGCTACATGTAAGTCTCATTTGTATATTAGAATAGTGGCTCTTAATGATACAGAAATAAGTTAGTTATACAAATAAAACAATAGCGTGATTTAAGTAAATAGTATAATGAAACTTAAGGTGTTTAGTCAAAATTACTCCCACTATAAAACTGAAAAATTAAAATTTTCAAGAAAATTTCAAATAACAGCAATAAAAATATCTCTAAACATTCATTTAAATGCGCTTTCATGAGATTTAAGAACTTAAATAGCATGAATGTTATTTAACAAGCATTTCTAAGTGTTAAAGATAACTCGCATACAGGATTCGAAATAAAACAAGCATATAGTAACTGATGTAAGTTACGTTATTATAAAATAAATGAAAACGAAATATATATTATGCAAACATTTTTTTTTACTCAAACATAGTTTTACGTTTTTATATAGCCCTTTTTCAAATGTTATTTTTTAATTTCTTTAATATTTGATATTTATTATTGAATATTGTTATTGTTATATTGCCAAAACATGAAGATAAAGGCATTTTTGATAAGATAAAGTTAGCATTATGAAGAGAATACTTAGTATCCACATCAGTAAGAAAGCCTCTTATAATGAGATAGTGATAAACATGATAACCAACAGCATATTTGTGATTCGAAATAGTAAATTTATAAATCTGTGTTGGTATCGACCAGTAGATTTAAAATAAATAGAACCATTCAAACGAATTTTTATATAAAGTTGTGAAATCAAAATTTTGTACCGAGATAACATTACATGCTTTATGTTAAAACTCTAGATCATGTATAGATATTGTTTGTTATTCAACAAATAGAAGGCATGAACATTTCAACCAGCATCTCAAATGTCATTTAAAAATATATTCACAGTTAGTTTTTCTTAAAATAGTAAAAATGTAGCAGTCAGTAATATGTTTATCTAGCTTAAAAGTTTCATATAAATTTTGCTATTTTGAAAACTTAAGAAGGTTAACAACACCATTATTATTTTGTGGCGTAAGTAAATCAGTTATGAAATGCAAACAATTAGTAATTTGATCTATATATTGCACGTAGTTATCTAATGGTCGTATAATTGAATATTTATATACATGAGCATTTTACTTTTATAAAATATATGTTTTCGTAATTCTTTATAAACATTTTTAATCACCCACTGGATACCAACAACTATATTTGAGAAGAATACCTTCTAAACCAACCTAGCAGCCGTGCAACGCCTTATAATTATAGTCTCGTATATTATAGTGCGTATGTTTTTTAAATACATTTTTTTAAAATCCAAACATTCAGTTATGGGAAAGAAATACATTAAAACTGCAGTTGTCAAAAGCTTTATACAAAATATTATGCATAGTAACGAAGATAAATATGCATTTATTTATTTATTTATATCGTTTTGCCAAAGTTAGTTACAAATGACAATATGGCTACTTTTTTACTTTTTAGAATGTGCATAATGAAGTTTGATAATACTTAACGAAGAAAAAAGTGAAAATCAATCTATTGTCAATGTTAAATACATCCTATTGAAGAGTGCCGTACAACAGACCAACTGTTGGCCTACTGCTGATGCCACTTAGTGCACAAGATGACAGTTATTTTGATGTTAATATTTTCTCTATTGCTGGGTAAAGAGTAATACAACTCAATTTATGTCAGAGTTCACCACCTAACATTATGACCGCTACTAACTAAGTAACTTACATTCTTGGTAATTAGTCTTATCTTCAGTTGTTTATGTAGGAGAACATTAAACACAACATACACGAGAGCGTACAAACTAATATCTCAAATATATCTTGAATAGTGCGTGTGAATGTAACATGCAGCTTTCCCACTGGATTCCTCTTTGTCACGTGTTATTGTAGTTTCATGCAAAAGTTTTAATCTTGCTAACTTCACTATGATTAATAATTTATGTTGATAGAAAGTAATAGGACCTAACACGAATGACCATAAATAAAGTTTTACCCCAAATTTAAGGAGATACGCGTATTATGTTTATTAGAGTAAAACAAAATGCATTAAATATGTATCTCTTGACGGCTGGTATGAATATTGAAGGTAAATTTTCAACAAATTTAATAATTGCCTCAGAAACTGTACTTTGGTCAGGTGTAATTCCTGTGTTGTTGCCATATTTTAAACACTTTAGTTTTTGAGTAAAAAATGAAACAAAATATGCGGGTCCTCGAACTCAAGTTCCTCTCGGTTGTTCGCCTGTTTCCGTGACGTTTTACAACTATGACGTAATAGTTGCCAAACACGCTTCGTTGCGCGCCGACCATTTCGTTCCTTTCAGTGCTGGTGTTTAATGTAAATCTATCAGTGCTTTTTTCGGATTACATACTTTGTATTTTTTGTCTTGATATTGCTACTTTATGTTTGTTTTATGATAGTATGGTTTACTGCGTTGCTTATGGTTGTGAAAACGGTTCGGCACCGGGCAAAAGCTTCTTTTAGTTTCCGTGCAAGGAGAAGGAAACGGCAAGATAATGACAGTGGGTGCGGATGGTCAATAGAAAAAGCTGGACTCCTTCACACCATGCAAAGCTTTGTCAAGATCACTTTCAACGCTCAAGTTTTGTGTTGGATCCCACTGTTTTGGATTCCGTGGGTTTCAAACCAGGCAGGTTGAGACTAAAAACACCATCGGCAGTAGACAGGATCGTCCTCACCATCTTTCCTCGTGTAGAGTTAAAGACTGATCTCAGCTTGCAGGGTACAGGTTCCACCTCTCTGAAGCCATCCCTTGCTATCACGAAAAAAACAAACTTAAAGCTATGTGTGCAGCATAAAGCGGCAAACAATAATTAGTATAATATAATAATTTAAACAGTTTTTGAAGAATGTAACTAGGCATATACGTACGGAATATGTCATATAAATTATACATTTGTGGTAAATATTAAATTAACTATTTAGACTGCTACATCTAGTTTGATTTTATAGACAGAATTATGACGTTTAATTGAAATTCATTTTGTTACGAGTCATAAATACCCGGTACAATGATTGTGGAAGGGCCGAATATTAGTTACCATAGTAGGCAAAGTATAAACAAATAAAACCCAGTCTGTGATATCAATAATTTATAAATACTAGACAGGTTTCGAGATGCTTAAAATTGCACGTGAAGTAATACAGACTATATTTGTTGTCATGACTTAGGCTTACCATTCTTCCACTGGAGATATGACTGACCCGCAACCGGCCTGGACGCTATTAGTATTACTCACAGTTCCGCTACTTTCACTCGTGGAACTGCCCTCATCACAAGAAGTTGTCAGATCTACGTCAAAAGTAACTGTACTAGGTTCGTTCAGAGTAGGTTCGAATTGATATGGCACTACTAAACACTGTCAGAACGCAAAGTCAAAACAGACTCCGCCTCTGTTTCTCCGTATGCACTGGCCATATTTATTTACATTCACCGCGCTGGCGTTGGCAGTTTGTTTGGCAACTATTACGTCATAGCACTTTTCCGAGCGGCAAACGTAAAAACTAAAACGTTTGAATTGCAGCGCGGAAAGGGCTCTTTCTGCTGCACCAAGTTCTATGCTTCATTTATTAACACATATTTTTCATGAAAAATGTGTACCTTGACAGTAAAGTCTTCTTTTTTCTGTAAAATTCACCTTTAACACTTTTACCAATAAAGCAGAGAATAACCTGAAATGACCTAAGAAGGTCGAAACGTTGTATATTTGTTTTATTAGTAAAAGTGTTAATACCCATACAGTTATCCAGAGATCTATTTTTCCTTTAAGTAGGTTTATCGGCATCACGAAATGTGTAAATATACTTTATATAGAATAACAAAATGGAGTCTATATTGTCAGCATTTAAACAAACCTTAAAACAATATGTCTATATTGAGTATACTGAAGTGTTTGACTTCCTTTTGAATGCTAAAAAACCTAGCTACAAGTATAATTAACAAATAACTTAATGTATTATATAAAGTGATGAAACACCAATAAAGTAGTTGTTAACAAATCTAACAATCATTTCTATCTAGATGAAACAATTAATACTAAAAATATTGAACACACATAAATTAGCTAAAATTGTATTGAAAAAGTGGTGTTATTTATACTGGATCATACTTATTAAGTATAAAAATCCTAAATGATTACTGATAAGGAAATTAAGATTAACAATTGCAAAAATGTTTACTTTTTGCTTGTTTTGATATAACGCAAAGCTACTCGAGGGCTATCTGTGCTAGCCGTCCCTAATTTAGCAGTGTAAGACTAGAGGAAAGGCAGCTAGTCATCATCACCCACCACTAACTCTCAGAATACTCTTTTACCAACGAATAATGAGATTGACCGTATTATTATAACGCCTTCACGACTGAAAGGGCAAGTATGTTTGGTGCGACGGGGGATGCGAACCTGCGACCCTCAGATTACGAGTCAAACGCCTTAACCCACCTGGCCATGCCGGGCCGTTGGTTTTTGCGGATGTACTTTTAATGCACCAGTGTAATGTGCTTTGAAAATAATTATGATTAGACAATTTTAATTAAGTAAATAATTCTTTAGTTTTATTAATAATCGTTAAATTATTGTAATTTAGCAAATGTAAGTTGCTAGATGCATAATAAATGAAGTATTTTTCCCAACTGCATAGTCCTATTTGTAAAACATTTTTACTAAATCAATTTTTCTCTCTTAAATATAATTTAATAAGAAGCCAATGCTTTTAAGCCAAGTGTTTTTTTTTTAATTGGATGATTTTCCTGATTATATTATATAAGACATCTAATTGATTTCACTGCGATAACTCTTTGAGTTGATAGGTTTTTTTCTCGCTAGTTTTTCTAATAGCCTTGAAAGCAGTTTAGTTGATGGATAAACTTTCGCTGTTACCTCCACGTTCGATTTCCAATCAATTTCAAGTCAACATGAGTTTTATCGCTCCAAAAGAAAACAAATGAAATAATTAAATTCTAAATGCAATATACTCTGTTGTCATTTTAAATCAAAAATTAACAATCTACTTCTTGTTACAATGAGATACATCACCCACACTTCATTAAAAGGTATAACATTTAGCAGTATGGTTTGCTAACAGCCATTTGTATTTTCATAATATTGTCTTCTTTTGCGCTTAGACAAACATGTCTTTCAATTGCTTTGCAGAAAAAGGGTAGGATTTGTAATATGAAACTAAACTGTTTTCAGTAGGTAATAAAACTCAGCATGGCATGACTAGGTATTTAAGGCACTCGATTCCTAATCCCCGTCACATCAAACATACTCGCCTTTTCATCCGTGGGTGCATTAAAATGTAACGTTCAATCCCATCATTCGTTGGCAAAAGAGTAACCCAAGAGTTTGCTGTGGATAATGAGAAAATAGCTGCCTTCCCTCTGGTCTTACGCTGCTAAATTAGGGAGGGCGAACACAGATAGCTCTCCTGTACCTTAGCGTGAAATTCAAACCAAGTCAATCTTTAAAATATATTTTACTTTTGTTTTTAAGTATACATATCGTGGATAAAAATTGTGTTTATTTTGTCATATTTAGTTATTACATCATCTCAATTATTAAAAACTCACAAACAATATTCTGTCTTAATATTTTACCAGGTCCACGAGGTGCAAGTTACTTTTATGTTGATTCACAAATATACTTCACTTTACAGGAGTACCAGCTAGTTCTATTCTTGTTTCTCGGCTTATAAGCTTACTTTTCACAGAGAAAGATAGAATTACTAAAGTCCGAACTTAATTTTCTGAAGTTGAACGGTTCGTAATATTCAAAATATACATACTTTATTTGTCAAATCCTGTAGTTTTTTTCGATTAATTAAACGTTATTGACAATGATAGCTTCCGATGTTTATAGTATACTGACTGCAGCTGACCAATAACATTCTTTTACTGCCTATGGGTAAGTTTTTTTACCAAATAAGCAGCCCCCCCCCCAGTGGCTCAGCGGTATGTCTGCGGACTTTCACGCTAAAATCCGGGTTTCCATACCTGTGGTGGGCAGAGCACAGATAGCCCATTGTGTAGCTTTGTGCTTAATTCAAAACAACAACCAAATAAGTAAGATCCTCAACCGTTCAACAGTATTCACAGGCATGTTAATGTTTTCATAAAACACGTATTATTGATTTTTACTCTTGAAAATCTTCTGCAAATTTAGAGAATAGGCGAAACTTGCGCAATACGCATCCAACAGTGTAAGTCATGTGCATCAAACCACAACAAATAAACAAATGTAGATATTAAAATAACTCTATAACAGTAAAACCTTTACATTAATTACAAAATATCTGCTTGATTTGTTGGGTTTGTTGTATAAGTTCTCAGTTTCCTACTGTAAGAACCAACAGCAATCTCCCATCATTGCAAGATTCCATCATCTTTGATATCACTATTCCATTGTAGAAATATCGTGGTGGAAGCACACACCATATTAATTTCTCACTGCACCTATATCATTTGGAAATAAGTTTAAATAAAAGTGTAAAAAGTGCATCTTTAATGACATCCTGGACCTCATGTAGTTCTCGTGCATATAATCAATCATCACAACACAGTTTTCATTTGTTGATTTCTAAAAATAAATTTCAAAACCAGACAGAAATCTCTTTCTCAGTGAGTGCTGATTCATAATCATTATTAATCTGCACTTTTCAACTCTGTGGCCCAACAAAAAATATCTCCTCGTTTTTGCCTCACTGATTTCTAGAAACACACCAGGCAGATATCTGAAATTATTATATTTTTTCATTTGTTTAAACAAATTCTTTATGAATCCCAGTTTAATATGAAAGTAGTTTAAAAATACATTTGGGGACTCACTAAAGGTTGATACGCGATATTCTGTTTTCCCAGTTTGTATTTCTCTTTCACTAGCCACTTCTTTTTGAAATGATTTTTATCATCTCAGCTTTATCAAAAAAAAAAAAAAAATAGCAATAACATTGTAGACCCTCTAGGCTGGTCTAGTAGGAGTGCAATAACTGGTAACTGTGGGTCCATATTTGACGGCCTCAAGTATGATGTGCATGCTTTGATCAATTTATTTCATGTTCATAGCATGAGTAACGGGAATCATTGTCTCAGTGCTTCAGTTGTGCAAAAGTATAGCTTTTAAACTAGCTTCATGCAAGTTGATAAAATCTACATTCTTTCCTTAATGTAGTAATATTTGTACAGAAACAAAGGCTGTCTTGAATGCTATAGTAACAAGCAAGACTTTGACGACAGCTTTGCTTAAATGAAAATTTGTTCCTGGATCTATTAAATTTCATTAATCTAAACGAAAGTCAAGAAGTTTCTGAATGTCGATAGAGACAAACCATGAATCAGATTATGTAATTCTTCTCATGTGATAACATGAAGCAGTTTGGGTTGAGATGCCACGGAAATAGAATTGTTAATGAAGAGAATGAAACTGATTCTTTGTCTTCTTCAGCAGAATAACTCTTCTGCTTCCCAACTCGCTGCTGGATGTATACTGAACTAGAGCTTAAAAGGTCTGAATAACACAAAGTCTGTTTTATTTTATTATTTCGCAGGTATAATGAGAGTAAGAAGATTGGACTTTATTTTAATATGCATGGGACGTGACCAAGTGGCCAACTGAGTGAGTGAGAGGCACATAAGAAATAAGTACCTGACTCTGTCCCTTTTAAGCTCATTTGAAGGATTTTTTTGAATGTTTTATCAAATTATCCCGAATCATTTGATCTTTCTCCAGTAGCAAATATTTTGTTATCCAGTATGTCCGAATGATAAGGTATGCACTAAAATGCCGATAAGTGTCCAAACACCTCGCACCATTAAAAACACTAAAAGTACACAGTAGTTGTGAATCAATATAGCTAACAGGAACAGCACTATGGCGTTTTAATCTTATGGTAAAAGTCGTTTTGCTTAAGAGTTTAATTTAATAATACTTTATTAAAACTAGCCGTGCCACCAACATACCTCACTAATATACTGCACATCACGATGTCGCCGACCCATAATTTAACATCACTAAAATGTTAATTATTGATAATTTATTCCATGTTTCTAAAATTACATACATCCTTAGTTTATTAAATTATTCAACCTGAATCTAAAACACTATTATGTCTCAATAAATATTGGTAATATATATATTCATTAATGAGATGCATTATACATTACTAAACTATGACAGCCTTAAGAAACTTATACACTATGCTCGTCTAATAGAAGTACAACACACTGCTGATCCGAAACTGTTTAAAACATTTCTTCATGAGAGAAATGTGAAATCTGGTTTTCCACTCTAGATTTACTGGTGAAAAATAGAGTTTTCTCTGACCATTTACTTCGATAACAGGAGTATTACAAGTCCAGGATATTTCCCTTTTCGTTTGTTTGTGTTTTTGTGTTTTCTTATAAAAAAGTCACATCAGGCTATCTGCTGAACCCAGCGAGGGGAATCGAATCCCTGATTTTAGCGTTGTAAATCCATAGACATACCGCTGTACGAGCGGGAGATTCAGTTTTCGTTAGAAATGAAATAAAACTGTTTTTCCCCTCTGGATAAAACAGAAAAAAATAAGTTAGTAATGTGATTGTGAGCTAACTGTCCAGTTGAGATATTAGAGCGCTTACTTGCCGTGTGATCGGTACTAGGTTTAACTCAGAGATGTGCAAAATAAATTATTACTGCAATAGCATAATCCAAAGATTTAAAAGACTATGGAAGAAAATTAAATTATATGTGACATACACGACACAGAGAGGTCAATAACAGTGACAGAAATTAACAAATCAGACTCAGCAATTCTGTATGCGAAGAGCACGTATAATCTTAGAAAAATGTTTAAAGAGAAAGATATCTTGCACGTTTATCTAACAGTGTGCAATATTGCATGGAGTTTGTCATTAACTATTAATCTTCTAAAATATAGTACACTTTATAGTATGGTCTTACAAGTGGCACAATTATACCTGCTGATTTACAAAAGTTAAGATCGAACTTCGATATCTGTGGTGGCCAGAGCACAGCTCCTTGTGAAGGTTTGTGCTTGATTTCAAAACAAACTTCAACTTATGAATTACGGCCCGGCATGGTCAGGTGGTTAAGTCACTCGACTCGTAACCCGAGGGTCGCGGGTACGAATCCCCTTCACACCAAACATGCTCGCCCTTTCAGCCTTGGGAGCGTCATAATGTGACGATCAATCTCAATATTAGTTGGTAAAAGAGTAGCCCAAGATTTGGCAGTGGGTGATGATGACTAGCTTCCTAGTCTTACACTGCAAAATTAGGGAGGGTAAATACATTTACCAGTTTCATTAATACGTACCAATGAAACAATAACATTTTCTACATGCTACGATGAGATCGTATATATGAGTATTAAACAAAGAGAGAGAAGTAATTTCACTTTACAATCCTTTGTAGTAAGCAGATTACTAGGCTATTGAAATGATAAAAGCAGATTACTAGGCTATTGAAATGATAAACACGATGAATAGATTATCAAATAATTAATTGCTTCATACGGATTATGAAGATATATTACTGTAAAATGTAGATAAGTGTTATCAGGCCGTGGGTGTATTTGAAATTTAATCTAGAAATAACTAGAATATGGTAGAATTTAATTAAGAGAGAAATTGTTAATCTGCGGTATAAATGAATGTCTAAATTATGGTGATTTGATAACATGAAGTCACAGATTAGACTATTAATGTATAATATCTGTTGTTGACACACTGGCCTGTTTTCTGTTATAAAGTTAAAACATTTGGAATTTAGTGGCCATTTAAAAAAACATGATCAGAAGTATTTTTTTTTGGCGTTTGCTACGGGTTTTTACAAGAGAATATTTTAAATTCGATTCTGTACTAAATTTGTCTTTAAACCAATGTATAGTAGACATAAGAGGAGGATAAATTATTATCCCTGAAACTTAACCTGTGTAGTATTGTGACTTTTTCATGTTTCAAAATCAAACCATGATTTTTTATGAAACCTCAAACATTTTATTTTCAATCAGAACAAACTTCAAAATGAGTATCTTAGTTTTGAATTATTGTTTCAAAAGGCAATAAAAAATAAGGACATCTAAAGACACAAACATCTCTAGTTAATTTAAGAAATATTTATTTTCTTTTACAGAATAAGAATTTTAAAGCTAAAAGTAATCAGCTTATTAAAAAATAAAAAAAGAATACAATTTGAGTTATTTTTTATTCAAGACCTTGTCGAGTTCTTCTCTGTTAAAACTGATAGGCTAAAATAAATTTAACTTACTGCAAGGGTTATATAAAATTATATCTTTCGGCATGACAAGTGTATTTTCGGTACTCACTCAGTTTGAAAAAGGAAGACCAAAGTAGGCTAGTCCTCTGAAGAGAAATTCAATCATCTGTTTTCTTGTAATTGAATTATTCTTATTTTAATACGCTGTTGGAGCATTATTTTTTTTCTCTCTCTATCAGAAGATGTTTCATTAATGTCACTGTAAATGACACCACACGTGCAGTGACCAAAATAGAGGATAAAGAGAAATGATGTGAAGATATTACTGACGACTTATTTCCGAATATTTAAGATAATTTTCAAGTTTCTTATAATTTAAATACGAGATTAAAACTTAGTTTGCTGAGTGTTTACAAAATAAATAATCTCAAACTTTACTTTTTTTTTGTTATACAATTTATCTGGCATGTTATATTTTCAATCTCAGTGGCATGCCACATAGCACACAGGCTAGACGGTATAGAAATAAAAGTATCTAACTTTGAAATGTTGGCTAAAGGTTGACAACCAGTGAATAACATCCACCTTATAAGAACGAGTTTAACGGCATATAGCCTCTTGAGTCTCGGGCCTTACAATCATCAGTTTGAAACGCTAACACTAGAACCACCAGATCCAATGCAATTACTAACGTGCATGGCGTTAATGAACAACATAATTGCAGTAGTTTATGGAACAGAACTAACATTTTTCAAGAAAAAAAAAACAGTAGCGAAAGCGAAAATAAATTTACCTCCATTCTCAAATATAAAAGTAAAACAGCACCAATATAATAACGAATATACTGTTGCAATGAATAACTGCGTAAAATAAATATAATGAAAGATATTTTTGTTCATTTTTGAATATAATTCAAAGTTTTACTTTCGTTTTTAAAACTTATAGAAAGTTGATAAAGTATTAAAGTGAATAACCTGAATGTGAGATAACTAAAACCAAATAGGAAATTCTGGTCACAAACGTTTACAGAGAAATTCAGTTATTAAGCTCACATCTGAGTTTTATTCGATCGGGTGAATTGAAATAAAATGTACTATAGTATTCTGTTTAATTCACGACGCGTTCTAGAATCAATAAATGAGTAACCCAACCCTGTAATATAAATAGTAAATTCAATTTTTAGAAAGCTGAACTAAAACATCGATACGGATTGTTATAAGATGAGATAGCATGAAAAAAGTAAGGAGTAGGAGAAGAAAAAAATTCAAAGCTATCGATTGGTTGTTTTTTACTCATAAGGTCGGAGGACATAAATCTATGATGGATGCGACTTAAAAAATATTGAGCCACCAGAGAATCTTCAATTAAGATTTTTGTGTTCGAGTCTAAATCCAAATCGATTGAGACACGATCTTAAAATCACTCTGCATAAGACAAATGATAAATAAATAACAATGAAGAGTAGGTTATAATGTTAGAATGTATTTCTTTTATGGCACGGGTTTCAGTCACATGGACTCAGGTAAGAAAATATTTTCACTATTTAATAATTGAAGAACTCATATTATAAGTTTGATATAATGCCGGAGGCCAAATAATTTTGTCGAAACGTCGTACATTTATAATAAAGTTCATTTTTATTTCATATTAAAAGTTGTTTTAGTACAAGATGAAAAATATAGTAGTTAGTGAGATGGGCATGGCTTATTAGTTAGCGTGCTGTGGTTGTGAATTTAAAGGCTTACGGTTCGCGACATGTACTTCAAAACTGTCTTGTATTCGGTCAGTATATGAGCTATAAGTGTGACTATTATTTCACACTATTCAACCGTAGAAGAATTGGTGTTTAGTGCTCCTGGTTACAAGTTAGTTTATCCTTCCAAAACTAGAAACATTTTATGTAGTTAGTAGTTTTGTGTCATACTCTGAGACACACAAGCTGTTTTAAATAATGTTTAAAAAATATTAGCGATACTTGAACTAAGTGTAGCGTTTATGTACCATAAAAGTAACAAGTGATATTTAATGTTTAATTAATGAGATGGTTTGTAATTCAGGGAAAATATTGGGGTTGATGAGAACTAACGAAGACAAAAAATAACGACATATAAATTCTACTTGTTTGAATAAAAAAAAACAAATAGTAAAAACATTGATTTGTTACCAGTTGTTTCACAAGCCAGCGAAGATATCCAATTGAATTGTTTTGTTTCTTTTTCCGTTTTGAAATGGTAGACTAGAGGAAATGTAAACAGTCATTACTACTCGCAGTCGAATTTTAGATTACTCTTTGCTTACTAATGGTGGAATTCATCGAAATATTATACGTCCTACAAGCTAAATGAACGGAAAACTTTAGAGATAGAACCCGAATCCGCGGTCGTCTGATTAATATTCCATGTGAGGCCATAAGAGGTTTTGTTTGATTATTTAGAATTTTTGCGCAAAGCTTCACGAGGGCTATCTACGCTAGCCGTCCCTAACTTAGCAGTGTAAGACTAGACGAAAGGCAGCTGGTCATCACTACACACCGCCAACTCTTGGTCTTCTCTTTTACCAACGAATAGTGGAATTGACCGTAGCGTTACAACAACTGAAAGGGTAAGCATGTTTGGTGTGACAGGGATTTGAACCCGCAACCCTCAGATTACGAGTCGAGCGTGACTCTACCGGGATGAGTTAGAGGAAGAAAGAAATGCTTATCCAGCGATTTTTTTAAATATTACTAGCCCATCAAGAACTGGATATTTATTTCTATTAGTGGCTTTGGAAAAGTCTCCTGTTGTCACAGTGGTATATCTGCAGTCTTACTACGCTATAAACCGTGTTTCTATAAAAGATACATAAATATTTCACATTGTTTCATATTGTAAGAACATTTTAAAAAAAAATTATAGGGATAATGTAATAACTAAGTCTGACAAAATGAACAAAATTGTCATCCGGGATATAAACACATAAAAACAATAGGTGAAACATATGATGAAGAAAGAAACTACTTACAATATATTGAAGTAAAATCCACTTTAAAAAAAATCGAATTTTAACAAATTTCCTCAAAAAATCTAGTTTATTATCATGATCACTTGAAACTACTTAACCATATCAATTTGTCTTTTTTTTATATGTATGGGTTGGTTAAAACGCATAAGGATGACTAGTTTATCTTAGTTTGGTTTTCTTTGGATTTCGCGCAAACGTACACAAAGGCTACTTGTTCTAGCCTTTCCTAATTTGACTGCAAAAGACTGGTCATTATCATCTACTTCCAACTTTTGAACTACTCTTTATCAACAAATAGTGGAATTGACCATATATTATAAAGTACCCAGAGTAAGCACGTTAAAGGGTCATAAATGTGAGTTCGCGACCCTCAGATTGTTGGTCAAGCGCAAAAATCCATTTCATCTTAGACCTATCAATTCCTACCTAAAACCAGTTAAGCTTTCGATTATTAAAATGGCTACCATAGCACATATTCAAAATAACATAAATTTTACCAATAAAGTATAATATATTTAATATAAATGAAGAAATGATGGTCAAATTTACTTTGAATTTCTGTTTATAAATGTGACTAAATAATAAAAGTTGAATATCTGTTTACAAATGCAACAAAAGGACATATTCATAGACTTCCTAAAATAAGAATTACGTAAACTTAACTTTTTTACTTTTCGTTCTTGCCTATAGTTTTATCTCCACAGTGAAGGTACGTGTGAAAAACTTTGTATTTAAATACACGAAACAGTATTGAAGAGAAAAATATGGAATAGCTATGAACAATCTCGTATCGTTAATTACAGTAAACATCTTTGTGGAATGTTTTAAAAATTGAGCTCCTGTCTTTTCTGAATGCAAAAATATACGTTGGTTCCATTACGTGGAGAATTTATTTTTGGTTGATGAAATAATAGTAATGTTTTTCCTGTCTTTGTTCAGAAGTTTAACAAGTGTCAAGTACTATTCAGTATAAAGTAAGTGGAAAACTACAATTTCACTCTAATTTTTGGAAATTTGTTTGGCTAGAGCAGAAATAAGACCTGTCCATCTATCTATAGAAAACCAACAAATTCTTCTAGCTTCACCTTCTTGTTATGTAATTAAAAATGTTAAAACATTAACTACAACTTCAATGTTTTTAAAAATGTATAGAATACGTAACCACAAGATCATCGATGAAAAAATAAAGTTACTTAATTTCCAAGCGGTTACAGAATAATAGAGTTTTTATCAATACGTGAAAAAAATACTCACTATAAACTGTAATCCTGGTATTGATATATTTAAATAAATATCAAACAATTTGTTTGTTTGTTTTGAATTAAGCACAAAGCTACACAACGGGCTATTTTTACTCTGCTCACCACGGGTATCGAAACCCGGATTGTAGCGTGTAAGTCCGCAGACATACCGCTGAGCCACTGGGGGCAATATCCTAAAAATAACAATAACAAATTACTATACAGAGCCTCAACACCAAAGATGTTTTAACATCGAATAGACCCACTTCTATATGTAAAAGCATGGTGGTTTTTATAGAATCTTATCAAGTCTGTGTTGTTGGAACGTGAAAAAATTTAAATGCAAGATATATTGAATATATAAGATATTATTAAAATGGTGAATAAGAAATGATATTTTACTTCAAAAAACCCGTACGTCAGTTAAAATAATCACGAAAAGTAGAAAGCATGTGAAAGGAAGAATTGTAGTAATCCAAAGAGTGTCAGATTTTAACAATTCTGAACGTCTTTTAAGTTGAACTCCTTTCAGAAGTCTTGTGCCTTTGAGCAGCTTGAAACTTCCCTTGTAAAATAACTTGTGTTTGTAATTCTTTCACAAACAAAGGCTGGAGTAAAGAGACACGTGAAAATGTCAAAATATTTTTCTGTATAAACCTGAGTTCCATAAACGAGCGAAGATATGAAGGTAATATCTTCGCTCGTGTATTTGCAGATCTGATATTGCGGTGTTAATCCCTTGATACAAAGAAGATACCTAGTTATTTCAACAATCCGAATAGCCATATGAGGCCCATTATCCATTTCTATCACCTTAACAGAAACGTAGCATACAAATACTCTCAAAAGAAACATAAAAACCAATGAAATATAAATAGCTAAGTTCTTCTCCTCTTTTCCTCTAGTATTTATAAACATATCATAAATAAGTAAAAGCAGAAAAAATAAAATAAATTGAGCATCTAATTTTAAAAGAAATAAAGCAAAAAATCTAATATGTTGACAGACTGTTTTATTTCATATTTACCCTTTGAGCACTCTAATTACATACACTGCTGACCAAAATCTTAAGGCCAATGAACATAAAGAAAAAATATGCATTTTACGTTGTTAGACTCAACCACTTATTTGAGTAGAGCTTTGAAAGATGAAAATAAGAAAAGAGAAGATAAAATTGAAAATCTCTTTTACCATTTAATAGGGAAAATATGAACACTATAAAATTAGCCTAGATATTAGCTGGTCAAAAGTTTAAGACCATACTGAAACGAAGTGTTAATCGGTAAACACGTAACGATGTTTAGTCATTTGTGTTCAAACATTAGCGTTGTCAACATCTTCCACTGCATCTCCTGTGTTCATTGAGTAAAAACATGGCAAAGGCTAAAACGTTGACAGAATTTGAACAGGCCAGAACTGTTGAGCTGCGAAAGCAGGTCCCTCTCAACTTTCCATCGCTGGTGAAAATTTAGCCTGCGTTGAGCAGAAGGATTTGACAAGTTGTCCGGCATGACATCAACCGATCGTCGGACCAGATTAAGGCCCTTATGGACGCAGAATGCAGCTCAAACACAATAAGGCGGCATCTATGAGAGAAAAGCTTTTAAAGGCGTAAACGTCTTCAAAGGCCACGCCTCCTTCCACACCACGAAACAGCTCGGTTTAACTTTGCCGAGTAGCACCAAACACGGAACGTAGAAAAGTGGACGAATGTTTTGTTCTCTGATGAGAAAAAAATTAACCTTGATGGTCAAAATAGCTTTCAACGTTACTGGCACGATAAGAATATCCCACCGAAGACATTTTCTATAGGACACAGTGGAGGAGATTCCATCATGATCTGGGGTGCTTTCTCCTTTCATGAAACAATGGAGCTTCAGGTTATACAGGGGCGTCAAACAGCAGCTAGTTACACTGGCGTGTTGGAGAGAGCATCCTTATTGACTGAAAGCTCTTGTTTTTGTGGAAGTGACTGGATCTTTCAGCAGGACAAAGCTGCAATCCACAATGCCCGTAGGACAAAGGACTTTTTCATAGCGAATAACATGAACTTTTTTGACCATTCAGCGAGTGGTTAAGGCACTCAACTCGAAATCCCAGGGTAGGGGGTTCGAACCCCCGCCACACCAAACATGCTCCTTCTTTTAGCCGTGGAAGCGTTATAACGTGACAGTCAATCCTACTATTCTTTGGTGAAAGAGTAGCCCACGAGTTGGAGGTGAATAGTGATGATTAACTGCTTTTTCTCTAGTCTCACACTGCTTAATTAGTGACGGCTAGCTTTCAAGAAATCAAAAACAAGCCCTAGTATACACATACTAAATTAAAAATAACATACCGACACGAAATTTTTCAAAGAAAAGGGAAATTAGGACATTACAAATTTTAAACAAATTTCTCTGCTTTTCTAACAAAACTTGATAAGTTTAAATTTAATGAGTATTACTTTGGCAAAGCAGTAAACTGTTTTAAAAGTATGATGAATTATGTATTGTTATAAACTCAACCATGTTTAGCCTAGTTATTAGCGTACTGGATTCGTGTTTCGTTGCTGCAGACAAGTGATCATCACTTTAAGACTGCAGTGTTATTATAAATGTGAGAGCAAATCATACTTTGTGACTACAATAGTCAAAGAGATAGCTGTGAGTGCTGTTGTCTGGCTGTCTTTTTTATAGTTCATCAAATAAAAATTAGAAACGGCTAATGCAGATAACTCTGAGCTTTGTTTCGGTATACGAAACAGACAGATAAATATTTAAAAAACAATGACAATGTGTAAATTGAATGCAATTTATTTTTCAGACGTTACGAAGGTGCATTTATAACTAAATACATAAACGTATTTTGTGTTGTGACGTTTTTTTAAACTTGTTCACCAGAAGAAAAAAAACACACTTCTAGCCAGATGTGATTTTTTCATATTAAGCATTTTTTTTCAATATATGAAGTGTGTTTGAATTAAAAAAATCATAATTTTATTTAGTTAATAAAAGAACTTTAAACCAGAATATTTTCCCTTCATACAATACAAAAATGACTTTTTTTTAAAAGAAGGATTTTAAAAGATGAACTTAATATGAAATTATATTGATATTATAAGTAAAACTCCTAAATTTACATTAGAATTTAAAGTAATAAATTTGTTAAGAAATGTACAAGATATACGCTGAATTCTACGGGTGTAAAGTTATTATTGGCAATAATTCTTTTCCACTTTCCCGAGTTTCAAACATCAACGAATTCGCAAATTATAAATAAGGAAAACAGAAAATAAAAACAACAACATGAGCTTAAAATGTAAGGAACTAAACAAACAAGATGTTAGAAACAAAATATATTAATCATTCATTAATGTTCGAGCGTGACTCAGTGATTACAGTGCTCGTGGGGTCGTGAGTCGATTCTCTAGTTTTGTTTTGTTTTGAATTAAGCACAAAGCTACAAAATGGGCTATCTATGCTCTGCCCATCACGGGTATCGAAACCCGGATTTTAGCGTGTAAGTCCGCAGATATACCGCTGAGCCACTGGGGGGCGTCGATTCTCTAGACCAGAAAAATGTACTTTGAATGGATTGGCAGTCATATCATATTATCTTAGGAAAGAGGTACTAATATAATCCTTTCGTTATTTATGATTTAATAAAGTTTTATTTCAAAAAACTGGTGTGGCTTTAAGAAATTATATTTCACGCAATTTATAATTAATAACAATTAATATCGAATGTTTCAAGCGAACTCTGAAAACAGCTGATGTAGCAAGATAAAGATATATTTATTGATGTATATCTAAACATGAATGTTTAATTTATACAAACAGCCGTATAAAACACTAAACGTGAAACACCTATTTATTTAACTAATATGTACAATAAAGTTTTTACATTTCATCATCGTAATACAAATAATTGGATGCTTTAGACAATTATAATGGTGTAGCATTTTATTTTAAGCTTAAAGGAAAATAAAGGCACAAACAGTTAAATATTATCAAACGTAAAATACAACAACACTATACATAGTTATATGTCAAGAAAGTAATGACCAGTGAATTAAGTCACAATACATTTTATCAGCACTGATTTCAATACAAAATTATATTTTAAATAGTGTCAAATTATCAGTTTTACACTTTCTAAATGACACTTGTACGTGAACATAGTATTCAGGGGAAAGTATACCATCACGCGATGTCCCTTTAGAGTACCTTTACATGACTATGATTCAGTTTTTGTCTTTCGTTAAATAAATATTCGTATATTTTAGTAAGGATGCCGTTAACATATGTAGCAGAGACTACAATATATTGAAACTTTAGAGAAAATCTGAAACCAATTTAAAATTAATAATGAGTGACTTTTTGAATGAAATCAGTAGCAAGTGCTCGGGGCGTTTAAAGTGAGCGCAATGTATGTACATCTATAGTGTTAAAATATTATTATGAAAAAATACGTGTCACAGATGTTAGTACTCCATGTGATTTCATTGAAATTTCAGAAATTTACTATTATCGAGCGGCAGTAAATTTTGTGAGTTAAGCAGATATTCGATAAATCTTTTAATGTTGTTTTTCAGCAACTAACAGTCAGTTGTTCACCTTTACCACTTCGGTACACTTTTTGCAACAGGAGAGACACACAAAGCGGAAGAACAAGATCTCAGAATTGTTTCTTGATTCCAGAACGTCACACCACATCAGTCGCCACAAAACGTCGTGATGGTAACTGTGGAGATTGTGCGTGAATGTGTCGTGTTCGGTAATCAACAATCGGGGGTGTTTCTGTAATCCGAACGTGATGTCTTCGTACATCGACCGAGGTCACAGGATAGGATGCGTAGCAGGAATCAGGGGGAATAACAACAAGATCCTCGTCGGCGACGAATGTTTCGTCGAATGAACTTCTTGGCCATTCCTTAAATCATTTACACATTCATTAAAAATCTCAAATAAAAATTGATGAAAAACAATCAACAAAATATTGTGGACAGTTAATTATCCTACATATCAACATAAAGAGAACGCTAGTTTTTGACGTTGTACCCTAATCATTAAGATAAAATGAAAACGTTTGCAATATTCTAGTATCCGAATCGGCATTTGCAAAGTATATTAAAGAAGTACTCTCAGCCAAAGCTAAAAACCCAATATGAAGGCACGTACGCATGCCTTATCTATACAGAATTTCATTCAGGTAATCAATAATAGAGTGAAACACATTTTAAAGAATGATGCTATTTTTTTAGTAATACGTAACTGAAAATTATTTTTTAAATAACTACATCTCAATGCTTTTAGAAGTTAATTTATTCTTTGAGATTTCTAGCATTGTGCAGTATTAAATGAATTCAACTTAAACGTAAAATGCTATTTTATTTCAAGTTGAAGCTCATTGCATGTAAAAATCATTGAACGAACGTCAATTACATACAATTGTGTGAGTCTTTCGAGTTTTAAGAATGTCTGGGCACTCGTTTCCATTGCTGGTTGTTGTCCTCATGGTGTAATCTACGAGTAAATAAGAATTAATAAAATGTCTTCAACGCACCGAAAACACAGGTTGTTTATTTTAATAGCAATTAATTTATATTAATAAGCTTTCAGTTGAGAAAATCGTTTCACACCTTGCAAACAACAGGCTATTCATCAAGGTATAAACAACCGTACTATTTAAACAGAAAGACACTATTTTTGATATCCATTATTTTTATCAATAACTTTAAATAACTTATTGTTAAAACTACTTCACTTTTATCTCATTTGCTTTATAGGTAAAAAAAATGAGCATGTTTAATTGTTTACTTGAGAATGAAATTAATTTATAAAACAGGTCAATGTCAAAAATTGTAACGTGTTTAAATTGTCAACTCATTTTTATGACAAAATAAATAACGTATTCTGGAGTCATTGATCCTAATCGTTGTCGAGAGAATGGTCTGAAGATAGGTTTATAGTTGAAATATTGATTGATAATTATATGCTGTTTTAACATAAGCTGGTAAGTGGAATGGTTAAAATGTCTCATGTATACATATCTCTGACTTGATTTCTGATTTATAGTTGGCAAATAATTGAATAATGGGTTTGGTTTTGCACATCTTAGCCTTGACGACATTTCAGCCACAAGAGCAGAGAAATTTTAAGGTAGTCATAGTTTTATAGTGTAGATAATAATTCGAAATAAATGTATAAACATTCACAACATTGGCTATTTTCTACTACAGACCTTGTGTTAAGTGACACTCTGGTTGCCTCATCTTGTGCTGAGGTTTCATATCCCCATTGCCATTTGTCTATAAAATCAAAGGCATTTCTTTTAGTTGTGTTGTATTGATGTCACACATATAAAAAAGAACGAATGAATAAACAACAGTTTTGCTATAACGAACGTTCTTTTGCACTTAATGAAGTACCAGGATATTATATCAAAGCACACATAACAAAAGACGTTCAGAGTGAAAACTGTTGTGTAAAACATCGTTACGTTTCTTATAAACTAATGTAGAAAGACTTTCACCTTGTGCATGAATAATCTTTCGTTGCCTCAGATGCTTATTTTGCAATAGGTTAGGGGCTTTGTATTTGATTTTATTAATAATAGAGAGTATTAATAGCTTATAACGTTAAAATAACCGTTAAACCTCCTTTTCGCGAGAAATAAAATCCGTGTTCACTTTACAAACAAATAATAGACTCTATAATCTGTATATCTCAAATTCAAATTGCTAAAATGCTAAGTGTTGCAAAGTATTGAAATAATGCTCAATATGAAAGAGTAAACATTTTTATTTTAGAGCCTAGTTTAGTATTGTAATTAATGATGTTATGGTTTAAGAAAATGCCCTAGTCAATTGAGTAGTTTTTAGATTTTAACAAATATATAAAAATTTAATATAATAGCAAATGTTTAAACAGCTTGACAGTCAAAACGTGACTTCAACATTTGCAAGAGGGAATTTTGAAAAGTATGAAAAAATGACAGAAATATATTTTTCGTTTTTTTAGACCCTATTTTCTTATTACTTTTATCTAATTATATGAGACAGATAAGAAATAATGAAAACACCTTTTTTCTTCCTGGAAGTTCCTTCATCATTATATCGTGACAACTATTTCTTTTATCATCAACATGACACAGAACCTCTCCATTGATTTTGTCTTTATATGTACTAGGTGTGTAGATTTTATTATCAGGACTTTCAGGCCTTCTTTCCTTAATAGAATTTTCTGAAAATAATGAATTTCTGGTTTAGTCTGAGCAGTGATAAGTCACAAAAAACTGATGAAAATTCCAAACAATTGATTACAAAAAATACAAGATCAAAGCACTGTTAAAAGCGTACTTTTCTTTAATTATGTATAATTATCTCGACTCAAATATCTTTCGTAATAAATAAAATGTAACCATTTTTAAAACTCGCAGACCCGATAGGGTCAGGTGGTTAAAGCACTCGACTCATAATCTTTGAGGATCGCGGGTTCGAATCCCCCGTCACACCAAACAGGTTTGCTCTTTCAGTCGTGGGGTTGTTATAATGTTGTGGTCAATCCTACTATTTGTTGATAAAAAAGTAGCCTAAGAGATGGCAGTATTAAATTCGAGACGGCTGGAGCAGATAGCCCTCGTGTAGCTTTGCACGAAATTCCAAAACTGATAAACCATTATAGCGAATGATAGTGAAGATGCCATAATTTGCGTAATATCTGTGTAGATCTGAACTATTATTTACGAAGATTAATTTTTAACAGTATTCAATTCCCTCAAAATATTTTATAAAATTCATTGTAAATTTAATATTTAATATTTTTTTAATTCCATAATTATCAACAGAAAGAAATTGATGCATTAAAGCTATTTAAATAAATAAACAGTACTAAAGTAGCTAAACAAAATATTTTAGAATGATATAAATGTTGTTACCTATTCTCTTACAAAATTCCCCCCAGTGGCTCAGTGGTATGTCTGCGGACTTATACGCTAAAATTCGGGTTTCGATACCCGTGGTGGGCAGAGCAGAGATAGCCCATTGTGTAGCTTTGTGCTTAATTCAAAAACAACAAGAACTCTCACAAAAATTTACGGGCAACAAAAGACTCGAGGAATGATTATTACAGGAGACGACAAAAGTATTTTGTGAAAATAATATCTCGTTACTTTAAAAGTACAAATGTTTTATATTTGTTTTCGTTATTAATTTTATAGTTTTACAATAGAATCGAGCTCACTATAAGCTCCTAAACTTACTGTTGAACCATTGGCAACATGAATATTCTACGTCATATCCTATAACAAGAAATATTGTTACGCAAGGGTAGAAGTGTCATGTTGAAATGTGGAACGTGTCTGATTAAACTAGAGATTAGATGACGTTTTGGTTCAATCCGTCGTCTCGTGTTTTACCCAGAAGAGGGTCGAAACATCATCTGAACGCTAGATGACTGTCAGTTTTCATGAGTAACTTGCTTTGTCTTTCAAACAGGTCTTGTGTTTTATTCGCACACAGCCTATTTCTATCTTTGATTCCTAAAACAGAACGAAATAAATATTCCACATGGAGCGAAAGTAGGACTAATTTAAGGGCTAGAAATTGGATGACAATTGTATTGTTAAAAGTGAAACATACCTTGTTGTTGCTGTTGGCTACGTTTCCGCTTACGGATGAAGCAGATGACAAGGATCGCATTCATGAATACGAGAAGAGCGCCGACAACGGAGCCGACGACCAGTAACAGTCTGGGTATTTCGCCTTTGTTTCCCAGTGATGAATCGATAATGGCATCCATGGAATCAACAAGGGCACCATCTGTGAAGACGAAACACCATGTTCTAGAATGCTGACGTGTAAGTGGAATCACTAAAATACGTAAAATAGTATAAATGTGCCTGTACTTAACATGATGTGAGTCAGGAAGTGTGGATGTAAATAAACTTGTACCAATGTCAACAGCGTTGTGGATCTGGTAATATCATGTGTCGCTTCACAACAGCGAGTGTTAATTAATTAAACTTATGTTGATGTATCATGCCTCTGGACTGAAAATGACACTTTATTCAGGTGTTGTAGTGCTATTTAGTTGAAATAATGTGACAAACGTAGTACAAGAAATGTAG
Organism: Carcinoscorpius rotundicauda; assembly: GCA_011833715.1. NCBI lineage: Eukaryota > Metazoa > Arthropoda > Merostomata > Xiphosura > Limulidae > Carcinoscorpius > Carcinoscorpius rotundicauda. Next base: position 28,864,726 of record CM022392.1, read on the forward strand.
GTTTAATAAAATATGTATTGAATTACAATTTGGTCTGTAAATTCAAAAAATTAAAGAAAGGAACAGTTATTGAATTTTCTAGCCGTTTCAATTAATTAATAAATGTGAGTTACACATTAAATTGAACTGTTCAAATGAATAGGGTCGTATATCTCAATGTATAGAAATAATCTAATGAATTACACTTGTCCAAACACTGTTATCTTGCATTCAAAAGTAATGAAAGGGCCAAATTTAACATCCGTATATTTATCACATATTTTCTTTTTACATTTTCGATTAATCACACATGATTTTATACGAATTGTTGTACGTCCTAGAAATGAGCGAATGTTATTTGTTTTTTTGTGTTGTTTTTTTAAATCGATATCGTATTCAGAATGTATACGTAATAATACAAGAATGGCACGTAACATTTGTATGATAAGCTGTGTATAAAACAAAAACTGAAAATAAATCGCTTTCTCATTTTCTGGTTTAGACATTAGTTATGTCTATATACATGAAATCGATTTGGGATTGAGTTTGAAAATAAACAAAACACGCTGTTTTCGTTAAGTGATTATTTGCAGTAATTGGTATCAAGAGTAAAGAAAATAATTTAATTTTCTGTTAATTACAGTTCAAAGAGACAGTTCATTTTTATTTTTATTTTCTCTAATCAAATAAAAACAATGCTTTATGTTACATTAAGCAGTAAACAAAATAATGTTTTATACTTCACGTATTTTTACGTGATTTATAATAGTTATATAGGATGGTAAACAATAGCTGATTAATAATAATTAGACAAGTTATTAAACAACAGTTCATTAATAATAATGATACAATAATTACCTAATGTCCGGGCGTGTGCTATTTGTTTACTGTAGCCGCTTTTTCCTATAATATTTTGAGACATAATTTCAAAGATGTAATCTGTTTCAGGATTCAGTTCGGTAATGACGGCCTTTGAAGCATTTCCAGGTAGATAACTAGTGTATTCATATTCACCAGACGACACTGTTTTGAATCGTATTCTGAACTGCTGCTGATAACCACCATCAAACCCTGGTGCCCAAAACAGTGACACTGAGTTATAAGTGACATTTTGAACGGAGAGATCGTTCGGTGGATCAGGTTTCCCTGTGAAATAAATTAAGTACAATTTGAAGTTACGATTCACAATTTACTTGCACCATGCTTGTAAATGTATATGCCATGTATTTTAGTATATGAAACTACTAGCAAGCTAGGCCCGGCATGGCCAAGTGTGTTAAGGCGTTCGACTAGTAATCCGAGCGTCGCGGGATCGAATCCCGCTCGCACCAAACATGCTCGTCCTTTCAGTCATGGGGCGTTACAATGTGACGGTCAATCGCATTATTTGTTGGTAAGATAGTAGCCCAAGAGTTGGCGGTGGGTGGTGATGACTATCTGCCTTCCCTCTAGCCTTATATTCCTAAAGAAGAGACAGCTAACACAGATAGCTCTCGAGTTGTTTAGATTTTTAGTTGTTTAGAATTAAGCACAAAGCTGCACAATGGGCTATCTGTGCTCTGCCAACCACGGGTATCGATACCCGGATTTTAGCGTGTAAGTCCGCAGACATACCGCTGAGCCATTGGGGGGCGATAGCTCTCGAATAGCTTCGTGCGAAATTCCAAACAAATTGATAAGCTATTTGTGTTTTACCCACAGCTAGTAATTAAACCCAATTTTTATCATTATAAGCCTTGAGATATTTTGCACAGCCAGCGAGATACACTTATTTAAGTCGAATACCAATATAAAAGATACTAAGTCCGAAGTTTTGAAATATTTCGCTCTTTTTCTTTAACCTAAAGGTGCTCAACAACTGATATCTTCTAGTGTTGAAAAGTGCGTGAATTATAACCCATGGATGGTGCAGGAAGCCTCTTTTTTCCGCGCGTTGTTAACTGTTGACACCACTTAGATGAAATTCAAAATATTTTTACGTATTTTTATTACCCTCATCTTCGTATCTTTTAATATTACCACAAAGAAACAGAAATTGACATAGGATTACAAAGAATATTAACACCATTTATTAAACTATTCCGGCCCAATAAGATTTATATATACGTTTACAGTACCATTTGAATAACCGTTTGAGTATCCTTAATATCTGTCAAAAGCAAATGTAACAACATGTTGAATACATTTCGATAAAAAAACAAAACACATCTCACAATGACCACCCAATACATGTACTTACAATAATCTATTCATATTATAGTGTGTTTTGTTAATACATTTTACTAACCTCTTTCCCTTAAATTCATCTTTATCCTATTCTTTCCCATTTCATTTTCTGCATTACATTCATAAATTCCAAAGTTTTTTGCACTCAAGTTATTCACAAACAAGGTACTCTCCCATGACGTATTTCCTAGGCTCAAGTCTTGCTGGGAAAATCTCATTTTGACGAATTCTTCTCTTGACAAGGAGTCGCCGTCTTTCGACCAAGTGAAACTTACGTTCGGTGCGGCTTCAGCTCGACATATTAAACGTACCGTACTACCCTCTTCTCCAGCTATATTCAAGTTGTGCTGCGACCTTTGGATAATTGGTGGAACTGAAATAAGTCAACGAATAACAAAATAGTTATATTAAAGATTCTTTTTGTGAAATGATAGTGAAATTCTTTGTTGTACAAAAACAAACCATCCTCATCTTTTATACGACAGTGCAAATGACGTGATATAAAAAATGATTTTCACAATAAATTACACACTAAGGATTATTCGCATATTATCTAATTATCTTGTCAATGTGCCAAAGCAAAATGTAGTTTGTTTTTTTTACGCTATTAATATAACATAGTACCTGAGAGAATCATACATTCAGAGCTTGTGAAGTCATAACTTTTGTAATTTGAAATTTATTTTCGCTGCTTGGCTAAGAACAACTGTATTATAAGAACACTTGTTTAGATATCTATCAGAAAAACCTGCTTGTTTGTTTGTTTTTGAATTTCGCACAAAGCTACTCGAGGGCTATCTCTGCTAGCCGTCCCTAATTTAGCAATGTAAGACTAGAGGGAAGGCAGATAGTCATCAACACCCAGCGCCAACTATTGGGCTACTCTTTTACCAACGAATAGTGAGATTGACCGTAACATTATAACGCTTCCACGGCTGGGAGGGCGAGCATGTTTGGCACGACTCGGGCGTGAACCCGCGACCCTCAGATTACGAAGCGCACGGCCATGCCGAGCCGCAGAAAAGTCGATACCAGATAATGCATTTGATATTACTAACCTTCCATATCAAATTTGTATTTACGTTGCACAATGACAATATTACCTGCAGTGCGTCAGAGTTTCAACTGATGCAGTTTAGGATTACTAAAAACAAATATATTTTAACAGGGGTAAAATGAATTTTTTGAAAAAAAATGGAAACTTTGTATATACATTCTTTTACCTCAAATAATATTATTTCAAACTAAAACACTTAAAATATGGTAATAAGTGTTTGTTTTTGTTAGAAAGTGTACATAATAAAAGGCCAATGGATGGGTATTACATTATTAATTTGCCAGACTTATATTCCAACGGTCCTAAATGCACTCACGACTCACACTTGACAATAAGCCGAACTTGTGCTATTGATTCTTCTCCAATTCCATTGTAAGCCACACATTCGAAATTACCAGCGTCTTCTTTAGACACATTCAATACTGTAAGAAAGGAGCGGCCCCTCTCGGATATGATTTGCGTATTTCTCATTTTAGATCCTGGTCGATTCCAACGAATGATATCTTGCGTCAACGGATTCCCTGTTACTTCACACAGAAACTGGGCATCATCTCCTTCTTTTGCGTATGTTGATGGACTAATTTTCGTGATCAAAGCTTGATCTGGTGAAAAACAAATGTGCTGTTTATTTAAAGAAATAATTAATAAATTTGTGTGGAGCTTGAGTTTATAATAACGTATTTTTAATTATTAAAAACATGAGATATTCCTAAAATCTATGTAAAAAATTGAATAAAAATGTAAATAATATATAGAATATATTATTTTCGCTTTTGTTTTAATCACGATGTCTCGCTATTTTTAATTATTAGCATATATTTTTCCAACCTTTCATTATTATAACGACTGCGGTTATTACGTTAAATATTTACACAACATTAATTTTTTGAATGTAAACTTAATAATATCTAGTGTACTCTGATTTGCTGCACACATTGGCAAAACAACGTGAACTTTCTTGTCACGTGTAGTCTAATAAACGACAGTCCTAAGGAAGTGTCGCCTGCTAGTATAGTGGAAAGTCTACGGATTTACAGCCCTAAAATCAGGAGTCACCTTGGTGGACTGAGCAGGTAGCCCAATGTGGCTTTATTGTAAGAAAACACACTCAATGAATTAATTTTTATTGAAATAAACATCTTCAGTGGTACAGCGTTATGTCTGCGGACTTACAACGCTAGAAACTAGTTTTGATACTCGTGGTGGGCAGAACACAGATAGTTCATTGTGTAGCTTTATACTCACTTCAAAACAAAGAATATTAAAATAAAAAAGTGCCAGCCCATTATTCAGAAAAAGACCATGAACGAGGTAGTTGTTTCACATGTAAGCAAGTACATACACAACCTTTATACATATAATAGCTTGAATACATGTCATTAGATATTTATTGTCACATTATTATGTAATGTTATTTAAATCAAAATGGTCGCGTATGAGTTTGATACAGAAATACAATACATCTTAATTCCTTTCATCTAAATACAATAAAATAATAATTCTATTTATATGGTGCGTGAGCATGTTCTATGCTTCGTGTTTAAAACTGGATAAAATAAAATACTGAGATCAATCATACGTGATCAAGTTGCTTATACAATCACAATTAGTTGTTTACATCTGTGTGAATGTACCGTATGAAATAAGTCTTGTGACTAGATTAGAAGTGCAATTAGAAGTGTATACTGATGTACATTGCCCAGGATACTGTAATAAGGTTATTTACTTTGAAGAAGAAAATCAGTTGATTCATCATTTAATCTAATCATTTGGCTTTTGAATAAAAATTTTATACTTCATGTTTAATACGTTTCTTTTCAGTGAGATAACACTATGTAACACATATTGTGTTTCGAGATAATAAGTGTTATTTCTTAATTGCTTATGCTGTAAAAGTACATAAAATGCCATTATTCCCTTCAAACTTTGCTTTTTCGACCTGGATAATGAAATAAATTAACCTACTTAAATGGGCAAATTTGCACATTTTCATTAAAATAAGGTCTGAATAAAACAACATATGAATAAAGTTTTACATGCATTTATACTAAGGTTATACAACAATGAAAAACAACATTTAGAAGTGAGTAGTTTTTCGAGATTTGTGACTGTAATGTAAATAATTTTCATGTATTAACCCCCAAATATGGTCTCTCATCATGTTTTTGTTATACACTCTTTGGTAGCGGCGTTCAAAGTCCAGTATATATTGGTGGAAGAGCTCGCCATGTTTCTCTGAGTATTCTTTCATGTTCTTGAATTTATCAAGATGAGCGTCAAGGATATGAACTTTCAGAAACATCCTGCAGCCCATTTTGTGTAGTTCTTCACCAGATCCTCAACCAGTTCCACATAATTTTCGGCTTTGTGATTACCCAAGAAGCCTCTACCCACTGCACAAAGCTGCTCCAAGCTTTTTCTCCCTTCCTACTGAGCTTCTTGAGGAGTTCTGTGCACTCCAGGGTCTTCTTTATTTGTGGTCCAACGAAGACACCAGCTTTGATGTTTCCCTGAGATAGCTTAGGGAAAAAGTCTCGAAGGTTCTTGAAGACTGTAGACTTCTTATCAAGAGCTGTGACAAACTGTTTCATAAAACCCAATTTTATGTGCAGTGGTAGAAACAACACCTTTGGTGTGCCTCTAGTGGCTCACACTTGACATTGTGCAACCCCACAGAGAATTCGGTCCGTTGTGGTCAGTGCTTCCTGTTGTGCGCTGCGATGTCCCTGCTGTCCCACAGGCAAAGGTAACAGGGAAAATTGGTAAAGCCTCCTTGGAAACCAATCAGGAATGCCACCATTTTAAAGTCTCCGATAACTTTCAAGTCTTACTCATCATACTTCAAGGTTTCTAGCAAGGTCTTGATGCTGTTGTATTCCTCTATGAAGTGCACTGAATGAGCCAGCAAAAGAGACGGATACTTATTCCCGTTATGGAGCAGCACAACTTTGAGGCTTTTGGATGAGCTATTTATAAAGAGGCGCCACTCGTTCGGGTTACAGGCAATTTCAATTGCCTCTCACAGACCGGATACATTGTGGGAGAAGCAGAGCCCATCTTGACGAGTGAATAACCTTGAACAATGTCGGTGACGCTCCCTCTGACTTGCCATTACACACTTTCATCTAACAAATCCAATTCCTTGAGCCTAGATGTCAAAAGCTTGGCATTCGACTTTGTTAGACCAAGTTCTCTGATCAAGTCATTAAGATCTCTTTGGGTGGGATAGTTTGGGTTTCTCTCACCAGCTGCACCTCTGAAATTGTAATTTCGATCTTCAACGTCTACCTTCTCATCTGAAGATGGCTGCTTTTTCTCTGGCGGAGTGGGTACAAGGAACTCAGGGCAGTGAGGCACTGGGGCAATGGATGATGGAAGGTCCAGATACGTGATAGCAGATGCATTCTTGCTAGCCCGATGTTTGGAAGGGCCCACCATGCAGAAGTAGAAATTACTTGAGTGGTTAGTGGGATCACATCAAATTGTTAGAATAGCGAACTACATGGCTCATTTTTCTTCCTGTACCATCCTGCAAAAGAACAAAATAAAATTGTTATTATGAAGAATAAATGTATTTCATCCACAACTAATGTGTAAAAGATTCATGCAAAATATTTTATACGTGATATTTTTCTATACTTTTGGAACTTAAATATAAATTAAAATATATTTAAATTTTAAAAGGTCTAAAATTTGTATAATATAAAATCTTGCTATTCAAGCAAGCAAAAATTGTGCATCTTACCTTCTATAGTTTGTTTGCAGTGCTCGCAAGTAAAATGAGGTGCCCAGGGTTTGTCTTGATCCTCGCCAGGCATGCCAAAATATGTCTTATAGGCTTCACACATTTTAATAGATGCTGTCGCAGAGTATTTATTTGCTCTTGTCTTGATAAATTGGCCACACACATAGCAGAATGCGTCTGAAGAATGCTTGTAGCTTCTTGATGCCATCTCTGATAAAATCAGATAGGTCTATGTGTTCACTTAGACAGCTAGAAAGTTCTATAACATTCTAGAAAGTTCGAGAAATTCTATATCAGCTACTCAGCACTGAATCTATCTGGAATTTTTTGAAAAATAGGTAAGTTTGAAAATTTCATTACCCAGATCACTAAGCAAAGTTTGAAAAGAGAAATATGTCTGTTTCTTTTAGTTTAGACATAAGCAATAGGGAAATAACACTTTCTGCCCAGGAACAAGAAAATAATAAAATTTTTGTTAAAAGTGTAACAATCTTATTATCAGCTAATCGTTTCAAGTTATTGAGTTAAGAACAAGTATCGTTCTGAGCACTTAAAGGGACTTACATAACACATTGATAAGAATCACCTTCCTGGTGGTACCTTGAGAATTGGAGGCTTCACAGACATACTGACCACCAAAATTTCTTGACATCTCAGCAATTTCTAAGACGGGCCCTCTGGAAACTATTCTGTGTTTAGCAATTTCTTTTGTTTTCCAGAGATAACTTTCAGAAACATCTAGAACAGGTTCGCCATCCCTAATCCAAGTGTAGTCAATTACTGGTGGATTTCCCTTTGCAGTGACATTAAACGCTTCTGACTCTCCTTCTACAGCGTCAAACCTTTCCATTTCCGGAATCAAAAATTCTGGTTTATCTAAAATATAATTTCTACGCATTAAAATCAGTCCAAACGTTGTTTCTTAAAGCAAGTTGCAGCCATTTAAAACTTTTTTTTCCATTCTATAGAAGATAATAAGAAACTTTGCGAATGAAATAGTGAAGGGAACATCCTTCAAATAGACATATACTTTAAGATATGTGTGTATATTGTTTAGGAAATGTTTTAAATTAAATAAGAGTTATATATAGCCTTAACTAGAAATTGGGAATCTAAAATTCTCATTCTCAAGTGGGTATATTTAGATATTTAGAAACACAAACAACAGTTTGGACCGAATATCAACACGTTAATTAAAACTATAGACTTTCTTTACATAATGGTGATATTATTTCCCAAAAAAATAATATACGTAAGCTGAATAAAAATAGCAAAAATATGTTGCAATAATTGCATTTTCTTATTATCGATTACATTGTTTGCATCATACATGTTTGCTTTCGTGATATGAAAAGAGTGTTTACGTAAAGTCCATCGTACAGATGAGTGTTTTTTTGATTCAGTAGAGTACTTATCAAACAAAGGAATGAGTAATTTAGAAAGGTAAATTCCATTTTTCAATATTTAATAGTAGTGTTTATTAATGTAGACATCTTATGTCCCACTATGCTTTTCACTCAAATGTCTGATTATTACTTATTCAAGTTAATTATTTTTCTCTTCGTTTTGTGACCTCACATGGCCAGAGAGTTAGAGCACTCGTTTGGCAATCTAAGGATCGCAATATCGCATCTATGTCATAGCAAACATACTTGCTTTTTACAGCCATGAAGCGTTATAATGTGACGGTCAATCCCACTATTTGTTGATAAAAGAATGCCTAAAGTCGGCGGTGGGTGGTGACGACTAGTTGCATTACCTCTAGCCTTACACTACTAAATTAGGGATTGAGAGCGCAGATAGCCTTTGTGTTGCTTTTGGCTAGAATTATAAACAAAAAATAATTTCAAATAACGAGCCTGTTCGCTGGTGGGATTCGAGCCTGTGATTGTAGTATTACAATCGTCCAATTTTACCCTTAACCCACTGCGATTTTCCCTTCATTAGACTGATAAAATAAATTAACTACATTATTTACTGGGCTAACTTCATATGTGAGGTCTACCAATAGATTTGAATATAAGGCTTATATCCCTCGCTATAGGGGCCCTTCTCAATACATTTATCTTTTTGATTACAGATACGATTTTCTTTCATAAGTTGTAGTTAAAATCATAGTTCAGTTTTTCTTTCCTATCTGTCTTTAATAGATCTGATGAAAATTATATTATTTTTTGAAACAGTCGTCGCTGTGCTTTGCAGTTAAAGAAGGGACTTGACTGCTCATTGATTAATTTTGCTTATAATTTAAGAAGAGCTTTTAAACACTTTAATAAATCAGTCATACTCTGACAATGTTTTTCTCTACCGATATAAAGTTCTAATTTTGTTGTCCAGGAAGAACATTAATGTTTATTGCTTGTTTTGAATTTTCGCGTAAAGCTACTCGAGGGATATCAGTGCTAGCCGTCCATAATTTAGCAGTGTAAGACTAGAGGTAAGGCAAGTAGTTATCACCACTCACCGCCAACTCTTGGGCTACTATTTTACCAATGAATAGTGAGATCGACCATCACATTGTAACGTCCCAAAAGTTGAAAGGGCGAGCATTTTTGGTTGACGGGATTCGAACCCACCACCCTCCGATTGCGACTCGAGTGTCTTAATCACTTGGCCATACCGGGGGCTTACGTTTTAAAAATATATTGACTTAACATATTAATACCTTGGTCTTAATAGGACTGAAAATGAGAAGTTGATGTAGAACTGCACATGGCTGTAAAAATGGATTGGTGGACTAACAATGAGATAGCTATACATTTAATTTTTATGTATCTTAGTACAAGGCCTTAAAGCCAAACCAACTATCCATAACAAAAGTTATTAAGCATGTTAAAAGATAATAATGGTTGATTACAAAACAGTCACAACACAAACAAAAAATCATGAAAGGAACTAATAACAGTTTACCACAGCTAGGTTCTGTCAATTTATATATATATATATGTGTGTGTGTGCGTGTGTCTGTTTTATTATGTTTTGAGACACCATTTAACAAAGGAAACAGAATTTCAGTTGTTCCATAATTAGGTTGCAAACAATTCATGTAATTAGACTTTGAGTTGACTTGAGTGAGGTGTGTGATTTCTTTTGCGTTCTGCTAAAAGTTTAAATAAACTATTGATAATTGCATTACTTGTTACAATTTTTAATAGAAAAAAGTCTGAAAATAATCTTACTGAACAATAGCGTTCTATATGATGCTTACATCTAATTAATTTACTATTCATTTAAATATCTAAAAATCCATAAACCACACACGCCATACTGAATATTTCACTTAGCGAGAGATCAACACCAGAAGGAAAATAAAGCAATGATTTTCTTCTCAAATGAAAAAAACAAACTGTATAATAAAAAACTATTTTAAAAGAGTTGAGTTATTAAAAACTTTTAATAAATTTAACCATTTTCCTTTTCCGTTATATATATATAATTATCATGGCATACAACAACTGAATATATATTTCTATAGATTTAGAGATGAAAAATTTTGATGTTCAAATAAAGCAAAAACAGCGTATAAACATTTAGACCGTAATCAATGTAGAAAAATTTTGAACTGGTCCTGCATAACCAAACGTGTTTAGGCGTGTGACTAGTAATCTGAGGGTCGCGGTTCACATCCTGGTCGCGCCAAACATGCTCGCCCTTTCAGCCGTGGGGGCGTTATAATGTGACGGTCAATTCCACTATGCGTTATTAGAAGAATAGCCCAAGAGTTTGCGGTGGGTGGTGATGACTAGCTGCCTTCCCTCTAGTCTTACACTCCTAAATTAGGAACGGCTAGCACAGACAGCCCTCGAGTAGCTTTGTGCAAAATTCAAAAACAAACAGCTTTTGAACTGAGATGAGTGAAATTTTACTAACCTTATATGAACTACTATACTTTAATCAAGCGCGAAAAAACGTATTAGTGTAGCTAAAACCACATCTTGTGTTTCGGATAATCCAAATGTAGAAAGGTAAAATATATTTTGAAATATATTTTCAACGTCTTCAAATTACGTCAACAAACGAAAGCATTGTTTCATTAAGCATGAAAAGTATATTAACTTTGCGTAAATGAAATCACTATAAAGAGAACAGAGTCAAGTCACCTGAAATTATCGAACATATAAATTGTAGATGGTATGTTTTTATCATAAGTTCACGACACTCCGAAAAATTCCTACAAACAGGTACAATACGCTTTCTAGTGAAAATAACCTGTACAAAATGTTTGTGAAATGAAAATAGATGTATGCTTAAAACATATGTTTCTGTTTAAGAAGTACATTTTAGTCCATATTAAAATAAAACGGATCTTGTATTTATTCTGATCAAAATTAAACTCCTGACATTGCACCATGAAAAAATACAAAAATTCATTTCGATGAAATATTAGTAATTAAATAATGAAGTATCTGAAGCAAACTTAAATGAGCTGTTTGTTTTACATGACACTTTGGATTACTTTAGATTACTTCCTTGGCGTAAGATGTAATTCTATAAAAGTAACTGCATCATTCTAAGATAAATTACATAGATATTACCACCCTATGCTTTAGAGGCATGTTGTTATCGAATCAACTCTTGCCAGTTACATCGATCAATCCTTCTTTAAGTGGCTCAGCTAAATTTCCCAGCAACATCATGTTCCAATAGCTGAGAGGCTACGAACTTAGTGTATTAATGCATTCTACTATTTTCTTATTATATAGTTCGGAGCTTTAAAAGTTTTATAACTGTTGATTTTAAAAGTAGGAAAAACAGTTTCAACAAGGTTCATATTACCAATTGATTTTTCTTATGTGGTTTGCAGTTGTTTACAATTGAACTTTAGGAAAGATATGATGTTTTATATGGGATTATCTCAGATAATTTTTTGATTCACGTCACCAACAAAGTTTGTCGTATGTAGTCTCAATTCAGAATCAATGTTCATATTTGAACAGCATTTAGTGAAAACTTTTATTGCTGACATATCACCATAAAACTATAATTTATTGCATCGTTTTTATAATTTTCGGTTTGATAGCAGTAAGTTAAAGGAATTGTAACACTAAAATCCAAGGTTCGTTCCCACACAGTGAATACAACAGATAGCCAAACAATCAACATACTTTTGGTATCTAGATGACGACCTACACCATAATGTAAAAAAAAAAGTATTAATTTTCCTAACTAAAATCCTTTAATGTATCTACTTGTAATTATTTATAATGCTGCTACACAGTCTGTATACTTACAAAGCACTTGTAATGTAAACGTATCATGAACACTTAGTTGAAGGTCTAAGTTAGTAGCCTGACACTTGAATTTTGCTTTGTCCTCAGATGAGCTAACATTAAATCTTAATCGACTCCTCGTAATTTTTCCTCCATACTGGCCATCAATGACTCCATCATAACTACCAGAGATAGGGTTGCCATTTTTCCACCATTTTACACTGGCTTCAGGGTTGCTGCTTGTGGATTCACAAGTCAAGACCACCTGATTACAAAGAAAATAAACACACTAAAATTCCATATTATTAAAAAAATGTCTGAAATTAAGGCGTAACATTAAATAGTTGCCTATGAAAACAACGAACAAAATAATGTGTTTTTCACTGCGGAAGAATATTCAGTTGTTGGTGTTTTTAGGATAGAAACAATTTCAGTGGCATAGTAGTGTGTCTACGGACTTCCAACGGTAGAACTAGATGTTGGAAATTAGTGATGGGAAGAGCACAGATGGCCCATTGTACAGTTTTTGTGCTTAACAGAATATAAATTTTACACTGTTTCTCTTATTTATTTGTAAGAAAAAACAGGCTTCAATTTACTGTTGATTTTAATTTGTTTTTTTTTATAATTTTTGCAAAACAACTCAATGGTTATTTTTCCATAACAGTTCATGATTTGAAACTGACAGATCAGAGAAAAGAAAGTTAATGCACGCCACCTACCGTCAACTCTTTCGCAACTCGTTTAACATAATAGTAAATGTTACTGGAAACAGTTTAAATATATTTAGTATTAGAAGAAAATGAACTAAATATATCAATAAGGAATAGATTTATAACCATTTAAATGAAATATGATACAGGCTGATAAATACACTTTTTTGTTATTTTTACACGTGCTTTTCGGTAAATGCAGCATTGTCATTTAGAAACAACAACTATTTTTTATAACTGAAATGAAGTATATAATTATTACATTTATTAAGAAGAAGTTTTAAATATATTTTGCGTGACATGATATGTTGTTTATCATGCTCTTTCAACTGTAAAAAAACAATAACAAACAAAACTCACCGTTTGCCCAGCTTTTATGTGTTTTGGTTTCACTTCAATTTTAACAGAAGAGGGCGCAACTGTCAATAAACGACCAAAGAAAACAGATATAAACATAATTATTTGAAAATATAAATTACAAAAGAAGATCGAAAGTATTTTTCAAAATTTAGTTTACGTATTGGTAAACAAAGGTAGAAATATTAAAATATTTTGTTTAATATTTAATAGGATAAAGCTTATTCACAAAATCATATTTTCTTACTGCTTATCAGTGTTGAAAAGTATTATATGCATAAACCATTATCGATGTAATAACATGTAGTTCTAAACACGATTATGAGTTTTATACAAAAATTGTAAAGAATATAATATTTCATTTATATTTAATAGTTTAGTTTGAAAGTTACATCTTTTTCCTAATTTTTCTTCAGGTATATCACACGATACACTTGTTTGTACGAAACAAAGGCTTCTTTAACTGATACGAAAGGCTGATTTTAATAGAATAATACTTTTCGTTTTACTTCTCTTGCTACGATCGATATTTATATATAATGCAAACATACTTAATTTTCATATTCGCAAAAGAGTGTGCTTTCCAGATGATAAACAAGGCTAGTAACATGGAAATCCTACTAATTATGATCAACACGTGTGACAGTTTGCAACTGTCGCTTATTTATGCTTAAAAACAACTTCACACTAAACTGGCTTAGGTTATAACACATGTTGTTTTATTATACCATTTCTACACACACCTGACAAATATACAGAGTAATAGACACAAAAATATCTTACAAAAAACTGTTGGAGTCACATACGCCGCAAGAGGGCGCAGTGTTGCTGGGTTTGAAGCCTCACACCTGTAAACCGCACCATTGTCGCTTGGGCCAACACGGATATCCAAAATATTAGAAATCCCTTTTGGTATACCTTGAGGGGTACCACTAACCTGTTTAACAAAGAATGTGAAAAGCTGAACTGTAGAATTATAACTAAACAGAAATAGCGTTTATTTCATGTGTAAGTTAAAAGAGAGTTGGATAATGATCTTATTCGTTCTGTGAAAGATAGACCATTAAATCAAACTAAAAAATGAACATATTGATCCTTTTCAACAGTTTCAACTAATGTACAACAAAAAAATTACAAAAATGAAGTTGCTGCTTCAAGGTAAAAATTAAAACGAGATATTTCCTCTAAAATCTCTTGGTATGACGTTAATCTGTCAAGTTATGAATAATAAACTTTTTCCGGTTAATTTACTTAGAATCTGAGGAAAACATCTAATCAGAACGACATTATTCTTAGCAATTCATAATCAGACACGCAAACACGAATAAAAGATTTGCATATTAAAAGTAGCATATAACTCTTCAAAAAATGATTTTTTTCCCTCCATTTCGAGTACTTAATCACACCCTGTCACGTTTTAACGTGTGAAGTGTGTCAAGAGAAAATAGCTGATCATCCAGATAAGTAGCAATAATCATGAACTTGAACATGTAAATGATTTTGCAGAAGAGTTTATGATAGTAACACATGTCATTTTCCTCTTCGTGTTTTTTTTAAATTAGCCATATGGTGGCTCTGTGTAAGTGTCATTGACGGTTTATAATTCTAAGAAGCGGGTTTCCATAAACCGATGAACAGTTATGTAGTATTGTACTTAATGCATATTTTATTTCATGTTAATGTGTTTTGTTTATGGCTTGAAAAGTTATGGTTATAATACACTGCTTGCCAAAATTGTAAGGCTAATAAACATAAAGAAAAAAATATGCATTTTGCGATGTTAAACTCAACTACTTATTTGAGTAGTTTCGAAAGATGAAAATAAGAAAAGGGAAAATAAAAATAAAAAAACCTTTTTCAGCATTTAATCGGGAAAAGATGAACATTGGGAAATTAGCCTAAATACTGGCTGGTCAAAAGTTTAAGACCATAATGAAACGAAGCATTAATTGATATACACGTAACGAAATTTAGTTATTTGTGTTCAAGCATTAGCATCGTCATCATCTCCCACTGACATCTCCTCTGTTACATTGAACAAAAACATGATTTTTTGGCCCATCCAGCGTGTTTGCTCGTACATTAAAAATGTTTGGGGGTGGATGGCAAGGGAAGTCTATAGAAATTGACCTCAATTCCAAACAGTGCATGATCTTCGTGAAGTCATCCTCACCACTTGGAATAACATTCCAGCCAACCTTCTGCAAACTCTTTTTTCGACCATGCGAAATCGAATATTTGAAGTTATTCGCAGTGACGGCCGTGTAACTCCCTACTGAGACCTCTTGTTGTACATTTTTTACCCTGTTTAAGACTTCGTTTCAGTATGGTCTTAAACTTTTGACCAGTTAGTATTTAGGCTAATATCATAGTGCTCAAATCTTCCCTATTAAATGCTAAAGTAGTTTTTATTTTTATTTTTCCTTTTCTTAATTTCATCTTTCGAAGTTCGATTCAAATAATTGGTTGAGTCTAACAACGCAAAAGGCATATTTTTTCTTTATGTTCATTGGTCTGAAGATTTTGGCCAGCAGTGTATAATCCCACATTGTAGCTTGTTCCCTACAATCCTTTCTTAAAAATATGCAGCGTATTTTATTTCATGTTAATGTGTTTTGTTTATGTCTTGAAAATTTTATGGTTATTATTATACATATATATATATTTACACATGATATAAAATTTACATTTGTTACGTCAAAAAAAAGTAACTAAAATAAAACAGAATACCTTAGTTCTAACTAAAGGAAAATTTATATTCTATCCTTTGGGAAAAAAAGTTTGGACTGTTACAAAATAAACTCATGATAAACAGCTAGTTTTGATAAAACTGCTGACCACACTATCCTACCTCTGCTTCTCCTTTGAACCACCGAAGAGTTGCTACAGGATTTCCTCCATAGGAAACACAGGTAAACCTCTGAACGTCTCCCGCTTTTATTGGCTTGTTTTGGAAGTTTTGAATCGATGGCTGGCCCGGCGGATCTGAAAACAACAAAATGAACAATCAACGAAAGTAAGTTTGTGAAGTATCTAGTGTGATTACACTACGTGGATGAAAGCCGAAACTGAAAGAGAGACTGTTTCAGTAAAATATAATGGAGTTGTCTCTAGGGTGCAACATATATTTGTTTTATTTCCATTTCGTAGTATTTAATTTCATGGCTGGAATTTTATAATTGTTTTGGAAACAAGTGGTAATATTTAAACATAGTTATTGAATTTCACGCCAGCTTCTGACAGTACAAGTCCCCCAGTGGCTCAGCGGTATGTCTGAGGACTTACAAGCTAAAATCCGGGTTTCGATAGCCGTGGTAGGCAGAGCACAGATAGCCCATTGTGTAGCTTTGTGCTTAATTCAAAACAACAACTGACAATACAAATTTTATAGTTAGACGTGACTCTTACAAGTACAACATAACTAATGATCAGCTACAGGAAAATTATTTTCACAAAAAACAAGATTATGGTTACATTTTTTAAACATATAACTGAACAGATGAGAAATTACAAAATAATATGCATATATGTTTTATGACTTGTCCACGAAATTTTTAAGAATTTGAGACAAGTTATTTGTTAAATACATATAGTACAAGAAGTGTTTTTTAACATTCTACATTAGCTATTTCACCACGTTATTTCATTATATTCTGTCTTAAGTAGCATTTTATACGTATAGTAACATAATATTAAATTCAGTTAGATAAGCACACTATGGGCCAACTTAATAACAGTTCCAAGCACTTCATAATGGGCAAAGCAAACAGTTACAAGATAAGACTTTAGTCTGATTTTATATTTATATTAATACAAGCATCCAACGATTGTTTGAAAAATAAAAATATACTTTAGTTTTATATGTCGTTTAATGCTTAGATTACATGACGTGAATTATTATGTGGCGTGAAAGCGTTATTTATTTGAAACATTATTCGAGGTATCTGAAAACTTCGGTTTCTTGAGTAGAAATAATTTCAGTTTTGACCATTACTGAGTCACGAAATATTACATCCGATTGCATGATGAAGAGCATAAACACACAAGCTTGAACTTAAAGTTGTTTGTTATTAATACAGCATAAAATATTTACACGATTTCTGTTACATAAACTAACATTTGAAAGCTTATAGGAAATACTGTAAGCTACAAAATAACCGATAAAGTTAGAGTTAAATATATTTAAGAATGCCACAAATATATTTTATGAATAAAATGAAGCGTTGCGATCCTTTAAGTTTCTTTGGCATATAAATAAGTTGTATTGTGTGACAGCCACAAAGACAACAAACACACGCACGCATACATATGTGTATTTTATGTGTGTAGGAAAAAAGAGGGAAAACTCGCGTGTCATGAAAACACGTGATAATTAACAAGATTGTCCAAAAGCCGAATTTTGTTGTTGTTATTTTGTGATTTGAGGATACCACTCATTTACTATACGAGTACAAAGAATCAAAACATCTTGAGTTCAGTGAGTGAAAAATCTTTCAAATATAGTGATTTATATTTATTTAAAATATAATGAAGACCAAACAACCCACGCTATATAAGGAAGAATGTTTTGAACAGCAAACAAATTAAAATAAAAAATGAATTTGCTTGTCAACCATCAAAATAGTGTACACACCAACGCAAGTCGATTACTCGTAGTTAAGAAATTAAAATCATCATCCAGGTTTATAAAAAGCTGCCCCTATGCTTAATCAGTCACGTTAACCAAGCGTGACACGTGTCAATTAATCAACTTCAAAGGAAAAAATCCTTGATGGAATTGAGCTACTAAAGACTAACTTAAAATATTCATAGGTTTATTTTAACGTGAATAGTTATTACATTCGTTAAAACATGTTTGTTTATATTCTCTACATTGAAGAAAGTTAAGAGTAATCCTGAATATACAATAATATTTAGATTAAGAGAAATAAAGTATCATATTTAAAATATAGTTATATATATGTGTGTGTACATTAGTTATAATTATATTGATTTTTGGAATTATTGAATAAAGTAAAGCATAGTAATTGTGTTAATATATCTTAGATATTAAAAAACAAATGCATAATGTAGCATATAAAATAAATATTGAAGCTTTACAAGTTCAAAACAGTTGGCTAAAACTATATATATATACAGTGGAACAGAGAAATTTAGTAAAACTTTCCCTTCTTGGTTATAATAACTTATTTAGTGCAAACAAAATAAGTTATATGAATAATATCTTACATACATATTATACTGAGCAAAGATGTCTGTGAAACACTGTCTCCAATAGCTTCATTGATGGCGTAACAGGACAACGATATCTTTTTAACCTCCTGAAGAAAATTATACATATGTATATAAAAGGTAGTTGATTTCATTTTCTGCATCTATACACGTTATACATCAAACGTTACGTAGAATTATTTATTTGATTGTAAAGAAGAAAAAAATAATTTTAAAAATATAACTTGTTTTATATTTTTGTCCAAATATATTTCTTCTGTTTTTCAACCTTGTACATTGAATGTTATATGATAATGATGACAGTTAAAGAAAAACAGGTAAAATTTAATAGGAAAAATATTTTAATTAAAAATAACGATTCGTCACTGTCAACGTGCCATCACGTTAACAGTAACAAAACATTGGTTTTTATTGACATGTTTTTTCTATTCATTTTATGTGTTTTCTGAACTTTTAAAATTGTATACGGTGTGAAATACCCCCAAGAGCTATATTTACAATAACATTATCTGCCATTACTTAATAAACCCTATAGGCGTGGAATGGCATGACCATTAAGAACGTTCCACTCATAACTATAGGATTGTGAATTCGAAATGCCTGTCACTGAAAATGCTTGTCCTAGATGATTGCCTTTTGGGCCAACTTACGAGATGTAAAATTCTTGTCGTACAAAAATATCGGTCGAACCCAAACTATTTGTGATTAGTGTCGTTAAGAAGGAGAAGACTTAAGGAAACTGATCTTAAACTGTCTGTATGTGTGCAAAATCTGCTATAAGCGTGGATCTAATAAATGTAATACAGTCTGCGAAATTAAAAGAGCTATAGTTAGCTGGAGAGCGTTAAGCCTTCTTTCGCGGATGAAAATTAACATAAATTAACATATTGTATGAACATACATTTGTTCAATAAAGCAGGATTAGATGATTTTTTAAATCCTGATACAAGCTTTAGTTTCATTTAAGTGACAAACATTACTGTTAATTAAACAAGGTTCAAATAAATAAATTTTACAGTTGTGAAATGAATTGGTAGTAAAAATGTCAATAGTTTCTGTGTCGTTCGCTCTTTTACAGAAGGGCTTATTATTACATTCTCAGTGTGCGCACACTTTATATATGTAATATCTAAGACTGTTTACTTATAGCACTCTTCATAATCGATAAACCTCTTAAGTGCTATGACGTAAGCAAGTGCAGCTTTTGAAAAATAAGGCTTTATAATTTAATAAAAACTAACGAAAATCATACCATTCATGTCCCGAATCAATAATTTCCTTAAATGATGTATCTAACTTGTCGAAATTTGCGTGTGGGTAACTATTACAGCAGAAATCACATATTTTTAAACAATTTAATCACAGTAGGGCTTTATCAACCTTCAGTTGTATAAAAATGTTGCGCTTTAATTTCGGAGTTCTAGAATAATTATAAAAACCATCGAAACTAATTTTTTACTACGGAGATCTATGGCAAACTACAGATCATATATATGTTCTATACTGCAATACTTCAACCACCGTCTGATTATCATACATGGTAATACAATTAACTTTAATTTTGCTGTAATTAAGTCAACTTAAAATTTTTACAGTGGAACGAAACATGCTGTTGCCATATTTGTACAACAGAGAACAACAAAGAAAACAAACAAGAAAATTATGTATTAACTTTTGGGTTTTAACCTTTAAGAATTATCTGAACCTTATCACAACTATGTTTTAGCCTAATCTAAGCATTGTAAATACCCGGAAAGAATGGCTGAAGTTCTGTGAGATATAAATACGCAATTCTTCTACGTCATTTGCTTTGCCAGTTAATGATAGGTGAAGATAAACATTGACTAATATGGTGAGAATAACCTTATCCAGTTGTTTCCAATCGAAAGGAACATTGTTCAGCTTTATGCCAAGGAATATATGATTAAAATAGCAAGGACTAATTTGAAATATGACATAAAAGATAATTCAAGGCTTAGAAATTTTGTTTTCTGCAGTTACGCAGCCAAAAGTCCTAGAACAATGAATGCAACATCGGCAACTAGTCATAATAACGTAACAGTGCCTACTTGAACAAAAATGTTCTATATAATTACACACACTTGAATATATATATATATGTATATACAAAATATATATAATAGGATACTATACTATTTGATACATAATTATATTCAAATAAGAATTAAACATTTAAAGTTGTGTTAACTACCAAAAGGCTATATGTGATAGTTGTATAATACAATTGTTCTATTTGGTTATTCTATATCTTATGTTAAAAAGTACAAAAGTAATAAATGTTCCTCACATATATATTCTTAAAATGCCTAGAATGTGTTATCTTACCTGCCACGCCAACCTAATAGTTATCCTAGAAGTGGTTATCCAGCCTTTGTCTGAAGTCTCAGTAGAATCTTCGGGAGAAATTACAGGTCTTCCATCAACAATCCATGATAACTTAGCTGCCGGATTGCTGGGTCCTGCCACACAACTCATGGTTACATTGTCACCACGTTTACCCTCTTTTGGTCCTTTTATCGTAACTTGTGTTGGTGGAACTAGAACAGTTATTTCAGTTACAGTGAGCAACAAATACAGACACGCCATTATTAATCACTTTAAGTTTTACATTAAATACACTTAATAAAATCTTATGAAAGAAATATTCTCTACTGCATATAATTCTCTATGTATTACTCAGTTTGTCTCTATGCATTACTCAGTTAGTTTTTGTGATGTTTTGGAAAAGACTGAAAACAAGACTAACTTCTCATTATGAATATTTTTGAAAGATTAGATGTTGTGTATATACATACTGCTAGACTCTAAGTTACGGTATAACACCAAAGTGTAGTAACACGTCTAGTTAGTTCGTGAAAAACGCACAAGACAGATCCATTTTCAATAAAGTGCTTAACGTTTTATTGGACGAAGAGAAAATAAATTACCTAATTGGTCCAGTAAATGTTTGTAAAATGTTGAAAATATAGCATTTAAAACTGTATGTAGCAATAACTACATACTAAAATCGGTGTTAGTTGTTAGCATTCATATGTAGTTATTGGTATCACATCACGCGCCTCAACAATATCCCAGTAATGTTAATAGCTTTATAAAGGCAGTTATACTTGCAGTAGACTTTTAATTTAACAGTAGCGCTGGTAGGTTTTAATGTTATAGTATTAGAAGCCTCGCAGCGATACTCGGCGTTGTTGTCCGATGAATCAACATGAAATGTGTAGGGATTGGTAGTTTCTCTGCCCGATCCTGAATACGTCGAATCAACCAACGCACCATTTCGAAACCAGAGTAATTTCGGTGTTGGATTTCCACCTCGAGATATACAAGCTAGTGTTAACGTATCTCCCACTTGAACGACATCGTCTTCTCGGTAGCCTTCGATTTTTGGTGGTTCAGGAGGAACTAGAAAGAAAACAAGAATAACAAAAAATCATTATTAAAAATAATAATAACAAATGCATTGGTTTAGTTATGACTAGGAAAGCTGAGCCTAATGATGCAATTTATTGAAGAAAGTCAAATACTAATCAGTGTCTAAAAATAAATATTTACTACAAAATCGTTTTTGATCACTTTAATAACTTAAATTAACGATAACAAGCAAAACAAGATCGGATATTAAACACTCAGCATAATCCTAATATATGACAAGTCCCATTTTATTAGGTCCGGCATGGCGATCGACTCTTAATCCGAGGGTAGCGGGTTTGAATACCCCCTCACATCAAACATCCTCTACCTTTCAGCTCTGGAGGAGTTATAATGTGTGCCCAATCTAATTATTTGTTGGTGAAAGATTAGCCCAGAAGTTGGCAGTGGGTGGTGATGACTAGCTGTCTTTCCTCTATTCTCACACTGCTAAATTATGGACGACTAGCACAGAAAGTTCTTATGTAATTTCACACAAAATTAATAAAACAGAAATAAAAAGCAGGAACGCCTTTTATTAATTTATGTGTCACTTTCCGTGTTCCTGCTAACGTTTATGAAGACTTCTTTAACTAGTACAAATAAAATTATAAGTATTTATATTGCCTAAAATTTTTAGATAGTGTATTTAACTCTAATTACATTACCAACTTTACATTTATAGTTCTGAAACAAAGAAAGTAAGACTATGATTTAGAAGTAAAAATTAGTATCGATACCGAACTTGAGTGCTCTCATAATTATAATTTAACTATATGTTTCTATTTACGTCAGTGCTCAAGTTTATGGTAATGAAACATAAATCTTAAAATTAATGTCTTTATAACATAAGCCACACAATAATAATAATAATATCAAGAGTCAGTACAAATTCTTAAGTTAAAATTGCTTATTTAGTGTCTATAAATAAGTAAACAAAATTATTAAACTCACACAGAACTATGACAGTTACGGATGATGACTTCGGTTGCTTTAATGCAGGATGGATTGCCTGGCATTTGTAGGTGGCGTTGTTATCGTCTAATTTTGGGTAGAGTGTTGTTGTTATTGAGGTTGTGAATAAGTTGTTCTCTATATCCTTGGTCTTGAACATTACGTTCTCTAAGTGGCATAATGTGATAATAAATCGTTTTATCGTACGTAGTAATATAACAGTGAAGCTGCTTGAGTACATCAAACCGTTTGATCAAAAACCATAAACACACAAACTCTTATATTTACTAGCAGATACCAATTTACTTAGCTTCTGAAACAAAGATATATTCATTTCGGAAAGAAATAACTGACGATTATTTTTCTAATGTGATAATTTTAAGGGACAAAAGTATGTGAAATATGCTCCTCAAAAGCAGAAATGAATATACGTTTTAGAGGGTATGATCGTGAATTGTTATTTTTGTTTGTTCACGTAATAAAGTTATGAAATAAGGAAACGCACTTCGTTCTCTTAATATGTATAAAAGTTTCTGGCATTCTTTTCCTCACATAGTTATATTTTTTGTTAGGGGTTTTAAATTAATAACCGCTAGGAAAGCTATTTATATTTTATATCAATGTATTAAGACTTTAGAACTTTTATGTTTTACCTTACAAATTGCACACCACTGTCAACGAGTCTATTATAAAAAAATATAGAAATACTGTAGTTCTTATTTTTAATAGAACTCGTTATCTCTATGTTTATCATAGTCTAACCTTTGACCTAATACGCTTTTTGTATTATGTCAACACCAAAGTGTGGTTATGAAATTTGAGTAGCTTTGTGTTGATTTCTATAATAAGTAATATATTTATTTAGGAAATTTCAGGCAAACCACAACGCTAGCATTATAGCGATTTCCTTTTCCGATATTTGTATCTTCCCGAAACCCTAGACTTACAATTTATCACTATTTTCGTCAGTGCTCATATATATTGAATAGAATACAGGAATCACATATCGGTGAATCACTTTTCCATTTTTCCATTAATAGACTTAATTATGATATACAATAGCAACGAGTATTTCATGAATTGGAACTATTCATTACAAGAAATTCAGGTAAATCGCACAACCTATTTTCTTTGATTTACAAAATTAGATATTCAATAAACCGCTAACGTGGAACGACTTGGGAGTGATCTTTATTGTCGGTTTGAATAGTACGTATTAACATCAGTCGTTGTACTCAAATTTTATGTGCATTATCTCAAGGAACTTTTATAACTTAACTTTGCATAGCAATTGTCTGGTAACATTATAAACCACTGGCCGACAAAACATATTCATATCTATGTGTTATGGATAAAGTGTAAGTATTAAGTATAATGAGCATTTTTCATGTGGAAAAAACTGTTACTGTGTAAATAATTCTTAATACAAACCAATAAATTAAAATGTTTTTCGCTTATTGTTACCTTTCAGTTCGACCCCATTCTTAAACCATTTTAGTTTTGTTTGCGGTTTACTCAGTCGTGCAAAGCACGTAAGAGGAACTCGTTCACCTTCTCGAACCTCAAGAACATTCGCATTTGTTCTGTGCTGAATTTCTAATTTCTGTGGTGGAACTGTAGAAATAAAGATACAGCACAACAGTATAATAGACCTTTGTATAAATATTCTTATGTATCAATGAATTATGTACTTTTATGAAAATATAATTCCTAGGAGAACGGTAGGCTTAAGAATGCGTAGAAGTAAGCAAATATAGGATAATGTTACATTCAATAAAGCGTAATTATAAGAAATTACAGACTGTGAAGAAATTGTCAGAAAGTATGTTTCTATATTTCATCTTATTTCTTTTTTGCTTATATTAGTGTAAAACAGCAAAAAGAAAAGTCTATACCGCTGATTCCGCAGTATTATTTCTATACATAAAGATGATTAAAATATAACCAAATCGTTGTAAGTGAAAGAACTGCTTTCTGCAGGAATGTTTACAGTATTAGACTGAACGTATTTGAAAAAATTGAAGACTGAAAATGATAAAACTAAGACATTAATACAATTATTAGAGTTAACGCCCAATACTTAACGTGACAATTGTGAATACTAGCATACTATTAATATTCATCGCTAACAAAAATTGTGAACGTTCACCATAATTAAGGCGAATTCTAAAGTATGAAATAACCTAATTGATGACAAGCATTCGCTTTCGATTTTGATTTTACAACGATATCTGCTTATCATAAAAGATAACAGCTTGAAATATCAACGTAAATAATATCTTGACAAAAAAACAACAAATAAAACTAACCTAAAACAGTGAGATTTGCTTTTTCCCATATCCTTCTATTGTTCAATGCTGGTCCAACCTGTGAAACAAATGAGCCAACTTTTTTACTTCATATTCGAGGAACCAAATATATAAAGCGGTATTTCAATCACATATAAAATATAATACTGATAATAATAAACAAGTTTACTTACTATTCTATTGCATGTTTTATATTAAACCAAATAACTTTGCGCAGCGAAATAATTTTATCTGTTTAAAAGTCATCCGTACATCATAATCACAGTACTAAAAACATTAAAACAGCTTACACTTCTTTAGTGTGAGAAATATAAATATAATATTACACAATTTACAAAAATAAATAACGTTATCAGAAAAATTAGGTACAATATTGCTACGACTGCTTTACCTGACATTCATATTCACCCTCATCTTGAAGTTGGACGTTTGTTATCCTTAAGTTATACACTCCTCGCAATCTATCCACTACCATGCCATACCTGGGGTATCCTGGAATTTCTGGATCGTAACCTGGAAGTACAATGCATCTGCAATTCTAATGATTTGATGGACACAACTTGCTGTTCTACTTAAAATGATAGAAAAATAAACATAAGACAAATTTTGGTTAAATGGTAGTGAAAGTATTATACATCATTTTCAAGGTTAAAGAAGACGAATAATGTCTAATAATACATTAGAACTTGTTTTAGGAGTGACACTTTGAATGTCCGTATCCTGTCTCTTGATGAGGTGATAAATAATACCTCGATTATAATTTTCATTTTTATGTTTTTATGATGAAATTTGAAAATACATTTAATATACCATTAAATGGCCCTGCATGGCCAAGCGTGTTAAGGCATGCGACTCATAATCTGAGGGTCGCAGGTTCGCATCCCCGTCACGCTAAACATGCTTGCCCTTTTAGCCGTGGGAGCGTTATAATATGACGGTCAATCCCACTATTCATTGGTAAAAGAGTATCTCAAGAGTTGGCGGTGGGTAGTGATGACTAGCTGCCTTCCCTCTAGTCTTACACTGCTAAATTAGGGACGGCTAGCGTAGATAGCCCTCGAGTAGCATTGTGCGAAATTAAAAAAAACAAAAAACATACAATACCATTAAATAAAATAAAAATTATATATTTTATTATTTTTTATCGGAAAATATTTGTGTCCAAATATAGTATTCTGCCAAGAGAATTAAATGTATAATTTTTGTTGTCTCTAATACGTATCTATCGTTTTGTTAAACACGTCTCAAATTCTTTACACGAAGAATTATTCTGCAACTTAACTTTTATCTGTTTTTGTTTCATTGGAACTATAAAAAATAAATTCCTGTAATAATATTTAGCTCTCCAGTTATATTATGCAACACAACACTAAAGTAATTTTATTATTATTATATTTCACTTTTTTAAAAAACTAATTATTCTTAATAACTCATTAATATATCTGCAAGTAATTAAAATAGTTGAATTATAAAACAAAAACAGCGAATAACATTGTTTATGACGATAATCTAAACTTAATTAAAACATCACTAATGAGGAAATAATTTGTGACAAAATTAGAAATATAAATTCCATAATTTCTTTCATTCCGATTAACCATTAATTAATACTTGACTACTGATTAAATTTTGCTTTCTTCTTTCACTCATTTCGGAACTTACGTTGTCAAATGGCTAACGCGTGAACATGAAATCTTACATTTTTGACTCGTTGCTAAAAGTTGTTTGTTTTTTTAAATTTTGCGCAAGGCTACAAGAGGGTTATATGCGCTAGCCGTCCCTAATTTATCACAGTCACTCGTTATCACCAACCATCTTGAACTCTTGAGCTACTATTTCACCAGCGAATAGTTGTATTAACTGTTACATTTAAACGCCTCTACAGCTGAAAGGGCGAGCATGATATAAATTCGGGAATCTCATATAGGGAGTCAAGCACCCTGACTTCCTAAATATGCAGAGCACGTTGCTACAGTAATTATGTCCGTACTGTGGAGATGTTCGTGCATTACAAGATTGAGGACTAAATGTCATTATTTGGTCAAGCAAGTGCGTCCTAACAGCTAGCAGTGGGGGCTGTTGACTACCTACTTTCTTTTTTGAAGCTAATCACTTTGAGATTAGGGAGACATCTATGTGTAAGATAAAATTATGAAACAAATAAGATAACTTGTGTGCAAATAACTGGTTTATGTTGTAATTATTCATTCGAAAAGCTATCTTACATGATGTATAAGATAATAAAGGTATTTTTTATCATCGTGGTATTATTCGTTACAAGTAATAAAATAAGAAAAAACAGAAGTAAAATATATTTCTTTAAGCTCTTTACAGATTACATGAAGAGTCTCGTACTTGGTAATGTTTTTTTATCATATTATCATAGTTTACTCAAGTTACTTTTATCACTCGCTGTACAATAGCGCTATCTGTTCTGTGTTATAAGCAAGGACTGAGCCCAGATTTTAGCGTCATGAGCTCAGAGGTTACTGGAAAATGAATAGCGCTGTTCTTTTGTTTTGTACTTTTTAGCTCGAAGCAGCACACACAGTGGTCCAAGTCAAGCTACAGATTTTAATGATTTAAGTTCGTAAACGTAGCGTTGATTAACAGGGATATAAAACAAGAATACTATTTTTTTCTGTTTAATTTAAGTGATAACTAATAAAGGTATGTATTTATTTGGTGTATACAAATGCATAATGGCCGAGCATGGCCAAGCGGTTAAAGCACTCGACTCCTAATTTGAGGGTTGCGGGTTCGAATCCCCGTCACATCCAATGTACTCACCCTTTCAGCCCTGGGGGTGTTATAATATGATCCCGGCATGGCCAAGCGCGTAAGGCGTGTGACTCGTAATCCGAGGGTCGCGGGTTCGCGCCCGCGTCGCGCCAAATATGCTCGCACTCCCAGCTGTGGGGGCGTTATAATGTGACGCTCAATCCCACTTTTCGTTGGTAAAAGAATAGCCCAAGAGTTGGCGGTGGGTGGTGACGACTAGCTGCCTTCTCTCTAGTCTTACACTGCTAAATTAGGGACGGCTAGCACAGATAGCCCTCGAGTGGCTTTGTGCGAAATTCCAAACCAATTCAACTATTCATCGGTAAAAGAGGAGCATAAAAGTTGGCGGTGGGTGATGATGACTAGCTGCTTTCCCTCTAGTCTTACACTGCAAAATTAGGGATAACTAGCTCAGATACCCCTGACGTACATTTGGGCGAAATTAAAAAAAAACAAACAAATGCATAAATATAAACAGTTTATATAAATTTCGAGTTTAATTATACAAAAAACGTTGTTATTCTGTAAAGTAAAACAATAGGTTCTCTGGGTTTTGTCTACTGTCGGGAATCGAACCTTTTATTTCAAGTTGTAAGAATGTAAACTTGCAACTTAATAAAAGGGAATATTTTTGGTGATGTAAGATATAGTTTTAACATAAAGAGAAAAAACTTTATCCGTAAAAGTAGTATGTATCTGCCAATATCCTAACGTAGTCTCTATGCTTCAAGTTACTTACCTGTTATCTTGTTGGGACAAACTTGTTGGTAATTTACATTGTGAGTGAAAAACGAAACACTTCCTCAACGATTTCCGTCAATGTTGTATAGACTGATTGTTCTTTGTTTTTATAAATTAAAATGTAGAATTAAGACTTGTTATGTTTCGTGTAAATGGTTTTTCCTGACTGGTAGAGCATGATTACAAACAATTATATTTATCATAAGATACTCGTGTCAGCCTGTTATATTTTCAAAATCTGCATTTTTTATTCAGACCTTTATAGTTTGTTTTTTTTTAAATAATGTATGAGGAGATTTGCCAGCTGCAGATATGAAGAAAATAGTTCGACTGAAATATTATTATATGCTCTTCTTAAATTAGCTTAAGGAATGATATAGAGGAGTTTAATGTTAAATATATAATACTTATCAATACAAATGTTTTATGACAACTATAATTAATGTTTAATAGTGTTCGATTTGATGAAAACATTTCTTTACGCTCATACCAATATTAAATTCTTGAGTTAGAATTCCTGAGATACATGAATCGAGAAAAACACCATTTTGTTTACATTTTTTTTTGAAAAAATTCATGAATTAATGCAGCTACTTCATAAGACTGAATGTTAAAACTTTGATTTAGATAGAAGAAAATAAAATTCAAACCATTTTTTTTATTCTTATTTTTTTACACAGCGAGAAAACTACCCTGTTGTTGTTTTTTTCAAATTATCCTGTTTTTTTCACATGCATTATTTTTTTTGTAGCTTCTTAGACGTTAGATAAAAAGCGTGTTCATGTTTACAAAGAGTGAGCATTAGTTTTAGAAAAGTGACAGAGAATGAAGGTATCAAACAGCCCAGAGGGAGAAGTCTACCCTTGTGCAGACACAAATCTCTCAAAGCCTTTTACGTTTTAAATAAATAAATTGGTTTCATTTGAAAAGCACGTGGCGTCACTCTGACGCCAATGGAAAAGCCATTCTGCGTTCTTGTAAATAAATAAGTAAAAGCTCCTGCAACTAATGACTGACCATTTCTACCCGATAAGTTTTATAACAAACTTTTTTTCCCATAAAAATAGTCTTTTTGTTTTTAGTCGTAAATGCCATTATAACAAAAGGAAATGAGCTTGTAAATAATAATGATTTGTGTTGCTTACGGCGTTTACATAATTTGTCTCTAGTAGTTAATAATAGCTTTGATTATCTATTCATCTCTGCTTTTCAGCGTTATTGCTTCTCATTTTAATTATATGACGCTTAATTATTGATATTATCGTTTTAAAATTTGTGAACCTTAATTACTTATATTTTCATTGTCTTTAAATGCTATTGCAAGTTCATTATTTTTCACGTTTTCATAGTCTTCAAATACCATTACAGATAAAATACTTCCCATGTTTTTATCATCTTTGAATGTCAATGCAGGTTAATTATTTCTCATGTTTTCATCGTCTTTGAAAGCTATTGCAGTTTAATTACCTGTCATGTTTTCATCGTTTCTAAATTTCATAACAGATTAATTATTTCTATGTTTTCATTCCGTTTCAATACCATGACTTATTAATTTTTCAACTGTCTTAAATGCTGTATAATCGTTGAACACCATTATACATTAGAAATTAAATCAGCCCCTCCATGTAATATAAAATACTAGCTATAAATATTTCCTTCTGCATTATATGATATCATGATGTATCTTGGGTTACAAATAACCAACTACAAAAAGCTAAATCCCAGAGATCTAGCTTGATGATTTATTTTTGATATAGAGATAGTGAAATATTAATGAGATCAGATACAAAAGCTGAAGTAGAGGTATAGTAGTAAAATAGACAACTTTCACAACTTATTTACATATTAAAAATTATATCTACACATACACACAACTATATATATGTATATATAGCTTCGTTAATTAATTGGATTACTTATAACACGACATTTTTGCCGCTAGAATATTACAAGCATAATTGAATACATTTTATTGTTTTTGTTGTTAAATTTCAAAATTCTAAGTTGTTGTTGTTGTTCTTGTTTATTATTAAGCATAAAGCTAAACAAAGGACCATCAGTGATCTGCCCATTACGGGTATTGAAACCCGATTTCATGCGTTATAAGTCCGCAGCCATACTGTTATGCCACTGGAAGGCATAGATTATATTAATGCTATCTTAAGCAGAACTGATACTAACTAGCTCTAGTTTTGAGTGAGGCTTGCACAGTTGTGTGAAACTGGTGAAAAGATACATCATGGAGCTTGCACAAGTGTGTGAAAGAGGTGCAGGGACACACTCATGGGGTTTACACAGTTATGTGAAATAGATCTACCTAGGGACACATTCATGGGGCTTTCACAGTTGTGTGTAAACAATGAATGAATATGCATATAACTTCTTATATACATTCAACGTTTTATTTAAATTCCCCATGGTTAAATATCAAGAAGAACCTCCCAACATAACAACGGAAAGGAAATAATTAATTTATTAAATCATCTTAAGCTATATAGCCCAACTTTAACCGTTAATTTGATTTGATCTTTATGCGTTAATAATTAGAGTATCGTGGAAAATTTTTGGTTTGAATGCATTCTAAAATGACTTAAACTCCATAGATTATGGATTATGCAGGTATTTTGAACTGATTGTAACTATATGATAAGGAGGTGTTTTTTTGTTTTCGTCTTTTTTGCTGTAAAGACATTACTTATACACTTGCTTCCTTTCTTTTAAGCCACCCCACATTTTTGAGCGTCTCAATGCAGTCTTTGTTGACAGTTGTTTTGGGTTATTTCACGATTTTTTTGAAGCAAGAGGAAAGGTTTTCTTAAATTGAAACAAGACATTGTTAAGAATTTATAAGGCGACAAGATTATTACAAGAGCGCATTGTTTTAATTTCAGACAGAAATTATTTAACTTAGAAATGGCTGGGAAATAGATTTATATATGATTTAAAGGATAATGGCAAATGGCAAACAGGAGCTATTTTCTCAACAGTTCTGTTTTGGAACAGATGTTATATAAACATATTTCTAGAGATCTCCAAGAAGTGTTACGGATTAAAAAATAAAGTACAAACGAAGAGTCTCAGAACCAATCCAGTTATACAATTTTATAGAATTAGTTTTAAAGCTCATTTTTATTTTTGCTCTTGTCTTTATTCACATATTAAACTATACTGATGTCAGTAAGTTCTCGTTATTTCGTTTAGTGTTCAGATATTATTCAAGACCGTTTTCAGAAACAAAATTGTTAACTTCGTACGTTAGAAAAATACGAAATTAACTTTGTTAAATTAATTTGTTTTGAACTTCGCTCAAAGCTACTCGAAGGTTATCTGCGTTAGCCGTCCATAATTTTGTTATGTAAGACTAGAGGGAAGGCAGCTTACTAGTCATCACCACTAACCGCTAACTCTTGGCCTACCAACGAATAGTTGGATTAACCGAAACACTATAATGCCTCCACGCCTGAAAGGGCGAGCATATTTAGTGTGACGGGAATTCGAACCAGAGACTCTCAGATTGCGAGACGAGTGCCTTAACCATCTGGCCATGCCGGGTCACTTTGTTAAATAGGTAAAACAGCCATGAATTGTAAATTTAATAGCAAAGCGCAGTAGTCATAACTACTCCATTATCAGGGCTTCGAATGTCTATAGTATGCTCTTCAATGGTTCATCAGTACGTCCCACAAAATTAAAATTGGGTTTCGATACCAGTGGTGAGCACAACACAGATAAATCAAATGAATCTTAGTGCTTAAGAAATAAAAAAGAACAAGACAAATAAAATCTGTTAGAATAATTATAGGTATTATCTTAAATATTTAAGAAATATTTAACAATTTTATTTATGTATATTGTGTCTAGGTAAATCTTAGCATTTTTCTAAGATATTATATGCGCAACATCTATCTAGGTTTTTTTTCAGTGTTTGAATTTTTGTAGAAACATTACAGTGCAATTACTGGATTCAGCACAGACACGAACTTATCTTTAATTGACACAGGAGTTAACAATCCTTTACGAAATTAAATGTTTTTTTTTTAATTTAACTGCGCTGCAGTTACAACTACACTAAGCAAATTATTTAATTAGTTTTCCTGTACTATAGGGTTTTGGCATGGACAGGTGGTTAAGGCACTCGACTCGTAGTCCGAGGGTTGCGGGTTCGAAACCTCGTCACATCAAACATGCTAGCCCTTTCAGCCGTCGGTGGATACTAATGTGACGGTCAATCATACTATTCGTTGGTAAAAGATTAGCCCAAGAGCTGGTAGTAGGTGATGATGACTAGCTGTCTTTCCTCCAGCCTTACACTGCTAAGTTAGGCACGACTAAAGTAAACAGACCTTGTGTAACTTTGCGCGAAATTCAAAACAAATCAAACCAAACTTCTACTCTAATTGGTAAAATTAAACGACTACTGACAATGTTTTATTACTGTTAATTTTGCTCCAAATCAAAGCTATTTCAAATACACCGTACAACGTTTGTGCTTTACGGAACACAGGATTTTGCGGATTAGTTATGTGAATGAAAAAAAACAAGCTTGTTCAAAGCTGTACATTTGTAAGAGATTTTTTCACAAAGATCTTTCTCTCTTGTAGCTTAGTAATATGATGATTGCTAATCGGTTTGGAATTAATGTTGTTAAGCAGCAAATAAGAAAAATATTTCAACTAAGTTTTAACACTTATTACCACTAAGTAATCAACAAGCTACGATAAGAAAAACTTGTTTGTACAGCTGGTTTAATACAAAATGATATAAATAGATATTTCTTTTTTGTTCCGACACAGATACTTCTATACTTTTATCTACATGTTTAGTTTCTTATTTTGATTTTTAAACATTCAGTGCCCCCAGCAGCACAGTGATATGTCTGCGGACTTGCACACTCAAAATCGGGTTTCGATACCCGTGGTGGGCAGAGCACAGATAGCCCATCGTGTAGCTTTGTGCTTAATTCAAAACAAAATATTCAGTATCACAGCCGTTTAGAGATTTTGAAGTTTTGATCGCTAAAAGCTGACAATTACTTTGTTTGTAACGCACTGAACATGACTTCTGTAATTCTGAAAATATTTGTAATACTCTTTCTCAAGACTACAATTGACAAAGTACAAAATACTTGTTTGCACTTTATGCTACTTGAACCCCTTATTTTAGGGTTGTTAATCAAATGACTTATTGTCGTTACAGCAGGGTACGTTAATATATGAACAAATCACAAATGATGTTTGGCATAAGAATAATATTTTTATTCTTACAACATTTATTAGTATAACATGATAATACAACTCTTTTTAAAATAGTTAAGAGTTTCTTTGCTTTAAAGCAAAGCTATATTAGGTTAGCTGCTGTGTCTAAGTCCGGATTTTAGTGTTGTGAGTTCGTAAATTTACTGCTGTACAACTTTTGGTATATATACAATGCTAGGCAAAATTTTAAGGTCAATGAAAATAAAGAAAAAATATGCATGCTGTGTTGTTAGACTCAACAATTTATTTGAATAGTGCTTCGAAAGGTGAAAATAAGAAAAGGGAAAATAAAAATAAAACAGGGTAAGAAATGTCTAACAAGAGGTCTTAGAAACGACCATACTCAAACGAAGTGTTAATCGATAAACATGTAACGAAATTTTGGCATTTGTATTCAAGTATTAGCGTTGTCATCATCTCCCACTGACTTCTCTTATTTCACATTGAGCAAAAACATGGCAAAGGTTAAAAATACTTGACAGAGTTTGAACGTGGCAGAATTGTCGAGCTGCAAAACAAAGGTCTCTCTCAATGTGCCATTGCTGGTGAGATTGAGCACAGTAAAACTGCTGTTGCAAATTTCTTAAAAGACCCTGAGACAGAAAACAAAAAAAATCCATTATGCATGATAGAACATTGGAACCCTTTAATAAGTGTGCTTGTGTGTGTGTTTTTCTCATAGCAAAGACACATCGGGCTGTCTGCTGTGCCCACCAAGGGAAATCGAGCTCCGGATTTTAGCGTTGTAAATCCAAAGACTTACCGTTAAGATAATACATTAAAACACACCAAAAAAAAGGAGAAATATAAATTATTTCGAAAATAAGTGACTTCTGGTACTTGCTTGTTTTTTAAAGGTTAAACAAATACAAAAACAAAAACAGGGAAGATGGCCTCCTACAGACTTTGATCATGTTGTGATGAGAAAGTTTTTGTAACAGTTATCTAAGAATATGGGAAGATTGAGCTTGAAGCAGGTGCTTAACAGGACACATTGGCTGAAATTTTGTTACAAATTACTGTATGAAAAAGGCCCGGCATGGCTAAGCGTGCTAAGGCGTGCGACTCACAATCTGAGGGTCACGGGTTCGCATCCCCGTCGCGCCAAACATACTCGCCTTCCCAGTCGTGGGGGCTTTATAATGTGACGGCCAATCCAACTATTCGTTGGTAAAAGAGTAGCCCAAGAGTTGGGGGTGGGTGGTGATGACTAGCTGCCTTCCCTCTGGTCTTACACTGCTAAATTAGGGACGGCTAGCACAGATAGCCCTCAAGCATCTTTGTGTGAAATTAAAACAAAAAAAAACTGTATGAAAAAATGTAAATCGGACAAAGGAGCAAATAATTTGAGCTGTATAAATTATGTTTGATATACTGGCAAAAGGACAGAGAGTGTTTCCGCATTTTACGTCTATTTGACTATCTTTAGACCTAGCTTTTTCCATAAGCATGACGATTAGGTTTCTATTTTATATTTAAGACGTCATGTGAAATATTAACAAATTAATTTAAACTATATTAAAACATCAAAATAAAGATATCGTGCATTTTATAGCGATATAAGATACACTGAGGAATCACGTATCAGGAATTCTACGTAATATCAGTTTTAAATAACTCTTTGTTATGTTACAAGGATATAATCACGGTTCCATAGATTCCACATTTTAGGAAGTATAAAGTGCAGTTAGTTTAACAGGCGTGAGTAGAATGTAACAGAAAAGAATAGAACTTCAAATTCACTCTCATGATGCTTATTTAAATTGAAAAACAGTAGTTTGACCGGTCAAGGAAAACTTCAGAAACCAGTGGTGTATTCTATGATCAAATTCAAAAAATACAACCTTTAAATTTGCTGTATTATCATCTTCAGAAGACACCTTTGGAAGTCAAAGAGAAACTTGCACTTTTTTTAAACTTTTCCTTCACATTTTGAGTGAGGATTGTACGTTTTGAACTCCCACCCTATAAACCATAATACAAATTAAAGAAAAAAACAACTCTTCCAAAACAGAATGTAGATACGCTTTTAGAGGCGTACAGAGCACGGACAACCAATTGTTTAGCTTTGCGATGAAAACAATCAAAGAAACATAATACATAACGCAAATACCCCCTCCAGTGGCACAGAGGAATATCTGAGAAGTAACGCCACAATAAACCGAGTTTTGATACCCATTACGGGCAGAACAAAGATAGCCCATTGTGTAACTTTGTGCTTAATTCTCAAGAAACAAACAAAAATGCAAATTGTCACAAGATAAAACCGCTTTTATAAGATGCAGCACCTATTTTGAACACAAAGCGATCAGTACCTTTTATTCATCTCAAGAAATAAAATGGTTTACAAAAATGTATGAGAGGATATCGTAAAGAACACTCGTAAAATGGATTTTCAGTATATTGCAGTAAGAGAAGCAGTGTTCAAAGTTTCATATACATATATTGTTATAAGGTGTCATGATATTGACATTTTCAACCAGAAACTGTTATTCTAAAGTGAAGAAACAAAGGTTCTAATTCTATAAACAGGTAATTGATCACAACGTCATGGACTTTTTCATAACGACTTTAGCCTCAACATGTTTTGGATTGGCTGATAA
Source organism: Carcinoscorpius rotundicauda (assembly GCA_011833715.1). Taxonomy (NCBI): domain Eukaryota; kingdom Metazoa; phylum Arthropoda; class Merostomata; order Xiphosura; family Limulidae; genus Carcinoscorpius; species Carcinoscorpius rotundicauda. Next base: position 28,901,317 of record CM022392.1, read on the forward strand.
TCTTTGTAAATAAAACATTTCTACACTCAGGTACCCAGTCCAGACCACACACATATAGACCGAACAACGTTGGTGACAGGGATTCAAATTCGTGACTCTTAGGTGTCGATTCAAGCATCCTAACCACTAACCCATGCTTGGCCCCAAAATTGCATTGGACTGGTGTAAACTAAAATAAGGTGTTACGTATTCCCCCTTTTAATTTTACATATGATGTTATCGTCAACAGTTGTTGACTCAGTTTTAAAGCTGACTACAGAAAGGTACTAGTTGTTGATTATTTTAACTTACATTCTATTGAAACAAAATTTTACTTAAAGTAACTAAATAGATTTCACTGTACTTGTGTCAGAAATGTGTGGCTTTCAAATTAAAATTTTCACCAAGTGTCAAATTTGTAGGAAGCTTTTTGAGATAAGTTACTTACTTCAGGATTTATCAGTACTTTTACAAGCATTACTTGGAAAAAATGTTTGTTTTTGAATGTATATTAGATAATAGGGTAAACAATTTCCACGTTTTCTTTATTTTTTATTTAAAGAAGAATGACGTTTTTAAAATGCCCGGTAAATGTTAGCGAGAAATGGCAACTTTTGTAAAGAGGAAAATATATCTTAATTTGAAGTAATCGTTGACATATCTGAAGAAACGTGAAAAATTCTAAAGTTTTGCTGTTAAAAATAATATGTTATTGAATAAAATATTTGAAGCACACCATTCTTTTCATCACCACATGTACAAAACAATTAGAAAATCGATCAATGAGTTTTAGTGCTCTGGTAAGCTGATTTGTTTGTTTTCTTTTATTTCGCGCCAACCTACTCCGGGGCTATCTGCACTAGCCGTTCCTAATTTAGCAGTATAAGACAAAAGTGATTGCCCATCACATTATAATGCATCCACGGCTGAAAGCGCTAGCTTATTTAGTGTGAAGGGGATTCAAACCAACGACTCTCAGATTGCGAGTCGAATGCCTTAACCACCTGGCCATGCCGAGCCCTGGTGGATTGAATTCATTGCAAATGAAAATAGCAGACCTAAGTAAGTGAAAAACACTAATAAATAATTATTTTTCTCAAAAAACTAAATATTAGCGCACAACAATGAGACTGAAATCCAAAACCCTCTTAAAAACAAAAATGAATTTTTTTAGTAACAAAATTGTTTGTTTGTTTGTTTTTTGGAATTTCACACAAGCTACTCGAGGGTTATCTGTGCTAGCCGTCCCTAATTTAGCAGTGTAAGACTAGAGGCAAGGCAGCTTGTCATCACCACCCACAGCCAACTCTTGGGCTACTCTTTTACCAACGAATAGTGGGATTAACCGTCACATTATAACGCCCCCACGACTGGGAGAGCGAGCATGTTTGGCGTGACTCGGGCACGAACCTGCGACCCTCAGAGTACGAAGCGCATGCCTTAACGCGCTAGGCCATGCCAATGCCAGTAACAAACTGCCGTGACTAAAGATATGTGTGAATATGACGGCAATCTATACATGAGTGAACTGTACCGCATTGTACAAAAGAAGATTAATGACAAACAACCTTATGTGCTACGTACAATGTGCTACACATCGTTTTGGCCTTGAAGCTAATGATGCCATGAAGGCATTATCAAAGCAATTTTCCTTTTTTTTTTCAGTGCGCTTCAAGAACTATATTTCTTCTTCGGCCAAAGCGTTAATCAACGGGATTTGTTTTTATTACTTAAAACAAATGGGATGTCAGCATAAGGAAGCCAAATACCACATGGCCTGTTGGTCGACTCATTTCTATAGTCAGTGTGAATTTACATTTCGTCGAAATCTTGGGTACCTTGGCTAAATTATCTGTGAAGTTAAGAAGAACAGTGGACTAACGAAAAGATTCATTATCAAAAAATAAAAGCTAGATAAAGTTTCGGGTATAATTTTATTCGTGATTCTGTCAAAGATATCTGCTTGGTGAATTTGGTTTCTAAGACATATCTACCATGTAGTGAGGAACACTGCACGAAAGTCAGCTTTAAAATATATCAGGGACGTTAAATATAACCATCAGTTTCTCGAAGTTAAGAAATATAATGTCATTATCCCTCTCATAACTTGAATATTGAAGCAAAATCTGAAGTAAAACACATTTTTGAAGAAAGAAGGTTATTGTTTCTTTCAAAAGAAAACAACATTTGTCTATTTGCTGTTTTCGCGACGGGGAATAAAACTCTAGATTTTAACGAAAAAACTCCGTAAATTTACCGCTGATCTTTTGGGGAACCAAGAAAAAGTTTAAAAGCGTAGTACTTAAGGGCAATTACCGCTATATTTAACATGATAATAATTGTGCAACTTCAATCAATATTTTTAAGATTGAATTCAGTTTCTCATATATTCGTGAACCGTTTTAAGCAGTACTAGCAATGAAGGAGTACAAATGACCGAAAACGTATTATAATACAAATACTAAAATACTGTATTATCGCTACTCCCAACGTAGATAGCCTAGTTTGAATGAGATTTACAAAGAAACTTTAGAAAGCAACTTTAGTTACGGGATATGCTTATTTATTCACAGTCGAGAACTTGCCACGTATTTCGAGTTCTGCCGATGCGTGCACTGCTTTGTTACAGTTTCTAATACTGCCTGCGATCTTTGCGAGTGTGAAAGAATTCTTTCCGAAGTCAAAAATAATGAACGCCTACATGAGATATTCAATGAGCCAAGAAATACTGAAAGGACTTGGGTAGCTGCGTAATGGAGCCACAGGCGCTAAGACGATAAAAGCAGCTCGTGTAAACGAGGATTTTGTACAGTTGAATACCCGTAAACACGACTTCGACTGAGAATAAGTTAAAATAACGTTTTAGAGACAAGTATGTGATTATTCTGATATGCATGTTTTTTGATGGAAAGGGATCGTTTCCGACGTTTTGTTTTGAGGCCCAAATTTTTTAGCTATTCATCTGGCGTATAATTTAGTTACTGTTCTTTTGTTTTTAAAATTCACACCACGCTACTCGAGGGCTATCTGTGGTAGTCGTCCAAAACTTAGCAGTGTAAAACTAGAGGGAAGGCAGCTATTCATCACCACCCATCGCTAACCCTTGGGCTACTTTTTTACCAACGAATAGTGAGATTGACCGTAACATTATAACGTCCCCACGGATGAAAGGGCGAGCATCTTTGGCGTGACGGGGATGCGGACCCGCGAACCTCAGATTACGAGTAGCACGCCTAAACACGCTTTGCCATGCCGGGCCAGTTTAGTTACTAAAAACGCACATTGATTAAAATACATAGAAGAAGACATTTCTAAAACTAAGCATGTTTAAATCTTAGGACTGGTTATTGCATTTTCTGAACGTTGTGCTGATGATTTGTTAGCTGTAATTTTATAGAATATTCTGTTAGAAACTTTTGAAGCTGGAGTTGATGACTGTCTAGCCACTGAAGCAAGCCAGCTTCAAAATTAACTCAAACGAGGAGTATGTTTAGTATTAATATATTATTAATTTAATTTTAAACAAACCTACTTTGCTAAAGTGTTACCTGAAAACTATGTACATACCATAAAAGTCTCCTGGTAGGATAATAGTAGATCTACGAGCTTATAGCTCTAAAATCTGAGGTTCGATTCCACGTTGTGAAATCAGTAGACATAATTTATAATAAAGATTTTTAGATTTTCCTGGGTGTCAAGTTAGTATTTAATATGTTATGGTTTGATGACAATTACTTCTTTCTACATTTGATTTTATAACAAAGTAAAATTTTTATTGTTAAGGTAATATCTAAATATTGTATTTAATCTAGGCCAAGTGGGGTTCAGTGATAGCATGCTTGGTCACAGATCATATCAAGTTTCGTGATATAACGCTACTGACACGCTCTATGCTTCAGGCTATAGGAGCGTTATAAATGTGACAGGCAATACCGTTATTCGGTTCAAATGACTAGACGAAGTTCTATGTACAGTAAATATATTACTGGCTCAGTGATTACTTTCCTTGTTGTCAATAGTTAAAAAATAGTGACAGCTATACCTGAAACCAAGATGTCTTTGACCTGTCCGTTTTGCTGATGTAAGCATAAAATGCTATTCAACTCTTCTTTGAAATATGATAGAATTATTTTCAAACCAAATTTAAACTGCATAAAATTTGATATTGAACATGTACAACTGAGCGAATGATGTATTCTTAACTGGATGAAACAGCGCCTGTTATCTTATAAGCTACAAACACCACAATTCTTTTTTCCCTGTTTAACAACTTAAAGATATTTTTGATAAGAGCAATACGGGCTGTGTCGAGATATAGGAGATAAAAACATGTTATTTGAAAAAGAGATGGAACTTTGATTCTATTTTAAAATAATTAAGACATCCTCTGATTTATTTCAATGTATCATGTATGTATTTATTCCGTTCTGTTGATTTTTTCAAACGAATCACCTTCAATTTGTAACAAACGAAATCGAAGTCAGACTTCTAACTTGAAACACAAACTACATCCAAATAGGTTGGTTTATTGTTTATCTGTACGCTCTGGTGGGTTTACAATACAAAGCACTGTGTCTGGGATTTGTTACAATGGTAGAAACTCCAGTGTATCTCTAATATGTCAGATTTGTAAGATATCCTTGCAGCTAAGAGTATTTCAGAAGCTTCCTTGAGAGTAAGAGAATGAAGTTACACTTCTCTTAATTAACACAAGATCACGAAGTTTCTCAAACTTTACCTTCTCCAATGGGTATTCCATTGTTTTGAGCAATCATATGTAAAGGAAGGGGGTAAATGAAACAGTAATGCAATGGCCTGCTTATAAAGCATCGTTTCATCCTTAGAGGCGTGAAAGTATATGCCTGTCTGCTACCTCCTGTATCGCATCATATATTGTGATTAGTTAGAAAGCTGTTCGTAGATCGCTTTTATTCATTTCTCTATACTTACGCCAAATTAGCCGAGTAATATGTGATTTATTAGTCTCACATCTTTATATGTGGTAAGTATCAAAATGGTGAATTTTTATTAAGTTTACAAATGTGTGGTGAAATATTGAGATAGTTATAACCAGAAAATCGTAATAATTTAATCATAACTAAGACAAGAGAAAAAGTTGTAAGCAACAAAAAATATATATTTCGGTCTTTGCTAGGTATATTTTATATTCCGAATGCTTGATTTTTAATCGATTGCAACTGCTTAAGGAAATGTCGTAATCACCATAGGATGAAAAAATATATAAAAGTTGGCTGGATAGGTAAGGAAAATATTTTAGTTAGCTCTCACTCATTAAAACAGCCCTATGTCTCAACGGTAAGTTTGTGGATCTATAACGCTAAAAATTGGGCTTCAAATAGAGGTAGGCAGATTATAGTTAGGACCTTTTTATAGATATCTGCTTATAAAAAACAAATGCAGAATAAATCTTGTTTGTTCTAACACGAGTCTTCTAAATGACACTGTGCAATGTAAGTCAACATTGTAAATTATAGTGAATTACGTTATATTTCTGAAAGTAATATAATGCAACTGCTTATAAATGTGTACCTGTTTCAGTAATAAAGAGAGGTAAATTTTTGATGCAAACTATCACTCAAAGACGAAATTTGTTGTTATTCATCCGTCCTTAATAAAATAGCTTACTACATAGTAAAATATCACAACAGAAAGTTTCACCAAGCCTGGTTGTGACAAGTCATAATAGATAAGCCGTATCAGGGATAACAGCTTATAATACTTGGGTACTGCTGAAATAGCTTTTAGTGCCCTTTTCATGTTGTATTTCTCGTTTATACTTTAAAACACGATTAAATATTAGATTAACGTTACTAACTAGAATATTTTTTTTATAAATGTCCTTACTAACTGGTTGCGACATAAACTGTAATTACGAGTTGTTACAAATATGCGAGATGAACTAAAAAAAGTATGATATGATAGTACCAAGTTAAGATTGAACAATTTTACACATATATAAATGCACAAAAGTATGTATTAATATTTGTAGAAATATCAATGATTTTTGTTTCTATTCATTATTAATCAATGATCGATTTTATTTTTTGTTTTAAGTGTCATAAACAGCGTGTACACCAGACGAGTGACAAACAAAAATAAAAATGTCCTTCAGAATGGGTTACATTTTTAACATTTCGCACAAATAATTATTGAACAAGGAGAAAAGAACAACGAAAATTTAACTGCAACAAATTTCAAAAATACACTTTTGAAGGTCGTATTTAGTAATACAATTTTTTTTTCTTTCAAATCTTCAAGTACTAAAACTGACTGCTTAGTTCTGCAAATTTTTATTCCGAAAATAAAAATAAAAGATGCTAAGCTTTTCTCTTTACTTTGATATAATGTTGGCAAATCGAAACTTTTAACTTCTTCATCTGATGCGGCTCAGCTGCTACAAATAAGCAAATAAAAATCTGCCCTTGCAGCATAACATAAAAATAAATATCCGAGTATACCACTGAATAAGTTATGCAAAACGGCAGGTCTACAAGAAAATCATCTTATGTAAGCACACTTTTACCTTGTATACCGCGAAGCGGTAGCAGATGTCGTAGATTTACAGAAAAAAAAAACTAACAAAAACAAGGCGTAGTTTATCTTAGGGCAAAAACATTCACACAAGGAATTTCTCTTACGGTGGTATCTCATTACGAAGTAACATTTTTCACCCTTCAGCACATTAAGCTTTATTTCTGAGTTTAAAGTAAAAGGAAAGAGAGAAAATTCTGCTTTCCTGAGGCTGGAAGCTTCGGAAACTGAGAATAAGGGATATTCAGACCAATAAACTCATTAACATAGCTTCTATACTGAGGAGGTAAGTATTTTTAAGGAAATAAACCGAATTGGTTAAGGTATAAGAACTGGCACTTTCGTTTTGCCTGTTACAACGTTTCTACAACACTGGATTTGCACATACTTATTGTTAACGTACATCAGACGATATGCAAAAGAAATTCTTAAAGTATCTGAGAGTGGATACAATGGAATATAGAACTGATAATACAATATGAAAATATTTACTAACTAAAAAACAACAAAACACATATCTCTCTCTTTTATATTCTAAACGACGTTTCGGACTAGAAGGTCCGTCGTAAGCTGAACGTATAGAACGACAATTCAACACGAAATAAACTGATCTAATTAAATATGTAGTTTTCTAAAGAATAACTAAGCGCAATTTTGATAAATCAAATAGATGACATCATCGGGTGTTAATATTATATAATTAGTTGAGGAAATGAAACAAAACTTTTATTCATTTGCAGTTTTTATTATAAAGTAATATCAAATGTAAATTTAAATGAAAAATGCCTTAGGTTTTTGAAGCTATTGTGCTGAGAACTCCTGTTTAGTTTTGCTATATTCCGGAAAGTTGGTACGAGTATCCACACTGGTTGGGAAGTTGTAAGTTACAAAAAATACGTTACTGTCATTATACGTGAAACCATATGAAACAGAAATATACAGGATCTCTTCTCTACCATCATTTTAAATAAACCTCTTTATTTATATTTACCTTCTTTTCTAAGACTCACTGAGCCTCAGTTTGAATATAATTGATTACTTTTACCTAAGACATCTCTATTTGGGTTTTATCATTAACTGTTCGCAGTTGAAGTTTCGTTTGGTCTATCTGATTAATGTTTTGCTTCTGTTTATGTCTGAATACAAAGCATTTCTGTAACTAGTGCAAACAATTGAAACAGAATAACATGACATACTTATTGCGAGATCTATAGAAAGAAACAAAAGGTGAAAAAAGGATTTATAAAAGTTGTTTTCCAGATCAAATGTATTTTGCTAGATTAAAGAAAGGACTACAAACTCTAATCTTTTTGGAGAGAGTTTCTTGTACTGTAGCATAGCGGGAACTGTCAATCCCACATCATTCTACCAGTGCAGTTTTATTTGCAACGACATCGATTACAATCTGTAGCAAATAAAAAAAAATCTTATTGAGAATCGGGCAACATAATCTTTGATACAGAACATTTAATCATGAGAGGAAACTATCCAAATATTTGTTGGGTCTCTACTAGCAACTCGGAATTGGGTTCACATCTCTCATTCACAGATGGTGACTTGTTTTTCCACAATCCACATTAGTAGCAAATATCAACTGTAGTTATTCGTCAGACTTAACAGTACAACCAAGTTTATGTTTTATTGTTATAAAACAGAATTACTAAAAAATGAAAAAGCTTCACAATCTTTCATAACAATTTCATAATAATTCATGTAGGTGTCGTTCGTGCCGTTGTTATGTTGGCTTAAAAGGTGTTTATTTATATTGTTGTGATCGCTGTTTTCAGTAATTTTTCACATGCGTTGTCCTGTATACTGTTTTATTGTGATTACAAATTAATGCTGAAATATATTTTCATTATTTGTTTCCACAGAAACAAATAGTAAAACGGTATTAAATAGGTGTACTAAATGAAGGGTTTATCTAAACTATTTTCTTCAGTGCAGGTATGTTGTGTATTATATAATTCAAGAATATTCTGTGTATCTAACATATCTGTTGATATAGTTTCTATGCTATTTGAAGTTTATTAATATTTTAAGATTCATAAATAAAAAACCCCATTTTGAAAGCTTTAAGACAGTGCCTCAAGAAGATAAAATTGTTCTAGTAACTATACAGTTTACACCATATCTATAGTCTGATTTATTTGGAATTAGAAATTTTTGAACGACTCTATCATGGGAATATCAGATTAATTATACTTATAATTGCTTTCATACGATTACTGAAAGCTTCCTTTCCTTTTTTTTTGTCGGTATTCATTCTGACTTTAATTTTAAATACACTCAAGTTTAATATCAGTCCAATGCCAGTTTTTATGCAGCTAAGTTCGAATAAGATTTCTTTCCATCTAGGAGTCTAAAGAGTCGTATCATATTGTATAAATGTTACACTGTTATCTCAATGTCTTTCGTTAAAAAGAATTAGGTATCCACACATGAAATATGTGGTGTATTATCAATCAGTAACAAGTGTACAGGAAAGAGGAGTGTATGATTTTTCACAAACGTTTATATTAGGTTTACATTCTATGTTGGGTCCAGAACTTTCAACTGAATAGCCTCAAGACGAAATTTCGTGGTTTTTCAGTTATATACACTTCCTTCCGATTAAATACTATCATTCTTTTAGATTTGATAGAACTAACATAGTTTATTACCACCTCTAGCTACCAATATAAGAATAAAACCACAACTATTTCATTATTTAGAGGCCAGTTTACCATTGTTGCTTTATCAAAACAGTTTTGTGGAGTGTAAACTGCTTTAAGAAGACAAGGAAAATGGTGTAAAAGAGGTCAAATGCAAGATATAGCAGATGTACCTTAAATTACTTCATATTTTTTTGACAAATTTCTAAACTCTCACTACTTCACGGTAAACTATTTACTTCACAGTGACGAAAATTTTTACTGTTTTTGAGTTTTAGTACCAACAAGTGAATAACTGACTCTGCTTAACGTTTACGTAACTCGTGTGTTCGATCTAACGAAACGTTCAAGATATGTATGTAGTTTTCATACATAATTTACAGTATAGTTTCAGTTGGGATCCCATACTTTGAAGACTCAGATGTAAATATAAATTAATATGAGAAGGTTTGAAGCAACCTGCAGAAGTATGAACTTGTATATAACTTTGAAGCACATGACAAGGGCTGGTTATATTAAGATTTAAGAAACTGGAGACGAATTATTGTTCCATGTGTTGAAAGTTAATAATAGAGAACTCCACAGGAAATTCAAATAGAAATTTCATGCAAGAGGTATCATTGAGAATTATGTGTAATTTCTTTGTACGTTTCCAGACAACTGTAGAACATGAAAAAACATGATAAAAAGTATACAGCGTTTTTGTGCAACATGTATAGTGGGCCATAGAGTACCTTTCTTCCTATAAAGAAGCTCCTCACTGGTACAGTAGTAAATTTACGGATATACAACGCTAAGATCAGGGGTTTCATTCTCTTTGGTGGACATAGCAGATAGCCTGATGTGGCTTTGCTATAAGAAATACACAAACAACCTATAGAGAAGCTAAATTTACTCTTTTTGTTGTATTTTATATCACTTGTGTCACTTAATGACTGAAGTCGACACATTTTGTGTAATAAAAGAACTAGTTAGTGACCATAAAGGTACAAATTAATCATGAAAATGTTTTTGGTGTTTTGGATCTCATTTCGTTTTCAGTAAGTATACGAACTTACAACTCTAAAATCAATGGTTCGATTCTCCTCGAGGGACACAGTAAATAGCCTGGTGTGGTTTTGCAATAAGAGAAAACGCACACACTCTAACACACTTATTGAAGGGTTCCAATTATGCATCCTGTATGATACAACTTTTGAATTAAGTGTGGGAAATTAGATCTTTACCATCTGTGTTAAGATACCAAAATTTATTTCCTTAAGATAACCTAATATGGTTGTTAAAGCACGAAAAATTTAATACAATTTTAATCTTTTAAAATCTTTATTAATTCTTAGTATTTATGTTTGTTAACATTTCGTGCAAACGTACATTAGAGCTAACCATGCTAGCCGAACCTGCTTTATATGTGATTGAGTAGGAAGAAGACAGCTAGCTAATCAGCACCAGTCTTTGGATTACTCTTTACCAACATGGGATTGACCATTATATTATAATAACCCAATGGCATAAAGTACTAGTATGTTCGATAGAGAGACTCAAACTTGCGATTTGCACATTACGAGTAGAGAACCCTAATCACCAGCTCCTGCCAGGCCGATTTTGATAAGATTTAATGTATGAATGTGCTGAATGGTGAGTACGTAATGGTTGGTTTTGAATATCCCAGAATGAGCATCAATTTAGCAAAATTCTATTTGCTCTAACTACGAGTTTATGCCAGACCAATTTATACTATTATTTAACGTATTGATCAGCTGAACGATAAGCATCTAATATTGGTTTTTGAATATACTGTAATTTTGGAAGTAAAATCTATCATTTTAACGACATCCCATACACCGAAAAAAAATCCCTCAAAAATGTATTCCAGTAATATTCATGAAATTACAAAACAGTAAATTTTAGAAGTTCTCTTTTACTGATTTCTGCCATTTTTAGATTGTTCAAAGACCTGGGCAAGGCCATTGCGATGATGGACACTACTCACTGGTTGCCGTTTCTCTGGTTAATAATTGTATCAGAGATGGTTAACCCTGAACCAAATTTACTTTAAGATCTGAAAACTGCAAGAACAATTTTACAGGGCTATGGCAAGTAGATGTGTGAATTTATTTAATATTTTGTTATACCTCATATATGATATAATATTATAATATCACTTTAAGTCTTCAACTAATACTTAATCATTTTGATTAAACACGACTGCCACTGCTGCTTTTCACTTAATATCTTTGATTTCAAAAATATATTATATTCTTGGGACAGTTCCATCTCATTGTGTATGAATGGCCTTTTGCAGCTTTGAAAGTATGCCAACGTTTTACTTTGTATCATCTCAACAGTGTCCATTTCTTCAGTGAGCATGCATGGGTCTCGCTTGTTCTTGACTAGAAATGATTTCTCCCTTTTGCTGAAAATAATATGGACACTTACAATAAGTAGTTTTATTTTACATCCATCTGTCACTGAGTCACTGAAATAAGCTGTAATCCATCAACAGATTAACCCATCAAACTTCACGCAAGTCATTGTTTATCATATACTTTGAATCATAACATTTGTGGTAAGTATACTCCAGCACAAAAGGTGCAAAATAAATCAATTAAAACAGTTAAGTGGAAGAGGTTAGTGGTGATCGTTTTGGCTTGTTAAGCATACATTTTTATCATACTTGGTGTATTTTGAGATATAAATATAATTATAGAAGATATATGATATCATATGACAGTGACCTCAATCAGTAAGTGCTGATACAGACTTTATAATCAATCTCTTTATGGCCAAACACAATATTTAGGAGAGCTAATATTGGCTCCCTTCCAGACTATTGTAACTTTGTGAAAACTATCATAATATCGCTGAAGTTGAAGGACTATTAATAATAAATGTTGAAAAATCACACACGTTGGTTGTCATAAAATTAATCTGGTCAATTTAGATGTAAAGAAATTTAGTAACTTTAATGCTGGTTCTTAAAATAAATAGTGTTTTATAAGATTATCACCACTCTCTACCCATGTTTGATAATTAAAAAGACCCCATCGGCTTGGCATTGCCAAGTGGTTAAGGCACTCGACTCGGGTTTGAATCCCCGTTACACCAAACATGCTTTCCTTTTCAGTCGTGGGGGCGTTATAAAGTGACGATCAATCCCACTATTCGTTGGTAAAAGAATAGCCCAAGAGTTGCTAAATTAGGGATGGCTAGCGCAGATAGCCCCTATTCAAAACAAAACAAACAGAGACTCCATCTAATTTCCTATTGACTTTCATAACATCTGTTATTAATAATAGAGTATTAATAAAGAAAAGCAAAATAGTGCAATATTTTCTCTTTGTGACTCTGTATATTACATAATTTAAGAATGAATTAGTAGAAATATAGTACTAAACCATTTTCTTCCATTTTGAAGAAAAAAATGAACGTTGCCACTGAAATTATCAACTCGCATCACTTTCCCTTAACTCACTTTATAAAGACTGTAAAACTGCAACTTGTTAAACATGCTAGCAGTTATCAAACTAACTCTCGAAATACCATAAAAAAGCAATGATCCATTATAGAAATATCGTTAGTTATAATTATATTTTCAGAAAACATGGTCACAAGAAATTTATTCGGATTTAGTATTCAGAAGAAAAACTAATCAGCGGTTTTCGTCATATGAGAGTCAGTTAGTTTCATCACATACGTAAATCTTAGGCTTAGCAGAAGCATTTAATCTAAGGTTAATCACATTTACAAACTCATGACATGGGTACAACGTGGTGACGTGTGGCCAGGATGAATGAAACATGTGTTATTTTCGTTTGTGTTTATTTAACTTATCATATTTCTATTTTTATGGTTAAATTTTTTCTTAGTATTAAATACAACACATTTTTCTTTAATTTGAAAGTTTTTTTTTTCATTTTACTGAAATCATGTTAAGTAAAATGAATGGTGTGTTTGGATAACATCAATGTGATGTAATCAAGTTAAAGCTTTACTTCATATCCTTAGTCAAAACCTAACATGATTTTTTTTTTCTTATCGTGAGTTGCATAGTGCGGGAATTTCATGCAAACGAGGCATAAAGCAAGTTAATAGATTTTTGCGTTTTGCTAAAAAAATTTAGACGTATATGCATTTCTTTTCTTTTTTTCTCGTTGTTATGCGCTCCCCATTGGCTGATCAGCTAGTCGCGTGGCTTATAACACTAAATTTTATATTTCGTTACGAGCGATGAGTACAGTAGGTAGACTATTGTGTCGCTTTTTGTTTGGAAACAAATAATCGTCATTATATTAGGACTAAAGGTCTCCATTCACGCATGTATTTGAGCAGTTGCAAAACATATTTCACATACGTAGTTTACTCATAACCCTGAATTTTAGTTATCGATTACTATCACGTAATTTACATTTCGTAATCAAATCTTCTTGGAAGTTATCTGTTTCAACAGTTTTATAAACATCATTTACAGCGATGCTTGTAATCAATAGTGTTCGTAGAAAGAAAATGAATGCGTTTAAGTATCGTTACGTATGAGCTTAGGTTTTCAATATCACATAAATACATTCACTCAGCGCAGAATCCTAAGTTATAAACATGGTAGTCGCTCAGAAAATATAATCAAACCAGGTGTGAGGTACTGTTAAAAAATATGCTAATTAAGGGGTGGAATGTGTTCATGCGTTTAAGAAAACTGTCGCTGTTTCACTGATTGTTTGTAAAAAAAGACTATAACATCTTCAGACTTTATTTTGCTATTTCTGTGTCGCCCTCATTGAAAAAACAAACAAACAACAACAAAACAGCAACAACAGTAACAAAAAACAAGTATAATTAATTTAGACATTCAAAATAGAATTTATTATAAATAAACACACACTACTGCAAGAGAAATATATTATACAATAGATTATTTTAAATAAAATTACCAACACGGAACAAGATCTCAGTTGAAGGTCATTAAAGCCATATTTCTCTTATCCAATAAATATTCTCTGCGTAGATAATCTTATATACTAGAAGAAATAAACGTTAACCAATTTCAACACTGTTTTTTTTTATTTCATGTTCGTTATTTAAGTTACAATGAAATACATTAACGCCAAATCTGCGTACGATTTATCAATTTCATCAACAACTTCCTAAACGTGATGCCTCCTACGGTTATGCATGTGAAATCAGAGCTTTGATTGATTAAATTTCATTAAACATAAGGAAACGAGCGATGCATGAGATAAAAACTGAGACAATGTAGCATTCCGTGCATGAATTATCATACCTAAACACGATTCTGAAAATCTGGTGTACAAATACAGCTTCTAAGTATAACTTAGTGTTTGTTATGGTATAAAATGCAAGTACATTTTAGAAACACGAAATTATAGTGAAATAGAAGTAATCCTTAACACCATACCTCAGGTTTGGGTATTTACACTGTTTTTAATAAAGGAGAGAACAACGTTTCGACCTTCTTAGGTCATCTCAAGGTTTACAAAAAGAAGAGGACCTGAGAAGGTCATAATGTTGTTTTCTGCTTTATCAGTAACAGTGTTAATACCCATACCAGCCGTTCTGAGATACAGTTTTACTTCAAGTGCGTTTCTCGTCATCACAACTCCTTAACACTAACTTCGTTATTTTAAATGTTACGTTCACTTGTAACTCTTTGTAGCTTACAGATGTATTTTCTTTTTTTTCTCTCAAAGATTTTGACAGGTTATTTTTAGATCGAATTCAGAGAGTGGCACAATTTGGCATAATTAATTATAATCGACAAGTTTTGGTAACGCTCGGCTATCACTAATGACAGTAATTATGGTACAAACTAGTTGGATGTAGCTAATAGTTGAGATTTTACCTTTAACTGAACTAACAACAAACAACAATGTCGGCTTCAGAATTTTTTACCCTTAATATATTATAGTTTAGGTTTATTTTGAAGTTGGAAATTTTACTTTAATCCATGTTAAAATGAATAAATATCTTTGTATACACGCTTTGAAAGATCTCCGTACCAGACCCATGATCGACCTTAAATAAACAATGGTAAGTGTGAAGCCTAGAATTGATCCGATGGTAGAAAGATTAAGTTGTTAGTAAAGGACGTGTTGAATTGTATAAATAAAGCGGTCTGAGTATATGTATCAGTTAATGCGAATAATCAAAATTATTAAAGAATCATAAAAATGGATTAAGTTCTTGTGTGTGCTTTATTTTGTTGAATTAGTTGGACTAAAATGACAATTTCGTGTTTTGTAAACGTGCATTAATAAAAATTGGATGATGGATTAATAATTATAATATGTTGGACGATCTTCTGTTAAGCTAATAAACCGAATGTTAATTTTCATAAACAGTAAATGTAGGTAGTTTGCGCCAGCTTTTACTAAAGTTTACATAAAAAATTTAAATCGTATATGAAGAAATACAAACTTTATGTATGTTCTGAGGTTATAATGTGTCATACAATTCCTTCATAATGCTAGAAACAATTTGCGTAACAGAATATGAATAAATCAGCTATGAGTTATGTTATACCAAATATTATAGCCTCTCGGGGCTGTAATGATGTATTCAGACGTACACAGGTTTCTATCTTATAGATTATTCAGCTGAAGCTTAGGT
The DNA here is from genome assembly GCA_011833715.1 of Carcinoscorpius rotundicauda. NCBI lineage: Eukaryota > Metazoa > Arthropoda > Merostomata > Xiphosura > Limulidae > Carcinoscorpius > Carcinoscorpius rotundicauda. Next base: position 28,917,123 of record CM022392.1, read on the forward strand.
GCGTTTAGAAACGTTGAGAATCATAAAAAATGGATTAAGTCTCGCGTGTGCATTATTTTGTTGAATCAGGATACATGTTACCGAAACTAGTTGTATGTGGTTAATAATACAGATCTTACCTTTAACTGAGTTGACAACAACAACAACAAACAACAACGTTGGTTTCAATACTTTTTACCATTAGTGTAGTACCACAATGTGTCTGAAAAGATATTATAGTGAAAATTATATTCTATAAACTTATTCTTAGGAAGTCTTAAGTTTTTATACATAGTAAAAACTATATGTTAATATGAGGTAATGTTAATTGTATAGTTGAAGCACATGTATACCAGCTCTTATTTCTTCTCATCAATTTATTTGGTTTGTTTTGAATTTCGCGCAAAGCTACACGAGGGCTATTTGCGCTAACCGTACCTAATTTAGCATTGTAAGACTAGAGGGAAGACAGCTAATCATCACCACCCACCTCCAACTCATGAGCTACTTTTTACCAACGAATAGTGGGATTGATCGTCATTTTATAACTCCCCCATGGCTCAAAGGGCGAGCATGTTTGGTATGACCGGGATTTAAGCTAGCAACCATTCACCACCTGGCTATGCCGGGTCATTCTTATTGATCTAGGTGGTTTGGTTAAAATTGATATAGATCGAAACAACTGCTTTTTTGTGTCTTATGAAGGAATAGCGTAGGTTTGATGATTAACTTGAAATTAATGTTAAATATACTACATAAGCCAATAATTTCAATTATGAAACTGTATGCATATCTTGTAACGTATAGATCTGTTGAGTGAAAACTATTTTGATTTTAAAAACAAATTATTGTTTTTCGTAAAATTTAACTTAAAGGCATGCATAAAAAATTACTTTTATTGGGCTCGATATCAGATAATAAAACATATTAGAATTTACTTAACATTTTTTTAAACAATATACAGTTGACTTTCCCCTAACAACTGCTAATACTTGTTTACGAGTTACATTTCAATTTGAGAAATTGGTGATAAATTACAAAATAAAAAATACACTATTAAATAATGAATAAGATAATATTGCAGATTAAATTGTCCAGAAACATGGTGGAAAAAAACACGAAAAAAGAACTGAAAAAAGTCATGATTTAAAATAAAAAACTTTATAAATACAAAATGATTACGTATTTATATCAATACATTGATATGCCTTAAAATTTTTAGACATTTTGATAGCGTACTGAGAGAGTGTTCACAATGCATGGGCATTCGTTTGGTTTATGTCAGGTGTACAGTCATGTCGTCATTTATACGATTTCGAACTCTCACAAAATATTTATAGGAAGCCAATAGAAGTTATTGTAATAAAATCTACCACTTGTACACTTGGCGTATTATTGCCTGAAACTTTCTTCCTTTGACAGAGGGAAATTAAATCTCCCTTAACTTGAAACCTATTTTCCTGTGCAGTGCATTTTAATTATATTTCTGTGTCGTTAAGCTCTTCGTTGAATAAATTTACTTAAAACTGTTATGCAAATATATTGGACATTGATAATGTTTGTATCAGGACCAATGTTTGTAACTGTTTTCTTTATATATTAATTATATTTCGAGAAAAACGTTATGACGAGGTTAGGTTCAGTAGTAAACCAAATAGGAATTATGAACAACTATTTAAACAGAGTTCATTGATACTTTGATTGGATTCTATAAATATAATTATCGTTATTAAGATACGCAATATTTCGTAATTACCTTTTGTATAATTTCTATATAGTTGTTCTCACGCATCATTCAAGTAAGGCCAGTAGTGTCTGTTATGGCCCAATTATTTATATATTTATATGCCTCATTTTACATTGCATCAAGACAAGCACATAGCAGGAATATTAGAAAACATTCTCTGGACTGGATTTGTTTCTTTTGAGACTTCAGTAGCTAAACAAGGTCATGAGTTTAAGGTAGGCACACTGATGCCTGTTACGTCGGCTCGCGTTCATTCTTCAGAAGAGGATTCTGTTTGTTTTATTTTTTTGAATTCCGCGCAAAACTACACGAGTGCTATCTGTGCTAGCCGTCCCTAATTTTGCAGTGTAAGGCTAGAAGGAAGGCAGCTAGTCATCACCACCTACCACCAACTCTTGGGCTATTCTTTTACCAACGAAAAGTAGGATTGACCGTCACATTATAACGCCTACACGGCTGAAAGGGCGAGCATATTTGGTGCGATGGGGACTCGAACCTTGGACCCTCGGATTATTTGTCGAGCGCCTTAATCCACCTGGCTATGCCGGGCCTTTACGAGAAGAAAGAAGTACAGCATAGTTAAATAAAGCCTAGCATGGCCAAACGCGTAAGGCGTGCGACTCGTAATCCGAGGGTCGCGGGTTTGCGCCCGAATCGCTCTAAACATGCTCGCCCTCCCAGTCGTGGGGGCGTTATAAAGTGACGGTCAATCCCACTATTCGTTGGTAAAAGAGTAGCTCAAGAGTTGGCGGTGGGTGGTGATGACTAGCTGCCTTCCCTCTAGTCTTACACTGCTAAATTAGGGACGGCTAGCACAGATAGCCCTCGAGTAGCTTTGTGCGAAATTCCAAAACAAACAAACAAGCTAAATAAAGCTAATTTAGTATTGTCTGTTTTTCTTGTAGCATGGAAAGATTTTATCTCTTACTTTTTACTGAGTAAGAAAAATAACAAGAAACCTACAAGAACTGTCTTAAGTGTATCCATTTAAGTTTCAGTAGAATTTGGCTGATATTTTGTGTTATCCAAGTCTAGATTGAGGCATTCTACTCGTAATATAAGAATCGTGGGTTCGAATCCCTATCACACCTAAAATTCTCGCCCTTTCAGCCGTGAGGGCTTATTATATTACGGTCAATCCCACTGCTCATTGGTAAAATAGTTGGCAGTAGGTGGTGATGACTAGTTGCCTTCCCTCTAGTCTTAAACTGTTAAAATAGCCCTCGTTTAGCTTTGCGCGAACATCACGAAACAAGCCAAACAAACGTCAATATAGGAACTATGAATGGTAATCTAAGTGCTTTCATCTTGCTAAGAAAACATAAAGAATTAAATAACACAATTCAAATATTTAAGCAAAAATTGTGAGAATATCACTGCAAGCTGTTCAGATTTTTTCTAAAAGTCTGAATGAGTATGTTTACATATTTGCCAGACTGTCTAATAATAGAGTTGATATTCTGCTTAAGCCAGAATTAGTACTATCGATGAAACTAAATGTGTTATTATTTGTTGTGGTATACAAGACTTTATGACGAAAATTAAGTGAACACAGAGATCAACATAATTAGGTGACTTAACATTATATTTCTTTAATATGATCTTTTTAACGGGGAGAAAGGAAATTTTTTTTCGTCTTTTCAAAGTAACAGACAACAGTTAAAACAATGCAGTTTTACGAGTGGTAAACTAGTACCGTACAATTTAACATCATTAGATTTAAAAATAAAATTTAGAGCACAATTTGATCATGAAATTGATTTTCTAACAAATAGTTTGTATCAAGATTACATGCTTGAATTTTCTGCTCACTGAATATTCTTATGAATCACTGCATTATTTTTCTTGTTTTATACCAAAACTTACTAAATCCTACTCTTTTAACTTCTTTGTGGAGAAACTTCAGACCGTGAATTGATGGGTTTTCTCTGTGTGACTTTTGTTGATGGGTTTAACCCTAAAACAGCGGCCATGATCAATTGATGCTGATACCAACAACATTCCCGCTGTTTAAAAGTTCAGAAAAACAATCATACACAAAAAGAAGTCTCGTAAATCTGCTGTTTCGGTTAGGACCTATTTATTTTTAACCTCAAGACAGCTAGTTATTTGAGCCTCTCGTCACCGTGTGATACTGGTATACGTTTTAAATGTGACAGTGGTACGGATATTAGATCATTGATTTATGGTTTACCCGCTGTTAGTGTTCCAATGTTTCTCTTTTTTTCCACCAGATGTGCAGTTTGATCATAAATATCACATACTAAATTAAAATAAAATCAGCCAAAATGTTTTTAAGGATTTAATACAAAAAGTCATGATAAATTCCTTTAAATCATTATGGTGACACAATTAAAGTGTGTAAGTAAAACTATCCAACAGTCCTACACGATAAGTCCTCGCAACACCATGTATAGAGTTAAGCATGATCTAGTAGTTAGCGTGCCAAGACAACAAAACTGAAGATTTATGATACTCGAATCGATGCCACAAAAAATGTGAATTTCACATTTTATGGTCGTAAGTGTGTACTGTAAAAGTGGCTATTAAACTTCACCATTCTATTACACAAACATAGTCAGAGAGTAAGTAGTGGGTGATTTTAACTGTGTGCTTTCCCTTTTGTCAATGAGATGAAAATGAGGTAGACCTTGTGCAATGAATCGCCCGCGTCGCGCTAAACATGCTCACCCTCCCAGCCGTGGGGGTGTATAATATGACTATCAATCCCACTATTCGTTGGTAAAAGAGCAGCCCAATAGTTGGCGGTGGGTGGTGATGACTAGCTGCCTTCCCTCTAGTCTTACACTGCTAAATTAGGGACGGCTAGCACAGATAGCCCTCGAGTAGCTTTGTGCGAAATTCCAAAACAAACAAACAAACTTGTGCAATGAATTTGAGCGCAAATTGTGAGATAAACTTTTATTCGATTATTTTGAAATCTAAATAGTTGGTTTATGTTAATAATCTTGGTTCCGAACATAACATAAGCTAATGCATAATGTTAACACAGATAGGTTTTGTTTATAGTGAGATTATTCGTACTAGATTATAAAATAAGAATTAAAAGACATTAAAATAAGGTCATTTCGGGTCCTTGAAGTGGTTAATATTTTCTTATTTGCTAGATGCTTAACTTTATTCGAGTTGTAAACAAGAATATTGCTTCTATGTATTTTATATTTACTTTATTTAGTTGATATGTATAAACATATATTTCATGTGGTGTATATATATGTGTGAATAATGAATAATTATCATTACTAGGTCAAGATATCATTTTATTGCCGGATGAGAGTGATTAATTTTCCTCCGAGGCCACTTTCAAGAATTGATAATATGTAAAAATTGTTTAATTTTCAAAATGTAACAGTCTATGATGATACTAGTGAATTTATAAAACATGTACTGTCTATCTTCAGCAAAAATGCTACTTGAATACAGGAGATATTTTTGACGCTCTTTATAAATCATGCTCCCTCCTTCCAAGTGGCTCTGCATACTTTTCATTATTTGTAGCAGGCAGAGCACAATTAGTCCATTGTGTAGCTTTGTGTTTAACTAAAAACAAACATATAAATTAGGTTTAAACGAATCAATGTATTTTTTCTGTACTACAAAAGATTGTCGTCTGTAAAATGTGCTCCTAAATGACTTTGTGGTACTTCTTTTCTGAGTAACTGAAATCTTCCGCGATTCGCTATGTCCATATACCTATTGTAGAGTTTGAACAAATAGTTTGTAAGTTCGCTTAAATGAACTTTCCAGCTTTCAAACTTCCGCTGAAAATGTTCGTATCAAATAAGTTTTAACAAATAATTCATGCTGAGGATACAATTATAAATGATATTAACGTTAACTTAAAAAATTAAAGTAAGCAAACAAAGAAGAGCATCAAAGAAATTAACAATCTTGTTTCATGTTTATGACTTTTAATACGGTATGTTTTTTATAAATGATGTTTCGACATCTTCTAGTTTTTGTTCTCTGTCTCTTAGTGCAAACTCATTATGTAAATGACTGTGGAAGGAAACAAGGTACTATATTGTATTCTCAAGACGGTTGGTATGGGTATTGGTACTTTATTTCAATTAAAGTGCTAATACTCATACAAGCCGTCTTGAGCATACATTTTTACTTCAAGTGGGTTTTCGGTCATCACGAAGGTACCATATTATATATATACTCTTCAAAAAAAGAAACGCAAAAGGGATATTTTTGTTATTTTAAAGAGAAATATATGTAATAACGTTACAAGCTCAGAGTATGTAATGTTACACGTGTTAAGGCACTGATTGTCAAACCAAATTAAAATAAAAGTTGTGCACTTTGAAAACGGAGAAAAACATCGGAGTTTTCGCCAAAATGCATTCGTGTCCAATAAAGTTGTTTGAGAGATCTGCATATTCTTCAAGTGCAACATGTACAAAATCTCTATAAAAGTGACGGGTTCTCGGTTTCCATAGCTCAGTGTTAAGCCACTGACACGCAATACAGTTACGCCAATACTAACTGAAGCACAGCACAACAACGCCATTGGTCGCTTGGAAGCAGGCGAATCTCGATCAGATGTTGCCAGAGCTGTGAATGTCCACCCAAGCACCATCACAAGGCTATGGAAACGTCACCAATAACATGGATCAACTCGTGACCGTCCACGATCTGGCAGACCTCGTGTGACTAAGCCCGCACAAAATCGCTACATCCGGTTACGTTACCTTCGAGATAGGACCACCACTGCGACGTCTACTGCCTCAACCGTACCAGAGTGGCGTAGGATTTTCGATCAGACCGTACGCAACCGTCGACGAGATTCTTAGGCCCCATGTGCAATCCATCATGGTGAATGTCAATGACGTTTTTCAACATGACAACGCCCGTCCTCACACAGCCCGACTCACCACTGTCTTTTTGAGACACCACAACATTAGCGTTCTTCCATGACCCTCCAGATCACCAAATTTAAACCCCATCGAACATCTTTGGGACGAGTTATACCGACGTCTGCGACCGCGACAACCTCAACCGTACACTCGACCTCAGGTTGCAGCAGCTTTGCAGGCTGAGTGGACAGCCATTCCACAGGATGTGATTCGTCATCTCATCGCTTCCATGGACAGGATATGCCAAGTAGTTATTGATGCTCACGGGGGGCATACTCGTTATTGATGTTGAGTGACGTTAAACTTCAACTCGTGAGCGTGGACTTCGCCTTTGTAAACTTTGGATGTTCAGCAGTAAGTGTGCTGTAAAAGTTTCACACATGTCTTACAGAACTACCCGGAATAAACTTGTCAAAAATATGTCTGAAACTTTGTCTTTTGCATTTATATTTTTGAAGAGTATATTTATTATTTGGCGGAAGAAATACAATATATGTCATTACAAAAGATATGCCTCTGTTTGTATGTATGTATGAATGAGCTAAGATAGTGCGTGTGATCACACTAACTTATGTAACGGTGCTATACTAACTTATGTAAAATTGTTATACTAGCTTATGTAACAGTGCCATACTAACTTATGTAACAGTGTCTACTAACTTATGCAACAGTGCCTACTAACTTATGCAACAGTGCAATAGTAACTTATGTAACAGTTCAATACCAACTTATGTAACAGTGCTATAATGGTCACCTTCTCAGAATATTGCTTTTAGTAGTAACATTTCAGGACATAAAATTAAATCTCGACTCTAATGTTGACGTCATCACATGATGAGGCACCTTACGATGGTCTCATTATTCTATTGAGCAATCCGCATTTCAAAATATCATTAGCCTTAGCAGCAATAACTTAGTAACACAACTTGCAAACCAATATCATCCGCCTATAGAACCTTATTAACATTATTCGCTATTGTAAAACACATGAAATCAAATATTTGAATAAAAACTATAAACACGATTTAAGACAATCTGAAATCTGTGTACAGTCTTATAGAAGTAGTGTAACGCATTCTACCTATAGAAACACTGGCTGCTTTTTCAAAACACGCATATTGTAAGCCTAGTGCTGTGATCCGCCTATATAATTACTACCCCTAGTAACGCCATCTGCCTATAGATTCATTGTATCACAATCGTCTATAGAACCTTGGTAACACCATACTGTCCATGTATATTAGCAGATCGAATACGATATCACAATCTTTCCTGAGACAGCCGCACTTCGTGGAATTATTACTTCTAGCAATACGCTGTCTAATAAGTAAAACTGAAACTACGATGTCATGTGATATCTTCTATTACCATGCCTCTGCAAGCAGACAATTTTCGTCGATGGTATTATAATGACCTGTTATGCTAAATAACTACTTTATCTGTACTTGTTTATTATCTTCGTATCATTAGAAAAGCGGTATGCCAAAAAAGCCTATCTTGCTCTATTTATTAACAAGTGAAGAGCATGGGCTAAGAGGGCCTGACAATATCATGTACTGTGATTTATAAACTTGTACCATGAAGTACAAAAAAGGTCCTTGTGATTGGTTTTTCTTGACAGTTAACAGTAAGATATTTTACTACTCAGCTTTTACCATAATGTAGTTAATCTTGATAATACAAAATATTTAAAATAATGAAAGAGAAAAAAAATGTGTTAGTTTGTTTTCGAATTTCGCGCAAAGTTACACGAGAGCTATCTTCGCTAACCGTCCCTAATTTAGCACTTTAAGACTAGGGGAACAGCAGCTAGTTATCATCACCTACCGTCAACTCTTGGGCTACTTTTTAACAACTAATAGTGCGATTGACCGTTACATGTAACGACCACATAGTTGAAAAGGCGAGCATGTTTACTGTGATGGGGATTCGAACCCACGACCCTCGGATAACGAACCGAATACCTTAACCACCTGACCATGCCGGATCATTTAAGAGCGGCAAGATACATTTTTATTTAATTTTTATGTAAAATATTTTATCTTATTATTTAATAACCTCACATCAAAATATTAGAACTTACAAAGTCACGTAAAATTGGAAGGTTAGGTAATAGTTATTTAGAACTATAATGACATAGGCATGACACGTGACAGAGAAATCAGTTAACACGAAAATATTTTGCATCTGAAAGAAGTCCAGCGACTTTAGAAATGCACACTTTTAATTGTGACTACATTTATAGATTACTTTATAGTTTTTCAACTGTGTAGAAAGATATTCATTTAATAGATTTGTAAAACTAAAAGTAAAAGACAGCTCAAAACTAAAGCTCTGAAACGTTCAAGACGTGTGTTGTACTTTTCTTACAGCAAAGCCACATCGCGCTATCTGCTGAGCCCATCAAGGGGAATTGAAACCCTGATTTTCGCGTTGTAACTCCTTAGACTTACCGCTGTACTAACGGAAAACAACGTCCAATATAAGACTGGATTATGGCCAGGTGGTTAAGGTATTCTTAATGTGAATCCCACTATTCGTTGGCAAAAAGTAGTACAAGAGTTGGCTGGGGGTCGTGACGACTAGCTGCTTTCCCTCTAGTCTTACACTTCTAAATTAGAGACGGCTAGCGTAGATAGCCCTCGTGTAGGTTTGCAAAAAATTCAAAACAAATCAAACAAAACAATGACAATACAGCAAGCTAGCGCTATATTAAAAAATATCATACGACACGATAGTGTAATTCATATCTCCATAACACACCCTTAATTTGTTTAATCACATTAACTATATTCATCCTAACATTAGCTTCACATGTGAACAGGAAAAAAAGCAATCAAATATCATTTCTTAACCTCAAATTTGCAAGAACCGATACACAATTTAAAACAGAAATCCACCGAAAATCACCCAAACTGGACAAAACATTCCTTGGGAGTCAGCTCATAAAACAAAACAAAACTCAACATACCAAGAAACCAAATATACACAGCCATGAAACTATGCTCACAAGATAAAATTAACGATGAATTAGACAAAATGAAACAATACTTCATCAATATCAATAAGTTTTTTACACAAACCGTAGAGATCATTATACGCACACACCTAGACAGAAAGCAAAATCAACCAACTAAAGTAAGTATACCCCACAATTTTAAAAAAATCACGAAACCATATACTGCCGCATACCATATATTCCCGACATCAGCAGAAAATTAACCAACATTTGGCAAAAACTAGTAAAATATTACATTTCAGTTAATACCAAATTTATTCAAAAACCAGCATAAAAGTAAGGTCTATACTATGTAAAAACTACACTGACAAACACCATACTCACATAATGATAAACTACAATCTGATAACTGCCACAACATTGATATTGGAGAAAGTATACAAATGGAAAACAGATTCAAAGAACACAAAGAGTCACGTTTTAAAACACTGCAAATAAAATAAACATAATTCAACCGTAGAAAACACCCAAATACCAAATAATAAAAAATAAACACAAAGAAACGCATAATTAAAGTAGCCTTACTTATACAACAAATCAAGCCCAAAATAAACCAATACAAAGGAACGCCTTTATACCTATATGAAAAATAGTATAATAAATAATACAATAAAGAGTATACAATTGTAAATTGAAACATCTAAGCACGCCCTCTACATTTCTATACCCAATTACACAGCCCCCTTCAAAGATGTGGTCAGCCATCGGTCAGTTACCTCTTTCTTTCTTTATGAATCTGACGATAACCGAAGAAGGTCGAAACGTTGTTCGCTCGTCTAAATAGAATTTTCTCTATCCATAACAGCCGTTTTCAAATAGATACCATCATGCTCTAACTTTATTTTACTCACAATCTTAATCAACATACCCAATACTTAACTTCTTTAAACAGATTGCTTACATGAAGAATATGCTGCAAATTAGAAAAAAAATATTATTAAAATGACCAAAATTCTTCAAGTAGGCTTGCATATGTTAAAATACGCATTGAAGAGTGTGAATGTTTTAAGTTCATTTTTTTAAAATATATCGGTCATGGTTCCAATGGTAATAAAACAACATCGACATAAATCGCACAGAACAAAAATATTATTGGTACATTGTAAGCTATATTAAACGACTGTTGAACATATATATATATTCCATGCTATGTATTCTCTCTTATTTAAAAATGGTTCCTGAATGCAGAAAATAATCTAAATTCATCTTAAGAAAATTAAAAATATGAGGACTTCGCAATAAGCATTATTTTTTTACAGCATGAGGTTTATTATTTATAGCAGTACATAGACTTCAGATATTAATAACATCAAAAAAGCTTGGCATGGCCAGCTGGTTGGGGTGCTCGACTAGTAACAGAAAGGTTGAAAATTTCAATCCCCGCCACACCAAAGATGTTTGCCATTTCAGTAGTGTAGGAGTTATAAAGTAACGGTCAACCCCACTTTTCTTTAATTAAGGAGTAGCTCTACTAGAGTTGGCGGTCGCCTTCTCTTTAGTTTTACACGGCTAAATTAGGAAAGGCTAGCGCAGATATCCCTCGTGGAATTTTGCGCAAAATAAAAACAACAACAACAAAACAAACAAACATCAGAAAGTCCCTGTGCTATGATGCAAAACGATCATTAAATCACACTGAATGTTTCACTGATATAACTTGGATGAGACAATAAGGAAAGAATCTCCATAATGTTTTTTTTCTGGCACACTTAAAAGTTTTTCTCTGTAAATCAGTTTGCTTGAGTGCAATCGAGGCTAATGGTTGATTCGATTTATTTTGTTTCAGGCACCCATGCGGAATAACAAAAGAGCTACTAGTATTAGCCGTCCCTAATCCTGAACTGACAGACTTTAAGGAAGAAAGCTAGTTGGTGGACAATATTTTTTACAAACTCCTAGAATATCTCTAATTATAAAGGATTGTTTTTCATTTTCATAACGCGCCCACATTCCCAAAATCCGGTGATCGTTTGAGTGGTAACGAGAAGCGAATCATACATTTTTGAAAACAGTACTCTAAAAACTAGAATATGGCTGGCTGATTTAGCACACGCCCATTTGATACTTTGTCTTCAAATTTCCTTCAACCAGCTGAACTAGTTAAGTCACCAATTTCAAAGTAATCATATGCTGATAAGACTATAATTAGTTGTATGAGTATAAGCACAGCAGTTTTGTTAAAGGATTCTTCAACATATATGTAATATATAATTGTTTATGATTAAATAATTCTTCTTAAGAGACATTATGTAATGGAATATGCATTAATTCAGTTTGTGCAGCTAATCACGAGAAGTAAATAAAGGCACCATTATTTACGAAAGTTAATTTTCTTTATGTTAAATAATCTTGCTTTCTTTGTGAGTGATGTAGAGGTTATTCGTTTATTTCTAACTGTTAATCTATTTTTATAACTTTGTTTTTCAAATTTTAACTACATTAAAATATAATAATTACATGAAGTGTGTAAAATCGAATTTTATCAAACTGCCGCGTACAAGTTGTTGTGTATGTCATTTAATTCATGTTAAAAGATATTTAAATATACAGCCAAAATATCTTGAAGAGACAAAAAAAAAGTGAAAGAGAGAATTCGAATTCATTATATTTTTATCATTGTACCTGTAACGGATATAATGTTTTATATCTATTTTAATATATATGTTTGTTTGAGTTCAATATATATTTAGAAATGCATGTAACTAATGCTGTTAAATGTATATTGCAAAAGTCCCGCCTCTTCTCAAAATTCGTTGTAGATTCTCGAGAGCCCTCCGCTGGTACAACGTTAATTGTAAGAATTTATAATGCTAAAAAGTAAGGATTCGATTTTCATCAGTAGACTCAGCAGATAGCCTGATGTGGCTTTGCTCTGAGGAAAACACGAAAAAACATAGATTCTAGAGTGTAAGAATCAACAATATATGTTTTACGAAGGATTAGCGTATCTTCAAACAGGGTTTCTAACTAAACTTTCGAGAACCTCATCTTAATTCTTATAAAAGGTAACCAATGCAATGCAAAGAGATAGTTTTTTATTGTTGGTTTGCTACAGTTTGTATAATTTATACTTCGGAAGCTAAAACTGTGAAAAATATTTATTTGTTGAAAAACTACATATATTTGACTGGGAACGTTTGTATATTTCGGCCATTACAAACCATTCGACTTCACAGAATTAATTCAGGATATCAGTATTTATACGAGCGTAAACAGATATGTCCTTCGACAAAACTTTAGCTTGTAAACTGTGTGACGTCGACCAAGAATAATGCTAGCTTGCTTTCCCTCAAGTTAATTGTACCTATGTACAGGATGGTTGCTAGAAAAGCGGAAAATTTGAGGGTCAGATGAGATCATGAATAAAATGCGTGCTTACTCATTTCTATTTTGATTTCTTTACATCATGAATAAAATGCATGATTTTAATAATTTTGAGCATCTATGAATGTAATATAACATATGCCTTTAAAAAAACTTTGTAAAAGCTATTCTTTGTAAAAATAAATAGCTGTTTGACAAATTTTCCGCTTTTCTAGCGACCACCCTGTATGAACAAAGAATTAATTCGTTCACCATGAACTGTCGATAAAATATTCAGTTCCGAAACGACTAAAAGACTCAGAATTGCTTGTAAGTGTGTAAAACTTGTGTACATAAATCATCATTTGTAATAATCGTGATTATAAATTATATTGTTGTTTGCATAATAAAATGTATTTGTGTTAAGAAAGAAATTGTTGGTATCAATCTTTTTGTTAAATACTACACACTTGATACATATTGACATTCAGTTAATTTCTAAATTAAGATTAAAATTTCTGGCTATTTAAAATCGTAATACATCGCAAAACAAGTCGGAGACTCGTCCGAGGTAAATTATAATACGTAACATAATTCTATGATGGTTAAGATTTGGAATTAGGAATTATTTGAACGTAAGTTCAGTTTTACAGCCCACAAATAAGCTGATGTAATATGAAAAATATGAAATTGTTTTATTTTACTGTGTTTATGAGGTATTATCTATTTGTTGAGCTAAAATAGAGATATGTTTTTTATTCTTCCTTTCAAGTGATTTGGATGAATTTCATTTATTTATGTGAGTTAAATCAATGAAACATGCTTAAAATGTATTCATTATTGTTTAACTATGCTTTTCAGGGAAGAAACTCACACAGGAATGTTCCTAATTTTTCAGTGTAAAACTAGAGGGAAGGCAGCTAGTCATCATCACCCACCTCCAACTCTTGGGCAACTCTTTTATCAACGATTAGTGAAATTGATCTTAACAATATACCGCCTCGACGGCTGAAAGTGTGAGCATGTTTAGTGCGACGGGGGTTCGAACCCGCGACCCTCAGATGACGAGTCGAACACTTTAACCACATGGCCATACCGAGCCGTATCGTTTATTTCACGAAATACAAAGTAAGATTCCACAGGCCGTAGACACTAGTTGCTCGCATTGAAAGTATTCAGTCCAGTGTTTTCTATTATTACGCTTAACGTGTTAAAGGCATGAGATGCTTTCCTTGACGACGAATAATAGTGAAACATAGAACTATTTTAAAGCAGTTTTTAAATTGTTGATAAATAGTATTCAGAAAAAAATTATACAGTGAAATTTCGTTTTCAGTTTCTTACCATTAAAAAAAATTGCATCATTGCTGAACGAAAATTGAATATTGAATATTTTCTAGAAAACTTCATTTGGGAATGAAATATAGGCAAAGCTGGTAAATAAAATTTTACAGTCTTATGCCGTCTTCACAGCAGATGCATATCGTTCAGAATAAATTAAAACATTTTTCATTTTTATTCGGTGGAAAAGTAATAAAGATTCACACTTTTTGTGTAATAAGAAGCTATGTAGTCTCATTTCTTTTTTCCCTTGTTTTTTTTTAATTATGACTACGAAACTACTGTATTGTCTAATATTGCAAAGCAGGTTTCCCTAACAATAATGCAATTAACAAATATATAGTGTCATTTTTTTTGCCTGGGATTAATAGTAGAGTTTCATGAAACGAATTCCGTTTTGAAGAAACGATCCACAAATTAGTTGATTCAACATAAGAATCAAAACCAGATGAAACTTTTTTTAGAAGACACTTAAACACAATTTCATATTATGCTGTGTTTTACCGACCTTATTATTTTTATAATTATCTCTTGAGAATCACGGCAACATTTCCCAAAGTTGTTTATGTTAGTACGTTAATTACGTAAGACACATAGCGCAGTGACTATGAATCTCAAGATTTCTATCGATTTATAGAATTGAAGCAAACCTCCCCAATGGCTCAGCGGTATGTCTGCGGGCTTACACGCTAAAAGCCGGGTTTCAATACCCATGGTGGGCAGAGCACAGATAGCCCATTGTGTAGCTTTGTGCTTAATTAAAAAACAACAAAAAACAGGACTGAAACGCAACGATTACCTAATTCTGTGGGTAAATTGTATGACTGAATAAGTTATGAAATTTTGTTATAACCCATTATATATCTAGAATGTTTCCATTTTTTTCTTAACAATTCGATTCAAGTTTAGAAAGCATTACTTATTCATTTTAAATAATATAATTATATTTATTGCATTATTAAATCTAGCTGTTTAACAGTTGTAAAAACGATAGAAGAATAATTATTTTTTTGCTATACTGTTTAAATTAAACAGCGATTTTATGTGTTTTACCAAGAGATTCACAACTGCTTAAGCCGCACCACAAGTAAAGCCAAAGAAGCTCCTTTTTTACTTTCATCAAGAACCATGATTTATGATTGAAAGTTTAATTCTCTTTTGTTTTATATTAATTAAAAAGTAAAATTCAGAACTTAAAAATGCGTTTTGATAGTTAATTTGTGAACAAAAGTAGCTATGTTTGGTCTATCTGATATTTGTCCCATGAGTTTGTTAACTGTTTGTTTACTGTTTTAAAAGTGGAATCTTTGGGTTAATGGAACTTATTGAAACTTATGTGTATTTGTAAAAATTATGATGTATATAACGTAGCAAACTATTAACATCGAGAAAACGTAGTTGTACTACATTAATAAATTTAATATCGTTGTTAATAACACTTAAACACTGTACACACAGTTTTAAAGTTGCGGATAGCACAATGTTTAATAATAAGTAGAAATAATAATAGTTATAAGAATTATTTTGTAGAAATGCCACGTAAAGATGAGCAATAGCACACGTGCTTAAATATTACATGTTATTAATTCTATTTTAGCAAATATTGATTGTAATAGATGTACAATCAAAACGTGTGTTTGGAAACTAAATTATGTGAAACATGAAATGAAACTAACACCTTTTTTACTCCAATCTAGAACGTTAATACTATGGGCAGTTGGAACTGAAATGAAAAGAAATCTGTTATCAATAATTTTTCCGCGTTGTGATTATAGCTTTTAGACACTGATTATACTATTTAAATGTCGAGAAACGTAAATGGAACTAATATACAAACAGAGGTAAATGCAATACGTTTATATGCTAAATGTAATTTTTTTTATAATGATACAACGTGCTGTTATATAGAGTAATCACAGGATATTTGTGATCATTTAAAATATTAAAAAGCAAAAATGTTCTACTTATTTAAGTACAACATATGTTTGATGATTAGATAGCTTACCACTGAAATGTAATTGTGAGAGTTTTTTTTATATTGAGTGAATAAAACAGTCTTCTGATTTTCTTGAACGTTCCAGAAATTTCTTGGTATATCTGACACGGTATTAATATTTAATTCTTAGCTTTGAAGAAAATGAAGGTTGGTGCAGTTTATATTACTTCCCTTTTATAATGTGTACAAAATGTTATTCATTTTAAAAAGTATATTTTTTTACGTTCATTTTGCAGTCGTGTTTCTTTTATGTAGATTTCATTTTTATAGAAGCTGCTGTAGTTTTTAATAACGTACGTTATGAGAAAGTAAATGGGTGTGCTCGTGTCAATACCTCACACGTGTATCATATTGCACTGTAATAATCAAATATGTGTATTAAAGATGAATTACTGATCATTCAGCAAATATCAAAGTTTAAAATACCTTTTTAAATGAAAACTACCAGAACTAAAAGGATTCAGTACTGCCTTAAATTTGGTAATTACTGAATAATGTAACGTTTTACCCAATACTGATGAAAACAGACGGAGCATGCTTCAGAAACTGAATGTGTTTGCTATTTGAATGCTGCCTAAACAAAGCCCATTTAAACAAAATATGATTGTTTTATGTTATAACTTACAGCGTTTAGACTAAATAGTATTTATTTTTAGCCCACTTGAGATGATTGCACTTGTGATTAAAACGTCGCACGTGTTCAAAAAAAAGATCTAACTCACTGTAAAGACTGCAACTTGTAATTAATATAAAGAATAAGTATTAAAACATAATTTTCACCGTATAATGAGTTCGCATTGTTTTAAATATGATAATAAAGAACAGTGTTGAAATTATTTTGTTTTCAAATTTCGCGCAAAACTACTCGAGGGCTATCTGGGCTGGCTGTCCATAATTTAGCTGTGTAATACTAGAGGGAAGGCGGCTAGTCATCACAATAGTGGGATTGATCATCACATTATAACACCTCCAAGGCTGAAAAGGTGAACATGGTTGGTGCGACGGAGATGCGAACCCGCGACCCTCAAATTACGAGTCGCACGCTTTAACCCACCTGGCCATGCCGGGCCGATGTGTTGAAATCACCTCGTGTTTAAACCAATATTCTCAAATAGGTAACAAAAATAATAGAACTTCTTACGAAATTAGCATATACAGGTATTTTAAATGTGACTTTTCACGAAGCATCAGTTTCTGAATACAGTTGTATTTTACAAATAAGTGTATTTAAGATAGGCTTACCTAACACAAAACCGTCCCTACTCCATTGAACAGCTCCTGCAGCATAAGCAATGTGACACTGCATCTCAGCAGTTGCTCCTTGTATCACCTCCTTGTCCTGAGGTCGAACCCGAAAGTACTGTTGATGCTGACACATAACTAACGAAAGCCAAAACGATAAATATTTTAGCCAGTAAATATTTCAATATATTTTCAAAATATCGAATAATAGAAATTTCATAATGCAAAAAATAAGAACAAAGATTTTTTTTTACTTCTTACTGCTACTGAAGAAAAGCTTGTTTTCAAAGTACAAGCTAAAAACAGCAAACACGTGATGAAACTTTGTAGAATGGACAGCAACTACCTGTAGAAATTATCTCTGTATTCGTGGATTTAAGTATTTACCACAACGTTCTTCTAAACAAATTTTGATGTTTTCATATTTACATTTTTAAGCGTATCAAAAACGTTCTACTCTACTAAGTTGTAATTTTTCATATACATTGTGATATTTAGTGTTATTAATTACAATAACTGTGTGTGTGTTAATGCTTGTAATATAAGTACCTTTATATAATTCGATGTACGTGTCTGTCAACAAATCAGTTTTTAGATGTTCGTGGGTTAAGGTCGCTGAAGGTACTTATGGTAGAACATGATCTCGACGTTCTACGAGACATAAGAATTACAATGGTAAATACGCAAGTTTTCTTCACTGGTTTCTTAACAGTCCCCCGCTATAAATGCATAAAATATCGCCCCCATCCCCAATGACACAGGTGTATGTTAAAAGCATTTTAAACAGTATAGACAGTCCGTTATGTTGTTTTGTGCTTAACAAACAAACAAACAAACTAGCGAACATAGTTTTACGATTAAAATTATTTGCGTATTATACGTAATGACAAAAAACCCACTTGAAGAAAAAAGTATCTCAGAACGGCTGGTATGGGTATTAACACTTGTTAACCTTCCTGGATCATCGTCAGGTTAACAATGAAGATCGAGAAGTTTTCTCTGCTTTATTGTGATAAAAGTGTTAATACCTGTACCATCCGTCCTGAAGTACATTTGGGTTCTATATTCGTAATACAAAAAAACAGAATATTACTCAACCTTCATCAAGGAATAATTCAAAAGCAAAACCTGTGTAATTTAATGATCATACGTGTTTATCTTTCAAAATATTTGAAACTTACTATTTAATTACAAATAGTTTCTTGAGGCGATATTCTGAAGTTAGGATTGATATATATATTTCCTGAATAAAATATTCGAAACCCATATTAAATCTTAAAGTGGTTGTAAATTCTTTACGCAACAGGAGGCCTGGAGCTCTAAAGAGAAATTCTAAAATATGACATTGCCAAAAATATCTTTTAATATTGAGTGCCAATGACACAAAGCATTGGTTTTATGTTTTTCATACTGATTGCCTCTTACACATATATAAAAGCAATAAGACATCTAGCATAATATTATAAGTGAAGTAAAAAGTATCTTAAGTGCGTTTTTATTTCTAATGACTTCATTTTGTATTTTAATATAATTTTCTATTAATTGTATGGTAGTAAATACATAAATTTACAACTTATGGTTTTGTATACGTTGTGTAATGCGTTGAAACATAAAGAGCACTTTCGTAACATAAAGCACGATAGACGTGACGAACTGTTTGTTTGTTTTTCAAATTTCGCACAAATATAACGTGAGAAACTGAGCTGTAATGACGTTATGAGGCTTCATCATAGTTTATATACAAGATAGTCAACCTTCGTTTTAATATATACTGAGAAAAATTATTCTAAAATGCTGCAAGAAACATTATATGAATTGTTATTCATAAACTTATTTTTCACTCTTACCTTTGTAATTTTGTGAAGCCTTTTTGCTTTCTCATGTTTTGTTATAACAATAAAAATAAAACGTTTATTAAATTTATGTAAGTTCTTAATTTGTTGGATTTAGAAACTATACATTATTCTCTTGCATGCTAATGTGCCATCAGGAGCAGTACCCAGCAGCACTTATGAAAATCTTTAAGATTACTGAACAATGAGCACATTAATGACGAATGAGAGAACAAAGCACTCATGGGAAAACTGCAATTACCTACAGTTAGGTCTTCTCTAGTTCTTAAGCACACATCATTTAGAGAAATATTCACAAACCTTTTAAATATATTTTCATATAAAGAGTTTTTACACGAAAGTAAAGAAAAGTTTCGGTAAGTTAGAAAAACAATGTTGAGTCAGATTGGTTAATTCAGACTTAGTGTCATTCTTTAAATAGAAACAAAAATTCACATCAGTTGATTTAAAATTCCAGAATAGTAGACATTTTTCTTCAATAAACAAACCTTTTTGCAGCAATATGAAAGGTGAACCACGTACTAAAATGACTCTCGTCTGACCTCTACAACTGATAATCTGACAACAAACACTTTGTAAAAACTTCTCAACGTCTGTTCTATACGCTTATATATTACTCGCATTGTTAATAAATATAAAACTTCCAATTATTCTCGTTTGTTTGATTTTTCTCGCAAATTTACCAGAGAACCGTTGCGCTACGCTAGCCGTCTCTAATTTAGCAGTGACAGGCTAGAGGGAAGGCAGCCAGTCTTCATCACCCCCTGCCAGTTCTTGGGCTACTCTTTTACCAACGAAAAGTGGGATTGACCGTCACACTATCAGATTTTCAAGACTGGAAAGGTTAACATATTTAATGTGATAGGTATTTGAACCTGCGACCCTTAGATTACGAGTTGAGTGGCCTAATTACCTGGCCATACCGAATCATTTAGGTTTTCTAACCACAGGTACCGAAATCAGATTTATAGCGTTGTAAGTCCGCGGACATACCGCTGAACCACCGGGAAACATTATTCTTCATTATGAACACTTTCCAAATGATGTAAAATATTTATTGGAAGTAAGAAAAATTTTGAACAGTAACATTTCCATCAAAAATACTAAGCTACAAGAATATACAGGTAATATACATACATCTAACATTTTAAGGTGGTGGATAGTGCTTCTATGTGTTCTATTGTTGTAATATTTTTGAAGTTCTGTTTAAATTGACGTTTTTTCAAATAAATGCATAGTATCTTACAGAGAGTTGATAACGTATTTTCATGAATTTTGTGTCCATTAAAAATCAACAAACTACAAAGAGTTGATACAATATATGAATGCAAATTATTTATTTTTCTTTATCGATAAATTTTCGCAAAATTAAAGATACCATTGTAGTTGCCCCCCTCCAATGGCACAGCGGTATTTCTGCAGATCACACCGCTAAAAACTGGGTTTCGATACTTACGGTGGGCAGAGCAAGGACAGTCCATTGTGTAGCGTTATGCTTAACTCTAAACAAACAAACAAACTGCAGTTGTCGAACATACGAATTTATTAACGCTCTCGTCTCATTAAGTTGTTTAAATACAAAATCCTCAAAATGATTAATTTTCCATTTTGGAATATAGTGACGCCAGAGTTTAAACGTTTTGTTTGAATTTCGCACAAAGCTACTTGAAAGCTATCTGTCTAGGCGTCACTAATTTAGTAGAATAAGACTAGAGGGAAGGCAGTTAGTCATCAGCACCCACCGCCAACTCTTGGGCTACTCTTTTACCAACGAATGGTGGGATTGGCCGTTACATTAGAACGTCCCCACGGTTGAAAGGGCGAGCATGTTTGGCGCGACGGGGATGCGAACCCGTGACCCACAGATGACGAGCCCTTTGAAACGGCTTCTGTATATATTTGGACAAATTCGAAATATATTTCTTACCTGAAGGGAAATTCTTACATTTTTTAAATCATGTTTTTGATATCAGCCAGAAAAGTGAACTAAAAGTTCAAGCTGTAATTGATAATAACAAATGTATTCCTTCACCAATCATACAAGACTACCAATTCATTATTTATCTTCTTTTTATACAAATATATCGACTGAAGGAAAAAAAGGATTTTACCTTACTATCTTCCCAAAGTAACGTATTATGCATTAAAAACAGTAAATCTTTGAGATTTACAGGTATCTTAATTATAATGGGTAAAGACTGTGGTAATATCATGTTATATGAAATTCGCACTTACTGCCATGTCCATACTGAAATTTTTACTCTCAGAATAAACATATTTATATTACGTAAGAAAACAATGTAATGCCGTTTCACTGGATTCTCAAACCATAACACAAGCATTCACAAACACACAAATGAACAAAGGTTTGCTATTTTAATTTAAAAATAACCTGTGTTAATAAGATGAAAGGACACCGTAGATATATAATAATTCCAACTCTAGCAGAAAATAAACACAAAAATAAACGAACGGTTATGAAGTTCTTATAACCTGCAAATTTTTATGCAAGTAGCATTAATAAGAGCAAACGCGAATGTTTATTTTTGAAATTAAATATGCTGAACAGTTTTAACGAATTTTTGACTATACCGAATGGATCATAAGAGAATTTCACTTGGGAGTCTCCAAAATATTAATCGAAATGTGAAATCCGGATAATTAATTACATACATAAAATTGTAATATGTTGTATAAGGTCAAAGCAGAATAATATTGGGCTATAACAGATAATAGCAGAGTTTAGCTATTTCTTTTATTAATGGTATCTATTTTGTTATGCCCTATCTCTTTTCTATTAAAGTAAGAAAATATTTAATCTAAAGTATGGTGTCATATGCATCAGTGAGCAAGTCACTGTTGTGTTCACTCACTAAAGCTGTTCCTCATAAGTTAGCTATCTCAACTTAAATGATTTTATCCTTTGGTAATACTGTTTTCTCTTCGTTTATTGAGCCCCACGGATGATAAAAATCAGTATATTACTTTTCATGGCAGACAAAAGCTTGTATAATTATTAAAAATGTTTAAAATTAATCACCCATTCTCATAAAACTTTTTTCACACAGAATCTGATTAAGATGTTCAACTTAGCGCTTTATAATTTTTCATACCTCCAGAAATTCCAATTTAAAATATATTTCCTTTTTATAGCTCACATACTGCGTGTCCTTTAATTTATTTTATATCTATGAGTGGCCGCATCTTCAAAAATGTAGTTTTATATGTTTTGTGTATTCTCATCAACACCTCATCGATAATTTTTATAAAATTATTCTCTGGACAAATTTATAATGGTATATGCTTTGGAAAGACCTGGGAATTTGGTCAAAGCATCAATATTGGCTTATCCTTGTGAAGATTATAAATCCGTCCGATATACAAATATCAGTGCTAGTAAAATTGGTGCAGTTCTATCATCTTTACAGGGAAGTATTGAATTTCAATACGTTTGATGAGCACTTCTAAATGCTGATACATTATGTTTTGTGTGTAATTGTTGTATGTGAGAACACAATATTGCCACTACTTGTATAGTAGAAACTTTTTATTAGGGTTGATCCGTATCACCCTAACACGTAACCAACTTCCAACTTTGTACAGAAATACTTCCTGGAAATGTCAAACGTAATCAATTTTAATATGACAAGATCTTGAAGTCATTGCAATACTAGTGGTCGTACAAGCTATAAAAATTCGATATTTAAGTGGACACCACAAGTAATCACACAGGAAATTTTGAAAGAGCAACTGAAGTTTGAGGTATAAAATTGGGCGCTACTATTCATGCACCAAAGTAGTGTACACCCTTCACTCACCGTCAAACATAGAAATGATGGATTTAATACTACTTTTAATATAGTAGTTATGAATTTTTAACAGTAAGCTGTACCATCCTTTTCGCCCATTCATATGTTGTCATCAACATTTCTGCAGCTCGTGGTCTTCAGAGATTAAAGGTTAGAAACACTTCAGCTTTTGTATAACGCAAGAACCAGAGGCAACCAGTAAGCATCGAATACTTTTGCAAATGTGCTAAAATTTATTTGGTTTCATATTTACCAATACGTTGACCGATAACGTAGACATTGTACAAGTGAACTATCCAGTGAAAGAATTGACGACACAAGAGAAATATCTACCAACGAAATCTGGATTCTGTTTACGAAAGAATCAGCTTAAATTCATCTGCCTTTTGCCTAAAACTGAAAGAGATAATTGGTATATATCAGTCATTATTGATTACTTCACCAAGTAGCCTGAAGTCAATTCACTGGCTGTTATGTAAACGTCGTGTAAATATTTTGTAAACGACAACATATCGTGTTGTGTTTGAATTTTCATTTCTATTATTCATTTTTCCATATTTATATTATTGTTTCGAAGTTTAAACTAATATGTTGTTATTCATTTCGGGTAACATTTAGAATTTTCTTGAATTAAGTAGACCAATCATATGTTTGTAAATGAGGTGCTGGTGACTTCGTGTCTAGACGCGTAGTCTCGTGCAAGAATTGCGCGGATTGCTCTGGAGACCTGTAGAATTTTCGCGGTCTTTCGAGGAGTTTAGGCCTACAATATATAAACAGACGAAGATGCGAGAGACGGAAGAGAGATTCAGACGTCAGTTTTTATTCGAAGAAAAAGAAGAGAGTTATTTGAGAAAGATTAAGTGTTTTCTGTGATTATTCAACTTGGATTTGTGACTGAAGTTAGATCTACGGAAGCTGTGATTTTATTTCGTCAATCTCTACGATTCATCTGAATTACTGCTTGTGCTGAGAGTCGGCGAATTTATTGAACTGTGAACCGTTTCTGAACTTCTTCATTTAAGCTTCGGAATTTCTTCGTGGGACCAAATTCACACCCTAGACCGGAATTTGAGACTTTTATTTTAGATCATTATATTAGATACAGGCCAATACCATTTTGTATTGTGATTAATTTTGAAGTTTGAAACTAGTATTATTTTTTGTAATTAATTTCGAATGTTATAACTTAATATCTGTCACTATTATTATATAATTTATGTTATATCTGTTATATTTGTTAATAGTTTAGTGTAATAAATTATACAAGCTGTTATCTGTGTTTTTCTGTTGCGTTTAATCTACGAAGAACTTAAAACATTAAAAAATACGTAACACTGGCCAATACATTATTACAATATGTTTCAGGTAGATAATGCATTTCACGAGTTTTTATGTATCTCTATAGATCAACGTAGATCAAGGGGGTAAATTTAACCGTTTTGCAGTTTGTTTGTTAAGTGATAGGCATTAGGATAACGTGCACTTTCACATTTCATCTTCAGTTTGATGATTTTGATGATGGGGTGATGTGTGACATCAAGCACATGTTTGCTGCGTTTGTTACCTTTGATTTATCTAGTTCAATAGAGCACCTAACACATATTATGTTGACATACCTGTGGTTGAAAAGTAATTGACTGACCTTTCTACAAATCTCCTAATGTTTTGGTGAGAAGTACAACTTACTGTGAATCTGATGTATGTTTTATCACTTCGTGTAACAGTATATTGCAGTTTTCACAAAACTAGGTGTATTCTGCAATAGCCAACGTGCAAAAGTACAGTCAGCAATAAATGGGTACAGCACGATATGCTATCATGAAACATTGGTGTAATGAAAATTCAATCCTGCTAAATGAGTCATGTTTGTAGTATGTGCTTGTAATGCAGAAACATCCTGGTTTTCGCTGTACTGATCAAGTAACAGCAGTTGTGCAACTTTAATAAATGAAACAAATACGTCAACATATCAGACCTGTACATAACTGATGAACCTCTTAAAATTTGAATACTCAATAAATTAAAGTGGATCAGAAACTTTAATCTGATGATGAGAGTAGTACGTCATATAATTTCGGTATATTTGACTGCTTGTGAAGAATAAGATAAGAAAATATCAGCAAAGGATAACTTTTACTGCACTGATAGTTGGTTGAAGTCTTACCTCATCAGGAGGTAAGACTGCTACTTTATTTCTAGGATGTAAAATGATGTTTGACTACTGTCACATCTTACTAGATGTGTGTGCAGTGTCTTGTGACAGCCTCTCGATTAATTTACATGGAGAATGGTTGAAAAATGGGCAAATCAAAGGGAAGTGAGACCCTTGCATTTTAAGTCGTTGAGTAATTAATAGTTGTAAGGTATTGTTCAAATGTTTAGTTGCTCTTGCCCATTCTATATGATGAATTGTAGTAGAATATGTGTGAAACAGACCACTTGAAAATCTCATTAGATAGACAACTAGAACAGCAAAAATTATTAGATGAAAATCCTAAGGATTATTTTTAATTAGAATCAGATATTCTGACAAATAAGCTGAAGGAACCTAGTAATACTTTTTTCCCGATTACTTAAGTTAACTGTTTGTTGAAACTTGACTAAAATAAAATGTTATAAGTTGCTAAACAATTTGACTCAAATCCCGGATTAGCCCCCAGTTTATTATGCTACATATTATAATTTATCTCAGACGAGTCTCCGACTTATTACGTTACGTATTACGATTTTAAATAGCTAGAAATTTCAGCTTTAATTTAGAAGTAAACTGAATGTTAATGCATATCAAGTTTATATTTGCCAACAAGATTAACATAAAAAGTTTTTATTTTTAACATGAATATATTTTAATTTACAAACAGTAATACGGTGTATAATGCCAATTATTAGAAATAACGATTTATATACAGAAAGTTTTACAAAGTTATAAACAATGATAAGTCTTCAGTCTAGTGTGAAACTGAATATTTTATCGCCAGCTCACGATAAGAGAAATAATTCTCAGTTAATTTTGTCACAGTTTGCTTAATGGCTATTTTCCTAACGTTTACAAGCTGTCCTTTCTCTGACAAAGATATATAGTGTCCTGGTCGAAAGATTAATGTCCAGAAAAAAAATTACTGAAGGTAATTGGATTGTAATGTTACAAATCTATAAACGTTTCTGGTCAACTATTTGTAGTTTTCCAATCAATAGACGTTTATTTCAATTTCAACTACCGGGATTTATATTTTACGAACATTATTCTAAAAAACTGTCTCTTTGTGCTTTGATTTATAAGCTTTAGGTGAAGTTTATAAAAGTTCAGTTGGCATCAATATACCGGCAATCATTAATATTTTACATACACACGGAAATACATTGCTGATTCTTACGCTCGAGAACCTTCTACAACTTCAGTAAATAGGCGAGAATTTCAAAATGTACTTTTAATAGTACAAGTTACACGCATTTATAAATATATGTTTAAGCAAAACAGTGATGTCAAGAAACGTTTTCGAACACTGCAAGTCAAATAAACATAACATAATCATAGAAAACACTCAAATACTAAATAAAGAAACAAACATAAACAAACGCAAAATTAAAGAAGCCTTACTTATACAACAACTTAAACGCAAAATAAACCAATATAAAGGAACGCCTTTATACCTATATTAATAAAATAAAATAAATAAATTATATATTCAAACATCTAACATTTATTTCCAACCCTCTACATTCCGACACTCAGTTACACAACCCCTTCCGAACATGTGGTAAGCTTCCGGTCAGTTACCTCTTTCTTTGTGAACCTGACGATGACCAAAGAAGGTCGAAACGTTGTTCGCTCTTTTATTTAAAATATTTTCTCAACCCAAACCAGCTGTTTTTGCATATATATTTAAGCAAAACAATCATGAAGGTGTTATAAGTTAAGGTCAATCCCACTGTTTGTTGGTAAAAGTGGAGCTTAAGAGTTCGCAATGGGTGGTGATTAATAGCTACCTTTCCTCAATTCCTTCACTGCTAAGTTGTTAAACAACCACCTACACAACAGGCCGTCTGTGCCATGTCCACCGCGTTATAGAAACCTGTTTCTCAGCGTTATAACTTGCAGACACGCAGCTAAGAGAAAATAAGTAAAAATAAACAAACAATCATTCCTGGGAATTAAAAAAGAAATTTAGGACAGTAGGTGCGCCTTTTTAAAAATAATTGTTGAGAATTATCAAATGTATGTTATTTTTTGTATAATCAAATAAAATTTAATAAACTTGGAAGCCTAAATCTAAATTTATCTCGTTAAATTTTACAATATAAACTTATTTTTATCGAGCTTTCTAAATACAAACTGATATTTCTTTATTCAGTGTACATTATCTAAAGAATGTAATAGCAGTGCAATGATATTTATCCATGCCGTCTTTGCATATGCCCTCTTATTTATTTTGCACTTAGGCGTTGTTATATTAGGAAAAATCACGATAAATATATTCTACTTTTTAATTTGTTGGTAAAGAAGGTTCGTATTCTTTCTACCTTCGGAAATAACATTATTGCGTTTGTCTGTTCGAAACTTTCTCGCACATTTTTCAATCAAATGCTGCAAATCTCGTATCGATGGAAAGCCCTGCGTCGAGGAGTCCAGATTGCATATTCGATCTTCAGTTTAATATCACTTTACCTTTTCGTCAAAATTTTCAATGCAATGAGTGTGGTATACGTTGACGCAATGTCGTTGTCATTACGTGACGACTGGTATCCACTGGATTCAAATTCAACTTTTATTTATTTATTTTAAAGTATTTCGCACACACAACACTTAATGCACATGTATGATAAAAATGAAAAGTGCACTAAATATAATTTATATGCTCTTTTTTGTTTTATTTAAGTCTAAAATACGAAGGCGCAATTCGTTGAAAGCCACATGCTTAACACTAACACACATTCAGATATTTCTGCACATCACCTATATTTAACTTTATTACATATTTACTTTACATTGCAAATACTTTACTTCGGTTGGTTTTATAAACTGCTGCAAACGCCTTTTAGCTATTGTTTTCTTAATTACGGTTTTATTCTTCCATTTATGAGTTTATTTCAACTAATAACACTGTGCAATACACTGAATGTTCATACTTGTTTTCTATTCTATACATTATTACATCTACCATTACTTTAGTTTATTGTTTAATATACATTTAGTTTCACTAAATAAAAGTAAATCTGTGTGGGTTTATCTGTTGTTGTTGTTTTCAAATAGATCAGGATTTATCGATCTAATACACTGTGTCTGAATTGTTTGTTTTGAAATTCGCGCAAAGCTACTCGAGGGCTATCTGCGCTAGCCGTCCCTAATTTAGTAGTGTAAGACAAGAGGGGAGGCAGCTAGTCATCACCACCCACTGCCAACTCTTGGGCTACTCTTTTACCAACGAATAGTGGTGATTTACCCTCACATTATATCGCCCCCACGGCTAAAAGGGCGAGCATGTTTGGTGCGACCGACATTCGAACCCGCGACCCTCAGATTATGAGTCGAACGCCTTAACACACTTGGCCATGCCGGGCCCACTATGTCTGAAAGAAATTTTAGCTTGAAAAAGATGCGTGAAAATTATAGAATAAGGAAACTTCAAATGAAAATTCCTACAAATATTTTTGCAGATCGTAAACAACACACACACACATATATGCACGTAAAAAGTGTAATGAAATATCACACAAAGAATTATGTTTATATACATTCTGTTCATCGACTACTAGATGTTAGAGTTGTGAATC
Source organism: Carcinoscorpius rotundicauda (assembly GCA_011833715.1). Classification (NCBI taxonomy): domain Eukaryota; kingdom Metazoa; phylum Arthropoda; class Merostomata; order Xiphosura; family Limulidae; genus Carcinoscorpius; species Carcinoscorpius rotundicauda. Next base: position 28,946,070 of record CM022392.1, read on the forward strand.
TGTAAATTTAGAGTTTATTCAGCTGCAGAACACGAGAAGATTGACTAATTTTACTCAGCTGAATGAGCAATTCTTTTAAATGTAGAAATATTAAAGAGTTTATAGTAGAATAATAAACCAAGTGCATTCAAATCGAATAACAGCTATTCTGTATGATGAAATAAGGTTATCTTATTAAGATAATAAAGACACTTAAATCGAAGAAAACGTTGTTTGAAAAGTAAATAATCACTTCAAAGAAAACATAAGCAAGATATTTGAGTCGTCTATTGATTTTAATGTTATTATAATGGTGTGCGACATACATCACACGTTTCTGGCAATTTTATTTTAAGAATCGATTTCCGATATTAAATAGAGTATGTAATAAAACGTCATAAAATAAAGTTTATGTCATGTTGTGATCCATATCTATAGCCTTTTAAATTTATTAATAGCCAAATCTATTATATTTATTTTCTGCAACGTATTTCACAAGCTAGATATAAATTGTAATATAATAATAATAAGGGACTAAAAATTAATGTGGTTTCGAATCTATACTTGCTACGAGCTCTGATAATTAAAGCTACTAACTTAAAAGTGATTTTTATGAAATTTTTATTCCTTTAAGATGTGTAAAACATTTTAATCATTTTAAACAAAAGAGGAATATTTAATTAGTTATACTATTACAGTATTGAGTTTCGTTTTCGTTTTGGAATCCAGGGAGAAGTCTGATCTAACCCTAAATTACAACTGACATATATCACGTAGTTAAGCTATGTACGATATGGTTCCCATAATGTATTGAATGAAGTACACTGTATTTAAAGGTCCACCTGTGTTATTCCTTCCTGCCAATACCTTACATACATTACCATTGTATATGTTACACTCCTGCAAGTAAATGATATAAACTGGTATTAGATTTTCAGTAAATAAGTCTATTAACTGGCTATAAGATGAAGCGTCATTCATATGCGAACGTGTACCTAGCTACATAGTTTAGTTCATTCACTATATTAGCACTAGTGGACAAGAGCTACTTTAAGCCTTGCTACAACTGAATTGCACATCACTAGCGGCTGAGCATACATGTTGGCCAAGCGACTAGTGTGTCCCCAACTGTCTATATATTGATACAAAACCGAATAACTAAATATCTATCGCAGTTTTTGAGTAGACAAATTACAATCTGTCAAACTCAACAGACTGCAGTTTGCTTATGTTTTACGTAGAGGTTTGTTTATTACTAAAGTTCCTGCAAAAGATATTTTACATACATCTAACCAACTGCTATGACTGGCGCTCTTGTCTTCAACTTACGGTTTTCCATATCAGTGAAGCATTAAAACTATTTCTTTTAGATGTAATAGTCATGATTTATAAGCAGTTTCGAGCAAACTTCAATCTTTGTAATTTAGTTGAAAGTGGCAACTGGAAAGTTACTGTACGAGCGTATTATATAAAGTGTAGACTAAATAATAAAAAAAATAAGTTAAAATCGCCAGACCCGTTAATAGAATTGAACGTAGAAGGTTGAATGTCTATATTTTACACCAATGGTTTAGCCATGCCTATAATATTACATCTGAGAACTCTTCATTCCAGAAACTACACATATTTCTAGGTTATTTTGAGATTAACTGATCAGTTTTATTTTGAAACTCTCTGTAGTGTTTAATAAATTGAAGTAACATATAAAATTCATTCCACAACTGTTACTTACTCTAAATATTTTACTTGAAAGTAACTCTTGTTTCAAAATGAAATCAGATGTTAGATAGATGCGCATTACTTAAATAAAATCAATGTATTAATTCAGGGCATGTCGAATTAATACAAATATACGTTTCTTGAAAAAAAACATATTGCTTAGATGTGTCGTAAATGTGTTCACGCAACTTAGACTTCACATAAAAACCATGTTTCACGAAACGTGTTTTGAATATACTTAATCGGCATGGATTACAAATCTCAGTGGAAAATATTATTCAGTGGTAAAAATAAGTTATTATTTGTTTTGTATGTTATTTAATCATGTCTCTTCAATCCACACATGAGTGACTCGTTCCTACATCAGATTTATGTACAGAGTTGCGATATTATTAATTCCTTGTTTATTTTGACACATATCAATGACTTTGTTTGCAGGCAGTCCGTATAAATAACTTCTTCAGTTTCTTCATACAGAAATCGTCTAACACTGCATCTACTAAAGAATTAGAAGTTATGAGAAAGTTTTATTAAATAAAGATTGTATGCATGCATTTCACTTTAGGCACATACGTGGAGAAGACAACTGTACATATACTAACCGAACGTTGGTGGTTCAGTGCATGTAGAAAGATTTTGTTCAAGCATAAAAATCATTTCACTACGTCTCTTTTCAGTCCTCGTTTTTGGTATCAGGAACTACGGAAATAACTCTCATCATATTACTTATAGAATAACCTAATGAGGATACATAAGTTAATGTAACTAATCAGCGAAGGTAACTGAATTTAATTAGAAGTAAATATTAGTTAATTAAATTAAAAAAAACAGAAAGAAACAACATTTTCTTAAAATAAATAATCTATTGTTGAAGAGGATAAAGTAGGTAAAAGGTTTGTTTTCTGATATTATTATTATTATTTAAATACACAACATTGTATAATGCTAAAACTCAGTTTTCTATTTCCACTGGCCCACCATGGCCAGGTGGTTAGGGTAGTTGACTCGTAATCCGAGTGTCGAGGTTTCGAATCCCCGTCAAACCAATTCTGTTTGTTTTGTTTTGCATTTTGCACAAAACTGCTGGAGAGCTATCTGTGCTAGCCGTCTCTAATTTAGCAGTGTAAGACTAGAGGGAAGGCAACTAGTCATCACCACCCACCGCCAACTCTTGGGCTACTCTTTTACCAACGAATATTTGCTCGCCCTTTCAGCCGTGTGGAATTATAATGTCACAGTCAATCCCACTATTCGATAGTAAAAGAATAGCCAAAGAGTTGACGGGTAAGTGGTGATTACTAGCTGCCTTCCCTCTACTCTTACACTGCTAAGTTATGGACGGCTAGCGCAGATAGCCGTCGTGTAATTTTGCGCGAAATTCAAGACAAACTAATTCATCTCTGCTATTGGCACCTTACAGCTAGCATATTGTGCAGCTTTGTGGTTACCAATAAATAAACTCACAGAAAAATAATAACCAAAACGAGGTAGCTGTTGAGTTAAAAAAAAGAAAGAAAATGTCTGATGCTTCTGGTTATTTCCAAAAGAAATTTGATGGAAAACGGAATGCTCTTTTGTGACATTTTTTTCAACCATCGATTTTGTTTTCATCACTATCGGCTACGTATTGTTTTTTTAATTCGTATACATTCTTAATATAAGGATTAGTTAAACCACGTTCAGGATTCTGTTATTCAACACAAGTGCTCTCAACTTACATTATGAATAATTTTTGTTATTGTTATTGAATGAAGTTTATCAGTGTTTTCTTATAAATAATTCCAGCAACTATGAAAACTAGTAGCAACGGAACAGCAATGGTCGAGACTGTAAATAGCTGGGCGTAAGTTAGTGGTTAATGAACCAAATTATTGATTAGAGAGACCTGGATTCACGTTCTTTTGTTGGAGAATTACGCTTCGAACTTAGAGCTATACCTGACATTTAAGTCACACCGTTCGATTATAGTAATCCGAAATTGGGCAGTGGGTGATATTGACTAGCTGCTGTACATCCAGAGTATCTGTTTAAGATGGCATAGGGCTAGCGCAAAAAACTTTTATGTAGGTGTACGCGAATATAAGAATCAAACAGAGTAGGAAATTCGCACTTTATAAGCGAGAGGGTTGGTTTGTGTTTTATTTTTATTTTTATTCTGAGTTAGGTACATATAGATAGCCACATGCTTTCATGTTGTTTGTGTGATATGTAACAATAACGTCTGTAATAATGTTTGAATTGTTTGTACAATTCTCTAGCTACTTGTTTGTTATAAGAATAAATATTTTACCAGGTAGTTTGGATTTGTATGAAACGCACACCCACACAAAAATACAACGATGTCTAAAAGTTTCTAAGAAACAATGTTTTCAATCGAACTCTCGTTCACACAGATTGTTATTGATAAGATATAGCTTAACAGAATTAATAACTTATAATCAAACAGTGCATAAAATATAAAAGAACTAGTTATTGTTTCTTGAGTTTCTCTCAACTGGTTATGGTTTCTTCAGTCACTCTCATTCAGACTATAAAACTTTCCTTGCAACACTGATGTTCCGTGCTTTCCAAAACCTCTGATGATAAGTAAATGCTTATATGAGGCATTCGTTAGCGTTTTACGGTCTTTTTATATATCTACGAAAGGAAGATAAATTGAAAAGTAACAACCAATAGATTGAGGGATAACGGGGCACAGATCTTTCAGTGGAAAAGCAAATCTTTTCGATTTTATGTTTATGTGAACGTTAACTCCACTGTAGATATCCACTCAGTCAAGAATATAATCACTTTTCAAACAAAATAAATAACAATTAAACTACTGCCAAAGTTATTTCTATTTTGATTTGTATTAATAAGTTATTTTATAGAAAAAGTGCAAATTCAAACAAATATATCTTTAAGTAATAGGGACTAGTGTTGGTTAGTGATAAGCGTACCGGACTGTAGACCCATTGGTCTACTATTCATATATTCGTGTTATAAAAAAAATGCGTTCCGAACTTTAAAGTCCTCTGTGCGTTATAAGAGGGACAGTTAATTCCAATTAATAATGTATAGCTCTGTTACTCTGCTAAAAAGAAGTGTTTATCTAAGTTTTATTTTTACGAAATTATTTCACGCATATACAAGTATGAAGAAAAATAGATATTGTGATACACTTATATCACAACTACTTTTTTGATACGCCAAGACACGTATATTGACCATTACCTTTATCTGTGAAGTCATATTCTTATGATTACCGTTTTATTCCAAGGCCATAGATTGCTCTTCTTTCAACAGTTTCTAACAGTCTTGAGTTAGTAGCTACAAATCCAGGATATTTTTACACGAATTTCAGGGTAAATTTAATCCATCTTTTTAAACGTGTCGTAATGTATTTTTTCTGTATATCGCATCATTAACATTTTACATAAAATACATTTAGCAAATGTATATTGCTGATAACAGGTGAATATTAACAGTGGAGAATTTTTTCCAATGTTCTTTTGAAGGATCAGCTCATACGAAACACATACTTTATCTGTACAGCATGATAACACGTTGTGTCTTGTATGTTGTCGTTTTCACTTGTGATACGTAATAAGTATTTCACTTAGCCTTAATAACTTCTGTGGTATAATATAAAGGGTTATACATAAAGTATTCTGTGAAATGTTTTAATATATATCAAAATTATCCATTAAAAATAACAAACACAAACAGTTCTATGAATGATTTAACATAATATCAGGCTATAAGACACCGTTTCGCAGTTTTATGGACAAATATGTTTGAAAAGTACTTAAGTTAAATACTAACAACAAATCTCTAAGTCATTTGGACCGAGTGTATATTTTGTGGTTTCAAAATAAGGATTATGTGAGAAAGGAAAACCTAGGAAGTTTAATAAAAGAAATCTGAAGGTCTTGATCTGAGAAGTCTGTGGCTTTTCTTTTAATGGTTATAGTGATCGTAATGGTTTTCTATCGTTTTTTTTCCCCAAATAAAAAAACAAAAACATTTTCACTACTTTGATCATGACTGTTCGTGTCTTCCAACAATTCTTTGGACATATCCGGTCTGAAGAGAAAATTACATTTCTTTGGACGTTTGGCATTTTTATTAGCACTAAAGAAAATTCTTCTCCGGTAACATTTACGTTTTGTTTTCTCTGCAGCCGATATTTGGTCATGATCACACCCACATCTGTTGTACTTGCAGTCCGTCCAACATTTGTTCTCCACACTTGCACGTAGGGTTTCAATATGATGCTCTGACATCAGTTTTTTGAAATATGTTTGATTTTGAAAGAAAATACGAAGTTTGACGTTACAGTTGCTGAGGATTAGCGGCTTTGAAAGAACATCTATAGATATTTTACTACAATGTCACAATGATCTCAGGAAAATTTGGATTTAACAAATGTTCATTAATCAAAAGGAAGAAGAAAATTATCGTATCTTCTCTGGGTCTTTTCAGTTTTTGGTTTGAGGGATATAATTGTGCTTCTCATTAGACAGTGTGCATTCCGTAAAATTTGCACCTCACTTGTTTTTATCATTAGACAGTGTATATTCTGTAAAATTTGTGAGAGAGTCAAGGAAATAACAAATGTTTGCATCCTGGGGGTGAAACACCATACATGGCTTGATTAACTCAAATATTCGTTGTTAAGAAGATGAGTTAAATATTGATTACATAAAGCAAAGCAATAACATTACTAAAACATTTTACAACTTCACTTTTTTTTATGAATTTTACTGATAAAGGCTAGAGTGTTAACTTAAAAGAAAGTAACCAAGACATTAAAGTGACTATATATCAGAATAAAGGCTTTGATGTGAAATATACATATGATATATGTAAACACATCTTGTTTTGAAGAAGAATTAGCTCAGTCAATTTCCATGAAACTTGGTAGGATAACTCAAGTTAATTTTTATAACATCGAAGTTATACGAATAAGTGACTATGAATGGTTCTAGTTTGACAGTCATTTCAATTTTGATTAAGTGAAGCTTACGCTAGACGAGAGCAATATGTAACTCTGCTCTTACTCTGTATTTAACGGTCCTACATAGCGAGTGATGTAAACAGCCTCTCGATTATAGTGTTATGTTATGTTATTTTGAATTAAGCACAAAGCTACACAAAGGGCAATCTGTACTCTGCCCACCATTAGTATCGAAACCCGGATTCTAGCGTGTAAGTCCGCAGACATACTGCTGAGCCACTGGGGAGCCCATCATAGTGAAACAAAAAAGTCAAATTCGAGTGAGGAGTATGTAGATTTATAACTGTATATATATGCATATATATACTATATAGAAATAAGCAGTTATCGAACTTAGAAATATTTTAAAATTTTTCAAGTATTTCTTCTGTAAGAAAACTGAAAAATAACAGAAACTTTATTTGTGAAAATATTTTCAAATGATAACTTTTATTAGTAATTAGATTTGTATTTCTAAACAAAACTGTCTTTTTAAAATTTATAAATATGTGCTTACATTGAGCTTTCAACAGTAAACGTAAGAACGAAATGTCTAATACATATAGGTATTATTTTTCAGAAAAAGTTATTACAGCATTTTAAAGAAAAAATATACTTTTGAATCTATCATAACCGATGAAAAGCTGTTCAAATTATATTTTTATTAGTAACTACATTTTTATTTCTAAACAAAATTGCCCTTTTTAAAATTTATACATACAGTCATGTGAAAAAGCTAGAACACCCTATGAAAACCTATGCATTTTTGTAACAATTTTGGATATATAGATATTTTATCTCAATTTTAACAATAATGAGAGATTATAGGAATATACCTAAACAATTAAAACTGAAGAAATGACTTTTCAAGATCTTTTGTAAATGTAGTTCTACAAAAATGCATATTCTAACTGAGGAAAACGTTAGGACACCCCACTCCCTAATAACTAGTGTTACCACCTTTGGCTGAAATAACTGCAGTGAGACGCTTCTTGTAACTATCTACCAGTCTCTTATATTGGTCTGAAGAAAGTTTGCCCCCTCCTCAATGTAGAATTCTTTCAGCTGTGAGATGTTTGAAGGGTTTCTTGCATGTACACCCCGTTTCAAGTCATTCCACGGCATCTCAATGGGATTAAGATCTGGGCTTTGATTCGGCTATTCCAGAACTCTCCATTTCTTAGTGTTCCTTCATTCCTTGGTGGATTTAATGGTATGTTTTGGGTCATTGTCGTGTTGCAGGGTCCAGTTCCGCTTTAGTTTTAATTTTCGTACAGATAGTCTCACATGATCCTCAAGCATCCTCTGATACACAGTAGAATTCATGGTGGATTCTGTGATTGTGAACTGTCAAGGTCCTGCTACAGCAAAATATCCCCAACCCATGACACTTCCACCTCCACGCTTCACAGTTGGTATGAGGTTCTTTTCCTGGAATTATGTATTTGGTTAACGCCAAACATGCCCTCAGTTCTGGTGTCCAAATAATTCAATTTTGGACTCATCTGTCCAAAAAACATTATTCCAGAAGTCCTAGACTTTGTCTACATTCTCTCTGGCAAACTTCAGCCTGGACTTGATGTTTCTCTTAGAGAGCGAAGGTTTCCTGCTTGCACACCTCCCATGCAAGTTAACCTTGTGCAGTCTCTTTCTGATTGTAGAGGCATGCACTTTCACATCAACAGTAGCCAGAGCCTACTGTAGGACCCGTGCTGACATGTTAGGATGTTTGGAGACCTCTTGCTTGGATTACCAGACATGGACATGTTGGCAGTTGTTTTGAAAGCTCTCCACTTATTGACTATTTTCCGTACAGTGGAATGGTTGATTTCAAAAACTTTTGGGATCTTTTGAAATCTCTTACCAGTTTCATAAGCTTCTACAATTTTCTTTCTAAAGGCCTCAGACAGCTCTTTTGCTCTCACCATGGTGCTCACTCTCATTTCAACAGTCAGGAGTACACCAAATTAAATGTCTGAGGTATAAATAGGGCAAGCCTCATTTAAAATGCTGAGTAACGATCTTCTAATCATGTTCAACTGGTGTGATACACCTTTGTGTGAGTTGAGCCATTTTAAGTGGGTATAAAAGTTGGGGTGTCCTAACTTTTTTCTCAGTTAGAATATGCATTTTTGTAGAAAAAGATTTTACAGAAGATCTTGAAAAGTCTTTTCTTCAGTTTTAATTGTTTAGTTATATTACTTTAATCTCTCAGTATTGTTACAATTGAGATTAAATATCCATTTATCCAAAATTGTTACAAACATACATCGGCTTTCATGGGGTGTATTAATTTTTTTACATTACTGTTTATGTTTACATTGAGCTTTCAACAGTAAACGTAAGTACGAAATGTCTAATACATATAGGTATTATTTTTCAGAAGAAAGTTATTACAGCATTTTAAAGAAAAATATACTTTTGAATCTTGAGGATTTCATGTTTATAATTTATAAATAACAATAAATCAATTCAAGAAACAAAATAATGAAGACATTAAAGAACTTTGCGCTAAAATATTGTGAAACAGTATTTAGTATTATCTAATGAAAGAAACATTTTGCCATGATCAATTCAAAAAAATTTGCAATTACATTTCGTAAGTTAGAAACCAGAGGCTATGTTTTCATACTTTTATATCTCAGATAATACCGCAACTTTACGTCAACAAAATAGATTACTTTGCTTCGAATTTGAACCTTTCATGAATATTCACTGAGCTATAGACATTTGGACTTTACAGTTCTTTATAAATCCGTTCAAAACAATCGAATATAAAAATATCTCTAAGTGTATAGTTAAATACTAATTTATTTCTTATTGTGTTTCAATGAAATATCTTTCTTAAAACTTATTTTATTTATGAACATCCAGCTATTTTAATACATGTAATTTTAGCTATGCTTAGGATGTACTCCATTGTGATATTTTACAATCCCAGAAGAAAGCAACAAATTAATTTTTTTTGTTTTTTAATTAAGCACAAAGCTACACAATGGGCTATCTGTGCTCTGCCCACCACAGATATCGAAACCCGGATTTTAGCGTGTAAGTCCGCAGACATACCGCTGAACCACTCGAGGGCAACAAATTAATAATGAAATATTTACCAAGGCTGTTGTCTATTTGTTTTAGAATCCATAAATCCGTAAACGTAATATTTTCATGTAACTGTGTCTTAATACAATTTAGAAATATTCATGTAAAAATATCCAGATTGCATAATTAATTTTTAACATATATCTACTGACGTTTATTATTGTATCACAAGATTAAATACAGCTATTAATTTCTCATTTTGCTTTAAAGTACATAATGAAAATAATTTTAAATTTGAAAATCAAAATTTAAGCGTATTAAAACTGTGTTTGTCGTCCCTCGGTGATGAAAGTTACACTAAAGGCTAAATTAAATAATTTGTATAACATATATTTTATTCTCACCTACGTATCTAAGTTTTGTTTTAAAATATTTTGAAATTTTGATTTATAACCTGATAATTGTAAATTAAAGAAAATCTTCTCTCGGTTTTTACTTGTTTACATCATACGTACATTGTCACACGAAAAATGAGGAACACTATTGTTACGTTTTTTTATGTTTTATGTAGACTGAACGCAACAGAAAGACACAGATAACAGCTTGTATAATTTATTACAATAAACTATTATATATGTAACAGATATAACATAAATTACACAACAACAATGACAGATATTCAGTTTAAACCTTCAGAATTAATTTCAATACAAAATGTTACTGGTGTGTGTCCAATATAATGATTTAGAGTGAAAGTCCAAAAGTTCAGATCAGAAATCCAAAATTCTAGTCTAGGAGGTGAATTTGGTCCCACGAAGAAATTCCGAAGTTTGAATGGAGAAGTCCAGAAACAATTCACAGTTCGATAAATTTGATGAAGTTCCTTTTACGATGTTTTCGACGAATGTCTCAAATTTGTTGTTTTCCAATTTGCCTCGGTTTTTCTTAAACAGTCCCGTACGTGCCGACCCTCAGTACAACCAGTAATTCGAATGAATCGCAAAGATTGACGAAACAAAATCACAGCTTCTGCAGATCTAGCTCTAGTCACAAATTCAAGTTGAATAAACACACAGCAAACGTTGAAAAATTCTCGAACAAAGACAACTTCTCTTGAATCGAAATAAAAACTAGTGACTGACTCTTCTCTCTTCTTTTCTCCTCGCGTCACTGTCTTTTTATACTAGAAGGCCTACTTTTCTCGAACATTCGCCGTAACTTCCACAGAGTTCCAGAGTAATCTGCGCATGTCTGTTTTTGCACGAGACTTGTCGTATAGACACTAGGCCGCCAAACTTTTCCATTTATAGTCATATATTTGATCTACCTAATTCTAGAAATTTCTAAATGTTATTTTAAATGAATAACAAGATATTTAATTGGCTTAAACTTTGAAACAATAATATAAATATGAAAATATAAATAATAGATATGGAAATCCACACAACACGACATGTTGTCGTTTATAAAACATTTACATGACATTTACATAACAACTATATGTGTAAAAACAGCTGGTATGGGTAGAGAAAGCTCTGTGCAGAGTTCGCTTCTTTACATAGAGCTTTCTCGATTCATAACAGCCGTTTTTACATATATATTTCTCTCTACAAGTGGGTTTTTCGTCATCACGAATGAGGAACACTGTTTTCATGGTTCTATGATATCAAGCCTAAACATATATAGTATATGCAGTCATAATGGTTCTGCTTGAATGAGCATACAGATCAAATTTAGGGTCTGAAATAACTGTCATGATACCATATGAAGAGTTTTAGTTATATAGAAAGAATATATAAAGGAACCAGCATTTGGTACCGGTATGAACCAGACAAAGTCAATGTAATAGCACTCTACAGATAAACCTTGATAAAAAGAGTGTTTAAAACTATATACTACGTTTTACTGTCATATTGTGGCTTCATAATTGTATAGAATTATCAGTTGAACACATTGTTCATATAAAATCTTACGTGATTCTGGTTGGACTCTCCCACAAATGGCTACTAACTTTTAAATGCTCTCCAAACACTGTCAAGTACACCCTCTTGAGACCGAGACAAAAAAATATTAAGATATGCAAGAAAGAGGCAGAACACCTAAACTTAATAATACTGATGTTAAATATCTTTATTTATGCAGCCTTAAGAACAGAAGGAAGCCAGTGATCTCAAAGATGAGATAAACAACCATGTACTAAACGACTGAAAGGTGTCCCGATCTAGAGTGTTAAAAAACTCAAAGAGACATTTGGTCATGTAGTAGTGATAAAAAATCTTTACTTCGATTTCCAAGCATTGTCAAATTCTAATCTGTCTATTTATTTATTGGCCCGGCATGGCCAAGCGCGTTAAGGTGTGCGACTCGTAATCTGAAAGTCGCGGGTTCGCATCCCCGTCGCGCCAAACATGTTCGCCCTTTCAGCCGTGGGGGCGTTATAACGTTACGATAAATCCCACTATTCGTTGGTAAAAGAGTAGCACAAGAGTTGGCGGAGGGTGGTGATGACTAGCTGCCTTCCCTCTAGTCTTACACTGCTAAATTAGGGACGGCTATCACAGATAACCCTCGAGTAGCTTTGTGAGAAATTCAAAAACAAAACAAAACCATAGTCTGTTGCCTATAAAACATATTAAAAGAAAATTATGTAGAGAAGCGCTCCCCCAGTGGCACAGTGGTATGTCTGCGGTTTCGATACCCATGGTGGGCAGAGCACAGATAGCCCATTGTGCAGCTTTGTGCTTAATTCTAAACAAACGAAAAAAATGTAGAGAAGCATACTAATTTTCGCAGAATGGTTTTATTTATTGGCGTGGATATATTATATTTGAAAAGAACTAAAAGATATAGTTTAAATTGTTCTCACATTTGGAAACTTTTCGCAGTAGTTTTTACACTTCTGCAGTCCCTAAAGCTATTTAATCTAAACTATTTTAAAAATGTTATACCCAGCGTATGTATAAAGCATTCATTGCGCAAACCTAATGCTTCAGATGAGCTTTAAAGAAGTGTTTATAAGGCTGATAAAACTTAGAAAATACCGATTCTAATGTAACGTCATGGGTATTCTTGCAGTAACGAAAGCATCTTTATCATTTCGATACATATACTAGTACTTTCATTATTTGAAAATTTTAAGAAAGAAAGAAAAGGCTTGCGAACGTTTAGGATTAGTGTGTGTACTTTCCTTTGAAACAAAAAAGGATAATAAAACATCACGAAAATGTAGAATTTTAACCAACTGGTTTTCGTGCAGAACACGTCAATAATATACATGATAAAATATCTGTAGTGACAGAAGGTATTTTTTGTAACTTGCAAGTTTGGAATAACATGTGATGTAGAAAAACATACAAGTGAACAAAATGCAGAAGATCGAAACTGTTGAAACACCGTGAATTAAGACCGACTTCGTTTGTATTTATGAAAAGCAAGTGTTTTGTTTAGCGCTATTTGAAAACCTTGTTTTTTGTTCGATTTGAAATTTCGCGCAAAGCTACACGAGGACTATCTGCTCTAGCCGTTCACAATTCAGTAGTGAAAGATTAGAGGGAAGGCGGTTAGTCATCACCACCCACTGTTAACTCTTGGGCTACTCTTTTACCAACGAATAATGGGATTGACCGTAACATATAACGCCCCCACGGCTGAAAGGGCTCGAGGATTCGAACTCGCAACCCTCAGATTTAGAGTTTCGAACCTATCGTAAAAATAAAGATACAAAAGTGATTTTTGTACAAATAGCATCGCCAATTTTGAAAGGGAATGAAATTTTTTCTAATTTATCGTGTGAAGCTTATTAAAGGCTGTGGATAGTGTTTAAAAAGGCCGAAAACTTCATATTTAACCGAATATAAGTTAGTGATGACAATGAGAAATTCAAGACAAAAGACTTATTTTGAAATTTAATTCAGAAAATAACATCATCAACTACAGTGCTACTTGTTTCGATGTAAATGTGAAATCAAAATAATAATTTACCTTTCATTATAACAAGGCTTTGTTTTGTTTTTATTAATTATTTTTGTATTATATGCTCTCATCGTTTGTGATAAAAAGTGTAAATGTAAATGTGCTAACTTTAACAATGCACGACCTATTTTTAATATTTTTATTAATTTGTGAATTAGGAGAGAATTTATGCATTTTAACAGTAAGAGTATCAAAAATTAGGAAAATAACAAAAATGTCGATTAACGATGTAATATTTGTATTTTGACAAAATAAGTGATGACTTTAGATCGATATACTGGCGCGGTTTTTTCTCCAGTAAAAACTGCAGACACTGAAGACTTCATTTATTTATTTTACTACCTACATCTCTAAACCCGTTACCCAGAGTTACTGCTCTTAATATAATCTGGTATGCATGTTTGAAGAAGTATTAATGTAATAGTAACCGATTTGTCTTTTTTATCAATTGATTTTTATGATGTTGAAAACTATGTTTTGAACGTTATAACCTTACTTCGAATGTATTTCAGACTGTCATGCCCAAGCTCAGTGATAAACATACAACAAAAAAATATCGTGTTGTTCAGAGGATTTTTCAGACAACAAGTAATTTTTATGGCCTTGCTGAAAAGAAACATAAGTGTGTGAAGCTCTGACTAATAACTACCAAGGCATATTCTTCGTTGAAAATGAGTGAAAATACAGGACATATCATGGCATTTGTATATATATTACCCCTTCCCTCATCTCGAGCGTTAATACTCTTTATCAACAATGCACAGTTACAAACGTTATTCCAATATGAAAATAAAGACTGCTTAAAATAAACACAGATGTTTTACGTTACGGTTTTGATGTGTTTAAAATGTGTTTCCTCTGCAAAAGGTAGCACCGAAAACCATACTTTATTGGTATTCACAAAAGTAATATTTAAAGTGGCCAAATCGTTTGAAAAGAAATAGAAAAGGATATGGTAAGCATTTCGTAACTGTAATTAGTAGCACTGAAATGTGACAGACGTGGCAGGTGGTTTGGTTAGTCAGAACAATTCTTCAAAGTAAATATCTATCATTACAACTTTTTCTAAAATTCTGTTGTAACTGAAGTATATAGATTACAACTATTATAAATTTGCCAGAGTGTTTAAGCTTTTATAACTTGAGAGAAAATTTGAGCTGCTATTTAATGTGCTATAATAATACTCAGTTTTTGTCTGTCCCGATAATGCATGCGTTCATTCAATGCAAAAAGCAAATGTAAATACACCTCAGTAAACATTTTATACAGCATCATATTTAAAGCTGTTCAAAATTTTTAAAGAAGGTCGTAAAATACCATTGTAAGTTTATCTTCGGTAATGTTTAGTCCTAAGTAAACTGAAGCATAAAACGTACAGAAACAATAATCTTCATAAAGGGTTAACTAATGTTAGGCCTGAAACAAGTAGACGTAAGAATGTCGGTATCTATAATTATAATTATTTTGTATTATTGTAATAAAGATATTAATTCATACATTAAAATTTAAATCCAAGTGTATTATCATTGCTAGGCAAAACTTGACTGATTTTACGACATACATTTTTCCTGACAATTATTACCATCCACTTTTACTGTTATTTATTTTATCCTAAATTGTGAACTAAGAAGAAAAGGTGGTTTAGAATAATAAATGCTTGACTTCCTTTCTCCCAGGGGTGAATACATTTTTGGATGAGCGTTAATGACCTTTGTCCAAAAAATAGTCAATAACGTTATTATTTCATAATTCAAAAGGTAAACATGAGTAATACTGTATATTTTAACTTTTCCTTATACATGTAAATGTATATTATCGAATACTTGCATTTTACACAACAAAACTACGCAGCATAGGAAACATCAGAATAATTTGTTGCTTTTCTTTTTGGTGAGGGTAAATTATTCTATTTCGAATCCTAATGTATTACACGTACAAATGTTTTATCACATTTTGAATGTTGTATTTATATGTGTGTTGCTTTACTTTTATTAGTTGATTCATACTTTGTCTTTTTAATTATATTATAAAGTTATTCTTCGAACAATATTACATTTCTTGTGTTAATTTAGGGGTTTGTATTGGTTTCAAAACATTTAAAGTATGGATTTGATAATATTTTTATTATTCGAAATATCACAATATCCTACTCAATCAGCTTTATAATCTATCAGTAAATTATTTTATCTGGCTACCGCTGAAAATATTTTTTTTTTAATTTGTTTTTATACCTCTCATTACCAATGAAGTCTAAATTTTGTATCACCATATTTTATTTATTTATCGTTTTAGTCCAAGGAAGGTAACAAAAAATAGTAAAATTTGTTGTAAACAAATTCAATTATCTATGTAAAATTTATAGGCGACACAAACAGTAATTAGTGTCATTAATTAATAATAATACTATTTTCGTGTTTTTTTTTCAGTGACTAATAGATATAACTTTGAAACTAACAGTGTCCTGGTGTAAATAGTTCGCAAATACATACTGAAAAAGCCGATATAACGAATTCATCTGTATTTTTAAAGACAACGTTCCTATGAAATGCTGGAGGTCGCAGTGGAATCATGAAGTAAGAATGACTACTGCAAAAAATAAAGAAAAATAAATTTATATTTAATACTATCTGGTAAGGGCCTGACATGGGCCGGCTGTAGAGGCGCTTGACTCACAATTTGCAGGTTGAATCCTGTTTACATGTTCGTCCTTTCAGCTAGTGATGTGTTATAATATTACGGTCGATTCTACTTTTTATTGGCAAAACAGTAGTAGTTGTGGTGATGATGACGAGTTGCCTTCATTATTGTATGTCATTTGAAAATTATGGGGAGGTATTGCAGATAACCCTCGAGTAACTTCTTGCGAAATTCCAAAACAAATTAAAAAAACTTATTTTATAAAACAAATAAAAACAATAGTCATCTAACATTTAAGTAAGTGGAAAGTAACACACCTCAGGGACATTTACACATCAGTAAAATATTGGATGAAATTAAATAAATATCATTGAAACTTTACTTGTCCTTAGAAATATACATAAAAAAAATTAGATACTTGCAACTGCGAAATGTTACTCCAGCTCAGATTGTCATAGTTAACTGCTTTATACCACCGGACAGAATGACAATGTCATCAGAAATACAACATTATTAGCTTCTAAATTATTGACACTACTGATATTAAATAATGAACAATAAGATACGGAACAAAAGTTAAAATTCAGACCAAAATAATCTGATTTAAATCCTTCTTCCACAAATCTGTAACAGTAGTAACTAGGGTATGTTGAAAGATCTCTCTGTTCTAATATGTAGAGAACTTTATGCTGATACAAACAAATCTATAACTATATATAAGATTGTTATTTTAAACAGGGGAGACATTGCTTTAAAAAAAACCCACAGAGAAAATCATAGGTAACTTAAAGTGAAAATGCAATCAGAAAAATGTAAGCAAACAAGTTTAAGGCTCGAGGCACAGCGTTGACAATATTTCCTGAAGATACAAATATAATTTTGACTTTCTTAAACATAACAGATTTTAGACATGGAGTCACAATAGAGATTTGTAGCTTAAGGATCATATTACAAATTTTGAATGAACAATTTGTAATAATTTAGTTTCTTTAAATTTTATGTTTTTCATGGACATAAATCTGTATAAGAACAACAGTTTTCTATTTGAAAGAGTTTAATTTAATAAAATACGTAGATCGGTTTCATGCAGATTTGATTACTGTAACTCTTGATAATATTGTCACAGTGACATAACTGATAGTGATACAGTGTTATGTAAATGTCGTGTAAATATTTTGTAAGCGACAACATGTCGTGTTGTGTTTAAATTTTTATTTCTATTATTCATTTTTCCATATTTATATTATTGTTTCGAAGTTTAAACTAATATGTTGTTATTCATTTAGGGTAACATTTAGAATTTTCTTGAATTAAGTAGACCAATCATATGTTTGTAAATGAAGTGCTGGTGACTTCGTGTCTAGACGTGTAGTCTCGTGCAAGAACGGACATGCGCGGATTGCTCTGGAGATCTGTAGAAATTTCGCGGTCTTTCGAGGAGTTTAGGCCTACAATATATAAACAGACGAAGATGAGAGAGATTCAGTCATCAGTTTTTATTCGAAGAAAAGAAAGGAGAGTTAGACATTAGTTTTATTTCAAAAGAAGAGAGTCAGTTATTTGAGAAAGATTAAGTGTTTGCTGTGATTATTCGACTTGGATTTGTGACTGAAGTTAGATCTACGGAAGCTGTGATTTTATTTCGTCAATCTCTACAATTCATCTGAATTACTGCTTGTGCTGAGAGTCGGCGAATTTATTGAACTGTGAACCGTTTCTGAACTTCTTCATTTAAGCTTCGGAATTTCTTCGTGGGACCAAATTCACACCCTAGACCGGAATTTGAGACTTTCATTTTAGATCATTATATTAGATACAGGCCAGTACCATTTTGTATTGTGATTAATTTTGAAGTTTGAAACTAGTATTATTTTGTTTTGTAATTAATTTCGAATGTCGTAACTTAATATCTGTCACTGTTATTATATAATTTATGTTATATCTGTTATATTTGTTAATAGTTTAGTGTAATAAATTATACAAGCTGTTATCTGCGTTTTTCTGTTGCGTTTAGTCTACGAAGAACATAAAACATAAAAAATACGTAACATACAGCATGTATAATAACTAACATTCACGGTGATCAGCATACTACATGTTATATATCCCTGTAAAATATGTATATATCTATTATTTTTATACCCTAAAACCATATGGGGTTTCATACTTTTTTATGTTGTGAAGCAATATATATATATATATATATACGAGCCATATAGATTTTTAAGTTGTATAGATGCATGCACATATATTCAGAGCAGTATAAGACAATGTGTCACAATATAATAGGATATCTATACAAAAACGCGCTTTTAATGGTTTTATAGCTGTCATGTTTTCCTCTCTCTTCTACTCTCTACCGGTCATACTAAGGCTGGTCAGGGTTTTTCTCCACCTGACTAGATTTCCTCTCAAGTAGCATTCTGGACTCTGAACAAGATCGGAAACGTGTTTATTAACAATTGCATAATCATATAATGTCACATAAATTAATTATTTTAGCCATATTTTAGCCTAATAGAACATTTTAAACATATTAGCCCAGGATAACTGATAAGAAAGTAAACATTGTATGTAGAGCAGTGTTATATAATGTTATCCTTTATTTTTTAAGTTACCCAGTGGCACAGCGGTATGTCTACGTTATTAAAATCATTTGACTTAGAAGTCTATCTCGGCCCGGCATGGGTAGGTGGTCAAAATATTTGTTTTGCAATTCGAAGGTCGCGGGTTCGAATTCTCGTTACACCAAACATGCTCGCTCTTTCAGCCGTTGGGGCGTTATAATGTTATGGACAATCCCACTATTTGTTCGTAAAAGAGTAGCTCAAGAGTTGGCAGTGATTGGTGATGACTAGCTGCTTCCCTCTAATCTCTCACTGCTAAATTAGGGACGGCTAACGCAGATAGCAATCGTGTAGCTTTGCGTGAAATTCAAAACAAAAACAAAAGTAAGTCTATCTTTCGAAAATAATGTATTCTTCAATTTAATAGGCACAATTCCTGAAGTTGCCATTAGTAATGGAAGAGTAAACATGAAAATGTGTTCCAATTTATTCTCAAACAAGAGACTT
Source organism: Carcinoscorpius rotundicauda (assembly GCA_011833715.1). Lineage (NCBI taxonomy): Eukaryota > Metazoa > Arthropoda > Merostomata > Xiphosura > Limulidae > Carcinoscorpius > Carcinoscorpius rotundicauda. Next base: position 28,965,468 of record CM022392.1, read on the forward strand.
CATGAACACAAGCTTAAAATGTCAAGTAAATAATGTTATCTTAAAATCAGATCAATATATTTTACATGTGTTTCAAATTGAATCAACTTCGTGATCCGAAAGTAATGTTTCATAAGCTTCTTTGACACATAAACTGGTGTTTCGAAAAATCGTATTTTTTGTGTGTGTGTGCGTGCAAAATTGAATCTTGAAGAATTTTTTAAAAAAAAAGTGAATAAGATAAAAAAACTGACTTTGTAAAATTGAACAAAATATTTTTGTATATGAAAACTGAATGGAGAGAAATAAATCCATTTCCTCATGATGTGGTACTGAGGTGTATGATAATACATAGTGGCGATGGATATATTCTCTGAAATGAAATGTTATTGAATCTCAATCCAGAAAAGTTCGTGCTTGTAATATTCTATCTTTATAAGTATACAGAAGAAGAATAATAACTCGTTTGTTCAGCGGTATATGATATGTTTGAATGAAATTTCCCCTTGAAATGATTTAAACATAATCAGCATTACTTGTAACAAATTTGAGCAGAAAAAACTAATAAATGGGTAATTTATTTAGAAACATAAGACTCCACAGTACTACTTTACACTTTTCACTAAAATTTACATCTGTAGCTCCATTAGTGCCGTTTTTTTTAACGAAGATCTAGCAGTTATTGAAATCGTATAAACGGGAATAAATTTGAATCGTGAAATACGGAAATATATTATAGTACACTATTCCTTACATGTAGTGGAACGGTGTATCAAGTAGGGCTAAACGCAACAAAATTGACAATCTATATTTTGAAAATGATAAATCAATAATGAGACAAGAATAATCGATATTTTTTATTTCAGTCGAAAGCTGTGAGAAGTTACTATAAAGGGTGTGTTTTTTTACTCAATAGTGTCTGTTTATCAACTTTTAATTTTTTCATGTTCATTCGAAAATGTAGAAAACAAATTATGTTTTTCTTAACTCGTGCAGTAGTTGCTGATAATGAATATATATATATATATACTGATACTAAATTTAAAAGAGAAGTTCTCAAAATGCAAACAGAACATTTCTAAGTGTTAAAGAAAAGGTAAAATCAATTGTAATTTTGAAAAACAGAATAACAGATATACCTATTTTTGAGTAACTGAGAAATCTGTGTTGTGTAATAAATTAATTTTAAATCTCAACTTCAACATTATCTCATTTCTTCACGTTTTTCTTGATTAAGTGTGCTCCACTCATTAGCAAATATTCACATAAAAACACTTGTTTATAAGGGATACTTGTATATAAATCTACATATATATGTATGAATAATTATACATATTTCCGTGGAAATTCACGGAACAAGTACAACCATCACACCACCTCATAGTGTACCGTAACCTCAAGGTTCATATCTAGCTAAAATGAATAAATTTTGAGAAACTAAGTTACACCAATGAAGAGGGAAAAAAGCGTAGTTAAGGAAAGTCACACGTCGGTAACTTCGTTTGTGAGCCGATAGAAAATAACACCATACATGAAAAGAATTAGCGAAGTATTCATGTAATTATTATTGATAACGTCATTTACATAATAACTTAATATGTATAGAGAAACGTCAGTGCGTTTTGGTAACACTACTTCCCAACAATGGCTTTTACGTTACGTTTCTTAGCAATATTATACCAATATTCACCACACTTCTAAGGTTTTAGCGCATCCCTTCCCTCTTCCTCACAGCCCCTATACATCACATCGTCACTAAAATCGTAATGAGCAGACAGTTATCAAACTATTCTATCAAGTTAAAGGCATATTGGTTTTTATGACTTCTCGTATTTCGAGAAAACGAGTGTGACGTAACGTGACACACACTAGCTTTTATGCAGTTTAGATATATTTAGTGATGAAGGAATATGAAATCTTTATCACAGTAATGTCGGCTTACCTTTCCTTTTTTAGTTGTGGTTGGAATGAATCTACGTCTGTGATGCTTAACTCCATAGCATAAATGAAACAAATACTCGTTAGAATGAGCCATCGGCCAAATGATGTAGAACATTTCTCTTTAAGATTGTCATAGCTCTGCTTAATTTCAATATACCATTAAATCCTATCATATTTGAAAACCATTAGATTACTGATATTATTCTCGTAATTAATATACTATTCACGTAATGCTTAGATTAGAGATAACAGATGTAAGTTTCCAATTATCATATGCTTAATAATGATAGGCATTATTTCTTATATAGTTACGAATTGGCTACACGTATGAGACAATTTACTTTATCATGCATATTATATCAGGAACTGCGAAATTTGAAGCCCTGCTATAGTTTTATATTTGTTAGCCATTTCTCTTCAATACAAAGTAAACAAGAAGATATAAAATATGTAGGCCAGGACTGCACTTTACAAATTGTTAGAATAAATGTAGGAAAATAGAGTGAAACGATAAAAATAGTTAGTTAGTATGAACTTTATATCTGGTCCCGTCGGATTTATTTTATTTGACACTGTGTTTAACTATTTAAGACTTTAGCTATTAATCATTCTGATACTGGTGTAACAAAATAGGTTTAAACAAATCCCTTGAACAAGTTGGTGAGAAGACTGCACATCAATCTGATGTCAGAACCCTTTTTACTCGTAAATTCTTAAGACTACAGAATATGCACTACATGCTTATGAACATGATAAAATAAACAATTCCAAGAATGTTTGAGTTTAAAAAAAAAACTTTCGGAAGTTCTATGTGACTACAATATACAGCCTAGAATAATCATATTCGTTATATGTTTTAGAAGAACTTTATGTAGAACGGATTGTATTAGAATTAATATTCTTTTGAACTGCTTCTGGCTGTAATGTAAGCTTGGACTGTTTTGATCTTATCACATAGATTGAAACGTCGTTCTTTTTCTCGATTTTAGGCGAGGCAAATTAGTTCAAACAACAAATTCTGCACTAATTAATGCCTTAAATTAGGAACATTTTATGAAAAGAACTAAAGAAGTGTTGGTTATTGAATTGAAAATACTCAAAGGACATATTTTCATAAATTAAATCTCTGCTTCTTTTTGTGGTATGGTATTCTATCAATCTTTTTATATTGAACTTGTACGACAGACGTGTTATACGACTACGTTTCACACAAAGACATCTGTAATCTAGAGCTTCTGACTAGGAGGACGACAGATTATTAGCATCCGTTTTCAACATATCTATTATGAGCTGAAGAGGGATACACATTAATACAATTATAATATTCATACAACTGAATGTTTAGTACGTATATTCATCTGTATTATTATGGCTTGAACCTAAGATTTCTAGATCCGCAGACAGGAATTCTAATTTCTAGGCCACGCACGGTCAGTGAAAAAGGTTATTTCACATTTGAAATTTTAAATATTGACATATTCTGAAGAAAATACCGAAGTATTAAAGGTAGTAAAATTATTTATGGAATATGCCTTAGTGAGAAGAAAAATTAAATATGGAAAATCAGAAATTAAAAGTTTTTGAACTTAGTTTAATGACATCCGATTGTAGACAGATCAGTAGAACAAACAAAGTAATAACAATAATCTCTTTCTCTCTCTTTTCTGGCGGGTATACAATTCGTTTATTGTGTTATTTGCTTTTTTGGTTTTTGTTCGTTGTCAAGCAAAAAGTTCCCAATTGGGTATCTCTGCTGTGCCCACAACGGGTATCAAAACCGAATTTTAAGCATTATAAGTTTTCTCACTTGCCGCTGAGCTGTGGGAGAAGGCTTTTTTGTTGAATTTTGTGCAAACACACTTGAGAACTATCCGTGCTGGCTCTCCCTGATCTCTAACAGACTAAAGGAAAGGCAACTAGTCAACACCACCTACCGACAGTTCTTGAGTTACTATTTGCTAACGAATAATGGGATTGACTGCAACATTATATAACGCTTTTACAGCTGATTGGACAAGTATGATCAGTGGCGGAAATGGATCTCGCGACCTGTATATTGCAGGTTGGATCCTCTTTCCACGAGGACTAATGAAAAAGTAACTTAACAGAATAGAAGATGTTTAATCAACTCTGGTACTGCAAAAAAGATAATTGTTTAGTATTCGAATTTCGCGCAAAGTTACAATAGGGCCATGTGTGCTAGCTGTCCATAATTTAGAAGTGGGAAGGCAGCTAGTCATCAGGGTCATCTCTTGCCAACTATTGGGCTACATTTTAAACAAAGAATAGTGGGATTAACCCTCACTTTAAAACGCCTCGACGGAAAAAAGGACGCTCATGTTTGGCATGACGGAGATTCATACATGCGGCTCTAAGATTGCGAGCCAAATGCATTAATGATCTAGCTATGCCGGATAAAAATGAACATTCTAAAATTTACAATATTAGACTCATTGAGTATAATATAATAAACTTCAGCAATTCAAACATGTCTAATACTAATTTGGAGTTTGACATTTTTTTCATTAAAAAGTGCTCGATGAACGAAAAATATAAGATATATACAGAAATATTTAACTCTAACTAAAAATACATCACACGATTTTTTTTAGTTCAGTAAAATTTTTATACCAAATCTTTCTTTTTTATGAAAAACGTTGATTTGAAAGTTTTCTTTCTTCTCACTACCGTATCTTTAGTCTAGTAAAAAAAAGTTTATTATACATATGTCAACGATGATAGTACTTAAGAAAACAAAGTCACACTTTTAGACTTGCTTAAGAGTTAGATAGGGTGAATAAAAAGTGAAAGGAATCTGAATGACATTTAACATTTACAAAGCCTTGAACACTTAGTTGTTTTGATAAAATGAGCGAGCATGCAGATAAAAATTGAATGACACCCTGATTAGAGATAGTAAACAAGAAGTGAATTGAAATTCAGAACACACGTCGTAAGGTGAATTTATACATTTCTTAGTTCTGCATTTTTCTTACCTCCGCTGAAAAGTGTGTAACTTAATGAAGAAAAGATAGCAACTACGAATGATATAGAGGCTTCACGTATTTATTTCTTCGTTTCCCTACTTCCTCTACACAACTCATCATTATTATTGTTTGACAGAGCAGACTAAGCTATGTTCGTTTTTACATGTGATATTTTAAATGATTTTACAGCCACTTAAATATCGATTTCAAGACATACTTGTCAATCAGAAAAAATCATAACTTAGGATTAACCAACATGTTTAAAGATTTATAAATTAAAATATGTTTAATTCTAGTGTACGTTAGCAACCATGTTGAACTTTCCTTATCATTTTATATGCAAAAACGGCTCGTTTGGGTTGAGAAAATATTTTAAATAGAAGATCAAACAATGTTGCGACACTCAGTTACACGACTCCTTCCAACATTGTGGTAATCTTCTGGTCAGTTACCTCTTTCTTTGTAAACCTGACGATGACCGAAGAAAGTCGAAACGTTGTTCGCTCTTCTATTTAAAATATTTTTTCAACCCAAACGAGCCGTTTTTGCATATAAAATTCTCAACAAGTGGGTTTCTCGACATCACTGATTCCTTATCATTGTACTTATATTCCTTATCATGGCATGTTAACATGCTAACATGCCATGCAATTCTTACAGTTATATTATACTTTGTTTTACTCTAAAAACGTTGTAGAAAGGAGGGTATTCAATTTCGTGGTGACATAGAGATGTCAAAGTTCAAACAGCTACGCACGTCGTTTGATATCTACTCTTTTCTGCCGACGCAAGTTTCGTATACCACACAAAGCATGTATCTGATTTAATGGAGAAAATATTAGGTTGTATTCATGATAGAATGTTTACTGTGGTTTAGATTCGTTGGCAAAAAAAAAAATCCATGTCACATAGTTACTAATAACATCAAACGATAGCAGAAGAATGCACAAGAACGCCAGGCAACGTTATAACCGGAACACAGAAGTAATGTGGCTCAAGATGTTAGTGGTATTTTTGATGTATGTTTTGTTGTTATTTTAGTTTCTTCTCTTTCCTGCTGCTTTGGTTTCTCAAACTGATGAGCTATGTTTTAACAGTTAAAAATATGATATTTTATTTATATACAATGTATTTTTTTTCTGGTTAAGTTTAGAAACTGTAGAATGAATTCATTCAAACATCGGTCTGTGGTGAAGCACAAAATGACTAAATGGATTATCTTTGCTCTGTCTATCATGGGTATTCAAACCAAATTTTTATATCATAAACATGTTGGATTACCACTAAATCTACGAAGTGAGGAGGTTTCACACATAGAAAATTAATGTTATGTGTTAATGGAGACTCAAGTTCTATGGATTCGAATGCATAAATTTAGTTCTCTATCTCTATTAATTTAATTTATAACAGTATGAGTCGGATTAAAGAATAAAAAGTTACCGTAACTTGACTTTTAATAACTAAGAGAACCTTAACATTTTGTTGAAAAGGTATTTTTAATTTTACTCAACAGTACCCTTATCATTTCATTAACAAGAATTACCTTAGAGAATTAACACATTAATTTAAGTAAATGTGCACTCTAAATATATCGTTACTCAGTATGCATAAATAAAATGAACACCCTTTGAAATACAATTAAAAGATGAATATCTCAGTAACGTTCTTAGTGGCTGCAGACATTCATTGAAAATTTAGACAATCAATGTGTCGTATCTATACTTTACGCGCTGAAGTTTTAATGTTTTAAAACCTTTCTTAGTGGTTGTACGCTTCTTTTGACAATTTAGACAATCAATTTGTCGTACCAATATTTTTCACACTGTTAGTAAGATTGAGGCTAGTCACATGTCTTCCCTTAATAATGTTATAATACAGGTAGTCATTATTAAAACTGACAGCTTCACTCATGCACTTTATATGCACTCGATGTGTAACGAGTGATACACACGGGTCGCGGCCCGTTTTCATAAAAATGCACTCCATATTCTGACGTCGTAGGTGTGTTATAAGAGTTTTGTTAAAATCACAGTATCCCATGAGAATAGCCAAAGATCTTAAGTGGGAACGGTGAATTTCCTTAACATTCCACTAGTTGATCAGTTTAAAGTTGGAGAGGGCTAGCACAAATATTCGTTGTGTTATTTTATGTTAATTTCAGAATAAATCATTTATATTGATCATTGTTCCTTATCATCATTTCTCAGATGTTGTTACTTTTGTGTGTCCCGTGTGCTGTAATTGCGAATATAGAAATAATTAACACCTATGTTAGGAATGCCTCTTTTGAAATGTAATTAACAATTAATAATTTTAATACTTTTATCTTAAATGTTTTATAAACACTAAAGGAAAAATCAGAAACACAAGATAACTTACGGATTAATCACATGTGGTTAGATTTACTATTGGAATAAATCACCATCAAATGGCGATGTAGATTTTATCATATATAAGAATAAAAAATGTGTCTTTGTTTGTATGTGACGGCAAATACCCAAGAAGAAAGAACCTCGAAAACTGAAAATTTTCTCTCATACTTATGATACTCTCAGGGTATGCACGTGGGTATTATTACTTTTCCATGTGTCTACACGCATGCGAGTGTGTGTCTATCTTTTAACGAAACAAGATAGCGAGAAAAAAACATACGAAAGAAGTGTGACTGCCATAACTTCAAGTAGAAAGCACCTAAAAACCTCAAAGTTTGCAGCCATACTAAGTGAAACCAGACAGTTCGCTTTTGTATATTAACACCTATCGTATTCACGTGGGTGCGCGTGTTCATCTTTTTGATAAGTCAGGCTAGCGAAAAACTACATAAGAAAGAAATGGTCCCTTATGTAACGACTGCTAACATGTAGAAAAGCCAGTGTTTTGGGAACAATGTCTCCAAGCAATGACGTTTATGTCATATTGCTTAGCATCAAAATCATAAACTTATGTTCTTCTTAGTGTATGTCCTGAAAGTGTACAATGAAATGTATAAACTACATAATTTTTAAAAGTTTATTTCTTAATTCACCGTTTTCATTCATTAAGTTAAGAAACGATTTAAATTTAAAATTGGATTGATATTTTTACTTGCACAATAAATTTTATGTACTTGGCTCTAGGTTAGGTTATCTCTCACTATATATTTACTTTAAGCTTATTTGTTATTTTTAAAAATAAAACCAACATTCGATACACTTACAAGGTTTCACGGAAACCCCTTTACGGCCCTATTGCACCTTGTTACTAAAATCTTAAAAGGCATGGACTAAACAATCTGTTATATTTGGATAATGATCCCTCTTATTTCGGTAAATAAAGTGTAACGTGATGCGACACACAAAATAACTTTTATTTAGGCTGTATAACATGACATAAAGTGTCATCTATAATTATGTATAAAAAATTGTTACTATCGTATTTTTGCGACTTTTTATGTTTCTTGAAAATAGAAATGTGATAAAATATTTTTCACTCTTCATCTATGTTAAACTAGGTTCAGAAAATACAAACTGACAATAATCATGTAGCATATATCTACCTAATAAACTGAGTGAAATCGGGTACTTTTGGTAGTACAATAATAAAAGAGATTGTGTGTGTGTGTGAACACCATAGTTCCAAGAGAAAAGAGTTCATAAACTTAGAAATTTGCACGCACACTAAGGCAATTTTGGAATATGCGTTTAGGTATTAGTTTTTAGATTTGACTTTTGCTCCGACAGGCCATAAGCCCCATTATTCTGAAGGTCTAGAGAAAAGTTTGTTTTTTTTCTAATTCTCACCATCTGAATTAAGAACGTGAGGAGTTATTTGCCAAATACTTCTATTCAACACAAACATGGGAAGAAAAATACAAATCTGAAAACTAATTAATGTTGAAATGAACTGAGTTTAGGAAATGACAAAAGACAACGGGAATAAAAGTGTGAATCAGAGAATGTTGGAGTATTTGAAGAATGAAAATAATTCAAATAAAAACACGGGAAGAAAAACAAAAAGTCGAATCTGAAGAGTTAATTGAAATTATTTAATTTAAAAAAGAGTTAAATTTAATTACGTTTGGAAAATGGCAATAAATAAATCAGTTGAAGAACTGTCGTATTGGGGTACACATATGAGGTATTTAAGATAATAAAGACTGTGACTGGTACATTGAGACCTCGGTAAATTATGAAAGGATCATAGAATTCCGCAGAAGAGCATAGGTGTTTTATATTAATTATTGATAGTTATTACCCAATTTTCATAAGATGAATATTTATATGTGTTTATAAGATCAAAAATTTCCATATGTTTGAGCTCTTTACATTGTTGATTTATTCTTATAACTTCTTCCATTATTTTATTTATCTGAGTGAATAGTTAGCAACATATGGCTAGCCTTCTTTGGCTGACACACATAGGTGATTATTTTTAATTTAGTAACAAGTGGTGCTATATTGACCAAGACCAGATCAAATAATTTATGACCAATAGAGTTTTAAAACAGTATTGTTGTATGTTTTCATTATTGAGCTTGGAGCTTGTGAAATATGTAGTTATCTTAATTTACTGTTCGAAATAACTTAACCCATTCAATGCTCTACCGTATATACAGGACGTAATTGTTTGTTTTGAAGACCGCGGCTGTGCCTATGTGAAATCTCGTAAAGTACAGAAAAAAATAAAACATTCGCGTGTACACGTGATAACATTAGTAAATCCTCCCCCCAGAGGGGTATGACAGCTGACTTAAAACGCTAGAAAACTGGTTTCGTGCCCGTAGTTGGTAGAGTTCAGATAGCCCATGGTGTAGTTTTGTACTTATTTCTAAACAAACAAAGCACACAATGGTTTAAAGAAATGTAGATTGGAAACGTGCTATTTAATAATACATTTCTTGTTGTTTACCAGTTTTTTTAATGTTCTTGTTGGAAGAAAATAAGTCTTATTTACAATAATAGATCGTAAAACCATAGTGCATTAAGATACGAGCCCCGGCATAGCCTGGTGGTTAACGCACTCGACTCATAATCGAAGAGTCGCTGGTTTGAAACACATGACACACCAATTATGCTCGCCTTTTCATCCATGAAGGCATTATAAAGTAACGGTCAATCTCACTATTCTTTGGTAAAAGACATTAGTTCAAGAGTTAGAGGTGGATAATGATGACTAGCTGTCTTTCCTTTAGTCTTACACTGCTAAATTAAGGACGGCTGGCGCAGATAGTCCCCGTGTAGCTTGCACAAAATTCAAAAACAAACAAACAAGCATTAAGATACTACAGATAATCAAATGTCGTATTACCGTTACTATATAAAATCACCCAGTTTAACTTAACATCAGTATGTTATGAAATGGGTAACAAAATAAATGTTATTAATCATATAAATTATGAAAAAAATATTTTAAATTATGAAAATAGGTTTAATATAAAAAACTGTCCGAAAATAGGTTGTACTCATTTGTACTAAAATTTACTTATTTACTAAATATTTAAAAAGGAAAATCAACAATAATATAATTGCACTTTCGCTCAAACATGCTTGTCATTCTAGATTTTCTGTATTTCTTAAAAATCATATACAAATGAATTTGAAAACCATATGCTACGTACAAAACTTCGTTATAATTTAAACAACTCTAAAAACGAAAACAAAGAATGTGGCAGATCAAAACTAATCAAACCAGAACTAAACCAGTTAAGTCCACTTTTAATGATGATTTTAAAAAAATCCAAAACATTGTATCACGTATCTTGGGTATTGGATTTGGTTACTTATGATGTATTAATGAGCATTAATCAAAAGACGTGTCATATGAACATAGTTGACTCGTGACTTTACATATGCCTAATTACTCTTGTTATTTTCATATATTTGCATGAATGTGAAAGTTTATTTTAGCTTCTTATATGGCTACAAGTTCGTTTCTAAAAATAAAGTTTAGAAAAATTTCAGTACCCACGATGCATTGTTTTAATATAATAGGCAAAAAATGCAACGTTTTGAAACTTTTTTTGAAAACAATAGATTTGTACAACACTTCAGTCATTGGTGGTGACATCTGCTGTCCAAAACATTCTAGTTATTGGAGCAAAAGCAATATTTCTTTTACACTTCGGATCATTGCTCCTGTAGAGAAGAGTAATTCACACAGTGGAGGCCAGTGCCATGTAGTTGACAGTTTGGGAGAACTAGAATAACCTACGACATGGCATCAGTCAATAGAGACTTTTGAGAAGCACCTGGTGGTGATGGTTATAAAAGCTTCAAATCGATATTAGTTGTTCCATCTTCATTAGCCCTTATGGCAGGTTGGCTGTGAAATGCAGTTTTATAATGCTTAAATAAAAGTGTTTTAATTTAGTTTTAATGTAGTTGACGTTGAGGAATTATTTCTCTTTGATATTTACGTGAGAGAAGTAACGGAAATTGGTAACATTAATAAAATTATAATGAATTATCATGGATGCCCGAAGCATAGAATGAATAGCTAGTTAGCATAGTATCTAGACGAGTACCGGGTATTCTAAATCACTTGTTTTGCTAATTTAGTTGTAATTTCTTCTGTAACAAAATATTTTCTTAGAAATGTTTAAAGAAAAAACTAGAACTGGAAAAAATATCACATCGCAAAATTAAATTTCATAATTTTTTACAATATTTTAATGCTCAAATACTTGAAAATATATATATGTGTATGTTGAATTTGAATGTTACACATGAAATTTCTTACCGAGTAATGAAAATTAAAAGTTTAGGTGCACACGAAATTTAATGAAACACATAATTTAGACCAATATCTCAATGGGAGGCATAATAACATGTTGGTTATTATACACATTAAGAAGATCATTTTTCAATGTTGCGGAAAAAAATTGGTTTATGAATAAAGAACCAAACAGTTTCAGCAACAGGAACAAAATCACAATTGGCATATTAAGCATATGACTAGCTTTAGTAGCTCTTGAATTTATACGTTATTTGTGAAACGTGTCGTTGCAAACTTTGTTTAATTTTTAGATCATTATCTACATTTAACTTTAGAAAAGTAAAAATATATGTATATATGAAAAATAGGAAAAATAAACTTGATTTTTAAGGAATATAAATGTATCCATCGAATCAGCATAAAGTAGTGATTTATATACTTCTAATTATTTCTACAAAAGATGACATTTAGATTACTAGGCATGTATAAACTGTTGTTTAGTTTAGTCATAATAGATAGAACACATTCAAAAAGGAGTACAGAAAGAAAAACATAACATTCTAAAACACGAGGCTTAATTTTACATTTGTTAATTTACATTGTACTATAATCACAAACTGTAAAAAACATGATACAACCAGCATTTCTCATCCTTCCTTGTAAAATAGCAGTCATTAATTAAATATTTTTCTTTTGTTCGCTAGCAAGAAACATTGTAAAGCAAGGATCGTAAAACTTCCACAAATGGCTTCCGCGAAATTAGCATTTCCAAGAAGTGATAACCTTTTTTTAATCGTAATTGGATATTGATTATCTCGAGCAGGTTAATTAAAATATTTTAATTCAGTATTATATTTTAGCAGTGTAAGTAAGCAATACACTTAAAGAAAAAGACATTTTGATATGAACTGATGTATTATATATATATATATATATGTTATACGTAAATAAATAGGGCTCATTTCTCAACTATTTTTTGACTTATCTTTGCAATCAACAACCTATATCAACCCATCTGTAATTTTTGGGTTAAATAAAACTTAAACGTACACACATTGTATTTGTGCCAATATTTGATATTATTGAATTAAGAATGACTTTCAGATTTTTTAAATATTGCATTGCAAGAAAAGCTTCTTTCTTTTAAAGCCAGAAACGTTTACTTTGGCTATAGAGAAAGAGAGTGAAACACAATGTGCTCACGGCCAATGTAATTATATATTTTATTTATCAAAATTCACTCTACCGTAATGGCTCTACTCTAGCTTTAATTTATGTACTCCTTAAATAAATAAGTGTGATGTGTACAATTCTAGTACAGTTAATGTAGTTGCATACGAATTTTCCCACAATCTTTACGTTAACTTGTACGTAGACCAACACATAATGCATAAATTGTGCATCTTACTGTCTACATTTATTCCATTTTTTAGCGTTTTAAAACCATGTTTTCGGTTTAAAAAGAAGCAGTATATTTACATATAAATGGGTATATACGATGTGTTCACACCCATGTTCTTGGAATTCAAAAACACCAGGATTTCTTACTTACTCGAACGGAATATTTGTTACTGTAATTCTTATTTTTACTATTGAACTGATGTACGCCTGCGTTACATAAAATATGGAAAACGTGTTAGTGAAAACATTCTTTGTAAAACGTGTTTTCATTGTACCTGCAAATGTCATTTTACAAAACTTATATTTAATAGTATTGCTTATAGGAAATTACAGGAAATATAAGAAAAATGAAAGGCTTAAAATCTTGTTACCTCCAAGCAGAGATTGCAGTTTTTAGAAACTATGCAGGTAATTTGTTTCTTTGGTAAAGAAAGAAAATATGTGGCTACCAGTTGCCTGGTGTTTGCTTAGTTTCTGTTATACTTCTTTATAAAATATATAATTAAGATTTTTTTTCAAAAAGCTCAATGTCTATAAAGAATTTGTTTTGAAAAATGCTCAGTTATGTTTGAAATATATATATTTAAAGGTCAAAATACGTAGTAGTGATTTTTTTTTATAAAATATATCATACATTCTCAGTAATTTTTTTATTTGTAATTAGTTTTTTGTTTTTGAATTCCGCACAAAGCTACTAGAGGGCTATCTGCGCTTGTCGTTCCAAATTTAGTAGTATAAGGCTAGAGGGAAGCTAGTCATCACCACCCACTGCAAACTCTTGAGCTACTCTTTTACTACTGAATATTGTGATTGACCGTCACATTATAACGCTCCCACGGATGAAAAGGCGAGCATGTTTGGTGTAACGGTGATCTGAAACCGCGACCCTCAGATTACTAGTCGCACGCCTTAGCCCGCCTGGTCATTTTGGCCCACGATTAGTTTTTTAAAGTTATTATTAACAAAGTATCACGACAATGCAAGGTGACTTTTACAGGGAAAAATAATGATTAATAGCTCTTAATTTAAAATTAATGTGTAGATTTCTTCAGAGAAAGAGTGTTATAAAGTTCTGTGGTTTTAGAAAATCTATGGCTTTTATAGAAGATGTGTGATAACCTATTAATTAATATTTAACTATGAACGAAAAACATATATTAATATAAGAAATTTGTAGATGTATACGTCCACCATCGTTTCTAGAAGAAGCTCAAAGTTCGTAAAACATGCATGAACTGTTAAAGGCAGTTTGTGTATTAGTAACTCGTAAATCTGACTGACACTTTTATGGTGCTGACAAAGAACACATTAGCTATAAAATGCCCTGTGAACATATTTTTCCATTATGGTGAAAATAATAATTTCCATGTAATAAAGATAACTTTTAGGTTAAAAAAACAACAACTTTATATTAAATCTTTTTTGTTTTAAATTTCTATTATAACGACACAGTAATTCTTTGATAGATTGTTTAAACAGAGTATTCATGATGAAATTTTGTAGAATTGACGGCAACTGCGTCTTATGGAGACACAAGTGTAGAGGACGACGTGACTTAAAGATACGAGGTTTGTTCAAAAAATACGTGGACTGTTTGAATTGCGCGGCTCCAGTTGGTTCCAGGAAATCCGCTTGGTGTCGCTAGGTTTGCACAGATCAACTGATTACGACGCGACTACAGATATCTTCATTTATGTATTAGCTACCGGGTTTTAAGTGAAGTGCGATTTTTTCGTTTGGCGGGTTTCAGAATGAATGACCTGAAGGAGCAACGACTTGCTGTGAAATTTTGTGTTAAACGTGGAAAATCTGCGACTGAAACTTTTGCTATGCTTAACACGGCTTACGTGATGTTGCCTTGAAGCGTACGGCATATTTCAAGTGGCATGAACGTTTTAAGGATAGTCGACAGTCCATTGAAGGTGATGAGCGTCCTGGACGTCCTTCCACGTCAACTGACGACCCACACGTCGACAAAATCAACACCCTGGTGCGGGTAAATCGACGTCTGACTCTCAGGGAGCTTGCTGAAGAGTGTGGCATATCAGTTGGATCTTGTTACGAGATTTTGACCGAAAAATTGAAGATGCACCGCGTTGCTGCGAAATTTGTGCCTCAGAACTCGTGAGATTTTGGCCAAACACTCGATTACTGTTCTTCCCCACCCCTACTCACCTGACCTTGCTCTTTGCGATTTTTTCTTGTTCCCGAAACTCAAAAGACCCTCGAAGGAAAGAAGATTTGAGACGATTTCCGAGATTAAGGCAAATGCGACGAAGGAGCTGAAGGACATTACAAAAGAAGCGTACCAGGACTGTTTCAATAAGTGGAAACACCGTTGGGATAAGTGTGTGTGTTGGGGAGGAGAGTACTTTGAAGGGGTCCCAGACTTGTAACTTCTAAATAAAGTACATTTAGTTTTATGACGTCAGTCCGCGTATTTTTTGAACAGCCCTCGTAAAAGGCGGAAGACGTTTCGAAAGTCTTCCACCTTTCGTCTTCAAGTGAGTGTGTGTTAAAACGAAAAACGCAAACGAACTTGGCAGGGGTTAAGTTTCGAGAGAGAGAAGTCTAAAGAATTCTCTCTCCAACAGGGGTGGTCAGGAACGTTTACATGGAAGTTTGCCTTTATTTTATTTCAAGTTATTTTAGGTAAAGAAGTGAGGTGAGGGATATGAAAAAGACGCACGAGAAGGGAGACCTGGACAAGGGTAGCATAAGGGAAGTAAGCTTCGCAAGAGCCCGTGGTCAGAATAACCGGACGGCTGGCAATTACTAAACATTGACTTAAAACTGACGTAAACGGCTCCTTTCAGGACCAGGCAAGAATATTGTCAGTGTGTGTAAACGCAAACAAACGTGGCAGAATTTAGTTTAGAAAGAGAGAAATCTGAAGAATTCTCTCTTCAAGTGGGGTGATCGGGTGGTTCCTCTTCGTTCCCCTACGTGAAAAATTATTGAAATTTACATGTTTCTTTTTTCTTTAATTTATTTTCTCTTTATTTAGGTGAAGAAGTGAGGTGAAGTATGTGATAGTATCACGAAAGAAGGGAAGACCAGACGAGGGCGGCATAAGCGAAGTGAGCTAGACTCTGGCTCATGGTCAAAATACCCTGCCAGCTGGCGAGTTGATTTAGAACTAACTACACCTGACCAAAACGGCTATTTTCAGAACCAGGCAAGAATGTTGCCTTGGCTGTGATCCACAGATTCAATGGCAGAGTTATAGCTGTGGGGGAAAACGGAAATACCCCGAGAAAACCCATTTTCACGGCCTTGGCGCCGAAAAATCTACCCAGATCGTGCCGGGAAGTAGCTGGGAAGAAACACAAGAATAAAGAGAAAAAGTGATGGATTATGGCAGTGGTATACATGTGGCTGGATGTTAGGTGAGTAGGAAACTGCTAGCTGCGGTCTTGTAGATCAGATAGGAACTTCGTTTTGAACTAGTGTTCACACCTGAAGCCTATCGGAGATGGTAAAAAACGTGGTCTTGGTGGTGAAACAACTGGCTGTTCTTCTTCGGTGGGTTGTTCTTCGCTGGTTTGGGATGCATTGTTTCTTCTTGTAAATTTGGTTTGTGTTTTCTGAGTGATGGTAGTCTGTTTTTCTGTTTGAGCTGACGCGTCGATAGTTGTCTTGTTAATGGTCTGAGTTTGGCCGGTAGTTGAATTCCGTGAAACTGGAATTGAAGTCTGACATGATCTGTCACTTTTCTTCCTTGGATTGCTAAATCTTGGCGTGTTGTTACCAATAGGAGTTGTCGTCTTCTTGATCGAGTTTTCTGTATCTGCTTTCGTGTTCTTTCTAGCTGGTTCTGGACTCGGCGGTATTTCCGTAGTTTTTTGTTGGAAGTTGTCTGTTCGTCTTCTATACTGTCTGGGTACTTTGTTTGACCACGAGTGGACAGGTTTGGCGATGCGGGCGTTCGGCTCTAAAGTGAAATATATGGTAGTAACATCCGTCACGTAAAATACAGTCAGCACTTTACTTTGACATTGTGATATCTTTATAAAATGCGTAGGTAGTTTAATGTTTCTGGAAAACATTCGATGTACAGCATGTACCTTGGCCTGGATTTGAGATTCAGCTTGTGTTTAGGTGATAGCGGTCCCTTATAGTGTCCTGGTGGATTGTGAAGAGCGTGTTGTGATTGGTTGGATTATCACTATTTCTGATTAAAGGAGATATTTCCTGTAAATTTAACCAATTGCAGCCACAGGCTAATTTGGAATCTCTGTTAAGTGAAGGTTTAATAATCTTAATATAAAATGTTTTTTTGATTTTTCTTGTCTCCCAGAATTTTTCTGTGTCGGTGATTCTAGTTTTCTCCCAGTTTATAATGTGTCCAGTTGACACAATGGCTGAATTTTGTGTTTTCATGAGTCTTGTATTATCTTTAAGTTCCTTTTTTCTTGTTGCTAGTTTTCTTCCCGTTTCTCCAATATATGTATTGCTGTAGGAACACAGAATTTCATTGATGACGTTTTTGAGGTTCTCGTAGGTCGCTGTTTGTTTTTCATCAGAATTAACCTTAAGGTACTGTAGGATTTTTACTGGACTTCTATGTTGAATTTTTTTACTACGGGTTTGAGTTTTTCACTGAAATGTTGTTGGTATGGAAGGTAAATGGTGCTAGTGGTGATAACTTTCTGTCGTGGTCTCCTTAAGAAGTTTTTGATGAAGGAGGAGGTGTAACCATTCTGATTGAAACTCTCTACGATCTCTTGGTGATAGATGTCTTATCTCAAATGTTTTCTGCTCTCTTGTTTAGGCATTGGATTATACCACGTTTTATCTAGATTGTATGATAGGACTGGAAGTGTAGGTATCTGGTAGTGTGGGTGGATTTTCTGTATACAGTTGTGGTTATTTGTCTTGCTTGTTTGCTGATGTGTATGTCAATAAAAGATAGACAGTTTTATTTCTCTATTTCCATAGTGAGGTAGATTCTTTTATATACGAAATTGAGATGTTCTATGAATGCTGGTAAGTGTTCATAACCGTGTGGCCAAATAACGAAGGTGTCGTCGACATAACGTCTGTAGAAACTCGGTTTTATCGGTGTGAATCAAAGGGTTCTTTCTTCAAAGTCTTCCATGAAAATGTCTGTTGGGATTGGAGAGAGTAGTGATACCATGACTAGCTCATCTGTAATTACTCGTTGTCTTGGAAATAGGTTGACTGTAGACAAATGGTTGCTAGTTCCATTATGGCGTATATTTTCATATTTGTTCTGTGTGGTAAAGAAATGTCATTCAGCAGTCGCTGTCTGCTGATGTGAAGGGTTTCTGCGGTTGAAACATTGGTAAATAGATCTGTGACGTAAAAACTGAATATTATATCTTGGAATTTGATGTGTAGCTCTCTGAGTTGTTCTATGATATCTGTTAAAGAAACACTGAACATCACATTTAAAACTCAAGAGATTTCTCTCCCGTCATTTTCATAATGCCCCATCTCACTTCACCACCTTAAACAAGTCAAATAAAATTACAAAAAATTTCCACGTAAAATTAAATAATCTTTCATGAGCGGGGACAAAGAGGAATCACCCCTGTTGGGGAGAGAATTTCTCATACTTCTCTCTCTAAACTAAGCCCCGGCGAAGTTCGTTTGCGTTTGCACACACACTGACTTGAAAACAAAAAGAGGAAGACTTTCGAAACGTCGTCTTTTACACTTGTGTCACCGCAACAGGCAGTTGCCGGCCATTTTACAAAGTTTCATAGACATAATAATTATTTTGACTAAATAAATCCGATATAGTGTAGTCTTAACTTGTTCTTGTAATTATCACTAAGTCTCTCTCAATGATTAAAATCGCAAGATTAGCTATGATTAAGCGTTTGTCCAAACGTTATTCACCTATTTAAATATTTTACTGATGTATAACGTCAGAGTAAACGTTTAATTTGGTTACATTTTAAAACTTGTAGGATATAAATTGTGGCAAAACATGGTAATAAGAAGAGTAATTATATTTAATTACACTGGATTTACAGCGGTCCAACACTCTATCTGCCATTCACTATATAAACTTAATTCTTTAGTATCTTTAAGATACTAAATTAAAATGCGAAGGGTATATTTTACCCTTAAAGTCACAAGAGAATTAGTTCATTGTTTCATTATCAACAATAAGTATTGTTTTCATCAGCTTTACATTTGATAAAGTGTATTTAAGCAATAAATATTATAAGGTCAAAGACATTCTTCTATTTCAACATATTCCTTGCTAGTACCGCGGTAAGTCTAGGATTTACAGCTAAAATTAGAGGTTTAATACCCCTCAGCAGATTGCCCTATGTGGATTCCCTATAATAAAACACAAATAAACTATTTTAAAAACTCAATAGATACAATAATTTACAAATTTTACAGCCTGGTTATTAAGATTTTTGGCTTGCAATCTATAGAAAACTTGTTCGAATCAAGGCATGGCCAGCTGGTTAAAGCATTCGATTCGCAATCCTCGTTGCAACAAACATGCTCGACTTTTAAGCCGTGGGAACGTTATAATGTAATGGTCAATCCCACTATTCGGTGGTAAAAGAGTAGCCCAAAAGTTGGAAGTGGGTGGTGATAACTAGTTGCCTTCCCACTAGTCTTACACTGCTAAATTAGGGACGGCTAGCACAGAAAGCTTTCGAGTAGCTCTGAGCAAAATTTAAACAAAAACAATCCTGACGCATTTTTTCCTGTACGGTTGAAAGTTTCCTTTAAAAATATTTGGCTAAAACTTCACCTACAAAGAGAAAAATCTGATGAATGTTCACATTAGAGAAACAACTCAATATCTGCTAAATCCTATAAAATATTTGGATATTAAAAACATGACATACTACTGTATAACACCAGTAAACTGTTATTAATAGCCACAAGCATCAGTAGACCTGACATGTTTTGGAGTAAACCTGTGATAAAACACAGCGGGTTAATGGGTTTAGCATCTAAATAATCTTTAAAATCTTATAAAGTTCTCTTTAATTGATATACGACTGTAGTTTTAAAAAAATTAAAAGCAGTTTTTTTTGCTCCATATATTACATGATATGCCACAGTATGTAGGTTTTATTATACCGTATCGAAAAGACAATTGTGAAAATATGCTTGTTACATAAGTGATTTTGTCTCTTTTCTTACGGAATATTTGTTACACATAGGTAAGTGATTTTTATAGTAATATGCTATTAAATAATTAGGAAATTTGAGCTAAACACTATACAATTTAGTGAGAATCAAAGTAGTTATGAATTCAGAACTTCGAATTCTTAGAAAGTAATTTTTTCTACTTTGTTCTGTTTACAATGCAAAAAAATATTAATTCACGTGTTGCAAAATATTAGTCATTCCGAGAAATCTTAACGAGGCCCTTTAAGAGAACTGATTTTTTATAATAAAAAATCTTAAGGTTAAATAAATCAGTGATATAAGAATAAATGAAACAGTGATTGTCAGTAATAAAATTTAAAACTTTTGTGTAGACCTTTTAATCTATGTTCCATTATTTGACCGAAAATATGTTCAGGATTTTCATTTGGTAAAAATATTGTAATATGCTTTTGTTTGTTTGTTTAGAATTGAGCACAAAGCTGCACAATGGGCTACCCGTGCTCTGCCCACCACGGGTACCGAAACCCGGTTTTTAGTGTATAAGTCCGCAGACATACCACCGTGCCACTGGGGGAGCAGTAACATGCTCGTATAGAAGACTATAGTATGATGGTAACATATATTTTCTGTCATGTTACTCCAGAAAATGAAATAGAAAGTTAACTGATGCTGAAAACTGGTCCAGAAGGGAATGTCATTTGCAGTTTTGATTTTTAGAGCAACTATATTTAATGGTTAGTGCACTGGAAAAACAGTAATGAAAACTCTTATCAAAAAGCGACTGTTTTATTTTGCTTAAGACGTAATGGGCCAGAAAATCTGATTTATCTATGTTCTTAATCATTCCTTTATAAGTTTTTGAAGTTGACGTATTAAAATTATAATTCGTCTATTTGGATTTTCAATTTCTTAACATCAAATTAGAAAATTATATGTTTGTTACATGTAAGTATCTTTATTTACAGCCAGAATTAGAAGACACAAATATAGATTTAGACAAGGTAGAAGCCGTCTCTAGCTGAGACAATTTTATTTTTAAAATAGGAATGATTGGCCCATAGAATGGGTTACATTCGGTTGTTGTGGTTTGTTTGTTTTTGGATTTCGCACAAAACTACTCTACGGCTATTGTACTAGCAGTGTATGACTAGAAGAAAGGCAGCTAGTCATCACCACCCACCGCCAACTCTTTGGCTACTCTTTTTTCCAACGAATAGTGGGATTGACCGTCACATTACAAGGCCTCCTTTTTGATGCTACCTGGATTCGAACCCGCGACCCTCAAATTACGAGCCTTAACCCACCTGGCTATGCGGGGGTGGTTGTTGTGGAGGTGGTAAATTTGACTACGTTTAAAAGAAAGCTTGACAGATATATGAATTATAAAAGATGGACTTAATATTTTAATAGTTTTAGCTTCGTTTAGATTATGGGATAGCCGAGACGGACCAACAGCTCACTTGTTGTCCCTTAATATGATGTTATGTTCACTATTTCCTTTCTTGCATAGATTACGTTAGTCATATATAACAGGGTTCCAAGTAATACACTCATTAAGTTATGCAAGTCCCTTTAAATGTATCAAGTTTTATCATAAATAATGTTTATAAACTGCGCAAAAGGCATTTCAAAAGATCTCTACACATAACTTTCACACAAGCTGATTTTCGATTTGTTACACCACGCACATTTGAAGATGTAGAGATTTTATTGAAATGTCGATTCCTGCTCTCTACTACTCAAATCTTTAAATGCCAAGGAAGAATAGATTACTACTTTTTGTTCTAGATATTCCTACAACGTAAATCTTGATTTGTTGGTTTATTTTGATTGAAAGACATTTCAACAGTATATTTTGGTGAAAAAAAAATGGACAGTGGCAATTAGACAAAAACAGTTATTAACATAAATCATCATAAATCTGACAAACCGATGATCTCTAATCTATTCTTACCTGAATTTTTATTCGAGTGACAGTTAAATTTCACAGTGAACATAATTTCTTAACAAATATTACCAATCAAACTAAGAATAAAAGTAGATCAAAATTACTCTGAGTATAACAAATATTACAAACCTCATCAAACAATTCGCGTGCAATAAAACACAGTTGAAATTTTACCTTCATTATTGAAAACAATAGAATCATTTTAAGTAGGGATAATTAGGAGTAAAATTACTGAACTTTTTTTTTTTTTAAATACGTCTCGAAACTCATAAATTTAATATGTGCATGGAAACCCATACACATTCGTGTGCAGGAAACTTAAAAGGTATTTATAAACACCAATTTTCGCTGTTTGAATGCTACCTTTATCCTCAGACTGAGAGGAAATTTCAACTTCATAATAAACTAAACTAATATATCCACCTAGGACGATATTCAATGCCTTTCTTAATGTCTCGCTCATTAGTTATATTAAAACTAAGTGGCCCCTGAAGAATCATACGATTTATATTATATTATATAGTTTTGCTTTACATGGACATCTTGCAAATGACGATACTAACAATTATTTTCGGTTCTTTCAATGACAGATTTACAAATATGTCTATTTGAAATGTGACTGAAATATCTCTTCTGGGATTTATTCATAAATCATATGGCTACAAGTATTATCATTACAAACCTTTCTAATCGTGAAAGGAAGGGTTAAAACATAAATCACATTGTCTTGATACAACGGTAAAAAACGTTGTAATGATCAACTAAGTAGTGAAATATTATATGAAACGGCCACAATATCTAATGACAATGACAACGAGAAACATTGGATGAGTTTTCCTACCCAATAACAAAAACAAATTAATTTTGGACCTAACCACAAATAAGTATGATTATTTTTAGAAGTATTAAGTTATATGAGGTTATACTCAATACTTGTTTCGTTTGACAATGAGTAAATAAAACCATCTTAAACTATGATAGTCTGAAAATAATGTGTTTTCCAAAATCTCTAACATTCTCTCAGTGGTTTAACAATAAGTGTAAGACTTACATCGTCCAGAAACTAGATTTCGACACTCACTGTGGACACAGCACAGAGAGCTAATTGTATAATTTTGTGCATAACAACGAACAACAACAAATATTCACATTAAAACTTCTAAAATATTCTGAATAATGAGAGGATTTAATGATGAAATACTTTATATGACATTAATTTAGTAAATTTTCTGAAATTATTCTCGTCAAGCATAAGGTTTACAGTTACATGACATATTTTAGTGACAGGCATGTGAAATAGAACGAATGAAGTTATTCTCGGTAATGAAAAAGTATAGATAAATGATGTTTACTAGTGACAAGTATGTAAAGCCTCTTAAACTTCTATTGACAATTATACAGTATGTATATAAATGACAGTGCTTAGAAGGAAGCAAAGAATGTTTCTTAATGGCTAACCCATAACAATAATGAAAGGCTGTAATAACTTGTTATACGTTCTGTAAGAATAAGAGAAAAAGTTAAAAACACTCTGACGCGAAGTAGTACAATTGTTGGTCTAAAGATGTGCGTTTTTGAAAAAGTATAAACTCTTCTCGATGATGTAGCAAATAATTTCCAATAAAGATCTAGGTAGCAGCGTTTGGATTTAATCATAATTTGCATCGATAAACTAAAAGTTTGCGGATGAGTGTCATGGATTATACAGCAATAAATATCATCTTCAAAATATCTATGTCTTAAGGATAAGGTTGTAGCAGTATGAAAAGTAGATATATATAAACAAATACACACATACACATATATATATTTCTTACCTATCAAAATAAACGTTACATACTCTACAAAAGAAAAGAATTAAAAAATCCGTCTGAAAATGTCCAACGGGTAATGCGTTTACAACATCGATTAATACCTTTATTTAGCGATAGGCTGAAATGTGCATAAATAAATGTATCAGCAACAAAAGGAAAAAAAAAATTAAAGATTTATAAATATCATATGGTAATACAGTACAGTGGTTAATAAACACATATTTCTTTCATCCTCCAAAAAAGTCATTTAAATGCAAAAACTTTACAGCTTGCACACGACAACAGTTCAGGAATATTACGTTGTTTATAAACATACCACTAAGATATACACTAAGTTTAGATTTTTCTCTGATTAGACTTACCAGTGTTTAGCATGATAACAGTACTTCCACTGATTATTAGAAGGAACCAAGCCTCACAATAGCTTCTCAGACAGTTCATGTTACTCGAACTATGATCTTTTAAAATAAGTTAGTAAAATATTATACAAGTTTAATATAATACAGTCAGTTGCTTTTTGTGTTCAATTCGTTTTGCTTACATCATTTAAGACTGTTTATCAATTAATAGATGTATTTAGTAATTATAGATACACCGCGCGTATAGGATGACTTGGTTTTGCTGGGATAAACACACAGTCGACTCTTTTGCAGCAATTCAGTTCGCTTTGTCGAATAATAACGCAATTCAACAATGATAATTGCGTATCAACTGCACAAGTAGTCCCCTCAAATGATGGTCTTTCTAGCGAATTCTCTGCCTTATGACGTGCTCAAGCACGTTCTTTTGCAAGAATCGATGTATAAACTCTAGATTGACTCTGGTGCTGTTTCCTTGGTGCCGGACTGCGAACTACCAACTCCCCAGCGCGTTCTGCGCTAGTCAATTCCACTTGTCACGTGATGTAAACTTCATGTGTCTCTCTCCTCCTCAGATAAATAGTACTCTTCATCCTTTGAGAACAAGTACATAGCATTGAAATAATCTTCAGTAAATCACGATTTTTGCCACGTGATTGTACTTGTGAACTCAAAACATACATAAACTATGTAAATAAAATATCTGGAAAATAAATACTGCTAAAAATAAAGTTTACTTAGTCTTAACCTGAAGTCTTCCTTTTGTACGATGGAAAGTCTGAGATTTTTCAACGCTAAAATCAGGTGTTCGATTCCCTCTGGTTGACTCAGCAGATAGCTTGAGGTGGCTTTGCTATACGAAAAAAAACAAACATACTTTACGTGAAAGTATTTTACTCAACACCAGAGTGTTACATCAAATAAAAACATATATATATAAGAAATATATATATATATATATATCACGTGTTTATTAATACACTTTCATTTAATGCTACTAACATTTTGATTAAAATTAACGTTATGATTAAAGTACCTCGTAAGTTACAAAAGCTAGTCTGAGTGAGAGGAAGAAATTTACTTATAATAATGAAAATGTATTTTTAAAACTATAACAATTATACATATAAATTATGTATAAACGATACAGAAAAGTATCGTTGTTTGGTTAAATTTAATGGGGTTTGTTATGTTATTCATAAAATTTAGACTAAAATAGTTTATAAAATTCTGAAGGTGTGGCTTAACCTCAATCACATGTACTTCAGGTTAATTGTTCTTATAAACATAAATTTTCACACAAACGGAGGCCTTTTTTTCCCTTTAAAACTTCTGCATGAATCTTCATCTTAAACAAGAATGTATACGATAATCAAATTAACTTGAAATTTTAACGTATAGAAATAATGTAATTAAATTAATTATAAACCGACAATTAGAGTTTATAAAATAAATCAGTATAATAAAGAGTAATTGTCACGCGGAAAGAAAAATCATAAAGAAAATCCTCACATATGTGCTCGTGCACTTCCCACAAAGGAATGTGTTCGTTATAGAATAGTCATAGTTGGTTTAGTATTCATTATATAACGGTCATGTCAGCTGTTATTTTTGTGCTCATTATTTTGTATCTTCATAAACAATAGTTTTTATTTGTGCTATGAGGAAGCTAATGCTATCGACTAGACTCGACTTAGACTAAAACATATGGGTTTAATCGTTACAGTTAAGATGGTATCTGATCTTTTATAGTTGGGCGGCTGTAATGAGTTTTCGTTGGTGAAGTGTGATCTCAGAAAGAGATAGCACGATACTAAACAACCACGTAGCAATGACTACGGCTCAAGAGAAAAACTACTTACATTACTTTTATTAATTATATTGGTTGTACGAGCTAGTAAAATGTAGTGAAATTTTATTTTCATTTGTTATTAATTATTGCTATTTTATTATGAAAGTTATTAGCACCGTTTCCTCAGAATTTGTATTTAGGACTAACTTAAATATTTTTCTCAGCTGGCCGAACCTTGTAAAATATTATTGGATTTACATTCCAAAATATAAAATGCCTCAGAAATGTTTGCCATGACTTATAAATTTAATTGAAACGACGCATGCGTATAAGTTAATTTTATATTTTGTTCTGAATGCTTAATAATATAGAAAATTATGAATTAAGTTTGCGTACCCTTAAAGGTGTCTTTCCTTTTTTATTTAAATATTGTTTGAACTGTTACCAGCATATGTAGTCAATAATGTAACAGAACTGTTTCTTGTTCTTCCAAAGCGTTTCATGAATCGTATATACACATAAAAAAATAAGATATTAATAATAGATAATTCGTTTTATAAGAAACCTGGCTAAAAAACAACATATAGAGTAAATGTGGATGATCTTTTATTTTGAAATAAAACATAGTATCGGGAAGATATATGGCTTATCGATCTTGGAACTGGTCTTTTCCCACCAAAAAATGTAAATGAAAACAGTAAACTTGTGGTAAAAAGTAGTGAGACAAGTTTTGTCGTCCTTTCATTGCGATTTTCCTCGTTATTCGTTCGAGTTCTTTTAAATTTGAAAAATAAAATTAATTATTATTATAAAAAGAAAAACAACTTATAATTCAGAAACGATATAAATTTTTTAACGCAGTAGTTTTACTTTTTGTTGATGAACGTAAGATATGTTTGTATTTCACTTTCAGGAATTTTTAAAATTTGATAAGTTATAAGGAAATAAAGCATATAAAAAGTAAACATTATCAACCTAGTAACGAAATACTAACTATGTTAGATGTTTAATGCCTTCAGTGAATAAACTACTCATTTTACATAATACACATTTTTATTTTATATATATATATATATATATATATACGCAACAATTCTATTTAAGCGTTTATTGGTTTGTCTTTAAGCTTCAATGTAGCATTTTATAAGTACTGGGTTTGAGATATCAGAATTCTTAATAAAAGGAATTCAACATGATTAAAATGAAATTTCCTGTTTAATAAGTAACCTGTTTACTATTTTCTAACGATTAAAATCACCACACCAGCTGCATGATAGAATAATTTTTGGAAACTTTACAATGAATAGCACTGATTTATTTCCATATTAAAATATGCCTTGCAACAGTCTTCTAACATTCTAGAACAAATTTATAAATTACAAACCTAATGTATTAATTTGTGCTGTGCGTGCTGGAAAGAAACTAAAAATTGAAGATTTCAGTGTTTAAAAGTTAGCACTTTCAGAATAAAAAAATGCACGATTCTTGTATTTTGTCACCATTAATTGATTATTTCTAGGTTTTTAAACTTAAATAATTTCTCAAACGAATATCTAAAGCTATGTGGAAAGGTATCACAACATGGTTGGCTTCAGGTAAATTTACGTTTAACAATTCAGAGATTAAATCAGTGAGAGCTTTTCAAGAAGTTTTAGTGATCATTCCTGAATTATAAACAAAATAAAAGTATACAGTTCTAAAAAAACTTATTTGTTATTACATGAACATTTAAGTTTGACGTATACACATTACGACATCAGTTTCATTCTTCTAGTCTTGGAATTGTCATATATAAACTTAATTTCTATCTTACTGTATTAATATGTAAATTTATGAAATGTCATTAAATTTTTACACTCTAGATACCAATTGTACAGCATCATCACCTTTTGTCTTCTTGCAGTTACGATAGCTACAAGGCCTCCAGTAGTATGTGAAGTCAGACAGATTTTTTTCTAGTGGCGGTCTGGTGACCTCCGTTCAAAGGAAATGGCTAGTCATGCGAGTAATACCAGTTGCTATGGTTAAATAAGATGTTAACCTTTTAACTAATTAAAGTGAAATTTACTAAGTTCGGAACAAGAGGTTATCTTATATATGTAGTTGGAATACAATGTCAGCTTATTTGGTATATAATATGATCTAAGCCAAATAAATTGTAACACAACTTGAAAGATACAGTTTGTAAATTTGAGACCATAGAGTTAGTAATAATTTTCCTGTCATTTGAGCATGGTCAGGTGGTAAGGGAGCTCGATTCGTAATTCAAGGCTAATATTGGTTCCCTTCCATACAATTGTAACTTTGTGAAAACTATCATAATATTGTTAAAGTTGAATGGAGTATTAATAAAAGATATTAAAAAAATCCCACACGTTGGTTGACATAAAATTAATCTGGTCAATTTGGGTGTAAAGAAATGTGGTAACCTTAACAGTGATTCTCAAAAGCAATAGTGTCTTATAAGATTCTCTCCACTGTTTACCAATGTTTGATAATAGAAAGATCCCATAGGCCTGGCACGGTCAGGTGTTAAGACACTCGACTCGTAATCCGACGGTCGTGGGTTCGAATCCCCGTCACACCAAACATGCTCGCCCTTTCAACCGTGGGGGCATTATAAAGTAATGATCAATCTCACTATTCGTTGGGAAAAGAATAGCCCAAGAGTTGATGGTAGGTGGTGATGACTACCTGCCTTCTCTTTGGTCTTACAATGCTAAATTAGGGACGGCTATCGTAGATAACCTGCAGCTTTTCAAACAACAAATAAACATCTGTGATTAATGTATATACCTTAACTCTGTTTATTTTAATGAAATAGTGTTTATTATGATTGAATTTTTCTTCTGTTAATATTTATCACGACTTCAGAATTAAACTAAAAATAGAAATACTTTGCAGCAAATACCTTGTTGAAATTCCTGTTATTAACATGCCTGTATTATCGTTGAGAAATGTGATCACTGATAGAAATGTGATCATTTTTACCTAAAAGTACCATAGTATTATATCTCACTAAACATTATACTTACTAAGAGAAATATCCTTAACTAATAAAGAACTTAAGTTGAAGCATTTGATAATATTTCTAAACTGTACCTCGCTAAGAATTATATTATTTTGTTTTGTATTAGGAGTGGTTAGGTTATCGTTGGTGGAACATTTCATACAGCCGGAAATGGTTGTGACTAGTCAATTCTAAAGGCCATTGTATGGGTTTTAGAATTTTAATTAAAATAATAAACAAAACAACTTTTAGACCTTCTAAGGTAGTATTCAGGTTAATAAAGCCGTCTTTAAAATACATTTTTACTTCAAGCGGGTTTCTCGTCATCATGGTTGCGATTAGGTTTAAGCGATATCATACAAATCAAGCAATTAATACAGCTAGTTTCTCTTTATTTGCTACTGAATTGTCTCCATTTTAAGATAGTACGTTTGATACCAAATATCAAACTGGTTTTCCCAATAAGTCCCCTATGCAGGACAACGGTAAGAGTCGAGTTTTGATTTCCAGTTGGCGCAAATGGCACACTGTGGCTTTTCTATAGAACAAATAGAAATAGCTATTCCAAAATATATCAAATACAGGGAATTAAATGAATCAGTTTTACTAAAACAATTTATTTTTAGCCTTATGTCTTAGGCCCGGCATGGCCAGGTGGGTTAAGGTGTTTAGCACGTAATCTGAGGGTCGTAAAACCTCTTGCACCAAACATGCTTGCCATTTCAGCCGTGGAGGCGTTATAAAGTGACGGTCAATCCCACTATTTGTTAGTAAAAGAATATCCCAAGAGTTGGCGGTGGGTGGTTATGATTAGCTGCCTTCCCACTGCTAAATTAGGGACGGCTAGTGCAGATAGCTCTCATGTTGTTTTGCGCAAAATTCTAAAAATAAACCTTATGTCTTTTTTAGACAAGTAAATAAATGTTTCTTAGAGTGAGAAAATATAATCAGAACAACCTTATCGGATACACTTTCATCAAAAAAAGAAGTCACAAAACAGAACATTTATATATATATGAAACCATATAGAAAATTCATACATTTTGCAATAAATGTCATCATTAAAATTTTTTTGTCTCAAAAACGTTCTGGTTACTTAAAACGGAGAACTCAATAAATAACATATCTTAGTGATCATTATTGTAGAGTATTAAGAATACTGTAACTAACATTGCTCAACTGTAAACAGAATATTGTTGAAACGTTGTTCTTAACTCACATTAACATATTTCAAAGTTATGACAGAAGAACTAGAAGTCACAAAACTAATGTACGTGAATTTTATCTCATACAACTAAATTGACTTTGCTTATATGTCCGCCATAACTTACGATTTTCTGTATTTCTTATCAGATAAGTTATGAGTTCTTTTCTCGAAACCATATGTTTATTTAAACAATGGCAAGGTGCATGTAGCGATATATATATATATATATATATGTGGATGTCTGTGTGTATATTTATATTGTTTGTCTTCAGAGATGTATTTATATTTGCAGGCAGACAGTCTGACAGATAGATAGAAAATAGTAAGTTATAGGAAAAGGGTGTTGCCGACAGCTGAAGGTACACATACATATAGACGCACCCAGAGAATTGTAGCTACTTCCTCGTTGGTACAACTGTTGCTGACAAACCAGAGAAAATCTCTTCATTGTAAAAACGAATCTAAATATCGCTTTAGCTACAAACAACCTTTCAACAGGCAATTCTTATGTTGTCAATCAATCAACTTAGCTTTCTTCATTTTACAACGAAAGAGATCCGTACTCTCCAAAAACACAAAAGAAGTTACATATGTCAAAAAAAATTCCGTTTTCATGACAGTTGTGTTTTATTTCATTGTTGGTTATAATAAGAAATATTTTCTTTATGTCATTAGACAAAACTTTTCATCTATGCTTTCAGTTACTAAATTAAATACATTACGTTATTCTGTGAGCTGTTTTTGAAAGAAAAATTTTTAATGATGGCATTTATTGCAAAATGTATGATCTTTCTATATGGTTTCAAATATATATATATGTATATAAATGTTCTGTTTTTACGTCTTTTGATAAAAGTGTACCCGATAAGGTTGCTCTTATTATACTTTCTTACTCTAAGAAACATTTATTTACTTGTCTAAAAAAGACATAAGGTTTATTTTTAGTATTTCGCGCAAAGCAACACGAAGGTTATTTGCACCAGCCGTCCGTAATTTAGCAGTGTAAGACTAGAGGGAAAGCAGCTAGTTATCACTACCCACCACCAACTCTTGGGCTACTCTTTTATCAATGAATAATGGGATTAACCGTCACATTATAAAGCTCTCAAGGCTGAAAGAGCGAGCATGTTTGGTGCAACGGGGATCCGCGACCCTCAGATTAACTTTGGTATTGCTTGCTTTCCTCTTAGAAACGTTTTATTGGTCATTTATTTAATGACACCTTAATGGACGTTTAGTGTGATAGAAAATAAAGATAGCTTAAAATAAAAATACATAGAATGTTAATTTGATGATACAAATTTTATTGTTCGTTTATCTTTTGAATAATTAAATTAGTATGAACTCGTGAATGAAACGAAGATAAAAGAAAATGTATACGAAACGATGTCATTTTCTGTATGACATCGTTATTTAGAAAGAAATGTATAAATATTCATAATAATGTCTGTATATTTTGTTGGATTGATTGATTATTATTTTCTACATTAATATATAATTATCTTGCTATCCATTCCAATTATTAATAATATTCTTCTTAAGCCTTGGATTAAGTACTTTAGTTGAGATGATGAAACATTAAGCCTATTTCACATTACTTGAAAAACCTAAAATGCTTAAGAACAATATGTGTATGATAGATATCTTATAGAGTCAGTTGTTGTTTTTGTTGTCTTGAATTACGCACAAAGCTACAAAAAGTGATATCTGTGCTCTGCCCACCACAGGCATCGAAACACGAATTTTAGCGTTGTAAGTCCGCAGACATGCTGCTAGACCACTGGGGGGCAAGAGTCAGTTTAAAGAGTTTCATGTTTATTTTAATTGTAAATATTTTAAATTGACACGAACATTTTATTGTGGGTGTGAATGATATATTTTATTAGCATACCTTTGCTTGATATATTAAATAAAAAAATTTACAAACAGCACTCAAAATATGTATGGAAATATTGAGAAAAAAGAAAATAAAAGACAAATAGTACAGAACTGTCAGCTTTATATCGTACGAAAATAAGCTACTAAAGGATATATTTAAGTATTGGAAATTTAAACTAACATTTCTTGTCATTTAGCCTGCGAGAAAATGTCCCGTTAGAATAAAGCTTATGAAAATATAGGCTGTTTTATTACGCCATCTGTAATTTAAATTTTCTCACGGTTCCCAGAACTGAATAACATGTAAAGCGTGAAAAAAACTTTATCATGCTATACCCTTAACCATTCATTCGTTTCGGTTTCTATCTTATTCGCTTATATTTTTAAAAGTACCAGTTTCACGTGCTTTCTTTAGAGTGTTATATACAGCTCTTACTTTATCATGCTATACCCTTAACCATTCCAAAGTAAGAGCTGTATATAGCACTCTAAAGAAAGCACGTGAAACTGGTACTTTTAAAAATATAAGCGAATGAAATAAAAACCGAAACGATGTCGAATATAGTTATAGTTACTGATATATCAGAATTATTATGTCGAGTACAGATCTTGCTGAAAATATGATCGTGAATGCCGTCTCTGTAACAGTGAGATACACATCATAATACGAAGTGACCTCAGTTGACATCTTGTTACTCGATTACCATTGCTAAGAAGAGATAGCCAAACAAATAACTAAATTGGAAATCAGACTACAAAAATGGAATGAATAAGGATTGAGAAGAGCAATCTTCACAGATTAATCCAAATTCGAATTTTCCGGCAACATTAAACGGCATATTTATACTGGAAATAAACGACCTTATAACACTAAAATATTGTTTTTATCAAAATAGACAATCAACATTTCGCTTTACAGCTTCTTTCCGAGGGTTCATTGAAACACAAACAAGGATCAAACGATTTATATTTTTGATCAATTAGGTAACTCGGTATTCCCTAACTTAAGTGGTTTAATGCTAGTTTACTCTACATTTTTATTTTTTTATTAGAAAAAATAATTAAACCTATATGTTAATCTAAATTTATATCATACAAAATGAGATACCTTATGAAAATGTGGGGTAGGATGGTATGATAAATAACACAAACATCTCAACTTTCACAACATTTATTTATAACATAACATATTATTACTTCATCGGAAGTTTTTATAAACTTTAAGAACTCAATATGCATATACTTTAAACTTGGTATACGCTGTGCAATGATCAGGGCAACTTTATAGGAAAAGTTAACGGGAAAGGTACTTTCTATATATACATAGATATATTTGTACACTGTACCTACGTATTTCTGAAAAAAAAAATAAATGAAGGTTTTGGGATTATTTCAAACTATTTTCCTACAGAATTATCTAATTATATAACCACTGAACAACGGAAATTGAAAGTCTTATTAGATTTTGCATGAATATTAACATCACTGTTATAAATCATGAAACTTATGAATACTTTGCGGACAAATTCTGTTGGATTGAACTATTTTCCTGTTCTAAATGTTTTAATTTTTATTTATATGGTCATTTGTACATTAAAACAAAACTCTTAACTCATGTTTACTTACCTTAACTAATAGATATTTTGATCGCCTAATAAGGCAAAATAATTACAACATTACTAACTGGATTAAAGACAAACTTGCGATTGAGTTAGAGATAAAAGAACCAAACTATGAACACTATACATTTTAATATATTTGTATGATAAGATTCAATCTCTGTGTATATATCTCGAACCTGTCCTGAAAACCTTGAAACTTTTACAATTGATTCTTGAGGTTGTGCGCATATTAAAGAGCACATTAAAGCACGCGTGTTAGATTTACAAGGAAAGTAAAATTCGCTAAAAACATCATACTTCTAGGGTAAAAGTTGCTATTATTACCCATTAAAGTTATCTCTCTTTCAAATGTCTAGTTCTACTTTAAAACTCTTAAGTACATGGTAAAAAAGGAAATACCAGTTAATAATAGAAGAATATTAGGTAAATGTAACTTAGAGTTACTCAATGCTTTGTACACTTGATGTCGTTAAGTAGCTAACCTGTATTATTACCTACGAAGTAAAGGAGTGAAAAATCAATGCACATATAATTAAATTTTATTAACACATTCGTTGAACGTTTGCTTTAAAAAACAAGATCTATTTAAAACAATATTTAAGACCTGTGAGTTTTATTTGAAAAAGCTGTTTTTTAATTGGTAAAATCTTATGCCCATTTAATGGGGCTGTATTTGGTTCAGGCATATATTTGCCAGTTACTATGTATTATATATGTACATAATTTAATTGCACAGAAACTATAAATGTTCACTGTATTCTTAAACAAATCTCCATGACAATCTTCAGCTGTAGTTGAGAATTTTTCATCTCGAACTAATGTAATAAAACAGTCAAGCTACCGTCTATATTTATCATCATTACAATGGATAAAGTTATTTAGTCTGTAAAATAATATTTTGCCCATAGTTAAACATGAAAAGTCAGCAGACAAGAAAAATAAAAAATTGTGAATTTAAAACCAAACAAGATCGTAAAAAGTAAGGAAACTAAGCTAGGCGTTATTTACTCAAATTACAAAAACCATACTTTGATTCCATTAAATATAATTTTAGTAACAGCATAAAATCAGAATAAAGGTTTGTAGTTAAAGTAAGTAATATCTACAGTCTTTCCAGCCCTTGTGCTTATCTTATTTATGATCCATATTTACCGGCTTTCAGATTCCCTTTTATATATGTATGACCTGTATAAGACCAGGATAAGCCAACTTGACGTATCTGTTGTATGATTTGTTTTAATGCAATGCTAAAGCAACTAGTAAATGAAATAACATTTGACAAATCATGTAGTTTCTGCAAATAAAGGAGCTTTTTATATGTTAAATTTATATGAATTAGAAGCTTTGAAACTTCTAAAATACTTCACTGTGATATGAATTTTAAGCAAAATTACGGCACTTGCATTTGTTGTAAATTGTTATTATTCATGGCTATATATCTATGGCTTTCTAAATTCTTTTCAAACTTTGTTACAATGTTTTTCTTTTATGAAACTGTAAATTTCATCTTCGTTTTGATTCGACTATCACTACCCAGTTTCATTGCCTCTACGATTACTGGTGTTGAATAAATGTTATAACGTTTCAATATTCGTGGCGAACAGAATACAAATAGCTTATTGTGTAACTATGTATTTAACAAGAATAACAACAACAGAAAAAGATACAATAAAATTGCTATTTTACCATCCTGTGTAAAAGATTTACTATTACATATTTATTTTAATATCTGTGTTCTTTTCAGTAAATTATATTTAGAAAGGCATGTAACTTATACTGTTAAACGTTTATTACAAAATTTCCGTGTATTCTTTAAATTTACAGAAAATTCTTAAGTGTAAAAATTTAAAAAATATGTGTTTGCAGAAAGCACTAACGTATTGTTGTCAACTGGAGTTTCTATAACCTCGCCTTAACGTTTATAACCCGACGCGCCAAGAGACAGTACATTATATTGTTGTTGATTTCTCACAGTTGACTAGTCGTCTCTTGCTAATACAGTGGTAAGCCTACGAATTTACAACGCTAAAATCAGGGGTTCGATTCCACTCGGTGGATTCATCAGATAGTCCGATGTGGCTTTGCTATAAGAAAATACCCAAAATACACATATCTAAAGTTGGTATATAATAAACCTCGAGAGCTAACGGTTATTAACGTTTGTCAATAGAAAAACTACAGATACTTTACCAGAAACGTTTACAGACTTCAAATATCACAAACAGTTTAACTTTAGTGAATTATTTTTGGACGTTAGTATTTCCATAAGAACATTACATATCTTCGTCGGTGAAAAATTTATGTGTGCTCAATGTTGAAGCGAGCTAAATGTTACGTGAACTGTACTGATATCAACTCGAAATCCACTCAATTCCAAATCAAATAAAGTCTCAATATTCTTTGTAAATCTTTTGTATATAAATCACTATTTGTTAGGTTCGGTTTGCTTTGAATTTTGCCCAAAGCTACTCGAGGACTATTTGCGCTACCCGTACCTAATTTAGCAGTGTAAGACTAGAGGGAAGGCAGCTAGTCATCACCGCCCACTGTTGGGCTACTCTTTTATTAATGAATAGTGGGATTGATCGGAACATTATAATGCCCCCACAGTTGAAAGGGCGAGCATGTTTGACGGGTCGGAGATGCGAACCCGGGAACCTCAGGTTAAGTCGAGTGCCTTAACTACTTGACCATTCCAAACCTATCATTATTTGTATCAAACAGTGTTATAAACTGTATTATTGTCAGTATGTTAAATGTATTTGAGTTAAAAATAAAACTGTGTTTAACAATCTTGTTCGTAAATACCATAACTTTCATACAAATCGATATTGCTTAATTTCTAAATCCAAATTAAAATTTAACACAGTTTCAGGCTATTTGAATTCGTAATAGGTAACATAATACATTATTATAATGTATTATAATAAATTATAATACGAAATACCAGAAATTATAAGTAACCCGCTATTTTATAAGTTTGTATTCAGAAAAAAATTAAATTAAAGGATACGAAGAGTTTTAAACCTATTCTGTATTCATGTATATATCATAATAGATTTATTATCGTTAATTTTCTTTCTCCAATCAATGCTTATGTTGGTAAGAACATCATGTAAGGCCTAACACAGTGGCCACATTAGCGAAATAAACATCGATACGCTCGATTGCAAAATTATTTATTTAAACCTATCTCATCTTGTCCTATCATATTGCAACACTATAATTAATATTAAGCATACAATGATAAAATACGCTGTTTGCAAACTTTATAAAAACAACTATAAGGATTATAATTGTGGCTTAGTTTGTTAAAAATCAATAATTTTTTTCTGGCAATATATCACATAACAAACCTTTAATCCTTAAGCTTCTACTTCTACCCGAGAATATGTTTATATTTAAGCCACATTGACTTATACAGTTAAAAATAACAAAAAGAACTTTCATTATGTGTTTATGTCACTGGTTTCTGATATTTCGAAACTGAGAAAATAAGAAATACCTTATGCCATGACAACCGAGGCAAAGAAATTGTGATTGGCTAAAAACCGACAAAACTACACTTGTATTCAATATACAAGTTAGAATTGGAGAAAGTTTATTTACAACCATGACAACTTTCTCATTTTAGAAATGTTATGTACAGAGAAAAATCAAGAAGTTCACACGCACTAATAATTTGTTTGGAGCGAGTGCTAAAATCAACCCAAAATCAAAATAATCACCAAAGAAACATATATATGAAATCAAACAAATAAAACGTTTTAATGGATAAATTTTAACTAGAATTTCGACGTTGTTTTTGTTATATGTTTAGAAGACCGGCTGTAATTTATTTTTGTACATTTTTCATTATGTGGTAAAGTTTTATCCATAACACAAAGTAAATCGATTTGTGAGTAACAAAGATAATGTAACCACGATATAGAATAATGTGACGCGCAGAACGCACCTTAGTTAATTGTGATTTTAGGTAACACGCATCTCTTATGCTGAGAGTTGGATTATTAAACTAGTTTATCATAATAACAATAATTAACCTTTACATCTCTATCTGAGATTATTATTGTGAAAAACAATGGTTACAGAAATATCGTGACATGTATAACATCGAATTAAAAAAAATTTAAATCAGGGCTTTTTAATAAGAGCTGTTTATTACAACATTTTATATAATTTCTGTAACTGAGAAACTTACTGTAGTTTCCAACAGCCAATTCATTTTGTCGTAATAAAACTTCAACTTCTAGATCATCAACACCTCGTATTTCTGTTAATAAATCTTCGTAATTTTTAATGAGCGTGATCTTGCTGTTTTTTATTCTGTAAAAGGTAGTGATACTTATCAAAGTACCTCAAAGGTGTATTACGTAGAGGTAAAAACAAATATACATTCATCAGCGTTATATGGTCATTGTAATGTTATTTGCTGCAAAATGTTTACATATAAATATGTTTTAGAGATGTACATTACCAAATTATTCACTGAAGAAATTCGTTGAATAGTTGTGAGATTTATAAAAGAAAAAAAAAACAACCTTTTACTGAAAATAATGTATTGCAGAATAAGAAATTATTAATTGATGTTTTGTTAGAAAGAAGATAACTGCTATGTAGTTTATTTTAGGAAAATCATGAAATATATTATTAGTTCTTATTTAATATCATTCTGTTACTTTCAGAATTTTTACTTTTATTGAAGTAGAAATTATAATATCGATTTACATTCTTTTGTAAACATGAAAATTATATTCTTTATCTGCAAAATAATATATGGCTTAATGCATGAGCTAAAACAAAAATTATCCATTTTGAACCTGAATTAATTTATTTCTTTACACGTTACCAAAAATAAGTATTAGCTTGGGTTTAACTTGAGTAATCTATTACTTTAAAGAAACGGTTAGACAGTTTGTAAAAATGCTAATTTAGTCACTGTCTTATGGTTTTACAAAAGCATGAATAAATACGTTTTTAAATGGAAATAAGTCAATTACTTACGATTTTAATAAACGGGAGGATTGGGTACTGTTTAACTCAAAATAACGAATTGCTAACTCTTTCAGTGAAGCCAGATATTAGGCAGCGTACTACAGTGAATAATTCTTTCAGACGTTTTGGAGTTATTATGTTACGGTCAATACCTTCAGTTGTTGATAAAAGAGTAACCCAATTGTTGGCAGTATTGTCCAGCTTTCCTCTTTCTAGTCTTTCATTGCAAAGTTAGCGATATCTATTGCAAATAACCCTCGTGTAGTTTTGCGCAAAAATTCAAACTAATTTGAAAATAGTGAGTTGCAAGATGATTTTCGAGAGGTAAGGATAGTCGATTTCTCCAGGAAAA
The DNA here is from genome assembly GCA_011833715.1 of Carcinoscorpius rotundicauda. Lineage (NCBI taxonomy): Eukaryota > Metazoa > Arthropoda > Merostomata > Xiphosura > Limulidae > Carcinoscorpius > Carcinoscorpius rotundicauda. The sequence continues at coordinate 29,004,562 of CM022392.1, forward strand.
ACATCATTGCTTGAAGGTAAGAACCACGCTGGTATTTTATAATAATCACTCTATTGTTTAAAATTTTATTTTATTTTAAAAATTGAGTAACGCTTTCATGCGAAAATATACATTAGAAGACACTTTAGTATTTTGTTTTATTTATATTTGTTTAATTTTGATGATCATCTGCTCTAGAAAATCCCCATTTTTAAAGTAATATATTGCAGGGAAATCAGTCACCGTAAGACAACTAACGACAACACTTGGGTTATTCTAATCGGATAGTGGTATTTAAAGATTCCTTTTACAATGGCCCAACAGTGGCACAGGGGAATGTCTACAAACTTGCGCCGCTAGAAACCGTATTTTGGTACCCGTGGTGTACAGAGCACAGATAGCCCATTGTGCAGCACTGTGCTTAGTTCCAAAGAAACGAACAATGAATCAAAATTGCAAAGCACGATTTTGTATTGTTTATTTTCACGACAACGAAACCTCTGATTTACAGTTCAATATATTTACCACTGGATGACACTTAGTTTGGAAACTTTAGTTCAAAAACAATATTGTTTGATGTTTTATACGGAAGAATGATTAAGTAATATTTTAACGGAAGAGAATCATTTTAGCTTGGAATCAATAATTATTTACATTCGTTAGAATGAAAGATATCGATGCTATTGCAGTCGTGATCTTCAACTTTATAAAATTAATCTATGTGCTTCCACAACAACGTTACCAGATTACGGATTTTGATTAACTCAAATTAAAGTGCAATACTTAGTTCCTCTTTGGAATTTTTATCCATTTGTTAGTTTTGGAAATTAATTTATAGATACAAAAGGGTGATCTGCAATGGTCAATCCGACACTAGTAGACTATTTAGGACAAAGCTGATAAGCAGCACCCACTGTCAACTTTTGAGCTGCTGCAATCGTAAAGTGGGATTTAATGGTCGTACTTATAATGCACTCACAACCTCAAAACGAGAAGTACTTTTCTGAATTAACTTAATGCGAACGATTGACCCTCAGTTTCATAGTTCACTAGCAGATAAGGCCCGGCATGGCCAGGTGGTTGAGACACTCGACTCGTACTCCGAGAGTTGCGGGTTCGAATCCCCGTCAAACCAAACATGCTCGCTCTTTCAGCCGTTGGTGAGTCATAATCTTACGATCAATCCCACTATTAGTTGGTAAAAGAATAGACCAAGAAATGGCGGTGGGTGGCGATGACTGGCTGCCTGACCTCGAGTTTTACACTGCTAAATTAGGGGCGGCTAGCGCAGATAGCCCTCTCGTAGCTTTGGGCGAAATTCAAACCAAACCAAACCACTGGCAAATTGACATTAAACTACACTAAAGCAATTAAAAGAGTGAAAATTGTAGTAAAGTTAACAGTGTGATATTTTTCTTAATTTAGTGTGTTATTTTGTCACACTTGAAATATATTAAAGGTTTTTAAATTGAACATATTGTACAAATGCACGTGAGAGATCAGCAACTCTGAAATAGTGCATGATTTTTTATGCGTCACATAGAAACACTGCAACAAAGTTGGCACAAAATCTAAGCTTTTGTGAATCGTGTGGTCAGCTTTAGTAAATTAACATATGTAACTCCTTTTATGAGTCTTAATAGAAAACTTACTCTGATTTAGATTTCTTCTTATACTTTTTCCAGGGATGCGTTAGTGTTAGCTGAGATAAGAGATTTTTGTCACTGAGAATTAATGGCTATCGTATTTTTCAGTAGTCGTAGGGTGTGGCTATAAAAATGTCAGTGATACAGCGTGAAATTCGCATTATCATCCATGACTTATAGTCAAAGCTCGTCGGAATGAGTTTTGATGGATTGGTTCGTGCATATAACTCATATTTTATTAAATCACATGAATACACATATAAGTTACTTTGTAACTTATTATTGTTACTTTGATTTTTTATAAGAATGAGATGTTCAATCTTCTTTCAAAAATAAACAGAAATCTACCTATAATGTATCAGATCACTGGCTGAAACCGTGGTTGTAAGACTGAAATCTACCAATAATTCATTAGATCACTGGCTGAAACCGTGCTTGTAAGACTGAAATCTACCTATAATGTACTCATGTTTATATTATGATTTAACAGTCTATTGTTGTTTCTCTTTTGGCCCGGCATGGTCAGGTGGATTAAGGCGTTCGACTCGTAATCTGAAGGTAACGGGATCGATTCCCGGCCTCACTAAACATGCTCGCCCTTTCAGGCGTAGGGGTGTTATAATGTTACGGTCAATCTCATTATTCACTAGTAAAAGAGCAGCTCAAGAGCTGGCGGTGGGTGATGATGACTAGCTGCCTTCCTTCTAGTCTTACGCTGCTAAATTAAATACGGCTAGCACAGATAGCTTTGCGCGAAATTCAAAACAAACAAAACATGGGACGTAGAAAAGTGTCAGAAGGTTTTGTTCTCTGACGAGAAAAAAAAATTAACCTGGATGGCCCAGATGGTTTCCAACGTTACTGACACGATAAGAATATCCCATCGGAGACATTTTCCACAGGACACAGCGGAGCAGGTTCCGTTACTATCTGGGGTGCTTTCTCTTATCATGAAACAATGGAGCTTTACGTTATACAGGGGCGTGAAACAGCGGCTGGCTATATTGGCATGTTGGAGAGAGCATCCTTATTGGCTAAAGGCCCTCGCTTGTGTGGAAATTACTGGTTCTTTCAGCAGGACAACAATGCAATCCACAATGCCCGCAGGACAAAGAACTGTTTCATGGCGAATAACATGATTCTTTTGGACCATCCAGCGTGTTCGCCCGTACTGAACCCTATTGAAAATAGTTGGGGTGGATGGCAAGGGAAGTCTGTAGAAATGGATGTCAGTTCCAAACATTGCATGATCTTCGTGAAGATGGCTTCACCACTTGGAAAAAGATTCCAGCCAGCCTTCTGCAAACGCTTATATCGACCATGCCAAAGCAAATGTTTGAAGTTATTCGCAATGACGGCCGTCCAACTCACTTCTGAGTCCTTTTGTTGGGCATTTCTTACCCTGTGTAGGACTTCTTATTGGTATGGTCTTGAACTTTTGACCAGCTAGTATTTAGGTTAATTTCATAGTGTTCACATTTTCTTTATAAAAAGCTAAAAAGTTTTTTTTTATTATTTTCATTTTTCGAAGTTCTACTCAAATAAGTGGTTGAGTCAAACAACGCAAAATGCATATTTTTTCTTTATGTTCATAGGCCTTAAGATTTTGGTTAGCAGTGAATATACACATACACACACGTATGCGGGCGTATATAAAACACAGAGTTGAACTTTAAACATTTTGATGTTACAATTTGTTGGATGTAACTGGCTGAATTAACTTTGATGTAATTTAGTGGACTTACTAGTGTAAAGGAGAAAAATACTATAAGAGATAAGAAATCAAACGATTGTTTGTTTACTTGTTTTGTTGAATTTCACGTTAAACTGTTTGGGACCATTTCTGCTTTTTGTCCCTAATTTATAATCACCAGACTATAAAGACGGTAACTAACCAAAATAGCTCATACCAAAGACTTGGTTTATATTTATCAAGAAATAGTTGTATTGTCCATCATGTTGGGTGATATAATTCAATCTCAAGTTCACGACACGAAAAGTTAAAGAGAATGTAAGACTAACGTCGTACTTAGAACTCAGAGCAATTGCAGCCATTTAAGATTTACAACTTAATACCTTGAAGGATGGTTCAACTGCACGAGGGAAACTAGCATTTAATTACCAACTAGTAACACTTTGGATCAAATGAACTGTTCGTTTGTGAGGCTTATGTTAACGTTTATAGCACTGTTTTTTAATCACGACATTGTGAAGCATCTTTTCTGGTTCCTGATAAAAACTAAAGAAGTTGACTACTCTATATTAAAACAGTTTTGGAGCCACACTATGTCGTTACAGTTTGTGCCATTTTTCTTCATTTTCGATACAACGATATGTCGTGAAAACGGCTTTTTCATATACCATTCATATTGATTTTCCAGAGAGAGAATTCTTGATAATGCAGTGTATTGTAATGTTTTGAAGTGAACATACAGCTACAATCATGGATAAACAGCGAAAAGACAATGTATTGACAATAACAACACTCAGAAATAAGTTCCTCATAATTACAGTACAGATTTCTGGCCACGACTTCACGTGAATATGAATAAACAATTGATCGTGAATATCAATAAACCAATAAAACTGAAATCAGACCCCGGCATGGCCAGGTGGTTAAGGATTAATTTGAGGGGCGTAGGTTCGAATCCTCGTTCCACCAAACATGTTCGCTCTTTCAGCCGTCGGAGCTTTATAATGTGACGGTTAATCTCAGTATTCGTTGATAAAAGAGTAGCCCAAGAGTTGGCGGTGAGTAATGATGACTAGCTGCCTTCTTTCTATTATTACACTGCTAAATTAGGGACTGCTATCGCAAAAAACAAACAATGAAATCAAGAAAAAGAAATATAGCAAGTATAATTTCAAACAGGTTAAAACTGAGTTTAACTGTAATTTAGGTTTAGAAGTGAAATGAATGTCGATGCGTATCCAATTTATATTTACCAAAAAGATTGATACGCACAGTTTTTTTCTTTGTACAAATATATTTTAATATTTAAGCAACAATACAATTTATAATCATTGTTGTAACAAATAATTATTTTTTGTGTGTAATGAAAATTCTTCAGAAACATTCAAAAATATTGAATTTTCTCTATTGTCTGGAACTGGATATTTTATCGAGGGATCACAAAGAGCAAACTAATTCTGAGTTGATGTAAGTAGAATTCACATTATAAGAAGCTAGCCAGCTATGCGTTCCTCGTCGAATTTTTCACCGATGAAGTTATATGATATTTTTTGTGTGAAATTACAAATTATCGCTGTAATGTAAACGTAATGCTTGAGTGACTATTTTACACTTTCTCAGTTTAGTAAACATTGTATTTATAATGCAAGCTTAAGCTCATTAACCAAGTTGCTAATAGTGATTAGTAGATTTATTTATTTATGTGCTCTAATGTAAATCAGTTCCACCTGTTGAGTTCTCTTTCAGAGAATCTCAGTACACATGTTCTATACAAATCACAGGATTCTCACAGTGATGGGATGAATATTTTTATCTATGTGTAGAACTAGTGACCGAAACAATTCTTTTGATACCATTAGGAAGTTGATGCGGCCAACTTTTCAGGATAGGTTCGAAATATACTTTGTTTTGTTTTGAAAAGCTACACAATGGGCTATCTGTGCTCTGCCCACCACGGGTATCGAAACCCGGATTTTAGCGTGTAAGTCCGCAGACATACCGCTGAGCCACTGGGGGGCTCGAAATATACACACAGAGATTGAATCTTACTATACAAATATATTGAAATATATAGTGTTAATAGTTTTGTTTTTTTTATCTTTAACTCAATAGCAATTTTGTCATTAATCTAGTTAGTAATATTGTATTTCTTTTGCCTCAATAGGCGATCAAAATATCTATTATTTAAGGTAAGTAAATATGGGTTGAGAGTTTTTGTTTTAATATACAAATGTACATATAAATATAAATAAAAGCATTTAAAACAGGAAAATAGATCAATCCAACATAACTTGCCAACAAAGTATTCATAAGTTTCATGATTTAAAACAGTTATGCTAATATTCATGCAAAATCTAATAAGATTTTAAATTTCCGTTGTTCAGTGGTTATATAATTAGATAATTCTGTAGGTGTGTCAGGAAAATAGTTTGAAAATAATTCTAAAACCTTCCTTTAATTTTTTCAGAAATACGTAGGTACAGTGTGCAAATATATCTATATAAAATACAAAATATATGTGTCTGTCTCTCTGTTTTTCCTTTATTTAACTACTCCTAGTTCGCTGAGCCAACCTCAACCAAACTTTATGGAATAATAGTTTGGAACAAGAGGTATGTTAATGTGAGTTTTCACCTTATCCGTTCTTCCCTCATTATAGCAGTTACTGAATATGTTTTATTTTTGACGTAAATTAATGTCAACTAAACACATTCATACATAACAAAGTTCTAATTAAATTGTCTGTTACCAAACAAACACAAAGTGTAGATGAGAGCACACAAAAGTTTTGTATTTCAGGGAATGAGCTAGCACTTTCTATGGAGGAAATGAAAAATGCGCTATTACATAAACTTAGATAAAGTTTCTACACCAACCGTTACCCAAAGTTTATAAAAAAAAATATTTTTCTTGAGCAATGCTCATTTTCTGTGTTTACCCATGATTTTTTCCACTTCAGCCAGTAAGACACTTCTGCGGCCAATTACCGTAAATAAATTTGTTTCGTGAAACAAATGTGAAAAGAAATTAAGAGCTGTATTTCGAAAGTGTGCTATAGAAAGTACCTTTCCCGTTAACTTTTCCTATAAAGTTGCCCTGATCATTGCACAACGTATACCATGTTTAAAGTATATGCATATTGAGTTCTTAAAGTTTATAAAATTTCTAATGAAGTAATAACATGTTATGTTATAAATAAATGTTGTGAAAGTTGAGATGTTTGTGTTATATATCATAGCATCTCACCCCACATTTCTTTAAGTTCATAATTTGGACAAAGGACGGGTACCTCATTTTGTATGATATAAATTTAGATTAACACACAGGTTTAATTGTTTTTTCTGATAAAAAAAATAAAAATGTAGAGTAAACTAGCATTAAACCACTTAAGTTAGGGAATACCGAGTTACCTAACTGATCAAAAATATAAATCGTTTGATCCTTGTTTGTGTTTCAATAAACGCTCCGAAAGAAGCTGTAAAGCGAAATGTTGATAAAAACAATATTTTAGTGTTATAAGGTCGTTTATTTCCAGTATAAATATGCCATTAATGTTGCCAGAAAATTCGAATTTGGATTAATCTGTGAAGATTGCTCTTCTCAATCCTTATTCATTCCATTTTTGTAGTCTGATTTCCAATTTAGTTATTTGTTTGGCTATCTCTTCTTAGCAATGGTTATCGAGTAACAAGATGTCAACTGAGGTCACTTCGTATTATGATGTGTATTTCACTGTTACAGAGACGGCATTCACGATCATATTTGCAACAAGATCTGTACTCGAGATAATACTTCTGATATATCAGTAACTATAACTATATTCGACATCGTTTCGGTTTTTATCTCATTCGTTTATATTTTTAAAAGTACCAGTTTCACGTGCTTTCTATAAAGTGTTATATACAGCTGTTACTTTATCATGCTATACCCTTAACCATTCAAAAGGTTTTTCACGCTTTACATGTTATTTCGGTTTTGGGAACCGTGAAAACAATTAAACTACAGATGGGCGTAATATGACAGCCTATATTTTCATAAGCTTTATTCTAACGGGACATTTTCTCGTAGGCTAAATGACAGGAAATATTAGTTTAAATTTCCAATGCTTAAATATACCATTTAGTAGCTTATTTTCGTACGATATAAAGCTGACAGTTCTGTACTATTTGCCTTTATTTTCTTTTTTCTCAGTATTTCCATACGTATTTTGAATTCTGGTTGTAATTTTTTTATTTAATATATCAAGCAAAGGTATGCTAATAAAATATATCATTCACACCCACAATAAAATGTTCGTGTTAATTTAAAATATTTACAATTAAAATAAACATGAAACTCTTTAAACTGACTCTTGCCCCCCAGTGGCTTAGCAGTATGTCTGCGGACTTACAACGCTAAAATTCGTGTTTCGATGCCTGTAGTGGGCAGATCACAGATATCACTTTTTGTAGCTTTGTGCGTAATTCAAGACAACAAAAACAACAACTGACTCCATAAGATATCTATCATACACATATTGTTCTTAAGCACTTTAGGTTTTTCAAGTAATGTGAAATAGGTTTAATGTTTCATCATCTCAACTAAAGTACTTAATCCAAGGCTTAAGAAGAATATTATTAATAATTGGGATAGATAACAAGATAATTATAGATTAATGTAGAAAAGTTAATCAATCAATCCAACAAAATATACAGACATTATTATGAATATTTATACATTTCTTTCTAAACAAATATTCATACAGAAAATGACTTCGTTTCGTATACATTTCCCTTTATCTTCGTTTAATTCACGAGTTCATACTAATTTAATTGTTCAAAGGATAATCGAACAATAAAATTTGTATCATCAAATTAACATTCTATGTATTTTTATTTTAAGCTATCTTTATTTTCTATCACATTAAACGTCCATTAAGGTATCATTAAATAAGTGACCAATAAAACGTTTCTTAGAGGAACGCTAGCAATACCAAAGTTAAAAAGTGAAGATTACAGATTAACCAGTCAAGCAAGCCACTAAATAGCTGGTAAAACATTCATTTTTTTTACGCGTAAGACATAGTTTCTATTGAAAAAAATTACTAAGAAATGTACGTCTTTATATTGTATATCTTCTTACAGTGGGTATAAACATTTTATGGCTGACAAGGGACACTTGTCTTGTTAGCCTGACTTTATAATTTTCTAAATTCTTGTAACGGCTTATAAAACATAAAGAATGACAATATATGCTGATTGTTTTGTTTCAGTTCCTCCATTTCCCATACCTTATAAGAAAATATTTTTTTTATTTGAAATGTGTTACTTTTTAGGGAAAGAAAAATGTGTTTAGATGTAATAAGATAGTTTCAATTAAAATAACTACTGAGGAATATTTTTATTAATTTAATTTATTAAATTAATGAGTAATTTATAAAAATAATTAAACAATATTACACTTAAATCCCAAGCTAACGCTTAATTATTCTATAATTATTTTATATATAAAACTAAACTTAAAAAAAACAACAATTTTATTTGCTTAATACTAGTATACTGAGTTTGATTTCATATCAACTATCTCCCCGCTGGTATAGCGGTAAGTCTATGGATTTACAACTCTAAAATTAGAGGTTCGATTACCCTCGCTGGACTCAGCAAATAGCCTGATGTGACTTTGCTATAAGAAAGCACCCTCCCTATGCATATAAAACGTAAAGCGCTTGATATTTCTAAATGTTTTTCCAGCAGATAAGTTCAGAAGTAGAAATGTATTATTTGTATTGGGCCTGGCATGGCCAAGCGCGTAAGGCGTGTGACTGGTAATCCGAGGGTCGCGGCTTCGTGCCCGCGTCACGCTAAACATGCTCGCCCTCCCAGCCGTGGGGGTGTATAATGTGACGGTCAATCCCATTTTTCTTTGGTAAAAGAGTAGTCCAAGAGTTGGCGGTGGGTGGTGATGACTAGCTGCCTTCCCTCTAGTCTTACACTGCTAAATTAGGGACGGCTAGCACAGATAGCTCTCGAGTAGCTTTGTGCGAAATTCCAAAAGAAACAAACAAAATTATTTGTATTCAATGACCTCTATTCATTGAAACCTATACTTATGATTAGTGTCTATTAATCGGGAAACTACGGAACTGGACCGTTTATACATTATGAACATTACATACTATTAAACTTAGTGAACAACGTAGGACGTGTTTATTTCTACAAGGACACATACAATGTCTATATCGGTGTTATGTAAATATCATGTAAATGTTGTCGAGAGTGTTATGTAAATGTTATGTAAACGACAACCATGTCTAGTGTTATGTAAATGTCATGTAAATATCATGCATATGTTATGTAAATATAATGTAATGTCGTATTTGAATTCCCATATTTATTATTTATAATTCTATATTTATATTATTGTTTCGAGGTTTAAATCGGTGAAATTTAAAATAACATTTTAGAATTAATTAAAATTCATTTAGAAATTTTTAAAACTAGATAGATTGATCACTTGTATTGGCCTGGTGTTTGTACTGTGGAATTCTGGGAAGTTACGCGATATAGTATATAAACAGACGGCGATGTGAGGGAAATCATCCATTTTTACTCGGGTCAAGAAGTAAATCATCCACTATTACTCGGGTCAAGAAGTTTGTCTCGTTTAAGAAAGTTTAAACTGAATTTGTGAATAGAGTTAGATCGACTAAAGTGGTGAAATTTTTATTCCGTCAGTCTTTACAATTCAGTCGGATTACGGATTATATCGAAAGTCAATAGGAATTAGACTGTGAACTTTTGTTTGAAATTACCCATTCAAACTTCGAAAATTTCTCCGTGGGACTGAATTCAACGCCTAGATTAGAACTTTGGATTTCGGATTTGGACACTTATCCTGGATCATATTATTAAGCACAGGCCAGTACTTTTTGTATTGTAAGTTGTTTTGATGGTTGAAATTGGATATCTGTTATTGCCATTGGATAATTTATTTTGTGTCTATCACACAAGTAGATAATTATAATACATTAGACAAGCTGCTATCTGTGTCTTTCTGTTGCGTTCAGTCCACATAAAAAACGTAACAATCGGTAAGAAGTGAACTTGTAGGAGGGTTAGCTAGTTTGTGTGCGTGTGTTTTGTTAGAGCAAAGCCACATCGGGTTATCTGTTGAGTCTACTGAGGGGAATAGAACCTTGATTTTTTTGGCGTTGTAACTTCGTAGACTGATCGCTGTACCAGCGTTGGACTATCTTAACCAAGACGTAACAAATCTACTCGGAATTAATTTGCTTGTGGTGCATCCAAACTCCTGATAAAATATTCAGTTCTAATCCTGATACAAGAATCAGTATTGTCTGTGAATTCCTGTATATATTCCATCATTTATAATGACTAGTAATAAAAACCGTTACTATAAATTGTTTTCTTCGTTATTATTATAAATAAAATATATTTGTGTTAAAAAGAAAATTGTGTGTATCAACCTTGTTGACAAATAATATAAATTATGACATAATAAATGTGAGACTCGTCCAAAATAAATTATAATACTTAATATTTACAACTGATAATAATGTCCCTTTAGTTTTCATCTTATTCATTTGCTTTATTTCCTGTCCAATATATTTTCAGTACTATGCTATGAATTTATATTTTAGATGCCTCAATCTTTCAGCAATCTATTCAGATATATTCCATGATTCAGCTCCATGCAGTGGTTTACCACACATAGCTTTGACGAGTATTCTCCGTATTTTGTTAATGTTTAATGATGTTACTGTTTTTGACATCTTGTTTAAGCACTCCTGGCTTTTTTCCAATATGTCTTTGAATTTCCACTTTACTCTTACCATTTTGAGTGCTTATGTATCCCAGATATATAATATTATTTATATGTTCAATTGATGTTTCTTTACAGTTAGATTGATTCTAAATACATCTTGGTTCTTAGTTACTTCTATTTATTTTGTCTTGTACTAATCTCCATTTCATAGCTTCTCCCATCTCATTTACTTTATGTACTAACCTGTAAATTTGATACACTTAGTAGTGTTGTTTCACTTACATGTCTCAGTTCGTTGATGCTAATTCTACCTGTCTCTGCTTCCTTTATATGTTCCATTTCTCTAATTATTTTCATTGCATATAGGTTGAAGAAACTAGACCATAATACACGTCCATGTCTTATATTTTTATTGATCTCAAACTTTAGTGTTACGCCCTATTCTGTTCATACTACTGCTGTTTGTTCCAAACACATCTTTCTGATGACCTGTACAACGTTTTCACCAGTTCCTATCTCCCGTAAACATTATTTCATATTTCTCTTTCAAACGCTTTAGTGTAGTCTGTGAAGCACATGGATACATTTTGTTGGACCTCTATGAGACGTTCACAAATTGTTTTCAAATTAAAAATACCTCCTGTTCTGCTTTATCTGTAAGGTGATCATTCCTTGTTCTATTCTGATTGATATTCTTTGCTGTATTACTTTCAATAGTAGTTTGTTGATACGACTCGTTAATCAAAGCTATTTTTCTGAAGTCTATAATATATTCTTCAAAAATATTCCTAAAATCTGGGCCAAGTGGTTAGGTGCTCGACTCACAAGCCGAGCGCGAGGTTTCCAATACAAATCTCATTGCACATGCTCGTCCTTGCAGCTGTGGAGAGTTATAATGTGCACTGAGTCCCACTATTATTTCGTAAAAAAGAGTAGACCAAGAGTTGGCGGTGATGGGTGATGACCAGCTGCATTCCCTTCAGAGTTACTCCAGTAAATTAGGGACGGCTAGCGCAAATAACGCTCAAGGCGCTTCGCGCGAAATTCAACCTAATATCTGTTAAGCTTATTAATAGCATTTTTAGTTGTCTTTTAATAAATTAACAACTTTTAGCGTTACTTATTCCTTTATTCGGATAAATTCTGTCTTTACAAATTTTCACTCTAAAGATTTATTTTTTGATACAGCAAAAACACAACCAAACATTATTTTATAATGAAGCTAAAGCAAGGAGGTGTTTCTTTCATTTTTTCTTATATATATAGTCTAGCCATTAAGTACATTTATTTTAAGCGTTATAAAATGTAACATCGCTTTGTTTTAGTCGATTTATTGCAATTTTAGCTAACCATTTTGTAGCCAATTTTTTTTACATACGTAAAGGACAAGCAAATAAATCTAGGATACAAACTATCATTTATTAAGAAAGTTACATCAGGCTATCTGCTGTATCCACCAAGGGGAATCGAGCCCCTTTATTTTAGCGTTGTAAATCTGTAGACTACTGCTGTACCAGCGGGGAACATAATTTATTGTGATGTTAAAATGTACATTATGAAAAGAGATTTTTTCTGCAGAAGATACGCAAAAGTGAAAATACACTGCCTATTAGATTGATATTTCTATTTAAATATTTACGTGTAAAATAGAATTAGAACTTAAGTAATAGACTGAACTTTGCATACCTAAAACTATACTTTATGCTTAAAGTCAGATGTTGAAAGGTAATTAATTGTAACAGAATATTAAACTAAGAAACGAAAAACAGCATAGATTTAGAATCAGACCACTAACGGTTATAAGTAATATTTACTTTATGAGGTCGACATTTTCGTTTCTATAACTGTAATATAATATCTGGAGATATTACTGAATACTTTTGTATACTAAAACCATTTTTTTAGTTTCATAATCTCATTCGTGACCTAGTTTATACAGTGACGAAACCATTTTTAGGTTATCTTCGTTTTTTTATAATAATGCGTAGTTGAAGTCTACTGGAAATAAACTTTGTGGAAGATGTAAGCTTTGCTTGACTATTGGGTTACAGTGTTGTTTTCGTACTTTATGGTGATTGATCGATGTTAGGAAAGACTATATCTGTATTTTATACGCTTGTGCCATTTTCTCTTGTAGCATTTCTTTTTTAGTATGTTTGTAACTTTCACGTTGAATAGTATGATCAATGTTTGAATTCAGTCTTCAAACAGAAAAATCTTTGCAGAAGTTCAGTATTAGCAATAAATATTTTGTTTATAAAAATCACTTTTACGTTTAATCATAAAGTTGGCCTTCTAAGTAAAACATAATAATTATTTGGCCATTGCAGCACTCCAGAAAGAACAGAAAGAGAAGAAGGTCTCTTTGACCGAATTTTCATGTTATTCCAAAATTCAAATGTAGTGTTTCCCAGTTCTGTGCCAATGTTAATTTTTATCATAAATATTTAAGGGAAGATCGTCTCCTACTTTGTACCAACTTAATAAAATACTGCACTACTGTTTCAGCCAAACATAGTCAACTCTTCTGGAGTAAAACAATACTAAGGTTTTGTCAAGTGATAACAAGATATCTCGAACGATCACTCAACCAGAAGCGAGGATTAAATCATACTTAGAACTATTTAGCTCTACTATAAAGACATTAATATGATCGAAATTTGTAGGGCTAATTAGTAACTCTGTACATTTTGTAAACAATCCGAAACATACAATAATAAACATGGTTACGTGGCGCAATTTATCTCCGCTGAATTTCCAATTAATTATGTTATGTATTGCAATTTGGAACAGCTTAAAACTAAGATTGATTTTAATGTAGATTTGTATTAAATTTATATTATTTACCAACAAAACTGATACACACACTTTTCTTTTTAAGACAAATTTATTTTAACCTGCCAATTTATTATACCGGTTATTACAAATAATGATATGTATTCAAAGGTTTCATAAACTTATAAACAATAATCAGTCTTTTATCAGACCTGGAAGTGAATATTTTATCGAATTTTTAAGATGAGCAAGTGGATTTTCATCTTATATCAGTACTGTTTGCTTCATGGCTAGATAGTTAGCACTCTATTATTGGCTAATCTGACACCTCTTACAAGCTGACTTTTCTCCGACGAAGATACTTTATGTATTTGTAGAAATACTAGTGTCCAAACTTAATTCACTGAAGTTAAACGTTTATAATGTTCGAAATCTGTGAACGTTCCTTATAAGATATATGTATTCTTCCGATTAATAAGCGTTGATCACATTTATATCTTTCGAGGTTTGTCATATGCAAACTGTAAAAAAAATTCAACAACAATATTCTGTAAACTGTCTCTTGATGCATCGTTTTATAAACTTTAAGCTGAGGTTCTCGATATTTTAGTTGGCAATAATACTTAAAGAAACGTTAGTGCTTTCGTAAAACATATTTTGTTGGTTTTCACATTCGAGAATTTTCAATAAATTTGGATAATATGCTGGAATTTCGTAATACACTTCTAACAGTATAAGTTACATGCATTTCTGAAATTATATTTAATTAAAACGAACATCGATGCTGAAATAAATATGAATAAGTAAATTCGTTACAAGATATTCATATTTTGTTCTAGTGATAAAAGTGTTAAAAACAACTGTTTATATGTAGCTCCTTTATTGTTTGTTCTGTAAACCAAAATAATTAATTTTACAGTACACTAATGGTCTGAATAATGTATAACACTAAATGTTTAATGGAATGATGACATGTTGCTATTTTTTTATTTTTGTCATGTTGGAGAATCAGGTTTTATACAAAATGACAGTTTTTCTCTTATCTTATGGGTTACAATGACTCAGATTCGACTTTTTTTAAAAATATTCCTTAAGCAAGAAAAATATATATATATGTCCTATTGTGTCAGACAAGAACAACTCTTTTATTTTATTTTTGTATTCCTACGTGTTTTTTATGACAAACCATTCTTCATCGAAACATTAGATACCAAGGATGTGATTTCCCAGAACTCTGTGTTACGCGGTAAATTTAATCCAATTGTCATATCATTGAATCTAATCTAATTGTCCCATAATTTTTCTTCAGAACAATAACTGGCGTCAAGGGGTTTTTTCTCAAGAATTTCATGTAAGTAAAGTTAAAGGGAAAATGGACATTGATCTCAGCTCACCACACGTCCTCACTGTATGTACTTGCATAACTATTTCGCAAATTTTTAATAAGCTGTACCTTAGTAAACAAATAACAGTTCAAATTGCTCTGAGACTCTCTTAATCTTTACACCGTAGAATGGGATTCTGTGGCAAACGCACTTCCTGATTACTTGAAATCCATTAGTAACAAAATAAGGTACACGTGAAAACTCGAATAAAGTTGAAATCCGTGTTTACAAATATATTTTCTTGATCTATAAATACATAAATAGTTATAGTATATGGATATTAAATTTAAAAGTCTGCCTACCAGTTAGATAGTTTTACTTCATGGAGATGTGCAGTAAACAGTTACAGCCTTACCAAAATCAGCAAAATGGATAATGTTCATTTTACCAGTGTTTTCTCTCAATACTATTTATTTTCACTGTTTTCTAAGTACGTATATAAAACACGTGTTAACTCGTATATATAAGCTTTCTCATTTCATACTAAAATATTAAGTGTATAACATGTTTCATGTTTACTTTTGTAAAGTTTATTTGTTTCAAAATAACGTATCTTGTTTCAATTCTAATGAATTAATTAAAAAGTTTACATAAATCCGTGAAATGATGTAGCACTTTAATGAGCATAATATATAAGTATTTGAGATGGTTACTCAATTACTATAATTTTTTTTCAGTTATATCCACTTTATATTGAAAACAATTAAATTTTGATAACAATAATTTTCTTAATTGTTTATGTTTACGTAAATATAATTCAAGGTTGTCACGTGGAAAACTATAATGTGAGCTTAAAATGACTAACGGTGTGTGTAGTGTTCAACTGTTCTGCGGATACAAAGCTTTATAAATATACTGGCAGATTCCTGTTGAAATACGTCTGCTGTAATTTTTCTGTTACATATAAATAAAGTATTTAACTTGTTACACATTACAATTTCAAATAACTTAAAACTGAGTTACATTGTAACTAGATTTAAAAAGTAAATAGATATTGATACGTATCTAATTTGTGATACTTGGTAACAAAATTGATACATATAGTTTCTTTCTTTTATAACACAATTATATTTTAATATGCATATAATAACACAATTTACAATAATGGCTATCACATATAATGGTTTTTGTACAAACATTTTACAAACTTTGATATTATATCAAGTATTCTATTCGGTTCGAAACTTTTTTGATATCTCATCGAAGGTTCATGATGAGCGAATTAATTTCGAGTTGATATTGGCGCAGTTCACTTAACTGGGAACTTACTAGTTCTTTATTCTTCTTTCTTCGTCGATCTCACGTTGAGTTTCTCTTCTGATAAAATTATGCAATGTTTTTGTAAAAATATTACTGTGCAATGTGAATCTACTGAAGTTAAACGTTCCTAGTTAAATATCTGTAGTTTCCCGATTAATAAGCGTTAATTACAGTTATATTTTCCGAAGTTTATAGTATACCAACAATAGCAAACAAATAATAAATACTGTCTGTTGGCGTGTTGCATTGGTTACATTTATAGGCGTTAGAAGAGTTTTAGAAATTTTAGCCTCCACAGCAATAATGACAACCTACCAGTGCTTAAGTACACACACATATTGTTAATTCTTAAACTCGAGAATATTTTGCAATTTTAGTGAATAGGCCATACTTCCTCAGCAGATATTTAATAGTATATACGTTATGTACATTTTTAAACATAAATTCAACTTAAACAAACATCGATATTACAAAATATCTAGATGTATAATAGCAAATCCGTCACAAACTGAAAGATTAAGAAACGATAAATTTTGAAGTGCTACATTTTCAGTTACATTAAAAATGATTATTTTGCGCTCCCCAGTGGCTCAGCGGTACGTCTGCGGACTTACCCGTTAAAATCCGGGTTTCGATATCCGTGGTGGGCAGAACACAGATAGCCCATTTTGTAGCTTTGTGCTTAATTCAAAACAACAATGATTATTTTGCAAAATTTTTACTATGAACATGCTGTGTATCTAAATGGTCTTCATTCTCTGTTATTTAGTCTTCAACTAGATTTACCACTAATCAAATGTTTGTATGTTTTAACATTTGAACTTAGCGTTTCATGATTTAACATAGTACATAGGTGCTCATGGGTAAATTTGTATTCGTGTTTTTAGTATTTAGATTTGGCTGTTAGTATATTTTTTTCACTAAACCTGTGCAGCATGGTTTTGCCATATACCCTTGTAATGACCAAGAAATGTCACAAGGGATATCGAAAATCAACAACAGCTGCAGAGACTTACAGCCCCAAGATAATTGGCAATGTTCGCCCGCGTAGTTATCAGTATAATTCTTGAGATTACTGAGCAATAATGAAGTTCATACGTTCATTGTGTGAATTCAGCAGAAAATGAATCTAGTCACTATGGCACCTTTTTGATCAAGAGGAAATTCGAGTGCTGGATGGATAAGCTTCTAATCAGACAACGCATGGTGTAAGTATCGTTGTCTTCGCCGTTATCTGTCTTTCTGTGTTCCCAGAAAAAGACTAAGCAACACTCATTACAGCCTGCAGAGACATCACGAGGAGGCTCCTACACTATTATAGCAACAAGTCAAAATTTATAACTTGTTTAGATTGCAGTAATTGCCAATGTAATTGACCAGAATGTAATCTCCGAATATCCTAATGTTTTAGCCGACAAATGTTTCTTTTTGGCCTCCTTCCCCTAACGATGTATCAAATATATAATTTCTGAAAACTTACCAAAAAACAGCCATACGCGACAGAAGAGAACTGTTCTAATGTGCACACTTTGTCCTACAAATAATACCTGTATATGGTTTAATCTTTTATTAAAACTATATTATAATTACGTACAACTACAATACAAACTATTATGTTTCTGAAATTTTAATTTCTGTAATTAACAAATCGAATTGTGTAAGGAATTTGTTCCAGAAGAAAGAATGAATGTAATTCCAATAATGGCATACCTAAATAACTTTATCCAGAATTGTTTTAAGTTTAAAATGGAAGAAAATGTCCAAACGCAGGTTTGTTTATATTTCAACCATAACAATGCGTTTCGGTATTGATGACGTATTTTACTTGAAAGACCCTTGCAACAAGTGGCAGGCATGCTGTGAGTGAAAACTATTAAATGAAGAGAAAAAAACAAAACAAAAATCGGTGAAGGCTAACAGTATAAATCTGAGAAACAAAGGCGTAGGCTAACAACAACCCAACATGGTAAACATGCAGACCGAATCTATATGATGACTGAAATAAACTGCTTGCGTTTGGTAGGCTTATGAAAGTTGTACTGAACAATTTCTTGTTCGGATATAAAATAAAGAAACCAAAGTAAGAATGTTACTAAATAAATCGATAAAATTAACAGTTATGATAGAACCGACAAATGAAATTTGTATCATGTTAAAATAAAAATGATTCCCCATCAGTTGAGATCCGTAACCATCTATACATAAGTGAATGTTTTCTGAATGGATATGTGAATTTTATCTCCCAATTCTAAACATATTTAACTCTTCAAAAAGAAAGGATAATGGTAATACAAGTCACAAATAATAAGTTTTTGCAACTGTATAGTCAATATATCATTACTAAAATACTCTATCACAGACAAATATAAATGAAAACGAATTTAGGTACCTTACAGGTAGTAGATAAACCGCTCGAGTCATATATAGCATTGATTTTCACTGATATTTGAAATATCTACAAACCTTAGCCTAATTTTTGAATCAATATAATTCCTCATACGTTTTAACATCTTACAAATTTCAATATTTTTTTTCTTATTCTAAAGTGTTTTAAGTATCCCAAAAAATAATTCTCAAATTTTATAAAGACAAACAGTAAGGCCGTAACAAACGGGAAGTATATATCATGACTGATCTGAACAAAGTGAAGAGTCTCTTTTGACGATACTTGTATGAATTGAGAGTTTAGATCTAACCGCTAGGTCACTGGCGATACATATCGTGGTTGGAGTTTGAAAACAGTGTATTAAAGTAATATCAGGGATAAGAGAAGATAAAAAAATAAAAAGATAAATGAATTAATTAAGGAACTTTGAATAATTTTGAGGAGTATCCGAGAATGCCTGAAGGTTTCATGGAGATCAAAGTATAGAAACAGAATTTGTTTCGTTACATAGCAGTGTCTAGTTGGCTGGATGTTTTGTTGTTGTTTTTTGCGCAAAGCTACGCGAGCGCAATCTGTGTTGGCCGTCCATAATTTAGCAGTGCAAGACTAGAGACAAGGCAACAATTCATCACCACCTACCGCCAACTCTTGGGCTACTCTTTTACGAACGAATAGTGGGATTGACCGTAACATTATTGCTTCCCACGGCTGAAAGGGCGAACAAATTTAATGTGAGGGGGATTCGAACCCGTGACCCTTAGGTTACGAGTCAAGCGCCCCAGCCACCTGGCCATGCAGAGTCAGCGGCTGAATGACAACCATTAAAACTTTTAACTATTAGCACGTGGTTGTAGTTTGCTTTATTCAATTTTATACAGCAGTAGGTGAGTACTTTGTTCTATAACAGTTCTGTTTGATACACTGATTCCGTAATTATTTCGAGCATAGCACGCTGTTATGAAGTCACATTATAAAACATGTTTATTTTTTATCTGATATCAAAACATTTTAAGAAGCGATCAACTATTTTTTATCAAATTACTGTCTCAAAAATTTAACTTACAAACACATTAGCACTGTAGGTTATACATCAAGCTAAAATTAATATATTTTCCAGAAGGTTCAGTTTTTTTTTTAATTTTGAGCACAGCTACACGAGGACTATTTCCCCTCGCCATCACCACCCACCGCCAACGCTTGAGCTACTCTTTTGCCAACAAAGAGTAAAATTGACCGTTACATTATAATGCCCATACAGTTGAAAGGGCAAGCATATTTGGTGGGAGGAGAAATCGAACCAGCCACCCGCAGAGTACGAGTCGACTACTTTAACCACCTACCCATGGCAACCCTCCCAGAAGATTTTAGTGAATAAAACGCAATTTCTCAGGGAAATTGATTTGATTTAATGTAATTTTTGGTACATTCATTAAATTTCGAATATAACAGCTTTTTACAACTGACGTTCTACGTACTGAAGATCTAATTCTTTAGCGCATCTATACCTTCTCTAGATCATGAATTTAGTTGTTTTCAATAACATAGTATGTTAATTATTTAACTATCTATTTTAAGAGACTTGAATTTTGCAGTAAAGCTTATGGTTGTTAAAAAGAATCCAAAAACGATTTTAAAATTTGGTAAAATTCAAGTCGATATTTTACTGTGAACCTGAGCGTTTGTATTTTAGTATGAATTTAACTAATCATTAAATGTTTGCACATATGCCATTGTAGACTGTGAGGAATAATTGTAATACGTATTCTGCTGCCAATAAATAACTGTACATATATTTGTAAACTGATAATTTGTAAGATGCTATTTAATAGATATGTTTCCAACTCTTGGGCTTCTCCTTTACCAACGAATAGTGGGATTGACCGTAACTATATAATACCCCTACGGCTGAAAGAGCGAGCATGTTTGGCACGATGGGAATGCGAACCCGCAAATTACGAGTCGCACGCCTTAACACGCTTGGTCATCCGGGCCTCACAAACCTGAAAACCTCAGTCACTTATTCTATCACAGATAGAGCAAGTTCGTATCAGTTATTCATATAGAGAGAATAATCCAACACATTTTTCTAATCAAGCAAACTATGGTAGTCTAGATTATTGTAAATACAAAACAATACAATAAATTATAAATAATAAATGATATTTATGCATTCTTTTTATATAAAATGTTAATGCTGTAGAAAAGTTACTTATAAAGTTAAATGTTAACTTTACTGGGTATAGTTCTCAAAAATGGTTACGAGTTTATAAATGAAGACGGTGAAAAAAACAAATAAACAATTTCTACCCAAAAATTAGAAATAAAATGTATCATGTACTGTTATAGGCGATGTATATTTGAAAATGTCAATAAATGAAGAAAGATTGTTCTCCATTAATTACTTTGCGACAGTGGTATTACAACACTCCATTTTTGTGTAAGTGCATATACATAAGTGTTTAAACGTATTCTCAAGATGGCTGGTGTGGGCATTAAAACTTTAATTAAAATAGAGTACAAAACAACGTTTCGACTTTCTTAAGCCATCTCAAGATTAACAAAGAGTTCAGGTTAACATTTTTACTTCAAGTTGGTTTCTCGTCATCACGAATATGTGT
The DNA here is from genome assembly GCA_011833715.1 of Carcinoscorpius rotundicauda. NCBI lineage: Eukaryota > Metazoa > Arthropoda > Merostomata > Xiphosura > Limulidae > Carcinoscorpius > Carcinoscorpius rotundicauda. The sequence continues at coordinate 29,026,068 of CM022392.1, forward strand.
GTAGATAGTCTATACTAACAAGGCAACACATTTGAGATGTGTTTTTAATATGTAAAATGAGTAGTTTCTTGTTTATGATAGAAGCTTATTCTATAACGGTGGCGATAGATTCCGAAAATGTTATAATGTTACGGTCATTTCTTCTATCCGTTGGTAAAAGAGTACCCCAGGAGTACGCGGAGAGTGGTGATAACTAGCTGCTTTCCCTCTAGCCTGACACTACTAAATTAGGGACGGCTAGTGCAGATAGCCATTGTGTAGCTTTGCGCGAAATTCAAAACAAACAACAAATGAAAGCAAACTTTGCACGAAACAGAATACTTTGTAAAGAAGCCGAGGCCACAACCTATTCACGTGATCTCAAGCAGCATTTATTTTTTTAAGTCATAAAGTGATGTCCGATATTTTAAGTGTTTAAATTTTCACTGAAATGTATTTATGATTTATAATATTTTGTATTACTTAACCAGCTGCACGTTACATGCCACAGTGAATAAACTATAGTTTTTAATTTAAAATTCTAATTTCGTTATTTAAAATCAACTTAAACAAAAAGTGTAATAGTTTTAAAGATAAATAGACCAAAACCTTAATGTTCAAACATAACGTTGGTTTTTAGGTGCGTTTATTTCAGCAGAAAATATTTTAAAGGACTCATGACTATTTATGGTTGCAGTATTAGTGTAAACATCTGTGGTACTTTTTACCTCGACTGCACTATGTATTTTCGATTTATAAACGCCTACTGAAATAATCAACATTTTTATTTTACTTATTTTATACTTATCAAATATTTATTAAACACAAACAAGTAGTTAATTTCGGAAATTTATTCATGAAAAATAAACCTTTAGTATAGAGAACTAATTTGAGAATAATTCAAACAAAAGTTAGAAAAAGTCTGATTTTTAACGATACTTCCATGGGCCGGGCACGAAAGATTTATTTTGCAAATCCTAATTTTTCAAATTATTCCTGATTGTTTGTTTATTGCCCAACACTTTTACCAAAACGGATTGGACAAAAACAGACAATTATTGTACCACTTTGTGAAAACCAGATCAACGGCTGACCACAAACATGTCGACATAATATCGACGTTCAGTGAGTAAGTGTACTGATAACGCACAGTTAGTACATGAAAATAATAAAATGACTTATGACTATAAAGTGGGTATGTGCGATACTTGTAGAAAATGCAATCTATGTTAGTGTAGGCTCAGAGGTCGATATGGCACGAAGAAAGAAAAAAAATAAAAGATTGATTACGACATATCACTGAAGAGAGATGAAGTTGAAATATCTGACGATACTTCTTAGGATCCCTTAGATATCTTTACACAGAAGAAACGACACAGATCATCCAAGAATTCATGTGTGAAAACAAGGCGTTCAAGGCGTTCTTTTAGACTCCAACAAATGTCTATTCAATTTGGCAGTTCTTTAGTATCGAATACACATTCACACCAAACTTTCCAAATGTAGAAACTCGACGGAAGGCATCAAGTTTCAGTGCTCTTGACAAGAACAATCGATTATTTGTGTTCTGTATGACTATATTAAAGATTCTATGCACCATCTTGCTCCCAGGAGATCAAGATGGTATCATAAACGTGACTGGAAAAGACATTTGTCATAAATTTGATGATACAAAACTATTCTCACTTGTCAACGATGTGCAACAGATTCTACTGAAGAAATGTCTTCGGAGGAAAGTTGTAATGTTATGTTAGTTGATGAATTCAAAAAAGCAAAAGAGAGATTGAAGATCACAGAACAAATTACACAGCTGAAACAGCTAGATGGCACTTTCGTCAATTGAGGTCTGGGTTTCAGGTAGAACCTGCAATATCATCTGTCCAGCATTACTCTAAGCGAACTGCACTGAAAGCGGCAGAGTACCATTGATCAAGATGATGAGAATTATTCCACTGATGCCAAAGTCAATGCCTTCGTATCTACTCAGAAAACAAAGAGCAATAATGTGATCATATAGCCCAAAACACAACAAAGTACGTTTGATCTTGACCAAGCAGGTAAATCAAATACACAAAACTTTGTGCGGGATTTTAGCTGTTCCTAAAAACGCTAAATATGTTTTTTTTACTTTATTCCGGAAATTATGTTCCTTAATAAAACTCTATTATAGTCCATCTAATTTTGTTGTTACTATGCAACTGTTGCATAGTGCATGAGGGATTTCCAGCATGGAAAAAATGTTAAAAAGCATCAAAACCACAACCAGTTATACAACAATTATCTAATCGTTGACAATGAACATGAAACATATTTGACTGTTGGGTAAAACAGCATATCATGGTGTGTGTTTTTTATTTTGTGAAAAGCTACGCCAGGGCTATCTGCAATAGCCTTGATTTAGTAATATAATAGTAAAGGGAAGACAGATAGTCATCACCATCCACCAACAACTCTTTTGCTACTCTTTTACCAACAAGTGGTGGAATCGACCGTCACATGTAGCGCCTCTACGGCTGTAAGAGCGAGCATGTTCGGTGTGAAGAATTCACACTCGCGACACTCAGATTATGAAACGAGTGCTTTAACAACCTGGCCGTGCTAGGCCTAGCATATTATGACTTTGATCTTTAGCTTATGTGTGAGATCTGTGTACATCTGTAAATGATATCTTAAATTTACTTATGAGTATAGACGCTATTGAAAGCTTATTTCAATCCGATTAATATGAAATTATGGTACATATGTAATGTAGATTTTTCCACTACCTTAGTAGATCAAGTGACAACTCCATAATTGTTTGTATAACACCAGGGGCGATTTGGCGAATATATGTTCGGCAGAGAATGGTATAAATGACTTACCCAGAGTTCACCTTCATCAATGCTAACTGAATGTGAAAATAGAATGTTACTCCAATTATACACTAACTGTAATTTGAATTTAAGTGTTCTTTAGTTTACCTATACCCTATGAATATAAGTTACCTTGAAACGTAGAATCTCGCTTTCAGTGATGTCGAGAAAACCCACTTGTAGAGAAAATATAAATGTAGAAACGGTTTGTTTGGGTTGAGAATTTTTTTTTACGTACGGTCATCGTCAGGTTCACAAAGAAAGAAAGAGGTCACTGACCGAAAGCTGACCACATGTTTGAGAGAGGTTGTGTAACTGAGTGTCGGAATGTAGAGGGCGTGCTTAGATGTTTGAATATATAATTTTATATTATTTATTGTATTATTTATTACATTATTTTTAATATAGGCATAAAAGTGTTCCTTTGCATTGGTTTATTTTGGGCTTGATTTATTGTATAAGTTAGGCTTCTTTAATTTTGCGTTTGTTTGTTCGTATCTTTATTTAGTATTTGAGTGTTTCCTATGGTTATATTGTGTTTATTTGACTTGCAGTGTTCGGAAACGTGTGAAGGTGACTTTTTATGCTATTTGAATCTGGTTTCTATTTTTTACTTGTTTTTCCCATATAGAAGTCGTGGCAGTTATTACATTGTATTTTGCAAATAATGTTCGTGTGGTGTTTGTCAGTGCAGTTTTCACATAGTATAGACCTTAGTTTTGTGCTTGGTTTTTGAATAAATTTGGTATTAACTGGAATGTCATACTTTATCACTAGTTTTTGCCGAATGTTGGTTATATTTCTGCTGATGTCGGGAATATATGGTATACAGCAGTATATGGTTTCGTGATTTTTTGATTCGTGAGATGTACCTACTTTTCTCGGTTGATTTTGCTTTCTGTCTCGGTGTTTACGTGTAATATTTGTGAAATTTGTGAAAATATATAAATATCGTGAAATTGATGTTTTGTGAGAAAATTCTTTAAAAAAATCGTTTTAGATGTTGTTTTTAGGTGTTTCTGGAAAGTATAATCTTTTAATTTTTCCTGGGAAGTTTGGCTGGATGTCAATAAAATTGTCTAAGTTGTCTTCTTTTTTCTTTTTGTTGGTTGTTTTTGGTTGTTTCCTTGTTTTAGTTTTCTGTAAAAAGTATCACAAGTCTCCTGGCTAGATCTTCAAAACATATTTTAATTTCTAAGGTTGGAATGTACCTTGGTGCTATTGCGAATTTGAGTCCTTTGTTAGGTAGATGTATCTCGTCTGTGTTTAATTGTCGGTCGAATCTGTTAATTATGAGGTTAGTCAACAGTTTGTTGTGTTAGTGTCTTTTGTGTTGTTTGCATTTTAGTTTCTCTAGTTTTTTGTTGTGGCAGATCTTTTTGTCCCTGTTGTTCCTGGTGCTGATTTGGTTTATGTTTCGTTGTATTAGTCCGTAAATCTCTGGTTTAATGCGACATGTCAGTTGATGGTCTAGATTCATTTTTTGTTTTTGTAAGTCATGTAGTTATTTGTATTTTGTGTTCAACATGGTTTTAAGTAGTTTTTCTGTAAATTTCGGATAATGTTTGTGTATTTATTGAAATATTGTGATAGTTTTACCTTTACCAAATTAGTGGTTAGTTGTTCCTTTTACATTGTTGAATGAAATAGGTGTAATTTGTTCTATGATAATTCTTTGGCTTAAATTTCTTAGTTTCTTAACGATCGTATGATCGTGTACTGTTAATAGTGGTGTAAGGTGTGCTAGTTCGGACATAATGGTAACAGATAAATATAAATACACAAAGACTTACACTTCTCGTACAATCGCCGTGATGAAATAATAATTAGTAAACTATTTTCTCAGCAGAAACGAGCCGTTTTTACATATATAGAATATTTCTTTATCTTAGACTTGAGCTATTTAAGTATAATTTCGATCATTGTCAAACAGGGTTTGATTTTGAATACTTTTGTGTATATTTAACTGATACATTGACGACTGTCGACTCTTACATTTTCTCTAGTTGTTGAAAGATAATTCTCACTTTTCTGTATCTTATTTTTTTGTGCCTAAAATACCATTGATATATTTCGTTTTTTTTAATTTTGCACAAATCTACACGAAGATTACTTTCGCTACTCTACACTAACAAAACTATACAATAGGCACTCGGTTTCTGTCATTGTAAACTATAGATATACAGCTGTGCCACAAGGAAGGGGGGCCTAATCTAGTGGTGTTAGAATAGAGGGAAGGCAGCTAGCCAACTCCACCCATCGCAAACTCTTGAGCTACTCTACTACTAACAAATAGGGGAATTGATTGTGACATTGCGACCACTTACGGCTGAGAAGGCGGGTATGTTTGGTGTGATTTGGGTTTCGAACCCGCGACTTTCAGATTTCGATTAGAGCCCTTTAATTACCATTCCATGCCATCCAACATCAATAACATTTCATGGAGTAAACTATACTGTCAATATAAGTAAACCAATAATAATACATTGCGTTGGGCCAGTTAACTATGATATAATGTAGCTACAGCTGGGATTTATAACACGACAGAAAAAGGTTTGTCTTAATTACACTTTCTTGAAGCCATAATAAGCAGTAGAAGAATGATGAGAAACGTATAAAAAGTCACAGTTTGTATAAAATAGAAAACAATACAAAAAGTAATAAAATAATATTATAGGTCAAATTTATTCACTCAATACATACATCCGATATTCATATGAAAATAATAGCAATCACGAGATATTCTAATGTAAAGATGACGTCTTTTCAGGTTAGCTCTGAGTGTTTTAAAATATAAGACCAAAACTATTTTTGATTTGGGTCCTTGTCAAGTACAAAATGTAAAGCAGTATGTTTAACATTTATAGTTTGTTATCTAAAACTAATATACCTGAAATTGCGACGAAAATAGTAAATATTTGACAAAAAATAAAACATTCCCTTCTAACTGTCATTTGGTGTAGACTCTTTATTGACAATGGGCTTCTAAATATATCATAATCCACTAATTCGAAAAGCATGGATACGTTTGTTTTGTTACTTCGTTTATAGTAGACCTGACAATTGAGGTTATTGCTGTCAATAATTTTAAACTGTCGATCAGAGAGAGAAAAATGACCTGAAGCATCTACTGCTATCTGTTGGACTATTCTTTAACTAATAAAGGAAATCAGCTGTGATAACAATATACGGAACATGTTGAACAAGGTGCCAGTTATTAAGTTAGACATATTCAAATAACGGCATATATACTGTGCTGATATAAATACCGAGAAAGATTATTTGAATTTTTAACACCTCAGACGTGAGTAGACGTAATGTAGCTGACGTTAAACACTTACATGCTATAGTAACAAAAATAAAACTTTGAATATAAAAAGAGTTTTGTTTTCTCTTCTTTTGTGTCTTAAATGAGTGAAATTCTACAATTTTATTTTAATTCATCTTACTACCTAAAGAGCAAAAACAAATTACTACTTACAACATGTATTATGTGAAATAATTAGAAGCTCGCTGTACCAGCTCTTAAATGTTGATTAGATACAATCTTGTAATTTCTGCAGCTCCTTGTGAAATTAGCTCATCATTAATAATGTTTAAAATGTTCTGGACCAAACAGTTCCTCTTATAACAAAATTTAAATTATATGAAGAAGGACAATACCTAATGAGACAATTTTGCATTTTCACACTTTTTGTGCCCTAGAGTACACGTTAAAAGGAAATTATGAGATCACAGTGAAACATGTCGAGAAATGTTAGTCAGTTCGAAAACTTCAAGTTTTCTGTTGACCTTAATCTGTGCAGTTTAGTTTACCAGTCAGTCCTGGTGTGGAAAAAAATGAGTATATCAACGGCCGGTAAATGTCTACTATACCACGACAAGTATGCTGAATAAATCATCCCTAAGTGTGGGAGTATGTAATTGTCAGTGATGTTTATCTCTTTTATAACGACAAACATTGACCATGCTTAAAAAGTGAGGAACAATGAAAAAAAATATAAAAGTGCTCGCTCCTTAATAGGACAAGTGTTTGTTTTTGAATTTTTATCTTTACAGATACACGAGGGCTATCTGCACTAGCTGTCCCTAATTTGGCAGTATAAGACTTATGAGAAGACAGCTAGTCATCACAACACATTGCCAACTCTTGGTCTACTCTTTTGCCAAAGAATAGTGGGATCGACTGTTACTTTATAACGCCCCCCACGGCTTAAAGAGTGAGCACGTTTGATGTGCCTTGGACTCGAACCTGTGACTCGCAGCTTACGAAATGAGCGCCCTAACCACTTGGCCATGCCAAGCCTTTAATAAGATAGTATGTTAACTGTCGTGTGTTCTATATTTATATTTGGGCGTGTAATATAAACTCAGTTGCGTTTATCTGAAATGCTGTATCCGTGTTTATGCTCTTTTTGACGTTTTTAAAAGTTTTTCTCTTGCTATTGTGACACGAGTGATATTTCTCCATGAAACTGCATTTGTTTACAATTAAACACGTTTGTTTTACTATTTTGAAATTGATATACAAATTCAAATACATATGATGGGAAAATATAGTTTAAAGGCATCTCGACGTAAACTATTTTTAAAATGCTATTAATCACTTTAAATATTATCACAAAATAAGTTTTTAGTTTCAATTTGCTTTCAGAAAGAAATTTACTTGATTAAAATTATTTTTTGAATGCCATTGATTACTATATAGACAAAATCTATAATTACTGAGCTGAAAACTAGATTTTAAAGAACTGATTAGTTTTCATTTCATTTACTTTGACGGTTACTTACTGCTTCTCTTTATACAGTTTTATGTTGTCTTTGCTTGTTAGTTCGTTTTCTTCTAAATCAAAATTATTATATGCATAAACATTTTTTTTATGTTTTAGAAAATAACTAATTTAACAACGTAAGATTAATCTGTTACAGTTTAAAGTTATCATTTCTTCGCATTCGAAAACAGGTCGGCGAATAACTTTTAAAATCATAAACTACTTTTCACACTGTGGACGCATTTTAATCGAATTTGAGGCAGTTTTGACAGTCAGTATGGTAGGGATTAGAGTAAAAGGGTATTATTCTTATGAAAGTATTTTACATGTCAGTAATTATCATATGAAGCTTTAATTCGCTTGGTCATCACTGTCAGAGTTTATTATGCTCTTATTAGTGACAGGTGGCTTCGTTAACAGAACAATATTTTATTTCGTAGGATGCTTCACCACATCTGGTTTGAAGATATGGAACATGCTGTATCATAATATCTCTGGTTATTCAAAATGCAGCTATCGTGGGAAGTGCTTTATCTTCGTTACCATGTATGGATGAATTGTTCTAAAGGAAACAAAATAATTAAATATTGGTCTTTGACGAGAAAAGTCGTCTCGAGATGTCGTTTATTTAACTGTAAGTAACAGGATGAAATGACAAGCGTCCACTTAATGCATTATACATTATCTGTTTTGTTCTTCTTTGCAATATTCTATCCTCTTGATGAATTCAAGTTACAGAGAGTCATATAGTTATGTGTAAAACAAGACGTACCAGTATAACTTGAGAATCAAGGATCTAGTGGTATTACACGGTGAAGTGAGCCAAAAATACGGATAAAATATTGGCTGGATAACGTAAGAAACTAGGGACTAGATGTATTTGTCTAATGACAAAGACACTTCACAAGTGATGTAAAACTAATGCTTTAAATATAGGTATTCAAGAACTTGAATTGAAAGAATATCGATAATGACCGTAATTCTGGAGTGTGTGTACATATCCCAATGTATATAAATTGTCAGTCACAACAAAAATAATAACGAAACAGAGAGGTAGCAATAGTGTTGTTGCATGAGACTTTTTATGTTTCATAATGCACGAGCATAGCTACGGTGGTTGAGAAAGGCATAAGAATGATATATGTTTAAATTAATACATAAAATGTTTTCTCATGTGATTCAGTGTTGAGCATTTCAAAGTGTGTCACAGCGTGAACATAATGTGTGTTGTATCTCAAACCATGTGTCAATTATTAGCTTGGATCCAGCATGTTCAAATGGTTGGGAACCTCGACTCGCAAACTGAGGGTCTCAGGATCAAATCCCGGTTACACCAAATATGCTCGTTCTTTCAGCCATGGGGGCATTACAGTGTGACGAGCAATCCCAGTATTCGTTGGTAAAAGAGTAGCCCAAGAGTTGGCGGTGGGTGATGATGATTAGCTGCCTTCTCTTTGGTCTTACTTTGCTAAATTATGGACGGCTAGCGCAGATAACCCTCGTGTAGGTTTGCGCTAAATTGAAGAAAACAAACAAGCAAACAGTTGTTAGTTTTCTTTTGTGATTCAAGGCTCAGCAGTGAGAAAAGGTTACAACAGAAATACAATGTTCAAAATCAGATCATAATGTACAATGAGGGAGAATGACACAATTTAAAATAACAGAAATTAACATTCAAGTGAAAAATATTTGCACTGTTGTAAAGGGATTGTCACCAAAATGAATTCGTATTTTTATTTATGTATTTGCTCCGAAAGATAAATTATAGATAAAGAATAAAACAGCAGTAGCATATCATCCATCATTCATATTGTGCGACATTACGCACATTCGAACTTAAATTGACAGTACTGAAGGTCAGTTCTCAACAACAAAGTCAACACGCATGCCGCCATTGTTTATATATGTATATTTATGCTGCAATATTATAATTTTATGAAGCTCGTAGTACGACTACGCAGTTACTAGTTTCTAATAGTACGGAAATAGAGCATATGAACACTGTAATAAAATTATAATCGTAAATTAAAAATGTTATCTATTATAAAAAAAATAATATTGTTATTTTGAATTAAGCACAAAGCTACAAAATGGGCTATCTGAGCCCTGCTCACCACTGGTATCGAAACCCAGATTTTAGCGTGTAAGTTTGCAGACATACCGCTGAGCCACTGGGCGGACAATACAATGTTGATTTGTTTTATATTTCAATTTAATTGACAAACAAAATCTAGTCGAGCACTACAGGATGGCACGCGTGCCTCGAAGTACCAGCATCTGAGTTAATGTTTTAAAAGAAATCACCGATAACAAACCGAAAACCTTTATAACACGATATATATGGTGCATATTTGTACATTAAACTATATATTTTACAGAGGTAATGTAAAGGGAGCACAGAAACTACTAATAATCATGTGCACCATGAACCTTGTACTTTGTTACAAATTTCGAAACTAAAATTCCATGTTGATCGTTATATCTTAGCTGTATATTACGTACTGCAGTAGTGATTTATAATAGAGATAGTCCTTTTGTTCTTCCTTATTATTATTAAAAATAATTCTGCCAACCTATGATTGTTTTCTTTTTGGTTGTTTTTTGAATTTTGCGCAAAGCTACTCGAGGTCTATCTGCGCTAATCGTCACTAATTTAGCAGTGTAAGATTAACCAATCATCGCCAACTCTTGAACTACTCTTTTACCAACGAATAGTGGGTTGACCGTCAAATTATAACGCCCCTAAGGCTGAAAGGACTATCATGTTCGGTGCAATGGGGATTCATACTCGGGCCCCTCGGATTACGAGGCGAATGCCTTAACACACTTAGCCATGCCGAGCTACTCGCCAGCCTACATAAAAAATAGCTATAAGTATTACAATAATACCTTGGCAACCATCGTGCATTGTGTAGTGTAGATGTTTACTTTATTTGACTATTTAGCAAATATTAGCGGCTGTTTAACCGTTGTCAACAGAATCATTTTATTGCAATCTGTGTTTTACATTACACTTCATAATGAACGACTTCATAGGTATATAGTGCAAGCAAACCATGGATACGGTTTAATATTCATATAACAGACCCAACGCACTTACCATAGCAGTTATTAACTTGTGGTTGAAACTGCATTGATGTCGTGTATCGTGTTTCTTCCCTGTCGGATACGACGCACACTGCACGATCGATATCGGCCATGTTACTCGAACATCTGAAACGTTATACAAACGTCTAGATTTCCTTCTACAACAGGAATCTTTAAGCAGTAATTTAAAATATAGCACAAAGCTTACTTACTTGGACTTCGAGTCAACACCTACGATGATGGCTGATGTTAAATACCTAGTCCCAGCCAACAGTGCGTCTTGCGAAATTTATAGGTGATGCAGATAAAGTAGCCACATTTCTAGCTCACTATAAGCAGTGCCAAACATCGCGCGTGCAGAAGATGGCAATACTAAGCGAAAGTGGATTATAATTTTGTAATTATATTTTTATTTAAAAAATATTTATTTTCAAATAAAGTATGTAGTAATGGAGGTCAACCTCAGAGTTTAGAGTCATCATGGTGTGACAAGTCTTAGAGAAGTCACGATCTAAACTCCTCAGAAATGGAGGGACGGATATTATAATAAATTCAGTATTGTTAATTAACACGTTTTTAACCTTGTAGAGAGTGCACCAAAACAGTTACCAGCATTACTATGGCCAATAGAGAGGAGGTGTAAGAGAAAGTGGGAAACATAACAACTATAATAAATATTTTAAAACACGTATTTTTATATATATTCTATTTTAATATGACACATTGTTGCATAATTATATTGAATATATATGTATGTGTGTTTTTAGCTTGAAATATTCTTATGATTATCTAAATATATGGCTTTATATCTAAAAGGTTTACATGTATATGTACAATTTGTTATAAACAAGCCCAAACAGAAGTCGGAAACGCTTCATCAATCGAAACTGTAATGTTTTATACAAAATGTACCTCAGGTTCTGGAGGTGATTGCGAAAGTAGAACACACATTGAGAAGGAGGTACATCGTCTATAAGTCTTGACCTTCGTTTAACAGTCTTAAATGAAGAATAATTAAATAAATGAAAATTAGAAGAGTGCTATGTATGTATATACATATATAAACACATATAGATATGTTTGTTTGTTTAGAATTAAGCACAAAGTTTTACAATGGACTATTTGTGTTCTACTCACCACGGGTATCGAAACCCGGATTTTAGCGGTTTGAGACCGCAGACATACCGCTGTGCCACTGTGGTCTATATATATATATATATATAGATACTAGCATACATGCATTACAAGTGCATGCACATGAGCTTACCAAATCCAGTCTACAAGAAATAATATAGTAGTTACATATATTGTACAAGGACATACAGTCATGTGAAAAAGTTAGAACACCCTATGAAAGCCTGTGTACAAGTGTCTACTCGGAATTGAACTGAAATTAGAATTCGTTTTTTAATGTAGAAATTTGCTATGACAGAGCTCCACCTTCACTTAACTGAAACAGACGGCCCGGAATGGCTAGGTGGGTTAAGGCGTTAGACTCTTAATCTGAGGGTCACGGGTTTGAATCCCGGTCGCATCAAACATGCTCGCCCTTTCAGCTGAGGAGGTCTTATAAAGTGACGGTCAATCCCACCATTCGTTGGTAAAAGAATAGTCCGAGAGTTGGCAGTGGGTAGTGTTGACTATACTGCCTTACCTCTAGTCTGATACTGCAAAATTAGGGACGACTATCGCAGATAGCTCTCGAGTAGCTTTGCGCAAAATTCAAAACAAACAACTGAAATAGGCAATCCCAGCATAAAGGACTTGCAACAAAAATTATATGTATTTTCGATATTTCAAATTATTTTATTTTCTTCAAATTAAAAATTCATCATCTGTCTCACAGGGAATTTAGTATGAATAGTCATCGAGTTTGATGAGAGAAGTATTTTTGTCATAGATATTAAACTTAAGGTTATTATATTCATTACTACAGATAGTTTTAGCATTGTTTAAAGGTTTACTGCTATTAACACCATTTTATTGGTTCGCTGCCACTTCATACCAAATCAGATATTAACAGTACGTCAAACCCACCATCATTATTTCTTAGAATCAGAATATAATTTGACGTTAATTTTACTTTTCTTAGCTAAAGACATGTTAGGGCGCACACTCTTCAAAAGTTCAACATATCTTCATAATTCTCATTGTAATAAAATTGTCAACATCCGCTTTGGCATCATCCGTTTCACGAATATGAAATGGACGGTTAATATAAACAATAGCATATTTCAAAATTTGTAAGAAGCCGTATATTTACACGTGACACTTAAAATTATCACCGCAATTAATACATAGATAGAGCCACGTTAAATGACGCCACGACTGGAATTTGTGAAAGCTGTGAACAAAACATCATAGTTCCCCATGGCATCAGCGGGCTAAACACAGTATTTAATTTCTGAAGAAACGCGTAATTTTATGAAAAAAGATAAACACTGAGTTACAAAAGGATATAGAACTGATTATTTAAAGTAATTCTCCGAGTGTGGTTTGCATGTCGAGTTACCTACCAAACAATTGTGGCGAACTTTTCATTGATCAGTTGGGAAAAAAAAAACTAAAGACAATAATTAAACAACACCTTCTTTTATTTCACGCACATGTTCACAACAGTTCTGTTTTTTCAAAAAAATACAACAAAACTTTAAATGAAAGGTAAGAAAAAAAAATAAAGAACCCTGTGCATTAGTTTCTCAAGCGAAACCTAAGTAAACTCTAAGATAGCCTATTAAGTACTACTCTTTGAGATTTTCAGACATACGCAATTGTTTAATTCTGTAATCCAAATACATTCTAATTATAATCAACTTATGCACTATTCCGTCTTCCACGTATCACTACAATGAGCAGCCGTAAAACTTTGTGCATTAATTTAATCTCAGCGAATATTTATAAGTTAAAATCATATGTCGTAAGATTCCAGTCATTAATAGGTTATTCCTAGTACGAGTATGACGTAACATACGATTAATAAACATAAAAATAACAATACAAACCCAAGTATTTGAACGAGAACTTAAACTACTCACATACCACTAAGTAATTATTTGTGTACTGCAGGAACTTCTTTATGTGACCTAAAAAAGGTCAGAACGTTGTTCTCTGCTTTATTAGTAGTAAGTGTTAATACCCATACGACCCGTTCTGAGATACGTTTTTTTCAATTGAGTTTCTCGTCATCAGAAGTAATGATTCGAGCTATAAATAATACGCCATGAACAAAGAATATTACTATCTTTCCATAAGAGAAACCCAGTCAGTGGTGTTAGGGTGTGGTGGAGTAACAGCTTATATTGGTTAATTTAGACAACACCTACATTAACTGTAATAATACAGACGTTAGTTTAATTAATTAGAAGTTTCAATCTGTTATAACCAACCAGCATCCTAGAAACTATGTGTGCGCGCAAACATAATTTCCCATACTGTTAGGTGGTATTGTTGCGTTCTTTACTTAATTTATGTTTTAATGTACTTAATAGTAGCATCAGTCAGTAATTTTTAGCAAAAACTAGAGTTTCTATTATAAATATTATTATCACTTGTAAGTCGATGGTAAGACATGCGTAAGTCAAACACACACAAATATTGGCATTATATTCGATTTTTCAATATCTGTATAATTTGACAGTCTTTATGATGGACAGAGAAATGTATCTTAGGTTTTTTTGAAATATCATATAATTTTGTTAATGACAGATGATTTGTAGTATTTTATGTTCAGAAAATATTCTTAAAACGTCAAGTTAAATTCATTTCTTGAGAAAACTTTAAAAATTTATAGATTTATTCCAGGTAACTACGGTTTTCTTTACTTAACTCAAGGTAAATACAAAATACGTAAGAATTTTCCAATTTACAGATGGTTATCTCTTTCTGCACATACGTGATTTAGAATGAAGCCTAGCGCTATGAAAACCGAAATAGCATAACACACTTGAAATATTCTATTTTCAAACGCACCTCCTTCCCTTTGACACAGTAATATTTCTGCGGACTTCCCAAATTAGAAACTGGGTTTTGATACTTGTAATTAGCAGAGTACAGATATCTCATTGTGTAGATTAATGCTTAACTTAAAACAAACTACTGTAAAAAGGATTAAATGTTTCAATTTCTAGCATTAATGTCATTCAAAGAACTATTTCATATCCCGACTAATCTACTTCATCTATGAGCAAAATTGCTTTTGAACACGTTAATTTCAGTTACAAATAACATTTTTTTTTATTTTGACTCCACTAAATAGCCAAATATAGTGACTGAAAAAATGTATTTTGAGGTACTTTCGAATATATCACAATCTGTTTGTTATGAATTTCGCAAAAAGCCATTCGAGGGCTATCTGTGCTAGCCGTTCCTAATTTAGCAGTGTAAGACTAGAGGAAAGGCAGCTAGTCATCACCACCCACCGCCAACTCGTGGGCTACTCTTTTAACAACGAAAAGTGGGATTGATCGTTACATTATAACGCCCCCACGGCTGAAAATGCGAGCATGTTCGGCGCGACGGGGATGCGAACCTGCGACCTTCAGATTACGAGTTGCACGCCTTAACACTCTTGACCATGCCGGGTCGACATATCGCAATCCTAATCTGTGTAATAATGCTTTTAATAGAGATAATTTTAAATATAAGTATCACTTGTGTTCTCAAACACTTTTAAAGGTAAAATATTAGGGCCTAATGTGATTTTTTTATACATTTTATAGATTTGTAGCAAATAAACTATACAAAAGCTTTCGATTTTTTAAAGGAACATCAGCTGAAGTTTACAGTGGTAAGAAAATGACCACCAGCCTGAGGTCAATTTCTAAGGAAGTAAAAAATTGGAATAGTTTACATCGTCAGAAAATTGTTGGAATGAACAAACTTGCAGTTGCCTATTTATGTTCAAACAACACAGAAACTACAAGACCACTTATGATCATGAAACGCTATAACCTGACTATAATGGACGAAGCGTGTATCTCATTATCTATGTATGTAATCAAAATTTCTGCGCCATCTATTGAATAACACCACAATAAAAATTTCACACTGCATATTCAAGATTCAGACAATTATAAAAGTAACTGTAACATGTGTATCAACAACCAAGTATTTATAACACAACATAATTTTAAATAAAGAAAATCTTCTCACAACAAGAACTGTACGTGAGGATTTGATTATATTTTTATGGTTTACGGGTACAATCCGAACACTTTTCACACGCAGTATTTCTCAGAAAAAAAAAATGTTCTGCTAGTCTAATAAATGGAAAACACGTGCAAATAAAAAAGAAAGAGACAAGTAAGACGTGGGATTTGGTAAGGAATATAAAAGACGGAAATTAAATAGAGAAGAGGAAGAGAAGATTCGGAGATGTGAGAGAGAAAAAGTAAACCGAGAAAAGTCCAAGAAGAAAGCAATATACTACTAATAAGAAGACAACAGCAAATTACATGCTGTTGTTTATCAGCAATTAACAGTCTGTTTTGCTTACATTAGAACGAATTAATGGCATATAGAAATAAGTACAACCTAAATAAGGTTGAAACATAAAAAGGAAAGGCAAACTTGCAAATATTCCATGATTGTAACTCCCATATTTCGATGCATCATTATTAAACTTCAAACACAAATGTTTTTAGATAAGTTAATTACAAGTATGGAATTTTTTTTCTTTATTTCGACCTTTATGAAAGGTCAATCATAAAAGACGTATAAATACTTTTTGTGTTATTTTCTATATCACAAATACTTTCCCTATATCAAAGTTTCCAAAGGGCCTGTATTCAAATATAAATTCTTTTCTTATTTCTAACACTTTATAAGGTGAAGTGCAGAAGGAGTACAAAAACCTGTTTTGTAGTATTTTCATAAAGAATCTGGAAATATTCAATATTTCTGATGGTGCTGAATATAAATATCAATAAGTTTTTACAATCTAAATGAGAAACACTTGGTGTTCAAAATGCGTAATACCATACTTAAAAAAAACAACAACAAACAAGTGACATTTCGTTAGAAAATTTTTCTCATCCTTGCTAGTTCAAACAGCAAGGAGAATATAGATGTTGACCTATTTTAAAGACAAATTTCGCTTGACGAAAATGCTTTGAAATATATATTTATGCATTGAAAGTTAGTGTCGAAAGAATGTTATCACACAATCTCTAAATGTAAAGGTCATGTTATACAATAAACTCTTAGTCATCAAAATTATTTTGTAAAAAAACAACAACACAATATTTCAAATTTCACTCATTAAATACATAGTATGAACACAAATTTCTACAGAATACGAAGCTAGTTTCTTTAAAAGATACACACGGTAATTATATTATTCCATCATTTGGCCTCATGCACTCTCAATTCATCTTCTGTCAATTTAATTGAAATTGCCTAAAATAAAGCTTTCGAGATTGAATAACTATGTAAATTACATTTATTTTTGAAATTCACATTTGTTTTTGTTTTTTTCACTCGACTACTATTACGTTAGTTGTTCAACGATAAGTCTGATAATAATTTCAGTACTCATTGTGGAATTATCAGAGATAGCCGATTGTGTAACTTTTGGTTTTAGAACGACAACAAAAACATATCACATTAAGATGTTACAAACAGAGCGAGAGAAAAGCTTAATAGTTCAATATCCACGTTCTTTTATTATAAAAGCTAATTCAAATTGACATAACCGTAATACCTGTGTAACAAAACAACAGTTTCATACAGAATGGCATTTGAATTCATTTGTTAATCAAACATTGCTTAAGAAACAATTAGAAGTTTTTTTCTATAATTACGAATTTTTGAATTTATTGATCTTACTAGTGAATGTTTTTGTGCATTAGTTTCGGTTTCCTTCAAATAAAGAGTTTATTTACGATATTATTTCATATTTTTATATTTGACCAATAGTTTTGTCATATTAATTCACAAAACAAATAGTAATGTTAGTCCCACGCATGAGACTGCTTCAGTAATAAAATTCAGACTAACCCAAGCAAAAGTCGCGTTTTGAAACTCGTGTGAAGTTATCACACATCGTCCATTATCAAACAATCAACCAAAAATTATAGTGTGTTAATTATTTATAAATTTCCTTTTATTTATATTATTTTCGCTTATTTAATTAGCAAAAAATGAAAAAAAATGTTAAGATTCCTCTTTCTAACATTTAGCAAATATATTCTGAAATATATATATATATACATTTAAGTATATATTTTCACATGTGATAATAAGGTAAGTGTACATTACAGTAAAATAATAAAACACCATCTTTGTAGTTGATTCACTGTAAAGTACAAATTACTACAATTTTCTGTCGACTAACCGTCTGGCTTTATAAATATATTTTGTACACGAAATACGGCAATTTTGTCGACAATCTAGATTTTAAAGCAAACTACCAGAACTTAATATGACAATACACTTCATCTCAATAAATACTATGCAAACTTTTATGTAGTTTCTTTGGCTAAATATTAGTTATTGTTTTCAAAGGAAACTATGATATATCGTTCTAGGGTTGTAATATTTCGCTTCACATTTTTTTTATCGTACCATTACATGCTCCTGCGGAGAAAGTGATCCACAGTTGTTTCAATTAGAACATAGTTTAATTTTTAACTATTACTCTGATACAAACAATAATTAAATTAGTTTTAATTGTTATCGTAATATTTTAGCACCAAACATATACTATTATTTATAACAACCATATTACACTGACTATATCACATTTTTTTAAAATATAAAATTCAAACGTGGTTAAAAATAAAAAAATGTAACGAAAACATATCTGTTGTATTGTTTATTATCAATCCATCATAATATGAGTTAATTAATCAACGCATATCATTCAATAGCTAAACTGGTTTCAGAGCAACAAATGTCACCTAAGTCACGCTTTTAGCTCGCGAAAGTCA
This sequence comes from Carcinoscorpius rotundicauda, assembly GCA_011833715.1. Taxonomy (NCBI): domain Eukaryota; kingdom Metazoa; phylum Arthropoda; class Merostomata; order Xiphosura; family Limulidae; genus Carcinoscorpius; species Carcinoscorpius rotundicauda. The sequence goes on from CM022392.1 coordinate 29,044,686, forward strand.
TCACGAGTTTTCGAGTTGTTGGTTGATTTGGCGTTCTTTGGCGCAAAGCAGCTAGGCTATCTGCGCATTTTCCAGTTGTACTGTTATAATTTTATTTATGTATCGCGTATAATCTGTTGAATCAGATAGGAATCATACAGACTAAACTTACCAAAACGATATTCATTTCACGTGATTTGCATAATCCAAATTAATCTCTCATATTACCTTGCAGAATAAGTCCCTTAATACACTGCAGGAGGCATACAGTATACCAACCGAATTATTAGATCCAATACAGCATGGAAACATCGAACAGAGTATCGCCAACTTACGCATAGGATCATAAATCTATGGACAAACGACCACAAACATTCACCAGAATAGCAAATATTCTATAGTTATTTTAGGTTATTTCTTAGATTCCACGATCCTAATTAGTAGTTGATTCCAAGTATGGCTTTCCTTCGGAATTTTATTCTAAATATTCCAGCTACATTTATATTGAGTTTTGTGAGGCTTTCTGCGCAAAAAGTCTGAAAAATTTCATCAGATCCAGCTATTTTAACAAATTATTTAACAAAGTCTAGCTAATTAATATCGTTCGATATCTCGAGCAGTGAGAGTTACATCACCTTGATAGTTATCGGATTTTAAACCAACTAATTATCCTAAGTGTAAAACAACAAATGTTGATCATAAGACATCCTATCGTTTAACACCATTTAACTGTTTGACAAGCAAGGAATGTCACTTTCTTTCAGTCAATGGTTTGATAATCAAGTAATTGCTTCAACTGCGTTCGTTTTACCTGTTCTTCACAATCCCTTTAAACGCTGACGGAATTATCTCTTTTACAATACCATCATAATTAAATAATTGCATGAACACGCATCTCCTGTCTTCTGTCAGCTACTATACTGCTGACCACGTTTGATTTGGGGCCTGGCATGGTCAGGTGGTTAGGGCACTCGACTCATAATTTGCTGGTCACTGGTTCAAATCCCTGTCGCATCAAACATGCCTGCTCTTTCTGCGATGGGAGCGTTATAATGTGACAATCAATTACACTATTTGTGTGTAAAATAGTAGCCCAAGAGTTGGTGGTAGGTGGTGATGATTAGCTACCTTCCCTCTGGTCTTACAACTGCTAAGTTAGAGATGGCTACTGAAGGTAGCTTTCGTGTGGCTTTGCGAGAAATTCATAAAAAAACACTTCCGGTTAGGAGACTTTACAATTCTTTGTGAACGAGATCCTTGTGATAACGTCACAGTTGGATAGCACTGCACACGACAGGGCATGGCATTGTAGCGATACAACGTGGTAAAACACCATCATGACCTCTCACAGTATCTTTGAGTTAAATAAATGTTCTTGAATTTGAAAGTCTGAATAATCATCATTTTCAAATGTTGTGTTTTTGAGCTACGACCATATCGGGATAAGTTAGTGTTTAGTAGCATTCTCTGTCGCAAAAGCACAACAAGACGTTCAGCAATTTGTTATTACCCCTTATAGTGTTTTTAGCCACTAAAGATTTCACATTATTAAGAATGAAACGTCTTTGGAGTATAGTTACAGTCTCACCACCATCCTTGTCACCGTGATGATGACATATACCACCATGCATCACCATGCTCTTGATCACAAACTGCAGTTTAGGAGCGTTACCAGTACACTTCATTGGCTCTTGACTAATTCTTACGCCTTCTGGCTCATGGCCAGATACTACCTTCGAGAACTGGCATAAAGCGCGCATTTCTCTTTATTTGACTCGGTCACAAGCGACTTGAAGAAGTGTCTTGTGACGCCTGGACTCTTTATGGTTGAGTTGTTAAAGAAGTGGTTCATAGGGTTAGCACCTCAACTCAGTAGGCAGAGCCTTGCTGAGCTTGCAAGAGGCGAAAGGCTGAATATACGTGTACTTGAAGTTATTTCATTATATTTACGACTCTACTTTATTGTAAGAAAATATGATCTATTTCATTTCCACTAATAAATTATATGTCTCTGGATATAATTACAAATTTTGATATTGCGATAGTTTTTTCTCAACAATACTGAGCTCGTATAAAATATTCTGTCTATTTATTCAGAGAAACTTGAAATAGAATATAATAATAATCATACTTTTATTAGTTATTAACAAGATTTGGATATTGCTTTTACTAAAGATTCTGTACGTATCAATATTCATGATAAAAGCTCTGATGTCTAATCTCAAATATGTAACCTATCTTCTCCTAACAGTGTTATTGAGTCACATATATTGAAAGATACTGTAATATTACAAGTAAAATGTTTGCACTGTTTTGATCACACTATTCTAATATTTTAAACGTTTTACAGTTTCTGACAGAAAACTAAGCTTTATCGAATGCTTCTATTTTGACATCATAATAGTTTGCCGACATTTTTCCATAAACCCGAAGCTTTATCAAATATATATTTCGATTTATTTATTGATACTGTTTTGAATGTATGTAAATAGCATTATTAATGAAGGTCGTGTTGTACTATAAGAATACAATCACATTTGCTTTAATAAATGAAAAGATACATGTTAGTTAGTATAATTAACATTTACAGATGATGTATTCAACATGGCTTGTCAACACAATAAGTGCCATCATACATAATTATTATGTTATGGTATTAATCTATACAATTATTATGAACGAAAGAGAGCTTAGATATTGGGCTTTGTGTAATATTGCTAAACATAGATCTATACTGAAGGACAATATAATACTTTATGCTTGGCAATATTATTATAATAATAATGCAATTATACAATTATTTAGACTAGTGGTCGTCGCTATAATAATTTAGGTTACTTTGTTTGAAGTTAAGCACAAAGCTGTCCAATGGGCTGTCTGTTTCGGACGAAATTATATTGTATATGTGTTACACAGCAACATTACACCATATATAGCTTTACAGATTATAAGCTAATAATTAATACCGTTTGAAGTTCAAATCCACACAAGAGTTTGTAGACTTAGACCTACTTTTTTTTTTCCAGCCGCTCTTATATTCATTTCGAATACTCTTTTCTGGTGACACACGAAAACCAATGTATTAATTACACAGTAAATAAAACCAATGTATTAATTACACAGTAAATAAAACCAATGTATTAATTACACAGTAAATAGAACCAATGTATTAATTACACAGTAAATAAAACCAATGTATTAATTACACAGTAAATAGAACCAATGTATTAATTACACAGTAAATAAAACCAATGTATTAATTACACAGTAAATAGAACCAATGTATTAATTACACAGTAAATAGAACCAATGTATTAATTACACGGTAAATAAAACCAATGTATTAATTACACAGTAAATAAAACCAATGTATTAATTACACGGTAAATAGAACCAATGTATTAATTACACGGTAAATAAAACCAATGTATTAATTACACGGTAAATAAAACCAATGTATTAATTACACGGTAAATAAAACCAATGTATTAATTACACAGTAAATAAAACCAGTGTATTAATTACACAGTAAATAAAACCAATGTATTAATTACACAGTAAATAAAACCAATGTATTAATTACACAGTAAATAGAACCAATGTATTAATTACACAGTAAATAGAACCAATGTATTAATTACACAGTAAATAGAACCAATGTATTAATTACACAGTAAATAGAACCAATGTATTAATTACACAGTAAATAGAACCAATGTATTAATTACACAGTAAATAGAACCAATGTATTAATTACACAGTAAATAGAACCAATGTATTAATTACACAGTAAATAGAACCAATGTATTAATTACACAGTAAATAGAACCAATGTATTAATTACACAGTAAATAGAACCAATGTATTAATTACACAGTAAATAGAACCAATGTATTAATTACACAGTAAATAGAACCAATGTATTAATTACACAGTAAATAGAACCAATGTATTAATTACACAGTAAATAGAACCAATGTATTAATTACACAGTAAATATTCATTACTAAGAATTGTATGAAATGAAATGAACAGTATAAACGATATTTTTCACATTTCTCTACTAAGTAGTTTCAAAGTAGTGTTAGGAGAGCAAAACTAAACTACTCGTTAATATTATGAAGACAAATAAGAAAGTTCCCTTCTTTTAAAATATTAAAAGTTTCTAGAATTGGATACTTTTATAAAATTTACCCCATTAGGGCTCAAAATAATTTAATATCAAAAATAATACTGTGTTTTTAACATTATAACGTTTACATACATGTATCCAGTTACGTTACTTTCAGTTACAAACTTTTACATAAAGGTTCGCTCACCATTCGCTGTGTTCTATTCTTTGTTATGAATTTAATATCTATTATTTATGTTTGCTTTGCAGTCAGAACGTATACGTTTCTGTAGTAACTTGTTCATGCATCTCATTGAAAATCTTATATTCAAATTAGCCAGATGTCTCTAAAGCAGTAACGCATTCACGTTGAAACAGATATCTACGTAAAAGTAACTGTACTACATACAAAAAAGAAAAGAAACAGCACTTACAGAACTTACCATAAATTGATCCAAGTTTAACCAAAGTGCTGCCATATGTCATTTAATTTAAGTTGTTCTGTCCGATATCTCTGTAATGACACCTGTGTTGTTCTTTGTGCTTGGAAATAACTTGGTTATATTATGTTACGTTTTACTTTTGTCTTTTATTATTATCACGTTGCTACATCAACAACATATATGCTTAAAACCTGGTAATACTTTTATATTTTCCATATTCCATAACGTAGCTGTCCTCAAGCAGAAACTGCAGCATTTTGAAAATAGAATCATTATACAGCATTCTTCAAAAAAAAATAAACTCCATAGTTTGGGCTAAGTTGAATGAATTATTTTTAAGTTATAAGACGCCGTTTCTATTTAGAAACACTTAACTACATTTATTGTGTCTAAACTGTGTAAACATGAAAATCCAAGTCGTCACACTATAAAATCAAAGGTTCACTTTAGAGTATTTTTTTGTTACCATAGGACTAAAACATTCTAAAATTATTAGAATATTTAATACATTGTGAAATTTATATTTCTTGAAAAATAAACTTAAGAGTTTCATATAACCTTATGGTGCAAAGTATAACTGGACCCAGGAGATATTCAAAAGTCGTATATCAAGAACATATTTTATTGTTGTTATTTAAGAACATAAAATAAAAGTTTAGACGTTTTATTTGATATGTTTTACCTCATCACGAGTGACTACTAATATCCTTATTATTCAAAATATATGCGTCGCTAAATGAGAGAAAGTGTTCTGTATTTAAAATGTCGTATCTAGACTTAGATGGTGAACTAATATAAATATTATGCTAAACAAGTTATTTTTACTACGCACTGTTTCAGTGTATAGTATGTTTTTCCAAGTTTCTACGACTTATACTACATAGTAGAATTCTAAATAATAACTCCATACTCTGTTGGAAATTACATTTGCATATTTATCGTAATCAAAAATAATAACCTCTCATCATACTAAACATGCTCGCTCTTTCAGCTCTGGGGACGTTATAATGTGACGGTCAGTCCCACTATTTGAGTTAGCGGTGAGTGGTGATGACTTATTGCCTTTTCTCTAGTCTGACACTGCCAAATTAGGGAAGGCTAGCGCAGATAACTTTTGTTAACAGATAACAACGAAGATTGAAAACTAAAACTTAACATGAAGTTCCTGCGGAATATGAGTTTATTATGAGTGGGTATGTGTACATTAAGGTATGAGTGGGTATGTGTACATTAAGGTATGAGTGGGTATGTGTACATTAAGGTATGGGTGGGTATGTGTACATTAAGGTATGGGTGGGTATGTGTACATCAAGGTATGGGTGGATATGTGAACATTAAGGTATGAGTGGGTATGTGTACATTAAGGTATGAGTGGATATGTGTAAATTAAGGTATGAGTGGATATGCATACATTAAGGTATGAGTGGGTATGTGTACATTAAGGTATGAGTGGGTATGTACGTATTTTGGGTACATCCATATTCAGTGATTTAGATAACTGTTTGATTGTGAATATGCATAAATATAAAACATAGGCTCACAAAGTAAACATAAATATTAATTTATATTGAACATGGCTAAACGTACTGCGGTATACAGATAAATAAGAAAGTGTTTGTAATTTTATATGCAAAAACGGCTCGTTTAGGTTCAGAAAATATTTTAAATAGAACCCAAACGAGCCGTTTTTGCATATAAAATTCTCAACAAGTGGGTTTCTCGACATTACTGATTGAAGAAAGTGTTTGTGTTTGATTTCAACAAAGACACATCGGGCTATCTGCTGAGCTCACCGAGGGGAATGAAACCCCTGATTTAGCGTTGTAAATCCGTAGACTTACCGCTGTACTAGCGGGGGACTAAATAAGAAAACATTATGAATATTGTGGTCAACTTTAAGATATAATATAAATAAAGTAAGAATAATGCGAGGCGGTAAGGAATGTTTTAGTTAACTTGTGTACCTTTTTGGTGTAAAATATCAATTATCCTAATTAACTTACACTAATTTATATTATATATTATATAATATAATACATATTAGTGTAAGTTATCTAGGATAATTGACATTTTATATCTTTATATATATATATATATATACGTATTTGGCTTAATTACATATTTTATCAAAAGGTATCATACAATTAATAGCAAGCATATACAAACTAGTTCACTTTCATAACTTTATATTAGTCCATTTCTGTGATGAATCACATAAAACCACATATAACCGGAAGCAATACTTTAGGCTTAATCTGGAACATCTCGTTTATTTAATCAGTAGACCGAACAAACTTCAACGTTATCGTGTTTTGTTTTGTTTTGTTTTCTTTGGACTCTTCCTGAGATTTAGTGGTATCTTGTAAAATGTTCTCTGACTGTTTGGCGTCGTAACATACATTTTTCTGCATAGTTTAAACGTACAACCCATAGACATGTACAGCATGCTTCCAAAGTTTGTCACAGATAATAAACAGAGGTAGCGAAAAACGTATTGCATAATAAACACTCCTATTTGACTATTTAATTATATATTTTGATTGATATGAAAAGACCATCATTTTGTAAAATGAAAATTGTTAATAAATGTGTTATTGGTTTGATTTGTTTTACATTTCATGCAAAGCTACTCGGAGACTATCTGCGCTAGCCGTCCCTATTATAGCAGTGTAAGACTACAGACAAGGCAGCTAGTCATCAATACCCACCGCCAATTCTTGGGCTACTCTTTTACCAACTAATAGTAGGATTGACCTTAACGCTATAACGCCCCTGCGGCTGAAATGACGATCATATTTGGTGCGACGGGCGTTCGAACCCGCGACCCTCAGATTACGAGTAGAGTGCCTTAACCACCTGGCAATGCCGGGCCAAAATTTATTATTACATGAAAGTTTGTTGTTGTTTTGTATTTAATTTCGCGCAAAGCTAACTGTCCTTAGCTTAGCAATGAAAGACTATAGGGAAGGTAGCTAGTCATCATCACCCCCGACCCGTCATGGCCAAGTGTTTGAGGCATTGGACTCGAATAGTGGAATTGACTGTTACTTTAAAACGTCATTCGGTTAAAAGGGCGATTCTCAGATTGCGAGTTGAGCGCCCATACCTCCTGGTCGTTACATAACACTAAGACTCGAGATAACGTGATGTTATTATCATGTACAAGAATAGCACTCATATAAACAAGATACTGTTAACATACATAACTGTGAAACAGTTGTTAATTAGATATAACATTAAAATAAAAAAATAAACATCTAGGCTGATCGATATTAAGATAGTATTACCGTATAATGTTTTATTGATGTATGTAAATTCACACTGTTGTATGTTTTTAGGTAAAACAAAATAATATATGATTCGTTTTAGTATTCAAGAGCGGATTTGTAGCAGTCATATTTACTTGGCTCAGAAGACTCATAATTTACATTCAGCTACTAAAAAAACAATTGCGTTATGCATTTCGGGCTATACGTGCGTTATGAATGTGACGGTCAAATCCCAACCACTGGTTTAGAGTGACCCAAGAGTTTGTGTTGATTAACTGCTTTTCTTCTAGTCTATCAGGTCAAAATTAATGTAGGTGATATCAAATACAGCTTGTAAAACTTTGTCCGAATACACCAATAACAAATCATTAGATCAAAATCATAACTGCTCTTTGTCTGTTTGTTTCGAATTTAGCGCAAAGCTACACGAGGGCTATCTGTGTTTGCAGTTGTTAACTTAGCAGTATAAGACTAGAGGAGAGGTAGCTAATCATCATCATCTACTTTTGGGCTGCTCTTGTACCAGCCAATAGGGAGACTGGCAGCACTTGCAAAGCCGCCACGGCTGGAAAAGCGACCCTCAGATTGTAAATCGAGTGCTCTTACCGTCTAGTTATGCCTGGCCTGCTCTTTGTGAAGACTTATAAGTTGAAAGGTAATAACTGTGACAATACATTTATTCAACTTTGAATATACTGTTCTTTATAAGCTCACTTGCCCTCAGTTAAAACTAACTTGTTGATAATACAATTTGAGATGTTCCAGTATGTTTTCTGAATATTTATACATCGACTTGTTATAACTGAAGAGAAATGGTATTGATCGTACTGTATGTAACAGCTAATTGTGATGTAGCTGTATTACTTATTTTGATGTTATACTGGTTTATAATTGCTACATACAGATTATACAGGGTGTTCCAAAAGTCAATGTTCACTTATATATTTATTAACAGACATGTTTCAACACAGAATACAGGAGGTAAATATGAATGACAATTATAAACAATGTTAAAAGTGACCCCAGTTGGCATCAATACAGGTCTGGATCCTTCTTATTTTGTTTCTAAACAGCTATCAGTTGCTGGCTTGAAATAAACTGAATGAATGCTGATTACAAAACTGCACAGTGACTTTCTGAACACCCTGTATTAATAAAACTATACTAACACAGATAAAAGGAAGACGTACTTACGTTATACACCTAAATAATCATCATGCAACATTTAATTAGTTGTATCCAGATTACAGCCATGTGATTACATCAAGGTAACTTTCACAATTTTACACCAAAATGATACTTATGCAGGCATATCGAAGCATTTCTGTACACTTATGCTGAAGAATTGTTCATAGATTTAAATCGACATGATTTCATGTTACTAAACTCAGATACGTTTTATACAGTTACAAATATATTATGCTTTTATAGCTACACCTATATGATAGACGGTAAATAATTATTATTACCAGTCTGTTATTAAATGAAAATCCAAACTTTTAAAGAAAAAATTATAAAATCCTCTTTAAACACGAACATACGTTTTAATTTTGCTAGGAGTTCCTGGATATTCAACGTAAGTTGGAGCACAGATATAGTAACAATCAAAGTATTGTTCGTTTCAACATATGTGTGAAACCTGCTTTATTATATACTATATTTCAACATTGTTTTCTTTTTGCGATTTATTTTTACCAGATGACGGTAGCCGTTCATAAAGTAAAAATTTAAGGATAGGTTAAATAATGTTCCTCTGTCATATTTCTTTTGCTATTAAATCCCTCATCACCTCTTTAGATACTAGTTTAATACCCTGATTTTTACAGAGTAATACTTGACCCATTTAACTGATAATGTACATTTAACGTTCAACGTCTATAAAAAAGTAAAAATGTGTTCCAATTCAAGATGGTTTTATCCCCTTCTTCGGGTAAAAACCCAAAAATAAAATAGCCTAAATACGCCATCGGACAGTTTCCAGTTATCAAAGGAAATACGAGTACCGAAATCGAACTAGCTAACTGTGGGAAAAAATAAAAGAGAAAAATCTATAAAAAGTGGGAATATGTTTTATTCAAAAATAAAATGTTTTTGTACACCATAGGACAGTTTCCAATTACCGGACAAATCTTTACGGTAAGTGGTGGATGCCGACACTCACACATAATAGATCATCTTGTAAGATATTCTGTGAACGCAGCTTGTGTGTATTTGTATAATACATAACTATGCAGTAACTGCATGTAGTGTGTGTGTATAAGTATTGATTCGTGTTGCTGAACTAGTGCACATATGCACGTGATGTACTGTGCTGTTCATAATTTTCATAAAATTCTTCCAGAATTCCGCTCTGTGTTTTTACTACTACAAGCCAAAGGCAGTTTCATGGATGGAGAGCTAAAGATATTTTATGCACTTACATAATACTCAGACGTATGTTAGAAACTATTTCCAGGTTCATTGAGGTCTAACCCCACGATGTGTCAGTGTTCTATTCTATTATTACATTTTCAAATCTAGAAAGAATATATATATATCTTGTTTTGTTCATAACAAACTAACACTATAACCAGATATATATATCGAAGCATGTATACTATTTTTCTGTACTGTTATTTCACTATTGTTGGTGTTTAGTGTTTTTTTTGCTTAAATGCATGAGTAAAATGGCTCTGTTCTAACTGCCCTAATTTCGCAGTGTAAAACTAGAGGTAAGGCAGTTAGTCATTATCTCCTGCCGCCAACTCTTGGGTTACTCTCTTATCAACGACTAGTGGGATTAACAGTGACATTGTACACCCCCACATCCCCACGGCTGACAAGGCGAGCATGTTTCTTGCGACGGAAATTCGAACTTGCGACTTTCAGATTGCGAATCGAATGTCATGCTGGGCCAGAAATAATCCTGATGCCTTAATACATTCATATCAGAAATCTTTAGAGAAACTCTTATTTCATTTTAAATGACTTCTTGTTAACGATTTTTTACTAACAGGAAGCAAAAATATATTTTCTGGTTGAATAAATCGTAAATCAAATGTTAATAATCTTCTTACAAAAATGAATGAATGTACAATCTTTAGAAGATATGATTAATATACCAGCCATATAGAATTTTACATTTATTTTTATTTCCAAACTTATTTCAAAAGTACAAATATATTCTTAAGTTCAGAGTGTGTTCGAAAGCTACTTTTACTAGAAATATGCGTGTAAGTTAATTAAAGTATCATTATATTTTTGTTTTGTTACAGGCCCAGCATGGTGGCCAAGCGGGATAAGGCGTGCGACTCGTAATCTGAGGGTCACGGTTTCATTATTTTTTTAATGAATAGCTTACATCTCCGAAGCATTTAAGAGTTATTGTTGGTCAGGTAAATAGCTCTTGTACTTCTAATTACTTTGAATGAAGATATTTATATCCACAAGTATTTTTCTTATATATTTAAGAGCTGTACAACTGTTCTTGCAGTATGTAAAAACAATTTTCATATGAATTTATGTTGTGCTGTCTCAGTCATTGTGTGTATTAATGTTGCTCTCGATTTTCGGTGAGATATATATGTATAGAATCGTAAAACAGTGTTTGAAAGAAGCGCTCCATTATAAGCTTTGAGATGAATAACCAGTCTTTTCGTCATTATAGAGCATGCGCAAGTAATAATGTTGCTTCGTGTTTCTTAGTACAGCAGTCCATCAAATAACGTTGATCTCTACATGTCAACTTTATTAACTACGAAAACGCATACGATGATATAGATCGAGAGACTCTTTGGAAACTACTTGGACCAAGATATATATATATATTTATGATAAAAGACGCATATCAGGGTGCTAAGTTGTACATGAAAAAAAACCTGGCGTTAGTTCGAGATGAGTACACTTGATCACGAAGATAAAAACAGAAGGGAAAAGAAATTGGATACAGTTTGCTGATTGCCCGACACTTCTCTCACATAGCCAATTGCAGGATCAAATCACTGTTCTACAAACTAGCCCTGTGAAAATAACGCTGCTTATCAACAAAGGCAAAAACATGCTGATATAAATCGCCACTACCAACAGCGATAAGATCCTTATGAGAAGGGAGCATTTGGAGAAAATCAGCACCTTTACCAAGGCAATGTCATCAACAAAATAGATGGCATAGAAATATAAATGAAGGTCAGAATAAGCAAAGCGACCATAGCCTACCCGAATTCAAAGAAATAAAAACTACCACAAAATGAGGATTTTGAATTCCTCTGTTGGATCTGTGCTCTTGTATGGATCAAAAACATGGGGGATGACAAAATCAATGGACCTTAAAATGCAAAGATTTGTGAACACTTGTCTGCTTAAGCTTCTAAATACTCGATAGCATTATAAAGGTATGGAATGAAGACTTATGGGATAGGACTCACCAAGAGTCTATGAAACGAAATATACACCTCAGAAAGTAGGGCCGTGTAGGACAAATGCAAAACCACATCCATTATTTCAAACTAATCTTTGACGGTGAATTCATAAGATAAACAAAAGTAAAGCAGACCAAAGAACATCTGACGAAGAGCCATGGAGGTGGAATTAAAGAAAGAGGAATACAACTGAAGAGATGCAGGAAGGACAGTCCATAGTTAGCTGCTTAAGATTCTTCGATAACTCATACTTCATATGGGGCAAATGGCTAAAGAAAACATGTAAGTAAGTAAGTAATTTACACAAGTTCTGAGTTTTGACTTTATAATTTAGACATTATGTTAAAAATGCATACCAAAATACAGCTATTATCCTACAGAAAATGCTCAAAGGTATTCTAGAATTGATAATGTCGAGAAATTATACAATAAAGACCTTATGGAGGTATACTATTGTCTTTTATGAATGTTCTTTCTTCAATCAATTTCCTGAAGAAAATCGTGATCCTAACCCTACGATAACAATTTCGTTTCTTCATTTTCCGTTATCTTTCTCTTTTCTTTTTGCAACAGATATCAGTGTGTGTTTTTTTAATTCTTATAGCAAAGTCACATCTCACTATCTGCTCTGTCCACTGAGAGGAATTGAGCTCCTGATTTTAGCGTTGTAAAGACTTATCGCTGTCCCAGCGGAAGACAGACGTCAGTGGAATGGACTGTTTATCCGTTTTAAACAACAATACAAAAATTAATATACATTGTAATTTATAATATAGATTTCAGTGATGGTATATGAATTGAAAAATTCACAAATGCAAAAAAATATAAAGTCATATCGGGGTCAAGCCTAAGTAGAAAAACTGAGTAATCAGTAATACAAACACAAATATATACATTTTCCTCTTTCTATATTAATCCTCACTGAGACTCACCTGTAAGTCTGTGATTGCTTGGTGGTTTGTTTTTGAATTTCGCACAAAGCTACTCGAGGGCTATCTGTGCGAGCAGTCCCTAATTTAGCAATGTAAAACTAGAGGGAAAGCAGCTAGTCATCACCACCCACCGCCAACTCTTGGGCTACTCTTTTACCAACGAATAGTGGGATTGACCGTCACATTATAACGACCCACGGCTGGGAGGACGAGCATGTTTAGCACAACTCGGATGCGAACCCGCGACCTTCAGAGTACGAGCGAATGCCTTAACGCGCTCGGCCATGCCAGGTTTAGCGTAAGTCTGGAAACATATAACGCTAGAAATAAGATATCGACATTTACACTAGGCATAGCACAAATAGCCCTTATATGCAGATTTATATTTAATAGCAAACAAAAAAATGTATTTTTACAACATTTTAATAATAATAGGTGTTAAAGTTGTACGTCTAAAATTTTCGGGACAAATAAATCAGATTTTGAATTTTAAGAATAATTTCCACATTTTTTTAAGCATATGTTACAGAGAATAATTTTAATAAAGTTTTTCGTTTAGAAATATATAACTTAGTTTAACATGGTTAAAAATGCTTTTATTTAACCGCAATATTTCGTTAAAAAATGCTATTACATATTAACTTTGTAATGTCTAGAAAAAGTTTGAAGGTTTGTTGCAATGCTTTAAGTTACTACTCAAAAACTGCGATTTAATAATTATTATTTTTTTCTTATCTTACTGAGTTATTTAACTTTGTGCAAACTCATATTTGTTTAAATACAAAGCATCTGTACCCAGTATATTTCAGCTTAAGAAACGTGAACTCTTGTTAATCTCTATCACACCACACATTTATTTATTTCAAAAGTCGTTGAGATTTATCTATTAGTATCACTGTTTAGAATAACAAGTGGTATATCTAACAAAAACATCAGCAACATTTTTAATTTAAGTAAATATTATTTTATTGTCCTTATGATCTGTTTCGTATAAGCTTGTCAACCTTTATTTTTTTTAAAAAAACATCTGTCCTGTAAAAACATTTAGTTTTACCATTATTTTTGGGCATTAGGTGGCAGAGTAGTATGTTTGCGGATTCATACAGCTAGAAACTATTTGCGAACTTCGCGTAAAGCTACACGGTGGTTATCTTCGCTAGCTGTCCCTAATTTTGCAATGTAAAACTAGAGGATAGGCAGCTAGTCATCACCATGCACTGCCAACTTTTGGGCTACCCTTTTACCAACGAATAGTGGGATTGACTGTAACATTATAACGCCCAAATGGCTGAAAGGGCAAGCATGTTTAGTCCGACGGGAATTTGAACCCGCGACGCCGGATTACTAGTTGAACGACTTAATACACCTGGCCATGCAGGTTCTGCTAAAAACTGAGTTTCGATACCCGTGGTGGATAGAGCACAGATATCCTATTTCGTAGCTTTGTGCTTAATTCTCAACAAACAAACAATTTACCATTTTTTATACGTTTTGTTTAGATTTAAAGAAATTCACTCACCACTAATAACCTAATATTCTTTGGATATTTGGATAAGATGTGAAATATCTTCACAATTATCCATTATTATTCAGTGGACTAACTGGTAATATTTTATTACTTTTGTAAAGAAACAATCATACAAAGGCACAATGTTTTTTTTTTAATTCGCACTGTAACTCCCACTGTAACGGACGAGTTTCGGAGAATTGTGGTTCATCAGTGCTGCTTTCAGGGCAGAAGCAAATAAATAGAGAAGCCACATAGTGGTGCAACATAAACGTTTTGTTAGGGATTAGTATATGGTAATACTAACAATCTAAAATGCTTCAAGTGTTTGAATAGCATGTAACATGTTATTACAATTAATTAACCACCACTGTATGAACCTTATTTTATCTGTTTGCTTGTTTCCTCCAAGTAACACTTATGAGCCGTAAATTCGGCGAAACAACTCCATTGAAGCGAAGCTGTCAAAAAATGAATAAATTGGGTCTCTACATGGTCTTTTCTTTATTCAACTTTACGTTAAATGAAAGAAAATAGTTTATTTGTTTGATTTAAACGTTGGTTGAAATTTCGAATTTTTAGATTAAAAGTTGACATTTATAATTCCGTTGATATTTGATGTCACAGTGTAGTTAAAGAACTATGTATTCCAAAAATAATAAAATCAAAAGAAGATCATTGTGATACGTCTGCATACAAGCGTATGTTAAGAATAAGCGAACAAAGCAAAATAACAAAGAATATAAGAACTAGTCCCTTTGCAACCGATAAAACTCTTGCAGCTATTTCTTTCATGATGTAGTCGATTGAACAATGAAATAAAGATTTTAATTAACTCTATAACCTTGTCTCTAACACACACTCTTCAGGTAGTAGTATCCACATGATAAAGTAGTAGACCGTGCAATTTAACCCAAAATAAAGAAACAGAAGCAATTTAATCTATATAAAAGCTACTATGTAACACGCCACGCTTCATTTCTTAAAACAGGAGGAGTCATGAAAGCATTTTTTCACTTATCGTGAGCCTAAATAAGATATCAAAATAGAAAGAAGCCTCAATATTGTCCGTAATTTTGTAAAACTTTTGCATATAGATCGTTATTTGTAATAGTCGTTACTATAGATTGTATTATTGTTTGTATATTAAACTATATTTGTATTGAAAAGAAAAGTATGTATATCAACCATTATGGCAAATATCATGAATTGGATACATTATAACATTTATTTAACTTCTAAATTTATATTATAACTTAACAGAGTTTCCTTTTGTTTGAAATTGTAATACGTAACATAATGAATTAGATCTAAATCAGAATTCACTCAAAATTAAATTTGTATTTATTAATGACCACACGATTTGATCGATTCTTATTGTTAACAGTTTCTTAAATCGCTCTCCTTCAAACAACTAGAAATATATAAAAAAAGTGAATTGTTTGAAACTGTTAAAGTTTTAGAACTAGAACTTCAGAAGCGAAAGAGAAAAAATGAACTAAGGACATATTATTGAGATACTAATCGACGATATTTTGTTCTCTGAGGAAGCATAAGGGGTTGAATGATAAAGATAAGTTAGAGATCTAGCTAAAACTCAAACAAATCTAGCATGAGCAAACTCGTATTGAAATCGAAAAAGAACAAGCTCTTATAGGAGCTAAAAGGGAAAAATAAACGTCTTTAGACTGAACAAGATCGCATTGAAGCCAAAAATATCAGACACAAAGGAATATACCCTAGATTACTCATCGACCAAGGCAAAACGAAAACTTTAAACTTAATGGATATGTTAAAATACCAGCATTTAATGAAAATAAAGTTGATAAGTATATCCAACATTTTCAAAAAAGTTTCCAAAACAATGAAATGGCTTACCAAATATGGTTGTTATTATTACAAAGTGTTTAACTGGTGAAGCTCAAGAAGCTTATGCCTTTCTCTCACTCTAAAAGATTGTATAATAAAGTTAAAACATATTCTCATATCATAGAAGTCAGAAACGGAGGCTTATTGCCAAAAGTTTGAGGTTTTCACAAACAAAATAGCCAAACTATAGAATTAATCAACGTAAAAGAGGTTTATTTTGATCAAAGATGTAATTTTATGCTTATTGACAACAGTTTCTACAAACTAAGTGAGTTATGTGTAAATGACAACATTAAATGCTGTACAAGTGACGATCTCAAAACTTATTTGGAAAATAAAATTCAAACACTACAGGAAGCATCAGCTTTTTCGATGATTACACTTTAACACATAAAAAGAGTTTTCTTAAAAAGAAACTTCTGTCATCTTAGAAAAAGTCTGTATCTGTCTAGTCCATTAAAGTTGAGGATTCTTTTCCTGGTCATATTGTGTCTGGATGTTGGTGTTTGAAAAATAAAAGGAGGCCACACCAAGTGCTTTCGCGTCCACATATAGACGTACTTTCACTACATCATCCAATTGTGCTGATTTGGCCACTGATATAGTGAATGATGTAGTTGGGGAGGAATTTAGACCTTTTATGTCTGTTGGTTCTGTGCCGTTGACAAATTACACTGTCAATCACATTTGTATTTTACGTGATATTGGAGCTACTCAGTTATTGTTGATATAAGGTACCGTATTTTACACCTTTTAAGACGCACTTTTTCTTTAAAAATACCTTGACAAATCTCCAGGCGTCTTCGAAGACAAAAGTAATGGGTTAAGGCAAGATATTAGCTCAAACTTTACTAAAATGGTCTCTCCTATAGATCGTAATCTCATTACTTACCAATTACAAGTATTTTCAATAGCATGAAACATTCAATTTAAGTAATATGGTTGATATACTGTGAAGAATATGATATATTTGACTGTATTTACTCAGTAGGGTGAAAACGTCAAGGCTGCATCAAGGTTACTGAGTCGATTGTTTTTTTTTTAAATTGTCTTTCCAAAATTATGGTTCGTCTTCTAGGTATTGAGGGTGACTTTATTAATGTTGTTCTTCATAACTCTTATTTAACATCTAACCTAGTTTCAGGACCAATTTTGGTTGAAGTGAGGTCTTCTCTGTCAACTAAGGGTGTATCATTATTGTTTGGAGAACATTGGTTAAGGAAGGGTTGTTGCTGAACCCAAAATGATTAGCGAGCTGATCTCTGTTTCATCTAAGGATGATGTTGTTGTTGGGGAGAATCCCGTTTTATTTTTCTTGTGTGCAGTGGATCGAGCTTAGCCTAAGTATTTAAGCCAAAAACAAATGATAGGCATGCATTCAGTTGATGATATTGTAAATTTGTCTCAGATATTTTTGGATCCAAAAGTGATATTGTGGCTAACTGCTCTATTGACGATTCTTTGGTGAGGGACGATGATGGAAGTGAGGGATCTAATTCATCTGCTGAAATTCCATTTGCTAGAAGTAATCTTATCACCTAGTAAGAAAATGATCTGATATCGTCACTATTTAAATATGCATCCACAAAAATTGAACTAGAGAAAGCTTCAAATGGTTATTTTTCAAAAATGGTTTGCGTATGAAGAAATGGAGACCACCACGTGTGCCATCATCATAGGACTAGGCTGTGATTTATGAAATCACTGTTCCCAAAACATATTGCTATGAAATATTAAGAGTTGCCTATAAACTCCACATAGAAGGTCATTTAGATGTCAATAAGACATATGCCAAAATTATGATACATTTATTATGGCCAAAAATTAGATAATACATTTCTCAGTTTAGTAAAACTTGTCCTACAAGGCAATTGGTTGGAAAACCTTATTATAAAATTCCTGTTGCTCCTTTGAAACCCAATCCAGCTTTTTAAGAATCATTCAGTCGTGAGTATGTTGATTGTTTTGGTCGTTTTCCAAAAAAATTATCAGTTAATCAGTTCTTGTTGACTACCATGCACACATCCACTCGATTCCCTGAAGATGTTCTTGTAAGAAACATTTCAGACTGAACAAACACTAAGTCTTTGATTAATTTATTTACTTTTGTTTGCTTTCTCAAGGAAATTCAGGAATAAAATTTTATATTGGGTTGTTTCTATGAGTTATTTATTAGCTCAGTACTAAATTGATCAAATGTATTGCATAACAACCACAATCACGAAGAACTCTTGAAACATTTCATTCTATTTTGAAAAATATAATGTGTACTTTCTGTCTTGATAACTAGAAGAATTTGAATAATGAAGCTAATTTATTATTATTGCTGTTCATGAGTTGGTTCAAGAGTAGTTAGAGATTAGCCTGTTTCTGTTGATGTTTAGCCATTCAGTGCGTGGTTTACTGAAGTTGCTGAAGAAATAATGGATGGAAGGTTACTTGAAAGAAATGTACTTATTCGATTATGTTTCCAGGTTTCGGTTTAGAGTTTTATATATTTGTGATTTGACTCGAGAAAACTTAAAGTTATCTCATGACTTCAAGACTGAAGTGCGTAAGTTCTGTCCTGATGACATGGTTAGAGAATTGTTACCCACTATGGGACATCAACTCATATTTAAGTTTCATGATCCCTATGAGATTATTCGGAAAGCTGATAGTTTTAACTGTGTTGTTAAAAATTCTGATCATTGAAAGAATACCCTGCCATGTCATATTAATATGTTGAAGTCTTATCATATCTGAGATGCATCCGAAAATATTTTGGCAATTGAGCGTTTTTCTGATACTGTTGACAATTGGTTTGACTCAGGCGCCCGTAAATTTTGAAATGACGGAGATTGATGTGACACTGTTTGTTTGTTTGTTTTGGAATTTCGCACAAAGCTACTCGAAGGTTGTCTGTGCTAGCCGTCCCTAATTTAGCAGTGTAAGACTAGAGGGAAGGCAGCTAGTCATCACCACCCACTGCCAACTCTTGGGCTACTCTTTTACCAACGAATAGTGGGATTGACCGTCACATTATAACGCCCTCACGGCTGGGAGGGCGAGCATGTTTGGTGCGACGCGGGCGCGAACCTGCGACCTTCGGATTACGAGTCGCACGCCTTACGCGCTTGGCCATGCCGGGCCAGATGCGACACCAAACAGAGTAATCCTCACATTCTGGCAATCTTGATTCAAAACTCGATAATTTGTTTCCTGAAGAAAAAATCATCTTGCTAGTTTACTGATTATTTACGACTGTATATTTTTGGACGTTCTTAATCAAACTAACATCACTGCCCACGATATAGATACAGGTGATGCTTGTCGTATGACCCAACATCCCAATCATGTGAGTAAAATCAAGGCCTATAAAATGTGCAAAGGCGTAAAGAAATATTTTATGGTCTGTAAAACAGTATTATAAAGCCCACTAAAAGTGTGCTGGTCCCCAAATCTGATGTTTTGATTAGTTTCTGTATAGACTTTCACAAAGTAAATACTCTAACAAAGATAGATTCCTATCCTATTTCAAGAATTGATAATTGCATTGGAAAAGCTAGATATTTCACGTAATGTAACCTTATAATGTGATATTAGGCTTTTCTGATACTTGTACAATGTAATCCTTTTGGTACGAAAAATTATCAAATAACTTTTTAGCGAATGATGAATCAATATCTTAAGAACCTATCAGATGATATAATTTATTTTGAAGATACTACGATTTCCAGTGACACGTTGGAAGAGTATTTATGTCTATTACGTGATGTTTTCAGAGGCTTAAGCGAAACAATCTTACTGTAAATTTCGTTAAATGTGACTTTTGTAAAACCAAAGTTGTTTATTTGGGTATTGTAGTAGGCCACGATCAAGTTTATCAAACTCAAGCCAAAATTCATTGTATTATGAATTTTTTTAACTACTATCAACAAGAAAGGTTTGATAAACATTTTAGAAATGGCTGATTATTACAGGAAGTTTTATAAATAACATTTGCTGATATTACTGTACCATTAACAAACCAGTTGAAGAAAAATGAAAGAATCAAGTGGTCTGAAACACGACAATCTTCTCTCGGAAAGGCCAGATCTTTATTGTCCATTTAGCTTCTATTTACGGCACTTGACTTTGATAAGCCTTTCGCACTGGCTGTTGATGCCACCAATTACAGTGTTGGTGTTATTCTTTTACAGTTAGGCGACAAGGGTATTAAACACTCTTTTTGTTATTTTCTGAGACATTTAATTATCAGCAAAATAATTATTCCGCTCTGAAAAGGAAACATTAGTCTTAGTGTTAGCTTTTGAACATTTCAATGTGCATATATTTACATCACAACAACTTATTGTCATTTACACTGATCATAACCCGTGAACGTTTTTGAGCCAAATGAAAGGCAAAACAGAATACTGTTAAATTGGAAATACAATACGAAAGTATGATTTGAAGAAAATTAACGTCAAAGGGGCTTACAACATTTGTACTGGTATACTTTGACTTGCTATGTTATTATATGTCCATACGGTTATTTGTATTCATTGTGTCATATACTGTAATGGTTACTGAACTTTTGTAATAATTTGACAATGTATTATTCCAAATGTGTGTGTGTATATGTATAATATCTTAGTTAAAAAAAATTAATTCTTTAAGGAATGAGGTGTGACAGATTTAATATCATTAGTTATTTTAATATCGATGATTATTTAAGTTAAATTTACATTTAGAAAGGTACGCAACTTCTGTTAAATCTGTATTGTGTAATTCATTTTCTTGTTATTTTAAATATCAATAGGCAACAATATTGACTTAAACTTATGATGAGTTGTTAATGAACACTGTAATAATATGCTTTGCTATTATTAAATTGTGTGAAAATTGGAATTTTTGTGTTATTTATCATAGCATCTACCAATACATTTCTTGACGTTCATTACCCTGAAAAAGAGCAATACTTCAACTTGTGTTACATATAATCTCACATTTAGTTAATGGTTAAAAAAATGCATCAATACTTGGTAGTATGTGTGACCGATTGACTGTTATATTTATATTTTAATATCGACATGTTTTACATATATCTTTCATATTTTAATATGTAAGTTAAATTTATATTTATAAATGCCTATAACTTATATTGTTAAATATATATTGTGAAATTCCCTCCTATTCACTAAAATTTTAGAAAAGTATCGAGTGTAAGAATATTTTGTGCACGAATGCATTAGCGTATCGTTAAGATTGTTGCAAAAGTTGATATTTCTAGAAATTCACCTCACGTTTATAAACCAGTGCGACGTTCCAAGAGACAGTAAATATTGTTGGTTTTTTCTGTAGTTATACTAGAAAACTCAGAATGTATAATTGTCATTAACGCTTATTAATTAGGAAGCTTCAGATATTTAGCCATAAATATTTATAGATTTTTTTTTAATATTACAAACCCTTTAATTTCAGTTGATTAGTATCGGACATTAATATTACGAAGACACTGTATAATTTCAGCAATGTAAAATTTACTTGTGATCAGCGAATAGCCAGCTAGTTCCTCGTAAGGTGAAATGTACCGGTGTCAACTTGAAATTAATTCACTCATCGTAAACCTTCGATAGCATACCAAGGAAGTTCCGAGTCAAATAGAAGACAATATATTGTTTGTAAGTTTGTAAGGCTTTGTCTAATCATAATAATAACCATTATTATGAATATAAAAATATCTTAAAGCACGAAATATTTCTATTTAACAACTATTAGTTAATCCATTTGAAATAACTTTGCAGTTAAGTTATACAATGTGTAAAACAACTTCATAACTATGAATGGTCAATTAATTTTCCAATTTATTTGCTAATATCTGGTACTCTATTAGATGACGAACTAAAATACATTTACTTATACATTCCTGACGAAAAATACACAAACGTAATTATAATTATTTATCAATTTCAATTAAATAAATCGTAAAATTTAGTAATGTGAACTCAACAAAAATAAAAATTTAGCTTGTGTCTTAAAACAGATAAAAATATATTGAAAATCTTACAGTTATTAATTTACTGTTAGTAACTTTTTATCTTGAGTACCTACTTTGTTCGTGTGTTGTACATTAACTGATGGCATACAACAGATAACCTTTATTCTTCAACAAGAGAGTTATAATGTTTTTAATTTTCTAGCTTTGTTTCATTTTGTTTGGTTACCTTTGTCTAATCACGCTTAAATCAAACTGATCTGTTGAGTGGAGCATTATATATTGCACTCTGTCTGCTCAAAATCATTTGAGATAACGTCACTGAGTGGGTTGCAGCACTCAAGATCCTTAAGAACCCTTATATATAGATTTGTTATGTATATGATTCTGAAAGCATTTATTGATTTTAGTAAATAGGGAAGTAAAGTTCAGATGTTCTTGAGTGTTTTGGAGAAACGTATATTTAAATGCCTTATTCCTTTCATTTCATTTGAAGTCATACGTCCGTTTTGTTCTATCAGATTTTAAAATTACACTAGTCTTCAGTCTCATGCGAGAACTGCATCATTTTTTTCACATTTGTTTATCTTAAACGACGATTGTGCCTGTGACAGTGGATAACAGTTGTAGTTG
The DNA here is from genome assembly GCA_011833715.1 of Carcinoscorpius rotundicauda. Classification (NCBI taxonomy): domain Eukaryota; kingdom Metazoa; phylum Arthropoda; class Merostomata; order Xiphosura; family Limulidae; genus Carcinoscorpius; species Carcinoscorpius rotundicauda. The sequence goes on from CM022392.1 coordinate 29,067,785, forward strand.
TTGTTGTTTTGAATTAAGCACAAAGCTACACAATGGGCTATCTGTGCTCTGCCCACCACGGGTATCGAAACCCGGATTTTAGCGTGTAAGTCCGCAGACATACCGCTGAGCCACTGGGGGGATAATAACAGTTGTAACTAATGTAGCTCAGAAATTAGAATTTGTATAGGATAAATATAACTGCGCTCTAAAATATTTAACTGCAAATGTTATGGTAAAATACTGGTAAGTATACGCGTAAAGTATTATAAATATACTATTGTTAACATAAGAGCAGGTTTATTTAAACATGTATATGGTAAAAACAAACTATCCGTGCATATGGCACGTTAAAGCAAACTGTTTCATTTCGTATCAAATAAAGATTTGAATCTTCGTGCAATTTGAGATAAAAATTTTACATATAAAGAGTACATCTAAAATTATCAACTAAAAATAATTAAATGTGACGTAAAAATGAAAGTTATGGATAAATTAGTTTTTGTTTAAGATTCAAAATATATTTGCAAATAAACTTACTCCATAAAAATGTAATACTTAAATTAGTTCCATCTTTTCTTGTTTTTACAAAATCATTTCAACCAGTGCATAGTTTACAAAAATTTTCTGTTACTTGAAGAATAGCATCTTGGAAAGGGACATGTTTGTTTGTAGTTAAGCAGAAAGCAATACAATGGGTTATCTATGCTCTGCCCATCATGGGTATCGAAAGCTGGTTTACAGCTGTATAAGCTCACAGACTTACCACTGTGCCACTGGGGTAACCTTGTAATCTGCGAATTTCAATCTCAAAAAATACATCTGCTTACATATTAAAATCGAAAATGTTGTTAATAAAAGTTACCACACATGTGATAATTAATTTATTTTTCTGCCTTGACGTATTTCCGATATTATCTCAAACCTGGCGCGCATAAAACACCTATAAATATACTACAAGATGCTCCTAACATAACTTCTCATCGATTTCAATATATTAGTGCAATAATGTAAAAAAAAAAAAATTGTAATCTTTTTCGAATTTGACATTGGAAAGAACAGACATTACCTTTTCCTTCCAGGAATTTCAACATTTAACTCTTTGCTTACATCACTTGTGACTTTGAAATAAAGAAATTATTCTAAACTTTACTAAGAGGAATTTTCTTAGTACATTTAACATCCTGACTGAGGATCCCATCCAGTAAAGTTACTGATACTTAGTACCATAACAGTATCATGTATTTGCTACAGCCCCTTACAAGTCTTCTGAGCCCTCAGTTTCGGAACCCCTGAGATGCAGAGCACAATTGATATTTCAATAAGTATATATATATATATATGATTTTAAGATTTAAAACAATTTATTTTTAAAATTTACTGCATTTATAAACATGGAATTTTACTAAGTCAGAACAATAGTGATTAATAATAGAAATTTAATTGTTTACCATATTATCTCCAGATAATATGATCTGAGATCTGTTACATTGTTATATTTTAATTGTTTAATACAACATATTACTTTTTGAAAAGCTCAACCACCATGCTAACATACTAAATATTTGTTGATATCGAATTATACGTACGGTTTCACATGTATTGTAATCAAATTATATGAAATATGTAAGTGACGTTTAACTGTTCATCAATGTATACATGTGACAGAACCACTCATAAAGCAGGAATTAATAATTATTTAATTTACCTTTAGATTATATTAGAAACATATTAAATAGCTAACATTAAAAAAGCTGGAATGTAGTAAAGTGAGGTTTAACATAAATTTATTCACAATAACAAATCATGGTGACTTACGTAACCATTGGAAGATTATCTCCCAATAATTAATAAAACCCACTTCACATAATTCCAAAGTATTTGATACTCACTCAAATACCGAAAGGTTGGTGTATTTAATCAGAGAATTATTCTCATCCATAGATTTTGCATGCATAAGATATGCGCCAGGGGAATTTTAAATAACTTTTTTTATAACTAAAACTGTATAACAGAAACTTGTAATACACATTCACCCAAAAGTAGTGCATATCTTTATTTTTAAGTAAAAGGTTTAATATAAGAGCAGTTTTATTCACACGTAAATCTCATGCTCTTTCGGCAGTCTCACTACAAGGTTTGGTTTGTAAAGTATTAAACATTCGCGTGCATGTTCTGAGAACAATCAACGTTATTGTGAATCGTACGTGAATCTACGTAACAAGATCGCAGTACCATTCGAATCTGTCTTGTGTTTATACAACAAACATATGAATTATTTACTGTTCTATTTCCATAACTGAACATTTTTCTTTTCTCTCAACTTCGTCTAGAGGCACTGTCAATCTATTTTTCTTTAGATAATAATTCGAGTTCTTAAATAAAGACATCAATTTATGATTTTTAACGTCAATTATGAATTGTATAGATTAGAAATTATTTATAAATATGCCATAAGAGATCTCTTCAGCTGTTCATGTAATGTTTTTCAAATAGCTCCAAGAAATAAAGTTTTAAGCACAACGTTTTCTCTATTTAACCACATTAAAAACAATCAAACAAACACAAAACATAAGTAACCTGTGATGTATCTATTAAAACAAGCCAGGTCTATTAAGGCATTCGACTAATAATCTTAGGGTCGCGGATTTGAATCCCAGTCGCACCAAACAAGATAGCGTATAATGCTACCGTCAATCTCACTACTCATTCGTAAAATATTAGCCCAAGAGTACGCGGTAGGTGGTGACGACTACCTTCCGTCTTGTTTTACACTGCTAAATTAGGGACGGCTAGCGCATATAGTCCTCGTGTAGCATTGCGCGAAATTCCAAGACAAACAAACAAACCATTAAAATAATCGAACCAAAAGATAAGAAAAGTCTCTCAAGAGTCGTAGCTCCTGACCTAACTTGAAGTATGAATACAAGAGAAAGTTATCATTGGTGAGTATTTCTTTTTCATTAACATAAGGTTTGTTTACTAGAAAGTTTTGGAAAGAATAAAAACCAGGAACAATCAATGTCTAAAGTAGCAGAGATTTAATAAATCAAGTAATGGTTTAGTGATAGTAAATGAATTGTGTAATATTGAATTCGTTTCAAGTTTATTTCAAATATGCTAAAATGACATTCCTTTCTCACATATTTTTTAGCCTGCATTACTGTAGTAATATTCCTATTGGCTCACATCTATTTATTTATCTATAGTGTTTGCACCTTCCGCTAACTTAAACGAAATATTTCTTTTATTATTTGTTCATCAGCTTTGTAGGTTTTTATTTCGCTCATACAAGTTTGAAATAGTTTGTTTTAATCACTATAATGTGTAAGAGTTGAGAGAAACAGACGAAAACCAACCGAAATCACTAATTTTTATATTTCATATCCCAAAGTGTACTGTTTATGTTTACTTAAGTGTGAAGTTTAAAGAAATTAACTAAGCCTATTTTGAATTTTTAATGAAGAATTGCTTTTTTATGTGATACAAGCAGATGCTTCTTTATAATTATCGAAATTATTCGTAATGCATTTTTTGTGATTTCTATATGATAAAGGTAATTATAGCCAACAAAAATTGAAAGCTTTGAACGACATATTTAATGTACTTTGATTAAAATATGTTCCCCAATTTAAGATCAAGTTAAGGAATCACAATATTTAGTTTGACATTACCTCATAGGCTGGTAAAAGTGAGGGTAGCTACCTGTTGTTTTTTGGTTGGGTAGATGATTTCTTAGTGTAAAGCTACACAATGGGTTGTCTGTGCTCTGTCACCGCAGGTAATAATTGAGCCCTAAATGTTAACGTTGTAAGTCCATAAAGCTAACCCTTAGTTGTAATTTCACGAGTAGTGATCTGGTAGTGAAAATTATATATTAATTATTATATCGTCAGCTTCATGATATAAGACGAACAATGAAATAACAGAAGCTTAAAAATGTAGTACATTTTCCTATGCAACAAGACAGTTAAGTGGCCCGGCATAGCTAGCTGATTATGGTGTTTGGCTCCAAATCTGAGGGCTGCTGGTTCGAATTCCCGTCACACCAAACATACTTACCCGTGAGGTGAGGACGTTATAATATGACGGTCAACTCCACTACTCCTTTAGTAAAATAGTAGCTCAACAGATAGCGATATATGGTGATGACTAGCTGTCTTTGCTTTAGTTTTTCATTGCTAAATTAGGGACAGCTAGCGCAGATAGCCCTTTTTTATCTTTCCTCGAAATTCAAAACAAATAGACAATTAAGTATCTATAGTGTTAAACACATTAACTCCAGAAAACGTGTTCTGTCAACTAAATGTCATTGTTATGCGTGTATTTAGCTTATTATATAAATATGTTTCTGAATGTATGTTTATTCAAATTTATTTTGTTTTGTATTATATACAGAATACTATCTGCTATTTAATTGTTTGAAGAAACTATTAAGCAGTGTAAGTTATTTTTCTACAGAATCAACAGTGTTGAATATCTGTTAAGGAATATTCAGTGGAATAGTCATGGAAAACGGCATGTATAATTTAACGTGTTGCAATATGTTAAAGTTAAATAGGTAATAAGTTAAATCATGATTTATTATTGAAATGGGTGCATGATATGACAATAACATTTTTTTCGTTCTATAAGTCCTTTGTATTGTAAAATATTGATAATATCAATATAAAAGTTTCCTTTTCTAAGTCTGTGTTCTACATTTTTACACAAGAGACGTACACGCATGATTTTGTATTCATTTGAATTTGAATTCTTTCGCTCTTCCAAGGAAACTATTTTTATTTTGAATTTTACATAAATATATTAAAAACAAAACAATGGTATTTTTTAAGCCAAAGGTCTCTTACATTGGTATTCACTAAAAATGAAATATCCTCAGATAACGTACACATACATCCCAATTTTATGTATTATTTTATAGTTCTTTGAGCAAAGTAACATAAAAACGGAGTTTACATTTTTAATCAACCAGCACGATCTCAACATGATCTAACAGAAAATTAAAGAATGTGTGTAGAAGAGAGGAAAATTACCTTTATCTTCATTATCGTATTTACTCAAAACGTTCACATTTTTTTGTTTTTAAATGCAAGATGTCCAACTGACACTGACTTTGGCACAGGTTTTCGATGTTTATATTTTTAAATATACAAACAATGAAAAACATTAGATTTCTACGCTTCTTTATTAAATATTTAATTTATTAATATTTAATATGATAGCAATATAAGTTCTTGAGTTTATATTTGGGCAGAAAAACATTTACCATTTTTGCATCTTTTGTAAGATAGAATATTAATAATGAAACTTAAAAACAAGTTATGTATGAATGTAAAGAGCCTTTAAAAATGAGGCAATTTAAAATCCTTACTAGAACTAATATTAAACAAGAACTACTACTAATTAATATACTCAGTTGAATGATCAAAATAGTGGTTCGTTTATTTATTTCGTCTATCAGTTACATATTAGGGACAGCTAGCACGGACAACCTTCAGTTGAATAGTTGTACCCATATTTCCGAAACAAGCAAAGAAATAATATCGTCAAATCGGTTGTGAAAAACAAGTTATGTAATGTTATCCATCTTATAACTACCATTTACGTATGTGAGTAGAAAAATTCATGAAAATTTCCCTATTAACTTTTGTAAGACATGAGAACTGCAACTCTCGTTACTGCAGTCAAACTGAGCAATATACGATATACATATAAATCTTATAGTCTATACATCTTCTATTTTCTTCACTTTATATGTCTATTGTCTCTATGAGAGATTAAAATGGTATTTTTAAATCAGGTAAATTCTGTTGAAAACTTGGTGTTAGAAAGTGTTTTTCGTGAAATAAGTGTCACCCTAGAGACATGAAATGCCTATTTGTATACCATAAAGTGATTTTGTAATACTAATACAATTCTCTTTTCTATGTGCTTTTGGAACTTGTTGGTATGATCAAAGAGTCGGAATCATAGTTTATAACTGAAGAGTACTGTTATTGTAATTTTTGTTTATTTTTCAAAGCATTTTGACATTTACCATGCCTTTCGTTTTTCTTTCTATGAGTTTTAACTACGAAAATATTTTAAATAACAACGTATTTGAATTATGACGACACTGATACCTTATAACGCAGAATATGCTCAATAACTTTAAATCATGTTAATATCGCAAAATGATTAATTCAGTTGAAAGAATATTTCAATACTGTAAAAACAATGTTATTGTTATCAGTACTCATACATAACTGCTAATCCGTGAAGGTTACTTCATCCTGACATATATTTACTCCATTTGGTTTAGTCTATCTACCTATAAAATGAATACAAGCAGTTGGCTGTGAGGGGTAACTTGTGACAAATAAGTACTCAAGCACGTGAAATTATATTAATCCTCTCACCAAATTATACCATAAGAAACAGAGGCTTAAGCAAAGGCCTTGTGAGTCTTTTATTCACCAGAATAATTAACTTGTATTCATCCGTAGTCTGATCACACTAAAAATTAAAAAAGTGTTATTTGTGATTCTAATGTATGTACATAGATTTTCCGTTATAAAACTGATCGTCTCAGAACAGACTTTGCACCCTTACTTATATCACACTATCCTATAATGGTAGTTTCATTCCACGTTTTGGACAGAGCAACATTCCCCAATGGACCAGTGGTAAGATTACAAACTTACAATGCTAAAATCCACTGTCCAGATTGTAGAGACAGCAGAGAACTAAATGTGGTTTAAGCGCTGTAAAAAAAACCCAAGAAATATAGAGTGCCGACAATTTATTGTGTAGCTTTGCGCTAAATCAAACCCATTTTATGCGTATATTTTTATTTAAAAAATCATTAGCATAAATACATTTTTTTTTATATTTTTCTTTAAGGTAATAAAAATCTATTACACCGAGCTTGTTTAGGTACATGCACATGTTTGATGAAAACATTTTTACCCACAAAATCAGTCGAGCTATAATAAAGGGATACATTTTACAAAAAAAAAAAGATGAGATATAAAAGGAAAAAAAACAACAACCAGGTTATATAGAAAGCTCCACAAAGACTATTTGCGCTAACCGTCCCGAATTTAGCAGTGTAAGACTAAAGGGAAGGCAGCTAGACATCACCACCCACCGCCAACTGTTGGGTTACTCTTTCACCATCGATTAGTTGGATTGACCGTCACATGGTGAAAGGGGCTATAACGTTTGGTGTGATAGGGATTCGAACTCGCAACTTTAGATAACGAGATGAGCACACTACTCAATTTTACAGTTTCATATCCACTTAACGAATAAAATATTTTTAATTTAATAGCATATTTCAAACGATTTGAATTTATTTTTATGCAAACATATATATTACACGATTATGCAGAAATTAATTATGATTGTGAGTTCTGAGAGAAGCAAATTAAATGTTTATCATACAAACTATTGTTAGGGATGTTTTTTTTCTTTTTGATTTGTTTGTCTTACGTATTAGCAGTAATGTTTTAAACATCTTTTAATATTTTTGTGATATATTATTACATGAAAAGCGAAACTGCGAGTAAACCTACTTTTAAAGAAAGGTAACATAACTGGAGAATACGAACAAAAACTGATAAGTTAGAGTAAATACTGGCTGAAATATCTTTAAAAGACTTTCATCGCGGCACAAAACGGTGAGGCTTTCTTTGATAAAAAATACTTATCTTTCTGATTTCATTTTCCTTAGTGTATTTTAAACATTAAAGGAAATGTAAAAAGGAAAAAAAAAAGGAAACCACTAAGTAACCATGACCAGCGAATAAAAGACTTTCACTTACTGCCTGTCTATGCATATATTAGCGTTCAATGTGATAGGAGTAAGTTTGTTTTGTTTGTTTGTTTCTTGAATTTTGTACAAAGCTACTCGAGGGCTATCTGTGCTAGCCGTCCCTAATTTAGCAGTGTAAGACTAGAGAGAAGGCAGCTAGTCATCACCACCCACCGTCAACTTTTGGGCCACTCTTTTGCCAACGAATAGTGGAATTGAACGTCACATTATAACGCTTCCCACGGCTGAAAGGGCGAGCATGTTTGGCGCGATGGGGATGCGAACCCGTGATCCTCAGATTACGAGTCGCACGCCTTAACACGCTTGGCCATGCCGAGCCAATAGGAGTAAGTGAATAATGAATTGCCAGGCTCTACGTTTGAAGCTACTTTCGTCAAAATAGCATTAGAGCATGATAATAATAACAAATAGCACTGAAAATGCATTTTACCTTAATCCAATACTCTAATGTTATTTTTACGAAAGTAACTTCAACCTGAAAGTCTGGCAATTCATTATAAACATATTTCTGTCAATTGCTAAAACTTATTAACTACAGAAATAAATAAATATGCACTGAAGCATCTAATTTTTAAGTTAAATTTTACATAAATGACACATGTGTGTGTGTGTGGTGTGTGTGTGCTAAACATCAGCTCGTTTTGGTTATTTTACATCACATATTTCTAAATATTATCAATCTTTTCTTTCAAAAACAAAACCAAAACAGGAAGTTTAGCCTCAACACTTGAAATTGTTTTAGGAAGGATTAAAGTAAATTAATCTGTAAGACCTTGGGCATGGTCAAATACGTCAGAGAAAAGGGTTTATATCCTCATTCCAAAATTGCAATTTAATTTGAGATTTGTCGACTTGTACTTAAAACAAAGACAACAACAACAAGAAGCAAAAATCCAGAGCCAGCAAAAGATATAAGTTACTATTCGAAACTGTATTTCTTTCTCGCAAATCCCCAACAGAACAGTAATACATTTACGGACTTACTGTATTAAAATCTAGTATTCAATAACCCACGGTGGACAGACTATAGATGAAATTGAATAAATCCCTCTGGCTGTTTTATTTCCGGTTAGTAGTTTAAAATTAGGAATATTAATGCTTGAGTGCTAGGGGAATTGGATCTGGATATTCAACTCACTTGCGCATGTTGAAATCTCTTTCTCAGATTATTTACTAAACGACTGACACAAAAATAAAGTAAATTCTTGTTATAAAAAAAATTATCTTTAAATTCTGTTGTTTATGTTTAAGTATTCAAATCTCAAAATAAAGTATTTTTGTTTGTTCAACCGATGGAAATATTAAAGGAAATGATACTTGTGTGTTATATTGTGCAGCAATCCCTTATTATGATTTACTGAACAGAGGAAAGAGAGTCAGTCAGAAGTACCTTACCACCCACCATTCATGGTTAGTACTGACTGTCACACTTTTAATACTCCTAGAGCTTAAAGTGCATTGCATATTTTGTGAGACTCGCTCTGGAATCAATAGCTTTATTACAGGATTAAATTTACCAAAAAAGTGAATTAAAAATGAAACTCGTTATTAGCACGAAACAACTTAACTTAACACAGCTAGCCGTAATAATAGTCACCTTCCTGTTCGAAAATAAAACCTACAAGGTCTTTGTTGCCCTCCACTCCAGTGTCATAGCAGAATGTCTGCGGACTCGCACCATTGGAACCTGGGTTTCGATACTTGTGGTAGACAGAGCACAGATAGCTCATTGTATAGCTTTGTGCTTAATTACAAAGTAAATTTTCTTTGTCAATAATTATTAATGTTGAAATTAACATTAGGAATAATTTCAAGTTGACATTGTTTATAGTGAGTGAATGTGTGTGTTTGTAGTGAATAAATGCTTATCTTAATGTAAGCCAACGACTCGATACAAATAAAAATCAATATTTGAATGTATGTATATCTATCTATGCGTATATTTGTATAGAAATAAGTTAATATGGCGTGAATCACACTTGCTGAACAGTGAAATTCATCTTCAAGTAAAAGGGTTTCTATAAAAGTATAATTAAGACAGCTGTGATTTTACGTCTGTTCTCAATACTGGAATATGGGATACAATTAAATCTAGGTTCATGTACGAGTGTTCTACGCTTCGATGTTGTACATTTAAATTGTATAAAGCCGAAGGTGGGCTCGTTATTTCTTTTAATAAAAGATAAATCCAGTTTTCGCTGGTATATGCTAATCATAACACATTTTAATGGGTAAACGTTAAATCTTACCTTGTTTTATTTGCTTGTTATATGAATGCAATACCTCTTGTTTCACAAACTTACCGCAATATTTATTGTGTTGCGCTGTTGATTGAGTCATTTCTAGTTCGTTATATATATTTTACTTTATATTATTCCCCAAAATGTTGTAACTGCTAAGCATTAACTAACAGGTAATGATATATGTATACATGAAACCCTAATAGGTTTCGTGTGTATCAGAAAGGCATAAGAATTTGTTAGTATACTGTGGTTTATGTTTACTTCGTGCAAAATGAAATTCCTGATAACTATATGTATAAAATATTAAAGCTTTAAAATTATATCACAGTTTACTTCTAAACTCACATCCTTAACGATCTCTAGAAATCATAAATGGACATTCCATACATAGCCTAGAGCTTTAAACAGTGATCCATTCTTGGTCCATAATATTAGTAATAAACATTGAATGTCTTTCCCTTAAGTTTTAGAAGTAAGTACATTGTAAGATTTACAGTAATTTCCTCCATTCAGTAAATAATTGTCATATAGACGGCAAGTACTACATATGTGTTATCTTCTCTTTAGTAAACATCTCTAAATTAAGAAAGATTATGTCTCAACTTTGGGATATCTAATCTTGATATTTTATAATGATATATGAGTCAGTGTAACTGTACATGTATCATAATTAATTAACACATTTATCGCTTTTACTTATATATTTCACACCTTTTCATATATGTTTCTATTGTTAGTTGTGATTTTATTTTTAACCTGTATAAAATAATTTATTAACTGTATGAAAACGACGAAGGAATTATTACTTAATTAAAGTTTTAATTGATTGTGTGTGTGTGTGTGTTTTTTTTAGATTTCGTGCAAAGCTACATGAGAGCTATCTGCTCTAGTCGTCCCTAATTTAGCAGTGTAAGACTAGAGGGAGGGCAGTTAGTCCATCCACCGCCAACTCTTGAGCTACATTTTACCAATGAATAGTGGGATTAACCGTAACGTTTTAAAGCCCTCACGGCTGAAAGGGCGAGCATGTTCGGTGCCATAGGGATAATTTTGTGATTAAAAGGGATTAAAATCAATACAAAAAACGCATTTTAAATTAAAACAGGTGAAGCAGACTCATGCTTAAAGTTACAACTTATGAAGTACATAGTTTCGTTTTGTTTTTCAAAATCATTTTTTATTAAAGGGAGGTTCTTTGTGAAATAACGAATTGAAACTGTATGCTTCAAGGTAATAATAGCTAAGACTTAATTTTAGTACCAGGACATTTGTATAAAACTGATTTTATAAGTAACTCTGTAGTATTAATGTTAAGACTACAAAGTATACATACCAAATGATAGAGTTCGCTTGGGGTTGCGAGAGAGATTTTAATACTAGTTACGAATTTTTTGCCATCAAAAATTCTAAAGAGCAAACACAACATAATTTAACAAATTTTTATTATTTTTTGTAAAGAAAATCAAAAGTTGTCAAATAAACAGGCATAGTGGCTTGAATATTTTCCAGACTTTTAAAATTGTAACAAGCGTGTCTACATTAATCAATATTTTAGAAGATAATATGAGAATGTTGAAAATTAGGTGTATTTTCTTATGTAATATATATTTCCTTGCTAGTACAGAGGTATGTTTACGGATTTAAAACGCTAAAATCTGGGGTTTGATTCCCATTCGTGGGCTAAGCAGTTAGCCCGAGGTGGCTTTGCTATAAGAAAAATACATACAAATTATGTAATATGTTGGGCAAACTTACGCAGTTTGTTAAATGTATACAAACTTTGGAAATCAAAAGATGAGCACACACGTGCATTTAAGAAGTAAAGATTGACTTCTTTAGCACATGCGTATTCAACTGGTGGTAAAAGCTTCTTGGTAAACTTGAAATACTTCAACGATGTTCCAGACATGAAGGTGAGAACGCACTGAGCATCTCTGTTCTAAGCCAAAAACACGAGCCTGATATCGTAATTAATTTTGTCTAACATTTTATCTCAATTGAATGAGACAATTACTTTGTTATATTGTGAAACTCAAACATTTTTTATGTTTCACAAAAAAATCTCAATTGCCCAATCTGTGTAGACATAAAAGAAAAGTGTCGTCTTCGTGTCTTATTTTCACTCCTACAGTATTTGACCAATCACAGCAAACAAAAATTGGCAGCACTCTTTGGCCTCTTGCCTATGGACATATGGATTTAGCGTTCGGAACTGGCCTCAATACATCACTTTTCTGTGGCCACATAACCCGTGCGTTGTGCAGTAGTTTAGCTTATTTGTAGCAGTAATTTGTGCTTATAAATTTCTCAAACGCAGTTTGCCCCCCCCTCCAGATACGATTCTCATATGTGTCTAACATGTGTAATAATTCATAGTTGGAAAAATGACATTACTGTAGAAAGCTTTCTGTCAATCCAAATGAATATGGTTTGGCACGACCTAATGGTTAGAGCTCTAAAATGGCAATCTGCGGATCGGGTTTAAATCCCAATGAACACTGAACAATTTACGAAGTTCTGAGAAAAATGTAGGAAAAGCACCTTACATTAATATACCGAAACAAATCAGAATTAACTCCAATGTTTTATTTCAAAATTAGCTGACGTAGCTTGGTAGAAATCAATGGAACTGTGTGGTGAACACATACATTCCCCTTGGAATGACATAAGAAAGCCAGACCAAACACCGACGTTCCCTGTAACATTCTTCAGATGGTGATAAGTTAGTTGAGGCCTATTAAAACGTTTAAACACGAAAAAATAAATCTCAAATACATACATGACACTTATTTCTAATTCGGTTTTAATTCTGGAGAGTACAGGCAATCAACTTGCTAGTTCAAGGTTGAAGTTAAGCGTTTCATGAAGGAAGAATTATCATAATCTAAATGTCGTTTAAGAATAACATTAACTACTGATTCGAACAAGATATGTACTTGGAGCAAAATAAAAATTCAGTCTAACCAATGTAGCTAATTAAGTACACTTTCTTAGCTTTTTCTTGGAATCACTAAGATGCATTATTTCATGGGATGAGTAATATATATAATGTAAAATGCAAAAGCACTTGGAAAATCACTGTGTTATTGCTCCTAAATAAAGAGTGGCTTTTGTTTGTTTGTTTTTAAATTTCGCACAAAGCTACTCGAGAGCTATCTGTGCTAGCCGTCTTTAGCTAGTCATCACCACTCACCGCCAACTCTTGGGGTACCTTTATTACCAACGAATTGACCGCACATTATAATGCCCTACGGCTGAACGAGCGAGTATGTTTGGTGCGACGGGGATGCGAACCCGTGCCCCTCAGATTAGGAGTCACACGCTTGGCTATGCCGGACCCGAAAGAGTGGCAATAAATGTATTTTAATGTTAACCAAAACTCTCTTAAAAACAAAAAACGCTAAGAATATCAGTAATCTGTTATTTTTCAACCAGAAACTTTGGCACGTATATTTCATGAAATAATGAATAGTTTTAAAATTTTCCGAACAGTTTCAATTCTATTGCAATTTAATCTACGAAATTTAAAGTAATTTCTTTAAAAACAAAGATCATTTTATTCTTTTAGTTTATCGTCATTACATTAAGTAAACGTTTGTCGACAAGTACTTAAATAAAAACTATTCTATGGAGAAAACTGACAGATCTATGAGAGTAAATATATTAAGCTCCTGATAATCATAATGTTATACATTCACAAAAGTAATTTTTAATGGGTCAACGGTAAGTTTCGGCCTTACAGTACTAGAAACTGGGACTCGATTTCCAACGGTGGATAGTTTTGAATTTTGAGCAAAGCGACACGAGAATTATTTGCACGAGCCGTCCCTAATGTAGCAGTGTAAGACCAGAGGGAAAGCAGCTACTCATCACCACCCACCGCCAACTCTTGGGCTACTCTTTTACCAACGAATAGTGGGATTGACTGTAACATTAGAAAACCCCCGCGGCTGAAAGGGAGAGCATGTTTGATTGTGCAAAATTCAAAACAAACAATAAAACCTCCATGGTTTTACTTTTACAGGGTTAAGATTCATTGTGCATGCTGTCGCCCTCTATTGGCTTTTAACAGACTTGCTCACTCAATTCACATTTTGAATGTCAACTCATATTCGAAATAACGTAAAAATTTTTAAACGAATTTCATATATGTAAATGTTCAACAAAATAATACTTTTATATTCTGATGTAGATTTTTATTTAGTATCCAATTCTTATTTTTAATATTTGTAATCCATGTGAAACTGAATTTCATGACATTCTATGGAAGAAGTTCTTATTTATTTACTTTAATACAAATTATTGTTTTAAGAAACACTAGTTTTAAGTATGTTAAATTAAATGAGTTAGTTATATAAAAACATCTTTAACCAATTTTCTAATATCTGAGTTAATTCAAATATATATAGTAATTGAATTAAATATATGTATATATTTGCATACGCACAGAATTTTCTAAGAGCCTAGTTGACAGCAATATTTTAAATACTACTTATAAATGTATACATTTTTACAAGCATGTTGTGCAGTAAAACATGGAAACTTTGATGTATCATAAATCCTTTGCTAAACGTTTTCTGAATTTCAAGATATTTTTACAGTCACTTATCGTACAAAGAACTTAAATACCTTATGATATAAACGCCTGCTAAACTTATACAAGCCTACTTCGAAAGCATTTGATTTGATTAAACGACAACTAAGTTAAAAAAACAACAACAACTGTATTTTACCCATCCTCCCCTCCCTTTGGCACAGCGGTATGCCTGCGGACCCACAAAGCTAAAAACCGTGTTTTGATACCCGTGGTGGGCAGAGCACAGATAGCCCATTAGCCTATTATGTTGCTTTGTGTTTAATTCTATAAAAACAAATTTAACTCAAGAATGGTATTGCTACTGATGATGTCGCTCATCTTATTTATTTAACTCACACAATTCTTGATAAAATGTCGAATCTTGTACATCATTAAATAAATCTTAATCATCTAAATTATGCGACACATACATTTTCTTAATTGACCAAAACACTTATTTTGTATCTGATATATCTAACAACATAAATTTAATTTATTTCATGGAAAGAGTAAAATTATTAATAACAACTGTTTTTATTACTACAACACCCATAAGAATAACAATAGTGTTGAGTAATATCAATCAGGACACGTCGAACTCAAAGGCATAAAATGAGTGAACAAAAATGTAATCAGTATACAGCTATAGCGTTAGCTCTTAATAGTTATGAGTTTTTGTTTTTGAATTTCACGCAAAACTACTAGAGGGCTATCTGCGCTAGCAGAACAAAAAAGCTGCTTTTAATAAGTATTGCTTGTAGACAGCTTTTCGAATTATAAAACAGAGTGATAAACCACTAGCTCAAAGAAGTTTATTTTAAGAAGATAAACCTAAATAACTCTGAATATTTTACATCACAATTCTGTCTTTCCATAAATAAATACAAAATCTTCAAATAATCAGCTTTTGCTGTTTTCTTTGAATAAAGCAGCCGTAGGTGTTTTTGTTCTTTTACGGCGATTTTAATTGTGGTTACCTATGTAGTGGTTACACTGCATTGTTCAAGTTCTCATACAATTATCACAGATGAATTACAATGTTGCTGAGCATGAGTGCATAATTTATAGCTACGTGAGGTTGGTTATTCTTAATCAAGAATACCCCACCCTTCCAGTAATAGATCAGTAACGCTTTTAAAGAACAGGTAGAATTATTGTATAAAAGCAACAACAAATAAAAATAGCAAAAGAAATAAGTTGGCATAACTTTTGCTGAAACTTAGAAAAAAACTAAGAACATTCCAAAAGAATTTTGAGAAAAATTTAAGAGTATTTCCTCGGACAAAAATACAAATTACTTGCTACAACACATGACACACAACAATACAATCACAAGGACAAACTCGGAGAAAGTCGTCCTATAAGCCGACTTCTACGAATCTTCCTTCAGTGACCTAAATTTTGACACACAACACCAACAACATGTTAACAACTACAAACATGTAAGTTAATCTTTTTCACTCCACAATTCACCGGTAAGACACTAAAAAGATATTCAAGTTCAATCAATAGAAAAATCACCATCACTGAACTATAAATTAACATTAAAAACTTGAAAGACACTTCACCAGGACATGATCAAATATTGCTTTTAGAAAAGACTCCAGTTTCCTTTTTCAACATCTCAGAAATATCATGAATATCTTATTAGCAACTGATTATTACCTGAAACATGGAAAAAAGTCATTATCACCACGATTCCAAAAAATGCAAACAAACAGGACAAATCCTGACAACTTCCAACACATAAGTCGTAAGTTTTCTTGGAAAACTGATGGAGAAGATAATTTTAAATTGCCTCCTTCATTGCTGTGAAATAAATAACATCCTACCCAAATTTGAAAATGCTTCCAGGAAATACAGAAAAACAATAGGTCACCTCACACGACTCACTGAATCAGTTTACAAAGCATTTAATAACAATCAGGTTACCATTGGTGTATTTTTAAATGTTAAAGCATTTGACAGTGTTTGGCATAACGCCATTAAGTATAAACTAACTAATTTGAAAGTAAATCAAACTATTATCAAATGAGTATCAAACTTCCTAACAGATAGAACAGCTCAAGTAAGAGTTAATAAAACCTTATAAAAAATATTTCAAAATAACTGCAAATGTTCCCCAAGGAACTCCTTTACAATTTTATTGTTAGCGATATACCTTTTTCTAGTCTGACATATGCTTACAATTCACAATGAAGATGACATTGCTACCCGGAATATTTCTAGAAACCTGCTAATGGCCATGTCTTGCGTTCAGGAAACACTGTCTCGAGCTGGAGCAACAAGTGGAGAGTGGTTTTAAACCGCACAAAAACGCCAGCAATCACTTTTTATAAGAAATTAAAAAGGCACAAAAAACTTTAGAAAAAGTAACCATCTTACTCGGCAATACACCTATTAACATAAGCAAGCACATCACATTCCTCGGCATCACTTTTGACTCCAAATTAACATGGAAAAAAATGTTAACAACATTTGTCCATCAAAACACGCATTTCACATTTGATGACCATATCTGGCAAACACTCAATCTGCTCACCAGAAATCATCATCCAAATATACAAGGCTTACATCTGTCCATTAATAGAACATGGATGTCAAGTCACCTGAATATATGTCCAACAACACACAACAGAAGATCCAAATACAACAAAATAAAGTATTTAGAGCAGTAAACTGACTACCATCATACACACCTGTTAGCTAGGTACACAAAATCAGTACCCTACCAGCCCTTAGAAATAGGCTCACATAAATATCATAGAAATATTACTTAAAAGCAGAACATAGAAACAAACTAATTGCATCATGATGTTAATTAGCCAGTGCACCTACAAAGTACACTTCCCCATATAACATATTTCAACAATTACAAATCACTCAACACAATACATAATCACAGGTAAGGTGAATATATGTTTAAATTTATGTGTATTTCCTTTTAGGTCCGGGAAAAGAACAGGTAAAATTTCAGAAGCCTGTCCTGTGAAAGTTGGTTTTCTCGGGGCGCTCTATTCCCCCCCCCATATCCAAATTTCAGGCATTAGAGCTTAAGATCTCAGCCAAGGTGATATTTTTGCCTATTCTTGAATCAAGCCGTTTTAAGTTGATATCTCATCGGCTTTTCGGACTTCGGACTCTGGCATGGTTTACTTGTCTTTTGTCGCCTGTGTCTCGCACCCCCTTTTCTCAACCGTACTTTTTATAATGCCCCACTGCACGTCATCACTTAAACAAGTCAAAGTAAAATACAAGTAAATTCCCAAGCAAAGTTAAATAATCTTTCATGTGAGGGGACGAAGAGGAACCACAACGTTCCAGACCACACATGGCGTCTCTCTCTCTGAAATAAACCCCTGCCAAGTTTGTTTGCGTTTGCTTTGTTTAGCAGCACATTAACATGCTTTTTACTTCATAGAAAGGGGTTTAATGCCATCTGAAGGTGTCACCTGCTTTAACCACTCGAATAACTGTAAACTAATGTGTTGTCTGTCAGTCAGTCAGTATAAACTAAAAGGACGTCACATAAGAAAAATTTAAAGTAGCTATTTTCTTGCTGTCGTGACGCTAGTAAAACGTGCATGTTGCCATAAATCACGAGAAAAATTATGCACTATGTAGGCTACAACACAGCAGAGGGTATGAATTTCAAAAACAAGAAATAAAAATATTTATTACTCTTAATTTTATTTGTAGTTACTCCTGAAAGAGAATATTTACACGTATGTCTGTAGTAAGTACGTTATACTTAGTTGATAATAAATACCTTATTTCGTTCCATATTATCTTTTAAAAGATATAAGATTATCACTTTATTTACACTTTTGCGGTCTGTATAAGCATTTATATGGATAATAGATGTACGTACGTCTATTTATTTAAAGAAAATTTCAGCATATTTAGAACAATAACAAGGAAAACCACAATAAACGAATATAAAAAGAAATTCACCAACCGATTAACTGAGTGAATGAGAATATTTTTCTTGTAAGTTTTTCTCACGTTAAGTCTGGTCCAACTAAGCCATTTCATCTTAATCATGTGTTCAGTGTTTCAGACATAAGCTCACCATACAATCAGAGGACACAATTGGCGTTATATGCTCATAGGTATACTTGTAACTCTGAACTATAACTTTTTTTATAGACTTATAGAACATGTAACAAACTTTCATACGTATGTATATTTTTTAACATTGTGAGGACGATTAAGTTTTTAGAGTTATTTTATTTATTAATTCAATATGCTCTACAGAATAATGCTTGTAAGGTAAAGCAATTCTGTTTAACCATCTTTAATTTTAAGCTTGAAAACATTAATATTGCTGGTGAAGTGCTTAAAATTACGTTAGATTTTATAGCCGAAGTTAAATTTGTGGCTTCTTTCAATATCAGGGGATAAGTAGTAATCGCATTATTTAACGATATATTTAACAAAATTTTAACACAGTATTTACTTCCGTTGTCACCAAGAGAAGCTCCCCAGGGGCTCAGTGGTATGTCTGTAGATTTACAACGCTAAAAGTCCGGTTTAGATTCCCGTGGTAGGCAGAGCACAGATGTGTAGCTTCGTCCTTAATTCAGAAGAACAACACCAATAGATATTTAATTTAACTGGAACAAAACTACACTTGGATTATAATTATATACACATTGAACTTTATCAAACTTTCGAGCAAGGTTCTCGAGTAATTGTTTTTGTGGGAATGGTACTTTAAGAAGTAGGCTATAAGCCACTTGCATTAGGGTAACATTTTTGTGGGCACTTACATTAAGAATAAACGTTTCCAAGTGGAAAAGGAAATTACTAGCTTGCAACAGAGGTTTTTCTCATTGTCATTATTGGTACGATTAGGGGACTTTCTTGAAAGAGCATATTTGTTTTTTAGGACACTTTTTATACTCTTAGCTGAAGCTTCGAATCTTTTTAGATAAACTTTATCTTTTGTCATTGTTGAAATGCTTCTTTTGAGAACCAAGAAAAATGTCCATGTTTTCATTTTATCGCTTCTAGCGTATATGTAGTTAGTTGTCTTTCAACTTGCCACATATTTTGAGATCAGAGTTTGGGAATTGAGTTACTTTAATTACAAACGAATTTAATATAAAATGTATATTTAAATTCACTACTTAGAATTATACATGTACAAATGCAATTCACTTAGCTGTTTATTTTAATTCTTTACGAAAAGTCTTAAGACGAGCAATAAATGTTTAGTTAATCCAAACACCAGCAGATGGCAACCATTTCTGTAACAATTTCGTTTATTTGCAAGTTCTTTTTTTTTTTTTTTACAAAGCGCAAGACTACATAACGGCCTATTTGTGCTGTTCCAGAACACCACAAGTATTAAACCTCAGTATTCAGTGGTGTGAGCCACCAGATTTAAAGTTGAGCCATTTAAGGGTCAGTTACAAGTTTAAAAGGAAACGTAATTTGCTTTAGAAGCACGCGATAAACAGTTACTTGAATATTCCTGTGACCGGAAAAGGTGTTTTGGGGTTTATTGAAGCTTTTATAACTCGCAACTATAAATTACAACTTATGTATCTGGTGTGTATGTATAAATGTACTTTCTGTCTTTTTTAGTACATGCACAAAAAACTATTATGTTTTGTACATAATATATAAACGTCTATAGTCAGACACATGACAGGATCACATAAAAAATATTCAGTATAAACTATATTTGTTTATTAACTTGGTCAGCGAAGATGAATAACATTTAAGTGATACAAACGAAACTACACCTAACTCAGTTGTATTGGCAATGCTCTTGCAAACACAACAAGCAGCTGCGTAGATAAAAGAAATAATGTAATCACAAAAAATATTAAAGTTTTTAAATTAGACAGACTTAAAGTTCATTATATTATAGAAAACTAATTTACATTCAAATGTTTGAGGTTAAAGTAAAGTGCAAATAAGCTTGTCGCAATTTAACTGTTAACAGCTTGGTGAATTTATGAATACATAAGGCGTCAATACAACTTACGCTGTGAGTATTAATTAATTTATTAAGCCTATACAACTTAATTCAAACCAGTACTGTAGAAAACTACCTATAAATTTGATTATTACCTCATGTTTTACTAAATACGATAACAATTAACGTCAATACTACCAATAAACATATTATCGATATTACTTGATGTCTATGTCATACAAACATAATATTTAATACGTTATATATACACGTAGATACACTGATGATACAATATGTTTACAACTTTTGTAATTCGTCATTAGGCTAGCTTATTCTGCCATTTAATATTCGTAATATCTTAAAATAGGTGGTTTTAATTGCCAAATTAATTCAATTTGCCTGCTCTTCTGAATAATAGTATAAGAGGAATGAATTTCAGTTTAATTATGTAATTAGTAGTAAAAAAAATACGTTTGTAGGATAAAAGTTATAGTTCGGTGTGAGGTTCTGTTCCATGGGTAGGATTATCATTTAAGATGATTGTTAACTTGCAAAGTTGCTAAGGAATCTAAGATCTTAAGTCTTGGTTGCTGAAACATACTAACCACAGTAGAGAAGTTATTACATATTTTATAGTGTTATATTGTTAGAAGTCAGATATAAAACAGTTTCACAGAGAGAAATAAGAAAAAGACAATAAAAATGGAAACAAAGTCAGATCGGTTATGCAAATGAGGAAATTAGTGAAACCTTCTAACCGATCAAGAGGTTGTCAGAAACACCTAATCACATCCTAGTTTTGAAAAAAAATGTTAATTTTAAAATAACAATCTACAAACTGAGATTAATAATATCCAAACATGGTTGGGGCTATGCTTGGATATGCACAATTTGAAGGCCACCCAGCAATCTTTGATTTGAAGGAGTAGCTTTGTGCGAAATTCAAGAAACAAACAAACAAAACATACAGGGAACCAGTAAAGTCGTTAGAAATGACACAATCACGGGTCATACTTATAATGTTTTCTGGGTCGTCAAAGCTATTCTGACACTTTTATATGTTACTTACATTTCAGTTTGTTGTAATAAAAGTGTATTGATCCTCGAACAGACTAAACTCCTTTTAATTAATGAATATAAATTTATAAAAAGAAAAAAACACGCTCCTGTTGCCCTGGTACCCATCGTAAAACTAATACTGGATTCGTGAAACTACTTTTGAATGTAGTACTACAGGTGTGGTCTTCACTGGTATCAGTTTACGTAGAAACAAGGTTCTTTGGAATACATGTGGACACTAAGAAAAAACAACATAATCGTTTCGTTCAGATTCATCGATAAGTATAATAAAAACTATTTTCAGTTACAAATAAAATATAAAACACTACATTCATAAAAGCAGTTGTAACTACACAACAGGAAAAATGTATCTTTCCAGTGCTTTGCGACCTTATATTCAGTCCACTAATTCTTTCAAGTAATCGATATGAGAATAGCAAAGAGAAATCGATTCTGCATGTATTGAAAGAACCTTTTAAATTTTCCAACTTATTTGCATCAGATTTTTTTATGGAAAGTGCTGAGCCAAGAGACTTTTTCAGTTACAAAGGAAACTATGGGAATACTTCAGAATATTAAAAAGTAAATTATGTTACAAAACAGATAACGCGTTAGATTGAATTACATGGAAATTTAAAACACATTGTCAATACGAATTTGAGTATATGATTTTGGGGTAACATATCTAAAAATATTTTAATCGGTTATTTTTCTTACTTTAGATTAATGCTCCACTGATGATTGGTTTTCTTTTTCAGCATTTCTGGTAACCGTAGTTTGGTTTGTTCGGAATTTTGGGCAAAGTTACACGAGGGTCGTCTGTGCTAGTTGTCCCTAATTTAGTAGTGTAAGTCCAGAGAGAAGGCAACTAGTCATCACTACCCACCGCCAACTCATAGGATACTCTTTTACAAACGAATAGTCGGATTGATTGTCACTATACAACGCCCCCGAGACTAAAAGAACGAGCATGTTTGGTGATAAGGGGAGTTGAACGCGCGACCCTCAGATCGTGAGTTAAGCAACCTAACCAGTCCCTGGCCCTGATAATCATAAACCTTCCTTTTTCTTTTGCAGTTCTAATGAAGATACCATTTTTGTTTCTTTTTTATCTCAGTGTCCTGAACCTATCTTTCCATTTACCAGAATATATATTGATTCGAAACAAGAATAAACATTTGTTGTCATTATTACGTAGCTGCAACAGCAATGTAAGCTTTTATGAATAATAATAAGAAATGAATTTGCCAGAAAATTTATGAGTTACATTATTTATAAGTGCAGAAAGACAAAATAATTCTGTATACAATCAGTGTATTTTCCTATAAAATGTGAGATATTTATATACTTAAAAAATATCTCTACTTCCCACAATGATTTACATTGCACATTAAATATAATCAGATAACAGCTGAGTTCTTAAATTAAGTATGAATGTATGTAAGGATAAGTATTATTAGATTATATTTGATCAAAAAATGTAACGTTTGTTTTCCATTTCATTGTTTATTGTAATTTAATTTCAAAATCACAGCTCAATTTTATGATAAAAATATATAGAGTTTTTAAACGACGGTTGAAACATTTTTAATTAATATCGGTAATTATCTATTCACGTGAATATTCTATTACTGTAGGTGTATAAAAGATGGTTTCACGAATGATTATTATCCTCTGATGATGAAAAGTAGAGTTTCGATTGAAGATGCGTTGTAAATATCTGTGTAGCATCCAACTTCTGTAGAACTGGTGACCCGAGCTCAAAGCTGTGTCTTAATAAGAAGAAATATTTGTATCTGGTAAGATCACAGATTACTTTACAGGTAAGCAGTACTTACAAATCATTCTTATTGAATTAAATTGTCATTATTTTTAATGTGGCTTTTTACATGTACTAATAAGGAGTAATTATTCCTGTGAAGCTCACACTCTTTAGGATTCAAACACTAAAATATGTATTTGCTATGCATGGTGACAACAGAAAAGAAAATTAGAAACCTGCTAGTTGGCTCTAAAGACTTGTAGATGCAAATTCTTCTGATAGCTCTTTCAGGATGGATCAGCTCTTAAGTTATGGCAAGGTTGAACAAAATGCAAGTATCCCACATTAACTGTAGGTGTTCTAAACACCATGTCTGGTATTGATGTTTGAATACAGTTCCAGCAAAACACTGTCATTGTTGCATACTATTAATATTTTTTAAATTTTTTAACAGTGTTGCATTAACCTTTGTAGAAGTTCATGGTAGGAAGAGTCATTGGGTGCCAAATACTTTATTTTCCTTATGAATGAATATATATATATATATACTGTGACTATATCAATTACCACACGACTAAGCACAAAACGACTCCGTTACTTGGTCTCATTTGTTTAAAGTTCTTCTGATCTTTTCAAAAACGTTTCTTTCAATCATGCTTCTCACTTTCATTCAGAAGGGCTTGGAAATATTTTTATCTCGCAAAGTTACTGAACAAACTGAGATCTTAGGTCCTGATGGCTGAAACGTCATGATCAAAGGAGATTTTTTTTAATTAAAAAAATAGGGCGATACCCATTAAGATTATCCCATGTAGTACTTTGGAATTTATCGAGGAGGGTATCTCCAATGAGGGAGTTTTAACGGTAAGGTAAATTATCATGAATAATAATGGATTATTTTAACCTACTATTGTTATTATGTTATTATTTACCTTTATCTTTGAAAGCAGATTATTTACGTGTAAAGTTTAATATTCTATTCCATACGTCCCTGTTATACTTTGAACTTTCAGGGTTTGAGACACTTGAAAACATTTGTTCATGATTTTAAACTCCTACTCATTGTGATGGCAAAGATCAAGATAGTAATGATAGTTAACTAGATCTACAGTGTTTCAACTGTTCGGAAATATCCCATTGTTGAAAACCTCACAGATTTTTCCAAGGCTCATGTCCGAGCTTGGTAGTTTATTTCATTTGGCTATTGTTTTTCAATTTTATACTTTAAAACTGACCAGTTATAAATAAATCTTTTAACAGTAAATAGAAATAATTTTTTTAATTTATTTGGATACAACTATTTTTTTCCGTTTGGTATGAAGAAACTTGTAAAATGAGTGCCATGTTACATTATCTGAAAACAGTTTTTTTATTATTTTTTCTTGGCAAATATAATTGTTTATTTAAACTTCTCTTAAAATGCTAAGGTAGTTTTTGTATACAAATGTACTTTGATTAATATTATGTATATTGAATTTGGTAGATGGAATATTTGTGATTTTTTATGGTTATAACGGTTGTAAAGTATCATTTGTATAAAAACATTCAATATAAAATAGCAAATGATAAAAGCAGGAAAATTAGAAAAAACAAAATTCAATAACTTTAGAATACAGTGGAATCTGTACACATCTCTTTAGTAGCACTTAATACCAGTGAAAAAAGTTACACTTCGATTGTTTTATAACAAACTACGATTTGAAGCAACAAAGCTGAGCCAGATATAAAGAACCGACTTTAAGTTGGAAAACGTTATTAAAGAACCAGGGAATATTTACGTTAAAAATGTATTCAATGATGTCTTGAGTTCAGTTCATAAGTCACTGGTGCGTTTTGAAAAAATAATCGATCAAACAACGACAGTAGACATACTGCAGTATGAAGAATTTTTTTTTAATTTTAAAGTAAAGATTGAGTATGATCGATCGATTCGTGTCTCTCTCAATAAATCAAACGTAAAAAAGAAATATGATTATTGTTTTATTATTTAAGAAGAACGTAAAGAATATAAAACAAATAGTAGAAACAAAGATGTAAAAATAAAAACAAAAATTAGGATATCGGTGAGAGTTTTTGTTTTTAAGCACAATGCTACATAATAGGCTATATTTTTACACCCAGGAATTCAAACCTAAATTTTTTAATACAACTCTGAAGCTTGGTCTGGCACGGCAAGGTGTTTAGGGCGCTGAACTCATAATCTAAGGATTACTAGTTCGAATCCCGGTCACAACAAACGTGCTCGCCCTATCAGCCGTGGTGCGTTATGTAGGGCGTTTACACTGTTCGTTGGTAAAAGAGTAACTCAAGAGCTGGTAGTTGACAGTGATGACTAGCTGCCTTCCCTCTAGTCTTACACTGCTAAATTACGTAGGGCTAATACAGATAGACCTTGTGTAGCTTTGCGCGAAATACAAAACAAAGGAACAAACAAGCCCTCAAGCTTAGCGCTAAGCCACTGGGAAAAAGGCAATTTTTAGAAAGAACTTCATTCATATGGATTTTCCCTATGCTGACTTGTGAAAAACTGCTTCGAAATCCATGTCAATCTTTTATCGGGATTCACTATAAAGATCGAAAAAGGAAGTGTCTCTCACCCAAACAAAAAAGTAAGAATTCATAACAATACATTTAATCTGTCCTATTCAAAAATACATAAGCAACGCTTCACTACATAAATGTATGAAATACCGTGCATTTATATTTTACCTATTTACGAAACGTATTTTGTTGTTATAATTTGTTCGTCAAACCATACAGATCAGGAGTAATTGTGTGAATAACTTACTAAACCTTGCAAATTTAATAGAAAAATATTTTCAATGATATACACATGTCTAATCGTACATTTTGAATTACGCGATCAGTTTTATGCTGCGTTTGTTGATGTAGAACACTACTATATGATATATTTGTTGGCAGTCTCCTAAATTAGTCTTAAATGTTCTACAGAGTTGAAGTAATGTATGATTTACTTGTATTACAAAAAAAGACAACTCGTTAATTATTTCTTACATGTGTGGAAAAAAATAGAAACTGTATGTTTGTTCTCAGAAAATGCAATTGGCAACACCTAGAATATCATACATAAATTGAATTGCTTTAATAGATAGTTTTTTTAATTAAGCACAAAGCTATACAATGAGCTGTCTGTGCTCTGCCCATCATGGGTATCGAAACCAGGTTTTTAGTGTTGTAAGTCCGCAGACATACCGCTTAGCTATTGGGGGGCAAAATGTTTGATATTAAGTAGTTTTAATAAGACGTTTGTTTTGTTTTGAATTAAGCACAAAGCTACACAATGGGCTATCTGTGCTCTGCCCACCACGGGTATCGAACCGCGGATTTTAGCGTGTAAGTCCGCAGACATACCACTGAGCCACTGGGGGGGCTTTAATAAGACAGGAAGACGATTAATTATCCAACACTGGTAACTGGTGTCAAAGTTGTTTGGCTTAGAGTTTTTTATTTGGTTTATTTAAAATTTCGCGCAAAGCTACACGAGGGCTATTTGCGCTAGCCGTACCTAAATTTTTAGTATAAGTCTAGGAAGAAGATAGCTAGTTATCACCACCCACGGCCAAGTCTTGGGATACTCCATTACCAGCGAATAGTAAGATTGATCCTCAAACAGCGACCATGTTTCCGTGTGACGGAGATTCGAACCCGCGACCCTAAAATTACAAGTAGAGTGCTTTAACCACCTGGCCATGCTGGTCATCGTGTATTTGAATATTCATACTTTATTTTTAAATAGCAGTTTCTTTAAAAACATAAACTAATAATTTATTGATTATCACTACTTGCCAAATTTTTGCTGTAAGTAAAATTAATTAAAAACGAAACTAATTCCACTAAGAATGCAGTAACTCCATATATCACATACTCATAATTCGCTGAGAAAAATTAAAGTACGAGTTTCATTAAGTATTGCGGTATTAATTTTGTTCTATTTACCTCAAAATCTAAGAATTATGTGTTTTCTTTATTTAAATAGGCTGAATAATGTTTATAACATTCGCCTAGAACTAAACATGAGTATTTAGCATGAAACCGCATTGATTGTGGATGAACAGACAATATTCAATATTTAAGTTCTGAAGAAAACATTTGACTATTGTTTTTAATTGATAAAAAAAAAATGTTTACTGTTCGAACTGGAAAATGTTGATGTAAATTTATACTGTAAAAGAGTAAAATTTTTATTATCTTAATGTGTCATGTTGCAAATTGAGGGTCCGGGGTTTAAGATGTCTTAAACGTTTTACCGCTCCACACTTTCATTTGTTGGCTCGTTGTGAAAGTGACAGTCAATTCCATTATCCGTTTGAAACAGCCATACTAAGCGCTTGTGACAGTCGTTGCTGTTGACTGGCTTTCTTTCTTCTGGTCAAAAGCTCAAAATTAGGAATCTTCGCATACGTTACAGTTCAGATTGGAATTTCCACTAAAATGTGTTTTAATGTCTCTCTTGCATTACAATTAATATGTCAAATTAAAATAAAACACATTGTTTTTAAACGTTATATACGTATTTGCAACTGCAGACAACAACTAAATTTTTGACAATTTTATATGCAAAAAACGGCTCTTTTGGGCTCAGAAAACACTTCAAATAGAAGAGCGAACAACGTTTCGACCTTCTTCGGTCATCGTCAGGTTCACAAAGAAAGAGGTAACTGGCCGGAAGCTGACCACATGTTTGGAAGGGGTTGTATAACTGAGTGTCGCAATGTAGAGGGCGCGGTTTGATGTTTGAATATATAATTTTATCTATAATATTAATATAGGTATAATGGTGTTCCTTTATATTGGTTTATTTTGGGTTTAAGTTGTTGTATAAGTAAGGCTTCTTTAATTTTTCGTTTGTTTAGGTTTGTTTCTTTATTTAGTATTTTAGTGTTTTCTATGGTTATGTTGTGTCCATTTGACTTGCAGTGTTCGAAAACGTGTGAAGGTGACTTTTTATGTTCTTTGAATCTGGTTTCCATTTTTCTACTTGTTTCTCCTATATAGAAGTCGTGGCAGTTATCACATTGTATTTTATTAATAATGTTGGTGTGGTGTTTGTCAGTGTAGTTCTTACATAGTATAGACCTTAGTTTTGTGCCTGGTTTTTGAATAAATTTAGTGTTAACTGGAATGTTATATTTTGTTACTAGTTTTTGCCAAATGTTGGTTATTTGTTTGCTGATGTCAGGAATATATGGTATACAGCAGTATATGGTTTCGTGATTTTTTGATTCGTGAGATATATTTACTTTTGTTGGTTGATTTTGCTTTCTGTCTGGGTGTGTGCGTATAATGTTTTCTACGGTTTGTGGAGGAAACTTATTGATGTTGATGAAGTATTGTTTTATTTTATCTAATTCATCGTTAATTTTATCTGGTGAGCATAGTTTTATGGCTGTGTTTATCTGGTTTCTTAGTATGTTGAGTTTTTGTTTTGTTTCATGTGCTGAGTCCCAAGGAATGTATAGTCCAGTATGGGTGATTTTTCGGTGGATTTCTGTTTTGAATTGTGTGTCGGTTCTTATAATTTTGATTGTAAATTTTTGACCCTTTGTATTTATTTTGTACTTCTGAGTAGTTAATCAGCAGCATATGACTCAAACCATATAATTTTTAATGTTTTTTTTTTTCGATGCGTGATATCGATAATTGTTTACCAGGTTTATTGGCATAGTTCTCAGTTAATAATTGTTGAGGTAAAATAGAGGAGTGGCCTACTAAATAAAATTTTAAAATTTATCAAAAGTTTATAATGTTTGACGTTGTGTACATGCGCTCTTTTATAATACATATGTTCTTATTTCCTCATACTTTGCCTTGATTATGCTTGGATAATAATAATGATAATAAATACACGTTAAATATTTTTATATTGGCATTAGATGGTACAAAAACAAACTGGATGTTATCTATACTATTTTGTAATGATATTATAGTGTTAACTTAAAACAAAGAGGCTGAAAAAACGTTAGAAAAGCATTTACTTTTGTCATGATTGTAAACCAAACATACGGGATTGTCAGTGTGTGATATATGTTAAGTACAATGTGGGAAATGTGATGTTGATATATATAACAATACTACCGTGTTTAGATGGCAGGTATTCCATATTACAGAAGCTGAATTTCATCACTTGCACGTAATAAGGTAAAAAGTCATTCCATACATACCAGCGTGCAGGCTATTATCTCTAAATCTATGTATCTTACAACAAATGCGTGTATTTTAACATTAATATATTTAGAAAGTTTACAGAACAACGATGTAGTCCTAAAATGTGTTTTATGTGGGTTTTTCGTGATTTTGTTTCTGGAATCGAACCCTTGATTAACATTGTAAATCAGAAAACTGACCGCTGTCTCACTCAAGGACTACATAATCTCAATAACACAATTATTTTGCACATGAAATATTAATAGAATACAAATAAAATTCTATATAAACAATTTCAAAGCTACCTAATTTAAAAATATCAAACTTTATAAATAGAATACCTTATGAGTTATACTACCTACAAATGCATCTTTGTACATTCAACCAGCACTCAAATAACATTATAAGTAAATTTCAGTAAATGTATAAATATTTACTGCTTGCTATGAAAAACGATATAAGTTTTCAGATTTTACGTCAGATGTCATAAGACAAATAAAATACTTTTTATTTTTAATATTATTCTGTTTTGAAGTTTTTAAATACACAAGGGTATTACGAGTTTCAAATGCTAACTCCATGAATTCCATTTTATGTTGTAGCTTAATATTGCAAATCTTACTTTTATTTTTAACAGCATTTCTCGATTTTAAATGCATTTTCGTGTTGTTAAAAATGTATAGAATACGGTAATGTTGTAATACTGAGTATGCAATTTACATTTCTATGTATTTATGGTGATACGGTTATTTCTGTTTCATAAATATATTGTGTCTTCATACACAATAATAATATTTTATTAATAGAATGTATCATGCCAGAATTGTGTGACAAAAATAAATCTATGAAATGTTTTAATCAGCGTGAGAAAAATAACCAAAAGCTACACAAACGTCTTCAGTAAAGAGCGTTTCAACTGTTTCTCTTTACACTGCGGTATTCTTAAGATGTTTTCCGTGATAAGAGAAAAATAGAATGGATTTTAGACATTGGAATAATTAGCGCGAAGGTCAGACAGATGGAATTGACGACTTAACAATAATTTATATTTTTCCATCATTAAAAATATTTTAAAAAACCTGAATAACGAAATAGAAAGAACAATAAATAAGCTAAGCTTTACGATAATTTTAAAATTCCTTCAGACTTAATGGGGTGTTGATGCAAAGATGTTGACTGCGTAGTAACAAACATTTCTGTCCATTGTTGAACTATCTTTCAAACCAAGGTCAAAACTACGTTGTTGGCAAGCCGATATACTAAAGCAATCAGTATAAACTAAGAGGAGTTGGTCACTTTACTTAGTTTCTGAGACGGTTAACAATATCCGAGGGTCATCTCAAGAATAGAGAGCCTGCAACTCTGTTTCGATACTCCCACTGGTCGGTCAATACGAATACAATAATGGCAGCTCTTCTTCTCACATTAAACTTTTTTCTAAAGGTCAACAGCCATTTTGTCAAAGTTTCCACTCATTATTATTTCATGAAAAAAATCGGCAACTTTTCTGGTCAAAAACCCTTAGTCCATTAACTGCATAACAAATTAAACAAAATATAGTACACTTTTCCATAGCTTTAACTGTTTATATATTAATGTCTGGCAATAATACTGTATTTTTTTCAAGTTTCATCTCACTTAATTGACAGTAGAGCCCAAGCTACATATATGCTATTCAGTTGTTTTTTTTAAACTTATGTGCCAAAAATGTGTATCATGGTACTCATAATTATAAGTATTGTTATCAGTTTACACAGAGCGTTCACGTAACCTGTTTGCACCGTCATTTTGCTTTCCAATATCGAATCGAGAAGCATATTTTAAAAATAATATCTTGAAGTTTGTATATAGTTTATAAATCACTTTAATGAAGCATGGTTCATCCTAATAATGATGTTTCATCCAAAGAAGTAGTGGAAGAAGTGCTTAACATGTACAACTATTAACATTCTTTATTATGCATAAATGATATCTGGTAGCATTCTGCATCGGACTAGCATATACAGTCACATGTTTTATGCCATACCGAACCAACAATACTGCTGTTCTTATGATACTGTTAGTGGCTATGAATTCAGGATAATTAGACTTGTCTTGGTTAAGTTAACACCAGAGCATGAAGCACTTTATTCGTTGGAAAGCTTACTCATACATGCCAGCCTATTTAGTTATAACAGTTAGCTTTAGTTATAATAAATGTATACAACAGAGCGATGTAGATACTTAGTTCTTGTAAAGGGTTTGTATAACAGCCTGATGGATGCTTGGTTGATCTCAGCCTTTCAATCACTTATCGTTTAAAGTTTCTTCTATGGATCCTTTTTGACTGTTCTCATTTGGGCTAGATTTTTGCCAGCGTTCTGACTTTGTGATTTTTCATAGAACAATTTGCAACAGGACCATAGTGAAAAAAGGAAAACAGAAAGACTAACACTTAGAGTAAGCGCATCCGAGAAGTTTGTTGATCAATCATTGTTGCAAACATGATTAGAATTTAGTCATTTTACCAAAATTTTGCCATGTACCTCCTAATAATCCAGGTTTGTTGAAAAAGCGTTTACGTCTTAAATCATATCCTCGATAACATTAAACTTAGAAAACTATTATTTATGAACTTTAACGTGGCGAGAATAAATAAAAAAAAGATATACTTACGTTTAGTTAAACAAAAATACTTTTTATCTTCTTTTCGCCGAATTTACACTACATATTACAACACCAAGATAGATATTGGATAGATCGATTTTTATTATTATTACTAATTCAATATTTAACGTATTTACAGCCAATTTAACCTTCTTTATTGGTTTTTGTTTTTTTGCTACAAACAAAAGAAAATACACTCAAAAGGTAAAATCAAAATGACTCATCAAAAACGTAAGAAGCTTTTGAATTTGCATGAAACAAAATCTTCGTTTGAGTTATTTAAACCGGCATGTCAGACTATGAAAAGCCAGAACATCATTTTTTATACCCTCTCTGTTTGCCAAAATTCTTCTTGATTTCTTCAGAATTGCACGAAAATACTTTAGTCTTATAAATACTGGTTGATTTTTCAATATTTATTATAATTTGTTCCTTGCTTTTCTTGCACCATGAGAAATAAATTTTTTTTATTTTTTTATTATTAAAAATATAAAGGTTTATATTTCATGGGTATAATAAAGTTACTTTTTAATTCGAAACGTTGATTTTTCTTCTGCGCTGATGCTTGTATCCATAAGTTTATTTGGCATTTTTGGCAATAATATGTACTAAAGATCATTTGGGTAAGCTTTTGAGACACGGACGTACACTGCACAGACAAACGTTCAAGTTGAATGTGATATTTATTTTTTACCAGTCTTTACGTAAAATTTATAAATATAAATTGAATATTGGAAATAACGTGTTGTGTACTTTCTTGGGGTGAATATATATTTTATGGTGTGGAGAAGAAAAGTTAGAATTGTGTGTCATGGTGTTTCCATTGCCATTTCAAACAGAGTTTGAAAACATGCTTTATACTACAACATAAATAACTGATGTATATTCGTTTTAGGGTGATCAACATTAGCTGTTTACAAGCTATCTCGTCAAGACGATAAAATGGGTAACAAGTATAATTAACAAGCTATAACGTTCATAGGTTCCTCTTAATAAATATAATAGTGCAGTTTTTCATCGGTTTTGTACCCTCGCTATTAATGGTATTCTCGGCCTATGCGACAATAATTGTTTCTGAAAACTTCATTCTTAGACAGCCACATGTGTATTTTCACACACACACACACACACACACAAAGTGAGAACCATAGCACTTCAACTATGTTCTTACTACATCGTCACTGACGACAAATCCTGCTTAATACCAGGAATTGTCTAGTCTGATGTGTTCTAAAACCCATATTTTTTATCAACTTAGAAAGCTTCGGTGACATTTTATTACGTGAGCATGCGAGTGAAAGTGCATCCCTTTAAAGCCACTCTGATCTCAACTTCAAGATACAAAGTATAATTTTATTATTTAGTTGGAAAAAAGGTTGTACTTTGGACGTGACATCAACTCGACAGCCCTTTTATTTTTTGTGATGACAAATATGATGCAGGATTATTGTTCTGACGCACGGTCGTTAGAGAGATCACGATCGAATGTGGAAAAATGAGCTGTAGCTACTGGCAAATATTCAAAATTGTTATAATGTAACACACTCGGCGTCTGTAGTGTGCCTCCTTACTGAATAAATTATGACATTTTGGTGATTTGGCATGAACATTGCAAAAAGGAAACTGTTTCAAATTCAAGTCTTTCGGCTCATAAGTATGAGTTATGAATTCAGTGTAATAGTCAAAGAAATTAGAAAAGTTCTTTTGTGCATATCTCTGTTTATTTGTAATTAAATACAGAGACACCTGATGGACTGTGTGTGCTCTGCCCAACATTGATAGTGCGGTAGGTCAGCAGACATACCGCATAATTTTCTGCTTGTCTATATTTTTGTGAAACAAAGACAGCCATTGTCTGTGTGCATAAACCTCAGGATGTGGATGTTTGGAAAAGACGCAACGCATTTCTTTTTTGTGTTTTATTTAAATATCCACAAAATGTTGATTATATTTTTCTGAAAAGTTAAAAAATATCGTAATTTTAGGTATCTCATTATAAAGGTTTATCACTGTTTTCATTCTTTCGCTTAAAACTTACAAAACTTTTTTTACGGGACTCTAAATGAATAAGAGATGTTAACGAACTTTCTACTCTAAGTTCGTTTTGTTTGTTTTTGAATTCGCACAAAGCTACTCGAAGGCTGTCTGTGCTAGCCGTCCCTAATTTAGCAGTGTAAGATTAGAGGGAAGGCAGCTAGTCATCACCACCCACCGCCAACTCTTTGGCTACTTTTTTACCAACGAATAGTTGATTGATCGTCGCATTATAACGCCCCCACGGCTGAAAGGGCGAGCATGTTTGGCGCGACTGGGATGCGAACCCCTGACCCTCAGATTACGAGTCGCACGCCTTAATGCGATTGGCTATATTGGGCCATACTGCGCTACGTCAAAGATTTCGTTTGTGTATCTATAACATTATTCAATAAATATATACTGCTATAATTAACCACTTTCCTCAAATAAAAGTCATCTCATAACCCTGAATTTGTGTTATTTTAATCCACGTATTAAAATTTGAGAGTGTGAAAAATATGTAGCATATCAACGAACACATGCAGTTGTTTTCATTTATATGACTAAAAATTATTATATTCATTGACATTGAGTCGTAATTCCTATACCAATACATTTGTAACATTTAGTCTGCTCTACTAGATATATTGAAACTATTGTTTGAAAACTACTTATATTATCTCTATTACGTATCAAAGAAAGGCAGAAAGCCACTACTTGACGGGTAAACGTGATATTGTAAGTTACGTATTTGAACAGAGAGAATAGGTGTGTTCAGCTTTATCAGTAAAAAGCATTTTACAGCTGTAGAATACATAAAAACTCTTAATCTTTTTAATGGCAAAACTTTAAGGGATTAGAATTACTATACATACAGGAAGACTGGAAGACATATATATATATATCATACTGTAATACTTAATATGGCTTAAGATGATACAAAGGACTGTTTTATTTGTTTGTTTGTTTTGAGTTCTGCGTAAAATTACATAAAGGCTGTTTGCGCCAGCCGTTTTTAATTTATTAGTGTGAAACTAAAAAGAAGGAAGCTAGTTATCAACACTCACCGCCAACTGCTGGGCTACTTTTTTCCAAGTAATAGTGAGATTGGTCGTCATATTATAGCGCTCCAACGACTGAAAGAGTGAGCATATTTGGTGTGACGGAGATTCCAGCCCTCAACCTTCAGATTATGAGTCAAGCTCCCTAACCACCTGGCCATGTCGGGGCCTAAAGGATTGTTCTTGGTTAAAAACAACAGATCCTTATGAAGTTAAAATACTGTTCAAGTATTAGAGAAGTTAATCCCCTTAACTCTTTGTATACTATTTGAGGTACAATAGTACCACATTTTATTTGAAGTCTGTAATGCTCAATACTAGTTAAGTTAGAGAAACTGCGAGAAAAAATAACTTTATCGCTGGTATAACCTTTGGTAAACACAAACTCTTCTCGTTTCAACCCACGTATGTTTTATAATACGAATATTTTGTTCATGTTTCAATTTATCATACCATTTGGAGTGAATTAACACATTATCCTGTTTAATACGCATGAGGCGACCTTTTCCAAGGAATAGTGGAATTAACCGTAACTTTATAACGCTCCCACGGTTGAAAGTGCGAGCATGTTTGGTGCGACCGGGATTCGAACCCGTGACCCTCGAATTACGAGTCAAACGCCTTAACACGCTTGACCATGCGGGCCCTCCATGAAATGTCATAGTATCCCAGTTCCAGAATATCCTGAGAATTTCGAGTTGTTTTGAATTAAGCACAAAGCTACACAATGGGCTATCTGTGCTCTGCCCACCACGGGTATCGAAACCCGGATTTCAGCGTGTAAGTCCGCAGACATACCGCTGACCCACTGGGGGCTGGGAATTTCGAGAACATTCAAGAAAACAGCTTGAATAAGTCTATAAAATGAACAATTTCAATTGTCATCAAGTAATGTCTCGTCAAATGGAGACACCACCAGCTCTAATTATATAACATATCTCATTTCAGTATCAAAAATTAGGATTAAGTACGTCACATAGTGATATTAACCAAAGACTAGAAGAAGAAAATATTGCTATAGTGAAATAAAATAGTGGCTCAGAAAGCAAAACTGACATTGATGAAATTGAATCATGGTCGAAAGAAGAAACAGACGTTTCGTTTTAACAAGAATAACAATTATTTGAAGGTGATGTTTAATAGCAGAGACTGCAGTGAAGTAATAGTCGGTCTACCGATGATATTATTTTGAACATAAAATTTCTATATTAAAGTATTGCAATTTTTTTCAGATGCTGAGATATATTTTTGAAAGTTTAACACAACACTATTGCTTGAAGGTGGAGGCTTATGTGTATCCATGGTGGTATAAAAAGGTGGAAGTGACGTGGTGTATGTGTGGTTTTTATTTCTAGCAATATATTTGCAAAGTACGTAACCTAAAGACAAAAGCCTTATCAAGTACCATTTTTACATTATTTGAGTCGAAATGCTACGTTTCGATTTTTGTCTTGTATAAAACATAGGTTTATTTTTAATCGATCGTAATTTCTTTAACATGTTAAAGAAGCAAATAACTTTTCTATTAATTCAGCTTTATTCACCTTTCTTTGTTTTGTATATCAACTCATGATATGTGAGAAAGAACTGGATGAAAATGTATCGGCAGGATGGACTTCAGAGTCTCAATTTAAAACTTTCTTTTCGGATTAAAACAAAAATAACGAAAACAAAATACGAGCAATCATTCAAACCATATTTCGCCATTGTTCATCTAGCATCGTTTGGTATTTAATAATTTTACAACTTGCTCCAGTGTCTTGCATCATGTGAACGTAGAAAAAATTAAGGTAAAATATACATAAGTCTGAAGTACAAACACACTGACAAATAAACATTTATATATTGTATTAACACCGTGAAGCTCAACTTTATCTCGCTTTGGTTAAATCAACTTTTTTATCAGTAGCAAAAGTTTAATGAACTTATATTGAGAAGTCAGGCTAATAATAAGACTCGTGATAGTCAGCGGTTTCAAATTATATGTGGCTGGCTAGATGTGTACTGTGGCATGACTTCATTTTTTAAATATGGTGAAGAAAAGAGTTTATAAAGCTTGTTCTCTAAACCAAAAATCGAGTACGCTTACACATTTTGGGTTGAATTGAATTATGTACAAATTAGAGTGCCATTATCAAATAGTAATGAAGGAGCTGAAGAAGACACGTTATTTTAAACGTTATATTGTTAATATCCTTGCTGTTACTTTAACGTTCATGAGTTTTAGCGTTATTATGTTTCTTTTCTTGGATAATCATAAGTACCACACTTTTTTCTTGATTAATTATGGTGTGTTGATGCACTTTGCTATCTCCATTTTCTTTCAGGAAACACTGAAATGTTTTTTATTAGTTATTAGCGAAAGATATAAGAAACATCTGCTTGTGAAGCAGCTGTTTTATCACAATTTCTATGTTGGAAGTGAAAGGAGACTTATTTTTTATCATATATATAAAAGAAAAATTTTAAACAACTTTAGCGAGAACGTGGAAAGGACGACAAGAAGCTGAAAGTAAAGTCGTTATTTTGCTTTATATTCCTCGAAATCTGCTTTCCAGCTGTAACGTTTTTAATCTTAAAGAAGCACTTATCGTCACATGTTGTGTATTGGAGCAACAGAAGAAGAAAATGTTCCCAACTATGAAATCTTCATATCTTTAGGAGTTAGCGACTAGTTTACGAACTTACCAATATAAAATCTGGGGCTATTTTCCTTTCTGTGAAAAAAATGCTGATTATTTAATTTTATTGAAGAATGTTATAAAGTGAATGCCAATCCCGCTATACCTTGGTCAAGAGTAGCCCAAGAATTGACCAAAAAATGGCAAGGTCGACCTTTTTTTTCTCTGATATAATACTTCAAAATTAGGGACAGCGAGAGCAGTTAGCTTTCGCGCAGCGTGGCGGGAAATTGAAAAAAAAACATTCAATTGATATTTTCCATTTGGTATCTGTATATCTTATTTTTATATGTTTGTTATCGAAGTTTTGATCATTTATAACAGAAATATGCACTTTATATATTTTATTATTATTTGCAAGTTAACCTAAAATAATTTATCCGAAATGTCAACGTTCTCTAATTATTACTTCCTATCTCTTATTGGTAAAAATTAAGCTTTGAATTAGAAGTATAAATAAATTGGTAAATTTAAAAAATATAAAATAGATACCATAAAATAGATTACTGAACCATGCTATATGAATATGAGGACCTCGGATTCAAATCCCTTTCGCACCAAACTATTCTTTGATAAAAGAGTAGCTCAAGGAATAACAGTAGGTGGTGATGACTAGCTGCCTTCTCTTTGGTTTTACTCGCTAAATTAGGGAAGGCTGGTGCAGATAGCCCTCGTGCAGCTTTGCGCGAAATTAAAACACACAAACAAACACTTTTCCAATATTTTGTTCACTTGGCTCATAAGTAGTAGCTCAAGGAATAACAGTAGGTGGTGATGACTAGCTGCCTTCTCTTTGGTTTTACTCGCTAAATTAGGGAAGGCTGGTGCAGATAGCCCTCGTGCAGATTTGGTCAAATCAGCTGCTTCTTCATCGTTGTCTGAAGTCGGCTTGAGGCTATAAAGTTGCAAAATAAATTCAGGTAGTGATAGAACAAACAATAATAATTCATCAGATTAATAAAATATACATGTACGTGTACTTAAACAACAATGAAGTAAAAATTCACTGCTACAACGTAAAAATAGAAAATAAAGGAACATTGTAGCAACATTTGTCCTAAAGAACGAAATATCAACTAGGCCTTTTAACAAAAAGTATACTCTTACAATACATTAGTCATTCGTCGCTTCAAGGTCTGGCTTATCATACAGAGTAAATATAGATGAGGAATTACGTTAGAGTTTTACTTTCAATGTAATATGTTTTTGTGTCGAATCATCAAATAATTCCCATTACTTATTTTGTTTTACAGAAGACATATAATAGCCATAGGAATACATTGTGTCACTCAATTTGTGTAACAAATAAAACAATAATACAGAGGTACGTATTTACCCCTGCAATATATAATTTATTTTGCACGCTATTTTCATTTGTTGCACGTTTAAAATCAAATATCTCAAAAACCAGGATATCATATGTTATGCTTTCTGTGCAGTATGAGCTGCATCCACAGAACAAGGATAGGAGCTAAGAAAAAACTTTCTTTGCCCTATCCACCCGGGTGTTGAAAGTTGGTTTCTAATGCTGTACAACTGGGAGGGCAGCAATATGTCATTTCTTATTGAATTCAAACCTAAACTTATGATATTCTTGGCTCCTGCATTACCAGGAAGTAGGTAATAACTGTCATTACGTTAATTAATCTTTCTGCTCATGGGTATTGTGTGGAGAAACATCTGATATTTTAGTAATCTAGAGTTACATGCAAGAGCTTATTCACCAGTGCAATGACGTTCGTATGGCACGATAAAAAACATAATCCTCTTATAGATTTAATTACATCAGGAAACTTTTCTATAATAAATATGGTTTACAAGAATTACATTTTTGAGGTCAGTTTCTTTAGGTAATTAAATCAATGTTTCATTCAAATTTACATAAGAAACAATAGTCAGCTTGACCACACTAACAACACTAGATGCATACATATTCCTTAAGCGTAACCGAATATTCTTCCTCTTTATCACCTTCAATCATGCATATTTATTATTATTCAAAATTCTCAATATCTTTTTCATTGATTTTTCGTATTAGTTAAAAATAAGACTTTGTCAAGAAGGCCCGTATATGAATACGACTTTTTTTTTTGAGAAGTATCGCCAATCTACGCCGTTGACAAATGCTGGACCGCAGATTTTGTTTTGCAGTTGAGATTTCAAATGTTAAGAAAATGCGTTGTCCTTTGTGTCCTTATTTATTAGTTGAGAGTTTTGAACACTTAGGAAATAAGTGGGCCCTAATGCTACAAACTCAGCAAACGTGACCATCATCAGTGAAAGGTTTAACAGAATATGACGTGACTGTATTCACTTATATAAACTGAAAAACTTATTTGTATCTTAACTCATATGATCAAATAGAAATGTCTATTGAATCTTGAGTCTCGTTTCTCTCAAGATTAGAAGCAAGTTTCTAAGCTAGTGGGGTAACTTTACTGCCTAATTCGGTATAAAACTGAGAATTTAGAAATTAGAAAGGTGTTAAAATTATATATTTTATGAAATATTAAAACATGTTGAAGGCAAAACTAAATTTATCATGTAAACATTGCATGACTCAAAGCTTCTCTGAGAATTAATTTCTAACAAATGGCAATTGTGTCTTTTGCACGACCTGCTTTTAAAAATTTTCAAGTTTGATATAAGTTTTGTTGCTGAATTATTGGAGTTTCATTTAAAATATCACAAACTTTGCTTTTCATGGATTTGGGAAGCATATTTGTCACCAGTTTCATAAAGCCCGTAAAGGACTGGATTTGATGACAAAAAATCATAAGTTCTAATCGGTAACTTGCGATTATTCAATCCGCTTGCCATTTTAAGTCATTGAAATTACATTACATTGTATCACTTTAATGCTGAAACATTTTCACAGAGGTTCTCAGAGTGTGGTGCGTGAGATGGCTCAACATATGGGTCACTGACGTAAAACGACTGAGGCCTTGCGAGAGAACAAAACTGACTGAGTAGAACCAGTAGGTGATGGGTAGGGTCTTCTGTCCAGTCAAAGATATAGATAATGTATTATACAATGAAATGTATTTATTTGTGATAATAAGAATTTGTTGTTCCGTTTACTTCGCACAGCTTTAATAGTAGTTTTAACTTTTTTTTAATATTCACTAAAAACTACACATAGGCTATTTTTGCTAGTCGTCACTTAATTCTGAATTTATGCGCTTAAGGGCACTGAAGGGAAAACAGTTATTAAACAATACCTACCACTACTTATTTGACTATTTAACAGAACAATGATATTTTATCGTCACCTTTACAATGCACGCGCATTTAAAAGTAACAGCACGTCATATTTACAGTCCGGACCGCTACCTACTAGAGGTTAGTGACTAGACCATGTCCGGCACTATATTAAAACTGAAAATAAAACTAACTATAAATTTCACTCATATCATTATAATGTTACTAAAAATATAAGCAAGGAACTATTAAAAAGCGCGAGAATAACTATATAGAGTGTATATTTTTATTTGTTCTTATATTACATACTCAGATATAGAAATATACAGTTTTTTATTGTTGGATCCCATGAACACATAATCCCTTTAAACGGCGCCTCTCTTCAATGTGCTAAAGTTCACTAGAATACTTGCATGCATAATGCAAAATGTATTTATGTTGTATTTCATATTGATAACCCTTAGAAACATTTATACCTGAAATAATTTGGAGTCGGAATGCACCATGATTTTACCACAAACATACTATTATAGGCAAGGTGGGTTAGAACATACAGCCCTCAATATGCGGATTAAGCATGCGTTTTAATGATGTGAATGTATACATTTTTAGATTTATATAGATCCAGCATTAGTATTTTACGAATCTAGTTATATGATTTCACACTTTTGTCAAATTATACCAACACAATTACCTGATGTAAATGAACGGTACAAAAATAGTATTTCTTGATGATGAAAAACCCACTTGAAATAAAAATGTATTTCAGAACTGCTGATATGGATATTAACACTTTTATTGATAAGCAGAGAACAACATTTCTGCATTCCTAGATCATCTTCATGTTATCTTTCTTGTTAACTTGAAGATGGCCTAAAAAGGTCGAACGTTATTCCCTGCTTATCAATAAAGTGCTAATACCCATACCAGCCGTTCTGAGATACAAAAATTTGTATTGTTTTGAGCTTTGTTTATTTGAATTTTGCATAAAGCTACACGAGTGTTATTTGCGCTAGAGGGAAGGCAGCTGGTAATCATCATTCCCTGCCATCTTCTGGGCTACTCTTATAACAACTGTCACTTTATAATACCACACGGGTGAAAGGTCAAGTTAGTATTTAATTTATAAATTTTGTGTGTGAATTATGTGTAAACGTGGTTAAGGCTATTTTAAGCAGGAAGAAACTTCACAAAAAAAACTTTTAAGTGTTGGGACGACTATTTGTGCTTTAATACATTTTAACAAGATAAGATGAATGGAAGATTTTAGCTGATTTATTATTAATATATCCTGAATATTTTGTATCATGTTTCTTGTACTTGTCTACAAGGAAAGTTATTCAAAAATAGATTTTTTTTACATAAATATAACTATTTTTGTATCTTTTATATTTGTAAATTGCAAAATACACAGACGAATTAAAAATATACCACAATCAACTGAAGATTATGATCTCTACATCTTTGTAAACAGGAATTCCTGAAACACAAATTATGTTTACAAAACACTTAATTAAAATCTAATAACAATACGAACTTTAATTTTTTAATGCTTATTGTATGCATGAAAACTACTAAATTTAAGTAAAGCTTAAAAGTGTAGTTGATGAAGAAAACTCCATTTGTTACCAAAATTAAAATAAAAGCTATGTAATAAACATTTAGTAAATCGAGTCGTCATTGCTCTTGTAGATTTATCAGTATTTGCTTTAAAAGCTTTTCTTAGTTTTAAGATTTGGTGCAAAAAAAGCAAAAATAGGTACCTGAACTAACACCAAAGTTTATTTCATTGTAACCTTCAAATAATCTATATTTTTTGTTTTTTTATGCCTTATTGTCTATATTTTAGATATATTATCTAAATGTTTAGTATTTCGTCTGCACTGAAGTATACTTTCCCACATAGAATAATGAATGACAGTTACCCAAATTTAACCTTACAGTAATTCCAGTCAATTCTACGATTAAGTACGTTCCTTTCAATATTACTTGAAGTTAAAAAGAAATGAATATATTTTATAGTTGAAAACGTTCTATTTTATTAATGAAGTTTTAGGGAATTCCAATAAGAAGCTCTCTCTCTTACACTATTACAGCGCTGTATATTGGTAAGACTCATAAAAGATGGCTTCAAAACATTCAAACTATTTTAATAGGAGGCGTTCGCTCTTATTCTTTAACACCATCTGTGGGCAAACTGCACATTATTTGAAGTAGAGATATTAAAAATGGTGTAACAATTGAAAGCTTAAAAAAAGGTCGATATAT
This sequence comes from Carcinoscorpius rotundicauda, assembly GCA_011833715.1. Taxonomy (NCBI): domain Eukaryota; kingdom Metazoa; phylum Arthropoda; class Merostomata; order Xiphosura; family Limulidae; genus Carcinoscorpius; species Carcinoscorpius rotundicauda. Next base: position 29,111,190 of record CM022392.1, read on the forward strand.
CACGTGCTGTTAAATAAGAGGCTATTAATCTACTTTGAAATTGAAAATTACGTTAGATAATTGCACGTATCTAAATGAAAAAGTAAAACTGTAAAGCTTTCTAACAAAAGGCGTGCGCTCGAAACGTATAATAAACTTTTTTTAAACTAATTTCTAAACAGAATTACTCAACAATGCACTTGAAGACACACGGCTCTTAAAATTGAAAATGTCGATAGACAGGATATATTTAACAACTATTAAAAAGTTAAAGAAGTAAGTAACAAAATAAATCTAACTAAACATCTTAAGATATCATCAATAACAAAAGTAAATCTTAGAAGTAACAGATGAAATCATGACGAGATTCGTTCAGAAATGGGTCTGTTGGAGGCCTAACGGTTAACGTTCTAGGCTATGGATTGGTAAGCATAATGGTCGAGGCCGTAATATCTATCTTATTAAACAATCCTCTTACTTTAAACCGTGGAAACATTACTAAAGCAAGAGGTAATCTCGTTGTTCAGTTTATATTAGCTGTGCAGGTGGCTTATGCTCCTAACTTGTAACTCTTTTTTTTTTTTATCGGTAGTTTTAAATTCGGAACGGTTGTGTATAGACCTTGGAATCTATCTGTTCTAGCTAAAAACTCCAAATGACTTCACAAACATACATAATGATAAACCTTTTATCATTAGCTTTATCATCTTACTTTTCTACTCATTTAACTTTGACAACGAGTGTAATTTAGTTGAAAAGTCTAGTTATAATTAAGCCAGTAAAGACCCTTGTTATGAAATAAATAAGTTATTTAATTAATAAGATATGTAACCACATAAATATATATGATTAACATATCTTTAAGCTCTAAAGTGCGAAATACAAGTATATATTCTTTTTAAACACTCTCAAAAATAATATAATTAAATTTAGGAGTTAAAAAAAGGTGAAATACCAACCATAATTTGTAATATAGAAAGATTTGATGTATTATAATGTAGTTCGTATTGAAAAACAATCAAACAGTAACTTCCTTTTAACCATGACAAATAATGTTGGGAATAACAAAACTATTGCTTCCTATGTGTCTTAAAACAGAGCATGGCCAGGCTGTTAAGACACCCGATCCGTAATCCGAGGATCGCGGGCTCGAATCACCATCACCCCAAACATGCTCGCAGTTTCAGCGGTGGGGGCGTTATAATTTTACGGTCAATCTCACTATTCGTTGGCGGTGGGTATTGATGACAAGCTGCTTTAACTCTAGTCTTACACTGCTAAATTAGGGACCGCTACCAGAGATAGTTCTCGTGTAGCTTTACGAAATTCAAACAAACCAAACCCTCTAAACTATATGAGTAAAATAGTAATACCTGAGTACTTTAATATCACAATACTAGATGTGTTAATAATATCTAACGGTTAGGCTTTTTTATGGATTGTCCACAGCTTTCTTGGAATTTATGATTGACTTTGTATTTTTGGTAGTGTATATTGCAGAGTTTTTATGTAAACCCATAAAATCAAAATTCCCAAGTGCATTGCTCAAAATATTATGCTAGTATAAATATATAAAATGTGCAGAATAAAAAGAAAACTGAAATATTGTTATTAAATAATTAAAACTTAAGAAATAGGCTATCTTTATTTAGACTTATTAAACTATCATAATTTTCTAGTTATTTTCAAAGGTAAGAAACTATTTCAGATTCTTAATAAAACTATTTCTAAGAACCCACGAGTGAAAGCACAAAATAATGTACAAAGTTATATCAACCACACTATATTTGTTATAGTCAGTGCCGAGGATGTCATTTGTCCAGTATCCTGTATTGTATCATTACAGTAGTGGGTAAGATGCTTGTTTTATTATACAAATACACAAAAATATTGTTATGTTCTGAACTTTATTAGTCTTTATAAATGTAGAGTTTACCTTTTTAAATGAAAATTCAGTAAAAATAATTAGGATTAGTAAACAAATTATTACTTATTTTTTTAACATTATATTATTTACTATTATCATTATTAATTATTTTTACTTGGATTAATTTTTTTTTATCATTCAGAAGAATTAGCGAATCGACAAGCTGATATTGTTGTTTTCGAAGCGAGTCAGCGACTACAGCGTCAACGGATAGACTGTATCAGTAATTCTATAATTTTATGCGCGAGATGTTAACCACACCATATATGTTATATCCAATTCTTACAAGGCTCTTCGCCCAATACTAGGGTCAAACAGACGGGATACGACAAACATAGCAGTTGTAGAGAGCTACATATCTTATGAAATTGATTTTCTTGTAAATTCTAGTTTTTACAATTCTATGTTTTGAAATGAGCAACAAACATTTTATGAGAAAATTATGAAACTAAACGTATGTTAAATAATATTGTATTTCAAGGAAAAATATAACTCATTTTATTGTTCTAAACGTATTTATAAACTTTTATCATTTAGAGTTAATAATGTATGTATGTGTGTTTCTTTTAGCAAAGTCACATTGGGCTATCCACTGAGCTTACTGAGGGATATCGAACCCCTAATTTTATCATTGTAAAGAATTAGTAAAACACTAAAAATTCGCAGTAATCACGATACTTGAAATTATTTTAAGCAGCATTTGAATAAATTGATCTATGACACTTTGGGTGTTGCCAAACACTTCAATACGAAGTGTTTGATCTTCTAAGTCCTAAACTGAAATTTGATCTCAAATCGGTGTAAAGATTATAGAGCCATGAGTTAAAAGTTCGGATCTTAGAAGAAACAAAATCCTCAAAGTTGTTTTTTAAGTCTCTTTACCGCGGCTAAAAATATTTAGGACTGTAAAAGTAAAATACAACTTTTTTTTCCGTAGAAAGATTGTGATGTATAGTTCAACCGTTAGCCAAAGAACTTAATGATTGAATACTGACGAATCAATAATGGAAAATAATCATTTCATTTAAGAGACAATAGCAATCTTTAAAAGTTTTCTATGTCACATACGTATATGTATATGTGCGTGAGTATATATACATATATATTTCCGTGAACATTCACAATGTTTTCGTTTTTTATTATTATTTTCGAACTGGATTTAAACAGTTTGCAGTTGAATATGAACAACATTTCCTTTGTCAAACAACTTCACTGTTACTTTGGCAATAAACGGGTTCTCTAAAAACCTGTGACATCATTTTTCTGACGAAGTTTGCTGTAAAGAAACTTGAAAAATGTTAGAAGCAAGTTCTTATAAAGTTATGTGTGGTTACAGTGCTTAAATTAAAAAAAATAATTGCGTAGAATATATTTCTTTAACATGACAACCACATACGTGCAGATGTATACGACAATAATTTAAGAAAATCTTGGAAGTTATTTGATTACAAAGACTTTCCATAGTAATTGACATTAGACAAATGACACGTCACCCTAGTTTAATTAGCGCTTAGAAGAATGTCAGATAACGTCAGAAAACCGTTTTATTTAATGACTTCAATTCAGTTTAGTTCTTGTAATCCAGATAAATTAGATATCAAAGCCAAGATGAAGTCCATGGTGTAATGAATTTTCGATATGAATTTATAACATTCTCTGTCACATTGTCAGCTATAATTAATTACTGAATTTTAATTGTTATTTATTTTCCCAATGGGATTATAATATATGGAATATTTATCTTTTTTTGAACTTTCTACACACGTCTACATAAAAACGTGTTGTAACCACTGCTTGTATCGAAATCCGAGATTTAGCGTTATATGCCCTTCATTTTTGTACTGAACCACAGAGGATGGTGCATATTTTGTGAATTGAGAATACATAAAATACTATTTGCAGAACATCATACTTTATTTTATATACAATTCACAAAATCAGTCTGACAGGCAAGTAGTTTTTAATATGACGGTTAAGGACTAATATTATGTGAATCAGATGAAATGATTACTTATTATCAGAGGGTGTATGCAGTACGATTATTATATTCATAGCAATAAATAAAACATAATTTAACACTTCTTTACAATATGATTTTTATTATTGTGTTACAACAGAGATATTTTCTTTCATTGCTTTTGTTTTTATCAACAGTTATTAATAAATTAAAAGTTTAGCGTAAGTCGTTGTTTTGAAAATTGTTGTTTCAGGATACATTTTTCTTTCTACATTATGTATACGTAATGATTCGCAAAACGACAGCGAAAGTTATGTCTGCAATAAATAATGAACTCAATTTGATTTCCCAAATTGCACCAGAAATCTCATGGACAAGTGTAATTGCAGCAAACTATATCATGTTTTTTTATCAACCAAAATGTTTTTCATCGTTCTAGTCTGAGTGGATGCTGTTCAGATCTCGAGGTAGTAATATCAGCCATTTTTGATTGAAATGCTCTTGTTGTTGTTGAATACTTAGGTATTATTACTGCTATAGCATTCATGCGTTGAAAGTGTAGTGAAGCACGAGCATGTATTTTACAAACAAGTTATACGCGAGATCAACAGCTAAACTGCAAATCAATCGCAACTGATTCATTATAAATGAAAATTTTACATGACCCAAGAGAAATTTTAAATTATGTGCTTCATGCAGTGAATCAACCAAATTATGGCATACAATTTGAACTCCTAGTATTTTGCCAAGTCCTATTAATCAGCAGGATATTCTCGTGCTCAGTATGATCCCTAAGCACAACTACGTTGAAAGATGAACACTTTTCTTAGAGTCACCACGCAATTCTTTCCGTATCACAAATTAGGTCACATTTAAAGAGTTGTTCGTTGTTACAGAGGTTTGTATTTGACACTAAAGTAGATGAAAACACCAAAAAGCAAAAAAACAAAGTTTGTTGTTAATAAAAGCATTAAGAAAACACAATCTATGGATTGTCATAAGCATTATTACTTCCAAACAAATATTTATGAGATCATTGTTAATATGAACAAGCCTGTATCACTGACGCTTCGTATTGAAATTAGCAGTGATAATTTCTGCCTTTTAACACTATTTGGCTATTTTAGTGAAATAATGAGATTGGCTATCACGTCATAAAGTAGGACGAGAATTCAGATGACGATTCTAATACCTTAGCCACCAGATCTTAATGTAATTATCACGATTCTATAGAAATGTGATATAACCATGGTGTAGGAATAACAATTCTACTCACTTTGTAGTGACGACACTAAAATATTTTGCTAGTATTTGTATTTCATATTTATGAAAAACAACAAGGTTTTACTGCCGCAGACCTTTATTCTGAATACCTACGAGAAGGATGACGTCAGTCAACAATACGTTCCGACCCATCAAGGATATTTTACTCCTTATTTGTTTTTAATGAGGCTGTAAACATTTTAAAATATCCTAAAAGAAATTCGAACTTGATTTTTCGAAGGGAAAAATCAAACACCGTCAGAAGGATAAATCACACTTACCACACAAAATGGCAGCATATTAATACTTACTGAAGGATTTTGAGTGCAGTTTTAGTTTTTTGGTTTTTCTTCAGAAAGTAAAATGTGTTATTTAGATTTCAACTTTAAAACAATTTCAAGATAATGATCGTTATTTTAAACTCTGTGTTAGTTTTCTGAATTTTTTTAAACTATTTGAGTCTGAACTGCTGTATTATATATTAGGTTAATGTAAAAATTGTTCAATTTTTTTTACTTTGCTGAATTTCTCGTACAGCTAACTACTTCACGGGCTTCCAACGCTGAACGTTCTTAATTTACAAGTAATAGACTAGACTCACTAAGGAAAGAAACCTAGTCAACACCACCAACTTTTTGACTTTCGTTTAATAACGAAAAGTATGAGTACCGTTACGTTAAAAGAAATATTTTTAATTTTGAGATTTTTTTATATCAATTTATCATCAATGATTGACTCACCACAGTGTAATATCTATGTTTTCTGGACTTTTAGAAACTTATCTTTCGTGTTATCTATAGTGAGCACACACAATCTCCTGGAAGATTTTTCGTAAGTTCCTAGTGATAAATATGTCTTTCAAAATGTATTTGAAATATCTTTTGCATTGTGGTTCACTTTCTCTATTTGTAATTAAATGTTGCCTAATTAATCGTTCGGGCTCTTCTAGAGCTACACGAGAGAGAACTGGTGTTTCAACTTTACTCAGTTTCAAAGGACCCAGAATGACCAGGTGGTTTAAGACTATAGTTTTACACTGCTAAATTAGGGACGGTTAGCGCAGACAGCTCTAGAGTAGCTTTGTATGAAATTCAGAAAAGAAAAAAACAATATTAAAGATTTATAATTCGTGGATAATACTTTTATTTTTTTTATCTACTTCGATACTTCTCGAAAACAGTTTTAGGGAGATTCCCCTTATTTATACCACAAATGTAACATTACATAAGTAAGTCTACTAAGTACCGTTTCTAACTAACTTGGTTAAATAAATTAAATTTCCATTATAGCAGCAGTAATAATCATGTATGTATTTTTCTTATAGCAAACCCACATCGTGCTATCTGCTTTCTACTGAGGTTAAATGAACTTTTGATTTTAGCATTGTAAGTCTGTACACTTACAGCTGTCCCAGTGAGGGACAGTTACAATTAAACTGAAAGAGTGTAAAATAATAATTCAAGTATTAAATTTACATTACAGTGATTCTTTAAATGTGCGCCACAGACCCATAGATTTACTAGTTTTGCTGTATATTTTTTTTATTTTGAAACTGCTGTATAAACATTTACCCTGATTTTATTGAGATTTTATTATTGTTTGATACTAAGCACAAAACTACACGATGGACCATTTGTGCGATATATTGAAATCCAGTTTTCAGCATCTATACGATTGTTATGTGAATGTCATGTAAACGACAACCATGTCGTGTTGTGTTTAGATTTCCATATCTATTATTTATATTTCCATATTTCTATTATTGTTTTGAAATTTAAACCAATAAAATACGTTGTTATTCATGTAAAATAACATTTAGAAATTTCTAGAATTAGGTAGATCAATCATATGCTTTTAAATAATTTGTATGGCGGCCTGGTGTCTAGACGACGAGTCTCGTGCAAAAACAGACATGCGCAGAGTACTCCGGAACTCTGTGGAAGTTACGCGATTGTTCGAGGACACAGTAAGCCTACTAGTATATAAACAGACGGCGATGCGAGAAAAAAGTCAGAGAAAGCAGTCAGTCATTCGCTTTTATTTCGATTCAAGAGATATTGTATTTGTTCGAGAAATTTACAACGTTTGCCGTGTGTTTATTCTACTTGGATTTGTGACTAGAGCTAGATCTACAGAAGCTGTTACTTTATTTGGTCAATCTCTACGATTCATTCGAATTACTGGTTATACTGAAGGTCAACACGTACAGGACTGTTTAGGGGAGACCGGAAAAATTGGAAAACGACAAATTTGAGACATTAATCGAAAACACCGTAAAAAGAACTTCGTCATTCTCCATTCAAACTTCGGAATTTCTTTGTGGGACCAAATTCATACCCTAGGCTGGAATTTTGGATTTCTGATCTAGACTTTTGGACTTTCATTCTGAATCATTATATTGGACACAGACCAGTACTATTTTGTATTGTAATTAATTTTAAACTGAATATCTGTCATTTTTGTTATATAATTTATGTTATATCTGTTACATATATAATAGTTTATTGTAATAAATTATACAAGCTGTTATCTGTGTCTTTCTGTTGCGCTCAGTCTAGAGTCAACATAAAAAACGTAACAACGATATGTCGCTGCGCCACTAGAGGGCGGGATTTTAGTATGATAATCTTAGGAAGGAGATCAGACCTTTTTCGGATTCTGTCGGTTTACATCAACGAGTTTATTATTCACGTATTTTCACAAATGGTCAATGATAACCACATTTCTCACTTTGTTATTTTATTCCTTTTGTTTTTACACTTCTAATACACTTATGGTTTCCATCAAACATGTTTTTTCACTATTAAAGTGATACTTTGTTAGAATTTCTAAGAGGATTAGTCAACAAATATATCTCAGATCAAAAGGACGACGTCTAGAAACCTTTTGAAATGCCCTCCTTTATTACTGTTTTTTTATAATGAGTCTCCAAGATTTTTTTTTTATAAACGTTTTACTTCGAGTGTGTGTTTTTCGTATAGCAAAGCTACAAAGAGCTATCTGCTTAGCCCACCGAGGGGAATCGAACCCCTGATTTTTTGCGTTGTAAATCCGCAGACATAGCGCCGTACTAGCGGGGGCTTCACTTCGAACTCAGCACTTATTGCCAATTACATTTGTGTTTCTTCATCATAAATGCTCTGCCTAAATCATCTATAAATTAATGTTCGTTGTCATTTCGTATGATTGTTCTACGCTAACTTTTCTAACACTAGTAAATATTGTAGGAACCGTGACAAATAAATGTGGAAATAAAATGTATTTTTCTTTTAGCTTGATAAGATGGTCATGTTAAGGTCTGGTTTATATTTTATCGTTATCTACCCTTCCAGTATAACATTGCTTTGCTGGCAGTGTTAAAGTTACTCTTGCATTTTAACACGTAACGGAGATTTTTTGGTTATCATTTAAGTAGAGTTGGAAATGGTCTTAAAGTTATACAGGTAGGAAACGTGTAGCGATATCTAGTGTTGTGTCCCAAATTAGTTATAAAAGATTGATGATCTGACTTACAGATATGTGTAGTTTGTGATTAAACTTTTATCAAGCATCATTATGTTCCTTGTTCAATTACTTCTGGATGATGGATTTCAATGAAAAACACATTTCTGGAGTTGATTTTATCTATGTTAAAGTTCTGTTTGTGTGTACGTGTGTCGCAAAGCAATACGGAAAAAGGCAAATAAAAATTTCATTTTTTCTCTTTATTACACCAAAGAGATTTCAGTAAAATTCTTCTTACGCCAGAGCAATTATAACTTTTATCTTGAAGCTTGTGGGTAATTTAAAATAAAATATAAAACAAAACTCGTAAGTTGAGATGTAAAACAATCTTTATCATCGGTTGTGAGATCAGTTATGCAATTATTCTTCAATACCGTGTTTTTAGTTTCCCTTTCTTTACTATTTTACCAATTTTATTGGAGGGGGTGCTGAGGAAAAATGAATCTGGTTCAGAAATATGGAAACTAAATTTATTAATTATTTTATAGTTCTGTTGATTGTTAGGTTTGTTACTCTCATATACGTAAAGAACCAGTACAGGATCTCATATTCCAGTAAAAACAAACAAACAAAACATAACTAGCCAGCCATCTTACTAATTTTGCACGGTTTCCTGTCTTTTAATTTCAAATGTAGACTTAATTGATTATTTAAATACTATAGTCCTCTATAATAATAAAACGTATAAAAATATAATATCCACTCCTCCGTCGGGCGTGGTCAGTAATTAATGTACATTGCTTGTGGATCAGGGTTCATGGCTTGCATCTCGCTACAACCAAAATGCAATTCGTAACTTAGAGCTGTGGGTGCGCTAAATGAGTAACGGCTGAAAAACCACCATTTGGTCCGAAAAATGTAGTCCAAGAGCTCAAAGGTGTTGTTGATCAGCTGTCCTCCTTCTAGTTTGGTTTCTTTTTCATTTTTGTGCACAGCTACACTAGAGTTATCTGCGTTAGACATTCCTACTTTAGTAATTTATGACTAAGGGAAAAGTAGCTAGTCACCAACACTCACTGCCAACTCTTGGGCTATTCTTTTACCAACAAATAGTTTGATTGACCATAACATTATAACGCCCTCACGGGTGAAAAGCGAGCATAGTTTGGTGTGACGGGGATTCAAGATGAGAGACAACTTTGTGCAAATAGCCTTTGATTACCTTTGCGTAAAAATTATAAGCAAAGAAATTCACAACAGTATGCTCTCTACTCATATATAATTCTTTATACGTAGAATAATAACGCTGTATATTTGTTAATCACTCGTTCAAATAATCAAAGTTATGGAGTTACGCTTTATACTAGATTTAATTGTTAAAAATGGCATTTTCTTCTTTTTTTATATAATTCACTTTAATTACCAATGCGTTTTTGTCGTATTTCTTCATTACACTATATAACACAAATTTGATTCCTGGATAGTATGTCTTATTTCTTAATTGATCATGTTGTAAAAGTATAGAAAATGGCAAATTATTCCCTTCAAACTTTGCTTTTACGACCTTAGAAATTAACCTATTTTCTATGTAAAAACGGGCAAATTTGCACATTTTCATTTACATAAGGTCTGAATAAAACAACATATCAATCAAAATTTACATGATTCATGTATTTATAAATGAACCAAAATATTTAGAAGTAAGTAGTTTTTCGAGATTTGCGAATGTCATGTAAATCACTTTCACGTATCAGCTCCTAGATATAGTCTCGGCATTCGACTTTGTTAGACCAAGATCTCTGATCAAGTCATTGATGTATCTTTGGTTGAAGTAGTACTGATTTCTCTCATCCATAGTAATCTGGATATTCAACGTCTACCTCCTCTTCTGATTTGCTGCTGTCTTTTGAAGATGGCTGCTTTCTCTCTGGCGGAGTGGGTACAGGGAGCTCAGGACTGTGTGGCACTAGGGCAAGGGGTGATGAAAGGTCCGGATACACGACAGAAGATGCATTCTTGCCAATCCGACGTTTTGAAGGGTCCACCATGCAGAAGTAGCAATTACTTTAGTGGTCAGTGAGCTAACGACAAACTTCATGGCTCTCTTTTCCTTTCTGTACCATCCTGCAAAAGAGCAAAATAAAATTGTTATTATGAAGAATAAACTTATTTCATCCACAACTAATGTGTAAGAGATTCATGTAAAGCATTTTATATGTGATATTTTTCTATAATATTGGAAATTAAAAGAATAAACTAAAAGATAAATACATTTTAAAAGGTCTAAAATTTGTATAATATAAAATCTTACTATTCAAGCAAGCAAAAGTTGTCCGTCTTACCATCTAGAATTTTTTTGCAGTGCTCGTAGTTAAAATAAGATGCCCAGGGTTTGCTTTGATTCCCGACAGGCATGCCAAAATATGCCTTGTAAGCTTCACACATTTTAGTGGATGCTGTCACAGAGTACTTTTGTTACTCTTGTCTCGATAAATTGACCACATACATAGCAGAATGAGTCTGGAGAATGTTTACAGATTCCTGATGCCATCTCTGGTAAAATCAAATAGGTCCAGTGTTTACTTAGGTAACTGAAACTAAACTGAAATGGTGAGTGATGAACCCCTGTATATATAATATTATGAAAAGTTCTAGAAAATTCTTAAAGGTTCTTGAAAACTCTGGTAAGTTTGAGTATGAGCAATTGTTAAATAACACTTTCTGCCCAGGAAAAAAAAGAGTAAAAATCTTGTTACGTAGTGTCATCAATAACAGGATAACATTCAATGACTTTGTCTTTATCTATATCAACATTATGTTTAGACGCATCTTCATTTAGTGAACGAATTTCTGGTTCCAGCAATTATAGTACGCTATTCTAACAAACTACTTCCTTAATAAAGAAAATAAAGATACAAAAGTTTATTAAATTTTACTGAAGAGTAGATATAAGATTATTTTTAATGATTTTAAAAATATCATTATATTTTCTATTTACAGCAACGTCATTGTTTTTCTTAATCTTTAAACCATAAATATCAATTGAACTTAACTATTTTATTGCTTAAAAATGTTACAAATGGAATTAATATAAATATCGTAAAAAAACTGACTTTGCAACCTCATTTGATAATGATTCAATGTTTAACTTGAGTAACTTTGTCAGTATAGATGTTTCACGTGTATTTATTTATACATCATAAATATTATAAATAAATAAATAAATCATAACTTTACTTGTATTGTCAGATGGATATTCAGTTGCTAAAGGTATTCACACCTATTTTTATTCCCTTGATAATTTTTGCCGTTTTTTGAGCAATAAAAACAACATTGATGTAAATATTCAAAATTCACTTCTGCACATCTGTATAAACAGTTGACAGTTTTGTTATTATTTCCTTCGATAATCTCAATTTTTAACCAGACTTTAACTGTTAATGTTGCTTCTGTTTCTGTGTAGTAAATATAATTTATGGAGTGGGCAAAATATTTTGGTTAGTGGCGTATTTAACATAACATTCTCTTAGATGAAATAATAACCAATTTCCTCCGATGTTTACCTCGAGGGAACCCCCTAATTTATACTACGAACCAATGTGATAATATTTATTTTCCCATCAGCATTTAGACTTCTAGCTACGCGGAGAAATAAACAGCTCAATCATCACATGCATATCAAATGTCTTCAAATTTGTTTAACTGAAACATTCACGTGGCTAGCTCGTGACACTGAAGATATTTGTAATGTTTGTATTATACCTCCAGGAATGACGCACAACTAAACACAAAGCTAACTAGTTTATTTGTCAAGTTGTTAAGCTCAGCAGCGAATACGTAATTGGCTTTAAATGTTTACTTACAGGAGTGGCGTAAATATACAGCAAACAAACACGAACCAAATCATAAGTGATTAAAATGAAAATCGCATGGTACGCTATGAACAAGATACTACCATTATAAACATTAGATTATTAACTAGATAAACGTAAGTAATTGAACATTATATTGTAATGTCTAAAGCACACGCTATAAGGTATGACCAAAGTTATATTTTTTGTTGATTAGCCTCAATACTGTCAGACAAAAATGACGTCTAATTGAATTTTTGAAACTTCAACTTTTATTAAAAATTATAAAAGCGTAGAATTAATTTCAGTATTTATCTATATCAAATGCCTATAAAGTAATGATAGGTGCCATGGAACACATGAAACCCAAAACAAAGAGGTAAGGATTATTTACAGTTGACTTAACCTTCACAAAATACAATAGTGACCATAAGCACAAGAGACATTGGCAAAAGAAGCTGGTGTGATTACATGCAACTGATGTGATACCTTCAAACTCGAACCTTAAACTTCATTGTTTACTAATTTTATTGTTATTTCCTCTATAATGCTAGAATTCTAAATAGTAAAAGTCAGGATCTACAAAAAACAACGACATCGGCCCTCAATTCAGCCACAAATGTGAAGAATTTTCCATATTTTCGCTTTTCTTGATAAAAGCTTTTTCCGTTTAGATCTGGTGTTCGTGTAACTATTATTATATTGTGCGTTAATGTGGAAATATATTACATGCGTATTTTTCTTTTTTGTAGTTTCCAGACATGTACAGTAGAAATTCTGCGGATTTACAATCCTAAAATCAAGAGTTTGATTCCCCTCGGTGGACTCAGCAGATAGCCGGATGTGACTTTGCTACAAGAATTTGTTTTTGAATTTTGCGCAAAGCTAAACAAAGGCTATCCGTCCCCAATTTAGCAGTGTAAGACCAGAGGGAAGGCAGCTAGTCATCACCACCCTCCGCCAACTCTTGGGCTACTTTTTTACCAACGAATAGTGGGATTGACCGAAACTTTATAACGCACCCACGGATGAAAGGGTAAGCATGTTTGATGCCACTGTGATTCGAACGCCTTAACTCACCTGGCCGTGCCGGGCCCCGTCTAAGTGAGAACTTTTCTAGTTTTATTTTGTGCAATGTCTTGGGTACACACTTTTCATCAGGTAGTAAGACTGTGATAGAATGAGATTATGCTAAAAGAAAAAAAACGGAAAAAATTTCATTTCGATGTATCAGTTTATTTTCTATTATCTTTTATCGAAAGAATATTGCAATAATTGTAATCTTATGAACAATTACATACATGACCAACTCCAATCCTTTGATTTGTACAAATATATGATTTCTTATCTTATTCAAGTTTATATTCATCCTTTAACAAGTATCCTTGTACATGGATGATTCAAATGCGTCAAATTACAAGAATAAAATCATACAGTATGTATAAATCCACTTAGAATTTGAAATAAAGTGTAACCCGAGAAAACAATAACAAATCGATCAGCCAATTATTTTGAAAATGGTTACTTAAATTTGGATAAAATTACCTTATATTTCTCTATTATCAATCAAAATTCAGAAAGTTTAAATTATGGATTTTTTTTTATTGAAAAAAAAACAAATTAAGGTTCATAAAAAACATTTTGAATGATTTACTGTTGTACTAAGGAAATATTACGTTCATATCATAATTGTTTTCTAATAAGATAATTATGACTGTATTCATATAATATATAGTACCGAATGGATGCCAGTTAACAATTTTACCGAAGTAATCTTGTAATGAAACCAATTTGTTTTTGTTTGTTTGTTTTGGAATTTCGTACAAAGCTACTATAGGGCTATCTGTGCTAGCCGTCCCTAATTTAGCAGTGTAAGACTAGAGGGAAGGCAACTAGTCATCACCACTCACCGCCAACTCTTGGGCTTCTCTTTTACCAACGAATAGTGGGATTGACAGTCACATTATACGCTCCCACAGCTGGGAGGGCGAGCATGTTTAGATCGACGCGGGTGTGAACCCGCGACCCTCGGATTACGAGTCGCACGCCTTACGCGCTTGGCTATACCAGGCCTTATAATGAAATCAAATGTAGCCTTTCGAATACAAAAGACAGCTCTAGTTATAAATTGTTAATTATTTTAGTTATACTGATAAACTAATAGTTAACGTAAGAATTTATTCTTTTGTAATGAAAGATTTCTTAGTGATACTGTAGTTGAATATTATTATTTTATCTTGAAAATTTTCAATATTAACCTGATACTGCTTCCTACAACATTCAACATTTAGCACAAGGTTGAAAGGTTCCTTGAAAATATTGTCAACTGTAAAATCTAGGATTGCAATGTATTGTGGTCCAGATGTATTTTTAGTCATTCTAAAGTGACAAATATTTCCAACAATTTCCTAACAAGAGTGTGTATGTTTGTTTTTTACCTGTAGGAAAGCCACAGGGGGATATTTGTTGAGTTCACCAAAGGTAATTGAACCCATGTTTTTAGCGTTGTAAATTTGTACACTTACCGCTGTACTAGTGACGAACTCCTAAAATGACCAAGTAAATCTATAACCCTAATAGGCAACATTTAAGGGATGATTTGAGAAAATACTAGATTTCTCTAGTAAGTGAGATACTAAACTGTGTTTTAGGGAAAAAATGGGATGTTAATTAATAGCTTCACAAAAGGATAATTATATATCGATTGTCTTGGTAGTATTTTTTTTTTTTTTTTTGCGTATAGCAAAGCCACATCGGGCTATCTGCTTATCTTCAGAGTATGAAAAAGAGTTATATAAAAATAATTAAGTTGCTTATATATTTCATATAATTATATTCTTAAAGATGGATAAAACAAAAATATTTGTGAGATGAAATTTCTGTCTCAGGTCTAACTTGTTAGTTAAACTTGAATGAAGACTTCTGAACGACAACCAAAACGTTGTTTCTTAACACATAAATGAGAAGTTACTTCTGTATAAGATTTGTTGTCTCTATATTGTTTTATTGTAGGTTTTGAAGTTTCTAAAAATGTATCTAGTATGTCTTTATGGTTGAAAAAAAGTGGTCAGGTTTTATGTAAAACATGATATGTAAATATTTGTGCAGCAGCATAGCGGACCAAAGAATGGCTGTGAGATTTTAAAACTTCTGAAACATAGTTTCGTCTTCTCCAGACCGATTTTAGGTCTACTTACAGTTGTAGATTCAGAAGGTCAAACCTTTTTTATTTGATATATTTGACCAATCCAAGGTGCTATAGTTAAATATATTATAATTTTGCCTGGAAATTTTTCAATTTGAGGTTAGGCTGGTAGACATTCAGAGGGATAATAAATTCGAATCGTGTTTTCGCTCTCTTCACGCTTAGTATTACTGCCGACAAAGGTATAACTAATAAAAGAGATTGTTTTTTTTTTTGTTTTGAATTTCACACAGAGATACGTGAGGGCTACCTGCGTTAGCCGACTCTAACTGAGCAATGTTAGAATGGAGGGAAGACAGTTAGTCAACATCATCCACCGCCAACTCTTGAACTACTCTTTTACCAACGAATAAAGGGATTAACCGTCATGTTATTCGAGATACGGCAGAAAGGGCGAAGATGTTTGGAGATTAAAACGCTTAATTCACGACCTAAGGGTCGCGTGTTCGATTTCCCGTCACTACACGTACTTTCCTTTTTAGCTGTAGGGATGTTATGAAATCACAGTGAATCCCACTATTCATTCGTAAAAAAAGTATCCCAATAACTGACGACGGGGGGTGATGACTAATTGGCTTTTCTAAAGTTTATCACTACCAAATTAGGTATGACTAACGTAAAGACACCATTTAGTTCTGCGCGAAATACAAAATAATCCAAACTAAATTAATTTTGTGCATCAACGGTCTTAGTTTACAAGCTATTCGATATTCCATCGATTTGCTGTCGCTGATTTACACACGCACTTTAGATCACTAAGCCTTATTTTGTGAAGCACGAACGTTTAAGAAGTAATTATAGCAAAGAAGTTTTAAAGGCTCTTTTGTTTGTTTGTTTGTTGAATGCATGCTAATATAGGTCAAAGGGTGATCAGCCTTTTTACAAGTAATGACGAAGAATTGATACTAAACGGCTATAAGTTCGTTGTTTTCAATTACTTACAAAGCTACACAATGGGCTATCTGTATTTTGCCCACCATTGTAAGGTAGACTAGGAGTTTATGCTTCTGAAAACAATTTTGCTGATATTTGTTTTGGCGTATTCAAAAATGGATTCTTCAAAATGTTTCATATTAGTTGTTTGTAGTTATTGTTTTTTGGTTTGTTTTAACTGTATCTACACACATTTTTGAGCTGCTGTAAACAAATGTTGGTTCTCTCTAGGCTTAGTGTTATAAGTAATAAGTCTGTAATAGTCCAGCTTTAAACAATCAGAGAAATTAATATCAACGACAAGACGACTGACAGCGTTCGGTTGCAGATGTTCTAATGTTTTAAACATTTTTGAATAAGTAAAATTCTCATTAATAACGTATTTCACAAATCGATCAAATAATGACAAACAAGAATTATTTTGAATGTAAAAAAAGAACCACCAAAGTATATCACTGAAGTATTAATAAAATATTTGAAATATGTATTTGTAGTGAAAGCCTATAACCAACGAATACTTAATTACTAAGTATATTGCCATATTACTATAAAATATCAGCTTCCACTGTAGATTGTTTAGGGTAAGTTTCAAGTGTGTTTTATGTCGCTATTTATTTTTATATCTACTCTGTGCAAAATAATTAAGTACTAAATAAAATCCCGGCATGGCCAAGTGTGTTAAGGCGTTCAACTCGTAATCCAATGGTCGCGGATTCGAATCCCGATCGCACCAAACATGCTCGTCTATTCAGCCATGGGGGCGAAATAATGTGAGGGTCAATCCCACTATTTAATGCTCTAGTAGTTTTGTGCGAAATTCTAAACAAACAAACTAGCTAACAAAATAAAATCTTTCTAAGAAGGTCACCATATCTGTTAAAATATTAATTTATATTTTAAAATGAATGCAGTGGTAAGAAAATCACACAAAAATAGTATGACGGTTTGTAAAAGTTATATTGCCCGTAAAAATCTTGTATTTAATATTTACTTTAAACATGTTGGCCATCCTGCCTTTTGTTATGTGTTTCAATTTCGTTATTGCAAATAAAATGATTCAGAAACGATCTCGTTTAATATAAAGTGAAACGTCTATTGTTTTGGTTCCCCATGGATTTTGCACATACTAGATCAAATTTAGAGTTTTCTTTAAAGCATCTTTAAACCCATCTGATGGTCGAATTTTATCATTCTCTTGACTGCAGAGACAGTGACTTTGACCACTTTAAAAGTCATTTTCATTTCATCATGACGACTAAGTCATTCCATGACCTCAGTGTGACTTAGTAATTGTTATGAACTAAAGAGAGAAGATGTTATCATAGTTATTTTTAATATATATGATTTGCACTTTGACATTTCGTAACTTTCTTTGCTAACCTACTTGTATTACAGAAAATAGATCTATAAATGGTTGTGTTTATAACATGGCAGAAAAGACTAAAATCATAATACATGTTTAAATCTGGGTATGTTAACTTGTCATCATTATGTTCTTATGATAAAAAGAAATCCGTTTATTTTGTTCCTGAAATATGAAATAAGTAACACATAACTAGTTCATATTTTATCATAAACGTGTTGATCTGAAATTTATTGATTTATTTTATTCATAAAGTTAATAGTCACTCAAGAATAAACCTGATTAAAACAAATTTTCAAATGGAGTAACCAAGTTGACTGAAGGATTCGTCAGGGAAGTAAAAATTCCATAAGTCCTGCAGTTTTGCCTGAAATAATGCAACGTTCGGTATTATCATTTCAACAACCCTCATAAAAAGTGACATCGGTTGTTAGCTATAAAAAAGGATAAATTATCTTGTTTACCTCGAATGAAAAATAAAATTGGAAGTAAGGTAATTTGTGTTTGTGTATCGATCTTCTTATAAATTAAATAATATCAATAACTCACAAATTTATTATCAATGTTTCCGAAAAAACACATTAATTATTGATGAAAATTATCTTCATTAAAATCTAAATCTGCAGTTTCAATTTTAAGTACTATTAATTAAAATCACATTACATTATGTGGATTTTGAAATCTAAATATAAACTACTGTTCGTTTAGAATTAAACACAAAGCTACACAATAGGCTATCTGTGCTCTGCCCACAACGGGTATTGAAACCCGGGTTTTAGTGTGTAAGTCCGAAGACATACCACTGTGTCATTGGGGAAACTATAAACTATTGAGTTTTTAAGAAAATATAATTATTACTTACCAAATAAGGTAAGTTGCTTTGTTAAGGTATTTTAAAAATAATTTAAAGTAGTAAATTGTTTTTGAAATATTTCGGTTTAATATGAAGCTAAACGATAAGCTATCTGCAGTATATACACCGCCAGTATCAAGCCCTTAATGTTATCATAAGCAGCTGAGCCACAGGAAGGTAAAGAAAAAAAGTCTGTATATTATTCAAACATAGATTACTGTGTAAGTATAATTTATGTAATCATGGTATAATAGTCCAGTGGACTTAATTTTTCGGCATGCTTTGTGTATTTAAAATACTCAACCAAAAAGAGTATAAGATATGTGTAGCAATACGAATCTCCAATTCTGAATTCGCAGAGGACAAATCAAGAGGAAAATAAAATATATCTACAGTTAGTACGATTTTTATCACAAATTATAAACTTTAAATAATGTTCTATTGCTCAATATGGGTTTTAATTCAGAAACACAAAAAGGGAACACGACATCGATTCATATCTGAAAGCAGACTACCCATAATTGTCTCTCCCATTGTTTAATCGACTATCAGAAACCTCTGTAAGATCGATGAACTCTTGCTACAATGTTCTTGCATGTGTCAACTATAAATTATTGACTCTCCTTCTTGGCTATGTCTACAATAATCGATGCTCTCGTTGTTTCCAGAGTGAAAGGGAGCGTGTGAAATATGTTTCGTTCATTTTGATTCAAAATGGAACAACGAAACAGGTACATGTATGAAACTTTGTCAATAACTTCAAGTAGTAAACTTTCTTTCATTTCTTCCAAGCTCGAATATGTTGAAGGGCTTGATATTGATGAATCAAACAATGTCTAAGATATAGAAGTGGCCCGAGATGGCCTGGTGGTTAAGGCACTAGACTCGTTATCCGACCTTTTAGCCGTGAGGACATTATAATATGACTGCCAATACCATTTTTCGTTGCTAAAAGAGTAGCCCAAGAGTTGGTGGTGGGTGGAGATGACTAGCTCCCTTTCTTCTAGTCTTACGTTGCAAAATTAGGGACAGCTAGCACAGGTAGCCATCGCATAGCTTTTTGCGAAATTCAAAACAAACCAAAATTAATTTAGAAATGATCTATGTTGTAAAACATTATAGGTCGCAGTTCTCAAACTATCTATAGTATTGTTGTTTCGATTTGAGGATTTCAGCTGCATTTGGAAAGTAACATTGTGACCGTCACGACTTCTATTCTTGAATGAAAGAGTTATTTGATAAATTAATCTATAGTTTAAGAAATTATCTAAAGTGTTCTTGCAGTGCATTCAAAAATAGTAAGAGTGTTCAAGATAAAACATTCTGATTCACAATTTTCAAATTAATACACAACAACTAATACAGTTTCTATCAAACATATCATTTACATTTTATATAAAACACTTGTCTACTACAACATATCGTTTCATATAACGGTGTAAATCGCCTATATGGTGTATGAAAAAACATTATTGAAATATAATTATTTTTCTTACTGAAAACCCGCTGAGCTAATATAAAGTAATTTGACTAAAATTATTAGACCCTATTGTGCTTTGAAAGCAGATTTATTCACCGATATATATTTTATAATTTCTATATTTTTAATTCAAACACATGACCTAAAGAGCAACCACGAATCGCCGGTATTAACATAACACTACAAGTGTTTATTATCATATTATTGAAATTTAAAGATTAAACTTCTCACATAAATTCTCCTATAATTAGTCGCTGTTTATATTTAGGGTATGTTATGCTGTTTTGTGAAGCATGCTACTGCTTATTTGGCTGACACTTTACTTATCATGCACCATTAGCATTCTATTTGTAGCAATATATTTTATTAATATTTTTCTTCTGTCCATCTGGCCTGGCATGGCCAAGCGCGTAAGGCGTGGGTTCGCGCCCGCGTCGAGCTGAACATGCTCGCCCTCCCAACCGTGAGGGTGTAAAATGTGACGGTCAATCCCACTATTCGTTTGTAAAAGAGAAGCCCAAGAGTTGGCGGTGGGTGGTGATGACTAGCTACCTTCCCTCTAGTCTTACACTGCTAAATTAGGGACGGCTAGCACAGATAGCCCTCGAGTCGCTTTGTGCGAAATTCTAAAACAAACAAACAAATCTTCTGTTCACTTACATTTTATGGTTCATTTCCCCTTGGTGGACTCAGCAGATGACCCAATGTGGCTTTGCTATAAGAAAACACACATACACTTTTTATGTTTCATTAGAAGCAACTATGAATGCAAAATAAGTTGTCGACGATTATTGGTAGTTTTATAAGCGTAACGTTATGTTCTCAGCACGAACATATTCTCTTACATTTTAAGTTATAGTTTCTTTTCAGATGTGAAGTTTGTATATATCCCATGTGCATATATATATATATATATAAAATGAATTTGATAGACAGCGCGTCATCACCTCCGTGTGGATCCTACTTTTTACATTTTATCTGTCCCACACTGTAATGTGAACTTCTATTTAGCCACTATGCCCTTCGGTATTCTCTAAACAACCTAAATCCCAGGGATTTTTATAAATGTTTTAGCTAAGGAAATATTCCTAAGTTACGCTTTTTTACATTTCATTGCAAAATTTGACTTTGAAAACATCTTCTAAACTTAAAATATGATCATGCGACTTTAATGTTTTACAGAATGGTTGAAGAATATGCTTGCATTTGGGGAAAATATTTTGCTTTTAATACAAAATGATAAACTATTTAAGAAGTAATGGAAACCACGTAATAAACCAAATGATGTACATGAATGAACATTGTGAGGAGTGATTATGAATTATCTAAGACTAATGCAAATTACGTCATAAAGAAAAAATGACCTACACGATAAGTCACGAAGAATTACGTGAAAGAATCATTAAATAAGGCGATTAACAATGAAAAAACCATGTAATATACATATTGGAAATAATAATAGAAACACTAAATAATATGGATATAAAATACAAATATTATCTGACTGCTACAGCTGCATGTTTTTGATAACGAAATAAACCAGAATTCAGTCACATGCTTATAGATTGCATTTGTGTGTTAGTTACCAGAATACAGTTACTTGGTTAAAGATTAGGTTTATGTGGTAGTTACCAGAAATCAGTCACATGCTTAAAAATTGCATTTGTATGTTAATTACCAGAATTCAGTCACACGGTTAAACATTGCATTTGTGTGTTAGTTACCAGAATTCAGTCACATGCTTATAGATTGCATTTATTTGTTAGTTTCCAAAATCCAGTCACACGGTTAAAGACTGCATTTGTGTGTTAGTTTGAAAAATAAGAAGGTCGAATCAAACATGCCGATCTAAATTATGTGTGTACGTGGGGACAGTGGAAATAATCCAAGATAATATTCAGTCTCATGCATTGATAAAAACTATGGTAAAATAAAATCAAACGCTACTTTTCTCCTTAAGCAAATTCAAGGTACATTTCACAGTTTATTTGTTTTGTTTTCTTCATATTTTCCACAATAGCATATTGCATACGATATAGCTTTGTTCTCAGTGTTTAGTTCATAAATATTGATGAAACTTTGATAACGTCTGATTTTTTTGTTGATTCCAACACAACCTTGTGCACCCTCCCTGATTTTGCACTGATTTGACGATCACTCTTATTGTGCACCCAAGACCCCAAAAGTATGTAATACATTTTTGTGAAAGATGACCAAGAACTTTCATATACGTAACATGTTTATTATGTTTTGATGGTACTAACTGTGCAAAAAATGAATGTTCATTTCATAATGCATAAACAGAAATGCTACGTAATTGTAGTTTTGTAATGGTTTTGCTTTTGCCTTGCCCTGGGGCAATATATTTCCATTTTCAAAGGTAATCTTTCAATTTATTTAATGTATTCTATGGAAACTTCATACTATAAAAATCAACAATATTTACGACATTAAAGCACATATAATTTAATTAGTTTTTAGTTCTATTTTAAGCACAAAGCTAAACAATGGGCTAAATGTCAAAATACCGATATTCTATCTTTAATTTATACATCTCGCTAATCTCTGCCACTCTTACAATACATTCCAAATATACATAATTATATATACATATATATATATGTACGTATCGTAAAAAGTAGTTTAGACAGAAAAAAACAAAGCATGAAATTTTCTTTATTGAAAGGCCCGGCATGGCCAGGTAATCAAAACATTCGACTCGTAATATATGGGTCGCGGGTACGAATCCCCATCGCACCAAACATGCTCGCCCTTTCAGACTTGGGGCGTTATAATGTCATGGTCAACCCTACTATTCGTTGGTAAAAGAATAACCCAAGAATTAGCGGTCATTGGTGATGACTAGCTGCCTTCTCTCTAGTCTTACACTGCTAAATTAAGGATGGCTAAAGGAGATAGCACGCAGCTTTGTGCGAAATTCCAAACAAGCCAATCTTTATTGAAAAACAACACAATTGTTGTTAGATACATGAAGCTACTTCTAAGCCGAGAACACATAATAATAAAAAAAGAAACTCACAAGTATGAGTCGAACTGTAATGATATTAGAAGTGATTTTATGGTGTATTAATGTATAAAATGCAACATAATAACTGAAATGCAAGTCCAAGTATAACCTAATGGCACCTATGGATTTGAAGAACTCGGATAATAGATGTGATGCAACTAAAGTCGCCTCGCGCTTTCAGTGACTGAAAAAGTAATGTTAGGGTGATAACAACTGTATCGATCTGATGTCGCTGGCTGATTATATTTCAACTGATCTTCAGATCAAAATCAATAAGACTTATACTCAATATATATGGAGGCATTAACCTGCTTTTTAACTCAATTTGTGCACAAGGTGGTGATGGAATCAACAAAAAAAATCAGACGTTATCAAAGTTTCATCAATATTTATGAACTAAACACTAAAAACATAGCTATATCACATCCAAATGCTTTAGGAAATGACGGTACAAACAAACAGATGAATTAATTTTATGTTACAAAATTATTTGTATGGGCGTTTTCTTTGCTTGTCATAATCAACTATTTAAGTCATACATACCTTTACGATTGCATTTTTAACGAAATGCAATTAATCACGAAAACCTCAAGTTACAATGACCTTCATGTTTTATCATTTATATGGTAGATATTAGACATTTATTGTCATGTAGATTCAGCTAAAATAATACATTTTGCAGGCCAAAATAACTATAAAGAGAAAATAAGTCTTTAAAATACGGAATCAGAACTGAATATACTTTAACATTGAATGATCTTGTATGGATGAATGTTTATGTTAAAAGATCTGAGCCGGGTCTGGATTGTATATTTCTAAACGTTATAATATCATGAATGCTATATTTTGCTATTCGTGAATTACTTTCTCAAGGTTTGGGCCATATATATCGTTACATTATGCATTTTAATATGTGCTACAGAATGAAAGTAATATATATATATATATAATAGCATAATATATACATATATTAAACTAAAGTTTTCGCCTTAGGTATTTACTAAGAGCATATTGTTTTATGTGAACTGTGGTGTGTGCGTTTTTGTGTTCAATGATGTGAGGTAACATTTCATAGTATATTTACCAGTATAAAAATATTTTAGAGAAACTCTTTAGTTGTATTGTATATAACTGTCAATGATATACACGATACAATGATAAATTAAACAAAGAAGATAATATATATATATATATGTTTTTAGTTTAAAATAATTTTCACGACGATAATTCAATACACTTTGGTTCCTCTAAAACAGGAATATAATTTTTTTATTCCCTTTCAAATAATAGATTGACTGATACTTATTTCAGGGCTACTGAACCTTTGCGAAATGTGTCAGAAATATTAATATTGGGAAAACTAATTTCACTACATTTGTATTTCATCTTCAGAATATCAGACCGAAGAGAATACATGAATGTGTCGAAACTAATTTCTTAAATACCAGGACTTCTGCTCATTTACTGTAGTTTGTCATTAACTGATACATACGACATTGTGTTATTTTATCAATACAATAGCTAAATACGGTACTTTATTCTATTTCAGCAATAGCAACTTCCACATTATTTTTCTGATTTCCTTCTAAATTCTATATATTCGCTAGTAAATCTAGCGCTGGTAACAACGAAATTCTGTTCAAATAGAAGAGCTGCAAGAGAAGCGACGCAAAATCTGTAATTTCTGTATCACTCAAGACCTGACAGATGAAGATATAAATATAAGTACACTCATGGAAAAGATTATTTGCTGATGTCTGGATATTTACAAGTCGTAAGCTTTCTTTCCCAGTACAATACAAATAATATTAAAATTATCTGGAAGGCGAGTTCTGTACATTTAGCCGAGAGTATACTCTGAACTGCGGTACACTGTCACCCTGTGGTTATTCTCTGAAAAGTCATTAGATGCCAGCCCTAGGTTATGCTCTGTTGTAAGGTTTGAGTTTAAGAACATACTATAATCGACTAGAGCTACCCATATTTAATGTTTCAAAATAAAGATAAATTGTAAGCCATGTAAAAGAATAGAGAAAGTCTTAACGTAAAGGCATTTTCGGGTAAAAAGAGTCATTTATCTATTACTGTGCCCAATCTTCGTATATCCCCTAACATAAATATCCACAGTTACTTTAACGGCTCATACCAAGATATGTATCTTAGTTATGAAGTGGAGTAGCTCATAAATAACAGGGTTCTTTCATTTTTTATCATTTGTATTTGCTGGGTTGCGAGCGTATTTTGTTATGAGTTATAGTGTGCTCTACTGAATAATACAAACAATAGCCCTTGTTTTTTTCTTCGAAACTCAGAGCTTTAGTAATTTTCATAGACCACATGCTCAAAAGTTACACGAAGTAACACTCAACATGCAGAGCTGTATTTCCTGAAATTAATAGTGATAGATCTATAATGCTCATAATTTGTTTTACTGTTTAATATAAATCTTCGAGCAATAAAAAAAATGATTCTTATTTATTTTTATAAAATCTCAAGTAACAACAATTGGTTTGTTTTGAATTTCGCGCAAGGCTATACGAAAAGTATCTACGCTATTCATCCCTAATTTAGCAGTGTAAGACAAGAGGGAAGGCAGCTAGTCT
The DNA here is from genome assembly GCA_011833715.1 of Carcinoscorpius rotundicauda. NCBI lineage: Eukaryota > Metazoa > Arthropoda > Merostomata > Xiphosura > Limulidae > Carcinoscorpius > Carcinoscorpius rotundicauda. Next base: position 29,137,076 of record CM022392.1, read on the forward strand.
TCATCACCCTCCGCTAACTCATGGGCTATTCTTTTACCAACAAATAGTGGGATTGACCGTCACATTATATAGCTCCTACGGCTGAAAGGGCGAGCAAGTTTGGTGTGATAAGGATTTGAACCCGTAATTCTTGGATTACAAGTCGAACGCATTAACCAGTATTATATTTTAATATTACATAAAGTAGAATAGCTATTCTAAATATTCGATATTAAGTTTAAAAAATCAGAAACTGAAGCGTATTCAACACGCGCTAAATTTCATTCTTGTTATCATTATTTTTACAATTATAGATTACTGCTAGATTTTCTCGAAAATGAAAAAAATGCATATATTAGTAAAATTCAGGTAGTACATAAAAGTGATGTGTATGAAAATTTAACTATGTTTGCAAATATCTTATTTGTGTAAAAAAATAATTTTTTTCGGTTCTTTTTATTTTTTCTTCAGGAAGGTTACTCCGAATTAAAAGTTCATAATTTCTTGGATAATTTATAATCAGCGCAAATTAAAAAAAGATATCATTTGAAGTTTTCACATATTTTATTACTGATGTAAAATATAATTGAATGTTCGCGTGTTTTTATTGTATTTTATATCAGTGATAACTGAGTTTTGTTTTATGTCTCTCTTTTAAAGAAATATAGCGTTTTACACTTGAACCGCAATGGAGAAATTAAAAATAATTTAAGAAGATTTCCAGTTAAATCTGCCAAACACCAAACTCCAAAACAACGTAAGGTGTATCATATTGAGCCAGCTCAATGTTTATACACAACACAAACAGAAGTATCTCAGCATACTGAATAACTCCTGATGATTCTGGCATATACACTGGTGGCCTAAATTTTAAAGCCAATAAACATAAAGAAAAAAATAAGCATTTGCGTTGTTAGACTCAACCACTTATTTGAGTAGAATTTCGAAAGATGAAAATAAGAAAAGGGAAAAAAGAAATAGCATTTAATAGGGAAAATGTGAACCATATGCAACTAGCCTAAATATTAGCTGGTCAAAAATTTAAGACCATACCAAAAATAAATCATAAGGATGGTAGGAAATGACCAATAAAAGGTCTCAGTAGTGAGTTGCACGGTAGCAATTGCAAATAACTGCAAATATTCGCTTTGGTATGGTCGACATAAGCGTTTGAGGAGACTGGCTAGAATGCTATTCCAAGTGGTGAAGATGGCTTCATGGAGATCATGCACTGTTTGGACTTGATGTTCATTTCTATAAATTACCCTTGCCATCTAACCCCAAACATTTTCAATGGGGCTTAGTTCGGACAAACACGCTGGATAGTCCAAAAGAATCACGTTATTCACCATGAAAAATTCCTTTGTCCTGTGGGAATTGTGGATTGCAGCATTGTCATGCTGATAGATCCAATCATTTTTACACAAGCGAGGGCCTTCAGTTAATAAGGATGCTCTCTCCAGCATGCCAATTTAGCCAGCCGCTGTTTGATGCCCCTGTATAACCTGAAGCTCCATTGTTCCATGGAAGGAGAAAGCACCCCAGAAAATGTCTCCAGTGGGATATCCTTATCGTGCCAGTAACGTTAGAAGCTATTTGGACAATCAAGGTTAATTTTTTTCTCATCAGAGAACAAAGCCTTCTTCCACTTTTCCATGTCCCATGTTTGGTGCTTCTCAGCAAATTCAACAAAGCTGTTTCGTGGTGTGGAAGGAGGCGTGGCCTTTGAAGACCTCTACGGTTTTTAAAGCCTTTTTCTCGCAGATGCAGTCTAATTGTTCTTGAGTTGTATTCTGCGTGCGTAATGGCCTGAATCTGGTTCGACGATCGGCTAGTGTCTTGCCAAACAACCCGTCGAATCCTCCTGCTCAACGCTGACAAAATGTTCTTGGGCCGACCACTTGAAATTCTCGTTCTGTACCCCTCAGGATCTTTTAAGAAATTTGCAACAGCAGTTTTACTAACCCCAATCTCACCAGCGATGGCACGTTTAGAGAGGCCTTGCTTTTGAAGCTCGACAATTTTGCCATGTTCAAACTCTGTCAACTTTTTAACCTTTGCCATGTTTTTACTCAATATGAAATAGGATATGTCAATGGGAGATGTTGACAACGCTAATGTTTGAACACAAATGATTGTACTTCATTACGTGTTTACGGATTAACGCTTCGTTTTAGTGTGGTATTAAATTTTTAACCAGCTAATATCTTGTCTAATTTTATAGTGTTCACATTTTCCCTACTAAATGGTAAAAGTTTTTATTTTTATTTTTCCTTTTCTTATTTTCATCTTTCGAAGGTCTACTCAAATAAGTGGTTGAGTCTAACATCGTAAAATGTATATTTTTTCTTTATGTTCATTGGCCTTAAGATTTTGACCAGCAGTGTGTAAGAAACCCATCAAACTCACAGTAAATATTGAGATATTGCGGCAAACAATAAATTTGTATTTCTCCAACTGCATGACGTTTAATATGATTGCTGGAATTCTTTTGTTATCTTTTAAAATTTGTAGTGCACACCGGAGAGATTTATACATTTTGATTAAAACGGTATAGAAAAATACCTTTATATATAATTAATTATAAAAGAGTTTTTTTTTTACTTTAACCAACGTTTTATCCTTGTGTTTTCATCAAGGTTAGTACATACAACTGATGCAAATGTTTACATACATAAATAAAAACACCTTTCAACAACGGTTCAAAAATAAATATGCAGGTAAACTTATAGACACATAATTGCCGAAGAGTTATTATTGTAATAATAATATTTATTCTCCTCAATAGTAACATAATTCACGAGATTGAAATAGGATAATGAAACTCATTTGATACAATTAAAATAAAATTAAGTAAAAATAGTAAAATTGAAATTCATTATGTTAAGAACAGCAATATTGTTATCAAAGTCATGATTAATACAAAATCTTATAGGCAGTAAAGAAATAAATTATTTTTGACACAAACGGTACACATATACATCTTAAGCACAAAAATCTGCGCGTGGGTCTATTTGTCTGTTATCTAAGTACTCTAAATTCAACCATATTTGTTGGATGATAATTTTTAACAGGAGGGGATTCCAATAATCAGTTTTCAATCTCTTCACACCCCATCCCTTTCTTGCTGTTATGGTGCAATTATTATCTTGGCGTAAGTTAATATTAACTCTATTCATAGGTGGCGTCACGTCCTTATAAAAAAACTATTATATTTTTGACATTACAATATATTGACAGCGTGAGGGAAAAACCATACTTAAGCGTCTTGCATATCTCAGACAATATGCTAGCATTCAGCGAAGAAAAATACAGGGTGTTCGGAAAGTCATTGTGCAGTTTTTTGTTAATAAATGTATAAGTGAAGAGTGACTTTCCGAACACCCTGTATAATAAAAAGAAATCATCGTTAAATTTGCATTAATAGCTAAACTCATCCGAGGCTTTTACTCCAACAACTGCAATGAAGTGCTCTTTTTGTTAGTTATAACATAGTGTCACAGAGGAATATCTGTTAAAAACTGGTTTTTGAGAGCCGTGCTGGGCAGAATATAAAAAAGTCCATTGTCTAGTTTTTGCTTAACTGCAAATAAACAGTCTTGATTTATACCACTTTCCTACTTTGACCCAAGACCTTTCAACTTCGGTTCACAAAAAACTTCTTCAACCAGCTACCATCAATTAAATAATCACGTGAAACACTGTGGAATGACTTTAAGAGCTGAGTGTTGTAGAAAGCATACGTTCACTACTTATTTTCCGCTACCGCTTCCTACAATGCTACTCCGACCATTGCTTAGTGTACACCCCTATTCAATATATGCGTATTCAGATCATAAAAAGCTTAAACATACCGGTAAGGTCGTAAAGAATACTATTGTTGTTGTTTTTTAATTTTGTGCAAAGCTACACAAAAACTATCTGCGATAGTGTAAAACTAAAGGGAAGGCAGCCTGTCATCACCACCTACCGCCAACGTTAGGGCTACTCTTTTACCAAAGAATAGTGCAATTTACCGTCACATTATAACGTTATAACGCCTCTACGGCTGAAAGGGCGAGCATGTTTGGTGAGACAGGGATTCGAACCTGTGCCTCTCAGATTACGAGTCGAACGCCTTAAGCCACCTGGCCAACGTATAGTGCAATCATATGTTATGTTATAAATAAATAACTGGAAAGTTACGAATTGTGTGTTATTTTTCACAGCATTTGCCCCCTCCTCTCATATAATATTTAGTTCATAACCAAAAAGAAAACCTGCTTTTGCCTTGTAATAAAGTAAAATAAAAAACCGTTGTATACATATCAAAAAGACTAGACTGATGTATGTACATGTTTTACAACATATGCCTGTCTTAAGTAGTAAAATGGGTCTTCTTGCTAATAATTTATATAAAAATATTTAAATTCAAAATTCTCGGAATCCACTAATTTGCTTTCACATTTACTGATAGATCTACACATCCCACTTCAATAAGAGGTCTGGTGACTGGTACGTTTACGTGTTGCTCAAAGCAAACGTAATTGCCTGAGAATTGGAACGTGGTAAAATCTTCGAATACGAATTTTTCTCGAGCTTAATAGAATAAGATTTTTTGTAACTTAAAGAACGTAGTTGTGTTTATTGTACAACCCAGACAAAGTACTGAACTATCTGTCTCTCCCTCTTTCTTTTTTTTATAAAGGAGCAACAAATTAATAAACACTAGCTTTTCTCGTAGGTTTGTTTTTGTTTTTAATGACACAATGAACCTATCTATGCTTCGCCCACCACGGTATTGAAACCCATGCTATTAGTGATATAAGTCTGCAGACATTCAACTGTGATAGAGAGGAGGGAACAGACTAAAGATATATCAGTAATATATTCTGTTTATTGTTTATGCTTATTTTTTTCATACAGAGGAAGGTCCGGCATGGCCAGGTGGTTAAGGCACTTAACTCCTAATCTGAGGATCCCGGGTTCCAATTCCCGTCACATCAAACATGCTCGCCTCTTTTAGCTGTGGGGGCGTTATAATATTATGGTCAATCCCACTATTCGTTGGTAAAATAGTAGCCTAAGAATTGAGGGTAGGTGGTTGACTAGGTGCCTTTTCTCTAGTCTTACTCTAATAAATTAAGGCCCACTAGTACAGATAGCCCTCATGCAGCTTTGCGCGAAATTCAAAACAAACCTTAAATAGGAAATAATATAACAAGTTGAATGAAACTTTGTACAAACTTTTAAAGTAGTATCTAATATCTGATTAAAAAGAATATACTACAATGTGTCTAGCATATCTGATTTCTCATAGTGTTAGTACACAGGCATGCCGTTGTGTCCCTGGGGAGCTAAACTAATGCCTAACACTCTTTTTGTGTGAGTGATATATCTTATCTAATAAAATCCTTTTTCACCACTGGTGGCCAATATGTTGACAAACCACACATTACTACTATTTTATATTGATGTCTATAGGCAATATCTCATTCTGTTTCATGGCACTCACAATGGTTTGATTCCTTCATCTCATCATTACTTTGTGTTGTAAACAACTAGAATGTTAGCCTTACTGTCATGCGCTTTGTTGCTAGTCTTTTTGGTGTGGTAAAAAAAGTACGCTAAAATGTCATCTGGAGCACTTACAGGTGTTGGTGATATTTTAACAGATATTTTATTCATGTAATTTTGGGAGTTCCTCTACGTGGTAGCTTAGGGTGATGTTTTTTGGTTTTTCTCAGATCAGTCAAAGAAAACCAAAATTTCATTTCTTTGATGAGACTTTTTCAACACTACAATGAACAGTCAAAGTCACACGGAGTTTTTTTCATAATTCTCTGTCATAAAACTGATGGTATTAATTATGTGACACTTGGTAACTTGAAGACAGAAATAGAGGTTTGCTTAACTATGGCTAATTTCACATTAATTCAGAAAGTCAAATGCCAAATTGCAATTCGATTCCTACAGCTATGAATATATGAATGATTTGAAATTGTGAACTGGTAGAGAGAGTATGGTCCACATCCATCAGTGTGGGGACTAACTGGAAACAGCAACAGAAAATGAACTGATAGATAACTTTGTTCTTAACTAGCTCTCGAGCGTCACAGTAAGGTAGGTAGCAAGGACTAATAATTCTCGCATTGCGAAATAAAAATGATATTTTTCTTACAAATTGTACAGGTTTGTAAACAAAAGGTAAAAAAAAATGGTTGAATTATTTTTCCTGCTATTTTGAAAAATACATTCGTGGTTATTTTTGAGCCATCTATCCTGAAAGAAGTGAAACGGTGAAAATTTAGCACAGAGTTTTGTTTGACGAAAACCATATTTTAATTGCTCATTTTCGTTTACTCAAAATCATTAATTTATAGCTGAATACACAAGTTCAGTAACCAAAATACAGTTCAACAATTTATTTTGGTATTACAGCTTAGTCTGTCTTCCAAATTTAAAAAAAATAACCATAAACACCTGCCATTGCTCACTAACATGTAGAGATTCGATGCTGTTCTTCCACTGGGATTAGCACAAAACAACGTATAGAAAAACTAAACCGTGAATCATCAACAAAAACTGAAGAGTATATTGCTGCAACAGACAAATTACATTACTGACACCATATAATACAAAGTGTTGTTTGTGCTATATATCCTTGTCACTAAGCTCTCAAGAAACCAATGGCTCAGCAGTAAGTCCCTCGATTCATAACGCTAAAAATCGAGTTTTTATTACCCGCATTTGGTGAAGCACAAATATTTGATTATAAAGCTTTATGCTTAACCAGCAACCAACTAAGGTCACAACATACTGACTCCTATAATTACAACTGGAAGGTAAGCTATGACCATCTCCTTATGTATATTTTGTTGTTTTTTTGCACCTATATGTTTAAATATTGAAGCAATTGGAAAAAATATTAAAAGAAAATAAGAAAGAACTGTTTGTTTTTGAATTTCGCGCAAACCTACACGAGGGTAGCCGTCCCTAATTTTGTAGTGTAAGACTAGAGGGAAGGCAGCTAGTCATCACCACCCACTGCTATTTCTTGGTCTACTCTTTTACCAACAAATTGTGCAATTGACTGTTACATTATAATGCTCCCACGGCTGAAAGAGTTAGTATGTTTCGTGCGACGGAGATTCGGACCCGCGACCCTCAGATTACGAGTCTTAACACGCTCGGACATGCCGGACCGGCGCAACATGAACCTCAACTGATTTCGTTAATGAATTATGAACGCATCTGTACAAACGCTGCATTTCTTTAATACGCACATGAACCAAACAAGCTGGAAACTTCATCACAGTAATGAACTGATATTCTGCGCACACGCTTAATTGCCACATGAGTTTTTTCCAAATTTTACTCTATTAAGAACAAAGTGAGTGCCCTTGTGAAAGCTATCTTTAAGTTAAAAATACAACCCAACTTTTCATTAAAAAATTTTCAAAAAAAAAGACGTAGAAACATTATTGAAGTGACAAACTTAAATTGATGACTGTTATATTCAAACAAATTGAAGTTTTTTAATTCTTTAAAAATAAAAAAAAATTACTATAGGCTTGAAAATCACAGGAAAACAGTCTCAATTAACAACTCACATGATTACGTGATGTTAATGTCCTGTTAGAAGGTTCTAATGGCTTGAACATTTTTAAATTTTTGTACTAATTAATCTGTTGCTCTGAAAAGAATATCTAAATGTTTAAATTTAATGTTACAGTCACCTTCCATAGCATGCTGCAAAACAAGTAAGCTGTTACATACGGGAGAAATTTAATGCTCTGTGATCCTTAGAGGAAGACACTTGACACTAGACACAATGTTATGATCCTTTGGGGAAAACACATGATGCTAGACACAATGTCACCTTTCGAATAGAAGAGGAAATTGTATTGAATTTATAAAGGACAAGAGATTGCGTATTTTATTAATCTGAGTCTAGAATTGTAAAACGTGTCTTAGTCGAAAGGAGTTTCCATAGGTATTTGAGAATAGACCCTGTTAAATAATTTCACATTTTAAACTTACCTAAATAATGGAGTGTGATAGTTATCTCTGATTAAGAGAAACTCTATTAACATTGCCTCAGTTTTCTTTGTGTTTGTTTGACATTTTGGTTTACAGATGTAATGCAAAGCCTTTTTTTCAAGAACCAGAATAATGCTTCATAATTGCGTTTAAAGCAAATTACGATTGTGCAACTATTATCGAATTGTTAAATCATTGATAAGGTTATGTTTAAGCTGTTTTAGTGTAAACTTTCATATTTATAATTAAACCTTGTATATGCCTGTTTACGAAAGCAATGAATATAAAAACCTGATTTTTATAAACTGTATTATCTTTAAATAAAAGGTTGAAATTATTTTCTATTTCAACTGAGATCTTAATGCTTGAACGGTGACTGTTTAGATATTTTAAATATTATTAGTCTTATTTTTGAATTTCATGCAAAACTACACGAGAGCTATCTGTGCTCGTCGTCCCTAATTTAGCAGTGCAAAACTAAATACAACTAGTCATCACCATTTACCAACAACTCTTGGGTTACTCTTTTACCAACAAATAATGGTAAACGGACTTGAAAAAAAACTTATTCCTTTCTCACCATAGCAAATAAGGTGTAGCTACTACCCAACATAAAAGTTAAATTGATCTTGATGTTTGAAAGTATATTTTGAATCGAATACCAGATGTCTTCACCAAGGGCTGTAAAAAATCATGTTTTCCATGGAAAGTGACTACGGTATTAAATTCGAACACTTTTGACAAAGGTTTTGGCCTTAAAAATCTTCCTATCAAAATTAAACATCATGGTAAATTATTTTCACATACTAATTAGAATATCATTTTGAAATAAACGGTTTTACTCCAATGTGAAACTTACACTGTATTTACACATTGAAACAGATCAGTTTGAAACATATTTAGAGCTCTCAGTTTCACTGAAGACAGTATTCAGCTTCTTCTTGTTTGTTCGTTTCAATCATACTCAGTGCTCATGATATGGACGGAACTACGAATTCAGCGTCTGAGTCCTCAAGCGTACCGACTAAGCTTTTTATTGCAGTTCAAACATTTCCAATAAAAAACAAATAAGTTTTCATCAGTTCTTGATATGCCATTCTATATACAGCCTGTAATATAGCTTCTATGTGTGTAATAATTTATTTTGCTAGAAAAATTTTAAACAATGAAGTGGCGTAAGCAATTGTACGTTGTAACATCCAACTATATAATGACAGAGTAATTTTAATGGTCAACAAATAATACAAATTATTTAGTAGGCTTAATTTTCTTTTTAAGTAACGTAAAAATGCTAAAAGTTTCACTTGATTGAATTTTTACATCACTGTGCAACAATGTAATGATAAGAAACATAAATAAATAATAATAATGGTGTATCAGGGAATATAGTCACGTGATAATATTCTTTGAAATTATTTCAATTGTTTTAGTTTTATCATATCAGATGGAGGAGTGCAACAACAAATATTTGAATAAAATGTCTCATGACCAGAGATTCCAATAAAGCTATATGAAAACATAAGTATTTTTATGATTATCGATTTAAAATAAAAAAACAGGTTCTACATGACAAGTTCATAAAAATAAAACAAAGACACCAAACTAAGTAAAATACGGGAAATACTTGAAATGCTGATGCACCGTTGGTTCACCTTTTGACCGTTAACACGATAAGAGCAGTTTGCAGACAACAAAAGAAAACTAATGTTAATACAGATCACATATCATTGAAAGAACAGCCTACAGCCGTGCACAAAGACAATTTGAACTTGAGTTGGAAATGTCGATGTGCACCTGCTGTGAAAACGATAAACAGACGTAGCTTATTGTAATATTACTCCTTTTTCTTTGTCTTCTTACCAAGTTACTTTTATAACTTGACATGCAAATAATGCCTTATTCTTAAACTACCAACTTTAATGCGAGATTAGAATAAAATGTAAAATTAAGTTGGAGTATATCTTGTGTTCAAAACAATAAGAAAGAGAATTTCATTTATGGTGTATTTTATTTTTAGCAAGAAAAGCAACTGGATATAAATTCAGTAAATGTTTCAAAACTAAAAAATGTCATTTCGAGTGCACTAAGCTGCAGAAACCGCATGATAAAGTAGTTTAAATGGCTTAGAATGATAAGTCTCAGTGAAAACTATTCAATATTTTGCATTACAATAAGTTAATAAGTTAATAAAAATAACATCAGTATTTAATTATATATATTTCATTTCTTTGTACATTAAAAGTATTTATAGCTGGAAATTTTTACTTATGATTACTTAAACACTTTAACAACATCGATCATTGTATTGGTATAAATCAGAAATCCACCAGGATTTTCACAAAAATTCAAATGGAACTTACACATACAAAAAAAAACTCATCTTAAAAAGCGGACTTGTTCTTGAACCAACACTGAAGGCCTTCCATCTAATTGGCCTAGGCTGTCGAAATATTAATAACAGCAAAAAAATATCGGTTGTTAGATAAAACTCAAAATTATTTCTTTGTTGTTTATACAATTAATATTTTTTACAACGTTACAGAAAAAAACGGCTAAAATATTTCATTAAAACCTGGACAAACAAACTGAAAAACTTCAACACAGGTAAATATGCTATTTCTATTTTGTTTTTGAAAGAGAGGAAAATTTTTTTCAGGTTTATTTTCATTGCTAATGGTCAAGTTTTTTACATTTTGATTCAACTTATTTCTGTACTTTTTTACGTTCCCCATTTCCCTATTTAAGTTAACAATTTTTAACAAGCTTTTATTCGTTCATTAGAGGTATTTCTATTTGAAAAAAAGTACATCATGAATAATGTGATACTGTCGTATCATAACAATTATTTTGATAAACTCATGTTACACACAGCCATTGCATGTTTATCCTTTCAAGAATAAAAATAAAACTTGTCAGTAGAAGCCAAAACAAAATTATGAAAATGTAAGTATACAGGTCAATAATTACCTTAATGTTGAACAAAAATAGATTTAGGTTCACATTTTGGGCGTTTGAACATTTGATACAGGAAATCTATTTCCTGAGAATTAATATCTTTTAATTTAATATTAAATATTAATAGACTAGAGGAAAGGCAGCTAGTCATACCACCCACCGCCAACTCTTAAACTACTCTTTTCCCAAAGAATAGTGGGATTGACCGTCACATATAGCGCTTTAACGCCTGAAAAAGTGAGCATGTTTGGAGTGATTTGGATTCGAAACCGCGACCCTCAGACTATGAGTCGAGTGCCTTAATCACCTGCTCATGCCGAGCGTCTGGACCAGTTGAAGCTTTGTACTGTTACTATCGGTTTATGTTTTAATTTAACGCACCTAATAAAACTACAACAACAATAATAGACAAATATTGATAGAATTAATTTAATATTAAGTTGAGAATTAATATCTCTTCTCAACAAAACTGGTTTTATACAGTGAAATATTAAATAGTAAAATTTCTGAGAAAGAAACATGTGTATGTAAAGTATTTTATTCCAGTTGTTTTAAAATTTTACACATAATTTACGTATTATTTCATTTGTTTAATACATTCTCACATTTCATACTTATCAGAAAAGTGAACGTTTGTTTTTCTAAACCCGTTAGTTTTTACACTGAAACATAGAGATGTGCATTTGTTGGAACTATATCTTTTTTTCTTAAATTGCATAATATAATACCTGTTACACTGAATTCAACATTAAACTCTTTACAACTAATTATTTTCCTTTTTAGTGGATTTCATTAACCAATCACGAGATATGTTTTCTCAATATAGTCATATTATTTCCAGTTGTAAAATGAATTTTAACAGAAAGTATTATATATTAATTAAAGAAAAACAACTCTTTAATATACTACTATTAACAAGTTTCTCAGTAATTTCAATATGTTTATGGTTACTTATTTACCGTCAATCTATTACATTGCCTTAAATATTTTTCTCTTCCGATTTAAAAAAAAGGATTGATTTAGCAGTGAATTTTAATCATTTTGTCTTTCATTTGTAGATGTTTATAATGCAGGCTAACATATTTCCGTTATTGTTTTTTCACGACAAAAGTATTTACTAAAAATTACTTAAAATATTTCACGTATGCACAAAATACGTCACTGTGGCCTACCTAAGCTTCTTCAAGTATCAACTGCACATTTTATTAGATTTATTTGCAAATGAAAACTAACAATACTCAGTTTCATAGAATACACACGTAAAGTAATGACGAACTTGTGGATCCAAGATTCTGTCTACTTCTATTTAACAGGCTCAAGGATATTAGGTACATTAACAACATCTTGCTGGTATTAGGTGTTTTACTTTTTTTTTTTCAGAACACGTTTTACCGTAGATTGCAGGAATCAGTAAAAGCGCTACTTCATGCCAAAATATCTCTAGTCTTGCTAAGTAAATTTTATTCATTTTCAAGCATATATATCAGAATTCTGAAAAAAAACAGCAACGCGAAACATCAGATATACGTAATATTGTCATTTCATTAAATATTAAGCTATCCTTAGGCATCAGTGACTCTAAATGAAGCTCATTATTTTCAAAATATTTTCTCAATTTATATTTGATTAAAACCCCAAAATTCTTAGTTGTTCTCTAAGAAAGTACCTTCGGTAATCATCAATACTACATTATTTCAGGCAGGTTGAGTAATTTAATTATTGAGAAAATCTGAAAAGTAAACTATTCATGTGTTTATATTTACACATCTTGTATTTGAAGAAAAAGTATTTATGGAATCGGAAAAGGGGGAACAGATTTCTTAAAGTGTTGATTTCTATTTAGTCATATTTTTATTGATACAAAAGCGACACAATGCACAAAAAATAATGTGCAATATAGAGATCTTGTTTGGAATACAGAATAAAACCTTAACTTGTTACTTAACTTGTAGTTATAAAGGGACGATATACAATAAACACTAGAATACAGTGTTATTAGAATTTCAGACAACCAGCATTCAAGGTTGAATGTAATTGTCTATTATTATTATTATTATTATTATTATTTTAATTTTACTTACTTATTCAACAAGCAATGCTTTTTTTTTCTCCATTTAGATTATAATTATCTGCTATAATAATTTCAACTTACTTTATGCATGGTATTTAATTAAATAATTTACTAACTTTTAATAACAAAAAGGTAACAAAAATATTCGAAAAGCTGCAGTTACCAGAGGTTTCCAAAATCCGATTTTTAGCACAATAAACTTACAAACTTATCACAAAGATACCAGGGAGTAGGCAAAATAAAGCTTTCTATACAATTTAAAAGTGTTGGCATATCTATTATAGAACATAATACAAATCCTGTCGGCAGTTTTGCACGATGATCATGTTGTCTATAAGAGTTTTTGGAAATAAACACTACGCATATCAATTATATAAATAAACGACTTTGAAAATCAATATTTGTCTATTATTGTTGTTGTAGTTTTATTGGGTGCGTTAAATTAAAACATAAACCGATAGAAACAGTACAAAGCTTCAACTGGTCCAGACGCTCTGCATGAGCAGGTAATTAAGGCACTCGACTCATAATCTGAGGGTCGCGGTTTCGAATCCCCATCACTCCAAACATGCTCACTTTTTCAGGCGTGGGAGCGCTATATGTGACGGTCAATTCCACTATTCTTTGGGAAAAGAGTAGTTTAAGAGTTGGCGGTGGGTGGTGATGACTAGCTGCCTTTCCTCTAGTCTTACGCTACTAAATTAGGGGCGATTAGCACAGATAGTCCTTGTGTAGCTTTGCGCGAAATTCAAAAACGAAACAAAAAACAATTACTTCATATTATAAATTCTAATAAATTATTTTGCGCGCACTTGTACAGTTCAAATAAGAATACTGTAAGTGCCAACTTTTGTTTCTGTTCATTTTTGATGGTCGCTAATGAAAGAAAATAATGATTTTAATAATTTTTTATCAGTGCATTTTGTAGCTTTGCTAAGGATGGATTCATTCCAGAATCAACTTGACCATGGGTCTGCAACAATGCTTTGCCATGTTTTAATTTGTAAAACGTCACATTATTCACTTATCCTTATTAATGTCTGTGATATTAAGAAATTCTAGATATTTGTCGAAAGAATCAAGATTATAGATTCATAGTCCAAATCCGTCATCGATGTATTTAAGCACTGCATATGTCTTGGTGTCGCTTATTAAGAGCACTTCATTAACAAATGTGCAAAACGTTCACGACATAAGTAAGAGTTATTTAATTAACCATTCCGAAACTACTTAGTTGGAGAAATAGTTTAATCTAAAAACTAAAACAGCCATTATACAAAACGAAATTAAGGATCTCTCAGGCATTGTCTACAGGCACTCTGTGTATTACTACTTAAAATTGCTTTATAATCTGTAGATGGATATCTTGTTTCCAATATTTTATATGATTTTTATGCAACCTCTGAATGTCAGTGAAACATATAAATCTCTACACATCAGGATAGGATAGGACTTCGAAAATCTTCAGGAAATGTAACACAAGACAGACAGAGTTACATATAATCTAGCAGCACTTTTTGTACCAATCCTTATCAAAGTTAATAAATATACTAAAAGAAAGTGTGCAGAAGCTTTTTTCATCCAACAACTATGATTACAGACCATTAGGAGCAAAGAAATACACTTATACATAAATGTATATTTTGTTTCTACATCTGTTATTCAGTGTTTCAGTTTCACTTTAAAACAATATTTTGGTTAATTGTGGCAAAAGTGTAAAGTTTGAACAATGTAAATTTTGAGTAATAAGCTTTACTACGTATAATATTAAACGTATAGGACGTTACAGAATTGAGTAGAATTTGTTATTTAAATCGAATTAAGATTCGTATTCACAGTTATTGTTTGTATATCAATAAAACGCTTCTGAAGGAAAAGTGAAACGAAGCATTGAACGTGAAACAAAATTGAAATATAACTGAGAAATCTATGAATTTTGGTTTTATAAGATAGTTGGTTTCTAGACCTATTATATTTTGATTCTCTAATGCAAATTAGAGAAATTCAACCCTGAAAAACGTAAATAACACTTTAACAACCATGGCGACGTTTATAATAGTTCTAAATAATGGTACCGATATTTATGCAGTCTACTATATTTTTTTTTATAAATGTTTCTTTGTTAATTGTTTTGTTTTGGAATTTCGTACAAAGCTACTCGAGGGCTATCTATGCTAGCCGTCCTTAATTTAGCAGTGTAAGACTAGAGGGAAGGTAGCTAGTCATCACCACCCACCGCCAATTCTTGGGCTACTCTTTTACCAACGAATAGTGGGATTGACCGTCACATTATAACGCCTCCACGGCTGAAAGGGCGAGCATGTTTAGCGCGACGTGGGCGCGAACCCGCGACCCTCGAATTACGAGTTGCACGCCTTATGCGCTTGGCCATGCCAGGCCTTCTTTGTTAATAGCTCCTAACGTTTGATAAGCCGGTAAAAGTTTTCAGTACCATATAATCCTAACAGAAAACAATACTTAAAAGAAACCTCTTTGATCAATTATTGCAGTTCATAACGAGTATTAATTTTACCGAATATAATTCACATATGCTGAAATGGGTGATATAAAGGAACACGTTGTCTACAATAATTCATAAAGCATCCATTCCTCAATATATAGTTAGTTCGCATTGTTACAGAAATGCATTTATCGTCGATTTGTTGCTATGATAAAATGCGAACCCAAATGAGCTTTTCGAATAATACGTTGTACATTACGACACATAATAAAAAAACAACATCATCTGGTGTGAATGAAGTCCACAACCCTATAAAAAGTGATTTTTTTCTGTCTTCATCATTTCGGACAAAGCAACGTAAGTTGTCACTATTTCAATAGACTATTGTAAAGGCAGCAAGTCAACAGTGCCCACCGGAAACATTTAACATTTCGGTTATTCTTATCTGATGAAAAAGCAAAAAGGAAGCAAATAGAAAGCACAAGTTAAACCGATTCTGTTTTTCATTTTGTTGTGGCAAGTAACGATCACGTCGTATTTTGTAAAGCTTTGTAAAGTCTTAAATGGAAAAAAAGGAAAGAGGAATTTTGATAAATGACATAGAATGTAAACTCATGAAATATTTATATAGTCTTTAAACTTTTGAATCGGCTTAAAATGTTATTCATTAGGTTGACTACCCCCCCCCCAGTGGCTCAGCGGAATGTCTGCGGACTTACACACTAAAATCCAGGTTTCGATACCCGTGGTGGGCAGAGCACAGATAGCCCATTGTGCAGCTTTGTGCTTAATTCTAAACAACAATAAACAACAACAAGTTTGAATAGTCACTATTTTAGCGTACGAGATTTAAATAAAGTTAGAAATGATAATAAACCGTTTTTTAGGGTAAAGTGTTTATTTATATCGAGCGCCCACGTCGCGCTAAACATGCTCGCCCTCCCAGTCGTGGGTGTGTATAATGTTACGGTCAATCCCACTATTCGTTGGTAAAAGAGTAGCCCAAGAGTTGGCGGTGGGTGGTGATGACTAGCTGCCTTCCCTCTAGTCTTACACTGCTAAATTAGGGACGGCTAGCACAGATAGCCCTCGAGTAGCTTTGTACGAAATTCCAAAACAAACAAACAAACAAACAATTTATGTCGATTTATTAGTCTTCCTTTCAAAAATAGCATGGTCCGGCATAGCCAGCTGGTTAAGGCACACGACTCGTAATCCGAAAGTTGCGGGTTCAAATCACTGTTACACCAAACATGCTTGATCTTTCAACCGTGGGGGCGTTATAATATGCCTGTTAATCTCACTATTTGTTTGCAAAATAGTAGCCTACGAGTTTGCGGTGGGTAGTGATAACTAATTGCCTTCCCTCTAAATTAGGGACGGCTCAACGAACAAAACCAAACTTGACTTAAAGACTAAAACATTGAATCGACAAACCAAAGTACTGAAGACGCTACATTGTCAACATTTCTTTTTATTTGAGCAGGAGACGAATATTCATTATTGGCTTTTTACAGACATGCTAAAACTTAACACACTTCTATTAAATCTATTGTAGATTACTCCACTACCCAAATAAGTTTCTTGAATGTAGGCCTAGCATTAAAAGATATTATTATACATACTGATTAGGACTGAAAACTAATGGATAAACCAGAATAATTAAATAATCAATGTTGTCACCCTCCACACACCAAAGGCAACATCACATTCAATCAAGCACTTAAATTAATGAAGATACGCTCTGGTAGTAAGATCTATGACCGTGACATTAATTATTTGAAACAGACTGAATGAAAGGTGTTATAAACAAAACATTATCTCCAACAAATTGACAGCGTTAATAATATACCACATGAATCAGCTTGGAAATAAATACTTTAAAGAAATTCTTCTTGTGTTCCACTAGTTTATTATCTATTTTTCAAACTATAAAAAAATACTTTTACTTTTTTAACTTAATGGTCGACTAAAATTCATTTTTATAAAAGTGTCTGTCATTTCTTTTAGAACAAAAAAATTGTATTTACACTTAATGTTAACTTTAGGTCGACACAAGGTAGAAGTGATCTTTTTAATAAGAAGTGATGCCAAACATGTAAGGTCATGCAGAAATTGGACAAATTTTCTGACAAAGACAACCAAAGCAGTTCAAAATTATTAAATGAATAACATGCTCTGCTAAGAACGTTGTTTTCTTAATCTAATGTCGAAAATTCATTTTGCAATTCGTAAGTCAATCCAAAACAACTACAATAAGAAAATTTTTAATAACATCAATCCAACAATAAGAAAAAAAAACGAATTTAGGAACCCAAAAAACTTTAACGTGTCTAGAAACTCTCTGGAAGACATTAAGCTAAAGGATATATGAACAGTTTTTACATCTAACAAAAAGAGGGAAATCAAAGAAGCTCACTGGATAGCACTGTTAAACACTGCAACACCAAATGACATCAATCTTGATGTTGGGATTGTTGACCTTCACATTCTCTGAAAATATTTTCAAAAGGATTTACACTATTAGTGTTATTCATACTTTGATTTCTCAATTTTGATATGAATTTCTAATAATTGCTTTACATTATCATTTTGTCTATTTCCCACCACCTTTTGTCATTATTTTATTTAATCTTTATAAAGATTGGTTAACGTTTCTGAAAACTATTGTCACACTTCAGTCTTTTATGTACAGTACACATGCCATTCACACAAACTAAATCTGATATCAACTATTCTGTGATTAACTAGTTCTCAAGGCTCACTCCATTATTGAACGTGCGGCTTACTTGACGTCGACATCCGTGTCTATATATTTCACTACAATCACTAAACGTATTCCTTTATTCTCCTGAAGAGAGAATAATAAAATTTCGAAAGTGATCGAGTTTTGTATCTCGTTTGAAAGCCACTACAACGTTCGTATGTGAACCCGTAAGCTACCTTCTTAAACAGAATCAAAGTGATACTTTGTGAACATGCATAACGCTCCATTTAATCACACAAGGTTTTCGATTGCTGTGTCTCATAAATTGAAAATCAGTGAACTCGTCTCTTTAAAACAATGTTAATAATTTTGTAACAACAAGAATACGAGTCACACAACCCAACTTTTAAGTGTGTAACATTAGTCAAAGTTAGGCTTTGATTGATGATGCCACAATAGCCGTGTTACATCTTCCACTCAACCAAATTGAATTCTTGAGATATTTTACAAATTGAAATGTACTCTAAACAAGAAGATTACAACAAAATAATGTTCGATTATTAATACACCCTATTAATTATTTCTAATGTTACTCGATAAAGCAGATAGTTCTCCATGAAGCTTATTTCCC
This sequence comes from Carcinoscorpius rotundicauda, assembly GCA_011833715.1. NCBI lineage: Eukaryota > Metazoa > Arthropoda > Merostomata > Xiphosura > Limulidae > Carcinoscorpius > Carcinoscorpius rotundicauda. The sequence goes on from CM022392.1 coordinate 29,155,902, forward strand.
GCTAGATGGTTTTAATGGCCAATTCCTCTTTGGATCTTAATCTTGTTTCTTCTGTTGCCTTGAATAAAATATCAAAGTGTCGGAACTTGATATAACAGTCACATTCTATAACATGCGAAAAACACGTGAGTTATCATAGACGGAGGTACGATATTGTACAATCATTTGCAGAAGACAACTGCTAGTGGGTCAAAGGTAGCCTTTCAAGAATAGAAGACAATTATATTTATAAACTTTACAATGGTCTAAACGTCGTTTGTCATGGTGAGAAAGGAATTAGTTTCCTAGTGTTGGGGAAAACAAAATCAATAACCACACCATCAACCGTATCATAGATTTCATTATTAAAGTACAATGGAAATCCTTTGTACCGAATACTAAAATGTTTTTGAAGATATCTTAGGGAATACTTAAGATAAGACTGTGATCTTCATATATCACTTTACTTGAAGATGAGTGCAAGAGTGCTCGAAATGCTGTCGTAAAATTGATAATAATAATAATAATAACTTGTCCAAAAATCTGTGTCTTGCTTTTATTTAAAATATGCAGTTAGTTGAAATCTGGTGGAAAAGTTATAAAACGAAAGTATCAGTCTCAAATGAAATAAAAACAAACAATCAAATCTGGTGTTATCAGGTCCTTAGTTTTAAAAAACTTATTGTTTGTAACATTCTAATATTTATTGCAGAAATTAAATCATGAAAAACTTATGTTACAGTTCCGACCGTTTATCACATCGGTTACAGATACCAATATCATAAAAGTTATACTGAGTAAAGTTTTTGTTTATTAATGATACCACTATGTATGTGTTATAATTCTTTAGAACCATTCCGTCGGTTAATAAATCGCAAAGATTAAGCCGTTAAATAATAGCTTCGAACTTTATGATTATGAAAGCTGACAATACCTAACAACTATCGCGTCATCTATTAAAGCTGGTAACGTTGATTAATTTTTACTAACATGTTTTATATTGTCTGATACAGGTAATAGGACAAACCACGTCGTCTGCAATGGCTCATAAAATAATGACGTCGCATATCTCGTATTCCTACAGAAATACATTTTCCGTCGATATTTGTCGTTATGATATAATACGAGTCCAACTCAATTATGTGAGTAATAAGTTGAACTTTATGACTTGGAGTAACAAATATATAATCTGAACAAGGAACAGAATTCTCTTAATTTATTTTCTATTTTTTTAACTTCAACTTTCTAAATCACTTTAAAATGTTTATGTATATATGACTGAGTATTTACTATTTTGTCTTACATCTAAGTGTGCTTGATAATAGAAGTATTTACTTATTTATAGTTGTTTTTTAATGCCCCTATGAAAGTGTAGATTTTTTTAACGAGAGTAGGAACAACAATTAATGCACAAACACCTTTTGGTTTTAGTAATGTTACAAATGCACTTTTACTCCATTGAAGTTTCTATGACCCAACCATATATTAGTGCATGAAATAATTATTTTATCACTTGAGCGCTTACAATTATTTTCATAATCCCAGCAAGCTTAATAAATGTTTATTTGTTTGTTTTTTGAATTAAGCGCAAAGCTACACAACGGGCTATCTGTGCTCTGCCCACCACGGGTATCGAAATGCGGATTTTAGCGTGTAAGTCCGCAGACAAACCGCTGAGCCACTGGGGAGGCTGCTTAGTAAATGATTGTTTGTTTGTTTTTAATTTCGCACAAAGTTACTCGAAGAAAATCTGTGATAGCAGTTGTTCATCACCACTCACCGCCAAATTGTCAAGGAAAATTGACCGTCACATGTTTGATGCGACCAGGATTCGAACATGCGACCCATCTGACCATGCCGGGCTCCAATAATAATAAATAATATATATTCCTTACGTATATGAAGTACATACTTAGAAAACTAACCCCCCGAAACGTACGTTCTCAAGATCTGTAAACGAGGCTAAAACTATTTAAAACACTTTTTTTTCACATTTTATATATTTGATATTATTTCGCCTTGAACTTTAGTTCAGTAGAAATATGACCCTCAGAAGGAACAAATTAAATAAGCAAGCAAATAAAAGATTTTGACTAGTTTTTTAATCCATAAGTTTGGCTATACTTAAATTCACAAAAAGTCTCTCTTTTTAGAAATATCTACGTAATTTACATATAGCGGCATTTAATCTGATTTGTTAATATGTTTAAAATATTTTATTCCTTCTTGCGCTCGTTTGCCTTTCCCGTTTTCACGCAAAACCTTATCAAATCATCGCTATTGTTTTATATTTCTGGATGTCTACAAAAAATAAATTGTCGCTTAATTTTTAAATTAACAAACTAAGTTATAAGAATTCCAAAGATATTTAGTCTAATAGTTCTGAAAAAGTTACAAAGGCGGAATAAAAGGTTTTTTTTGCTATTACCTTGAGAGTAAAAGCATTTTTTCTACTTGCCAAAAATGTCTAAATTCCTCCATATTGCACTACAAAATAAACATAAAAAAAATGGGTGAATGTGTTGATATGACTGGGTGAGTTTTAGAACGCTTTAAAAAAACACTTTTTTATTTAGCTAGTTTATTCATTTGTTTATTTTGAATTTCGCACACAGCTACATTAAAATTATCAACGCTAATTTAGCAATGAAATACTAAAGGTAAGGTAACTTGTCATCACCACCCACCGCCAACTCTTGGGTTACTCGCTTACGAACGAATAGTGGGATTGGTCGTTGCGTTATAATGCCTTCACATTTGAGCATATTTGGTGTGACGGGAATTTAAACCTTCGACCATAATATTACTAGTTGAACGTTGTAACCTCCTTTTGAAAAACTGTTAAATATGTTCCCTCTATTTTTTTTCTACTTTTTTGTAATCGCTTGTCGAAAAACAATATTTTGAAGTAAACGGATTATGCCAGTTGGAAGTTAATTTATTTTTAAAGAAGAGTCAAATATTGCTAAACCTGTACAATTAAACACGTTATTACTACTCAGACTGAAGATTTATCGAATTAAGTAAATGATATTCTCAAAGATGAATATTTAATTATCATTTTGTCTCGCCTAAATGCTTTGCCCGATTAAAAAACAAACACTTTTCAAACACTAAAAAGATAAAATAAACAAAATAATTGAATCAATGATTAGAAAAAAATAAACAACAACCATACAAATTAATCGGCAAATTAATAAATAATTCAACGAGAGAGCGAGTATTTTCCTTGTTATTTTAAATAATTCTTAACTATAGACAAGCATTAAAAATTAAGTTGATACCAATTTTAAGGCTTCCAAAATTTTAATCAGTTGATTTTATGGCATCTAAAACTTTTAAAAAAGCAAATTTAGAAAAAATAAAACATGCTTTGTTAATAGTGAAAAAAAAATTATGCTAGTTATCACGTACGAAGCTCAGTATTCCTTTTTGCTGCGATAAGATTGAAGTAAGTAAATGATATTTACTCTAGGATTTATTAAAGATCTTGTTGTTAAGTAAAAGAACAAATAATTTACTTAGAAAATAAGTAGGAAAAATGTTACTCTTTTTCTCACATATAATGTGGTATGAGTGTTTACACTACATGTCATCTGTGTAATAAAATATAAAGGATAAAGTTAAAAATCAATTTTTTAATTAAAGACGGCATTTTGAGAATGTATTTGAGAGTACAAAGCTAAAAAGCATGAGAATCTTGTTTTAGGCTTAGACAGAGTACCTTTGTTTTAATTACTTACGTTATGTGTAATTGTATTCGTGTCGCATAATTAATGTAGACATATATTCAAAACAAAAGGTTAAAAAACACGTTTTACCAGAAGAAAGTGTGCTTTAGAAGAAGATAAAATGTACCAGTTAAATTTACAAGAAACTCATGAACCCACAAAGTTTTTTTTAGTTTTGGAAATTTGATCTTCAGTTAATGTAGTTCAGATTCAGAATATGTTAAACTTAGTTATTACCAGAAGAATAATGGCATATATCTGAATACAATATATACGTGTGTGTATTAGTGTGTAAATACGTTTTATACAACCAAATCACTTTTATAATTAAGAGATTGTTCTCCGTGTTTTTAGTACTTTTAGTACGAATTACACACAAATTAAGTTTTTTCCTACAATGAGTTATTTACCAAACGCAACAGAAGTTTCAATGCCATGTGATGAATCCTTGTTGTTGTTTCTTTACATATACTTGTTTGTTAATCGCTCAATGCGAAATTTTTTATAAGTACACCTTTTCAAAATTAAAGTTTTTCTTTACACTTTTTGTATCAATTTCTTTTAACAACAATTAATTAAATACTTATCATTTTCACCGCTGTACATTCGCTCGAGAGCAATTGAAACTTTAACTCTTAAAATTAACTGAATAACATTTATAAGGATTTCAACTTAAGGCTGCAGATTCGAATCAAGATCCCACCAAAAATACTCGCCTCGTTAGCCGTGGAAGTTATATAATGTATGATTAATCCCACTGTTAGCTGGTAAAAAAGTATCTCAAGACTATTGTCTTCCCTCTAGTGGCACAGAGGGATGTCTGCGGACTTACAACGCTAGAATCCGGCTGTCGATACCTGTGGTGGGCAGAGCACAGATAGAGCATTGTGTAGCTTTGGCAAAATTCAAAACAAACAAATAAAACATCTTCTATATGTATGTTTAGTGCAACATTTTACACTGATATCAATACGAAATAAATAAACAAAGAGACACAAAATTATCGTTATAAATTTGCAAAGTAACTTTGGTACGAACGCAGTAATTGCAGCATAAAAATAAAAGAACATACAACAAAAATTCGATTCATAAACTAATTACAGTCGTTGTTCCTCATGTTGCCAGTTTCATCTTGTGAAACGTTTTAACTATAGATATTATAAACCGTATATTTGACAATAAAAACGTTTTGAATTTATTTCATACACGTGATATTACGAAATACTACATAGAATCCTTTCAACAAACTGTAAAAATTAATTATTTTATTTTTATTCTTTTTAAAGTATGAACGGATTTTTAAATACATATATAATCTTTATCTATGTAATTTAGATATGATATGCAAGAAAACGAATAGGCAACTGCTGTCTATATGAGTGTGTGATTTTATCAGATTTTAGGATATGTTTATTTGCTTGTTTTAAATTATTCGCAGTTGGATAAGGGCTATCTGCACTAACCATCCCTAATTTAGCAATGTAGCGAAATATTGAACTGATAAAGTTACATTCTGCGGATATAAGTTGTTATTTTATTTACGTTTATGTAAATATCTAACAATAAATTCCAGTTACAGTTAAGAATAATTGTTAATATATCATATTTAATTATTGTCTGGTTCTGCCAAAAAATGAACAGCTGTTTAAATGATTTGAAAATGATAAAAAAAATCTGTTAACAGTGTTGTTCAGTATTGTAAGCTTCAGAGGTATTGTATGTAGTACGCTGGGTAAATGACACAGATCTCATGTTACAGACACCCACGTCTCTAACCAATTTCTTTAACCCGGCATGGCCAGGTGGGTTAAGGCGTTCGACTCGTAATCTGAGGATCGCGGGTTTGAATCCCCGTCGCACAAAACATGTTCACTCTTTCAGCAGTGTATTCTACTGAATACAGTAGAGGGCGCTGAAAAACTAACAAAAAACGTGTTCAATACGCTTTTCATCACTGTATATGAGCTTATCTACTTTGCGTTAGAGGAAGCTACTGGAATCATAATTTGTTCTGGGCTGTGTTCATTGGTCGTTGTAATATCCTGAGATGCATTCTAGTCAATTGAAATATCTGACGCTGATGGATATGAGACAACGAGAAAAGCTAGCAGCAGTAATAGGTTGTGAGAAAAGCGATCCAGGAAACAAGTACAGCATAATCTTCATAAATGCAGGATTTCCTGTATAATTCCCTGGCATATCTATAGTTAAACGGTGGCCTTATGAAAGGAATTAAACCCCTATTATTGCCAAAATTTATAATAGTATGGTAGCTTTGAACCAACAACTGCGAAATATAAATACCACCACTTTGTATAAATGATTCCAGTATCTTTTCATCCTTTTATTCATTACTCACGACAGTGGAAATACTATAAACACATAATTTTAGGCAATCCACTGAGAAGTACTAAATGTCTAATACAACATCCACAGGTAATAACCACAAAATACATAGAGTATAACAACATGAATTTTTTATGAGACAACTGAATATAATTGATCATTTATATATATGGAACATATTCGTGGATGATAAATAATAATGCATGTAATATTACATAATTGATACAATTGCCTTGTTTCGTGAGGAGTTTTAATTGAAGACGGACTAGAACGGCTTGTGTTATTAAATAATTGAATTTCACAAAGAACTCCTTAACTAGATCTTCCTGAACTGTAAGAATAATAAAATAAAATTAATTCTTACTTTTGTAAATGGTTTCTATTGATTAAGTTCTAGGTGTTTTTCAAACTTATTCTGTTGTAGTTATGTATTCATGTTGTAATTTAGAAAACATTAGTTTATTATGACTAAAAACTGTATTCTAATTCTCTTTTTCATATTCTTACAAAATTTATTTTTAAAATCCTATTTTTCACCCCAACAAAAGCTAATTTTGATATAAAAAGAGGAACTTGGTTACAATTACGAGTTTTTAATTTCTGAATTTATATCAAATATTTATTTCATTGGTTCTTTCAATCTTAACTTTTTACAATTAACTTTTTCACTTACATTCATAAAGTTTTAAACATTTAATTAAAATTATAATAAGATCTTATTTTTTTCCTTTGTGGCATAAGTATTTAGAACTCTGTTATATTTAAATAGGTAAATACGTTCAGATTGTTTGTGTTTTTAATTTTGCACAAAGCTACTCGAAGGATATCTGCTCTAGCCATCCCTAATTTAGCAGTGTAAGATTAGAGGGAAGGCAACTAGTCATCACCATCCACCGCTAAATCTTGGGCTACTCTTTTACCAACGAATTGTGCAATTGACTGTTACATTATAATGCTCCTACGGCTGAAAGGGCGAGCATGTTTGGTGTAAAGAGGATTTGAACCCGTGATTCTCGGATTACAAGTCGCACGATGTAACACGCTTGGCCATGCCGGGCCTGAAATACATACAGACAAGTGTGTTTATAACAAGATGGTGAAGCAAAACATGTGACTTATTTCAACAATTTTTTTCCATAATCTGTTATAAAAGCTTCTTTGAAATGCTCTACCTTAAACGGAGCAATTGTTTTGAAATGAGCTGCGATGAATAAATCTGTTTATGATATTTCTTGAGGCCACTTATATAATATTTAAGAATTAAACAGAAAACTTTCATACATAACCTGCAGTCAAATAAAACATCAAGCCAGTAAAGCCATAAGGTGAATTTCACTACACACACAAACCCCACCATTACAGCGATAAGTCTTTGGATTTACAATGCTAAAATCTGGGGTACGATTACTCTCGGAGAGCTAAGCAGATAACTAAATGTGGCTTTGCTTTAAGAAAACACACACTGCACATACGTGTTTCTTAAGGAATATTCTGTTACAATGAAATCTTGATAGTTTAAAGAAAATCTTTATACCTTCAAACATTATTTTAATTTAACTTCAAACTTTAAATTAAAAAGATAATGTATTTTGTATTTTGCACATAAATCTATAGAACTCTGTAACGTTTAAGTTTTATGCAAAAAATACGTTAAGCACATATCATTTTTAACATTTTTCTAATAACGTACAATTTTCTTTATCAAGATATCCTCTATCAAGATATTTGATGGTATAGCTTGATAGATTTAGCTGAATGGTATTATTTTACAATGATATGCAATGCTTTAACGAATTATATGCATTTTGTTTACTGTGGTCGTTAGCTTTAAAATGTATTAAGTTGGTTGTAGTTTCCTATTAAGCACAAAGTTGCATAAAATGCTATTAGTGATCTGTCTACCGCATGTATCGAAATCTCGTTTCTAGCAATACAAGCGCGCCAAAATATCACTGGAAAGGCGCATCAAAATGGCTGTTCTTAATCACAGAGACCAGGTATTGCCAGGTAATTAGGGCGTTCTTCTCGTAATCTGAGAGTCACGAGTTCAAATATTCGTCACACCAAATATTATTGCCCTTTCAGTCCGGGGGTGCATTGTAATGTTGTGGTAAATCCCACTATTCGTTGGAAAAAAGTAGTCCAAGAGTTAGCGGCGGGTGATGATGACTAGCTGCTTTCCCTCTAGTCTTACATTGCTAAATTAGGGACGGCTAGCGCGTAATTTAAAAAACAAACAAACCTAATAATAGATAAACGAGAATACTTAACGTCAATACCTTTAATTTAGTTTAAGATTATCTTAACATAATAATACGGTTAAGTAAAAAACTAAATTGATATGAAGTAATAATACGTTATTTACAATCAAAATATACCTACAGAACCCTGTAAATCATAAGCTAGGTTTAAATCTCATGTGGTTTTGTTATTCAATTTTCCAGTTCTGTATTTATCATAGTTCAGAAAGGAAACTTTAAATTATTGCAAGTTCTTGATAGATAGCTCAATTTGGCACGTTTTTACTGTTTGTTACTGAAATACCAGTTTTTGTAAGTTAATAAACGGTGAAACGTGGAGTGCGGTCAGTATGTAATTATCTTAATTTCTGAGAATTCTCTGTACATCATCAGTTCAATGCGTTGTTATCGAATTTATCTTATATTAAAAGTTATGTTTGAAAGCCTGGGTTTAAAAATATCATGAGTAGGGGTATACTGTATTTTTCTTTTGCTAATTCAATTGTCTCTTAATATTTCAGACATTCTCAAGTTAAATGATATCCAAGAATTGCTTCAGTAATTGAAAATATGTACAGCTACTTTGAAAACTAATTTTCTAAACTGTACAATCAACTGAAAAACATTGACAAATGAGAAAAGTAACTGATAAGTTTTTTGCATACGTTGTGTTCTGAAAAGTTTAAAGAATAGATATTGTATTACCACTTTAATACTCTACTATGTATATGAAAGAAGCCGTTAAAATATTTTTGCTCATAAAATGATAACAGTACATGAAAGCATTGTTTTCAGTTTATATTTCTAAAATATATCCAAATCTTGATTTTCAAATAAACCTCAATACTGTTTTTTTATAAATTTCTATTTTATCTAATGTGTCTGAATTAATACATTGATCACCGTGTTTCAATAGTTGGAACTAAGGCAGTATTTTCACGACATAATTAATTGAGGGAAGCATCGTTATGATAATACTTTTTCAACAGTTTTAATTGTTGTGATTATAATATTAATTTAACAATGAATAATAGGATAGCTAGACGAAATCAACTGCATATATGTTAATCTAAAATAAAATATACATAAAAGAGTAAAAATATTTCAATGAAGTTTGACGAAATAACGAATCCAAAACGAAATTCTAATACTTACTGAAAGTTAATAAATACCGAATTTCAAATGAAAGTAAATCTCATATGTGACAGTCTCCTAAATTCGACGTTATCTAAGTAGATACTTGAGCTGGTTTCTAGACCAAAGCTCTCTCATGTACTCTTTTTCGTTTTCTTCAGCAGTTATCAAGGAATGCTTCTCGGTTTGTAAGATACAATTAAGAGACGTGAAAAATCTCACTGGAATACTTCGTCATATTTTAGAGATGTGTGGATACATCACAGATGACACTTCATTACAGCGGACTTAATTATTGAATGAAATGACTTAGCTTAGGAATTAAAGAAGATCCTACGAAAAGCTTGTTAAGCTATTTTCATTCACATGGATAAATTTGGTTTGTAATGAAATCCGTGATGGTAATTATGATTTCGCTGAAGCACAATATCCATCTCTGAAGCATTCGTTAGTATATACATGTCATGTCTATAGACACTCAGATCTTACAATTGTCCGGTAAGGTTCATTTGTTTCATTACTGTAGATTCACAAAACGTTTTTGGACACGAAAATCTATAGTATTTCAGGATAAATACATTTCATCATTATAGAGTAATTCTATTTGATACTTAATTCAGTAATTTTATTTCAGTTTTCTCCAGCTATTGTCAGTTTCTATAAGTGTACTCAGTTTATTGGTCTGTCACAACTATTGTCAGAATTTTTTTTAAGTGTTTTTAAAGTTGAGTCATAACTGTGAATTTGTAACAAAAAATTAAAGAAAAATGTTTTGTGTGATTTGTTTATCAGATTAGCATATCTTAGATATCCTTATTTGTTACTAATAACAAAATTAAACCCCCAGATTTAACCCCGAAACATTCACTGAGTAGATTTTATGTATTGAGAAGAGCACTGAAAATAAATAGAATTTTACTAGCTTTAAATAACTAAGAACAAGTCCGTGCTTGTTTCTTTCTTACTTGCTAAGTATGAAACAAAACAAAAAGCTGCTATCCAATTAGGTTTGAATTATCGATATTATCAAATCAAGAGGTTGCTTCTACATGAAGTTTTATCACACTATTTTGTGAATTTTTTATTAGACTTCTGTACAAGTTGTAGCCTAATGTGCTAAGGATACAGAACACACTAATATTGTACAAATCATATTTTCGTAAAACAGTACCAAAGCCCGCTCACTACAGGCTGTAGAATAAATTTAAAGCGATTAGATGAAAATTAATCGTTACGAAAGGTGTGCGTTCGTATATACATGCTGAACTTCTGTAAAATTATTTTGACAATTTTCCTTGAAGCACCATTGTAAATGTTTTCTTATAAATGTACTTTACCAACTAATGAGTGTTGTACATTTTTGCCTCATACCTTTAATCACAAAAGAGCTATTATTCTATAATTCAGCTAAAGACAATTAAAGACCTAAACCTTTCCCTCAATAAAATATAACTATAGGGCTATTCCCTAATATTTATTGGTAAAAAACTCTAGAGATAAGACTATTTCTTCATATCTTGCCGTGCTTACGGTCACTATTACTGTTTGTTTAAAGTTTTAAGCTTATTTGTCTGCATTTAAGCGCAGAGCAACACGATGGGCGATCTGTGCTTTGCCCACAACGGCGGCATGCTTTAAGTGTTGTTCAGAGAGTAAAGCTTGTCTAAGCTGAGACAAACTCGTGAGATTAAAATATATATGTTAAATAAGCTTCTTGTAAAACGTTAACAAAGTTGAAACACAGATCTCAGAAGAATCATTATTTTATTGCAATGGAGAACTTACAATAAAATATTATATAATTGATCTCATTATTTTAGCATTTTGATGAATCCAATTTTATTTCTACCGCAAAAACAAAAACTTTATTTGGAAAATAAAAGTTAAAACAAAAGTTTTTTAAGCATACATTTGAATTTTAATGCGTTTTTATTACGATTTCAGTGACACTTTCAAACTTTTGTTTAGTTGTTCTAAAGTATAGATCTATAGAAATTACACTTTTTAACAACATTTTTACTTTTTCTTGTTTCTGGACAGAAAGTATAAATTCCAAATTGCTTATTTCTAAAGTAAATGGAAAAAAAAAACTATTTTTTCTCTTTAGACTTCACTTTTGTGGTCTAGGTAATGAAATTTTCAAATTTACCCATTTTTCATAACATCTCAGGTAGATTCAGTGCTGAGTAGCTGATAGAAAATACTCTAGAACTCACAAGAATTTTCAAAAACGTTGTAGAATGTTGTAGAGCTTACAAGAATTTTCAAGAACCTTTTAAAATTTTCATCAAGAAGCTGCAAGCATTCTCCACATGCATTCTGCTGTGTATGTGGTCAATTTATCAAGACAAGAATGAAAACGTACTCTGTGGAAACATCTGCTAAACTGTGTGAAGCCTACAAAGCATATTTTGGCATGTCTGTCGGGGATCAAGACAAACACTGTGTACCTCATTTTATCTGTGAGCACTGCAAAAATCTCTAGAAGATAAGACGGACAATTTTTGCTTGCTTGAATAGTAAGGTTTTATATTATACAAATTTTATACCTTTTAAAATTTAAATATATTTATGTTTTTTGATTTTCAGTGGTATAGAAAAATTATCACATAGAAAATATTTTACCTCTTACACATTGGTTGTAGATGAAATAAATTGGTTTTTCATGATAATTATTTTGCTCGTTTGCAGGATAGTACAGAGGGGAAAAAGAGAGCTATGAAGTTTGCCGTTAACCCACTGACCACTAAAGCAATTGCTATTTCTGCATGATGGACCCTTCCAAACGTCTGGCTGGCAAGAATGCATCTGCTTTCACGTATCCGGACCTTCCATAATCCAACGCTCCAGTACCACACTGCTCTGAGATTCCTGTACCCACTCCGCCAGAAAGAAATCAGCCATTCTCTGAAGTGAGCAGCAAATCAGAAGAGGAAATAAACCTTGAAGATCCAGATTACAATTTCAGAGGCGTAGCTGGTGAGAGAAACCCATACTACCCCAACCAAAGAGACCTCAATGACTTGATTAGATATCATGGTCTAACAAATTCGAATGCGGAGCTTTTGACATCTAGGCTGTAGGAGTGGGATTTGTTAGATGAAAGTGTGCAAGTCACAAGCCAGAGGAAGTGTCACCGATATTTTTCAGGTTTCGTCACTCGTCACGGTGGGCTCTAGATTCTACTTCTGCCACAATGTGGCCCGTCTTTGCGAGGCAACTGGAATTGCCTGTAACTCGAACGATTAGCGCCTCTTCATTGATTGCTTATCCCGAAGCTTCAAAGCTGTTCTGCTCCATAACAGAAATAAGTATACGTCTCTTTCCATGGCTCTTTTGGCGCACTTCAAAGAGGAATACAACAGCGTCAACTTGCTAGAAGCCTTGAATTATGATAAGTATGGCTGGGAAGTTATCGGAGACCTTTAAATGGTGGCATTCATTATGAGTCTCCCAGAAAGCTCTACCAAGTTTTCTCTTATTTTTGACTTTAGGACAGCAGGGACACTGCAGCGCAAAACAGCAGGAAGCACTGGCCAACAACAGACCTAGTTCTCTGTGAGGAGGCACAATATCAAGTGTGACCCATTAATGGACCTCCAGAAGGTGTTGTTCCCACCGCTACATATAAAATGGGTCTTCTGAAACAATTTCTAACAGCTCTTAATAAGGAGTCTGTAACCTTCAAGTGTCTTTGAAACTTCTTCCTTAAGCTATCTGAAACAAAGGTCAAAGCACCACAAATAAAGAAAATTCTGGACTGCACATAAATCTCCAAGAAGCTCAGTAAGAAGGAAAAAAAGCTTGGTGCAGCTTTGTCTTAATGGTTCGGGTCTTCTTGGGCAATCACAACATCGAAAATTATGTAAAACTGGTTGCGGCTCTGGTGAAGAACAGCAGCAAAATGGGATGTAGGATGTCCCTGAAAGTCCATATCCTTGACGCCCATCTTGTTAAATTTAAGGAAAACATGGGAACATACTCGGAGAAACAAGGCGATCTCTTCCACCAAGATATATTGGACTTTGAACGCCGCTACCAAAACGCGTACAATGAAAACATGATTATAGCCTATATTTGGGGCTGATACATGAAAATGATTTACATTGCAGTCGCAAATATCGAAAAACTACTTAAACATTTTTGTTGATTTCTGTATGAACTTAGTATAAATACACGTAAATCTTGATTCATATGTTGTGTTATTTAGACCTTATTTCAATGAAAATATGCAAATTTGCCAGTTTTTACACAGAAAGTAGGTTAATTTCTAAATTTCATTATCCAGGTGACAAAAGCAAAGGAAATAATGACCATTTTTTATACTTTTACAACATAAGCAATTGAAAGATAACACATACTAACGCACAAAATTTGTTACACAATATTATAGTGATTCATTACTCAGTATTTGAAGTTCTTTGTATATTGGAGGAATAACACTGGTTCGTGTGACGTACGTTCAAATTTCTGTTTTCTTTCTGATTATTGATGTAGAAAGAAATGTTTATGATTTATAACACTCTCAAAAAATTGAAACTACAAAAAAGATATTCGTCTTATTACGGATTTATTATGATGTGTTTAATTTGTTGAAAATTTAATTTAACTAAGAGGTAACTTTAGCTACTTTAATGGTAAAACGCAGTGTCATAGACGAAAAAGGTCAGTTATTTGTATTCAAATTATTATAATATAAAATGCAAAGAGAAAAATTAAAATAATTAAAAACGGATAAAACGTTGATAATGCAGGAATGTAGTGGTGTGTTCGTTTTTAACCCTCGTTTTTCGTTAGTTTCATTTATCTAATTTTTGAGAATTGACATTTAGTTGTACAAATCAGCTGTGCCATTGTGCATTTTTGTTAAAAACAGGAGGATTAAGTTTCGTGTTAAAAATTATAAGGTTTTTTAGTAAGGCTAAATCCTTTTTATTTCGTAGCCTGGTGGTCAAATACATATGTTTGTTTGTTTTGGAATTTCGCACAAAGTACTCGAAGGCTATCTGTGCTAGCCGTCCCTAATTTAGCAATGTAAGACTAGAGGGAAGGCAGCTAGTCATCACCACCCACCGCCAACTCTTGGGCTACTCTTTTACCAACGAATATTGAGATTGACCGTCACATTATACGCCCCTATGGCTGGGAGGGCGAGCATGTTTAACGCGACCTCTCGGATTACGAGTCGCACGCCTTACGCGCTTGGCCATGCTGGGCCAAAATACATAAGAAAACATAGAAACAAATCGATATATTTTTATGACACTGAAATTTATGATCTTAGTTAGTTACAAGTCGTGATTTTAATATACTTTATCTGAATGAAAGCGAGCACAATATTGTCCATTAATTATTAGAGATTCTTATTGTGTATCAGTGTTTTATAAATTCAATTTTATTCCATTTTTGTTTTTATATTTTGAAAATGACATTTTCAAAACTTCAAAAACATCATTACCAAGGCTAAATTTACATACGATGTAACTTGAAACGTAATAGATGTATTAGAAACGTAGAACATGAAACGCCATCACGTACATGTTTCGTATTTGCACTTTATTGATTACTCTTGTTCTCAATCGATGAGTATGACCTTCAAAGTTGGTTCACGTATACCGTGTTTTCCGGTTAATAAGCCGAATAAGCCGAGGCCAATTTTCAGCTCTGAAAATGAGGGTTTTTGCTTATTACCGCCCAATAAGCCGAGGTCATTTATAAGAAGTGACAAGTTTCTTCAAAATGATTTCTTAGTCTCGTTTCAGCGTCAGCATGCATGTTGTGTGTGATCATTGGCGGTCTGTAGTAAAGCAGAACGTGTCGTATTGAGACAGAGATGGAATCAATATGTCATTCGTTATTGGCTCCACTCACTGTAATTAGGTTACCAATGAAATTCCAGAATTTTTACTCAGTAATTAAAATCACTAACCCAGGGTATAAATACCAGGGGTATGTAGTGGGAGTTTATCATTGTACCGTCAAAAGCCAAAAACACAACTACCCTCTACAAGTGATTTGGAATATGGACGAGACTCCGATTTTTTTTGATATGGTTGGAAACAAAACCGTTAACAAAGCTCGCAAGAAAATCGTTTGGGTTAAGACAACGGGCCACGAGAAACAACGTTTCACTGTAGTCTTGACGTGCTTTGCTGATGGGACAAAATTACCGCCTATGGTAATTTTCAAAAGAAAAACATTTCCTAAGAAGAAGAAATTTCCGAAAGGAGTGATCGTCCATATACAAGAAAACGGATGGATGGATGACGAAGGATGCATCAAGTGGATTAACGAAGTGTGGACGCGTCGTCCTGACGGACTGATGAAATCTGGATCTCTGCTCGTTTGGGATATGTTTAAGTCCTACCTATGTGAAAACGTTAAAGCCGCGATCAAAAGATGAGATACCGATATTGCAGTTATTCCCGGTGGGGTGACAGCCCTCAGATGTGTGTTTAAATAAACCATTTAAAGACAGGCTTCGTCAATGCTGGAATGAGTGGATGGTTTTCGGCAATCAAAGTTTTACTGCTGCCGGAAATATATGCTCTGTATCACTCGCTACCGTCTGTGAGTGGGTCGTGAAATCGTGGGGCGATATTAATGTTGAAACTGTAGAGAAGTCATTTAAAAAATGCAGCATCTCAAATGCAATGGATGGAACGGAAGATGATATGTTGTGGTTGGACGACGACGAGGAAGACAACGTTCCACTCACTCAGCTAATAACACCAGAGAATGACCCGTACGACGACCAGGTCTTTGCCGAGGATTGGAATCTATTATTTGGTGCTTCTGACGATGAAGATGATGAATTTGATGGATTTTAATAAATTTCTGAGATTAAAGTGTGTATTTTTTTTATGAATTTTGTTATTTCTATGAATACATGTCATTCGTAATGTATAGACCTTTTTTCTATTCATAAATAAAGTTTATTCAACTGAAATAACTCTGCCGTAACTGTGAGATCAAAGGTATGATTTTGGGGCCGATTTTGGTCTTCGGTATTCTTTGGTCCAAAGCTGGTGATCGGCCAAAAAGCCGACCCCCAAAAATCAGGTCCAAAATTTAGGGCCAGAAATTCAGCTTATTAGGCGGAAAATACGGTATTTCATGTATTTAAATAATACATTTTAACAGTGTGGGAGAAAAGAATTATTTCGCTCAAAATTGATCGACCGTATATCATATAAGTGTGATTTATACACAGCTGGATCATAATAGTAAAAACGTATCATGTTTACTTGGAAATCATGAATGTATTTGATGATCCATATTGATTTGAATGTTGGAAAAGAAAAAAAGTTAGTGTATGATACAAATAACACAACCCTGCAATTGTATTTTTGTCTGATATTTTTAAATGTTCGACAGTAATTCCTGTACACTGAATCCAAAAACGATATCTGTTTTATTCCGTCACATACAGATTTTTACAAAACGTCATCTATCATATTACACAAGTGAATAGTTTTCATTGAAGTTAAATCACATGTTTGTAATGTTGACATCCATTGGCTATAAATTTCTCTAGACAAATCGCGACGTGAGAGTCTTATCGAAGATTTCAGAATTGAAACTTGATAAACATAATGACAAAAAATGTAAATTGTGGTAAATGAAATAATAATTTTATATGATGTACTCTAAATACTACATTTATTATGGTTAGAAAACTCCAATTTTAAGTGTTATAAGAGTCTCTCATCCGCTGGGGAATAACTTGTCGTATTGGTTATACCAAAAACTTCACAAGTTTATTGTTATTATTTTGAACTTATGAAATTTATATACGAAGTGTGTAAGTAAAAATTAAAGCACATTGTATACAAATAATTCTCATATACAAATTAGGCCTAACTATAAAAAATTGAATATCTTTGTGGTGTTCAGAAGTAAATTTTGTTTTCAAATACCCCGTACACCTAAAATATCAAATACCAAGGGTGTGTCCAACAAAAATCAAAACAAATTAAACTCGAAGTTGATAAAATCGCCCATCACTAACAACAGTTACAAGAATAAATGCTTCTATTATATGTATGTATGGCTATCATACTGAGAAAAACAGGATTTTATTCAAATATAATCTTGAAGTCTAACGATAGCTGTTTTCTATAAGTTTACTTGTTTTTGAATTTCACGCAAAGCTACACGAGGGCTATCTACAATAGATGTCCCTCATTTAGAAGTGTAAGACAAGAGGGAAGGCAGTTAGTCATCACTACCCATTGCTAGTTCTTACGCTACTCTTTTACAAACAAATAGTGGGATTTACCGTCCATTATAATGCCACTACTGCTGAAAGAGCGAGCATGTTGATGTGAGGGAGATTCGAACTTGCAACCTTTAAATTACGGGCCGAGCGCCTTAACCACTTATCCATGCTGGATCCCGTTTTCCATAAGCATGTTAATGTACCTTTAAAGAGTCTAAAAATTAAAACGCATCAAGATAATAATGATCAGTGTAGGATATCACACACTCATTGTGCTCAATTACTCAGTTAAACAATTTAACTGGTCAATCCAGTGTTCGTTGGTAAAAGAGTAGCAAAGGAATTAGTGGTGGGTGGTGATGACTAGCTGCCTTTCTTCTGGTCTTACATTGCTAAATTTGAGTCGGCTAGCACAGATAGCTCTCGTGTAACTTTGCGCAAAATAACAAAAAAAAGTAACATCAAACAATATTTATTAATAATGAAGCTAACCTATTGGTGTTTGTCACACTGGCGCAACACACTAAACATAGCTATTAACTGTCTGCAATCATTTCATAATATTATTAGGATGTTTGCCTTATCAGAGGTCATGTGGAGCGATTGTTGTAAGTTTTGATTCAATATATTTGATTTGTTATTGTTTGGGTACACCTTTTCAATTTATAGTTTTGGTGTGTGTGTGTCTTGATAAAACTGAAGTAGAAACCCTTATAACCCGAGCGCTTTCAAAAGCGAGACTTTTCTTCTTCAGGGGAAATCTGGGAATCAACAACAACTATTCTGTATCTCTTCAATTAAAAATTATTTCTATGTGAATGGGTTCCTGAATCACCTACTGTATAGCAAATCAAAGAAGTTTGAAGGTTTTAAAATAAATTTGTGTAGTTCACTTTTCGTAATACAAATTTACTTTTGTAAGTGCCATTGACAAGATCTGAAAAAAACTCTTTGTATAAACAACCAGTGCAGAAGTATTGAAAATACCATTTCAATACGCTAGCGTTATGAAGCCTCTAGAAAGAATAAATACAGTCTTAACATATTGCTCATTTTACATCTGATGCTTCAGTTATACGAATTCCTAGAAGTACAAATATTCATCAGTAATCTTGGAAAAGGGCAAATCGAATAAAATAAAGCAGCTTTAAATGGTGAATTATTTACAATATATACATTATTTGTTTAGTTGTATTTTATTCACCACAGTTACTACATCTAAAAAAATATTAATCATCTAGAATCATGTTTTTCCTTCGATTTGTTTAAAGTAATTGTCAAATTGGTGGGCCCGGCATAGTCAAGCGTGTTAAGGCATGCGACTCGAATTCTGAGGGTCGCGGGTTCACATCCCCGTCGCGTCAAACATACTCGCCCTTTCGGCCATGGGGGCGTTATAAAGTTACGGTCAATACCATTATTCGTTGGTAAAAGAGTAACCCAAGAGTTGACGGTTGGTGGTGATGACTAGCTGGTCTTACACTACTAAATTAGGGACGGCTAGCACAGACAGCCCTCGAGTAGCTTTGTGTGAAATTAAAAAAAAAACAAACTTGTCAAACTGGTATCTTCAGATATCGTTATAATTCAAATTCAATGACAGAAAACATATCGTGTGCCTTCCTTCTGTCTTTACATGCTTACCTGTTAAATAATTAAGAATAATAAATTAATAGCTCGCATTGAACTTATTCAAACCTATGTAATTCCTATTTCATTGTGTTTAGAAAAAGCAAACAAAAACAACTAGAAATTAGTGTAGTTTTATGTTAAAAACATGTGAAAAGTGAACTATTTTATATCTTAACGTTGTGGCCAGGTGGGTTAAAGCGTTCGACTCGTACTCTGAGGGTCGCGGGTTCAAATCCCCGTCGCTACAAACATGGTCATCGTTTCACCCGTGTGGGCGTTATAATGTGACGGTTAATCCTACTATTTCTTGGTAAAAGAGTAGCCCAAAATCTGGCAGAGGGTGGTGATGACTAGCTGCTTTCTCTCTATTGTTACACTACAAAATTAGGGATGGCTAGCGCAGTAGCTTTGTCCAAAATTGAAACAAAACCAATACTTACTTTTTTTAAATAATGTTGTGCTGTTAAAATGATCAAATCAGTGATGTAGAGAAAACCCACTTGTAGAGAAATATATATGCAAAAATAGCTGGTTTGGATGAGAAAATATTTTAAATAGAAGAGCTCTTCATATAAATTGATCAAATGTTTCTTGTTTTGTGTTTTCATTTTCGGGAAAAACTACACGAGGGCTATCTGCGCTAACCATTCTCTATTTAGCAGTTAAGACTAGATTTAAGGCAACAAGTCATCACCACTCACCACCAACTCTTTGGCTACTTTTATACCAACAAATAGTGAGACTGATCGTCAAGTTATAATGCTCTCACAGCGAGCATGTTTTATTTGACGGGGAATCGAACCTGTAACCCTTAGATTACGAGCCCTCACCAGCTGGCCATATTGCTGAACCGAAACTGACAGAAGTGGTTGTAGTTTGATTTGTATTTGATTTTGTTAGCTGGAAATAAAAACTTTAATTAATTATTCTTTTTAAGTTTTTACAGTCTGTGCTTGTGTCAATTTAACAAAATTTTACAGCTGCATGAAACTGGATAAATACTTTAGAATTTCTGACAATTTTAAAGAAGAGCCATATGTTTGCTTTTCTTTTATAATAACGTCGAAGATGCACAAGCATCTTTCAAAGTCAAGAGAAATATAACGAAGCTATGAGAAATTACAGTGTTGTATTTACCATAAGTAATGGACAATGGAAAAGGTGAAAATATGATTTTCTTTTTAATTTTTTTTGAAATAGTCGAAATATATTAGTTAAGGTGCGGTTGAATACAACAGTTTATATGTGTTATCTTACACATATAATAAAGCAAATAATTATTTTACTTAAGTAATAGTTCATATATTAGGAATTTGAACAGATTAAATGACATACTTTGTTAATGCACATGCTGTACTTTTATTGAGTACAGTATGTGCTTTTTTTTTATAGTAAAGCCACATCGTCTACTGAATCCACCGAGGGGAACTAAAACCCTAATTTTAGCGTTATAAATCCGTAGACTTCCTGCAGTACCAGAGGGAGACTTATGTGATATAAAGAAAGCCCGTAGTACAGTTTATTGATACAATAACTGCATGTAGCTATTTTAAACATGGATGTGAATCATGTCAGACATAAACAATTTAATGGTAAAACAGATAAGTTGCAAAGAGCTAATAGTGCATTTATGAGTTCATAATAATACAAGGAAATATTTCTCGTCGTTACACTAGGTGCAATTTCAATAATTATTGTAAAAATAAATAATGAGTCATTTTATTGTTTATAAGAAAACAGAGATACCAAAAAAGTGTAAGTTGAAAATTGTATGAAATAAGTATACTTTCTATTTACTTACTGCATAAACGTTAGCACCAGTTGCGTGATTTTGTTAAATGCTAAACCACATGAGACTTAACAATCGCTAAACAGTATACTGAAAGTTAGATTCATAGTTCAAAGAAGATATTACTCGATAAAAACAGTGATTTTGTTCTTAAATAAAAAAGAGGTATGAAAAAGTTGTTAAGGTTGGACATTATTCCTAGCTAAAATAATACTTCTAAAATTCATACGATGGCATAAAGTTCAATATAACAAGGTAATATATTTTAAGGTTGTTCACAGTAGTCATTTACAGTATCAATGATACACGTGATAACGGTTGTTGTAGCCAGAATTCAGGTTTCTTAATTTACAAAATATTTTAAAACCCGTAATGAACAGATTCAAAAATCATATTATCAAAAAGTAAACTGACACGACAAAACAACAGCAGAATCCTGTCGCATGAGGCAAAGAGAATAGTACGATGTCTTTTGGTAGAGCATTTAGCCCTCTATATCATCATTTATGACGTGGTGCCTTTTTGAGTAAATTATATGTTACTACTTTTCACTTTATCCAGTACACAGGAGGACAGGCTTCGATATCATTGATCTACGTAAAAATTACAAATGCTATTTTTCAATAACTAATTTAATATAAGCACGTTGAGTTTACTCTGGTTACAAAGAAGTTGTTTTAGAGCATTTTACTTTGCTGAGTTTATACAATGAGAAACAATAAACTGGCAAATATGTTCTAAATATGAAAACACTCTGGATTCACCGTTTCTCTATATAGCAAGATTTCTTTATGATGAGAGACAAAAAGCTGACCTACCCTGCACCAGTGACCGCAACTTACGTTATTAACCAACGATGATACTCATGTTTCTTGCGCCGATGTCCTAGATAATGCATAAACTGCAAAAGACGTTTCAGGTCCTTGCCTAGAGTATTTGAAAATCGTAACTTAAATGATTGAAGTGCATTGGTTAAGTGCAAGAGTTATTTAAAATTGCAGTTATCGTAAGTCAATTGGAAAAAGGGGGATAATATTTTATCCCATTTTACCAACTAAAGTTTATTTTTTGTTTTAACTGTACATGCCACTTGTAATACAATAGGGTTAATTTTAAAATGTGCTTTTTTTACGTGGCATTTATTTCACCTTCTGTGAACACAGAAGATTCCCCAATGTGACTTTGCTAAAAGAAACACACGAACGTACATTCATCTCAATTATGTGGTAAAAAAGTGTTCAAATTTTAGGTAGCATACTTTCTATATCCCTCCCCTCCTGTGTCACTTACTAGCTTAATAGAGTAATAAACAGTTTAGATAGAATTGGAGAAAAAGAATTCTCTTCGTACTGCACTGTTAAGTCAAAACAAAACTTACTGCTGTATTCAACAATTCTATATTTCTGTACAAGTGATAATTTCCATTATTGATTTTATAGAATTATTTTCACATCACACCATTACGAACAAACTTCTATAGTAAAATTCTAATTGAGTATTATGACTAACATCCCACAGAAGCATGACCAAACAAGAACAAGATTTAGAAAATGTTCACTGTTGCGTGTATAACCTTATTCCGATATGAGAATTAACGAAATTTTACAATTTTTCACATCCTATGTCGATGATGTTTGCGAAATAAAGACTACATCGAATTAAAATGCAGGACTATGGAAACAAATGTGTCCGAATAAATACGTATCATTATATAATTATAAAATAACAAAATGTATCATTTTTGGATTTTGCGTAGATTCAAAACAAACAAATAATTTAGCTTTTTAACACAATCTTATGATGAAGGACAACATATAGTATTTTGATAAGCCCTAAAAATAATGTCTTTGTTAAATTAATGTGTTACTTTATCCTTGTTATATTACTAAAAACTCAAAATCGTGATGACCATTTATCCTTCCTTATCGCAGGAAATGATAGTAGAAAATTTTGTGATTGCTCCAAAATTCAAATTTATAATTATCCGAAGTAGGACCATTTTTTTAAGTTTATATCATTCTACCGATATATATATTAATTTAATCTTTCAGTAACGTTAGAGTGAGAATATGTAATTGTAAAGATATGTTTAATTTCCCATAGCTTTATAAGTTTCAAATCGTGGGCAATTATCAGATACAATTATCTTAGGAATACCTTATCTGTACAACTAATCATTTTTAAACAGTCACCATCACAGTTATTTGTTCAAGAGGATCTAAATCAACACCTTTACTGAAATAATTTGTCACAACCAATAAAACTATTTCCTGTCCTAGTCTTAGGATAAAGTCCCATCGTATCTACTCTTATTATCTCATGAGTTTCCATTAATTTAGTATTTCGCAAAAATCCAGCTGGCCACTTCTAACTACATTTAGGGATTTATACAAACATGGCATGACAACTTTTAATGTATTTTGTTTTGTACCAGACCAATAACCAAGCTTGGATACTTCCCTGTTGTTTTGCAGACACCTAAGTGTGCAGACGTAAGAGGACTGTGCAAGTAGAATTAATTTGCCAGTCTCACTGTTTTGGGAAGAAATGGTCCAAAATTCGCCATTTCTAGCATCTGTTTTGAGTAATAAAATCATTTCTATTCATGACACTTGAAACATCACAAACTAAATATCCACGTTTTCGTGGAAGTTGCAAAACGAGGGATTTACACGAGGTCTGTTTAATTAAGATGTCAACTGTAGCAATGTTTGGAACAAGATTATGATACTAGACACATACTCCCAAAAATGTGCTTAAAATATTCACAGTTTCTTTGAAGGTGAAAAGTCTGTAATAGCTTTAATTTTCATCATTTTCATGTATTCCCTTCAAAATAAAGTTTAAATCCCAACTATGACACTTTTCATTGGCAATGTGTGGTTTTAGAAACTTTTACAGTGTCATAACCTGCACGCACTTCGTAGAAAACTCAAGTTTTCAAGTGGGGTGTAAGCACAGTAATATTATCAATGTAAACATTGGAACATTCTCTTTCTCATTATAAAACCTTAGCCATAAGTTTGTGAAAACTGACAGTCCACTTTCAAGACTAAAAAAAGTATTATTTTAAATTAATAAAGTCGTTTATCCATTACGAAAGCAGTTTTATGTAGATACTCCATCTGAACAGGTGTTTGTCAATAACCACTGGACATGTAGTGTATTTATACAGGCTGTCTTTAACTATAACCTTCAAAAACAATCTTGTGATTATCTTTCTGTTTTCGGAAAATCATGATATTTATTAACAGCGCAGGTCACGAGAGTATGACGTCTTGTCATTATCAATTTATTTACTATTCTGCTACGTTAATAGTACCTGTACGCCACAGCTAGCGAAACTGGTTTCAGTTTCATTATACACACACGTATTAACTCAAAATACAAATAATTATACGTGCAATGCAAAGCTCATAGACAAACTAAACGACAGAAGGAAACCATTGAATGATAAACACAACCATAATAATAAAAACAAAACATAATTTGCTATCTCACAAATTAGCTCAAGAATTGTCGGCTTGTATTGTTGATTGTCAGTTCAAGGTTACAGACGGCTGGAGCAGATAACACACGTGTAGCTTTGAACGAATATCTGAAACAAACAGCTTTGTGTCTGTTTGTTAACTTATTCAAACATTTTGAAAAGTATTGCTAGAAGTATTTATTCAGAACAATATAACTGGAATGTATTGGATGCTAGCTTTCCTTTATTTACCCATGGAGTGTATCACTCTTGGAAAACTGAAGCGTTTAACCCCTTTTCTGTAGCGGTCTTCAGACAACAGTCCTTCTTAGAGAACTCTGTAACACACACGCATGTTTGCCTGTGTGTAATTTCTCTTCTTGAGTGACTTAAACAGCAACTTATACGAAATCCAAAGGATAGAAACGGTATTTTTAGTACTTTATATTTTTATTTTTAAGTAGAGTTTATAGAACTATTGTTTGGTTGAGCTATCCTACACATTTTCACATTTCGAAGGAAACTCAAAAGAATAGCTCAACACGACTTGAAATAAATTTTTAAATTAAAACTTTTTTTTTAATTAGTTGATTCCTTGGAAGTAAAGGTTTTTATTCTTAAACATGAAAACATAAGATTTCTAAAACTTAAGTTTTCCATATGTTTGTGGTCCAAAATGTTCTGGTTGAAATTAGCTGGTTTATCAAAAGTCGAAAAATGGAATTAGCAGAAAATAAATAAGGTTATAATTTTAAACAAACCAATTCGCACAAAAAAGACCTTTTCTGAATTTTCAGAATAAATTGAATTTCAACAATAAATACTTTCCTAATAAAACGTTGTTGATATTTTAAGTTTTGTTCAACATTAATTTGTTTTTCTGTAGTTAAACACAAAGCTACTCAACGGGTATCAAAACCCACATTTTAGCTTGATAAGCTTTCGGACTGTGTCACTGGGGGCTCCAACAATGCTTGTAAATTATTTTAACGATTCTTAATTAATCAGTTTATAAATCATTTCATTTTAATTATGTAAAGTTTGGCTAGAACTTACTTTAAAACAGTTTTATTATTTCTTAATTTATTGATGGTTAATCATATATATTACGACATTAATACATTTCTTCCATTATTTGTAGTTTCAAGATTAATGACCATGGTTGTAAATATTTTCAAGACATTGCAGTTTCTGTTGTACCAGACTTTGCAGAGGATGGCAAAGTCAGTCTAAACGACAAACTTACAACTGGAGTTGTTACTTAGAAACTTATTCCAAGGCAACTTTTGCCCAGAACAAAAACATACAATTCTAACTGAAATATTTCGGGAGACTCGATAGTTTTGTTGTTTTGTTTTCATATTAGATGGCTGTGAGTTTTGTTCCTTCAATCATATTTCTAATAAAAGAGTAATTAGTTAATTAATAAAAATGTGCAACGGAAAGTTTTTAAATTTTTCAATTAAAAAATGTTTTTTTCATATTTCTAATTAATATTTTATAACAGCACTAGTAGATATGACCTGCTTTATTGCATATGCTTTTCAACTTAGAGGTTCCTCTTTCTTAGCCACAACCTTAATTTTAAACACACAAACTTTGCTCCAGGTGAGTTATTGGGTTGCTTTGGAATTTCTTACTGTCCTAAATGTCCTGATGTTAGAGTGTTTAAGCTTTAATGTTAAACTCTGATAGCAGCGTTTTTCTAAATGTTCTGTCATTTATCTCTACGCCGATAAAATCTTTTTCAACTAAACATTTATCTGTGGAAGGACATTTCTATACTTCGTCACTATAAAAATGCCCGTTGAAGCCTCATAATTCAAAATGGTTGGGAATTATCTTTCAGTTAAATGTACATGTATAGGTACCTATCGTGCAGTTTGTGTCATTACGGTTTACGTGTACTTCAACATGTCAGTACACGACACACAAGAATTGTTTTAACAAAGATATACTAACTTCATCTCTGTACTAGTTCTCTTATTATACATTTCTTGATAAACTAAATTATCGACCAATTCTTGGAATAACAATGGTTCTGATAATCAGCTTGATGCTCTTAAACAATGACAGTATGTTAAATAAGATTATTTACTATTTGTAATTAATAAAATAAGACCTAAATAACTGCTTCATATCTATTGTTTTCAAAACGTTTCTTAATCAAAATATATTAAACGTCGAAAGCCACATTTTGTTTCGTATTCCATTAACAATTAATTATTAACTAAATATTCAATCCATGTATGTACGTTCAAAATCATTATTCTATTTAAAAGTAAAAATAAGAGCAGCAAGTGGTTATTTTTTGTAGTAACCAGGGAAATCTGTAATTCTGATATACGGTAATACGGGATGAAATTACTGAGAAAGTAATTGATAGCAGTAATGTTAATTCTCTATATAGAAAGACATTTTGCAATCTGTGTTTGACAAACAAGTTTCTTTATAAATAAAAAAACTTTAAGACGAAAAATATATTCTCTAAGAAAATGAAGAAAGTGGATAAATTGAATTTTCTGTGAATAAATTCCTTATATACATATAGTGAAAATAATTACATTTTAATGAAGTTAAATAGTAAAATAAGTAAAACCATAGAGAAGGACTGCATTAATAACAGCAAATCCAAATCTCTAACTGATTATATGATTTGTTATTTTAACTCAAAAACAAGCCGAAACAAAATAAAACCTGCATCAACTCAAAAGATAGATCCCAGTGTAGAAGCTACAATATGTACGGCATGGCCAAGTGGTTAAGGACTCGTCTCCTAATATGAGGGTCCAGAGTTCGAATTCCCGTCACACCAAACGTGCTAGCCATTTTAACCATAGAGGTGTTATAATGTTACGATCAATGCCACCATTCGTTAGTAAAAGAGAAGCCCAAGAGTTGGCGATGGGCAGAGATGAGTAGCTCCCCTCCTCCTAGTCTTACACTGCAAAATTAGGAATGGCTAGCACAAATAGCCCTCGTGTAGCTTTTTACAAAATTGAAAACAAACAAGCTACAACATGGGAGTATAAAGTAAACCTAAAATTTGTAGGTGACTTCGGTTTTTAGCGGTAGGGAAACACCACCTATCAGTCTTAACATCCATTTGCCAGGGTCGCTCTCCGAATTCTATATATATTTCTGCTCTAGATCCCCTTGTTAAAAGATATAGTAATAAACACACACGTTTCACAACATTTGGATGTCCCTGAGAAAATATTTTATACTTTTGTAATGGATGAAAAGGTATTGGAACAGTTCGTTCTAAGACCAAATAAATTTCATGAAATCAGACAAATAGAAATAAGGGGATTAATATGATCATAATTAGGAAGCAATTTGCTAAAACAATCCCAATTTACAAATTAAGGTGACAACAAGAAAATAACTTTTATTGTGAGATAAAATAAGTAGATAGTCCACGCTTTAAGGTCTTTAGAATCCAGACTTTTCTGTGTTACAAATTATTACTTCGATATCTACATATGTGTTAGAACTTTTAGTCACAGATGAATTAAAGTTTTATAGATTATCAGCAATTGTTCGAGAAAACAATGATAAGAAAAAGGTTAAGGTACATAACTGGTAATAAAGTATACTAACGTGAAGAAAATTTAGATGAAGTAAGACTATTCAGTTATAAATTAACGTGTGCTCAAAGAGATAAACTCACATTAATAATTCATCAATTTAGTTCAGTTTATTATTGTCAAGATTCTGAATAAGATATGTTTTATTTAGTAAATAATTGTAAGAGTCAGATTTTAGTAACATTATCATGTAGTACTGAGCTTCAACACTAAACCAGCTATATTATCTTATAATTATGAGGAATTCCTGACACATTTTAGCACGAGAGCGTTTTCTCATTATTGCACACGTCCAAGTATCTTATCTATTTTTTCGTTTAAACTTATATTTGTTAAAACATGTCGACATTCTATTTAAATGCTGAACATATGCAGTAAAACTATTCAAGAATGTGCTTTAAGCATTTTAGAGTTCCATTAGACAACTGTTCTAGAATAAACAAAGAAACAGATATAATACATAAACAGTGGACAGAAACAGCATTAATGGAATGTATGCTACAACAATCTCTTCAATATTATGGTTACACAATCTTTGAAATTCATCATATGCACGTTTAAACATAATAAAAAACACTAATCTATTCATTCTGACTTTTATTATTTGTTCGATCATGACTTAGAATCATGTTCGATCATGTTTCCCGTTAAAAAAAAGTGACAGTCACTATCATAATTTTGTTAATCTGTTGACTGCCAAGTATTTCGCTGCTACGGTAACTCCGAACCAAGTTCAAAATACAACTCAAATGCTTCTTCATTTTGTAACTTTTCTCGTGACGCCATTTTGGATCGAAAGTGAAACGATGTCAAAAGCAGGTCAAATGCATGTATGGTGTACACATCTAGCGTTGAAGTTAGGTATTATTGAGAACGAATTAACGCGTCCGTGGCACTGTGTTAACTATCGGCTTGGACGAGTTATCTCGTCTACGGCACTGAACAGGTTAAAAAAGCCATTCTAGCAGCAAGTGCTCCTGGTCAGGTGATCGAAGTTAGAGATGTGTGCACTGAAATACTAGAGGATTTTCAACTGGTCGTTCAGTCTACGTATTCATAACCTGCAAAGAAAGCACATGTGCAAACTAAATAAAAATGTTAATGGTACACTACCAACTGATACGCTTTAACACTTAACAATACTGAAAACTGTATTAATGGAGAATGAACAGTTGGGAAAAATGCAACATTACCATATGTTAATGTGAGATAACATGGATATCAGGTATAATACAATTCATAAAATGTGTTCTGAGAGGTGAAGTAATATTTACATAGTACGTTAACTTACGTTTTTTTATGTGACAAATATTATCACATTGTAAAACAAGAGAGAATACTCAATAACCGCGGCACTTGATATTATTTTGGGTAGGATTACAGTAAATTAACTTACGACACTTTCTTTTTTTCTGCTTTTTATTAGCTATACCAGGAGTGAAGCGCAGATACCTAATTTGAATTTATTGGTTGTTTGTTTGTTTTTGAATTTCGCATAAAACTACACTAGGGCTATCTGTGCTAGCCGTCCCTAATTTAGTAGTGTAAGACTAGAGGGAAGGCAACTAGTCATCACCACCCACCGCCAACTCTTGGGCTACTCTTTTACCAACGAATAGTGGGGACGTTATAATGTTACGGTCAAGGGCAAGCATGTTTGGCGTAACGGGGATGCGAACCCGCGACTTTCAAATTACGAGTCGCACGCCTTAACACGCTTGGCCATGCCGGGCCCAATTTGAATTTATTACTCACAAGGTTCCTTTTTTTACCAGGCTTCCCTCAAACTGAAACTATTTTTGACGAGGTTAGGATAAAATAATACATGAGACTTTGTAAGTGACCATCCACATCAATCAAAAGGGTTTAACCAACTGAGTCTAAAACTGTAATTATGTATCAAATCTGTGAAAATGTGACGAAGCTATGAGTTTGAAGTTTGTAGTTTTGTGAACCGCTTGCTGTAGCTAAAAATGTGAAATTTAGCGTGGTAAATGTGAAAGACACATGTCACAACATGATGTGCGCACGTTAGAGTGTACCTTTACATATCAACTTTGTATAAAGTCACGTAGCTTGTATGTATCATCTTCCACAAAATTTGGTCTTAGTGTTAAATCAGTGCTGTGTAAATATACCATCAATAGTTTTAACTATGGACAGCCAATATTTTCAAGAATGCTGATTTATAGAAATGTGTTCTAATATGCACCGTGGTAGAGAAAGAAAGCAAAAAATTTAGTGTGAAATATAATGTTTCAAAAGTGCAGTACTAGTTTTATGTTCGTAGTTTAATAGACACACACATTAATAAATAATAAATACAGCAATGTATTGAAGGCACATTAAATAATTGAGCAATAGGTTAAATCTGAAGTAGCAGTTTGAACAGCTACAAGTAATGGAAATTCTACAATTTCTAGATATTTAAAATAACTTGTATATATGTGTAGATTCGAGAAAAAACTGTGTATGTTTAAATATGAATTAGTACTTTTACAAGCATTTAAATGAACATGAATTTGATGAGCATTGCAACACGTTCATGGTCTAGTTATTATAAATAACTACAAAAGTTGTATAACATTTCTTTAAAGAAATCTCAAGTTAATCATTTTATTAATGAAGATAGTTTCTGATGTTATTCTTTCAAATTACGTGCGACCAAGTCCCAGTTATTCAATACACGTCTAGCCGTTTTTAGCATACTAACAGAGTATGTAGCATCAGCTGAATTAGAGACTTCGGTACTATATGTCGGATGCAATAGATGTCTTTGTCATGCAATAAACATAAGTTTATTAAAATAAGTTGGATTAACTTTCTCGTAGTGGATATTTTCGCTTGAAACTTTAGTACATTTCCTTGACATAATTTTTGGACTTTAGTGTGCAAACCTAAGTGCCATATCAACTAAAATAAGGCAATTTAAATATAGGCTTTCCAGAAATTTGTTACTGAGCTCAACACATAAGGCAATGAGGATGAAACCACTACACAAGTAGTATGATATAATTATTTACAACCATACGGAATTAAACCTGCAACTTAAAATAAATAAAAGTTACAAAGGTTAAGAGAACCATTATGTTTTATTCTGAAATATTACTTGTTTGCTTATTAAAACCGATGCATCAATAAAATAAGAATCGTTCGTTTACAAATTTTACTTCGCTCTAAGCAAAATGTTTTCCACACAAATCTTAGCCAGAGGAATGTAAAATCAAAATCCAAATTTTATCTAGGATATCTGAATACACTTCCTCGAGCTAATTGTATATTAAATGAGAAGTTTACTAACTGGTGATTGCATCCTCTTTAAATATTAAATGATAAATCCACAGTATTTACCCATGGTTGACCAGCATGTCTCGTGTTCAAGGTACGCGAAGGGCATTACTAATTGCTATGCTGTAAACTTAATTACTGATAGTTTGATGGAACTAACACAAGGTACAGAACTACAATGAAATGTGGCTAACAGCTGAGACTACACAAATTGTAACTCTTATCTCTCCAAATTTTTATGGGCTGGATTCACGTAACTGCGTTATGAAAACATTCCAAAGTTAATTGAAAAATTATTTTTCGATATATGTTAACGGATTTTTTGTATCAAAATACAGTTCAAAAAGGAAATAAGTCTGTACATTTTTATCATAAATTTCGGAAGAAATTAAACTTTAAGGTCTCTAAAATGTTAGCTAGTATAAAAATTACATGTACTTTAAGCGGATCTGATATTCCAATTGGTAATTATGCTAACTAAAAATTATCAGTGCTGTATTGAAGAGGAAGTTATGCAGTATTCAGACCACAATATGATGAAAAGTTTTTCTTTATGCGAAGAACAATTTTTAAAATTATCCTAAAAGTGATTATTTGCAGTCATGCTCAATATTTTGAAAGGAATGAAACTTCACACAGTTACCTAACAAAATTTATACTGTGTGTCATCGATTTGTTGAACTAGTAGAATTTCTATATTCATTACGTAGTACTGACTTTATACTACAAAATACACAAATGTTTTTAATGACTATAAACGTGTTACGTATTACAAAATCTTTGTTAAATAACCTTGGTTTAAATACTGTTTACAAATGGAACCTAGATACAAATTTTTTCCTGAGGCATACTTTGCATTTAGTTCACAAATCTAAGCTCTATTAAGCAATTCTATTGAACAATAAATCAAAAAATAATTCTAACATGAGTGTTAATTATAAAAACCTTAGACATTAAAAGTACAAAATACAAACCGCATACGTCCTTGATGACGAGAAACTCACTTCTAATAAAAATGTATCTCAGAACGGCTAGTATGGGTATTAACACTTTTATTAGTAAGTGAGAAATAAATATAAACAAACGCAAAATCAGAAAAGCTCTACTTATACGACTGATTAAAATTAAACTAATATAAAGGAACAAATTTATACCTATACTAGTTAATAATCTAACATTTAAGTGCAGCGCCTCCTACAATCCTGTACTCGTTTATATTCTCGTCCATAAGATATATGCTCGTCAACGGTTAGTTGCAAACTCCCTCTTTGTTAACCTGAAGGTGACGTATGAAGGTGGAAAAGTATTTCTCTGCTTATCAATAAAAGTATTAATACCCATACCAGACGTTCTAAGATGCAAACTATATTCGTCATATCATCAACAGCCGTACTTTTCACATCGCTTGACTTATCTCGAGGATCTAACTGGTTGAGTTGTATTATTGAAATTGACTAAATGTTTTCAAAAAAAAAAGGTAAAACAGAAAATAGCTGTCTCATTCTTAAGCTGAAAGTTTGAAAAGCTGGAATAGCTACTCGTGTGCCTGGCATGGCCGAGCGCGTTAAGGCGTGCACTCGTAATCCGAGGGTCGCGGGTTCGCGCCCGCGTCGCGCTAAACATGCTCGCCCTCCCAGCCGTGGGGGTGTATAATGTGACGGTCAATCCCACTATTCGTTTGTAAAAGAGTAGCCCAAGAGTTGGCGGTGGGTGGTGATGACTAGCTGCCTTCCCTCTAGTCTTACACTGCAAAATTAGGGACGGCTAGCACAGATAGCCCTCGAGTAGCTTTGTGCGAAATTCCAAACAAACAAACAAACAAACAGCTACTCGTACCTCACAAAACAAACTTCATAACTAAACTTTCAATAGATGAACAGTTATTCATTTTATAACGTCCTGTTAAATGTTATTTTTATCTTTAATCCCTCTATCAAGCTGCTCAAATCATATTTGGCGGTGGCTGGTAATGACTAGCTGCCTTCTCTCTGATCTAAATTAGCGACGGCTAATACAGATAGCTCTCATGTAGCTTAGGGAGAAATTCAACAACAACCAAACAAACGCAGATCCTACAAACTATACACATGGTATAATATGCTTATGCATACTTAAAACTGAGTTATATAATATTCAAGAATACAGGTTGTTGTCATCTTCAGCTAATGCAAGGCAAAAAATAATAATTTTGTGCTACTAGAAGAAATGTAACTGTCCCTGACTAAACAAATGATGCTAGTTTTAAAACTTATGTTGAAAATTACTGATCATCTATGCTTTTCAAGTTATAGAATCTTGTATATCATGAAAATAGCTTTTTTTAAATAACTTTATTAATTTGAAAATGTTCATAAATATTAAATAATAGTAATATTATAATAGCAAGTTCAAAAAAACAATTAGTGTTATAATATTATATACTAAAAATAGATTCAGTTATGTTCAAACCTTTTATCATGGTATTATTTTTTGTTACAAAATACATGCTTGACCTGTGATTGTTCTCAGCTTCAAGCTGTAAGAACCAACAGTAATCTCTCTTCATCGCAGTATTCTCTCGACCTTAAATTCACTGTTTCATTGTTAGAATATCATAAGTAGAGACACTTACCATGCTCAATGTTCAGCCAAGATCATTTGGAAATAAGTCTAACTGGGAGTGTAAGAAGTGTTTCTTTAGAAATCGTAGACATATTTTCCTGTAATTCTAGATAATTTCATAAATCATCGCATAATAGTTTTCATCCCTGTGAGCTCCTAAGAATATTTTCACAACCACTTGATATTGAATGATTTTCAAACACCAAGTTCTATTTTATTGAAAACTATTTCAAAATCACCATTCATCACCATTTACTGAATATTTGGCTCAAGAAAGATACTTCCTTTATTTTTACTTCGATGTTTTGTCTGAAACATGCGACAAACGTGTATGAAATCATTATCATCTTTGCTTCTTCTTTTACAAAATGTTTCAGCAATCTTAGTTTAATATTGAATGGGTTAAAAATACATTTTGAAGATTGACTAAAGGATATTACTCGATATTTCATTTCTCTGATATATAATTTACTCTCACTGGCCATTTCTTCTGTGGGGCCCGGCATATCAGGATGGTTGAAACACTTGACTCGTAATCCGAGGGTTCAGAGTTGAAATCCCTGTCACACCAATGATACTCGCCCTTTCAGCCGTTGGGGTATTATAATGTAACGGTCAATCCTATTATTCTTTGAGAAAAGAATAGCCCAAGAGTTGGCAGTGGGTGGTGATGACCATCTTCCTTCCCTTTAGTCTTACACTGCTAAATTAGGGACGGCTAGAGCAGATAGCCCCCTCTTAATTTTGTGTAAAATTCAAAACAAATCAAACCAAACTGTTTTAAAATTATTTTTATTCGGTAATCCTAAAGAAACAAAAACACAACAATCTTCAGTGAAATCACTTTGCAAGTCTAGAAAGAGTGCAATAACTTTTAGTTTATCACACATTACATCTATGGTAACAGCACTTAATGGCCTCAAGTATAATACGCATGGTTTGATTAGTTGTTTTTTTCATGTTAATAGAATAGCACTGTATTCTCATTGTAAAATATTACAGTTTTTACGTTAGCTTTAGTTAAGTCGATAAAAAGTCTGAATTCTTAAAGATAGTGTTCAGTACATAATTCTTCCATTAAGTAAATTGAAAACCTTGTTTGTGGGGCTAACAACTTCCATTGCTGTAAACCAAAACCAAGAAATTCCTATGCTACTTTGATACAAACAAGTAACGAACCAGATCATTTGCTTTTTCTTTTGTGATCAGGTGAGGCAGTTTATGTTGAGATGTTACAAGAATAGAATTACTTGTTTAAGAGGATGAAATTTATTCTTTATCTACTTCGCAGGACCAATTGTCTGTTTTCCAGTTTGCTGGTAGATGTGGCACTGAAAAATCATCTACACGAGAAACTGGTTTTATTGCAGATGGAATATCTGAATATTTAATGTTTTGGTTAATTTTACCTGAATATTCAGAAACATCAATCATACATAAACAGCAGTCAGCTAGATTATCTTTGAGCTCACGATATGTCACGAAAACTGCAAACAGCATATTTGATCTTTTTTTATACAACCACTGTGTGAACTCAGATGTGCAAACTGTACAACACATATGTAGAACTCAGTGTTATTTTTGACACCAAGTTTTGATCTAAACAACTGGTAGTAAGTTATTTCTACCTTGTTTGTGATGCTTGTCCTTCATAAAACTGTACTATATTATGCACAAATGTTGCAAAAATCGTTTGATTTATTTTTTTGCATTTTTAGGCTTGTTCTGAAATTTGCTCAAATTTAAACGAAAGCTACCTGTGCTAGCCGCCCCTAATTTAGCACTGAAAGACTACAACAAAAGCAATTATTCATCATCACCCACTGACAACTTTTGGGATATGCTTTAATTAAAAAATAGCGGAGCTGACCATCACATGACAAAAAAGGCGCAAGCATGTTTGGAGGGTGAGGATTCGAACCCACGACTGAAGGACCACGAAGTTGAGCACTCAACCAACTTGGCGAAGCTAGGCCTTTCGGTCATTCCGAACTAGAGGCAGCTAGCAATTTAAATAATTTTCAAAAACACAGAAGAATTAATTTTTACAGTTTTTATCGAACTATAATTTAAAAGGTCTTAAAAGCAATGTTTGGCAGAATTTGATGAGAGAAATGAAATCTGACATTGTCTTGACTGTAGCAGTGTGACCAATTGAATAAATGAAATGCAACTGAGAGATAGAGGTATCTGACTTAGCCCTTTTATGCTCAATTAAGGGACATTTTGAACGTTCTCTAAAACTGAGTTCATGAGAGTTTCGTTATTCTAGGGTAGAGCAGGTGAGCGTGGGAATGAAGCAAATGTGGTGCAATTTCCTATAGTTATATCGAGGACAAATGACATATATGAACAATATATTTGGAACTTTGCACCTATACAATACAATCAATGTTTAAAGTTATCTAAACTTTATGTGTGCTTTTTACCCATTAACTTGTTCATGTAAACTTTGGTTTACTGCATAAATATGTAGCACTGAGTTGATTACATTGTATTTAACATAATGATGATCAAAAATTAATACACCACGATAACTTAAAATCCAGAGAAAAATGACAGATTCTAGCTGGATATTTAAAAAAATAAAAACATTATCAGACTTTACCGAATCACTAGCAAATTTTTCTTGAAAAGGGTTATTCAAAAGTTACAATTAGGGAATAAAAAAAGTTCCAGATTATTTCTATCAGTCAAAATGCGACTTAAAAACTTCGATAAAATGTTATTAAATAGTCATTTATATTTATATTCTAATACCCAATTTTCCTTAACTTTTCAAAAAAATTAGTTGAGCTTTATAGTAGTTTTTCGACGGAATGAGTGATGCATTTTGAAGGAATATCCAACAGTGAGCGTTTTGAATTGTTAATTACTGTAAAACACAAAATTACTTTTCTTTAAATCGTTATAATACAAATCTGGTCAGCTACATTATAACGTATTTTATATATTTTCTTCTCTAAGTATAGTAATTTATGATTAGGCATTAATCAATTTGTTTCTTTCTTAAAATATTCAATGAAAACTGCGGGATAAAAAATGATAGAAAATCCTCATAAAGTAAATCTTTAATAAACTATAAGACACTCTGCTTTGGATTTAGAAATTAACTTTTTTGGAATAATAGCTTACTAGACATTTTAACATACAATAACAGTCTCAAGTGTAAAACTTACTATTTGTATAATGATATTCTACTGAAATATCTGCGACCTTTATTTCCACATTTGTTAAAGATGCGACATTGTGATTGGAGCATAGTGCACGTAATTATGAATAAAGGAAATTATCTTGAACTGCAGATTTCTTGTTGAGTTTGGTAATTTATAATTATTTTAAAGTTTTATCTTTCACATAAATTTGTTAATTTGTTTGTGAAACTTAATGTTGCCTTACATATTTCATCACCGTTCAATAATAACAAAATTATCTTATATTTTATATATTTCAATATATTATCATTTATTTCTCATCTATCTTCCATTACTGCAATCATAAAATATAGTGCTTTATTAGCTGAAAAAGAAATGTTATCGGGTTTTCGTTATCTTATCTCTGTAATATTTTTTGGAAGAGAAAAACAAGAACACAAACTTGACTTAATACTGTAATACCTATTGCATTTCCATTAAGATCCACACAGCTTCCGTGTTCTTGTTACATCTCTCGTAATGTTTGCTACATACTGGATCTTTTGAGCTTTTGTATTGGACAAGACAACCTCGAGAAACTGAAAGATCTTTTAGTATATTTTAAATGCTAGTGCTTTGCATATTCTAAACCTAATTTACGTCTCTAGTCATGTTAGATTATTAATAAATTAAACATACATTTAGCTTTAGCTTTTGCAAATGATTCTTTTTTTCTGAAATAAAGATTAATTTGGAGGATACACTTTTTATGTTATTTAACGTGATAATCTTCTGTAGGAAGGTTTTTAGACACTTTTTAAAATATAAACAGCAACATGACATTTTTATCATGATGTCCGTTGTTTTCGTCGTTTGTTATGCTATTAGTTTTATGGATTAAACTCTGATTTCAATAAAAACTCAGCAATAAAAGAATTTATTGATGTTGCAGAATATAAACTTTGTGAGATTCAGCTTAAAAATTCATGTATAATAGAGAGCATAAGCAAATCTATCACAGTCTACAGTGAACAGACATTACAAGTTTTGACAACAGTTTTATGGTCAAAATGAATAATAGAAAATATGACACTCATCGGTAAATTGTACTCTTTCTAAAACGAACATTTTCTCTTACTTATTAAATAGATCAGTGCCTACTGACTCAAAGTTTGGAATTTATATTCCTGCAATGTGCGCAGAGAGCATGCTGTGTTTTTTGTTCTAAGACAAATCTGCAGAATGAAATATTTGCGCTCTGCTCAGAACGAATATCAAAACCCGGTTCTAGTGTTGTACTTCCGCAGGTATACCACTGGGAGTGCACGATATGAAACTGAATGTTCATGATCTTGACGGTGACATTGTTTTAGAGAAAAGCCACATTGGGCTATTTTATGCATCCACATGGAGGAATTGGACCTTGTAGATTAGGCTTTTTAAGTTCTTAAGGTTACCACTCTCTCTTTATGAGAACCATACTGTGACAGCACTGTCAGTTTTTTTATTCCAATATGCATGTGAAAATAAAATGAAAGCCGAACACTCATTTAAACTGTTATCTAAACCATGAAGTATAAATATTATGTTTATTTGAATAATCTAAGAAGACATATTGAAAAGCATTTTCATATTGCTCACATTAGTGCGTAACCATCGATGGCGTAATATAAATTACGTGAAAAACAGTTCATACAAGGGGTCACATATAATGTTATCTTCACAACTGCAGCAATACAAATATGAAACAATTAAGATTTCTGCTACTGATAGTACTAGTAATAAGATAGTTTGTTTGAAAGTAAGTACAAAAATACATAATGGGCTATCTGTGCTTTGCCTATCACGGGTATTAAAACCCGGATTTTAGCGGTGTGTGTCTGCAGACATGCTGCTGTGCCGCTTGGGGGCTGTAATAAGATTGATCAAGAAGGAATCTCATTTTATTTAAAGAGCACTGGATAATGACGTCACTAAAAATTCCATAAAGATTTCAATTTATATATGCATCATTGATTGTTAGAAAGATTTGTTTCTTTGCTATTTAACTTCACGTTAAGCTACAGGAGGGCTATCTGCGCTAGCTATCCCTAATTTAGCAGTGTACAATTATAAGAAAGGCAGATAGTCATCACCACCTACTCTCCGCTCTTGGACTACTCTTTTACTAACGCATAGTGGGATTGACCGCCACTTTATACGCCCCCACAATTAAAAAGACGAGCATGTTTGGTGTAACCGGGATTTGAACCCGCGATCCTAAGATTACGAGTCGAACATTTTAACTACCGGGCCGTGTTGGGCTTATGTTAGTACTTACAGTCCAAGGTTGTTGTTGTTTCCTCGGTATTTTCAAACTTTACATCACTTTTTGAAAGAAAAAAAATTCAAACACTTAATGGAAAAAAATTTCGTCATGTACTGAGTTTTATCATTAAAATCCTTTAAACAGATGCATTTGGCGATGGAATGACCATAATAAACACAGTTTACTATAGACAAAAATACAGTGCAGAAACACTAGCGATGGTAAAACTATACTCGTTTTTCATGATTAAAATAATAGCGAAAACTAATTTTCTGTTCATAGTGTTACAACATTAATTAAATTGTTAATCATGAGTATTTCTCAACTGTGTTAAGCATTCTGTGATAAGAAAATGAAATGAAAATACTTATCTTTAGCAGATTGTTTAAGAAATGTCAATTTATAATATTAGAAACACCTTGGTTTTCGAGGAAATGTTTTATGATAACTTTAATTTTACAATCCTCTTGGTTAAGAAAAAAAATGAAAAATAAGCTTAAAATGTTTTATTTTTTATTGTTGAATACGTCTCAATTTGCTCTTTGAAATCCATTGCACAACCTGAAGAAACTAGAATGAAGCATTAATTTATGTTTTAATGGTCAGGTGTACGACTCTCAATGGAATGTTGGTGTTATTGTTGTAAACATTCTTGGGAGTCATACTTTGAATAAATTTTTTGCCCTTTACACTTCACTATTTGTAGCCGTCTCATGACACCTGATAGAATGGTTCTGACTTTATTGTTTGTTTGTTTTTAGTTCAACTACAAACGTTTAGCTCAGTTGTGATCTAATTACAGTTGTGAAATCAGAAGGTCAAACCCTTTTACGGTAAGTACTGATCAAGCCCAAGATTTTATAAATTAGTTTACTCTAATCTTGTAAAAAATAATTTCAATTTGGGGTGGACTGGTAAAAATGATGATGACTAATCAAATCGAATCAGGTTTCTGCTTAGTACTGCTGTCGCACAAAAATACAGCAAATAAAAAGGTGGGAAAAGGTCTCATAAATTAAATTACTTTAGTTCTTCGTAAAGGAGTTAGCCCGAGGGTCGCGGGATCCAATCCCCCTCACACTAAACTAAGTTCGCCCTTTCAGCTGTGGGGGCTTTATAATGTGACGGTTGATCTCCATATTTGTGGTTAAAAGAGTAGTTTAAGAGATAGCGGTGGATAGTAATGACTAGTTGCCCTCCCTCTAGTCTTACACTGCAAAAGTATGGAGGGCTAGCGCAGATAACCCTCGAGTAGCTTTGCGCAAAATTCAAACAAACAAATAACTAAACATAATATACAACTGATAGGCCTTGCATAAAATTTAAAACAAATAAACCTAAAAGAATTTCAAGTGCCGAGGCTATTGAAAATTTATTCTTGCTTAGGTATTACGTGGCAAAATTGTTAAATTTATTAACAGTTTTAATTATCTTCCACTTAAAACAATAGAAGAACAAAATAAACAAAAACAGTAGGAAAGTCCAAAATAAACTTGAGAAAACAGACACGTCTTCAGCTTAAACACTTAAAGATATTTGTACACAACATGAGGGTTACCTTTTAATATAAAGGAATATTTTTGGAAAGTACATCACGTTAGTAGTGGCCATTGTGTTAAAAAGTTTATATGCTGAGAATTTCACCTCGCTGTACATCAGCATTCAAATAATATTGCTTTCAATTTAAAGGGAATGAAAACAACTGACGCATTGCGATTTATTCAACGCATGCACTTTTACAGAAATTAAGATGTGAGCCAGTACAATGCGGTGTTTAATCAATTTCTTTAAGATTTTAGGAGATGTAATTCCTGAAGACACAATCTGCTGGAGTTACTTCTTCACTTGCGTGAAATAATTGATTTAATTTTCTTTGCATAAGTAGTTGACAGTGTTTGTATTATATATCTCTAAGGTTTTATTCAACATCGCTTACAACATTTTAAGAACCTGTTTCCAGATACAACTTTTTGAACTTACTACATTTATCTGAGTTCATACTTGGATTTGGCACTCTTATAAGGGCTTGCTATAAGAAATTAAAATAAAACGTAACTTTTTAAAGTACATACAATTCAATAAGGATAAAAAGCTGTAAACATGTTAAACATTAAACACTTATTTTTTTTTACCAAATGACATTCTTTGTACCAAACAAACACGTTCCAATAAAACTGATATGGCTGTTTGTGAAAGGTATTTTTTGTGTTACAGCATTATATTATTTTTTTTTACTTTTTATTAATGTAAAACTAGACACATGGTAAAAGAAACATTCCTGAGATAATCATTTTGTTTAATATTGTTACTTTTTCTCGAGAGAGAATAATATGGAAGCTACTGTTGATCTTCTATTTACTTCTTTGTTTTTTTAATATAAAAGTAGATACGTGCTGTAAGAAAATTTTCTTAGGTAATCATTATTTTTTAATATTGTAGCTTTATTACAACAGAGAACGACAGATAGGCAACTGGATCTTTGGAGAATGGTATGACTCCTGACATTAAGTAGGTCGTGTTTTTTTCTTTTCTCTTTCTGAGTGTGCCTGGCGCGTTAAGACGTGCGCTTCGTAATCTGAGGGTCGCGGGTTCGCGCCCGAGTCGCGCCAAACATGCTCGCCCTCCCAGCTGTGGGGGCGTTATAATGTAACTATTCTACTATTCGTTGGTAAAAGAGTAGCACAAGAGTTGGCGGTGGGTGGTGATGACTAGCTGCCTTCCTTCTAGTCTTACACTGCTAAATTAGGGACGGCTAGCACAGATAGCCCTCGAGTAGCTTTGTGCAAAATTCAAAAACAAAACAAAACAATTCTGAGTGTGTAGCATTACTTGTGAAATAGCTTTTGCCAAATTGTAATATTCTTGGAAAGAATGGTAAATCCAGTTTTATCAATGAGATAGAATACCAATCAAGATCTGTTGTTGTGATAGACGCCATATCGTTTCTATGTATCTGTGCTTGGTGTTATAATTCATATACATTGATCATTCTGCATTATTGATCTGAATTTGAAGTATCTAAAGAAATCTAACAAGTAATATGTTTATTATTTAAGGAACTTTTGCACTCCTCTCTTCTTACAATGTGCAGTCAAAACAAAAAAAACTGTTTGTTGTAGAGATATATAAAATTAATTACAGAAGTTTTCAGTTACTTTAATAAAATGTACCAAGTATTATGGTATTATGGTATGTATTAATATACATTGTTCATGTGTGAGATTTTACACAATACATTTTGTTAGCTTACACACTATAATATGCAGTATTCAAAATTAAGTAGGTATTATGCTTATTTATTA
Organism: Carcinoscorpius rotundicauda; assembly: GCA_011833715.1. Classification (NCBI taxonomy): domain Eukaryota; kingdom Metazoa; phylum Arthropoda; class Merostomata; order Xiphosura; family Limulidae; genus Carcinoscorpius; species Carcinoscorpius rotundicauda. Next base: position 29,198,666 of record CM022392.1, read on the forward strand.
CCTATAAAGGTTCTTAAAACATTTCTGAATTGGCTTAGTATGATTTTATTAAACATTTAAGTGTATTTCTTAATTACTAAATATATTTGTGGAATATTATTATTGTTAGAGAGTTCGATTTCGTTTTTATTATACCGGTGTTATGTATACAGTAGAAATGATAATCAACAAGTAATTACATTCTTTTTGAACTGCCCCAGCTTGTCATGGAATGAAGGAAAAAGCCTTTACTATATCTTAATTTTCTTAAACGTACATTAACTATAAATAAGTCATTCGATTGTTCACGTACATTAACTCGGAACTTCTCAAAATAATGAATAAACTATCCACTCTTACTTTACATGCATATTGTTTATAGAAAAGACAATAAAAATCTTTCTTTGTCAAATACTATACAACAAGACGACATTATTCACATAGCATTAAAAGCTTAATATTCTAAGTAAACCACGTAATCCCGCTTACCATGAAATAAGTACGACTTCATTACGAATTTTAAATCTTGTAGAATAATATATTTGATATGCTTAAGTATCACTTTTATAAATCATAACCATACAGACATTCAGAAATATTTCACAATCTTTACATGACGAAAAAATGCGAAATAAGGAAAAAAAACAACAACAACAACAACTAACATTCTATTATTATTGTTATGAAGCCCGTCATGGCCTGATGGGCTTAAGTGTTCGACTCATAATCTGAGGGTCGCGGTTTCACATCCCCGTTGCACCAAACATGCTCGCCTTTCCAACCGTGAGAGCGTTATAATGGTTCGGTCAATTCCAATATTCGTTGGTAAAAGAGTAACCCAAGAGTTGGCGGTTGGTGGTGATGACTAGCTGCCTTCCCTCTAGTCTTACACTGCTAAATTAGGGACGGCTAGCACAGATAGCCCTCGAGTAGCTTTGTGCGAAATTCAAAAAACTAACAAACATTATTATTATGGAAGCAAATGGAATGTTGAAGTTAATATGTAGAACAATGCATATGTTCTCATATGAAAGTATTCATCAACGATTTATTTTACAATCATTTCATATCAGTTTAGTTAAACGGTTGTCGTTTATTCTGTTTTATTTTATCAAAAATTACAGATTGGATTGATTGTGTTCTGACCACCGCAGAGAACCAAACCTTGTATTTTTGCACTTCAAGTGAGTATATTTTCTGCTGATCTACTTTTGTTTGCAATTATAAACAGATTTTGTAACTTCTGAATCCTATATTTGGAATCATGGAAATTCAATGCATTTCTCCCAGTTGCTCAAGGGTGATCAGATTCTGAAGGTAGAAGACCTAAAATTATAAAATAACATTCCGTAGAGTTTGTTTAAACACTGCAGAGATAAAATAACATTCATATTTTAATACATTGAGCAAAATTAAATGAAATTTTTGAAGGTTATACTATTTAAAGTTTGATTATTTGGTTTCGAGCAAAGCCACTTTAAACTTTATGCTGTGTTCATAGACGGGAAATCGAGCCCAATATTTTTGCATTGAAATCCGTAAACTCACTGCTGTCCCATCGTAGTAAATATATCCTATTGTAAGTATGTAGTAAAGAGTAGAGTGAGTATTTGTAAGATCAGAGATGGTAAAAGTGTACGAAGTTTACCTTAAAATTGGCATCTGTAGCTATGCTTTTAATTTGTATGCAAATGGTGTTTCTTGAAGGGATATTAATATTAGAAATTCAATGTTTATTTAAGGTATATCGTTGCAAAAAATACTAGTTTATAAATAGTCATTTTTAAGCTATATAAGTCTAAGAATTTATATTTCTAGGTTTCCGAGAATGACTATATTTTATGTTTTTTGTAATAATTATCCACAAAATATTTAGTTGTGTCTGTCTGGGTTTCTTGCACGCTAAAATCCGGGTTTCGATACCCGTGGTGGACAGAGCACAGAAAGCCCATTGTGTAGCTTTGTGCTTAATTCAAAACAACAACAACTGTCTGGGTTTTAGTTTCAACCATTTTATCAAGACATTCAAAACTTTACTAAGTAAACTAGATGTATCTTGATTAAAGTAATTTATAAAGATATATCAAACCTAAATCTCAAAAAAGATTTATTAAATTTTACATACCATATGTAACGGAATATTAAATTATTGTTGAAGTTTTTAAATATTGTCTTTGTTATAAAACACACACAAACTGTATAACAACATACATTGCATTTACTTAAGCTATTTCTAAGCTATTACTACTAGCGATTTCCTGCGTTAAGTTTGAGGCAGATAATGTTTTTTTTTCTTTTGGTAGTTAAGCACAAAGCTAGAAAATGAGCTACTTCTCCTACGCCTAATACAAGTATCGAAATAGTGTAGAGGCATCTGAAACTTACTTTATTCATAATGTCTGTAAACTGAATCATCATATGGTCAATTAGGATTTACCGTTTGAAAATTTACTAGTTCGTCTGTTTAGAATTAAACACAAAGCTACACAATGGGCTAACTGCACTCTGACCACTACTGGGTATCGAAACCCAGTTTTTAGTGTGTATGTCCACAGACATACCACTGTGCCACTAGGGGGCTCAATGTTGCTCCAGTACACGCAATAGCTGGAAAAATATCCTTAATATTTAGATATATTAGTCAATAATAACTATTATTAATTTACAATTTATTTTGCACTTCTAATTTAAAAAAATGAGTTTTTTATTTGATTTGGAGTTATTAATAACATCCTAAATGTAATTGTAAATGCCTGCTTGATATGTAATTTAACAGCTCATGTATTGAGCGTAAGTTCTGTTTGAGATTTAAATTCAAATTTTGAAATATTTCCCAATTATAAATATTTTAATTTTAAGACATTGAGTTTTTCTGTTACAACACGCTGCTTACCAAGAATATTTTTATTTGGGTTTATGATGATTGCAAAAGTTTTATAAATATGGTGAATATTTTTCAACAGTGTTAAATTAATAAAAAAACAGGGTATTTTGTGTATAGTTAAAACATTTCATTTCCAAAGTCTAAACATTTTATACTGATCGATACTTTAATATTTAAACATTTGCCTTTACAAGCATTTTACTTACCTTGTTTAATATTTTAGTGTTTTTGTACATAAATTGTTTCAATATCTTTTTGTGATTGTTATTTTTGAAGTTCATAGTGTAAAATGTTTTATCATTACAGATGATTCAGCGAGGAATACACGACAATTAATACAAACAACAATGTTAAAGTGTGAGATGATTAGCCTATTAATTTTCGGAGAACGAGTGATGATCCAATCATAGAATATATTTTACATCGTTAAATTTTGTATATTAAAGCCATTTTGTTTACACAAAATGAATAAGGAAGTTATTGGGGAAAACATACTGATCAACAAGTTGAAAAACACATAATAATATGAACACTTTACAAAGTAATAAGGCTAAAAATGGTTGAATCAGTTAAACTTGATTATAAAGTTATTTGGAAAGTATAAAGTCAAAAGCACAAACATGTTAATAGGTCTTATTAATTTAGGTAACATGAACGTTAGAACACTTTCGTAAATTGTGCGAACACTTATAATTGAATAGAATTTGTATGAAAAAAAGAAGTTAAAAATACCATTTCAAAGCTTTTATTACTACAGAGTAATGTGAATAAATTATTGATAAGAGAGAAAACTAAAATCTAGAAGGCGAGGAGATAGATGTATATAATTTTAACTAAAACAAAGAAAAAATGAGGTGACTGATTAACTTTCATTACTCGTAAAAACAGCTACCCAGATTATTTTCATTTAAAAAGAACATGAAAAATCAGTCATTCGTAAAATATTTAGGAAGAGTCATGGTGGACAGATGTATCAATAAAAGATCTTAAAAGAGATCGGAACGAGTGACTGTCTTCACTGTCCTTTTATACACATAACTACCAGCTATTTCGTATTGATAATTTTAAGATGATGTTTAGGATGTTTCCAGTAAAATAGTTCACCTACTAAACGTAAATTAATTTTACAATAACGTTATTTAACGAACGCGTAATTTTATTCTCTGTCTGTCTCAACCATAAAAGAGCTCTAAATATTATTGAAAACTACGAAACATTTACTGTAATGAGCAATTAATTTTAAATAATTTCTAAGCCTGAAAAGAAGACTGAAACAAATGGTAGAGAGAGATATAGTATCCACAAAAGTGAATTTTAACTTATCAACTTATTATATATATATAGTACGTATTATAATTTAATACGTTTATTATTCTTTCAAAAATTTTGCGGTACTACTGATGCTACTTTGTAACTATTGTGCAGTTGCTGAGTAGTATTTAACTTTGAACAATAATGTTCGATTCTTAATTAAACAAATTAATACCCTTGATCCTGATATCATATAATATTCTCGATTCGTAGCATTTTATAATATACGTTGGATTAATTTCCTTTTCAGTCTAACGCAACTCACAAGACAGGTCTATGAATAATATCAGATCTCGCTTGTACAGACATATTGCACTATTTTTAATGACTATATTTTAAATGAATGAGTATAGTATCTTAATAGGATCAAAAGGGTGACTTCATCTCTTTAGAAACATACCAGTTAATAACAGACTGTGAATGAAATTACGATTTAACACTCTAAGATCATACAATGAACTTAACGCTCCCTTGTATCACAGCTACATGTTTGGGGATTTACAACTCTAGAAACCGGATTTCTATACCGTGGTGGGCAGAGCACATATTGCCCATTACAAAACTTTGTGCTTAATTCAAACAAATCAACAAATCAATTATTTACTTTCTGTTTCTTATATCTTGTGAGAATGTTTAACCAACGTAGAGCATCATTTTGTAGGCTTGTATAGCGCTGTCGCACTGGTTAACAAAAAGCATGTTTTTGTATGTTCCAAAAACAGAAAGTACTACTTCTAATAAGGACCTAACTTCACTTAAATATGGTTCAGTTGTAGAATATTTGTTTCTTATTACATTAAACTAATCTTTAGTAGGATTATTCTGGTTTTTATTGACCTTAATGCCAAAGAAGATTGGGGTAAAATTATGGTTGACGTTTTTATTTTATTATTTATAAGGTTGAATATTATGAACCAATAGAAAATCAGCCACAACAGGTTTATGCTACAGAATGCGAAATGGACGTTCTGTAACATTTATAAATCTATTAAACACTTATTATTCTCTTTATTCCCATAATGTATATATATATATAAGACTTACGGAACATACAAATCTCTTAAGTAGGCAAATCATATTAAATCTTCCTAAGGATTTACATGCGACTGTAAAGAAAATCAGGTCTTAAGCATAAGAAGTGTGATATTAAAAAAAAAGTGTTGATTAACAAATTCTTAGTGTGAATAAAATAATTAATAGGTGACAATAATCGAGAGATTTCCTTTGATATTTTTATATCATAGATCGTTTTCAGTGATTCGCGAAATGAGACGTGGATTAGATGATCCAAGGTTATTGTTTCTGAATATGTTACCTTTGTTCAGCGGTAAGCACGTTCAGTCTAACTATTCAGTTATGAGCAGCCTTGTGGCTGGCAACTGCTGATGACGTATTGCACTTCTTCTGGTCAGTATCACAAAATTAGTGACAAATGTTCTTGAAACTTAGGGTTTCTGATGTGTTCGTTTAGTCATTTTGTTGTTATACATAACATAAGTTGAGGATGAAGATATCAAAGTTACATAGTAAGAAAAGAGTTAATACTTTTATAATTTTATTTCAGAACTGTTATTCACAAGAATAATTACTTTATCGTACAACTATTCTTTTGGCGCATTGTGTTATTCAGTTATTTAAAAGTAGTAGTGTCCTTGATTTGAGATGATAAGCATCTGTTATTTTTAGTTGTAGTTTCAATTTCAAATGTCTTAAAATAAATAATAACCAAACTCTGAGAAGGCAGCAATAGTTAAAATCCTTAAGAATAATAACATTTAAAACCACATATAATTACTAATCAAATTATACAAACACACTGTAAAAATTTAAACATGCAAATTTGTATCTGAAATAAAATGTATAGCTTTTATTTGTACTACTTTAACGTATGCATAGACAAGCAAATCACTTTTTAACCTTTTTTTACATATTCCACAATATATAGAAAACAAATTATTGTTTAAACAAAATATGACTCTGTCTGTTTATAATTGTTCTGATATATTTATATTAGGTGGTTGAAAGTATCCACAGTCAACTCTGAGAGTATTATTATCTAAGCAAATAGTTTGTTTATGTGTTATTGTTAGCACACAACTACGTCTCCAGAGTGCGGAGTGCATGTATGAATCCAAAGGTTGCGAACCGTGAATCCTTGTTCAATTGTCCGGGCACGCTAACCACTAAGTCATATTTGCATCACAAATATTTTGATCAATAGAAATTTCTAATTGCGCTTGTTTTTTGTATTTTACACTGTTATGTAAATGTCGTGTAAATATTTTGTAAACGACAACATGTCGTGTTGTGTTTGAATTTTCATTTCTATTATTCATTTTTCCATATTTATATTATTGTTTCGAAGTTTAAACTAATATGTTGTTATTTATTTAGGGTAACATTTAGAATTTTCTTGAATTAAGTAGACCAATCATATGTTTGTAAATGAAGTGGTGGTGACTTCGTGTCTACACGTGTAGTCTCGTGCAATAACGGACATGCGCGGATTGCTCTGGAGATCTGTAGAAATTTCGCGGTCTTTCGAGGAGTTTAGGCCTACAATATATAAACAGACGAAGATGCGAGAGAGAGAAGAGAGATTCAGACATCAATTTTTATTCGAAGAAAAAGAGGAGAGTCAGACATTAGTTTTATTTCAAAAGAAGAGAGTCAGTTATTTGAAAAAGATTAAGTGTTTGCTGTGATTATTCAACTTGGATTTGTGACTGAAGTTAGATCTACGGAAGCTGTGATTTTATTTCGTCAATCTCTACGATTCATCTGAATTACTGCTTGTGCTGAGAGTCGGCGAATTTATTGAACTGTGAACCGTTTCTGAACTTCTTCATTTAAGCTTCGGAATTTCTTCGTGGGACCAAATTCACACCCTAGACTGGAATTTGAGACTTTCATTTTAAATCATTATATTAGATACAGGCCAGTACCATTTTGTATTGTGATAAATTTTGAAGTTTGAAACTAGTATTATTTTGTTTTGTAATTAATTTCGAATGTTCTAACTTAATATCTGTCACTGTTATTATATAATTTATGTTATATCTGTTATATTTGTTAATAGTTTAGTGTAATAAATTATACAAGCTGTTATCTGTGTTTTTCTGTTGCGTTTAGTCTACGAAGAACATAAAACATAAAAAATACGTAACATACACGCTGTTCATAGTATTGTTCTAATAAAATTTCTAATGGGTTATATACATATAAACCATGAAAAGGAAAGAAAAAAATGTTTAAGCACATGGTTAAGCCTTTCTGTTAAAATTCACAGAAACTACATATACTTGTTTCAAAGTTCCTCTTCATTTGTCCATAGAATGTCTCAAATAAGATATTTTATTAAAAGAACATTTCTGATCTATTTTATGTCTCCAACAAGTTAATGTCCAAAACGATTTACTTAAAGTAAGAAAAGTCCTCCGTTCAGTTGAATGATGAAAGCCACAATATTCTCCAAAACGGCATTTATATATTCAATATATTATTTTGAGTATATATTATTTTATGTATGTGTTGATTATGCTTAAAAGCAGGTGCAATTTATAGGACAATAGAATTTTATTGTATCTTTAACATGATTGTAGAGAAGTACGTATGTATATTAGTTGTAATGAATAAAACCTGTGTTCATATATTAAATCCATTCAAGATATCCAATTGGTAGTATAAATTAAATAAATTGAATGAAATTATTCAGTATTTTAAAGGGATCAAGTTCCGTCATGTTTATACTGCATCATGATGGATTGCCTAGAAAATCTGTGAACATAGAACGCATATGGTGCAAGTAACCTAAGATACGATGGAAACGCTTACGCTGCCTGGTATTCTCTAGGTTGCGTTATGCAAATGTAGTGTAGAATTCGGCAGAATTGTGCATTTCTGATTACACCACGTATGCTATTTAAAATATGACTATTTTGAATGGAGTCCTTTCATTTAAGAGGAGGACACGTTTTCAGCCTAATGTTACACAGCAGAAACTCGGTGTTTATATAGTCACATTGTAAAACAAAAATAGTATGAAGTAAAAATAATGTTCATGATTCTATATGACTTACACTTTGTCATATTTATCCCAAACAAATATCTCTCTTATTTTAGCCATTTCCATGGTAACAGTGGTCCATAAAAACACATCATAACAATGATGTAAGATATCATCATTCATGGACTGGAAACTGATACTAGTTTGAAATAGAGAAATTTCTTTCCGTAAAATGAAGATTGAATGTTAGAAGGTAATCTATGTTCCACCTCTTCTCAAAATGTTTAGCCTGCAGGCTAGTAGGCTACCGCTTTTTATTACAGTAAGGTGCAAAATTAAATAAAATAATAAGGTGTAAATATTGAATATGCAAAAATAAAATAAATTTGCATTACTGAATAATAAATTATATTAAAATTAATTCAAATGTGACAATAAAAATAAGAGCCCAGTATGTATTTGCAAAATACTTTCATAGTAAGCTTTAGCGAAATTGTTGTAACTGTGCCAATGTTACATAATGGAACATTTGAAATTTGTTGTACAGTAATATAGTACTATATATTACAAAGCACTCTCATAAGAAAATGTGTAAATTTATGAAGTAATTTTAATTATCATCCTTTGTTTGATAATACGAGGTGCTAAAACAGACTGGATTCATTTTTAAGTATTATGTTATCACGTGTACTATCATTGCAGTGAAAATGTCAAACAAGGAATACGAATTGTATGATAGATCTAAATTTAATCCAAGTGTGGTAAATTTCGTTAATTGCTTTATTCGTTTTGAATTTAATATAACGTTCACATGGGCTATTTGCGTTGGCCGTCCCTAATTTAGCAGGGTAAATTAGAGGGAAGGCTACTAGTCATCACCACTCATTATCAATTCTTAAATTACTCTTTCACCAATAAATAGTGGGATTGACCGTGATTTTATAACGCCTCCACAGATGAAAAAGCGAGCATGTTTGTTAGGACAGAAATCCGATCACTCGACCTTGAGATTCCGAATCAACTGCTATAACCACCTGGCCATACGGAGCCCTGCAGATTGGTCTATAACAATATTTATGTCTATTCTTCTTATTATTAAAATATGAAAATGTTGTTTTAAATAGGTTTAAAGCAAACTCATTGATCTATTATAAATTGCTACTAATCAGTTACGTTATCATTCAAACTATCCAGATAATATTTAGGTATTGTTGTTGTTACACATGATTTACTTCGGGATATTTCATATTATTATTTAAAATAAAATTACCAATAGTGCATATTATGCATAAAGGATGTAACACCATTGTGATCATACATAATGCATAGGGGCGCAACCATGTTTTTCAGAAACAGATGATCAGACAGGGCTTCAGTTTAAAAAAATAAAGCAATGCAGTTGAAATGAACATCAGCTTAACCCTACAAACAAGCATTCAGGTGCTTTATATTATATTACCTACGGATGATGACAGAAAATGTCGACACATTACAATTCATGAAGCTACAGGCAATTTGAGACCTCTGAAACTCAAAGTTCTACTTTTTTGACATAATTTTATAATAGGTTGTGACACGATGTTTTTATATGGTGGTAAAGGTTAAAAAAAGAAGCGTTAGAGTCATGCAGGCCTCTTTAGTAGCCGTGTAATCGTTTACAGAGCTCCCAAACAGACCAACAAATAAAACCTTTGCTGAAATACAAATATTAGAAATGTTCGTCGCTGTGATGTATAAGCGAGGGTGTGAGAAAGCAACATCATACAATGAAGGAAGACAAGAAGTCTTCAGAATTAACAATACCCACGCGCACTATATTAAGCAAGCAACGTGGCAAAAAGCCATTGGCGCAGTCATTCACACCCCTCCATGTCATATCTTATACAATGGTACGGAGACGAAAGTATCACGAATAATGTGTTTGGCATCTTTTATAGCTAACCCTATCGCTGGTTGAAAAGTCGCGCAGAATACTAAAACGTTACACCTGTAAGGAAAAAAAAAATCCACAAAAGATACTAGTTGCAAATACGCCAATTCAAGCTTAAAATGCAGAGATTTATAGTTGAGCAAAGCCAGCTTTATTAAACCATAGAAATATTAATTCTTCATTGTCTATTCATGTAAATATTATTTTAGTATTTTTTATTGTAATGTAGTATTTAAAAAATCCGAAATTAAAATGTTCACGGAGAACAGAACATTTTTGTTAAAAGATAACATATCCGGTTTACGTTCTTTATATTTACGTATGAAAAGATATTATTTTTAATTACCATAATAAATTATTCAGCATTATAGGTTCAGGGGTCATACATTGAAAATAAAGGCGTAATAAATATATTTTTGCGCTTATGCCTGTTGATTTCTTTCCATACGGTTGTTAGTAATTAAAATCTTATTTTTATTTCATGTTATATTAGCATTAATACTAAAATAATGCTTCGCAGTCACTTCATCAACCATTGCGTTTCCACGGCAACATCTAACCAAACAATCTAACACTATTTTACTTGATAACATTCAATTGAACATGCCTGAAAACAATATATGTCAAATTAGAACTTTATCCCATCGCACGTGTTTTATTTTCTGATAATAGTATTTTTTATAATGGTTAGTATAATGTTCCAATAGTTAGCAAACGAATATAGTCCTTCTAAATAAAATAACAGCCTTCAAAATATTTACGCACCGAAGGGTAAAAACTTAAAACTACAAGCACACAATTTAGCCTCATATAATTTATTCTTTTGTAAACAAACGAAAATATAAGGTTGTTGTATAACATTATTCAACGTACAGTTATCACTAAAGAATATTTATTATAACATTACTAAAGTTATGCGCATAATAAAACTGAATATTAAGTTAGTTAACTAGGTCTAATAAAAGTCAATCATTGTAAATGTAATTATTTTTTTCCGTACTCAGTGGAATTAAGTAGGTGAGAGGCAAAGAATCTAAGTTATATGAACTTAATAAAGTTGTTTTAGTTCCTATATATTAGCTTAGGAAGTAAAGCATTTCATCTAGTCTATTTAGGTCTTTATTTAATACAAAAATAATTTTACGTATTTAATGCTTGAAACTCGAACATGTACGGTATATCGATGTGGTGATGAAAAAAATATAAAATTTGTGTAAGCAAACGTATTTTATTCTTGCATAACACTAAGTACAATAGTGAGCTGTACTCACTAATAAATCAATATAAAATCTGAAATACAAAATTGAAAAATACAGCTTTGTGTAAGTTTTGTGAACTATAAATATAGCCTCTGAAGCACTGCTATCCTATATATTACCGACTACCACTGACTAGTATGTATATATATATATACAAATAATACTATTTAATAAGGCCAGGCTATTAAGGCATTCAACATGCAATCTGCTGGTCATGGATTCGAAACCTATCATCGATCAGCCTTGGGAGCGTTATGATATAATAGTCATATTTACTATTCGATTAAAGAAACCCAAGAGTTGACGGTGAGAGTTATACATAACTGTCTTTCTTCAGACTTATCACTTCCAAATACGACGGTATCATATATATCTCTAGAGCAACTTTATTTGAAACTCAACAAACAAACATACAAAGTGGTTGACAAGTTCCAACGATGTCTTACATCAACAACTCAGAATAAGTTTGCAAGCAAATAAATCAAAACTAGACATTAAGGTGGAATTAAACAGTTTACACATAAACGATGTATAATTTACATCCAAACTATTTACATAAAACAACTAATGTTAACTTTTATTCGTGACGTATGACATAACTGAAAAAAAATTAAAATAGTTACTTTGAAATTGAGACCTTCATTGAACATTACGCTGAGAGCAAAGCCTGAAATATTCCTTATTTATCACTTTTGTTATTGTTTTAAATTAAGCACAAAGCAACACAAAGGGCTATCTGTGCTCTGCCCACCACGAGTATCAAAACCAGGTTTTTAGCGTTGTAAGTCCGCATACATACCGCTGAGCCATTGGGAGGCATATTTATTACTTACCTCTAAAGGTAGTAACTGATTTGACTGAATTATTTTACAAACGTCTGACCGACAAAGTATCATCTTGCTCATTGAATACCATAAATTATTCCGTTTTTACGCAGAACAAAACTTCTCACGTTATTTTAGTATGCATTGTGGGTATTCTGGGATTCGCTTAAGATATGTTTGGTTTACTCAGACAACCCACTGACGACATAGTTAGGGATACAATCACTTGCGCATCTCAGGATATTATTAAAAATCGATTTGATTATAAAACTATCACAAATCCAATTATTTCTGAAGATTAATTATCCCTCAAGGTATAAGTACTGAAATGATAATATGTAAGTTTCCTTTCGATTTTTTGTAGGTAACGTAACTTAAAAGTTTTATATTTAAACATACATCTTACAAAAAAAAAAGATGTTGACATAACAACAGTATCAGTCATTGCAATAAGTAACAAACAGAGCGACTTCTCGAGAATAATTCAAGAATTTACATTGTTTTTAGAATTCGCTACATAAAGGTGAATACATTTTTCTCTGTGGAGGGAAGGCGTAAAATTTGTCATTTCGTACCTCGGTTTTGACACAAACGTACTGAAATAACCTGACCATTAGATATGCAATTTCCATTGAGATTAGAATAATTTTGTTATTTCTTAAATGTACCACACCAAACAACCTGCACAAATGTAAGAACGATTGACATTAACAAATTTTTGTGCGAAATAAACTTGTAAATACGTGTTTGAAGTATTACAAGATTCAATGATAAATTCAATTATTTGTATATGGTTGGTTAGCTTGAAAACTCCATTAACGAGTTTTACTATTTGTGTGTATGTGTTATATCAGCGAAGACACATTCTTATCTTACTAAATATACAAAAAAAATCACAGTAAACTTTCCTGAATATACAATAAACAATATGGTTATTTATTTTTCGTTTCAATAAAATTAAATTTTATAAGTACGCGTGAAACATTTCAGTTTGAGTTAAATAATTTATAACGACAACTATTTTTTAGGTGTTCTCTTACGCTGTTCCATACATGATAAGGAATGATTTTTACTTCGGTTTGTCGTTTTTTTGCATTAATTTCATTCACATCCAACGTTTCAGTAAATGTGCTTTTCAGAATTTCAAAGCCCATGAAAAAAGACGGTTGCTTAAAGGTAAATTTAGCCCCCCAGTGGCTCAGCGGTATGTCTGCGGACTTACACGCTAAAATCCGGGTTTCGATACCCGTGGTGGGCAGAGCACAGATAGCCCATTGTGTAACTTTGTGCTTAATTCAAAACAACAACAACAACAACAACAACAAAGGTAAATTTAAGTAAAATATTAGTTACCTTTGTCATGAACTGTAGAATTTGAATACAAGCCTGAAAATCCTAAATTTCTGTTTTGTTTTAGTGCAAAACTTCACAACGTGGCTACCCCATGTTGTGTTCGTCACGTGAATCAAACCACGAATTCTAGAGTTATGAGTCTTGAAGGTGAAACTCCTATGAAACAGAAGACCCTTCCATATCTTGTGTGTGTAATAGGTCACAGTATTCAACTATGAACTCAGAAAGGTTACATCTCGTTCCAGATATTATTATTATGATTATATCAATCCAATAATAATCACCAAGTTAAACAAAACTAATATTTATGAAATATATACATTGAAATTGGTAATAAATCAATATTACTCATAGTTTACCATAATCACTTATATTTGTTACTGCAGAATATACACACAGTACATTTGTATATACTTAATGTATATTATACATTTTAGCTATACTTCAGTCTGGTTAAGGTGACAATACACGTCTTAAGATATAAAATCTAGAAATTTCGCACTGTTGATTTCAGCGTTAGTGGTATCCTTGTTAACGTCTCGCTTCCTAAATAGCTGCACCCCTCAGAGGCACAATGGTATGTCTGTAGACTTACGACGCTAGAAACCAGGTTTCGATACCAGTGGTTGGCAAAACACAGCTAGATCAATGTGTAGCTTTGTGTTTAACTTCAAACAAACCTAGATAACTATAGCTCTGCCAAATAACCTTTACATGCAAGTGACAGTTATATAAGTTTTCTTGCTCACTAAATTACAAATTAAGCTTTCTATCATTGTCGGGAACGTTGTTAGGAAATGAGATAAGTAAGTGTAAGTTTTACAGTCATTTACATTGTCATATCTACGAAGTTTTTATTCAATATTATATGTTCAATATTTCCGGGAAATTAACTGACGAGTTTCCAAAATAACGTAGTTCATATCAAATCTCAGCTTTTATTCTCGTGGCTCCCTTAGGTAATCCATCATAGTGCAAACATGCATGAGAGCAACTCGAAACCATAAATTCATGCAATAACTGCATTTACTAGGTTTAATTTATCCAAGCATTTGATCCCAAGTATTGACGTCAACTGGTTTCATCTACCTAAATTAATTATAATTATAAAATAGACATTAATATCGCTTTGCAGTTACAAAAATGTAAATTTTGGAACCATGAAAATTTATATATTATTTGGTAAGTATTAAGACGGATAATTTAACTCTAATGAAGCCACGAATGTATTTGAAAGGAATCCCACACAAAATGCGGTACTGGATACAATTAAGAAAGAAATGAACAAACTTGCACGAAATTGCAAATATTGCGGAACTGCTCTTCATCTATTTGTGAAATAAATGACACCAGAATACAGTTGTGTTTTGACAGTTTACACAGTGGTTAGCTATTATCCAATTCACTAGACTTTAAAATTACGGCGTTTATACCATTACTTGTAGCAAAGTTATAATGTACTTAATGCTCTAAGGAATGGAAAAACAGACAAAAAAACACATTAAAACTGTAACTAGTGAAAGAAATTCTATGTAACACATTGTAACGAAATTTTATGATCTGGTAGGAACTGTATGAAAATTTTGGAAAACGTGGGTGGAAATAATATTTTTGACAATATAATTGGTCAAAATAGTAATTCTAAGCTGCTGAAAAGTGATGTTAAACTTCTCTAGATATGCGTTTCACGTGATACAGGACACTCAAATAATGAACTTTCTAATGATTTTGCAATAAATACGTGTATGAATCTTATAACTATAAGATAATTATCAGCAGTATGTGATCCCAGTGGATGTGTAATTGATCAAAAGCACTTTTTAAGAAATATGTTGAAACAAAAATACTGAAGTAAGTATTATAATTGGTTAGAGTAAAGTTAAGGGAAAATGATAATTACAAACAAGTTCAAACTGGCGTTTCTTAACAAAACTTAACGTTAAATTGTTCAACTGTAGAAACAAAAATGGTATCACAGCCAACGTGCACCTACAGCGTGAGCTGTGTTTCACTCAATGATTTGGGTATCACCCTCACTGTTTACAAGAACAAATGCTTCCTTGCTCATCAAGTTATTCCTTCAGTAACAAGATACACGCAGCAGAGCCTAACATACCAGCAAGATAATTATCGTAAAAATGTATCAGATGTTATGAAACGATACCCACGAGTGAAATGAGGCCACTACATCACCACAAACTACAGCTTTGCTTATAAATAAACTGTAGACGTTAAATGACAACTTAATAGTTTGGCTTAATTGTGGGAATGGGCCAATACAAGGCGTTTGGAGAAATATTTTAAAATTATATACTGGTACAAGTATACTGGCACAAAAAATATATGTCCTTTTCGGTTCAGTATTTGGTTCTAATCCAAACAAACATTGGACTAAATAGGACGTGAAATGTCAGAACTCCGATTGCACCAAACCTGCTCGCCCTTTCAGTCGTGGGGGCGTTATAATGTGACGTTGAATTCCACCATGCGTTGGTAAAAGAGTAGCTCAAGAGTTGGCGGTAAGTGGTGATGCCCAGCTGCCTTCTCTCTAGTCTTACACGGCTATATTAAGGACGGCTAGCGCAGATAGCCCTCGATTACCTTTGCGCGAAGTTAAAAAAACAAACAAACATTGAAAAGTACCAACTAGCTAAACTTGCACACAAAAGGCAGGTAGAACTCTTCTGGTTCTGTCTGACAGTCCAACAACTTTGTATGCGTATTTGACGTTCAGTAATGTTCACTCTCTACGAAGAAAATAATTTTATTGAAATTTCAGCTTAAAAATGGACTATCATTACTGTATTTACAGAGTGGATTTTACACATATATTTCTTTGTATACTCAGGTCATATTCCTACACTCAGTTACACAACCCCCTTCAAATATGTGGTCAGCTTTCGGTCAGTTACCTCTTTCTTTCTTTGTAAACCTGACGATGACCGAAGTCGGACGAAACGTCGTTCGCTTCTCTGCATAAAAAAAAATTCTCAACCAAAACCAGCCGTTTTTACATATGTAATACTTTTTCTTCTTCTTTTTATCGCATATATTTTTCTGTTTTGGTAATACCAAGTGTGGGGCGCCGTATATACCCGATTCAATTTTATTACTGATCAAGATTTCTTGAAATTATTTCAAGCACAATTGGAAGAAATTAATCTTTGTGACTTGGGCAAAGTCAAATATAACAATTGAAATGATTTGATCTTCGGAGTCCAAAATTGCTAATGGGTCTCAAGTCAATGAAGAGATAACGGGGCTATGAGCTAAATATGTGCATAGAACCATTCCTTGAGTTGCTTATAAGGCGAATAAAAATTCTACAGTTCACACAAAACTAATTTGTAATAGTACAAAAAATAAGGTTTTAACAAGCAACATAGAGGCAAAACGTTCAGTGTTCTTTGCCAAAGTACAGAACCACTTTTGAAGATATATACAAAACATATTTCACAACGAAAACTACCTGAAGAAAACAAGTATATGATGTTTTTGCTCAATCTGACTAAAGAAGTAATTTTACTGTTTTTATCTAACAATGACTGATTCAGTCAATCTATAAGCATCTCAGTTATCATAACTGAAGAGATTAACTATATGAAATAATTGAAATATGTAATTTAAAAAGACCAGTGAAAAACAATAGGAACAACATATTTATCAAATAAGGTGTAGCTTTTATAACAGCTCTGTGGTTTGCATTCAGTGAGAAATCACATGATCATGATTATACCAATATACATTCAGTGTACTTTCTTAACGTTGTATTAAATGTGCCATCTCTTATAATTCAGCGTGTTTATTAAGCTGACCTCTGTATTTTAACACCAAATACATCTTATCTCAGTAATTCAAGCCACAGTCTTTTCTTTCTCTAAAGAGCTGTTAAGGCGTGCGCTTCGTAATCTGAGGGTCGCGGGTTCGCGCCCGAGTCGCGCCAAACATGCTCGCCCTCCCAGCCGTGGGAGGGTTATAATGTTACCATCAATCCCACTATTCGTTGGTAAAAGAGTAGCCCAAGAGTTGACGGTGGGTGGTGATGACTAGCTGCCTTCCCTCTAATCTTACACTGCTAAATTAGGGACGGCTAGCACAGATAGCCCTCGAGTAGCTTTGTACGAAATTCCAAAACAAACAAACAAACTCTAAAGAGCTACATTTTTTTTTACATATCACATTTCTGCACATAATTAGATGAATACAAAGTTATTAAATATGAAAACGACACAGTCATATCTATAATCCTTGTAAATTCATTGTCAAATATTCAACGAATACTTACAGTACATAAGATAGCTCTTCACTATCGAATTTGGTTCTATTGCTGCCAATAAATACTTACACTAAATGATATAGCTCTTCAGGATCTAATATAGTTTCCATGGCAACCAGTATTACAACCGTGTACTCTTTCTACATTACCAAAGCATGCAAGAATAATACCAAGTGCTACCTTAAGTAATTAGAATTACTCCAGCTTAAATCATGTCACGAAAATAAAAGTAATCATAGATAAGAAATAATAAGAAATTGTCTATTCTGCTGTGAACGTCCACCCAGGTTATATTTTGAGTGATACAGCACAAAATAAACACTTTTACACAAAGCTCAGTATAGTAGGCTTACAAAGAATGTCGTAGAGCTCACATTTATTCATAATAACATTGAAATCAAAATTATATTCTATGTTTCACAAGGTGGTTAACTCCTCTAGGAAGTGTAAAATATTTATCATATGAGAAAAATAAAATTAATTTCGATAAAACTCAAGCAAAATGGTATACGCGAGCCTTATTTATTCAAACATCTTAGTTTCTCGTGTGAGTTCAAATACGTATTTCTGACAGTATGTTAGGAAACTCATTTATATCAACCAGACTGTTCGTGTAGCAAAAGAACACAAAGCTTCAATAACTTACGCTCAGCATCACGAAATTGCTCAACAAGTATAAACATTCACAAACAATCACCCAAAACGTAATTTCAGAGCTTATAAAGCAAAGATTGCGAAACCCTATAATTCTCGATTTTTAAAACGAAAATTATTCCTACCTCACAAAAATCAAAATTATCACATAATGTATCACCTTACATCTCAGCAAAATACTATCTAAGAGTTTACTAAATAAGGATCATCTATCATTTATTTCTTTGTCAAATTATTGGATTCTGCTGGTAAAGCAGTTAGCCCAAGCTAAAATATTTTGAAGTTTGGAATTGGTATTTTGGACAACTGTTAGCGTAATTACATTTTTTATCAAATAGGTCTTCCTCATATGACTTCTTAACATCTTCCAATGTATTCTCTCCCATGCAGAGATGAGATCGTATAAAACAATACTGTTATAATAGCTAGATGTAGAGAGGTTTATCAGTGATGTAAAATTTTTACCTGGTGCTCTGTTTCATGTGCAGACGCGGTGCACAATTGCTCTAACTCATAACTTATATCATTGAGCTGTAAAATGGACAATATAGATCAATTCTTCCATAAATGAGTTGTTTTTGTGCTGCACTCACCATAAAAATACCTTGACACGTGAATCACACATCGATTTCGACATATTGCTGCTTTATTTAAATGGTATCATGCAAATCCAAAATCATCATCTATTCCAAAGCATAACCATTCAATATATTCCTGTTAACGTTGTATTACATTTGCTCTTAATGGGAAGCCATACATTTGATCCACTGAAAGTTGTATGTCCCATTGAAGCATTATGACATAAAGAATCACCAGTTGACTTGTTGCTTAACTGTTCGTATGACATTATGAAATATTGTTTAGTTGTGGTTAAGAAACTAATAAGCATATAGCTCTCAATATCACTCGCAAAACCTGTGTCTCTAGGATGGTTCCACTTGTAATCCTTTTTGCAATTTTTATTCTCGTCTGCACATATTTTGGGGGTATATTTCAATACAGAACTCTCTACTTGATCCGAGAAAGAAACTTTCTATAACCATAAATTGCAAAACTCAATGCATCAGAGATTCAAATAGAAAAAGCAGTGTGTTCAGAATAAAATCCTCAATAACACGTCCTTGGTCACAGAACCAAAACTTTTACCTCTTAGTCTTATATTCCCAGGTTCACTGACGTCATACAGGAATGTTTCAAAGTACCTGTGAAAGATTCATTCTGATTGGTTAAACAAAGAATAAATCAAACTCGGACAGCAAAGAATTGAAACACAAATGAACAAATAAACAAACTTCTTTATCACAGAGAATAATGCATCGTTCAATATGTCCCAATTACTTGCCAGTCTCTGAGTCACTTATAAGTGGCTGCTGTGGTTGAAAAAGAGTATTTTTTAAAACGTCTGGAGCCAGACAAAGTGGAGTTGCTTTTACCATCAAAGTTTAACCAAGGTATAAAAGTGTGGTGTATCAAACGCATACGTTGTATAAGCACCAACTTAAACGGCATTTATGAGGAAAAAAATGGTAATTCTTACGAGTTTTTGCAAGTACTTGAAACTAGTCTTGAGATGGGCACATACCTTGTTTGTTTGTTTGGGAATTTCGCACAAAGCTACTCGAGGGATATCTGTGCTAGCCGTCCCTAATTTAGCAGTGTAAGATTAGAGGGAAGGCAGCTAGTCATCACCACCCACCGCCAACTCTTGGGCTACTCTTTTACCAACGAATAGTGGGATTGACCGTATATTATACACCCCCAAGGCTGGGAGGGCGAGTATGTTCAGCGCGACGCGGGCGCGAACCCGCGAATTACGAGTCCCACGCCTTGCGCTCTTGGCCATGCCAGGCCTGGAACATACCTTCCTCTCAGGGGTCACGAAGACAGGACCAAAGTGAACTTTACCTACCTATGAAGATTAGTAAGAGCTTGGAATATTTCTATATCAGTTGGTTAACAAGTTATTGATTAATTACATGGGTGAAATTACATAGAAATATAAATAAATCTTAGTTGAATATATCCGAATAAACATGCATTCTATATTAATTACGGGAGAGTGAAATTCGTTCTTAATTCAACTATCATAACTATGATGGAGCATTGCTGTAAACCAAAATGTGCTAATTAACAAACTTTTTAATTAGGCAAAAATATTTTTCAGTCATGCTTTCGTAAATCTTAATTTATCACTTGCTTCTCTTAATTAAGGTGTAAGTTGTTATTTGCTTACTTCGAAACCTAAACAGATTTACATTTTAAAGAAATTATTTATTGAGTTTTTGATCTGTATTTCTAAGTTGAGATGTCTCTCAAGTGATTAAAATTTGAATAATAACAACATCAGAAAATGGAGATACTGAACACTCAGATTATGCTAAAGACAGCAATTACCAGCTTAGATGGCAGTAAGTTTAGAAATTTATTACTCAACAATCGCGGGTTCGATTCCCTGCTGTGATTACAGAGATAGCGCAGCATAGTTTCGCTGATAAAACAGCAACAAATGATGAAAAACAGCATTGTTGTTGTTGTTGTTAAATGAAGCACAAAGCTACACCATTGGCTATTTGTGCTCTGCCCATTTAGCGTATAAGCTCGCAGACATACCGCTCAGCCACTGGGGGACAGAGAAACAGATGAATACTTCAGTGCTCAAAATGCTCTGTAAATTTATATCTTTTTACATTAACAATTTTCTCCTTTTATTATATATTCAAGGTGAAGAATTTTCATTATTTTAAATACTTTAATTTTACAATTGAACACTGTACATGGTTTTTATCTATCGTTATTTCATATACATATATATATATATTAGATGTAGTTATATGTATTAATGTCCCAAAAATGCTCTCTTTCAAGAGAAAATAACCCAAATGAAAAGTAACAAGTCCTTTATTTTCTTGCCTTTGAAGGACATATAGATATATGTCATGCTGTATTATAACCTACAGAGTGCATAATTTTTATTTTAGTTCATAGTATTCGCACATTTTACTGACGTCAAGACATTACCAATTGCAACGTTATGCATCCCTTATGCCAAATCATTTTAGCATTTACTAACTGACAATTAACACACGATATTATAATATTTAGTATATTTGCTACAGTTTTATCATTTTTGTAATTAGCTGTCATCGTACGTAGTTTTTCACCCACTCTATTAGAAAACCATTCGTCTAATGCCTTCAATACATTACAACTTGTAACGTTAAGCATCTTTTGTGTGAAATAATTTTCGTGTTTACTGACTGTGACAGACAACACATTATCGTGTTGCGTGTGGTTAAAAAACAGTTTACCCCTCCACGCGACTTTCGACCCCCCTTTCGGAAAAATGATATATATCACAAATATAGTAAAAAAGACAAAATAAATTTCAGTAAAATATTTTTACAGTTTTATATTATTTTAATTAATTTATTACCAGAAAAAATTTCTAATTCGGCAATATCATGAGATTTGCATGGTTGAGTTAATATAAAAAAGACGCTAAATTTGTAATCTTTTCCACATCATTCTTTTAAATTGTTAATACTGCGATACTAAGACATCACAAAATTTATTCTCCTGTAATATATATTTCATATCATATACTTCTTAGACTCAGCAGATAATTTGATGTGGTTTCGTTATAAGAAAACACACACACACACATTATACACAATATCTTTAGGCAAAACATGGTACATTTGGTTGAAGTTATTCGCCAGTTTAACCATAGTACGTTTTTTACTAATATGTGGATGCGCAAGCTATCTAATGTTCACAGACAACCTCTGTTGTATTCTACATTATCGTGAGCATGTCGCACTACTTCACGACTATTACATGAAAAACCAGTGCTTCCGGACATGTGTGACCCAAACGTTTAGTCAGCAACAGAGAGGAAGAAAACTGTTTGGTTATGATCGTCAACTATCGGTACAAACAATAGCCTCCGTGTATTATACAATAAAGCTTACTCATTTTTTAATGTACTGTCTTAATTTATTGGTCTTAAAATACAGATTACGCCAATATTTCATTTCAACCAGGACTAGGTTTGGTTTACACGTTGAAGCCTTTCACAGTAAATCAATACAATATTCTTAGAGTGGTGCTGCTGAATGCATTGCGCAGTTTCAGCTATGGATGAGTTTTAAAATGACAGTAATTCTCATTATTCGGTTGAGAAAACACGACAATACCTTTGTGGTAGTTTGTGATGTTGGTCGACTGTCCTCTCTCTCTCGGCAGTTAAGCAAAGTTAGGAAAATTATACATGAACCCTAGGGGTTTCATAGCTGGCTGTTTAAATGACGTAAAAGTAAAATAAAATAAAATATCAAGTTCTAATTATTCTACCGCATCAATTGTAATTCCCACTAGAAAATCAGCCACTATTCTAGCTGTTTTCCAGTTTCCTTTTCTAAACTTCGTATTCATACCATGTACTGTTTCTTTGTTTTCACCTACAATTAATTTTATCCTTTTATAAGCCAGATCCTACACTTTTCGTTCTTATGAAGATCAGTGATTTGGGGATTTTGAAAACCTTAAATGCCACAATGTCGTTTACGGAGTACCATCATAAAGAAACCTAACTTTAATTTTGGAGCAAAAGTTTGAAGAGTTAAAATAAACAATGGCTTTATATGAGTTATAATGTTATTGATCTCACATAGTCCTGGAAATATTATCCATAATTACACCAGGTTTGGCTCGAATTTCCCCACAGCTACAAAAGGACTATTTACGTTAGCTGTCCCTACTTTAGCAGCTATTCATCACTTCTCACCGCCAACACGTAGCAGTATTGACCGAAACATTTTAACACTTCCCCGGTTGAAAGGAGAAGGATACTTGGTGAGACGTGGATTTGAACCTGCGCTTTTTAAATTACGAGTCAAGTGTTCTAACAAACTAACTCTACCACTTCCACAGGATAACGACATTTGAGTATATGCTGAATATATGTATTCTTATAAATAATATTTTTGATTGTTTTATTACTAATATTACCAAAACTGATCATCACATCCTGTGAAGAAACAAATGTGCAGTTGAACAACTTTTGAATATAATCATTCGAATATTCCCTCCCGAAATATCGAACATACAATATCATTCTCTTTGACTGGTAAATGTAACGTTGCTGAAAAAAAGAAAGAAAGAAATATTTTATACAAAAATAATAATAATCAATCACACGTTCTCTTCTTTATCCAGCATTTAACTAAATGAATTACTTGGTATTACGAAGCCCTTTGAGGTAGAAAAAAACATACACAAGTTATTTTGCTGTTGTTTTAAATAGATAATATCGTACCTTCTCGAAAGCATTAAGAAATACTATGCTTTATTTTTACAATTGAAAAATTTCATTGTGAATATATATAAAACCAAGCACTGGTTAGAAAATGTAGATTCCCTAAAGTGAAAACCTATACAAAATTTCTCAAAACCCATAAACAGCTTTAAATAAATGTTTGTTTTTTTGTATTTTAATTAGGTATGGTAGAAAACAAAAAGAAAATATCCATTTTACTATAGGAAAATTATTTTTAGCTTAACTACTATTATAATCGAAACAGTGCATTAATCATTAGTTCCATTATACTTTGATGGCTGTTTTTCAGATAATTAGTTTCATATTAATTATCTTCTACTATACTGACCAAATCTATTCATTGGAAGTAAGTTTATAACACTGAATACAAAGTGCATTTTAGATACGTTCATGACTGCTGCGGCTACACTCAAGCTAATGAGTTATTGTATTAAATGAAAGACTTCAGTATCCTTTACCAAACGAAACATTACTCTGAGACACTATGTGAACGCACCTATATTCTGAAGTCTGTAATGGGACGGCTGAGATAACAGTGAGAAAATATGTATTTTTCTAACTCAATATTTAATTCGTTTTCTCGTTTAATGACTGCAAATCAGTTATTGTTTTTAAATTTGCAAAATGTGATAAAACATACATCAACATTGACCTATTGTAGTGGTGGATTTCAGAAAATAAAATATATTAGAAACATTAAATATAAAAATTGTTGGTACATTAAGGTTAAGTCCTAACTTACCTTTCATCAGTTCAATATTTTAAATGTGCAGAAAATGATTTCTAACATCCAAAACTTTAAGATAAAAACTCCATGCATGTACACTGCTAGCCAAAATCTTAAGGCTATTACGTATTTTTTATGTTTTATGTTTTTCGTAGACTAAACGCAACAGAAAAACACAGATAACAGCTTGTATAATTTATTACACTAAAATATTAATAGATATAACAGATATAACATAAATTATATAGTAACAGTGACAGATATTAAGTTACAACATTCGAAATTAATTACAAAACAAAATAATACTAGTTTCAAACTTCAAGATTTATCACAATGCAAAATGGTACTGGCCTGTATCTAATATAATGATCTAAAATGAAAGTCTCAAATTCCAGTCTAAGGTGTGAATTTGGTCCCACGAAGAAATTCCGAAGCTTAAATGAAGAAGTTCAGAAACGGTTCACAGTTCAATAAATTCGCCGACTCTCAGCACAAGCAGTAATTCAGATGAATCGTAGAGATTGACGAAATAAAATCACAGCTTCCGTAGATCTAACTTCAGTCACAAATCCAAGTCGAATAATCACAACAAACACTTAATCTTTCTCAAATAACTGACTCTCTTCTTTTGAAATAAAACTGATGTCTGAATCTCACTCCCCTCGAGTAAAAACTGATGACTGAATCTCTCTCTTGTCTCTCGCATCTTCGTCTGTTTATATATTGTAGGCCTAGACCCCTCGAATAACCGCGAACTTTCTACAGATCTCCAGAGAAATCCGTGCATGTCCGTTCTTGCACGAGACTACACGTCTAGACACGAAGTCACCAGCACTTCATTTACAAACATATGATTGGTCTACTTAATTCAAGAAAATTCTAAATGTTACCCTAAATGAATAACAAAACATTAGTTTAAACTTCGAAACAATAATATAAATATGGAAAAATGAATAATAGAAATGAAAATTTAAACACAACACGACATGTTGTCGCTTACAAAATATTTACACATTTACGTAACAAAGGCCAACGAGCATAAAGAAAAATATGCATTTTGCGTTCTTAGACTCAACCACTTATTTGAGTGGAGCTTCGAAAGATGAAAATAAGGAAAGGTAAAATATAAAAAAAACTTTTTTAGCATTTAATAAAAAAATGTGAATACTGTAAAATTAGCCTAACTATTAGCTGGTAAAAAGTTTAAAACCATACTGAAACGATGCGTTAATCGGTAAACACATAACGAAACCTAGTCATTTGTGCTCAAGCACTAGCGTTATCAACATTTCCTACTGCATCTCCTGTGTTACGTTGGATAGAAACATGGCAAAGGCTAAAAAGTTGATAGAGTTTGAACGTGGCAGATTTGTCAAGTTGTAAAAGCAAGGTCTCTCTTTATCATGCAATCGCTGGTGAGATTGGATGTAGTAAAACTGCTGTTGAAATTTCTCAAAATACCCAGAGGGATACGAAACCAGAATTTGAAGTAGTCAGCCCAAAAAAATTTCACCAGCGTTAAGCAGGAGGATTCGACGGGTTGTCCGGCAAGACGCCAACCCAACATCGAACCATATGAAATCCCTTACGGAAGTAAAATTTAGCGCAAGAACAATAAGACGGAATCTACAAGAGAAAGGCTTTAAAAACACCAAAGCACCAAACATGGGACGTAGAAAGATGGAAAATAGTTTTGTTTTCTGATGAGAAAAAATTCAATCTGTATGATTCAAGTGGCTTCCAACGTTATTGGCACGATAAGGATATCCAACCAAAGACACATTCAACATGACAAAATGGAGGGGGTTCCATCATGATCTTGGGTGTTTTCTCTTTCCATGAAACAATGAAACTTCAGGTTATACATGGGTGTAAAACAGCACCTGGCTACATTGGCTTGTTGGAGAGGGCATTTTTATTAGTTGAAGACCCTCGCTTGTGTGGAAATGACTGGACCTTTCAGCAGGACAACGCTGCAATCCTCAATGCCCGCAGGACAGAGGACTTTTTCATGACGAATAACGTGATTATTTTGGACCATCAATTCCAAACAGTGCATGAACTTCGTGAAGCCATCTTCACCACTTGGAATAACATTCCAGCCAGCCTTCTGCAAACGCTTTTATGGACCATACCAAAGCTGATGTTTGCAGTTCTTCACAATGACAGCAGTGCAACTCACTACTAAGACCTTTTGTTGGGCGTTTTCTACCCTGGTTTAGGACTTCTTTTTGTATGGTCTTAAACTTTTGACCAGCTGGTATTTAGGCTAATTTTATAGTGTTCACATTTTCTTTATTAAATGCTAAAAAATTATTTTTATTTTTTCCTTTTCTTATTTTCATCTTTCAAAGCTCTACTCAAATAAGTGGTCGAGTCTATCAGCACGAAATGCATATATTTTCTTTACGTTTATTGGCCTTAAAATTTTGACCAGTGTATGATAATGTAAACTGGATTTGTCAAGAGTTTGGTTATTTAAAAAGTAATGGAAGAAACTACAAAAAAAAATACCAACAAATTTACAACACAAGGGAATAGGCGTTAAATTATTATCGTTTAATATGTGATAAGGTACATTCAACTGTACAGAATGAATTTTGAATTATCAAATTAAATGTCCAAAATTAATGCATGCTTAGAATTACGAGAAACATATGCAGATGGTGCATTTTGAGACTAGAAGTTAGTTAAAAGACATAGAATTAAATGTTCACAAAAATATCTATTGAAGTATAAATCTGAATACACGTGGAGTTGTGAATATATGTCAGGCCTGTTAGGAAAATCATATCGTTTTGACAATAAAGAAACATTCAACAGATTTCTATTACAGGAAATAAATATATTCTGTAATACATTCATTAAACAGCAAGTCCGCTGTATAATATTGAATAGTAAATTAGGGGTAATATCATAATATTTATTATTCACAGACTTAAATTAATTTAGGTTATTATATGGTGAGTTAAAAAAGATTCAAAAACGACATAAATATTGAACGTGTTTGTTTTAGTTGCTGCTCAACCACCTTTTTGCTGAAATTTGCTGACAATTTAGTTTGTTTACACGTAAAAAAGAACAATAGAAATTAAGTTTTTCGAATGCATACTTTTTCGTTAATGTTACTGGTGTTAATTGTGAATATATATATATATGTATGTGTATTCATCCAGCGTATCTTTAGCGAAGTCTTGTATAAGCCTTATATGTATATATATTACAAGTATAACGAAAGTGTACAAATCTTCTAGCCTAATTTTGGAATGAGCCATGGTATTAAACGAACGATCTCATACTAAGTAACCGTTAACAAACGTAACTAAAACGCTATATCAACACACCTATGCTCTGAAAAGGTTGAATAGCGAAATGGTGAGAAAATGTATCTGTTTTCTGACTTAATGCTTCATAACTTTATTTGAGATGAATTATTACAATTCATATTAGTCAGAATCATATTGCTATAATAGAAAATAAAATAAAATATATATTTATGTTGGACGAAACCAGTTGAAATTCTCAAGCAGAATATTGTAGGCTATTTACAACAGCAGCCAAGAATATTAGAACGTATTGAAATAAAATAATATGATTATTTCATAGTGGCATATTATTATAACAAAAAGCATTGATCCAAGAAATAAGATGACTGGTAACCTTCAAAACGCTCAACGATATTGCGAAAGTTTGTGGTAGATGCAAGAAAAATTGCTCTGCCCATCACGGGTATTGAAACCCGCTTTTGAGTCATGTCAGTCTGCTGACATACCGCTGTGCTACTAGGAGGCTTAATGCATCTAATCAAGTACAGCAAGCTGTAGACATTATCAACCAGGCTATGAGGACAAACCATCATATTCAGTAGTACTGCAAGTAGAAATGTTTTATCGAATGTCTTTTCTAACACTAATGACATAATAATGCAGCAACATGTTGAATCCTATAGTTAACGTTTATTAAAAACACTTTTTAATCTTGATTTCTAAATGGATTGTGTCAATAAAAATTTGTATATTCGATCACATTAAAATGTGTTGCAACATTTTTATTTATACTTAAAAATAACTGGAAAAATCACAGAACTGAATTGCATAAGTTGTATTAGCAAAATCATTCAATAAATTCTATTATAATGTAGCTCGGTTTACGACATTATACAAATGAAACATCACCTTGCCTTACAGAACGATAATTGTACATTTTTGTTATGCCAAAACTAGCTTACATTATACACTGTTAAGGTTTCTTGTATTCATTAATTTTCCTATCATAATAAGACAGGAACTACGGAATAACAGAAGGTTCGTCGATAAAATATTTTACTGGAGTAAAATCTAAGTCTTATTTACCTTGACTATGTTTGAAGTAATGTTAAATACTAAATAGAAACCTTGTAAAAGAACCATTATTTACCAACACAAATATAACGAAAGTTCAAAGACAGGTATATTTGGTGCCATCTTCATTGAAAGTTAATTATCCTGAACCTTAAACAATTTTGAGTTTTTGTGTTTTTTTCAAGATCAATGTCATCATTTTCTCCGACTAAGGAAACCTGTCAATTTTATCAAATTCAATTGCGTCATTCTTCTCAGGCCTCAGGCGCTATTCACTTAAAGGTTAATCTCACATCAGAACGAGGGTTTTGTGTATCTCGGGCGTTAACCGAATTGCCAGCGGAAAGGATCACATTTTTGTTTTTCTATACAACATATTACTCTTTTACAGACGATATAAGCACAGTGTTCGTGATAAAGAAACAGAGTTGAGACCTGTACCGACTGCCGAGTTTAGAGTGACACGTGTAGAGGATGTCTTGGAAGACAAATACATTTTTCTGCTTCAGCTACTTTCGTATATTAGTCTTCTAATACTACAAATGTCACTGAATTATATCAGTAAGTAAGTAAGATATCCTATCTCACTTATCTAGTTACAGAACTACAGCTCCTATATCGAGTTTATATATTATTAATATTTGCTTAATAAACAATAATAAATTAACAAATTTATACTATAATTAAAAGGGTAAAAAAAATCATTAAATGCCTAAATAACTCTGGAAACGTAGGTTTACTTATTTATTTCACTTTAAATATATTACGTGTTTTTAGTGCATTTTATTGTTTTTTTTTCTGTTCTCTCGAGTAATTCATAATAATGAGGATCGCATCCACGTTTTAATTTCAGAAAAAAATTTCCTTTAAACATAATATGTTGGGATTAATAAAGTCATTTTCATGTTGTATATCGAGATTCCAGATAATATGTATAAATTAATCTATGTAACCGTGGATAAGTGAAATATATAGCTGTTATATCAGCCACTATGCCGCGGCTAAAATTTCTACACGTTTACACTATGAAGGTTCCTGTTTAAGGACAAAGTCATATTCTCTCTCGTATCTTATGTTGTGAGAACTTCATTAAATATATATTTTAGGTTGATGTCTTATTACATATGTAGTATCAGGTCAATTTATACCTAATTTAGACTTGAATGGATTTTTTTATCAATATTCAGTAGTATTAAAATTATAATGCGGAAAATATTCTCAATAATTCATTATTTACCTGTAATTGCTTTTAATTTCTTTCACACACAGAAAAAAAAACTCTTATACGAAAGTTTCACATCAGATTTTGACTTCTCTTAAAATATTCCTGTTTGAATTGTGGTCAATAAAATCGTTTCATAAAAAAATACGGTGGACTCTTTGGCTTTGCTAGAAGAAAATACACAAATACACATTAAAATATTTAAACGTATGCATGAGAAAAATATTGAAAATACTTAAATATAAGAATTGTGTACGATTTTTTTAAAACAATAAAACAAGCTAAAATACGCCATTCTGTATTAGATAAATGGGGAGAAAAAGAGAACAGACACAGACGTAACTTGAAAACATTACTTTTACGTAAAACATGTAAAATCATAATATCCTGAGATACCGTTATTTTTTATTAATATTCTACGACTCTGATTAGATGAGTCGTTCTTTTACATAAAAATACAGCAGCTATATAAACATTTCTTTCATAAGTGGTAGTTGAAATAACAAATCAACCACTCCATTTTTCCTACACTATTTTTATAATATTTGCGGCCACAGAAAACAGCCTGGAAACCTCTTTAATAAAGTAATAAGTATATAAGGACGGTGTCGTGATACTGAAGCCTGCTAGACGCAAATCTCATACTTGCTGTGTATGTTGTTATAACGTTACAAGAAAACAGAAGGTCGTTTCCAGCAGTTACCACGAAAGTCTTACCATTTCAGAAGGCTGTCAACTGATGTTAGCGAAGTGATCGATCCGCATAGCAAGAATGTACTGTAAGACGTAGAGATTGTGTCCAGAATCCGTTCTATATACAAGCAGACATAAAAACTTTTCATCCATTATCCAAAAGAATTTACAGAAGTTATCATACCTTCTAGCTGTTCTTTTCTGGGCTTATTCCAACAATTCTAAATGTAATACATGCCAGTTTACTATCAAATGGAAACCTCAGTATACTTTTTGTTTGATTTTTTCCTTCTATATAAAGAATATTTGTTGTTGGTTTTCCCTTTCTGAATATATATATTTTTAAACATGAAGCCATTGTGACATAATATTAAAATTGCATATTTTCTATTTATCTTTTCAAAGGACTGGGTGAATGCTATCAAATGTTGTTTTTCTTTCTTGATTTAGTTTTCTGTTTTTTTTTAAAGATTTACTTACCTTTCTTACTTTCATACATATATTATTTGACCTTCTGTGCGTTTTTATTAAAATATAACGGCTTAGTCTTAGTTATTAAAACCAGTTTGAATGCTATCTGCTAACAAGAAGTTAGTATAAATGTTCAAGCTTTCTTACCACATCCGTTTTTATTTTTATTTTCTTGGTATTTTAAGCCTAACTATATTGAAACCTAAGACATATTTTCTGCTTATGCGGCTGCTAAGCAGATTGAGAAAAGTTTTATGTTTTGTTAAAGTCTTGGCATTAGCCATAACAATGTACCTGAGCTAGCCTTTTGTTAACGCTCTTGATCTCAGAGTTGCTAAACCAGATTTGAATATACAAACAATTCCTTACACCTTAAGTTGTTTGTGCGTTTTAAGTATAAGAAGTAGGGACTCGACAGATAGATCTGATGACATTGGCATGAATACAAAATACAAAAATAACCTATAATAGCGCTATACTTACTTATATTTGACCACTTCCTTCCTCACGTGACAAATGAAAGCTTATTGTAAACAGTTATACAATTGATTGATCAAATAATTGATGAGTAATTTTCATTTTAGTTTGCCGTAAAAGTACACCAATTCAAAACTGAAATCAAAGCACTGAAATATTATCATTACTGTGGTAATACAGTCAAAAGTTATTATACAATAATAAATTAATCGCAACACATAAACGAAAAGTGATTATCGTGTGTAAAGGTATAAGAATAATGAATTTTTCTGGTAAAATGATATGACAAAATGTGTTTTCATTTCAAAATAATACAATGATGCAACGTCACAAAATCGGGGAAAAGTATAATTGAAATTTATAATAATTTATCTACATTACAAATTCTCTAGCACTGAGCGGTAAGACTAAAAATTTATAGTACTAGAAATAGAACTTTGATACTCGGTGTGAGCACATGAAAGATAGTTCTATTTGTAGTTTTGTGCTTTGAGAAAACTAAATGAATAAAAGAGTGCCAGAGGCAGGATAAAAGTAATTGATAACAACTATAAATGTACAATATATTCCAGAGCACAATACTTAATTCTCTGTTTACTGAATATGTAGTTTTCACATGTGTTTAATAGTTCTCAAGCGAAATAAAAATGCTTTTTTCGGTTTGAAAAATATATATATGATACTTTTTTGTGATTTATTCTCTGCCATCACATCTCTGTACCGAAGATGTATGAAAAAAATTATTTGTAATGTATTAAAAAGTTAAAACGTAATGCATTTCGCTAGTGTGTGCAAAGTGGTTTATTTTCGTATTCGTTAGTTGTTTAATAAGGTGTAGAAATAATGGAATCATCATTATTTATATTTTTGTTATTGTATAGCTTTTAAATCTGATACATATGACAATAAAAAGTAAATTAATTGTTTCTTTGGTTTACGCTGTAAAATTATTAACACACTGAAAATTACTGTCAGTATCTTACTTAGCCGAGAATAAACCTATATATAAACAGTACTCAAAACATGCTTTCTACAGGCATTCTATTTATGGAGTTATATTTTGGTTTTTCGTCGTCAGGAGCCCGGCATGGCCAGGTGGGTTAAGGCGTTCGACTCGTAATCCGAGGGTTGCGGGTTCGAATCCGGTGACACAAAACATACTCGCCCTTTCAGCAGTAGGGTTGTTATAATTTCACGTTCAATCCCACTATTCGTTGGTAAAAGAGTAGCCCAATAATTGGCGGTGGGTGGTGATGACTAGCTGCCTTCCCTCTTATCCTACACTCCTAAATTAAGAACGGCTAGCGCAGATAGCCCTCGAGTAGCTGTGCGCGAAATTCAAAACAAACAAACCTTCGTCAGGAATGTTTTGTGGTAATAAGTAGTTCATCAAAGGAGAACTACCTCTTCTAAAAGTTCTCATTCCAAAACGTCTTCTATAAATGTGAAAAATACATTAAATTGAACTAAATTTCTCAAAGAAACGTCATAAAATTAAATTTGTATAACTTGGAAAGAACTAAGTTTCTATTTTTTTCTTGATATATCTTTGTAAAATTGTCGTATTTTAAATAAAATATACACATTTAAAAAGTATTTTTCAAAACGTAATATAATTTCAAGATCAAAGGTTAATAACGAGTTATTCAAAGAGCTTGAAAGCTTGTGATTAGGTAAGAAATCTAATTACAACACGACAAACCCTGATAAATTTGTGCATCTTTTTGAGACAATACGCGTACATCAGTGGACGTGAAGCAAAATCTAGTGTGTTTAATCAGAATGTTTTAGTTATTTTAATCCGAGTGTTTAGAAACACGAATTAACAGCGTGTTCAGAGATTACCTCAAGAAAGTTATTCAAAGGAAGGAACATCAAAACTTTGTTGAAATTATTACTGTGATTCTACTAGACTGACAGAAGTAAGATGTATCATATATGTACTATTTCATTAGCCCGATATGGATCCGGGAGGAGTGTTAACACCTTATATGTAAATGAATGTCTTAATGAAATTTCAGGTTGTCTTGTGTGAACCAAATTTTTCTCTGACCTCATAATTAATTTCAGTAAACATGTTTCATATATTCCCTGCATCTTTCCTACTTCAACGACATTTTTCAAAATTAATTACATCCGTACTGAATATCTAACTTGGTATTCATTTTATAAACTTGATTAAAATATAAAACAAATTCTGATATTAGAGAAATCTAGAAAATACAATACATATGTATTTCTTTAGGAGAAATAAAATTGAAGCATTAAAAATTAAATAAATCAACCAATATAGCAATTAAATAACGTTGCCACAAAACAAATTTATTACTTTGATAAAGAGCGTCTGGAATGTGTTAAGAACGGTACTTAACTGCAGTTTCTGTTGTGAGTATATGTGTCCTCATGTAGAGATTGAATTCAGTAAAATATACCGGAAAGACAATTTACGGTGCATTCAATATTGTGAAATTTCATAAAGTAAGTTCTGCCGATAAAACAAAACAATTATATGACTAAATACTGAATACTGCTCTCTTAGGACTAATGATATTGGGTTTTAAGTTGCAGATTATGTCCTCTGAACTTATGGAATCGTGCGACTATGATATTAACTGTTCTGCTGTAGTAATACATTTTTTTTCAAAAAACACTTAGAAGAAAGGACTACATTTAGCTCAAAAGACATTTCTTCTTGTTCTAAGTAAGGCAATAAGAATAACGTACGATGCATAACATTGTAAACAGTGTTCAGTCTTACTCTACAATATGAAAATCTTACGAGTACATTGAAATGTTGCTTTTAAAAAATAACATATACAAACATGCACACATTTTCGTATATATACTTCTATGATTTTTTTATGAACTGGTAAACACTTTCTATAATCTTTAAAACAAATTACAAAAATTAAAGACATATTGTCAAAGATATTGACAAGCTATCTAGATAGCAATATAGCTGACAACATATCCTATATGCACTACCTTTGTGTTATTTTACGTTGCTTTGTAACTTGTTTCACGACTTCCACTAGATCTAAACTTTTTGTCTCTTTCTGTTTCTCAGCTAATTAGTTACCAGGGTTTTGACTGTCAACTTAAGTAATTTTAAGACTTATTTTACAATTTAAGCTCCTTTCTAAAATGAAAATTTGCGAAGCAAATCTAATACTCTGTTATGAGAATAAGTTTATTAAATAGGTTCACAAACACACCACCAAACACTTTTCTTTAGCATAAGGAAGTTTTATGAAACAATAGTTCAGAATTTTCTATCTTTATTTTGATATTTTTGCTAGATAATTTATTTAACAGATACAATAATATACAAGTAATTTGAAAATAATCACTGATAGGAAAATTGGTATTTACCCAGTTCTAGATTATGAATAAAGCATTTAGAAATATCTTTCTAGGTCCATCAGTTGGGTCGCTTTCGACCTAATAACAATGTTAGATACTCTAAATGATAACATATAATGAACTTCTAATTCAACTGACTTTTTTTCGACTTGAGTTTCTGAGCCTGATAAAAGTTTGCTAGCACATATTGCTAATTTTTGTTTAAAGATAAACTTTCCAGGCTTAGATATTTTTATCAGAAGGTAGTGAAATTTAACTATTAGAAATATAAGCTTAGTTTACCTAAGAACTCGATAGTAGTTTAGTGTAAAACCAGAAAAAAAATCCTGTTACATACATTTTTTATTCATTTCCTTAGTAAAAGAAGTTGAAAACAGACGTGTTAAAAACTAATAATTTTGAAAAGCAAAATTATGAACAGTTTTATTGATGGTAAGTACAAAGCTACACAATGATCTATCTGTGCTCTACCCACCACAGGTTTCGTAATCGGGTTTCAGCGACATACTCCAAAACAACAACAAAAAAAGCATACATGAAATGCTCACAAAGAATATTGCTTTCATAAACAATACAATTTCAAACGAGATTCGTAAAGCAACTAACCAATCCCAACTGGCAATCAACATAACGCAAAATCCATTTAAAACACTGATATAACTGTTAGTTCAGTCTTCATTTTCTCAAACCAAATATATCAAAAACAATGTTACACCATAGAAAACAGAGTTGAACAAATGTGCTACTAAAAAACGCAGTCTACTAAATCATTTGTAATATATGTGGAGACACATATATAGGAGAAACCGGAAGATCTATTCACACGCACATCTCAGAACACATCAGTTCGTTATATACGAACGAGTAACACAAAACCGCTCCAGCAGAATACTTTTATGGAAACAATAAATATATATATTTAAAGTTTCTGTCTCACATACAAGTTTTGAAAAAAACACACATAGAATATGTACTCGCTAGTGAAAAAAATTCAAAAATTAGCAGAGAAAATGGGTGGTACGTGTAACTAAACCTTTTCTTATAAAGAGAACAAAAACATACACACACACACATTGTACCAAAACACTTAACACTATTATATTTAGTTCAACATTTGAATGCTCTGGAGTATCACATAATCTTACAGTTTGTTTTAAAACTGAAAATAAGTTGTCTATTCTTTCCACTTATCGTTTCTTACCGACTTCTGTTTTCTGTTTGCGTGTTTTCAGTAATCGTAAAACGTATTATGGTTCTCTTTGTTTTATAATTTCCATCCAGGTGTTATATGTTTTTATAGCTACGAAGTTAGTGCTATAAATGTACTAAAATATCAGAATATTATGTAACACAAGTATTAATCCTGGATAGTATTGGTTATTTCTTGATTACTTATGTTGTAAAAGTACAAAAAAATGGCCATTATACCATCAAACTTTGCTTTCGTGACCTGGAAAATGAAATTTAGAAATCAAACTATTTTCTATGTAAAAATGGTCAAATTTACACATTTTCTTTTACATAAGATCTGAATGAAACAACATATGAATCAAGATTTACATGTATTTATACTAAAGTTATCCATGAATGTTCAGAAGTGAGTAGTTTTTCGAGACTTGCGACTGTAATGTAAATCACTTTCACGTATCAGCCTCCAAATATAGTTTCCCATCATGTTTTCGTTGTACGCTTCCACGTCACAAAAGCAAAGTTTGAAGAAAAATGTGTCTTTTACATTTACTTTTGGCATAAGCAATCGGAAAATAACATTTTCTGCCTAGAAACAAGAAAACGTAAAAATGTTTTTATATAGTGTAATAATGAAAGGATAATAACATTTTATACATTGTTAGAGATACGTTACTGCATATTTGAGAAATAGAACATAACAAGCATTTTAAATTAACGAATATTCTAATATGAAACAGTCATGTATATTAACCCTAAAGAAGTCGCAATGGCGTAACATTAGTTTAAATAAAAACCAAACCAAAACAAAAGTACCATTGTGTTTATAACTCAGCATGTGCGTAAAATTTTAATGAGAAACAACGTCACCATTAAACAGAAGAAATGTTGTTGTATTAAAGCTATTTCACATTCTTCATTCTAAATGTTGATGCATCTCTTTATCCGTACAATTCTTGAGCTGTCATACTTTCTGTCCTGAAATGATTTATTCTTAACTGGATTTAGCGTTCTATATTATCTCTTGAGCCAAAAAAATATTTCCCCAAGAGTGTTTATAGGAGATAATGAAGTGTTAGAAAGGAAAATATAAAAATATAAAAGTGATATTGTAAATAACTTTTATACGCATATAGAGGTATATACATGCACTGCTGGCCAAAATCTTAAAGCCAGTGAACATAGAGAAAAAATATGCATTTTGCGTTGTTAGACTCAATCACTGATTTGAGTAGAGGTTCGAAAGATGAAAATAAGAAAATATAAAATAAAAAAATACCATTTAATAGGGAAAATGTGAACAATATGAAATTAACCTAAACACTAGCTGGTCAAAAGCTTAAGACCATACCAAAAAGAAGTCCTAAACAGGATAGGAAATGCCCAACAAACAGTGTCAGTAGTGAGTTGCATGACCATCATTGTGAATAACTGAAGACATTCGAATTGGCATGATCGATATAAGTGTTTGCAGAAGTCTGGCTGGAATGTTGTTCCAAGTGGTAAAGATGGCTTCACGAAGGTCATGCACAATTCGGAAATGACGTCCATTTCCAAAGACTTCCCTTGTCATCCACCCCAAACTTTTTCAATGGGTTTATATTCGGGTGCACACGCTGGATGGTCGAAAAAAATCACGTTATTTGCCAACAAGACGACCTTGTTTTAAGGGCATTGTGTATTGCAGCTTATTTCCACACAAGTGAGGGCCTTTAGTCAAAAATAATGCATTCTCCAACATGCCAGTGTAGCAAGCTGCTGTTTGACGCCCCTATATAACTTGAAGCTCCATTGTTCCATGAAAGGAGAAAACACCTCAGATGATGATGAAACCTCCTCCACTTTGTCGGGTAAAAAATGTCTCTGGTGGGATATTCTTATCGTGCCAGAAACGTTGGAAGCCATCTGGACCATCCAGGTTAAATTTTTCTCATCACAGAATAAAACTTTCCCTCACTTTTTCACGTCCCGTGTTTGGTGCTTCTCAGCAAAGTTTAATCAAGCTGTTTCGTGGTGAGAAAGGAGGCGTGACATTTGAAGACGTTTACGGTTTTTAAAGCCTTTCTCAGATAGATGCCGGCTGATTGTTCTTGAGCCGCATTCTATGTCCATAAGGGCCTTAATCTGATTCGACGATCGGCTGGTGTCTTGCCAAACAACCCTGCTCAACGCCGGCGAAATTTTCTTGGGCCGACTACTTGAAATTCTCGTTCTGTATTCCTCAGGGTCTTTTAAGAAATTTGCAACAGAAGTTTTACTAACTACGCCCAATCTCACTATCGATGGCACGTTGAGAGAGACCATGCTTTTGCAGCTCGACAATTCTGCCACGTTCAAACTATATCAACTTTTTAGCCTTTGCCACGTTTTTACCCAATTTAACACAAGAGATGTCAGTGGGAGATGTTGACAACGCTAATGCTTGAACACAAATGACTAAATTTTGTTACGTGTTAACCGATTAACGCTTTGTTTCAATATGGTCTTAAACTTTTGACCAGCTAGTATTTAGGCTCTTTCCATAGTGTTCACGTTTCCCTATTGTATGCTTAAAAAGTTTTTATTTTTATTTTAATTTTCCCTTTTCTTATTTTCATTTTTCGAAGCTCTACTCAAATAAATGGTTAAGTCTAGCAACGCAAAATGCATATTTGTTTTATGCTCATTGGCCAAAGATTTTGGCCAGCCGTGCATATATACATTAGTATAAATGGAGTCAAAATTATAAGAAAAAATACATAATTTGGTATATAAACAGCAAGATGACTTAAAAACTTAACAAGGTTCACAATATAATTTGCCCCTCATTGGCAAAGCGGTATGACTGCGGGACTAACACCGCTATAAACCGGGTTTCAATACCCGTGATGGGCAAAGCACAGATACCCTTTTGTGTACCTTTGTGCTTAACTATAAATGAAAAAAAAGCTAGATCATAACTCGTTTTGTGATTACCAAACCAAAATTTTATTATTGCTGGAAGGGTGACATTTCATTCATCGAGTACTGGAGAGAAATGTTGCTCAAGAAATATTCAGTTCCAGCAGAAATACGTAGCTAGTTAATAAAATTGAACTTTTTTTAAAAAAAAGAGTAATTCTCCATTTTCCATTCAAATTCACGTAAAATAGTGATTATCTTGAAAATAGATTTTCATCGGTGATATTTTATAAAACCACCATCTTTGTTAGCAAGTTAGGTTTTCTTAAAGCAATGTTAAAATTAATTACTAAACGTGACAGTAATTGCGTGATCTAAAATTAACAAGAAAAATTGAATCTCCAATTTGATAATTACTCAGTGATTTACTAAGATTGCATCTATAGACCAAAATTCGTTAAAAAATACCAACACGTATTCAGAAACACTTACCAATAATAAAAAGAGGCAGCAAACGTGAGATATACGTGCCTAATGTTCATTTGAATATTTCAGTGATAAAGTTAAATATGTCTGTATATAGTCTTAATTTGCGTTTTTCACATATTAGTGTACTACTTCGATTATCTATCTACTTCAACCAATAAAGAGTAAGAAACACAACTATATCAACTCAGAAAGTATTTGACAATTTTTATGAATTACGTAACCATAAAACTTGAATTACATAAAAATTCAAACACTATAATTCATTTGTGAGTATACATAGCTGAACAAATATGTACGAAAAGGTATAGTACATTGTTTGGAATTAAACACAAAGATACACAATGGGCTATCTGTGCTTTGCCAACCACAGGTATCGAAATTCGGTTTTTAGCGGTTTCAATCTGCAGACATATCGCTTTGGCACTGAAGGCACCATGCATAGTGGAGATGACTGATAGCTTTTTATTAATCACAAAGCTACACAACGGTTATCGAAACCCGGTTTCTAGCCCAGACATATCGTTGTGTTACAAGGTGACGTTATAAAAGAATAAAACGAGTGTTGGCACATACCCTTCATTAGGAACCACCCCACTTCTTGTACGCTATTACACCAAAAACTGTTATTTTGTAGCTATACCATATTCCTTTACTTAGTAGAAAATATTGTAATCAGTAATGATTTTTCAAAGTCCAAACCATAACTAGAAATGATGATCAAAAACATGGTCACAGCTTTTACTTATAATATTTCAGGGTAAAATAAATCTGATCACCAGTAGAGTTGGACTTAATGTAGCATTAACGGCATTCAGTGAAACCTGACTTACAATATTTCAGTGTCTTAGAGTTATTGCCCGTCTGCTAAGGTTGGGTGTTTAAATTCAGTTTGTTCCGAAAGGCTAGAGCAGACCTCGTCTGTAAAACAAATTACCTCGTTTACTTGCAAACCTTTCTTCAGGATTTGAAGTGAAATGTGAAACAAAACCCACAACTTGAAGTCGGGTTGGCTGGGTAAACGTTCAATACATCATTCAAGTATTAGAAAGACATCTACACGTTATTTGAAAGTGTAGTGCTTCGCTTTTGTTGTTTTGTTTGACAGAAAATTTATATCCTTCGTATTTCTTCCTCTGATGTATATATTTTGTTACCTGCACTAGCACAAAATTAAAGAAAAATAGGATGTGTTATGCAGGATTACATTAGTTTACTAATCATCATAATTTATTTCTCGTAACATGGGTGACCAAACCAAAACTACAAATTATGGGTCCTTCTTCTGCAAAAGTTTTAAAAAATTACGTAATAATTATTTTGAGTTTATATACAACATCAAAGCTCTGACATTTATAATTAACTCATTAATAATGTCGTATCCCTGTCACACCAAACAGACTTGCCTTTACAGCTGTGAGAGCGTATAACGTGACAGTTAATTCCACTATTCGTTGGTAAAAGCGTTGCCCAAGAGTTGGCGGTGGGTGGTGATGAGTAGCTTCCTTCCCACAAGTCTTACAGAAATACACATTAAAACTTACTATTAATTTTACACGTACGTTTTTAGAATAAATAAATCGTAAGACTGATGAAGATAAATAAACTTTTACAGTTGATTTATTGTCCACGTGACTGTTTTACTGATAGGCTGAAAAGTTATATATACCTGTTATAGACATACGAAAAATAATTTTCAGACAATATATTTTCTTATGAATATAAATCACATAACAGCTCGATACCTCCTGCATTGTCAGGATGAACGTTGCTCATTATTTGATGTTCACCAATAGATTTTGTGAGCCTCATATTCCTTGAGCTATCTGTTCACTTTACAGATCTGCAACTTTCTGGTGAATTCTAGGGTTATCATTTTGTTCATTCGTTATCTTGATCACCACATGTTTTAAATAGTAATCTGTAGTCTCAAAGCTCATCAACTGTCATGCGCATTTTTATGTTCATAGTTTTTTCAAAATTCTATGATCAATTTACTTTCAGTTTAATTTAATTATCAAATATTTAACTTTCATTGTAATAGTTGAAATTTTTAACTTCGTGTTTCATATGTAAAAACTTATGTTTTTGTAGCATTTCTGGATTCATGTTTCTATTTTGTCAAAAAAAGTCTTCCAGTTCTCTTTATTGACTAATTCCATGATCTTCATTTAATTTGTGGATTCTAACTATCTGTTGACTAATATATTTCTACTTAAAAAAATTCAGGTTTCTATGCTTGAAAAAGTTCTCCCCAAATCGAGAAACAGAATCTAATATATGAAGCTCAGCTTCTGTGTCTATTTGTTCGCATATATCATCCATCAGTTTCTTATACATTTCCATATATCTTGATCAGTCAGCATAAGACTTGATACAATGATATAAGGTGACATGAGGAATAATATCATGTGAGGTGTTGGATCTAATATTTATTTCCATATCTGATTTCGCTAAAAACTATCAAATGATAATGGAGTTCATAAGTGATAAAAAGTGCGTCTTTCATTTCAGTATTCATATATTTACGCATTTTTATAGCACTTTTAATCTTTATTATGATAAAAAACAGAAGCACATTTCATATCCTTTGTTACAAACGAGTTTTCAGTTCACCTATTTTATTACAGCTAATTTACATTTGTTTGTTTGTTTGGAATTAAACACAAAGATACACAATGGAATATCTGTGCTCTGCTCACCACGTGTATCGAAACCCGGTTTCTAACGCTGCGTGTCCGCAGACACACTGCTATGCCACTGAGGGGTTACTAGTTTAGATATAAACACCTTTCTTTCTAATGGGCTGTAAATTACCCATAGGATAATATGAATAAAAAAATGCTCTCTTATATTTTTGACATTTTTAGTATTTAATATGAAACTAATCATTTTCGTCCAATGAAAAATTTAATAAATAATGCATACCGTATAACAGACCAACTAATTAAAAAAATGTGATAACGTAATACACAGTACCCTGCTAAAAGTACACCACTTCATCAAAATGTGAAAATAAACGGTGTAAGTTGTTTTATGTGTAATAAAGCAGCTAATCGATAAATATAATGATAATATTACGTATTGTTTCACGTGCTATTAATTACT
This sequence comes from Carcinoscorpius rotundicauda, assembly GCA_011833715.1. Lineage (NCBI taxonomy): Eukaryota > Metazoa > Arthropoda > Merostomata > Xiphosura > Limulidae > Carcinoscorpius > Carcinoscorpius rotundicauda. The sequence goes on from CM022392.1 coordinate 29,241,435, forward strand.
GAAGTAAAAATATAATGATTTGTTGTACATTGCCTCATGCAAAACTATCGAAATTATCGTTAACACTAAATCTAGTAGCCTAAAAAAAAGAAGAAAAACAGCTTTTACAATAACTTTATCATAACTTGGATGTCATTAATACTTCACTCTATATAAATATCTATTAACAATTTGCAGGTATCAATCATTACTTGTTTTACAGCAATCAAGCAAACAAGACGAATTCCAGGATTTGAATTGTATGTTACGAAATACTCATAAACTGAGTAATAAAATAGGGATAAGAACAGTAAACACATTTTTACATTATAGTACATTATACCGCCTTCTTTAAAAAGAAAACCAAACCCTATTGCACACATAGTCTGCTTCCTTACAGTTTTTACCAACAATTTTATCTTCCAAAAAGTAATATTTCAAATAGGTTAGCAAACAGTATAATGAATGAATATATATAGCTGGTAACGTGTTGTATAGAGTATAAAAAACACTTTTACACTTTCTATAAAAAACAAAGAAGATATAAGAAAAATGTATGCTATAAAATAGCTAATAAATTAGATTTCACTTGAATGAGAATACTGATTTTATGTCTCAAAAATCACAATATATATTTACCATTTTAAGATCATAACTGCATTTTTAAATTAACAGTATTTGAGTTGGTTGTTTTTTTCCTTTAAACGAGTATATAATACATCGGAATAGTTTACATTTTAATTTAAATCCTTACTGTTGAAATTCATATGCATGGGAATCTAGAATACATTAAAGTTGTTTTATTCAAAACAAAACAAATTGTTTTACAAAATTAATGTTTTATTGGTAAGTTGGGTCATTTAGTGAGACCCGATGAATACTTGACGGTTACAGTTGAAGAGATATGATTATTTGAGTTATACTAGGATACCGTAGTGTGCTCACTCTTAGATTTAGTTATTTATTAACGGGGTAATTGTATCTCTGAACGGCTAATATGGGTGTTAACAGTTTTATTGATAAAAAGAGAACAATGTTTTAACTTTTCTGGGTCATCTTCAGGTTTCTTAACCTAGGGAGGTCGAAACGTTGTTCTCTCCTTATCAATGAAAGTGTTAATATCCATAACAGCCGTTCTGATATACATTTTTATTTCAAGTGGGTTTTTTGCCATCACAACTAACGGTGTAATCGCGAAAATATTAAGAAACTTTGGATAGAAACTTAGCTGTTTGTTAAACAGTTTAATTACTGAGTTTACAAGAAATTACTGGGACTACACGGGATACTACAGTATTGTTACATGAGAATTTATAAGTTACTAATTGTATTAGAATGAATATGGAAATAATTAAAAAATATATTGCATGCCAATCTTTATAGTGTAACCTGAAAGAAAACTATATATCGTAACGCCCTCGCTTCTAACACATAAATATTCGAAACACCTATGTATAACGTTTGGCCTGCATAAGTGTTTTAGAAATAAACATAAGTAGGTAAATTAATATACACTTATAATCTTCTTGTTTCAGTTTTAATGGTTGACCAGGTTGTATACTCTATTGAGTACGAGTATTTCAGAACATATAATTTATTCATGCTTTGTTTCCTGTTTGAAGTCCGTTTCAATCTGGCGTGGCGTAGTGTCTGATCAATAATTTCCTTCAAAGCACATTCCCAACCCACTCATCAGACAGAAACCTCATAATCAATCTTTCACTGTTCTTCGATTTACACCATATGAACTGATGTTTCATGGCACGTGGCACCATAAATTATTGTTCAGGTCTGAATCACTATTTATGAGTAAGTGGAAAACAGTATTTTCGGTTGCGTATTTCTCCAGATTCTCGTTTCATTTTCAAATAACATGATTATACAGTTATATTTACCATCAAACATTAACACTGATGAATATTTTTGTTCAATAAATTATGAAATGCTTTTCGAAGGTAGTGATAATTCGTTTGTAATATTGATAATTATGTACTCTTTTCACCTGTTCTGTGTTTCACAAAACCCATGATATATACTATGTTTGTATATCAACTATTTTTGAAACGTTTAAGAAATATCTTGATAATTTTATTGAAAATTCAAATTTAAAACGTGTCAAAGCATTGGATGTTCATTTTTAAAGAAATATTCGCACGATCATTGTGTTATATCAAGGAATATGGTTCACATATATTTGTGTTTTGTATTTGAAAATTAATAAAAAGGAACATATAACCGTTTAATAGAATGTTGACAAATCGTATTTAGTGAGAAAAAAGTTTGGTATATCTTGATTTATATTTAAAATAGTTCTTTAGTGAATTGCAAAATGTTTCATTCACTCTAGTAATCAGTATAAATCCTAGTAAAATATTAAAATAAAAATGAACGGAAGGTATAAATTGTGTAATGTTTCACAACCTTTTCTAGCAAAAGTGTATGTGTACATATGTGTGTTTTCTAAAAGCAAGGCCACAGAGGGCTATCTGCTGAGTTCACCGAGGCGAATCGAGTCCCTAATTTTAGGGTTGTATATTCGTAGACCTACCGCTGTACCAGCGCGGGACTCTAGCAAAAAAGTGGAGAAATATAATTACATACAGAATCATCAAAAACTTATGGATAAAACATTAATTAACCCGACAGACAGTAAAGTCTAGCTAAGAATAGTGAAGAATTAAATGGGAATGGCAGTTTCTTATATATTGAGGTTTTTTTGTTGTAAGAAAAAAAAAGACATTATATACACCATTAAAAAGAGCAAAGTTCCATTTTATAGGAGAAATACGCGTACTAATTATATTCTGTCTGCTATTGTTTCTATTGTGTAATGCCTTGTCAATGATTTGTTACCAAATGAGGATATAAGACCTGTTTTGTGGTAAGAACACAATACACGAATGCGAATTTTTAAACATCATCGTCTCATACATTTGATCAGTAATCTTTAGAATCAATTAAGATTGCATCTTCTTCCAAACATCTATTTTATCTTTTAAAGTCCTTTCTAAATATTTAAGTATTTTTTGTATTATCCTTTTTTGAACCTTGAAAGGAAATTGAAAATAAAAGTTAAGTTTTAATGCTGATTGTTTTCATTCTTGTATGCTTTCTCATTGGTTTAAAAGTAGTCAATATCTTAATGTCATGTTACTGTCAAACAGAATAATCAACGTACCAACGCTATCATTAGATAATACAATATCGTGACACTTACATGTGTATATTTTTATGTTCTTACACTTGATTACTACGCTCAAACATTTATATATATTCAGTGCATTATTACATTATTTATTACACGTGGACTTGTTAAGCTGTTACAATAAAATAATTCAAGTAACTTCCTACAAATAAGCACTACTGGCTTATAGGTATTCTGTAAAGAGAAGCAGAGTGCATTTAGTTTCCAAATTTAATATATTATGATGTCAACTTGAATTAGGTTGAAATAATATAATGCATTTTCGGATGTAATTATTTGAAAGAGTTATTAATTTGAAACTTGGTGGATTTTGAATATGACGACATTTTCTGTCAGAAATGTGTGTCAATGCGTACATCACAACGCAACCTCCTCTGAAATTTCCATACGCACCATTGAGAAAGTTATGAATTAGATATTAAAGATTAACTAACTATAAAATCACCTGATTATATAAAGAACTGACCACTCAACATTTTCTACCAAATTTGTGTCTGTACATAATTAAAATTTATTAATAAAAGAGCAATTCTTTTTTTATTTCACTGAGTTGCTCTGGCGTAATATAAAAGTCATTTTTTTTCTCCTTTTATCACTAGATATTTCTTGTGGAAGAATAGAATCACCTATTTATAAGAAAGAAAATGTGAGAAGGAATTCTAGAAAGTTGTCCTCAGATGTCGTATTTTTATATTTTTAGTTGTAACCTTCTAGACATTAGAGCGCTGTGCATTTACAGGGTGAAAAGTGAAAACAATAGACATTGCATAAAGCATGGATATATATATATATATATCTTTATTCCTATAAATATATTGGTGACAAACAGTAAGCAAGAAAACATTCAACTTTTTCATGTGCTTTATTTGCGATGAAACAAACCGTTAACATGAATATACGTTAACCAAGCCTAGACAGTGAACTATAATAACTGGTTTCAAAGCTACTGTCGACGTTCCTGTGAAATAAATTTTTAAAAAGCGTTTAAAATTTTATGATCTTGGTTACATTAATGGAAGACTTTCTGTTAATTTAGTCGACAGACTCTACTCAAGTAAATACATTTTTATTTCAAATTACAACAAAAAAATCATTAAACGCTCTAATAAACAGTAAAAAGCAAACAAAACAAAAGCTGTTGTCATAAAAACGACTGTTTTATTTTATCAACAGGACTGTCAGTATCATACGAAAATAGACAATTCTTATATAACATATATCGAAATAATTCTAAACTGTATTTCTTAATAATCTGCAAAACAATATTTCTTTAAATATTTCTGTGTTTAAATTTGACAGGCTCTCAAATAGTTTTGGTTTAGGATACATATTTAAATGTAGTGCCTATTTTTATTCAAATTGAACCACTCAGTATCACACCTTACACACATTGAACCACTTCGAGACTGTTATAAGCAATTGGTACATAATGGATTTTGATTATGTACTTTCTGTAATAATTCAGATATTACCTGAATTAATTTTCTGAAATAATATAATTTACATTAATGTTGAAAATTAAAACATGAAACACTACCTGAAAGCTCACGAAACACAAGTGACGTTTATGAGAAGACTCTGTGAAACGTTTATGAGATAGCTGGCATTAGAGAACACTGGCTGATAGTATACTGCAGTGAAGAATTATGACTCCAGGGAAACACACGTGCTTTGGTGAGTTTTTCTCAGATAATCAGCCATAACATCCTCATTATTTTACAAATTATTTGATCTTTAAATCAGCCATCACATCTTTATTATTTTACAAATTATTTGATCTTTAAATCAGCCATCACACCTTTATTATTTTACGATTTATTTGATCTTTAATACAGGAAAACGCTATGCTATTTGATATTTCACCACTAATACGATACTCCTTTGGCGGTATTTTATCTCTCAGCTTGTGTTTATAACTTGTATTTCATTGATGTGGGTATGTAGAAGAGGTTCTTGGCCCTCTTCTGTGTACTTGGATAAACTATTGGCACCCTTTTTGTTAACTCGAGCATGGGATTCGTAAAGTAAACTTCTGGAAACTTCCTCTGAGCTATTAGTAAAACACGTTTCTTTTTCCGGATTTTCGTCTGCGTGGAACACTTTTTCCATTGGATCCTGAAATTTCCAGTAAGCTGTTACAATTACATTTTATCATAAACAGCACGACTATTTATTCATAGTATCAATTAGTATAAAATTACAATCAAACAAATTAAAGGAAGAAGATCCCATTTAAAGCACAAAAATGTGACAGAATATAAATAAAACGTTATTGATTAAATAAGAAAGTTACAATATTAGATTTGGCAATTAATTATTTTCAAATGTATTTGTATTACCTGTATATTTTCATTTATGCGTACGTGTGTGTGTGTGCAAAAAAAATTCTTGAAAATAGTTTTGTTTTTTAAAAGTCCTGATTGGCTGTATGACGTCAAAAATGCCACAGAATCCTTTTGCGGCAAACACATTTACTTCTTGTTTACTTTGTCATGAAAGCATGGATTTTTACCTTTCTCAGAAAGTTGGTAAAACATTCGTGTGTGTTTTTTATTGCAAGTATATTACCTAAAAACAAACACGCCTTGTATGTTATGCTGTTTCAAATTTTTACTTCCCGCAAAACTAAAACTGATATTTTTATAAACTAAGTTCGAAGTCAATATGAAAAAGTGGTTTTTATGCTACAAAACTGATATATAAATGAATTGGTAATAATAATTTTACAACACCCGTTTTTGAAAATCGTATAACTGTCCTCATATATGAATTGAAGCCATGCGTTACCCTATGGTAACGAATGTGGATTTGAGGCTCAAAATATATCACGCTCAGCACTTTGGGGACTTCGATGATTTATTCTAATATGCTGTTAAAGAAATCAAATAAATGATGGTAAATAGTAAAATTAATCAATTATAGCCTATCAGCTTAAAATTAGAAATAACTTGTGAAGATAGCTTTTATGCAGCTACGCTCACATTTATCCGAAATGAATCAAAGTTACAAATCATCCACAAGTTTCAATGTGTTCAAAGTCTGATGAAAATATGTAATATTACCTTCAAACACGTTTAAAATGAGTTAACTACATTTATAGATAGCGCTACGTCTTTACCCTAAAAACAAAACTTTTTTTTTATCACAACAACACAAGATATTACTTGCTAGATTTAATTTGTCGGGCACCTTCTCGAGGTATTTTAGCCTGGAAACAGTTTGCCCGCAGAAAGGAGTAGTTAGCCCTATTTTATTTATTGTGTATGTTAGTGTCTGAGCCAAATTTCTGGTTCTGTCCAGTGTCCGGATTATGCGACTGTCTGGAAGAGCTTCTAAACTCCAATTATAGTAGCGATAAATCCACAACTACGTTCAACTGAAATAAAAACTACTCCAATGAATAGAAAATCAAGATAAATGTCCCTAAAACACAAAGTATATTATTCGCAATATGAAAAATAAAAGCAAATAGCTTCCTAAATTATATCATTACGGTAATCTTTACCAGCAAGCCACACCAGCCAAATTCATAGGTCTGACAATCTAATGCTCTAAGTGAAACTTGACTAAACATATAAATTAAATTTGAGAATAAAATCTTTGAAAAAACCGATGTATATACGACGTCAGACTGGCAACAATTGTTTGTAATTAAGCACAACGCTTTACAATGGACTCCGTGTTCCGCCCTCTACGAGCATCGAAACTTGGTTTCTAGCAAAGTAAGTCTACAGACATATCGCTGTATCACTAGCTGATTGGAAGTACGATAGAAAAACTACTAAAAAGTATAAAACCTATATACGCCAAATGATAGAGTGTGCCTGCCCACATTGTTAAATGTAAGCATACCAAACTACAAAAAAATCTACAAACAGTAGAAAACTCATGAGTCACCAAAGCATACATAGTTCTTAGAGACACAAAAATAAATTCTTACATAATTGCTCAAACACTTCTATGTTGTTACACATATTTTTGCATTTGATGTTTATGAAACTATTTATTTCAACCAAACTATTTGTTAACAATGAACGAAAAAGATAAATTTATATCGCAAAGCTCAAAATATCGACGTTATACATTCATAAACATAGTATGTAAAGGGTCACTCCCGTTTGTTAATGAGCTATTGCTACACGTATGCTCCATATTATACTGAAGAATTAATGTGGGCTTCACTTGAGAATCAAATCGATAGTCAATAGAGACTCAGGGGTACCTAATCCTCTGGGGTCACATGACCAAACAGAAGACGGCACACAAACGTCTTACATACTAGCATGGAGAAATGCAACGAACAAACATGGCCGCCACTATTGTAATACTATATAAATTTAACTGGAGTTTCTACTTCAAAAGTCACCAAAAGGCTGATATAAAGAACCATTCCTCGAGTTATATTTACTTCCTACTTTGATCCGTGAATTGTCAGATTTTCCCAGTAAGACACTTCTGTGGTCAATTACTGTCAGTTATTTAATCACGTGAACCACTGTTGAGAGACATTAAGAGCTGGATATTAAAATCGGGAAACATAAAGCACCCCAACGGTCATTATCCTGGCCACTACCTTTAGCTACAAAGTCACCCTGACCATCGCTCATTGTATACCACGTTTTACGTATATATATACTGAGTTCTTTAGTCTAACACAAAACTTTTGGTGAGGTCACAATAAATACTGTAATAATACGTTATGTTGTAAATAAATTAGTTGGAAGTTAAGATTCTTGTCTTATTTATCATAGCATCTTCCCAAACATTCTTTAAAACTCATAACAAGGAAAAAGGACAGATACCTCGGCGTGTCTTTCATAAGACGTGCTTCAAAAATCAAGTTTATGAAGCTATCGTTTCAGAATAATAAAGTTGCAAAAAAAATTTAAAGTAAAGTTAGTGTAAACTGAATAATGTACATTACAATGAAAATTTTTATAAGCAATAATGTTTATAACTTCTACATTAGTCCAGCAGGTTCAGGAGGTTAAATCATCGACTCGTAATCTGAGGGTTGCGGGTTCGAATCCCCATCGTATCAAATATGTTCGCTCTTTCAGCCACGGGGCGTTATAATGTGACGCTCACTCCCACTATTCATTATTAAAAAGTAACACAAGATTTGGCGGGAGGTGGTGACGGCTAGTTGCTTTTCGTCTAGTCTTATTCTCCTACATTAGGGACAACTAGCGCAGACAGCCTTCGAGTAACTTTGCTCGATATTAAAAACAAAACTTGTACTTTAAAAAGGATCAAAATTAATAAAAAGCTGGTAAAATACTGGGAAATTAGTCTTTAATTGAAAAGGAAAAAGGACGATAACCGCCTGCTGAAGGAAAAAAAATATTTTTATTATATTCGATAGAATAAATAAAACCTTATAACTACTGAAGATCAAGAAGGAAAATATGTTGAGAAGAAAAACATGTTAATTAGAAGACTGAAGAAGAAAACATAAGGAAGATGGCGATAACGTTATGATTATACAGAAAACAGTAAAGGCAAAAAATACAACTTGAAATATAAAAATATGAAGTGATAAAACTATATTAGAGTACCGTTACATGCATTGTTAAACGGCAATAGTGGATAAATGAGGCGATGGATCTATAAAAAAAACATTATTAAGGTCTTCATGTGATAATAAACTAAATTATGTAAAAAAATGGTAATATTTTAATCACTATATTGAACTATTATAGATAAGTTGATAAAATATATAGATGGATAGTTTTAACATAAATATATATCAAACACGTCAAAAATTGTCTATGAACAATGTTATAATTATACACACAGAATTCATTGGAAATGCATTATAATAAGGACTAATATTTGTACAACACGCCAATACATAATAATTACTTGCACAAAATACTCTTTGAGTGGTTGTTTTCCTATTTGAAGATCAAAAAGGAATTTGAAAACGTATTATACTTTATTTATAGTTGTTATTTAGAAATATTTCAATCTATACATTTAATTCCTTTCTGTTAGGAATGAAAAACACGTGATTGTTACGTAGTAGTCTTAGTTTTGTTGTTGTTTTGAATTAAGCACAAAGCTACACAATGGGCTATCTGTGCTCTGCCCACCACGGGTATCGAAACCCGGATTTTAGCGTGTAAGCTCCGCAGATTTACCGCTGAGCCACTGGGGGGCTAGTCTTAGTGTATAATAATGCAGAAGTTTGAACTGATGTCCATTCAATACGTATTAATATCTAGAAGCAACGTAATCAAGGCAAAATTTTAGAGCAGTTTAAGACATTACAACTTCATTTAATATTTATAACATAACATTCAATTTAGGGACTACAAGAGATCTATCAATTTGTCTAGGCTGTCTTAAATAAAGTAAGATTTTTTTAAATAGAATGTAAAAAAACCCTGAAATTCAACCCTTATTATTAATGTAGTTATCAAGCCTACTTGAATTTACCGCCTTGCAACATCCGAGGCCAACCACTTCTAAGGACTAATTACCTTGTTAGAAAAATAAGTTGACTCCTACCTCTAGAAAAAACTATATTTGCGTCATCTAGTCCAACCATTCTCACCATTAAGTATGAAAAAATATGATGCATCAACGTGATCAGTTCTCTTTACAATCTTAAATACTTCAGCCACATAACTTCTAATTTGTTTTTCGAGAGACAATCAATTCCCTCCTTAGTGTAAAGGCCCAAGACTGAATACAGTACCTTAGAAGTGGACTAGTGATTGACCTATACAGTATAATTATAGTCTCTTTAGACTTGTATTACTTTTTTCTGTAGATACAACCTAAATCCTATTTACACCACCAATAACAATAGCACACAGCTTGAATGGCTTAAGAGATTGATCAGCCACACATTCATATCTTTTATAACACTGTTAAGGTTATTTCCACCTAATTATGCTTATCATTGAAATTATAATAACTCACGTGTATTGCCTTGCATTTATTGTAATCAAAACTCACCTGTCATTTATTCACCCAACTCTCTACTTGATTTAAATCCTTTAGTTAAGTAGCAGCAACATCCACAACCAACAACACCAACACCTTGTTACAGTGAGCAAATTTTACAAAACTGTATCAAATGTATTTATGATATTTTTATGCAAATAAAAATACAAGATATATTAAAAAACAATTACCAAGTTGATAACTCATAAATTCAAAATTTATTTTTCACCACGCCTACACTTTGTGGTAGCAAACATCCTAAATGCCTGATTTTAATATCCTTTTTATCGTTTAAATTGTTTATAAGCGAATCTGAACTGGTAGTTTAATGACTAACAATTCTATGAAAGAAATATGCAGCTATTGTGTTTTCTTGAGGTCCACAGAACTATAGAAAAGGACTCTAAATCAGGAGATAACGGAGAGAAATATGATTTTTATAGCAGCTTTCTGAGACATAAGAATGATTTTTTTGAGACTCGTGAAACAACAACTTCAAAGACTTAAAGATTTGCAGTAACAGAGCAAAAAAAGTAAGTTGAATTGACACCATAATTATTTCTGTTCAAAATTTTTCATTTATTTATTGAGTAAGAAGTCCCTTGAGAAACTTATGATAATTGGAAACAGGAAACATCATGAAAGCTGTTTTACAAGAAATTTTATTGTGGCTGTAATTCTTTTATATAACCATATCTCATTGTTAGAGGCGAAATGACACATTACACACACTTGCTTTCAGGAAAGACTGTTTTAAGGTCAGTAGCACTAAATAGGAATCAAAAGAGATCTTTTTCTTTGGTAAGTAAAGATATGTTCCACAGACACAATGCTCCTCATTTTGTACTGAGATTGGCCATTAGTCATGTGTGTACTGTCTTGAGCCTAAGAAGAAGGAAATTGTCTTGCATAAGTAATGCCAATTTTTTCAACTATGTAAAATAATTATTTTAAAGAAAGAAAGAAGGAATTCAGTGCAACATAAGATGAAAATTCTGATTGTAACTGTGTGTAATAAATAAAGATTGTTTAACGATGCTCAACTTAGAAAATGCATACAACTCAGTCATAATTAATTAAGATAATTTAGATTTTTTTCTGCGCAATACGCTTTCTTTTGAGAGTCCTTACATTCCACGGTTCCAATGCAATTATTCGATGAAAAGTAGTGAATCTGAGAATGCCTCAACATGGATCTATATATCGGTTGTAGATCAAAGTGTGATTAGAACACACAAGAGGAAAAAAGAAAATTATAAATACTTTATTTGTCTTACATCAGCTTAAAGCCACTAAAGGTCTATCCTCAGTTATCAACTGAACGACTAGAAGGAAGAACACTATCCACAGCACTTGACGACAACTCTCACTGAAAAACAAGTTTTCATGGTAGATTTACGACTGCTTTTCTTACCTTGTTCAATAATGCACGATATAGTTCTTAAGAATGTTAGTTCCTATGTGTATAGTAATATGAAAAAGAAAAAAATATTATATGTAAGACGTTTGAAAGGGATATACTGAAACATGGAATAATTTTGTTACAAAAAGTAAACAAGTTTTTACTGGGTGTGATGTATCTCTATTGATTAATTGAGCAGCTAGCATTAGAACATAAATTAATGCTTGCATTCACTTGAAAAAAATACCCAATTATACGCATTTGTGAGTTTTTAAATAGTTTACAATACAGAAACATTTATTTTTAAATGTGCGGTTTGTCTTATCAATCTGTTAAATGTCATTTTAAGAACATATATAGAATTTTGTTTACATAAAAAGTGAGGCATAATCAAATTTAATATAAAGTACTTGTAGCCAGCAATTTTTAGTTTTCAAAACAGATTTACAATACAATACTCAAACAAATATTTAAATTCGTTAACTGATCAAACCTTCAGATGTAGAATGAATATGATCTTCAGGTTGAGAGTTGCCAAACATATATTAATGAATCGGCTAGTAGGACAGGCTGCTATTGTTATGTAAATGTCGTGTAAATATTTTGTAAACGACAACATGTCGTGTTGTATTTAAATTTCTATATCTATTATTTATATTTCCATATTTATATTATTGTTTCGAAGTTTAAACTAATAAAATATGTTGTTATTCATTTAGGGTAACATTTAGAATTTTCTAGAATTAATTAGACCAATCATATGTATGTAAATGAAATGTTGGGGGCCTCGTGTCTAGACGTTGAGTCTCGTGCAAGAACGGACATGCGTGGATTGCTCTGGAGTTCTATGGAAATTACACGATTGTTCGAGAAGTAGGCCTACTGGTATAAAAGACGGTGACGCGAGAAGAAGAGATTCATTAGTTTTTATTCGAAGAAAAATGAGAAGAGAGTCAGACATTAATTTTATTCAAAAGAAGAGAGTCAGTCATTCGTTTGAGAAGGTTTAAGTGTTTGCTGTGATTTGTGACTGAAGTTAGATCTACAGAAGCTGTGATTTTATTTCGTCAATCTCTATGATTCTTTCGAATTAGTGGTTATACCGAAAGTCAACACGTGTGGAACTATTAACGGGAAACCGGGAAAATTGGAAGGCGATAATTTTGTGACGTTCATCGGAGGCATCGTGAAAAGAACTTCGTCGAATTTACTGAACTGTGAATTGTTTCTGAACTTCTTCATTTAAACTTCGGAATTTCTTCGTGGGACCAAATTCACAGCCTAGACTGGAATTTGAGACTTTCATTCTAGATCATATTATTAGATACAGGCCAGTACCATTTTGTATTGTAATTAACTTTGAAGGTTGAAACCAGTACTATTTTGTATTGTAATTAATTTTGAAGCTTTAAACTTAATATCTGTCATTGTTATTGTATAATTTATGTTATATCTGTTAATAGTTTAGTGTACTAAATTATACAAGCTGTTATCTGTGTTTTTCTGTTGCGTTTAGTCTACGAAAAACATAAAACATAAAAAAACGTAACACTATACATTAAAGAAAAATTTATGATATGGTTAAAACGCTGAATACCGTAAAAGTATCAAAATAAATATATTAGAAAGAAAGTACGAAATAACATCTGCGCTTTACGTGACTTTTATTATAAATTTGAGGCCTATTAGTTTCTGAAAGGTTACGGTAGCTTATGAAAACAGATTTATAAACTCTGGCCAATTTGGATTCTTATTACGTGCAATGTGAAAGGTCAAAATGTTTTGTTCTTTTGTTGTTATCCTGTTATCGGTATTTTTAATTTAAAAGATAACTACCAACTTTTCTCACTTAAGTAAACGGTATAATTCAATACTACTGAGTTGCTTCTTTCCCTCTGAAAAGACAGGTTTCAAAGTCTCAAATTTTACCTTAATCAATACTTACTTTACAAGCGTATGTATATTGTTTCAATATATCGGGACATCGATTGTTCTCATGCAAACTTTCGCAACTGCTCAGTTTCCTTATTTGATCGACACCTTTTAGAAAAAAAAATCGTTTCATGCATATATTTTTTAAATTAGAAACTACATCGGTCCAAAAAATTAACAAGTTTACTGCCTGTTTGTTACATTAATGTCATCATTAGTACTGAAACTTTAATAATTCAACTTACGATTTGAAATCTGGGAAATATAAGATGTTTCTTTTTTTCCAATTTGATATTTGAAGCATATAAACTGCACGTTCACAAGCAGACTCACATGTAACGTTTACTGTTACATATTTTGGTTTGTAGCTTTCTTAACTTTCATAGGATTACTCAATGATGTCCATTTCGTTCAAGAAATAACATGTTATTCAAATACAGGTAAGAAATTCCACCTTTGACTTATCTTACACAGTATATTTTTTGCACGATTTCTTAGAACTCTAACACCTTCTTCAATTTGTATGATGAAAAATATTTGCATACTAATTCACTTAAGCCTCAAAATATATCAAGTTATAGATAGTATTCAAATTATTCATTGAATATTGACATACTAAAACTTTCGGATTCTGTAAATTTCTCAAACAAAGTATTTTCCTCTATAATTTAGTTTAAGATTTTCTGTGATATATTATAGCTGTATTGCTGTTTATACTTCCAGATAAATCATAGTTATAATATATGAATACAAAGAGCTGTCACCAATTATATATCATTTAACGGAACACACAATATTCAGTAATGAACAACTTACAAAACATTATGACTACAATGTACGTTCATAACAATATGGTTGATACCTTTCACTGTGATATAGATTCAGCTTATTTCTCTTTGGTTAACTTGTGTTCAGGGTTACTAATAAGGAATAGAATTACCCTAAACTAGTATAACCCAATAAGACCCGTTGATCAAACTATAGATTAAACTGGATCTCTCTTGAACTAAGACTTTGAGATTAAATATTTTTTGAGATAGTAAGTTTATTTCTAATATATTAATAATGATAAATATTCTGTGTAGAAATAGTTAACATTTTATGAAAAAAACCTTCATATAAATACAACACATAAAGAAATATTCACTCTTCTTGGGTTTTCTTTTTTTTATATAAAGAAGTTCGAAGGTGATCTGTAATGTAACATAATGTGACCTGTAAGTGATCCGTTGATAACTCACCCCAATCTTCAAGGTGAGCAATGCGATGTACTTGAGTTTCTTCACTCTTGGAACAATTCCTCCACGAACCTTCACGGTCTAAAAACTATCAAACCATCGTACATGTTAGATAGTTCAAGCACCCACACTGTTTCATTAATTGTATTAAATAAAAATGTGAAGAAAAGTTTGAACAACGTACTATGTAATCTTCAAAATTGTTCTGTTAAACGATCATAGAGGAGAGCAAACAAGTTAGAAGTATTGAGGCTGAATGGTAATATCCGCACAAGATAAAAATAAAATTGCTTTGACAAAGTTTCTCGTCGCTAAAATTAAAATTATATTGTTGGGCGACTCGAAAAAATTGACCAATGAAAATTATCAGGACTATAATAATAATAACAAGGAAGGTTGATCACTTAGGAACAACGACATAATAACAATGATAAAAATGGTGAGATACGTGGAGCTTAGCATTTTGTTTTGAATTTCGCGTAAAGCTACACTAGGGCTATCAGCACTAGCCGTCTTTAATTTTGCAGTGCAAGACAAAAGGGAAGTAGTCATTGTTGTCACCATGTTTTGTAAATTGTTCATCACTACCCACCGCTAACTCTTGGGCTACTCTTTTACCAACGAATAGTGGGATTTACAGTCACATTATAAGGCCCCCCATAGATGAAAGGGCGAGCATGTTTGGTGCGACGGGGATTCGAACTTGCGACCTTCAGATTACGAGTCGAGTGCCTTAATCACCTGTCCATGCCGAGCTAAGCGCTGAGTAACAGAACACTAATAATAATAATTATAATATTGCTTTCGAAAACATTAATAAACGAAATGGAACAAGGAACGATACAGAAACATAGCTGAGAGTACAGTAACATATTTAAACATATAGCAATTAAAATACTTAGTTTGTTACAAATACGTGTAAATTAAATTATAGGCTACTACAGGGTGGTCGCTAGAAAAGCGGAAAATTTGAGGGTCAGATGAGATCATGAATAAAATGCGTGCTTACTCATTTCTATTTTGATTTCTTTACATCATGAATAAAATGCATGATTTTAATAATTTTGAGCATCTATGAGTGTAATGTAACATATGCCTTTAACTAACTTTGTAAAAGTTATTCTTTGTAAAAATAAATAGCTGTTTGACAAATTTTCCGCTTTTCTAGCGACCACCCTGTACATGCGAATATTAGAGCTCTTGTTTTAAAACACAATCTCTATTGTATTGCAAAGTCCCTTTTTAGTAAGTCCAATAAGAAGTCACTAGCAGGGTTATGTGTTTATTTACAGTATTTTACTGCGTTTCCAATTCGTATCTCGTGTGCACATTGATTTGGCGCATTGCTTGCGTCCATTGTGGGTGAAACTTAAAATATAGACGCGCGTTTTGAAACATTTCTGAGGACAAAAACATCTAAAATATTCCACAACCAAAAACGCGCGTTTTATATACATTTTGTTACCAAATTTAATTCATCAAATATATATAAAGAAATGTTTTCACCGTTGCGTTTTAAACAAATATTAGGTGTGTTACGCTATATGTGTAGGTATTGAAAATCATACTGAAATCATTCAGAAAGTTAAAAAGCAAAAATTTAAATATTTTTACAAGGTTTACGTAAAATACTGATTACTTTCTTAAATTTATGTATTTCTTTTTAGAGTAATGAATGTTAAAATTTCTGAGCGTAACAACAAATATTTATCTGTTTAAATATTTCTGAAGATAGTACAATTTTCAGCACCTTTATTTATTTTACGTTTTATTATTCTGATGTTGAGCACTATGAATTAATATAAATCTTAATCCATCAATATAGAAAAGTAGATAACTATTTTTACCATTAAAAGGCAATTTACATTTACCTTAGCAAATGTTTAGATTATATGTCATTTGACCCTGAGCTTGAAGACAGCCCAGAGCAAAATATAATCGAGTATGCTCAGAAACTTATGTTCCTCTTCACTCTGCTACAGGACCCGGCATAGCTTTACTGTCGTAGATTCGAACCACCGTCACATCAAACATGCTTGCTCTTCTAGCCGCTGGACCGTAACAATATGACGGTCAATCCCACTATTCGTTGGTAAACAAGTAATCCAAGAATTGGTGGTGGGTAGTGATGAGTAGTTCCTTTCTTTTTTGCCTTACACTTTTAAATTAAGGACGACTAGCGAAGATTACCCTCGTGAAGCTTTGCGCAAAACTGAAAACAATATCTAGAGGTATATTGATTAGCTATTTGTACTTAGAATACTTAATAAAGCAAAACTTACTTAATGATTGTATGTTAACTCAGATCTCGATAAAGAAGAGGAAAGGTGACATGGAAAAGGCAAATAAAAACCACGAGACAGCTGGATGAAGCCTTGAGGCAAAACATGATTTGTGATTTGTGGGAACTAACAGAAGTATAAGTGGATCCAACTGATCCAAATACTCTCAATTTTGTTGTGGGAGGGAAAGAGGAGTACTCGGGAAAAAAACTCACTTTCTCTACCCGAACTCCAAGTTATAAACTTATGAATATAAATAACCGCAAGTCTTCTCCACACTTGGATCTAAAATGAAAATACTGCGTGGAAAAAATAACTCTATTTTAGAAGGGGAACGCAATCTTAAAACATTTTTTTTTAAAAATGTTATTGCAGGAAAGCAAAATAAAGCAAAGTGTAAGTCTACGTTTAAAATGAATGTAATTGCTCGTTTCTTGTCTAGAACTTGATTAAGTATGAGCTTTATTTATTTTATATTAATTGTAAAGATGTGTTTCTGTTAATGTGTATATTAATCAGAGTATTCTCCAAAATAATTTGAATGAAATTGGGTGGTTCAACTTGTTACAAATTCGAGAGAAAATATCTCGAAATAATGAAGTGACAGTATTATCTCCTGTAGTGGACTTGAACAGTTTTTACCAACATGAGTAACAGATAAAAGCAACGTCAATATTTTTTAGTTTCTTACGCAATACATTTAAAAAATGGCAGTTTAGTAGAATACGAAATGCAATTTACCCTCCTCGTTTTTTTATGAAAAAGAATATAAACGCTGTTTGTTTTTGTTTAATTACTTAAAGGAAATAACATACTTGAATGTGATCCGTTGTTCCGTGTTCCTCTGCAATTCTCTCGCATGCTCTTCCTGATAAAAAGAAAGGCTGACCGTCTGTGTTGTTCACTGACTTGAAGCTTTCTTCATTCTGGCTTATGCGTTGAAGCTGAAGAGCAACTAGAGCAGAAAAACGAAACGTACCTGATTCTAATAACAACGTTTTTGGTAATGTATTTCTGAAGAAAATCCGTCTTTTATTATCACTTAAAGAAATTATCCAGCGATCAGTAAACTGTTTCATTGAAAACAAACAAACAACTGTAGGTTCATAAAATATCTCATTTTGTTTCGAGTGTAGATAATAACGTTAATAACGTACTCTCACACTACAATTTGCAAATAATAAATAAATCGAAAGATGCTTTTAAACTCTTTCTCATGGATATTGATTGACAAGCATAGAGTAAGCTTCCTAAAATATTATTTAAAACAATGAATCCTTTCAATTTTCCAAAATGCGGTGTTACTTTCTGAAAGAATTGTCTTAATAGCACAATTAGATATTGTAAAGTTATATCATTGTGATAAACTCTAAAACTTAAGTTTTGAAGCTTCAAGTGGAAATTTTGGGGGAAAATTATTTCCTTTTTTTTAATTGCTAGATAGGTTTTAGAATCAAACATTTTTATAATGTTTATTACTTACCCACTGCTCGTCTCCGCGAGCGCTGTCTTCGTCGAATACAACAGCCTATAATTAATATTATCAATACAAGCACCAAAGCTCCACAAACAGCACAACCCATCCACAACAGTCTTGAAGTGTTTGTATCTTTGTTTTGTCCGCCGTTAGTCACAGCCTTTGTGGAATCCATTGAAGGAGTTGCTGCAAAGTGTAGAGCAGTGGATGTTACGATACGGTTTTCGTTTTACGCTTGTTTATGAAACTCATTATAAAACTAGATAATTAAATCGTATGATGGAAATTTGAAGTGCACCTAGATTATCTACTATATCATATAACTATAGATGCAAATGAGCCAGAATAACATTGAAGCTTAGCAGATTAGTTTCTCAATTTAATAGCTCTACGGATGTTTCATTTTGGTTTAACTGAGAAAAATACATTCAATAATATTTAAACATATTTCATTACACAAACAAATACTGTTGTTTTCCTACTTAATTGTTTCATGTTCATATGTCTTTCTAGTAAGATAATTTGCCTTTTATGTATTTTGCTCAAAATAATATATATATATATAACCATAATACACAATATTATGCATAGTTCACCATTTACAGAGAGCTATTTAACTACTATTTTAAAACAATTTCAGTCATGAGTTGTTCTTTACAAAAATTATGAATAAAAAACAAAACAAAAGAGAATCAATAATTTCACGCTTCTAGCCCTCGTGTAGCTTTGCGCGAAATTCAAAAACAAGCTAAACGAATAAACAATCATTTCACATGTCTTTATCCTTAGTGAAAAGAAACACACCTTTGCTTTCACGAAGGTATTTAATAGAATTATACAGAACTGGCATACTTTATTTAGACGTTAAAATAGGTGACAATTTGTTCATAAAAATCAATTTTTAGCATAACATCTATTAATCCAGTAATAAATGATTTTCATAGTTATACGTGCTTGAAACAGAGATTTATATGAGCACACTATGTTTCAAGGTATTTTAAGATAGATTTATCATACGAAATACTGGTAGGAGTTAGTAGCTTTTCTGCTGTTATTTTAAACGCTTAAGCTTGAAGCTGTTTTCTAAAACCTAATATATATTATACAAAACTTAAAAATTAATGTAGAAACGTTTCTAATCTGAAATAGTTTTTAATAATTTGGTATTATGTTATTGCAAGTACTTGTTGTTCATTTTAAAATACCCTTACAATTGCTTTATATGTTAAGTTGTTTTCTTTCTTTGAATGTATCATATAACATATTATACCAGCTAATCCCATATTCCATAATATTTATGAGTATATATATTTTTATTATGGGCCTTTGAATTTAACAGAAAAAACAACACATGTAGTAACAATTACGTTAAATAAATCACCCATTTTATCTGACAGTAAACGACTTATTCTGATGTGCTCATGATATTAAGGACATAATTGTTTAAAAGTGAAAAGTAATTTTCTATATAATAATGTATTTGAAGACTTTGAAACCATGCCAGTAAAGTCATGGTCTAGTACTTCCATATATCTTATAAAAGTTACCAAAATGTTCTAACCACTGTATTTACTTGAAAATGGGAACATATTTTAACAAGATCATTTCACTGTAAATACAGAAGAATATGTTTACAATATAATAAATATTAACAACTCGTTTTGTAATATATTTCTTGTTTATTTTAAAGCTACGCAAAGTATTGTATTTCATTTGGAAAGTTTTTCTTGACACGATCTATCGTTGTTTGTTTCTTTTTAAGTTTCGCGTTTGACGACAGCAATTGAATAAACTCGTAAAAACGTTAACCTTCCTGAAAGATTAAAATCATTGTTAACATATAAAGAATTAATTTTCAAATCTGACAAAATGTGAATAAATTCGACTAAAATACTTTGGAAGAATTTTAGTAAGTTTTATTTCACAAGGTAAACAACTGAAGGCTGTTTTTGAAATAGATAACTATAATTGCTATTAATGTTTAGTAATAATATAAAATTAATAATTTAATTTTTAAATATTTCTTTATCTGAACGAGGTTTTTCATATTGAATATCTTCTATATATTTTGTAAATTACACATTATGCGATTTCCATATAGTGATTTTCCAAAGAAATAAACTCTACAAAATGAAGCTGTTGTTTTAATATGCTTTACAATATGTTACGTATAAATTGTTTTTCTTCCTCAAGATCATTGTTACGTTACTTGTTTTTCACTTTTACGTTCTATATTACTTTTTCACTTATTTTTAGTTTATTAAAACCTGAACATAATAAGTTAATAATCCAATTCTAGAACTCATTCTTGAACACACTATCTAGTTTCTGCAGAGAACAGTGAATCTCTGTGCAAGGCCTGACTTTCAAGATATCACAGTTGAGCTATGAGTGACATTGAAAACCTAAATATTCCTAAACATATTTTAAAGAAACACTAAAAGACAAAAAAGTCAACTATTTAGATAGCAATGTGCAAAATTTACTATTTTTGAAATGCTGAGATAACGGTGTAAAATAACTAAAAAATATTTATTCACTTATACATTAATAACATTAATTCTCCTTTTTATTATTTTTTAAGTTCAATCAGTAAAAACCTCTATAATATAATAAGAGTAATATAAATCTATTTTTTCATATTTTACACATTCTACCAAGTGTATTAATTTTTGGAAGGTATGTATAAAAATGTTGCCTTTCTTACTGAATTTTCTACTAAAAATAAAATTTTGCTCTTAAGTGAAGGATTTTCTAACGGAATATCCTGCTGGTTTTGTTATACAGCATTTATTTTGATAACTTATTTGCACAACTGGAAGCAATATTTTATACGTATTAGTGATCCATAAAATAAAATTTTTATAAAATACAAAATATAAACGAATTACGGTTGAAAATTAAAGACCACTCACTGGACATTACAAGTTCCACAGTGGTTGAAGAATATCCTAAGTAATTCTCTGCCCGGCAAGTATAATTTTCAAAAGTCAAAGCTTGGAGATTTTTGATGTGAAGAACGCTTTTCCATAAGTTATGTCCATTCTTTCGAAAATCAATTTTGTAGTTTGAATTTGCTGGCATCCAGTTAATTATCTGAGTTCCCAGATACCATGAAATTGTAACGTTTGGTCTAGCGTCTACTATACAGTTAATAGTAACTTCTTCATCATTTATAAAGACAAATTTCTTCTGTTTCAGAGGTTGAAGAATTACTGGTCTGTCTATGGCAGTAACAAAAACAATATTAAAGAACTTTTTATCACCAACCTTTAATATGTGGATTTTGTAACTGTTCATCTATACAATATTTTTAATTGGTCGACTAGATTAAACTCGATTTAGACGAGCGTACATTTGAGCTAAAATTGACAGTAAATGATTCATTTTAGTTTATTTAATATGAAGGTTTTGTAACTGTTCTTCTTTAAAATATTTTAATTGGTCAACTGAATTAAACTTGAGTTAGACATAGACAATTTTAAGCTAAAATTGACAGGCAAATGTTCATCTTTAGAATATATAACGACTTTTCGTGTGTTTTTACCAAATATGCTTAATGGGTTATAAGCTATTCGGACTCCCAATTATTCTGTTTATGTTAACATGAAGAGCCAAACTTTGCAATACTTAATCAATGTAAGCTAAATATACTGCTCAAAAAAATTAAAGTAACAAGTACATATTCCATTATATTTTAGTCATAATTAAATTTTTGTATGAAAAACATATCCATTCGTCTACAAATGTATTTTTAAGCTTGCGAGTGAAGTTTGATGCAACTCAAACGAAACTCACCTCACTTCAGGAGAATACAACTCAAAGTGCTCTGTATAAGGCTGTTACGTGAAACTATGCACTCCTTATTAATTCTCAAAACAAGCACCAACATGGATATTCTGCAGCTCATTTTGTTAGTGTGTACCTTCATCTTGTGTACCCAAGCAGTCAGGCGCCATCTAACAAAATAACAACTACCCAGACACAAAAAAGGGTGGCACAACGCGTCGTTGTGTCCCAAACTGTCATCAGTCGACTTTGGCAACACCACCAGGAGATCTCTTATGGCAGGAGATCAGGTAAAGGCCCTCATCGTTTCGCAACAGCCAGAGAGGACCGCTACATCGTGACTACCGCTCTGCGGGACAGGTTAGCTACGCCTCGGTCACTGCGAAATGACCTTCAATATTCCATTGGAACCCGTGTATCAACCAAAACAGTTCGCAATCGTCTGCACGAATGACACCTTAGGGCCAGACGGCCTGCAATAGCGTTATTCTGATATCGCGACACCGTGCAGCCAGGTTGAATTTTGCTCGTCAACTCCTGGACTGGGAATTTCGTCAATGTGCTACCATGCTGAGGGCAGACGACAGAAGGTTCACTGTGTCTGGTGACGATAAACGTACGAGGGTGTGGAGATGCCAAGGAGAGCGATCTTCCGCCTGTAACATTGTGCAAGTCGATGCTTATGAAGAAGGTTTTGTAATGGTCTAGTCTAACATATGCTTGGTTGGCCGCACGGACTTACTCATACTCGACAGGGGTGCTCTGAGTGCACGACAATATAAAGACAAAATACTGAAACCTATTGTGAGGCCTTTTACTAGTGCTGTCTGTGATGGGTTCAATCTCATGCAGTTTAACGGGCGAACCCACGTCGCTAGACTGTGCATGGACTTCCTTGACGAGTAAGAAATAGACTTTTGAGTGGTCCGCCAGATATCCAGGTTTAAATCCAATTGAACTTTGTTGGGATATGTTGTCGAGACATGTTAGTGAATGGTACTACCCTCTTCAGAATGTACAGGAACTTCTACAAGCCCTAGTACACGAGTGGACTGCCATACCCCAGTCACATTGATAAACTGATTCAAAGTGTCCCCAATCGATGTCAGGCAGTGTGTCACAGTCGATGAAGGTCACACTAGATATTGAATGTTTCAAACATTTCTTGAATAAACACATGTAAACTGTTTACGTTTAAACTATTGTTTCATATGAAATATCAGGTTGGTGATATTGGTCATTTTTAAAAATGTTATTTCTCTATGTTTCACCATTCATCACACATTAAAAAAAATGGATAAAGATGGAACTGAAATGAGGCAAGTTACCTAAAAAAATAAAAATATTATCACATTTGGAACACTGAAATAAATTGTTATGTAAGGAAACGTACTTGTCCCTTTATTTATTTTGAGCAGTAAAATTTACTGAAATCGAGTATTTCATGTTTTTCGCAATAGCAGTACTTTTATTCAAAACCACGTTAGATAAACCGACTTTACAATTTTGCACTTTAGTAGGACCATAATAAATATTGTTATTTATACATTATGATAGTAATAAATAAAATGTAATAACTGATTATTAAATTATAATTAACTAAAATTAACATCCATGTTTTAAAGTTTTGAAATTCGAGCAACATTGCAAGTGAAATTTCTCAAAACCTTTCAGAACTAAATAGTTTTCATAAAACACTGAATTCTAATAGAATATCTCTGAATTGGTTTATTTTGAATTTCGCGCATAGCTACTTGATAACCACTCACTGCCAACTCTTGGGCTTATTTTTTTACAAGCAAATTTGATCTTGATTTATAACGCACCCACAGCTAAAAGCGCGAACATGTTCAATAACAAGGATTTGAAGCGGCGACCCTTATTCGAGTACTCTAACTACCTGGCCGTAAACACCCAGCATGTGAATGTCAGTTTTCCTCACGTGGTTACGAAATTCCTTTAATTCGATTTTCAAATTGAATTATCTTATTAATACCTCATTTTTACCACAGTTATCACATTTTATCTGTAGTCAAATTAGGAGAGTAAAACAAAATGTTCCAATTTAATAGTAACTACGAAATGTTATGGATCAAAATAAATGTTCCTCGTACGGTTTGGAATAACTTACAGCATTTAATAGAGAATAACACAATAACTTATTGACTATCACACTAAAAGATGTGTATGACGATTATATAATTAATGTATATGACAACTGAACTTGCTACTCACACATCACAGCAACTTCCACAGTCATAACATCTCTTTGGCCGATTCCATTATAAGCATTACATTCATATACTCCCGCCATTTCTTTAGTAACTTTGAAAAGTTGCAGATGTGATCTACCCAACACAAAAGATTTGCTAAGGAGTTTGGTTTTTGTGCCTTGTTTTGTCCATTCAACCGTATTAGAGGTTATGGGATTAGCTTCTATCCAACATTCCAGGGTCGTGTTTTCTCCTTCGTCAATCTTTCGATTCTCAGTTAGGTTGAGAATAACAGCTGGGTCTGAAATATATGTTGATGTAAAACCTCTCCGAGGTTGCACAAATATTCCAAATACTAATTTAATAACATTAGTAAATACTCCTGTAACACAAAAACAAGACATCGCTATAGGTTTCTTAATTGTCTCGTATTTCTGGCTATCGTGTATAACTTAATTTGTTAAATTCACTTGGCTGTTATAGTTTGGTTGTCCCTTAGAATCAGTGAACTACTATGATATTTATTGTATGCCAATACGTGTAGGTTTTTTAAATAAACTTATAAGCTGAAATATGGAACGAGGACACATGGTGTTCGCAAGATTTCTATCACAAAAGCTAGACCTATTGGTTTCCAATAATTCACCAGCCTTCGGCGTTTCAACTGTAAATATTAAAGTAAAAATGCACACACATATAAAAATAACTTTTCATTGAATCATTCAAATCTCACCATCTAGTTCAACTGTCGAGTTTTGGTATTTGACGAAAGTCCTCTTTATCAATGATTTATGGAGACAAAAACTACAGAACTAAAACGCTATTTTTACATGCTTCTGATTTGATACCCGGAATAGACAAATCAAGATAAATGTGTAATTTGCATGAATTCTTATCATTTGATGCTTAAACCGTAATGATGTAACGTATTTCCTCTTTTGGAATGTCTCTATATGGAATCTTAATATCGAATATCCAGTCAATGGCCTGAGAATACGTGAATGTGTATAAAATATCTATTTACCAACACAAAATACTTATTTAATAAAATCACATGTTACACTTCTACCAGTTTTTTAACTTATGACTAATAATTGAACCATATTCACTCCTACACAAAACATTGAACTCTACTGTTGCATTCGCTGATCCTTGTGAGTTCTCTGCTATGCACTGATAGCTTCCCGAATGTTTCCGTGTTGCAGCTTCTAAGTAAAGCACAGGTCCTTTCGCTTTCATCATGATAGGATCATTTTCTGAAGTTATCATTTTCTCCTGGTCGGGAATTCGAACACCGCCACGAATCCAGTAGTATTTTACTACGCTCGGATTACCTGTAGCTGACATGTTGACAGTTACTGACTCCCCTTCTAAGACGGTCACGTGCTTCAACGGCTCTGGAAATTCCGGTTTGTCTAAATGAAAAACAAGGGAATCCGTTAGACTACAAAGCTTATTTTCCATTTCTCACTCTCTCGAGCGTCAGTTTATACGTATATTAATATGTTTCTTCTAAGTACTATACTCGTGGAACAGAAAAAGCCAGTTGACGTCTTAAATTATCGGATTTTACCATTTTTCTAAATTAGCTACAAATGATTTGTAACTATTTTACTATTAACACATTGTTCCTTAATCAGCTATTATCCAATAGTATGTGTTACACTTTACGCTTTCATTAATACGATACCTCGCGGTAAACATAAATTATGTGGTTTATAATCTACTACACATAACACACAGCTATTGAGTATACTACAAAATACTTGGCGGTATATGTGAATATTGTAATTTATCACCTATTTTACGTACAACTACCGAGTAAGTTACATAACTCTTAGCATTATACATGAATGACGTAATGGGTTATGTGTTGCTGAAAACATCCAAAGTATGCTACAGTTAAAATATTCCAACAAACAGCATTAAACGCACTTGTCTAATGTTTTTCTAGATGAACAAAAGTACACTATAAGATATCTGTACTTTGCCCATAGGGCAGGACCGAATTTCTATCACTGGTCACTGTGTTCATACTAATTTTTTCTCTTATATTATATTACATTATATTATGTTACATCACACTATATTATATCATATTATTTTATATTATATTACATTACATTATATTATACTTGAAAAAGTTACTAATAAGCACATTCAAAGACTCCAGTTTCATGCATTCTATGTAATAACGACATTGTAGCTATAGATTTAACATTGTTTCTATAAACTTCGTATCAAGGAATACAGTAATCTTCAAAAATGATAACATTAATTTAATGTTACTTATCGTAAGACCTATTGATTTATTATTCTTTACTATCTTATCCATGGACTTAACATTTTGGTTTACGATTATGTTTGGTGTGTGATATGTAGTGATAGGCAATTTTTTTCTCCTTGAAGCGAAAACGTGTAAGAGAGGTCCACATTTTATGTCCTGTACAATAAACTCTGGAATTTTTTGTTTATTTAACTATTGTGACACGTATTGAAATTTTAAGTTCGTTTATTCTCAGGCTTTACGTTTAAGCTTTATTTCGAATATTATAGATAGTTTACTTTTACATATATAATCAATACACATAACTTACACTCCCTGCTTGGTATAGTCTACACAATCATAAGCCACATTAATAATTTTACGTACGTAAGATGAATGTTTGAGAGAAAACGATATTTTGACTTTCACACTACGGTTGTGATTATAGTGCGGCTCACTAATCATCTTATTAGCTCAGTATCTGTGGCACCAGAGGAGGTGGCGCTCAATACAATTGTAATCATGGTAACTGCAAGCGACAATTGGTAGAACGACGTACTTTAATCAACGATGGAGATGCGTGCACTACACAATAACAACGAGAAATTTGTATACCTTTCAGCTTTTAATCATGGAAACATCAAAGTGGAAGATTAACATGATAATACGAGAGATTGACATAAATACTTTCCTCATCACTCATATAGTTGTGCCCTAGAGGACTGTGATTGTAATCTTTATTAGTTATTCAAGGGTATTTCGTGCTAACAACACATTCACACATGATGACCGTGTTAAACCTGTTGTCCATAATTTAATTCACAAGGCTTCTCCAGCATTTTACCGAAGTGTATTGTTAGAAACTACGGAACGATAGAGTTCCATAATATGCAGTACTCGGCAATGAAGTACCTTAAGAAATAAATTGTGTTTGCAACAATTTCAACACTAGTAACGTACGTTTATCGGTTTTTAGATGATATGATTGGGGGAAAACAAGAAATATAATTATATTTCATTTTGAGCACCCATTGAAAATGGTACCAACTATTTGGCAAGAAAACAAGAGTTATACCAACACAAAACTGAAAGCCTGTAGTCGTCTCGAGCAGCGCTGTCAGTGATACCATTGGACGCTATACATGTGAAAATTGCTCCATCATCAAGTGACGTAGACTGCTGTTTGATTGAACTGGTAGTAGAATAACCTCCAAATTTGGCATCCACAATCTCGACGTGATTGCTTAGTACTTTGTGTCCCTTCTTCCACCAAATGATCTGTGCTGCTGGATTACTGCTATCAGTGGAACATTTTAATGTCATCTGAAGAGAAGGAGAAACACTAGATCACTTGCTTTGTTTATATGTATATAATAAAATGTTTTGTTTGCTTTCAAACGTTAAATTTCTCTATTATTTAAAAGCTAAGGTAGAAATCATTACATGAAACAATTAAACCAGAACGTGGGTGAATCAATCTTTCACAATTAATGTAATTATATCAGTAACCAAAATGTTTATCAAAACTAAGAACTACTTTTGAAACTTATCAAAACTTATTGTTTTAAAATTTACGATCATGAAGGTAGGAATAATCATTACAAATTGAGTTTCAATATAATTCTATTTAACAAATTATTTAGTTCCATTTTACGTACATTTATTAAAACTGACTGACGTTTCTCTCTTTATTTGATTTGAACAAAATAAACCCATGTTTCAAGTTTTTTTTAATCAATCGCTGTTCAATAAATAATATACCAATATAATTACGATTGTAAAATATACATATGTTACATACCTTAAACCGACCCGGCATAAGCAAGCTCGTTAAGACCTGCGACTCGTAATCCAAGGGTCGCTGGTTTGCGCCCGTCGCGCCAAACATGCTCGCCCTCCCAACTGTGGGGTCGTTATAATGTGACTGTCAATCCCACTATTTCTTTGGTAAAAGAGTAGCTCAAGAGTTGGCGGTGGGTGATGATGACTAGCTGTCCTCCCTCTAGTCTTACACTACTAAATTAGGGATGGCTCGGTGTAGTGTACTAACAACCTAGTCACTTAAAAACCTGTTGAAGAATCTGCAAGACTATTGCGACCCTATATTCCTTGATGGAATCGAGTGGTGAATGAATGAATGACATAACTTAAACATTTTAACTGTTACTTACAAATTATAATTCCTTTGATACGAATCGTATCAACAACAAACTATTAGTTACAAGAATCATTAATTACAAGTTATATTATTTTTTTATTTACTTCTTTTTAGATTGTAATTTGAATTCTGGGGCTGTTAATCAGAATATTCATACTTCAAGCCTTGCGGTCAGAAATGTATTGTAAGAGTGAGAGATCAATTTTACTTCACGAATAGAGTAGGTTAAAAGTTGGCTGTGATTAAGTGTGATAACACAGATAACATTTAAGTAATTTTGCGGGAATATACGAAACACATTTAAACCGAAGTTACCTGCTCTATGAAATTTACTACTTCGATAAGAATTTTCAGTTACCAAAGGCTTATCAGTTCTCAATTCATAATCTGTGGATTGAGAGATTGAAAATTTTTGTAAAACACGTTTGACATTTCAGCTTTGTAGGCTATAATATGACAACCAGTTTTATTATTCGTTGATAAAAAAAAAGTAGCCCAAAAGTTGGTATTCTATGACGCTGACTAGCTACCTTCCTTGTAGTTTTTAACTTCACTGGATACGGCTAACATAGATAACTATGGAGTATATATGTGCGAAATTCAACAATAAACACGGTTTTATCAAAAGATATATTCCAGTAACATGAAAAATTATTTTTACATAGTGTTAGGAACATGTTCAATAAAGCATTGTAATATTTGCAAAATAATTTATACTTTCTCTTTGTAGTGAATATATAGAATGAAAATGTTGAAGATGATATCTTCGTATTTTCATTTATTTAACATCGTTAAAGTAAATGATGTTACTTCTTGAAAACAAATCTAGTTTTACTGGTTGTTTTACTATTTAATATTTTATTTTTCGCTCTCAAATAACGTTTCCTTTCTTAATTTCTCCGTTATTTTACACTTTATATATAAAAATAAAAATTTATACAGAAATATTAGTTTAATTTTATAACATAGCTAATTTGAAATAATTTTATTATAAGAAATTAAAATCAATTTTAGAGTTAAGAAAAAAGAAGACATTTCCTAAGCATAAGTAACTTCTATTTTCCAAGTGTGTATACAATTCAGTTTGGTAAATACTTTTTAAAAACTTTTTATATATAAATATTTATCTTAATTATGGAATTATTTCATTAAAAAAAACAGAATAGTTAGCTTTCATAACTTACAAAGATAGAACTTTAAACGACTTAAGTTTAGGATTATTTATCCTTATTTAAACGTTACACAGTGTAAATTGATTAGGCAATTACCAATAGCTAACGTCATGTATGAATATTGACGAAGATCTATTATATCGGCATATTGTTCACTTCATCAGCATCAATTATTAATCAGTCAGGATGGTATTACAAGTTATTGACGGGTTTAGTGATTTAAGTTTTATGAAGATATAGAGATTTTTCACGACAAGTTTACAAAATTACCTCTTCTCCAGCCCTTGGTTGTGTTGGTTTTACAGTGATGGTTGCATTTCCAGGAGGAACTACACACAAGTGAATCAGTATTTTTAATCATGTAATATAATTATATATCATAGTAGTAAACACTTCAAATAACAGTAAAACCAAAGTTACTAATTTTCATTTAAGAATGAAAACTAAATAATGCATAGTAAATAAATTATCTTACAAAGCACTGTCGGAAGAATTGTGAAATGAATTGTTTTTACATTATTCTGTTTAGACAAATATTTAGTATGTCTATGACACTGGTCTCAATTACACGTCAGGTTGTTTATTTACACCAACGTCAGTTTCGTTTAAAAGAAATCCAACAAAGTAAGAAAAAAAAATGATGTTGTAATACGATAAACAAATTAAATATCTTTAGTTTTTGTCATTTCTGAGATTTTATTAATTCGATTCAAATTAGAACAAAATTGGTAAATATTTGAAAATGTTCTCATTCTAAAAAATTTCGTGAACTTACACGTTACTGTAATGTTCATGGAGGCTTTAGTCGGTGCAGTAGTAGCGAGGTTGCTTGCCTCACAGCGATAGGTGGCGCCGTTATCTTCCCGTCTTGCTTTTATTACGAGTTCACTCGAAACACCACTTCCAGTAACAATGGAAACTGTGCTTATCTAATAATGTTTTAAAATTCTACGTATATCTACCCAATCCTCTTTATCGTTTCATAAAATGAAATCTGGTTTGAAAACAATTATACATCATAAAAACAAACAAACCAGAGGGATAGTGAGGAGAAATATTAAAATTAACAAATAAGTATACCTTGCACTCAAGTGACTTTGAGTTTTTTCTGCAAACTTGACATTCGACTCAGATATTTTAATAGCTAGTGATAATTAGTATCTTTGTATTACTAGTTTCATGCTGTCAAATTATTTTAGTCTGAGTCACTAATAAAAACAAATAAAACGAAACTAATTCAGAATTAAAAATCTATTATAGTGTCCTAGTACATATCTGTGAATCAAATGTAAATATATATATATTAAGAACAAACCAAATAAGCCAAAGTGCTACTGAGATATGAAATGTATATACAGGAATACTGTTAGAAAGGTCGGACATACTCGCAAGCTCCCAAACCAAATACGCTAAAATTATACTTTAATGTGTCTTATTCATATTTCTTTAAGGCTTACTTCTTAGGTCACACAGCGGTAAGCCCCACAGCTAACAACATTAAAAATCCGGTTTTGATTCTCGTTATGGGTTTAGCAAATAGCAACTATAGCCCATTGTGTTTATCAACAAACAAACAAAACGAAAATTATGCATTTTGTAAACACGTATGTTAAATTATCCAAATCTTTTGCAATTCTTTCAGCAGAGTTCAAGTTATAGTTCATAAGCATACATACCCACTCAAGATCAAGAAAAAATACCTAGGAATTTTACTGAAAAATTTTAAATTTAAATTTACAGTTTCAGCTGAGGTTCTTGTTGGTGTATTAATTAACATGACAGTCAGTATCATTGAACAAAATTTTTGTGAACCAGATAATTAATTATTTAATTTCCTTTTCTGCATTTCAACTATTTTATTTCAATTTATAAGTAAAATGTTGTAATATTTATAAAAGTTTTCGTACTGCATAGCTACATAATAGGCTATCTACTCTGTCTGTTGCGAGAAACAGAATCTCGAATTTTAACATTCTATGTTGATAAATTTAACGCTGACTCACGAGAGTGTATGTGATAGTAAAAAAAAAAAAAGATACAGATATACATATTTCCGTGTTGTTGATTTTTTCTCATTAGTCTCGTTACAACGTTTTACAGTTAAACGATTACAAATGAAACACGCTGTGGCACAGCGCAGACAGCCCATTGTCGGAACTTTACGCTTAAAAAGCAACAAAAAAGAAAAGAAACTCCTTGACAAAAACAGCGGTATAAACGTTTTTTTAATAATACATTTAAGAACATTCTTCAAATATCTGTTTTATATATATATATATCCACACGTAAAATCTTCTAGTTTTCGAATATGCGCTTAAGGATTTGAATAATGTATAAATCACATCCTGTACACTGAGTGACTCAAGAATTTGTCCGTTTAAACCGTCGTTACACTCTAATAATGTCTCATACAAGTTTAAAAACATTCACACCTGTTTCGTGCCTCGATACCACTGAAGAGAAGCAAGGGGATTGCCTCCGAGCGAAACACAGTCAAATCTCCTTATGCTGCCTGCTTGTATGGTTAATCCCTCTGAATAGCCAACTATTGTCGGTGTTCCAGGAGGATCTATAACACCAGATATATTGCTACTGAACAAGAGTAACAAATTTAAAGTAATATGAACACTTCGCCAATATAAGAAAATATGTAAATGCACTCGACATTAGCCTAAAGTTGTTTGAACCTGTATTAACCTAGGAATATCACAAAATTGTTTTACAGAAGCAAAAAAGTAATTCCCATTTCTATCTTTAGTGATAGTTCTTTAAAACTAAAAGACTTATATAACTTAGAGAGTAAAGACTAATTGAAATTGGAGGATATGGATGAACTTGGGACATCAAGACTATCTAAAATGAGACCTACAACTTGTCATACTGCAGGCGATTTACTATAGTTTTGCATAAGATAGTCTAATTGTTTATTTAAGCACATTTTTGCACTCGTCTAAAATTAAAGGCTTAACTAGTGCTTTGTATATTTTTAAGTATCATATAAGAATTTGTTTTTGATTTCGTGCTTCAGGTTGTAATGCTTATACATGTATTACAAGTATTTAAACAACCTATATATTTTAATTATTGTTTTAACCATTCAGTTTATCCAAGCATATCAGCATTGCCAAATGCTTGTAATGTTACCAAGAAATGACATTCAGTGTGTGTTGAAGCTATAGGCTAATCGTTATAGTATCAAATAGCTGTATCTGTTTTTACGTTCCTAAATAAGAATCAAGCTTACTGCAAATAATTTCAGAAATAGAAGAGAGGTTTATGAGCACAGTTTGAATGAAATCTAAGTGTACTAGATAGCCCTAAAATGTGTAATATAATTATGTTTTGCTTTCAAACATAACAAGATTTTTTTTAAATTTTAGGCTTACTTATTTCTAAAGATAAGACGGGTTTTGGCGTAACTGTTAGTTTCTTACAAAACGAACATAATATGATATAAATACTTTACCTCACACTTACGAAAAAAAAATGGTGCTTTTGTGGCAAAAATATTGCTGTATTTATTACTGTATAAAGTCCTATTATTAAAGTCTCCTAGTGGCACAGGAGTATGTCTGCGAACTTACAACTTTAAAAATAAGGTTCATATACCCGTAGTGGGCACCGTACAAATACATAAACCATTGTGTAGCTTTGTGCTTATTTTCGAAAAAAACAACAACAAATCTATTAATAAGTCATGTTTCGTGCTTTCACTCATAACTATGATGTAAACAACGAAGCCAAACGGTTGCTGTTTTTACGTTTCGTTCCTTTTATCAAGCAACAAGAATTCTTCTCTTTCGTAAATATGTGACTTTGAAAGCAGTTAGGTATCTAAGTGTCCCAATGGTACAGCGGTAATTCTACGGATATACAACGCTAAAATCAGAGAACTCGATTTTCCTCGCAGAACACAGCAGACAGCCCAATGTGGTTTTGCTCTAAGAATATACACACAAGGTAGCTAAAATAATGTTACTAGAATTTAACCATAATTAGATAACAAAAAATAGTGTGAAGTAGCCAAGAAGCTCGAAACAAAACTAATGCTAGTTTTAAAAACTAAAGCAAAAACTAGTGTTGGATTTTACAGAAAGTTTTAAGCAAACTATCGTTTTATTTTTAAAATGTATAATATTTTGTTTTCAAGAGCACTAAACTGCATATTTCTTCGTTCCACGAAGTATCGTTCTCCGTTCAGTTTTTGAATTTTTAAGAACCGTAACGGACTTGCTGTGTGGCAAAAGTGTTGGCGTAGAAGTGAAACAAGTTTTTGTACATGTTTTGTGGATTTGAGGTTTTGTCACCATTTTATGTTTCGATTAATGTTCTTTGTACGTTTCTATTATAATATTATATGAATTAAGATTCACTGGATAGGTCTTACGTTTAACTAAAACTTTTCAGATATCTTTTCTGTTTTACAACACAGTTATTAGACTTTTTTGATGACGAGAAATCCACTTGAAATAAAAATGTATCTCAGAACGATTGGTATGGGTGTTAACACTTATGGGCCCGGCATAGTCAAGCGTGTTAAGACGTGCGACTCGTAATCTAAGGGTCGCAGGTTCGATCTCAGTTGCGCCAAACGTGCTCACCCTCCTAACCGTTCGGGCGTTATAATGTGACAATTAATCCCACTACTCGTTGGTAAAAAAGTAGTCCAAGAGTTGGCAGTGGGCGGTGATGACTAGCTGTCTTTTCTCTAGTCTTACACTATTAAATTAAGTACGGCTAGCACAGATAACCTTCGAGTAGCTTTGGGCAAAAGTAAAAAAAGAAAAAAAAATAACACTTTTATTGATGAGCAGAGAACAACGTTTCAACCTTCCTTGAATATCTTCAGGTGATTTATCAAGACGTAGAGATTAAGCAAATAAAGTTAAAAGTTTTCAGATGAAGAAGTGTATTTTTAATTTTAATAGGAAAATTATATTTCACTCGGAACAAATGTTACAGGAAGAAATTTTTAGTAAAATATTTGTTTAAAAAAATCGGATTTTTCTTCATACTAAAGTCTTATAATATTTAATAAAAGTTTGCTACATATATGAAGATAAAAGTTATAGTATGGTAGCTTTGACAGTTACTTTGAGGTTATAAACTCGGTCAAACTAACCCAGGATGTAGAGAAATGGTGAATTAATACAGTAAATTTTCCTTGTTTACTTATTTTTAACTACTTTTAAATCCTTAGTTCATAAATCTGTTGATATTCAGTCAAGACTTGTTGTACTAGTTTCTTGGAAATATTGACCAATACCAGAATAATAGCAGTAAAGTATTTCATTATTTTGAAACTACTGATACGTGATGTTACTTTGTTTCCCTTATAGGTATAAAACTTAAGTTTGAAAATTTACTTTTGATAAAGGAAAGCCTACATTGAAAAACCGCTCGAGTTATTTGATTTCTATCCTGAAGTTATACACTGAGAGAAATGTTGCTAGTCATATGATCGATTATAAATTATAGTTTCCACTCAATTAAAATTTGTTTCAATATTATTATGATAACTTTTTACTTTTCTTTCTTAACTCCTTAGTCACTTGAACACTTCCATGTATTATATGTCTTAAAATATACTTATATGCCCTTAATTTTGCACTACCAACCGTAACAAAGGCAACTCATCGACAGTACCAATACCATCTCTTGGTTACTCGTTACAAATGAAGAGTGAGATTGACTGATACATTGTAACACATCAACAGCTGAATGACTATGAATGCAGAGTTTCGATCCTGGAACTTGCAGGTCACGAGTTGAGGGCCTTCACCATCAGGCCATACGATGCCAAACAGTAAAACAGTAAAATTTAATTTATGCACATTATAAGAGGATGTAACGATAGGTATTAACTTATGATAAAATCAAAGTTTCATAATTAATAAAATAATAAATTCATTGAAGCGATAAACATTTAAATATGCATTAGATATCAGCCAGACAAATAGAGTTAATGTGACGTCTTAAATTAAAAATTCAATAAATATATAATATTAATTATTATAACTGTTGTCACAACACGAAACTAAACAAATAATTTCTTATTTTGAATTTTGTTTTTATTTTTAAGTCTATCAAGAGCAATTAATTTATTTTTTTATTTTTTAAATAACATTTTATCTATGGAAACCATTTCAATGCAGGTAAAAACATTTTGAATACTGGTTGGATTGGAATAAAGTAGTTCAGCTTTCTCAAATCATTTTCGAAACACAATAGTATTTCGGTTCTCGAACAATTCAGTTTTCGAACATATTGTTTGAGAAAAAAATGTCTCGGTTGTCGAACACAAATTCGGTTTCCGAACCCTCGACTATTTTTGACCCATGCCAAGCTTGCCCAAAACATTTTACCCACGCCTGCCACTCAGTCCACACCCCCACTAAAATCTGCTGTAAACGTTTTCGTTGTTCTTTTTGTTTTTTTTCCAAAATATTCTGAATAAATAAGCCAGTCAAAGAAGAAGAATGAAAGCAGCAAACCAAAAAGAAAAGTTGTTAGAGCCACAATAGAGGTGAGAAAAGATCTTGTAGCGAAGTATGAAAGAGGTGTTTGCGTGTTTGACCTTGATACACAGTTTGGTATGGCTTTGTTTGTTTGTTTTGGAATTTCGTGGAAATCTACTCGAGGGCTATTTATGCTACCATTCCCTAATTTAGCAGCGTAAGACTAGAGGGAAGGCAGCTAGTCATCACCACCCACCGCCAACTCTTGGGCTACTCTTTTACCAACGAATAGTGGGACTGACCCTAACATTATAACGCCTTCACGGCTGGGAGGGCGAGCATGTCTGGCGCGACGCGGATGCGAACTCGTGACCCTCAGATTACGAGTCCCACGCCTTAACGCGCTTGGCCATGCCGAGCTGTTTGGTTTGGCGAAGTCTACAGTTCATACCCTACTTAAAAATAAAGAGGTCATCAAAGCAGCTGATGTTGCAAAAGGTGATACAGTGCTTACGAACCAAAAATCACAAACAATGGAGGAGGTAGGTAAACTGTTATTGATTTGGGTAAACGAAAAACAGTTAGCTCGTGATAGCATTTTGAGACCATTATTTGTGAGAAAGCAAGCAGTTGCATGCTGATCTCCTGAAAAACATCCCTGGAACAAGTGATGCCTTTAAGGCTAGTAGAGGGTGGTTTGAAAAATTTAGGAAAAGAAGTGGGATACATAGTGCGGTGAGACATGGGGAGGGTGCCAGTTCTAACAAAGACGTTGCTGATAAACTTGTTAGGGAATTTAAGGACTATGTAGAAGCTGAGGGTTTTACTCACCAACAAGTGTTCAACTGTGATCAGACAGGCCTTTTTTGGAAGAAAATGCCAAAGAAGACCTGCATCACCAAGGAGGATAAGTCACTGCTAAGACACAAGCTAATGAAAAACAGGCTAACTCTATTGTTATGCAGTAATGCAAGTGGGAACTTGCATTAACTTAAGTCTTTGCTTGTGTATCATTTTAAGAACTGGAGGATTTTTAAGAAAAATAATCTCCTGAAAAGTAAACTAAATCTTATGTGGAGGGCTAATAGTAAAGCATGGGTAATCAGGCAACTTTTTATGGAGTGGGTTCATGAGATGTTTGCCCCAAGTGTAAAGAATTACCTCATGGAAAAAAGTTTCCACTCAAGACCCTTCTTGTGATGGACAATGCACCTGCTCACCCACCAGGCTTGGAGGACGTGTTGGTGGAGGAGTACAGTTTCATTACGGTGAAGCTCTTTCCCCCTAACACGACTCTTCTCATCCAGCTCATGGACCAGCAGGTCATATTGAGCTTTAAGAATTCTACACCAAAGCATTGCTTCAAAGGTACTTTGAAGTGACCTTTGAATTAACACAGAGTCAACCCTCAGAGAGTTCTGGAAATATCACTTTAGTATCCTCCATTGCTTGAGGATCACAGACAAAGCCTGGAGGGAAGTGTCTTTGAGGACCATGAACTCAGCCTGGAAGAAATTTTGGCCAGACTCAGTAGCAGATAGAGACTTTGAAGGCTTTGAGGCTGAGCCTGTTGTCGAGGATATTATCTCACAAGGCAAGTTTATGGGCTTGAATGTGCGTGGTGGTGATGTGGAGAAATTGATGGAAGACCACAACACTGAGCTCACCACGGAAGAACTCCAAAATCTTCAGAAGGAGCAGCAACAGAAGGCAACTGATGAAGTGCCCTCAGATAAGGAGGAGGGTAGGGAGGATGTTTCTAGTTCACTAATAAAGGAAATGTGTAGAAAATGGGGAGAGTTACAAAGTTTTATGGAAAAGGTTCACCCTGACAAAGCTGTAGCAAACGGCAGCATAAACCTTTTCAGTGACAATGCCATGTCTTACTTCAGAAACATTTTAAAATACAGGCAGAAACTAACCTCATTAGCCAAGTTTTTAGTGAGAAATAGGTCCAATGAGTCTCAAGCAGGTTGTAGTGGTGCAAAGAGACAGAAAAAAGAAAGAATCCCAGAAGGAAAGTTACCTGACGTTCTTATTGAAGATGACTCCCTTTCCAAACAATAATAACCCTCCTACTCTCCATGTTCCTCACCACCTTTCACTAACGCCATCAGTTCTCCTCAGCACAGGTAAAGTGCAGTGAAATTTTCATGTATTGTTTTTTATTGGGTTTAAAGATTTTGTGGTTGACTTCATGTATGTATTATTATACAGGTATAAATAAGCAATATTTTTACTTAAAATGCTTTATAATGCGTACTTTTTGGAGGTCTTTAACGGATTAATTTTATTTACAGTATTTCTTATGGGAAAAACTGATTCGGTTTTCCGAACAAATCGGTTTTGAAACAGCCTTCTGGAACGGATTAAGCTCGAGAACCGAGGTACCACTCTACTTAAATGTGCTCTCTCGCTGGCTTAGTTGAAAGGTTCAGGACTTTTAATGCTCAAAATCAGGTTTCGATACTGTTATGGTTGACGCATTGTAGAGCTTTGAGCTTATCGATTAAACAAACAATACCTAAAGAAGATTTAAAGTATAATCTAAAATGTTGGATAAAGGACAGTATATACACATATTCAAAAATATATATAAATATTATGTTTCAAAAATTGTTAAATTGTTACAACTTCCTGTATTAACATACAATTTTTAAGCATCTCTGTTTGTTTGTGTTTTTATTATGCACAAAACTACATATATTTTATAAGTCCGCATGCACACCATTGTTTGCCATTGATGGGCAAACATCTCTCATCTAGCCTTTTCTAACTAAATTACTTGCATGTCTTGCTAGTTTCATTTCCTCACGCGTATTGTATCAAGGTATTTATCTGGTTTTATAATGTCGTTAAGATTTAACTGTAGCATAACTTAATTTACGAAGGATTTCTGATTTACATGCTTCATGAATATGACAATCTAAGTTTTCTTTAATTAATGATAAAAATCCATATATTATTCCATAATTTTCAATGAAACTACTCTTTGGGACATAGAAGATGAAATTGACATTATCAACATAAAATAACAATATATTTAAAACATTAAAATATACAGATGATTAAATTTATGAGCTTATAAGTTGAAAGGTAAGTTTCGCTGTCAGTTGTTTTTTATATCATGGTGATGATGTGTAACTCCATATATATATATATATATATATATGTGTGTGTGTGTTTGTGGAAAATAAATGGATTTAAAATATGCATTGAAATAATTTTCTGTCTGTGTTATATAGCTTGAGAATACTATTGTGACAAAGTGCATTGTGTTTTACTGTAAACAGGTATTTTAAGCATTTTAGACTAAATTTTAATTCAAAAATTAAAGTTGAAATAGTTATAATTAGTGTTAATATAATAAATCTTAATATCATTCATATTCACAATATTAAAACAATGATCTCTTAATATTTTCACTTTACTAATATAATGCAGCTATTTGTTGTTACGTTTTCCGCTATCTTTATCATTACGTTACGTATACCGTGAAAATGGTAAAGAAATTACTTTGTAGTACAGAGTATTATTTTGTAGTATAGAGTATTATTAGAGCACTATCACATTTTACAGGGCTGATTATATATTTATACATTTTTAGAGTTGTAAAGGTTTTTTAAGTTTATAATTTTTCAACGATTCTTTGAACCTTTTTAATGTCTCCAGATACTTACATCAAACATTTAAGTCTATATTATTAACTACATCTTAACATTTCCGTTTTTTAGTTGATTTAAATAGACTATGTCTCAATTTTAAAAATGCTACGTATTATTTTATCCAGAGGAGCATCAGAATTTCTTCAATAAAAATTAAATTGGTATTTGAAGACGTATTTGGAAATGGAAATTTTAGTGGCTCGTATTATCTAAAAGAGAACGTTATGAATGTCTTTTGATCAGTTTTTAGTAAAATCATAATATACAAATTTGTTTCATACAATTTGTCCAAAATATCCCAGTTTGGTAATTAAGTTTCAGTTGTTTATTAACTCTGATATTCCCATTAATATATTGATTAAAATAAATCAAGTCCTCCTATGGCATAGCGATATGTCTATGTACTCACAATGCTAAACATCGGGTTTTGATATCCGTGATAGGCAAAGCACAAATAGCCCATTGGAAGGTAGAATAAAACAAGATAGTGACCACTACATATTGAGTACCAACATCATCACCTACTAAATTCACATAAAACTATGGTATGTAATAACAATAGCAGTAAATATGTCTGAGTCTTTAGTAAAATTACACGTATGATATGGTTTCTCGCCATTTAATAACATTTATATTGTTTTACCATATTATACGTATAACCACTATTATGAATAGGCTTAACCCACACTGTTAAAGTAATCAAGGATTATTAAGTTTGAATTGTAGTAAGTGAACATTTTTAATAACAAATAATAAAAATATTTTATGTCTTAAATACAAATATAGAAAAAACAGATTTAGTTGGTGTATCATAATAAAGACCAGTAACTAATGTTTCACTTATTTTAAAACGTACGTAAACACAAATGTCAGATTTTTATCATCTTCACTTAGAATTATGAAGTCCATAATCTGCGAGTTCTCGATAAATTTCTTCATCGTATATACCATAACTTTCAGTATTAATCATTTTACTTTTAGTCGACCTACTTTCAGAGATCGTTTTACATTAGTATTTACACTATGAACATACTTTGGTCATTTTTATATCACACTAACTTATATCTTAAGTTCAACATTGTATAGTATATTTTTTGATGTGGTTAGTTAAGGCTCCTTATTTGGATAAGATCCTTTGATATATGAGTTCAATTTCTAAAGGCACATCAAACTGAATTACAGTTGAGAAGCACGAATAGCTTCAGCAATATCATTATGCGTAATCCTGAACCTATTAACTGGAATATTGACCAAGTTACTGCAAGCCATTTAACATTGCGTGTATGATATTGCCTAATCTCAAATGTGTACAAAGCAATTTTTCGTTATTTTTGGACAATTTTTGCAACTATAGCATTTAATGTGGTACTTGTGAGTGTACTTTAAATTTTTGTTCGTCTTTATAACTGTATAGATTAAGAACTTGCTAACGAGTTAGGATGAAGTTTTAAGACATGCACTTTGAGTACCTGCTAATTGGCAGTTTTTGTATAACATGAACACATCTTACACGTTTGAAAAAATTCTCACATTGATCAACTACATGAACGAATGCGCTACCTTAATAATTCTGTAAAATCGTAGATGGTCTTAGATGATATTAAGTTTCAAAATTGTAAAAATTCAAAGTTTAAAAAATTTATTAATATTGACACAGTGATTGGCTTCAATAATCAGATGAACTTCAGTAACTGTTGTTGATTTTTTTTATTCTACTTATCATATTTTCAAGTTTATCAATTTTAATTCATTGTTGATCTAATTATTCTGCGACATTTTCACATTTTTTTTACAGCTTCATTTTGATGTTATATGGTGCATGATGTTTCGCTTTAAGTCCTTGATTATTAAATATATATGCAGGTAACATTGATATAAAACTTGACAGGATCTGTGATATATATATATATATATATATATATATATATATATATATATATATAATGATTACTATACACTCTTTTAATTTGTTGTCATTGATGTTAACAGAGTCAAAGACACATTTCATAAATTATTTCTACATTCCCATGTAATTGAATTCAACTCGAAGACGTGTTAACGGTATTTTCTGCCTTATGTTTCTTTATAGATTTGCTTTACTTCAGTTTTTGTACATTGCTC
The DNA here is from genome assembly GCA_011833715.1 of Carcinoscorpius rotundicauda. NCBI lineage: Eukaryota > Metazoa > Arthropoda > Merostomata > Xiphosura > Limulidae > Carcinoscorpius > Carcinoscorpius rotundicauda. The sequence goes on from CM022392.1 coordinate 29,283,746, forward strand.
TGTTGATTTAATGATTTATAGGTGTCTTTTTTAGTGTTTGTAAAATCTATGTTTTATCGTTTTTTTAAATGTGTACCATAATTTGTCTTGACCATTTTTCATAATCCAATCTCGTAATCTGAGGGTTGCGAGTTCGTATCCCGATCGTGCAAAACATGCTCGCCCTTTCGGCCGTGGGAGTGTTATAATGTGACAGTCAATCCCACTATTCGTTTCCTTTCCTCTAGTCTTACACTTCTAAATTAGGGACCGCTAGCACAGATGGCCCTTGAGTAGCTTTATGCAAAATTTCAAAACAAACAAACATAATCTAATTTGATTATTATAGTAATTTTTGTTTATTATGAACTCCGTGTTGAATGGAGTTTTTACTCGTATTAGATTAATTGTTTGTTCACTTGTATTACAAGTACCTTAAAGGTAATTGCCTCGAACTATTGAAGACTTGTTGACCTTAATTAATGCTGAATTACAAGCTCATTTTACATTGGCTATACCAAAGTTAAGGATGAGATATGAAGTTTAAAACACTTGATAAAATTAAATAAAAATTGTGGTAGAAACTAATATTTCATAAACAAAATGGATTGTTATTGTGTAACTCAAGCTTTCGCATTTTCTCACCTGAAAGACAAGCATATGCTTGTCTGATATTAGCGAGGTAAAAAAACATACGATAATTTAAGCATTATCAAGTAAGGTAACGCTTTATCTCAATTTGTAGAGGAGTTGCTTAGCTAGCGAGAAGAACTATACTCTTACCTGGTCCGGCATGCCAGGAGGTTAAGGCACTCGATCCGTATTCTGAGAGTTGTGGGTTTGAATCTCTGTTACACCAAATATGCTCGCCCTTTTAATCCCACTATTCGTTGTTAAAAGAGTATTCCAAGAGTTGACGGTGGGTGGTGATGACTAGTTGAGTTCCCTCTAGTCTTACACTGCTAAATTAGGGACGCAGATAGCTCTAGTGTAGCTTTGCGCGAAATTTAAAACAAACCAAACCATTCTTTCACCTAATAAGTACTCTATGAAGATACTGAGATTATCACTGGATACAACATTTTACTTTTTACAGTGGTAAACATTTAGAAATAAGCCAATATTATTTTTAATAAATCTCTGTTGAAAGTTATTAACAACTCTCCCATTAAAATTATATTTTTCTTTTAAGCACTATAGTTCCAACTCAGTGTAAACACTGGAATTCCTCATTGTTGATTCACAACATTAAGACATTTCACGATAACATAATTCAATATAAACTTTACATACATGTCACTTTAATTTCCTTTTCGCCTTCTGTAAATCCAATCTGTGAATTTACAGCTCTGCATACAAAACGTTTCGTGTCAGGATCCTGAAAGAAGAAAGGCTATTAGTAATGGTAACTGTATTTTTTATGGAACAATTACTTTCACATTCAGATAATCTCGATAGTTACATTAGTTTAATTACATGACAATTTTATGTGGACATGTAACATTTCACACTTTTGTGATACTTATTTTGAGATTTGTTTGTTCGTTATTCACGTTTCAGAAGGTAAACATCCTCGAGGCTTGCTGAAGCTGTTATACGAAACTTCAGTTATAGTTGAAAGTGGGAGACAAACTGTGGGAAGTTTTATACCTAAAAATATTGAAGACGAAGAGTGTTTCGTATCTAAAAATACTGAGCATGTGGGAAGTTTTATGTCTGTAAATGTTGAATAAATTATTACAAAATGCTTGGAGATAATTAGCAGAAGGGTAAGCACATTTTGTTGCTACATTTAAGCCTTCAGTCTCTTTTTTAGTGTTGTTTAATAAAGTATAAGAAGAGAAATAATGTTGTTACTTAAATTCTTCATTTTTAGTCTCTTTATTGGAATATGTCTTACTGTTTGGCTGTTTGCTTAGAAAAACAAATCGTGTTAAGTCAACCTAACATTTTATTTGATTCAAAGAGTGATTTGGTTTGACATTATACAACTAGAAGGTACAAACGGATTTCTACTAAATATGAAAAAAAATGTTTACGCTCATGTGTGTGTGTTTTATTTGTATGTTTGTCAGCAAGGTTTCCTAGAAACGGCTAAAAAGATTTGATTAAAATTAGTATAGGTTTCAAGTATGATCCAGCTTACAAGTGTTTATTATTTAAATAGTCAAGGTCACACAAAGAGGTGGTAAAAAATCCCTGTATATTAATATGCGACTGCCTTTTATACTATTTTTGCTCTCTATATATAACTGATATTGATAAAACTTGGTGGAAGTATATAGAACAGTATTGCTGGTTGTCCTGTTAATGATTATCCGTATCCGTTAATAACAACGCACATATAGAAGGATTTTTTGTATTTTTTTAAGAACCGTCTGTGATCAATGCTGCACAGTGAAGGTGCGCGTTCTACAAAGTGCCCCTCCAATTTATCTCTTTTTTTTCAATCTTTTTTTCCGGACTTATAAAACACTTATTTGCTGCTGCTGATTTATTTATCAGTTACTTTTACAGTTATTTTAGTAACAATAAAACTGATTTACTACTTTTCTTGGGCTCAATTTCATTGTTCTAGTTAAAACATTGTCATATAAATTACTAAGGTAATTTTTCTATTAATTGTGACTATAACATAGCACGATTCTGAATTTCGCATAAATAAAAAGTTATTTAACTTTAAAGCAAAATAGGAGAAGTATACAAGAGGTGAATACGTGTAATACAGAGGTTTCGACTACTATATAATTTGCATTAAAAAAAAACTTTAACATCACTAAGCAGCTAAGAATACTGTTTTGTGTTTTCATTTGTTTTATTTAGTGTTTAACACCCAATAATAACAAATCAATATGATTGATCACACCATTCATAAGCCGTGTGCATTTGTGGCCTTTAGTCACCATGTTGTGGACAAAACTAAACAACTATGGTCTCGACTAACCAACCAATGCTTTGTAGACCTCGTATGACACCAAGAAATTAACAACAACCCATTACTGAAAGTTGTGAAAGTAGTTTTGTTATGTTACTAGTCTGACAAACTATCAGCCCAAATTATACACATCAATCTATAGTTATATGTTAACACATCTTATTATCAAAAAACATAGAGATAAACATTTCACGAAGTGAAATATCTAATCCTAAAATTCTATCAAATTACTGAGTAGTACACACGATTATTTACATTGAACTTCTTGCCGTAGAAATAATAAACTGTAATATATATCTTAAACTTTTATATGATTATTTCGGAAAGTTTATGGAAGTATTTGATTGAAATTAATTTTAAAATTATGCACTTACAAGACCATCTCTAATAAGTTCTGTATCAAATTTCAGTATTTCTTAATGAAACAATTAATCACAGACGAATTACAAATCAGTTACATGGACACTGTTCTTTTTATAATAAGAAGATGAGACGGCTATAATGCTTGCATGTTGCTTATAATTTTATTTAATACTCTGATAATTTTTTACAAACCTTTTCATTCGCTGATCACCCTACCATGCATTATGCTAAACCTAATTCTAAAATAACAAGGAACTGTCCTTACTCAAACAGCAACAGTCGTGTTCGAGAAAGATCCTACACGTGTTCCGTAACCTTAATTTTGTTATCATTAAATGTTATACCTCGTGGGAGATGATCAATTTTGATTAATCAACGACAAAAACAAAAGTTAAACTAGCATCCGTTCTTATTTGTACATCGCTGTTAACATTTTTTGATGCTGTTATTTCTCCAAGTGAGAACGTATTAAAACAACAACGTAATATACTTTACTGGAAATTAATTTTCACGTTTCTTCGAGCGAGATTTCTTTCGTGATTATCAAATGTATTGTAATAACTGTATCTTTCAAAGTGATTTTTTCTTTTGAAACAGGTGTACCTTGTTTTTACTATTTCCGTTATTAACACCATCTAACGTAAAACGAATGGTTAAAGAGTACTCACTATCTCTCGTATTTTTTTTATATTGCTATTGTGCTATAACAAGTAAAGTAAAAAAAAAATGAAACAATATTTTTTTGGCAAATGAAACAAAGTTTTATAAATTGTTAAAAGCCAATTAACTTCGGCAACACTTATTTTCAAATGCGTTACATAAACTAGCCAGCTTAAGGAAACTAATGAAGTTTTATGTTTCATTGTGTGTTGTTTTCTTTATCTTTTAATTAACTACATATTTTTTCCACATAAAACAACCTAAAATAACAAATAGCAATTCGTAAGTACAATGAGAAGAAAATATTGTCATTGATATCTGTAACGGATTTTTTTTTTTTGCCATTCAATTCCTTTAAGGAACATAGGGCCGGTTTCCGTAACAGGTTGTTTAAGTGAGTAGTATGTTAACCCACTGCACCTAGCCGTTCCTAATTTAGCAGCGTAAGACTAAAGGGAAGGCAATAAATCATCACCACCTATCGCCAACTCTTGGGCTACTCTTTTTTACCAACGAAAAGTAGGATTGATTGTACCATTATCACATCCCCACGGCTGAAAGGGCGAACATGTTTAGCGCGACTCGGATGCGAATCCGCGACCCTCAGATTACGAGCGCATGCCTTAACGTTCTTGGACATACTTGGTTGTAATGGACTTTCTGTTATATTTACTGTAAAATTAAAATTTGTTTTGGATAAATATATTTTAGAAATACATGATACTTGGTGTAAAATGTGTGTTGCAACATTACCGCCAATCTCTAAATTTGTAGAAGATTATCGTGTGTAAGAATCAGCAATATATCTTTTATATTGTTGCCAAAATAAAGTTTCTAAAACCGTGCCTTAACGATTATAAACCGACACCCGAAGAGATAGTAATTTATTGCTAGTTTACTACACTTAGTATACTATAAATCTTTGTAGCTATAACTGTGATATACGTTTATTAACCTGGAAATTATAGATATTTGACGAGGAACCCTTATAGATTTCGTGATATTACAAACCCTTTGATTTCAGTTAAATAACTTTAGACTTTAGCATTTCTAAGAGAATATTAAATATCTTTGTCGGAAAAAAGTCAGCTTACAATCAGCGTGAGCCTAGTAAAAAACAGAGTGTTAGCCATTAAACAAGGTGTAACAGTGTTAACTCAGGATCAATTCGTCGATAAAATTTCAGTTCAAAACCAGGTAGAAGACTTGGTATTGTTTGTAAAATTGTAAAACTTTTGTATATAAATCAGTATTTGTAATAATCCTTATTATAAACCGTACTTTTGATTGCATGTTAAAATATATTTGTGTTAAAAAGGAAAATTGTATGTATCAATCTCGCTGGAAAAAATATTAAAAATTTGATACGTATCGACAATTAATCAACTTTTTGAATTAAGCTTTCTGGTTTTTGAAATCGTAATAAATATAAATCAAGTACAGCTGATAATATTTGTCAACAAACAGCATGAAGTACCTTACAATTTTTTCTTGCATTGTGTAAACGTAAACGAGACACGACGATAAAAGTAAAGAACATACGTGTTTATACAAGAATGATAACGAGAAGTTACTTACCATAATTTATTACATATAAGTGACCAAAGTAAGTTTTAGTTTATATCAAAATCACCAAACCTATGGTGTACCGCAAAAAGGTAAAGCTCGACAAGGAACTTTGTATCATTGAAAAAAGAAAAACATTTAACTTCTACTAAGTCAAAAATCGTTGGTCGTTTTTTTCAAAAAGAGACTTATTATCCTTGGACATTTAATTATTCTATGTTTTTATCTGCTTTTACTTTTGGGATGGGGGCTAGCATGGCCAGGTGATTATGATACTCGATTTTCAAACTGCGGGTCCTGCGCTCGAATCACTAATCCATTAAGCATGCTCACCCTTTCAACTGTATATGCATTATAATGTATTAGTCAATGTCACCATATGGTGGTAAAAAGAATAACATACGGACTGATGACGAGTAGTGATGATTAACTGCTTTCCTTTTATTGCCGTTCCCCGCTGGTACAACAGTAAGTCCAGGAATTTACTTTGCTAAAATCAGGCGTTCATTTCCTCTCGGCGAACAGAGCAGATAGTCCGATGTGGCTTTGCTGTATGAAAAACACTCATACACACCTTTTTATTACTAAAGTAGAGAAGGATTGTGAAAGATAGCTCGCGTTTAGCTTTGCGCAAAATTCAAAACGTTTCTGTTTTTAATGATGAAGGTAAAGTGTTTTTCGTTTTTTTTTCTTTTTAAATTTATTTATATAAAGTTATTTGACCTGGTACTAACTTTAAATTTTAAACTATCGTAGAGTATTTTATAAAATCTAAATGTATGTTAATAAAGAAAGAGTAGGACCTCAAGAAAATAATTTTTTTTTTTTTTTTTGCTTAGAGATATGCCTCTCATAAGACTGCAGAATTTACCTGCCTGGTGAGAGTGACGGTTAGGTTAGACTTGATTATCCATCCGTTGCTATCATTTTCGGTAACATAATCGCCACTGGTGACAGGTTTTCCATCCACTGTCCAAATTACTTCTACAGGTGGGTTACTAGGAGATGTTGTACATGTAACAGTAATAGTATCTCCTCTCCTGGCGTTTGAAGGCCCTTCTAAATAAATCTTTTCGGGAAGATCTAGTTCAGAATAAGATGAAACCTTCTGAGAATTTTTTGTTATAGACAATTGAGCAATGTTTCTCCACAATAAGTTGAACTACTTGAACCCTACTCATCGTTTAGTTCTATATTTTATTATCATTTCAGTAATGATCATGTTTGCTCAAAAATTGAAAGTTCACAAGAAAGTGAATGGAATCTTACATAAGTTTACATAATTTGATATCATAAAGCAGTTATGGCCTCGAGATATCACTCCAATTAAAAAGAACGTTTTGATTGTCTGATTAAAAGACAGTTTTAATCTAATCATTTGCGAAAAAATACGTTAACACATCGTTTAATATAACTTTTAAACATTGTGTACATAGAACTATTCCTCATCGTTCCATTAATTGTAGGAACATGGTGTGATCAGAGATTAAAATAATTGTCGAGGCTGAATATGTAGAATATTATAATGTATACAAAATAAATATTTCTACTTCAGTAGCATTTAGCGAGGAAAATAATTATATGTCTAGTTTTGCAAAAATTTGCTATCTAGTTTGTATTACACTACGTAACAAAATTTTAACTTTTTCTTGATCCTGTGCAAGAAATGTCATTTCTCAATTGCTTATGCCTTAAGTAAATGAAAAAAAACAAACTATTTTTGTCTCCAAACTTTGCTTTTGTGATATAGATAATGAAATTTCTAAATTTACCCATTTTCCACAACATTTCAGGTCGATTCAGTGCTGAGTAGGTGATATAGAATTTTTTCAAACTTACAAGAATTTTCAAGAGTTTTCTTGAATGCTGTAGAGCTCACAATAATTTCTAGAATGTTGTAGAACTTCCGATAATTTTCAAGAACCTTTTAAAATTTTCTAGAACTTTCAATAGCAATATATATACAGTTGCTCACCACTCATCACCTTAGTTTTGTTTAAGCTGTCTCAGTGAACACATAGATCCATCTGTTTCATCGGAGATGACATCAAGTACCTAGATCCATTCTCAAGACGCATTCTGCTATGCGTGTGGCCAATTTATAAGAAAAAGCGAAAAGTACTTTGCGACAGCATCTGCTAAAATGTGTGAAGCCTACAAGGCATATTTCGACATGCTATCGGGGATCAAGACAAACCCTGGGCACCTCGTTTTACCAGTGAGCACTGCAAAAACCTCAAGTAGGTAAGACGGACAATTTTTGCTTGCTTTAATAGTAATATTTTATATGATATCAATTTAAGACATTTTAAAATTTAAATATCTTTTAATAAATTTTTTAATTTTTAATAGTATAAAAAATGTCACATTTAAAATATTTTGCATGAACCTCTTACTCATTACTTTTTGGCCCCCCAGTGGCTCAGCGGTATGTCTGCGGACTTACACGCTAAAATCCGGGTTTCGATACCCGTGGTGGGCAGAGCACAGATAGCCCATTGTGCAGCTTTGTGCTTAATTCTAAACAACAAGTAACATTACTTTTTGATGGAATAAATTTATATTTCATAATAAAAAAAATATTTTACTCTTTTGCAGAATGGTAAAGAGAGGAAAAGAGAGCCACAAAGTTTGCTATTCCAAGAAGTTAATGTGAACCTACTGGTCACTCAAAAAATTACTACTTCTGCATGGTGGATCCTTCCAAATGTCGGGCTGGCAAGATTGCATCCGCAATCATGTATCCGGATCTTCCATCGCTCGAATAACACAATGCCCTGAGCTACTTGTACTCATTCCGCCAGAGAGAAAGCAGCTAGCTTTCCTTAGAAAAGGGCAGCAAGTCGGAAGAGGAGGTAGGCGTTGTAGATCAAGATTACAATTTCAGAAGTGCAGCTGATGAGATAAACACATACTACCCCAACCAAAGAGAGATACCTCAATAACCTGATCAGAGATATTGGTCTAACAGAGTTGAATTCCGAGCTTTTAACATCTAGACTTAAAGAATTGGATTTGTTAGATGAAAGTGCGCAAGTCAGAGGAATCGTCACCGACATTTTTCAGGCTTCTTTACTCTTTAAGGCAGGCTCTGCTTTTGCCACAGTGTAGCATGACTGAGCCAGGCAATTGGAATTGCCTGTAACCCGAACGAGTCGCGCCTCGTCACTGATAGTTCATCCAGAAACCTCAAAGCTGGGCTGCTCCATAACGGAATTAAGTATCCGTCTCTTTCACTAGTTCATTTGGTGCATTTCAAAGAGGAATACAACAACGTCAAGACGTTGCTAGAAGCCTTAAAGTATGCTGCGTATGGCTGGAAGATTATCGCAGACTTCAAAATGGTGGAATTCCTGATGGGTCTCCAAGAAGGCTTTTCTAAGTTTCCTTGTTATCTTTGCCTTTGGGACAGCAGGTTTAAGTACCTTCGAGACTTCTTCCCTAAGCTGTCTGAGGCAAATGTCAAAGCTGCTGTTTTTGATAAACCACAAATAAAGAAGACCCTGGAGTGCACAGAATTCCCCAAGAAGCTCAATATGAAGAGAGAAAAAGCTTGGAGCAGCTTTGTCGCAGTGGTTCGGAGTTTCTTGGACAATCACAAGGCCGAAATGTATGTAAAATTGGTTGAGGCTCTTGAGAAAAACTATGGCAAAATGAACTGCAGGATGTCCCAGAAAATTCATATCCTTGACGCTCATCTTGATAAATTCAAGGAGAACATGGGAGAATATTCAGAGAAACAAGGCGAGCTCTTCCACAAATATATACTGGACTTTAAACGCCGCTACTAATGAGCGTATAACAAAAACATGATGAGAGACCATATTCTGGACTTAGATATGAAAGTGATTTACATTACAGTCGAAAATCTCCAAAAACTACTCACTTCTAAACATTTTGGTGTAACATTACAATATATACATGTAAGTATTGATTCATACGTTGTTTTATTCAAACCTTATGTAAACGAAAACGTTCAAATTTGCCCGTTTTTACATAGAAAATAGATTAATTTCGAAATATCATTATTATGCAGGTTACAAAAGCAAAGTTTGAAGTCTCTCAGTGGCTCAGCGGTATGTCTGCGAACTTACACGCTAAAATCCGGGTTTCGATACGCGTGGTGGGCAGAGCATTGTGTAGCTTTGCGCTTAATTCAAAACAACAACAAAGTTTGAAGAGAATAATGGTCATTTCCTGTACTTTTACAACAGATAAGCAATTAATAAATAACACATACTAAACAGAAACAAAATTTGTCTTGTGCAGTGTAATTGTCGTTTTCACAAGAAAAACTCCAAATTCTTTGAATAAATTGTCACTTCAAGGAAACTATAGCAACACAAAAATCCACATGTTTACACAATAATTTTTCCACTATTTTGCCTGACTGTAGAGCAGAAAGTGTAAGGCTAAAGTCCGTGTCCATGATAAACATTTGGTGTTTGAACTGTACAAATAACTTTCAGCTTTAGTTTTACTGAATCCATGTCAGGATTTTACGCAACTCCTTATCACTGTTTGAAACACAAATTCTATATTTCCTGAAGATTCCTTGTAAAGCGAACTAACTGAAATTTAATAAAACTACAAGAAAAAAAAGTTTTATTAAATCATTATTCTACTGGTAACATACCATAAATATCTTAGCATAAAATCGATATTAAGTTTCAGCTTCAAAAGAGGACACTAATCGATTGAATTTCACCAACGTCAACAAAAGCTTTTACGTTATTTAATACAGGGATAATCAGCTTTTCTTCAGAGCCAAGCCCTTTTAGTGCTGTTTTCAGAGATGCTAGAAGTCATAGAACCTGAGAGATAAGCTGGGAATTGTTATGTATTCTAATGTTACATTTTTTCGTAAATAATAATTCTTTTTTGAAGGTTTTGTGAACAGTAAGCAAAATTACTGAGACATCGGATTTTATTTTTGTTATTCGTGGTTTGTTTATCTTTTAATCGATGAACAGCCAATGTGAAAGGTTTCACGTAAGCTCACTTCGAACGTCAATATGAGCTTTTATGTTAATATGAAACCTAATCAATGTTTGTCCATCACCATGATAGAAAGGAATGTATTTTTTTCAAAATGAAAACACGTTCGTTATTACGATTCCTCCATTACCCAAACAATAATGTCTGGTTTCGTTGTTTATACCTCTTACAGTACTTTGAAACTTTAAAAAGATATCAACAGCTATTCAAACTAAGATGGTATACACCTCTTTATGTCATAGTATATGAGTGTGTTTAGTATTACAACTACTTTTATATGCGATTATTGTTATCAACTATGTATGACGTATAATAGCCAAAATGATAAGCTACCTAGCACAAGATCCAATGTTATTATGCTAAAAATACGGAACAAAATTATAAAGTACTTCTGTTAATAAAATACGGTAGTGATTAAAATTTGACAATTCATATTTCATAGTACCGATTAAGGCTTATATATTTTTTTATTTAATATTCATTCAAGATTTAATTAATATATCATATATTATTGATTTCGGATCAAGAATTTTTACTGTCTCGCACTAATTGAAATTTAAATATTTCTAACATGTGGTACTGACTTATAAAAATATGTCAACATGTTTCAAAACCAAACGAGTTACGATACATATTCAGTTTAATTTCTTCTAGAGTGTAACATGCGTTTTTGTCTGATCACATTAAAATAATACAATATATTTTAGTATGCACTAACCTTAAATATTTACTACTTAAATTATTTGATTTAAATATTATATCATTAGACTGACATCTGTCTCATACAAAATAATTTTTGAAGTAAATCTTAATCACAATGATTGTCAGCACAATACCAATTAAACGTGTTATTTTTCACTTTGCTAAAACTTACTGGAACGAATAAATTAAATTCGAATACCAGTTCTTGCACAGTCGGCCTGTGTTCTTCATTTGACAGAAAACGTGACGCCTTACTAATATAGTTTTCATGCTCAACTTAACAATTTGTAAAATAAAAACATACATTATATTGTTGTTGTTAAAATTCTTAAATTTACACAAAATGAGAAAGAATAAACCACTCACCGCATACAAAGCTGTGATTTAAAGCAGTTAAAGCATTAGTCTTCAGTTAATGTTTAGATTATAACAGTACAAACGGCCAGGCATGGCCAGTTGGTTAGGATACTCGACTCATAATCCGATGGTCACGTGTTCGGATCTCCATTCCATTAAGCACGTTCTACCTTTCAGCCGTGGGAACATTTTTATCTCACGGTCAATCGCACTATTCATTGGAAAAGAGTAGCCCACGAGTTGGCGGTGGATGGTAATGACTAGCTGATTTCCCTCTAGTCTTACACAGCTCAATTATGGATGGCAAGAGGAGAGGTCTCGTGTAGCTTTGCACAAAATGTAAACGAAACCAAAATGATTTCTCAACGGATTGACTATATAGAACTATACCATGGCTCAATACGTTCACATGTCGTTTTAAAAATTTTAATCACACTTTAAGAGATCAAAGATAAAACAACCCCAAAATGTATATTTTAGAATCTTGTTAGGTCATATTCACGGTAATAAATTTTGTAATTATTGAAAGTGCTCAATATGCCAAAAATAGCAAAATTTTAGAGTTTGAAACTAATTGTTCCGTTGTATTTCAGCCAGTTTACGATGGGTTTGTTATATAAGTTTTCACAGGTCAAATGCATGTACATACAAAAGTGGGAGATACACTTATTTTCTGACATTTCAAGTTAGGATCATAAAGCTGAATAAACACAAATAATTTTAAGAGTTGATCGACCAACCTGCGCGAAATTTGGTGCAAAGGTATTTTTGTATAGACAATAAGCTATGACAAACAAAAATTGTTTGTCTTACCCATTTCTAATAATTATAATGGTCAAGATACCACAAAAGGCATACTTTTAGAGCTTTTAACAGTTACACCGCCGTATTTTGGCAAATTTACGTGGAATTTGGTAAAAATATACTATTTTTACAGTTCCCAGCAGAAATGTAGACAATTTTGGAAAGTTTGTCCTTTGCTCAACTTTTATGCAAGAAAGCACAATTTGGGTTTGGTGAAATATTCATATATATGTTAAACAATATTCATAGATTTGGTACGAAGATACCTTTTTGCAGGTGCCAAGCAAGAATAAATAGACAATTTTTATTTTTATTTTTTATTACTTTTCTAGTGTTCAAATTGTCCATATTGGAATTGCGTAGCTGAGACATGACGTATTCAATAATGAATATTGGCCTCTTTAATTATGCTATATCATACCAAGAATTTTAAATTTTTGGCTTCTCTATATATGTTAGAATATGTATTTACCTTAGAATAAAGAATGTAGTGTTAATTATTAATTTTGGACAGCACACCATCTTTCATAGCATTTCTTTGGAATCAAAATATAAGAAATGTTCTCTGTTTCAGTTGTTAATGGTTTATTTACTTTGTGAGCCACTTTTCCAACCAAATAACTAAATTTTACAACAGTTTTCCCCACATCGAATCTACTTATTGATATGCGTGTTGTCTAATTGGGAGGATTTTCTTGTCATAGCAAAGTAAGAAAATGACATATCCAGATGCTGCTGAGTGGATGAATGTGTCTAATGAAAGAGCTAAATGTGAAATTAAATTAACGCTTTCTCTTCTGAATAAATTCGAGCGACAACTTTGTAGCAACTAACGAGCATTATTCTCTAAATATTTTGTTTGAACAGAGATTAGTTTTAATATTCATTTATGTTTGTAGGATTAAAGGCTTCGCCAAAGAAACTCCTTCACGAATATAAAATAAAACTAAAATTCAATAAGGAACCAGAAGGTTGTGAAGGAAAACTAGTTCAGTTGGATTATTACAAAGTGGCTGTGTGATGTTGCAAAACCAGTCTTAAAGAGACTAAGAAGTAGTGACATAGAAATACCATTCATGCGTTAAGTGAGTTATTATTGTGTATTTCGTAACCCTTGATGAAATGTTTTTATCATCTGTAACATCTAGAAAATGCCAAAAAATCACCCAAAGTTGTCAAACCTAAGCAGTTCTAACATAAAACAAAACTACAGTGTATTAGGCTGTTTTACAGAATATAGTATATCAACTCGATTGTTAAAAACAATATATGTATTCTTTATTACTTGTTTCATTTTTTTTATTTTAAATTTAGTTCCTACAGATTTTATTACTTTGCATCTCAATAATATTTTCATCTCATTCCTTTCACACATTTCCAAAGTTAGTTCATTTTTCTTTGTATTTCAAAATTTTCATGAAAAAACAGTAAAATTAAGAAGTGTAGTTATATTCCTATAATATCTCAGCACTGTTAAAATTGAGATTAAATATCTATATATCCAAATATGTTACAAAAATACACAGGCTTTCATGGGGTGTCCTAAATTTTTCACATGATTGTAGATTTGTTTACATTCGCATAGGATAAAGACAAATAGAAGTTTGATTTATTGCGCAAATTCATATAAATATTCATAGTGCGGTATATCAGAATCTAACTCTTCAAATGTCACTTACTGTTCTGTAAACTTTTTACAGTTTGGAAAGACCCCTAACTCATTCAAAACGGTACAAAAAAGTGATGAGTTAGATTCCTCTGATGACCTTTGACTTATAACCATCAGTATATGAATTTTTAACCACTAAAGTTTGCAAGATGTCCCTCAGTAAAATGATTAGTATTTGAATGTCATTCTTCATAAAGCACCTGCATAAATTTACCTGGATAACGATATATACTAAACTAGTGATAAAAGAAAGAAGTTCATGATTATTTCAGTTATTGAAGAAAGTTCTCTCATACTATATATAATAACATCCTTCTTTCTATTTCTATAAAAGACAACAAAACTTTTAAAGAAATGTTTGTTCTTTAACAGATCAATAGATTTTGGTCAGAGCTCTATGTATCTCCAAATTTCTATTAACTGATGTAAGTATTACCACTTAACATGTTTTTTATTCAATTTTTGAAACAAAAAATAAGAACAAAAGGATTGTTTGTCTTTTATTTTTGCGCAAAGTTACACGACGGCTATTTGCGCAAGCCATCTCTAATTTAGCAGTGTAAGACTAGAGGGAAGGCAGCTAGTCATTACCACTCACCGCCAACTCTTGGGCTACTTTTTTACCAACGAATAGTGGGGTTGATTATTAAGTCACATTATAACGCCCCCAAGGCTGAAAGAGCAAGCATGTTTGGTCTGACGGGGATTCGATCCCACGACACTCAGACTACGAGTCGAGCGCCTTAACCACCTGGCCATGACGGGCCGAGACACAAAGATATTCAAGTATTATGGGCACTATAATATGTTCTAAGAAAAAGAGTCAACAAATTCATTTTACAGCCTTTAACATCCATAAAATAAGGAAAACAGTTGAACGACTTAAGAAGCAGTTGTTTTTAGGATAATGTTAGGTTAAAATGTATTTCTGAAATGTTTTTGCTGACAGGATTGTAGTCAAATAACCATTCTTATTGGTTCTTAGTGACTTTCTAATCCATAAATAAGAAATTCGGTTATGTTGTAATTCTTAAATGTTGTCTTTCACGAGATAATGCAAAAAGCTCTTTGTGAGAAATAACAACAAGCATTTAACAATAAAGAAGTTTATTTTCATTGTTGTTTAGTGCAGCACGAGATATAACTATTGCATAAAAGCACTTTGCTGTTATTCTTATCAAAATTATTATACAACGTTCAATTACTTTATCCTAAGTATAATTTTGAAACAAGTTAGTATTTTCTACAGTAAACATGTTTTATGGGCTTATGTTTTAAATTAATTATAAAAAATTACAATATTACATGTCATTATTTTATACGAATCTTTTGTTTCAGTTCTTTCACTAGAATTTTCCTATCATAAATGTATTACGTATAGGCGAGCCTCTTCGCAGCTATACTTTGTTTTTTTTTAATTTCGCACAAAGCTACTCGAGGGCTATCTGTGCTAGCCGTCCCTAATTTAGCAGTGTAAGACTAGAGGGAAGGCAGCTAGTCATTACCACCCACCGCCAACTCTTGGGCTACTTTTTTACCAACGAATAGTGGGATTCACCGTCACATTATACACCTCCACGGCTGAGAGGGCGAGCATGTTTAGCGCGATGCAGGCGCGAACCCGCGGCCCTCGGATTACGAGTCGCACGCCTTACTCGCTTGGCCATGCCAGGCCTCGCGGCTATGCACAAATGTACCTTAACTCGTTGTGTGGCTCTGTGATAAACTTGAAAGAAACAAGCAAACAATTCTAAAATACTTTCAAGTAGAATTAAATTGGACATTTTTAAAATTTTTCGTTTTACATAATTTTCAAATTTTACATACAGTTCATCACTGGACAACTAAAAATTGCTCACCGTCCTAGTAAAGATTAATTTGTATGGTACTTAAAGTAACTGTGGTTTTAAGTACTTAAATATTTAATTCACAAATGAAATGCTTAAGATACAGAAAAAAAAAACAATTTCCAGTTATGCTGAACACGGCCAGAGAAAAGTTATTTAAATTTCTAATTATGTTTTATGAAATTTAGCTTAAAAATCGATTGGGGCTGAAAGACGTGAGAAAATTATTGATGTGATTGGCTGCATTTCTTCTTGAGCAGTTATTGAATTCTTGAAACCCCCAATGACTATGAATGTTACAGGACTAATTATGTGGTTTTGAACAAAGAGTAATATAAAAGTCAGACGGTTAGCAGTAGACAGTGAGATGTTATAATAAACGAACAATACAGAGATGAAAGGAAGAATGATATATTTGCTATAAAGTAACAAAACTTAATCTAAATCTATATAACAATAAACAAAAATCCTTGATGGTTAAATGTACGTGATATTTTCATGGTAGAAATATGCACAACTTTAAAAAACTGAAGTGCAGCACGATCCACAACAAAGTGATATTACAACAGTCTATATAAATAGTGATAAGAAATAAATACACAACAGTGGAAGCTTGGCAACTCGATCATAACTACCAAAAACAGTGTACAATATTCCAATAGTGCGACATTATGAGAGATTACTGCAATGATAGACTGATCAGTAAAAACATCTACTGTCTGGAGAAGCTCCTTAAGTTTCATAATATTGTGGAACTCAATCTCATTGGTTTCAACTTCTAACCACATGTTGATCCAAAAGGGTGGTTTTACACAATTTTCAGTGAAACCATCACCATTACAAGACATAAATTACCCAGATACTACCTCAGTACAACTGATGCAACACTATATACATGAAAAGTAACATATCTGCTGAAGTTAGAAGGTTTCTTCTAACACATCTTACAACACTCTTGCACATCTTTCGGTATGAAATATCAGTGTCAGGACCTTTGTCCAGAATGTAGCTGAAAACAGTAATAAGTGATAAGATTTATATTCTGCTTTCCATACTATACCATCCAATTATTTGCTGCGACACACGAGTGAGACAACAAGAAAAGGCTGTAATGCAACAAAACACTCTGCATCTGCATAATTATTGATTTTCTTAATCCTACCTTGAGTCTCATAACAATTTGACGTCCGGTACATAATACTTACAGTTGTCATCCAATATGCAAAATATTCTTAAAACCTTAAGCCAAGCCCACAGTGGTTTTAATAAAACCTAGAAGCTAATGATTTCCAGCCCTCTGGCAGTGAGCCTAACATTAAACGTCTTTTCATCACTGAATAAAATAAAAATAATATCTTCTGACAAAGGAATATCCCAATACTGATGGTACAATGATGCTGATAAAGCTTTCAATCGAGCTCAGTCTAAGTTCATATAGATTACACATGATCCATTTCAGTTAGAGTAAGAAATGAATATATTTTACACTACTTACAGGTAATCATCATCAAAGGTATAAGGCATGAAACCGATTGAAATGTGAAGTAAGATCAATATTACAAGACCTTCATTCTAACATTACAACAAACTTAATAGTCGGTCCAAGAACCAAATGTGTGGTATTATAATTTTTTTATGATTATGATACCTTTATATGCACATATATTTATCACGATAAGAAGCAAGAAAAAACACAGGCTCAATCTAAAATACTTCCGTTTGATCTACAGCTACATGTATAAGGGAGACATTTTCACCGTGAGCTGATATAAACTGATGTTGTTGAGAAGACCTTGAAGTTTTAATATTGTATCAAATATCATTGAGTCATCAGTATATAATATGAAATATATATGTAAATATCCCAGAAAAGGCTGTATTTCAAAGGCTTGACTATCAAATTGAACGTACGTTACCCTCATCATTACGTGATTTTCATGTGGAACAGAAGTATTGGCCACTACTGCTGAACTAATGAATGATAGATTGTAAAGATTTAAAGATATTAAGAACATTTCCTTAGTAGTATTAGATCTAGAAGATGTGTACAATGGAGTTCTAGCAACCATTATTTCTGTCAAAATGGTCAGAAAAAGCATTAGTGTATCATGTGTTAGGTGTGTAACAGCTGCTCAAACTATCAAGATATTAACAATTAAGTATGTAAACTGGCAATCAAAATATATCACGTTTAATGCTGATATTCTTTTAGAATCCTCCTCCTCAACAGTCTTTTTCAGCATCTATTACATGGGTCTAACCAAAAGTGACAGTCTAATCAGTTGCTATGTGTTTACCTCTTCTGATGACATTATGGAACAATAGAGGCTGAGCTAAAGCTGCCGTAAAAAGAATGAAAACATTTTCTAGTAAGACAAACAAATTATTATGCAATTACACAGGAAATTCCATCAATCCTGCCAAAGTCAAAGCCATGCTGGATATATTCAACAATAGGTACGATGATGAGGAAAGCCATTCCCTGAAAGAAACACTGAAGTAGTTAAGGATGATCTTTGACAATCAACTTAATTATACCACTAACATTAAAATTAAGACAACCAAATGTATCAATATACTTAAAGTAGGACCAGGACATAGAACTGATGATCACCTGCTTATTCTCTACTAAATTCTTATCCACGTCATTTTAAAATGTGTTACTATATGAGTGCTACCGAACTATAGAATATTTAAAATATACAGAACATCTATTTAAAACTTTTTATTTTGAAATGCATCTCATATTCTTCCACTAAGGCCTTATTATGTCTCAAAAACCTAAGCAGTATTGCTCAACACCAGCAGTACCTGCAAGGAAGACTCTATTGAGGTATTACATTCGATAACTGTGACTCTGCCCTTTTCAGTTTGGACATTCCAGCTCCACATCTTCCATTTGCAGAATAACCAAACGGGTACTGCCTAAAAGGTACATCACAAGACAACTATGGATGAATAGGTCCTAACTAGCAAGAGTTCAGATTCCCGAATGGCACAACCAGAATCTGTGAAAATTTAGTCTAAACAGAAAGTGGAAAGGGTGAAGCAACCTTGAGAAGAATTGGTTGGACATTCATCACCAGAGCCAACGACAATTTACTTACAGCTATTCAATCATTCCATCTATCTACAGGCAGCACACGAATGGAACTGAAAGTCTCAAAAAGCCCTCCTTCGAATTTCTTAGAGCAACGATCCGCAAATAGGTAGCTTCACCAAAATAACATTTGATACGTACTTGCAAATCATACTCCATAAATTTCAGGTTAGGTTCCCGTTTGAGTGATAGAAAGAAAAGTAATTGCATAGTAAAACCATGCCTGTGTAGATTTAAGCGTGAAAATGAATAATCTTTTCAAGAGAATTTTCTGTACAAAATCTGAAAAAATTCAAATGGAAGTATACTGGTTAAGAAAAAATTGTAAAAACTGAATATCTTCGTCGACATTTATAGATAATACGACTAATGGAAAACAAATGTAACAAATCAGTGTGATAATATTTTCCAGAAGACCACTAATAATATGAATAAAGATAGTTTTCTAACTTATACTGATTAATCAGCTTCCACAGGACGGATCAGCACACGTGGATTTAGACTTAACCCCTGGGATTTTCGCTTAGTGTACAATTCAATATTCCATATCAATTCTTTGGTTTCCGACTTTGACAATAATTAACAAATTTTGTTTTTTTCCAAAAAAAGACTAATCTAAGTAAAGGACTATATTGTTGTACAATTAAATTTGCTTTTTAAAACGTCAATGACTATATCAAAAGGCCGCCTCTTGCCCAATGATTAAATACTAGGTTGCATGTTAGACGATCCAAGGTTCGAGCTGTAAAATGATTCGGAATACTCACCAAACTTTCTGCTGGTTGCATGATAATTGTGCCAAGAAATACTGCTAGTTAGTTAAGAAAGATCCCCTCTGATAAATTGTTCTAAGTTAAAGATAGGTATGCCTGAACCTCAGGAGTATGATTAACCTCGCTACTATAGGTGTGACATAAAATTTTGTTAAAGAGACAAATTAGTTTTAGTCCAATAAAGTAGAACTTATTCAGACGTTTCTAAGATACCTTAACTGATATGTGCAATTTTCACAGAGATACATAGCCACACAATCGCGTAAACATAAACATAATATTTGTTTAATGTTTTACCACGTAACGTGACTATTTTTTTTGAATATATATTGTAGTACGGCAAATAAAATTGTAAAGTATCATAATCTTCTGCCATTAAAGCGGGTTTTAAATGATATTTTACATATCTACTCTGTAAATACAGTTAATTCAAGCACAAACTAACTTAGATTTAAGTATATTCGTTTCGAAGCAGATCAGGAAGTAAACAACTGAATCTTTCATAATTTATGTACATTCTACAGTTTACATAAAATGGACACTTTTATTTGTAACACTGGTAGGAGTTGACCGTCACACTTATAACACATTTACTATTTCAAACATAGAGAGCAACTACTATTATTATTGCTGATTGCGATAAAGAGGTCAGTGCTGAAGTACCATATCTACATTATATTATATTAACTATTAAACTACGTTGTGTTCAGTCATGTTGAGAAAATATACTCAACGCGATTTTTGACCCTGTGTACTAATTTGAATAAATTATTATCAGTCTAAAAAAATTGTATTTTAAAAGTTAAAAGTCATTAGGAAATGATATTAACTATAATCAGCAAACATTAATCATTTGCCTTTAATTATAACAAGAGTTTTCTCAAATTGAAAAAAAAGTCATATATTTATTTTTCTGTCTTTTAAAACCTAGAGGTTTTTATTTGTTTTGGAATTTCGCACAAAGCTACTCGAGAGCTATATCTACTAGCCGTCCCTAATTTAGAAGCGTAAGACGAGAGGGAAGGCAGCTAGTCATCATCACCCACCGCCAACTCTTGGGCTACTCTTTTACCAACGAATAGTGGGATTGACCGTCACTGTATACACCCCCACGGCTGGGAGGGCGAGCATGTTTAGCGCGACGCGGGCGCGAAATCGCGACCCTCGAATTACGAGTCGCACGCCTTACGCGCTTGGCCATGCCAGGCCCCAAACCTAGACGTAATTTGTATTTATCACACTCAAATTTCTCACGACGCATTGCATTTCCTCACTTCTAATCTATTCTCAAGTAAACTGAAAAAAATCCATTTCGTGTTACGAGAATTTATATGGTCTGTTTTGACATTTTATTAACTTAAATAAAAACGTTAGCACATTAACAAAGATCTTAAACGTCACCATACAGCCAGTCAATAGCTAAAAAGACCATGATATAATAAAAATACCGCTAAAATATTATTTTTTAATTATTTATCGTATTTTTGAACTGTTAAATGTGATACTTTGATATTAAATTCTAAACCTCACTAATGAAAACTAGGGGAAACAAATTTTCCTTCACCATTTTTCATTGTATGAATAATTTCATATTTTTATTAATTACTTTAATTTAATGTTTATAATACAAACTTGCAGTGGTTTCACTGTCTTGAAAGTTTTAAATATGATGTGAATCCGAAAATAATATTAATTTTGTTTTCTTTCACGTAAATGTTATTCACAAAACATCATATGAACGTCCACACAAGTCGATAATTTTAATTTAAATCGTGTCACATATTATTATGCTTAAAATGTTGACAACTACTGGCTATAGATTTCTCTAGACCAATCATGACGTGAGAGTGTTATCGATCGTATTATAGCCTCAACATAACAAAATGATAAAATAAATATCCATTGCAGTGAATAAAATTATAATTTGATCTTAATAAAAGCGTTCATTTCTTCCCGATTTGTAAAAAAAAAATCTTCAGGCGATGAAAAACAATCTATTTTCAAAATATTCGTGACTACTTAATGGGATATCAGTGATTCAAACCAAAGCTACTTTTATGAAGTGTACATTCGCAGGCTTATGTTATCTGTATTTATTTTAATGTTTATGGCCAACCTTTTTCAGAGGACCGAACGTTACACAATGGTTCGAATACCAAATACTGAGTCTTGGGTTCTCATGTTACCGGAAAACATAAGAAAAAAGTGGCTTGCCGTAATTTGAAGTCTTAGTTATTGTTTTAGAAAAGTAAGAGTAAATTTTCATTATTTAATTACGGTATGCCAAAAGATGACTATGGATTTGGTTGACTATCTGCCTTCATTTCACAATTAGAGAGGTTTTAAGCAGGTAGCCGACATATTGCTTTACTCGAATATCAGAAACGTCAGAGTATCAGAGACTGTTTAGAGTGTGTGTTAGAAAGATGATTAAGAATTATTTGAACTTACAATGGACGGAAAGCGTAAGAAGTGCTGACATGGGTTGATTGATAAGGCTGGTAGTTGCTTCACAGCGGTATACAGCTCTGTTGTCGGAAGCAGCGACTGTAAACCTGAGATTGTTGACTGTCTTACTTGAACGAGTGGTGTAGGTGGTGTCCAGCACACGATCAAATCTATACCAGATCAACTGAGGTGGAGGATTTCCACCCTTAGAAGTACAAGACAGGGAGAGAGTATCTCCTTTCATCAAAATATCACCTTCTCTGTATCCTCTTATAACTGGGTTCCCAGGAAGATCTAAGAGGAAGAATTACCAAAATAGATAGTTATTGTGTCAAATTTTAATAAATTAAATGTATACCTGATGATTGTAATTCAGTTTAATATTATATGCTCTTTCTCAAATAATATAAAATCACCTAAATGATGCTACAATTGGATTACCCAT
This sequence comes from Carcinoscorpius rotundicauda, assembly GCA_011833715.1. Taxonomy (NCBI): domain Eukaryota; kingdom Metazoa; phylum Arthropoda; class Merostomata; order Xiphosura; family Limulidae; genus Carcinoscorpius; species Carcinoscorpius rotundicauda. Next base: position 29,306,392 of record CM022392.1, read on the forward strand.
AAACAAACTAAATATTTATTATTTCAAATGTTAGTATGTGAGTAGATATGAAATGTATAGCTGGTGAATATAAAACAGTTTTATTTTATCTTTCAATTTTTCAGCTAATACAAAATAACCAAAGTGAGTTTAAATTATTCTTTTTTATAATTACATTACCAGGGAGACCTTAGAGTGAAAATAACAAAAAAAAATTATTAAGTTAATCCTTTATAACTGAGTACATATGAATTGTTCATTAAACAAATAGAATAAAGTTTTATTTTACTTGAAAATCTCTCAAATAAGTAAAAAATTCACAAAATGAAACTCAATTAAAATCTGTTCCAATATAAAAAGCCCGGCATGGCCAAGCGTGTTAAGACGTGCGACTCGTAATCTGAGAGTCACGGATTCGCATCTCGGTCGCACCAAACATGCTCGCTCTTTCAGCCATTGGGGTGTTATAATGTGACGTTCAATCCCACTATTCGTTGGTAAAAGAGTAGCCCAAGAGTTGGCGATGGGTGGTGATGACTAGCTGCCTTCCCTCTAGTCTTACAATGCTAAATTAGGGACGGCTAGCTCAGATAGCCTTCGAGTTGCTTTGTGCGAAATTCCAAAACAAACAAACAATCCAACATAAAATTACTATGGACGACAAAGCGTATTTTTAGCATTTTCATTGGTTTTAAATATCTTGTCTTACATTTCTTAACTCTTTTTAGAATTGTTGAGTAAATATATAAAATTTAATATGTTGAGATTAATATAAAAATCTTTTATAAAAACTTTTTTTTTCTAATATTTCGATTTTTAAATAACAACATAATGTCGTTGTTTTATGATGTATATAGTAAAACAATATCTAATTTGTATAATATGGTTTACGACTGAGAAAATTGTAACATAAATGAATGATGCGGTTGAACAACTTCATATTTATTTTATTTCCACTGGTTATGTACACCAGCTGGCTACCTTATCAGGAACTACGTATCTATTCGTACCTAAGTTTGACCTTAGCTGCGCATGAAAATAAGTTAATCTGTGAATGACTATGACAAGAACATTTCCACTCAGTCAAAATATATGAGATAAAACAAGGATATTACAGGTTTCAAAAAGTCATCATAGTATATGCATGTTTAACGGGTGACAAAAAAGAATACCGTAAAACATTGGCCATTTTATCAGCAACTTGAATAAAATGCCTGTTGCAAAACGTCTTGAGAATATGCGTTGGACTGAAACGGATTGGAGAAGGACCATGCAGTCCGATGAATCACGCTTTATTCTCTTCTTTTTCACAGTTGAAATAATACAGATTTGTAAAAATCCATAAAAATAGCTCACTTTCTTGTTTCATTCCAACTGTCCAACGCGCTGATGGTGAAATCGTGGTTTGAAGAATAATATTTTGGCATTTCTTAAGACTATTGGTCCCTTTAGAAGACAAAATGAATGCCACAGCTAACGTCACCATCAACATGTATCATACGTATTCTGAAGGATACTGCCATTTCTGGAACAGCAATGCTTCCATCCTTCGTGTCGAAATTCAGCGTATTTAGCTCAACAAACATGATTAAGATTTTGACATGTTTTATGGCTACCACTGTTACGTATTTTTTATGTTTTATGTTCTTCGTAGACTAAACGCAATAGAAAAACACAGATAACAGCTTGTATAATTTATTACACTAAACTATTAACAAATATAACAGATATAACATAAATTATATGATAACAGTGACAGATATTAAGTTACAACATTCGAAATTAATTACAAAACAAAATAATACTAGTTTCAAACTTCAAAATTAATCACAATACAAAATGGTACTGGCCTGTATCTAATATAATGATCTAAAATGAAAGTCTCAAATTCCAGTCTAGGGTGTGAATTTGGTCCCACGAAGAAATTCCGAAGCTTAAATGGAGAAGTTCAGGAACAGTTCACAGTTCAATAAATTCGCCGACTCTCAGCACAAGCAGTAATTCAGATGAATCGTAGAGATTGACGTAATAAAATCACGGCTTCCGTAGATCTAACTTCAGTCACAAATCCAAGTTGAATAATCACAGCAAACACTTAATCTTTCTCAAATAACTGACTCTCTTCTTTTGAAATAAAATTGATGTCTGAATCTCACTCTTGTCTCTCGCATCTTCGTTTGTTTATATATTGTAGGCCTAAACTCCTCGAAACATCGCGAAAATTCTACAGGTCTCCAGAGCAATCCACGCATGTCCGTTCTTGCACGAGACTACACGTCTAGACACGTAGTCACCAGCACTTCATTTACAAACATATGATTGGTCTACTTAATTCAAGAAAATTCTAAATGTTACCCTAAATGAATAACAAAATATTAGTTTTTACTTCCAAACAATAATATCAATATGGAAAAATGAATAATAGAAATTAAAATTTAAACACAACACGACATGTTGTCGCTTACAAAATATTTACACATTTACATAACACCACAATGTCTTGATCTGAATCCAATTGAGAACCTGGGAATGAGCTTGAAACGCACATTACCACTATTCGTCTTGTAATTGCGTAAAATATTAATGACTAAATAAATAAAACCCCTGAGGATATCGTTTGATACATTGAGAATTGTATTCCCTGTCTTATAATGGCTATTATATGACCAAAAAGTGGCCAAGCCCATTATTAACTGAAGTTCCTAATGAAATGGCCAGCACGTGTATGTATCACAAATAATTCAGCAGATCGCACAACATGATTAGTCGGTCATTCAAGTATGAAGAAATTATATGATAAAAATATCTTACAATATCGATGGAAGTTAAACAAACCTTAAGTATCAAGTCCAGCTATGAATACCCAACAGGTTTTATTTTGTAACAACATTCATTGCAACATAAGGAATTCGTTTAAACAATTCCAAAGAATATTTATACACATAATGTACAAGAAGGTTTTGCCACATGGTAAAAATTATTATCAAGTACTTTGATTAGCAGATTTTACAGTTGTAAAACGTAAATAAATATTTTTTCTTGCAAATACAAAATGAATAGGCTCTACTGACATATTGTTAGACAGAAGTGGTATGCAACTACAGAGATAAGTGTCAGAAAAATGTTCAATTCTTTGATTATCAACATTATTCATAACTTAATTAAACCACTGCTGTTTTTCTTTAATGCATAATTAACTTTTACTATGAAGTCATTAATACATTTATGTTAACTTTTTAAAGTGATATTTTATCTGATATGTAAAAAAAATTCATAATGAATATTTCAATTAGTAATTAGTAGCCGATTACACGTGGCGTTAGTGCTTACTTGGGGTAAAAGCAATTGTTAGGAATAACAGTGCAAATCTCTGTTGAATTCTTTTTTTTTCTTGTCCAAAGGCAAAAGACATTTATTTATTTAACTATTGGTGAGCAGTCTGCAAAGGTAACGTGCTACTTAATAGTAATGACGCTTTGTAACTCTTGAATTTGTGAAAAACAATTAGGTCCGCATATGACGTAGCGTGACGTCATATCTTCACCCTTCGTGTTTGTAAATAAAATAACACTGCTTTAAGAACATTTTACCCAAGTTTTTTTTTTTAATTTCTGGTCGCAAATGATAGTTTTTAGCTTAAATACTCGGTAGATACTTGAAAAACGGATAATACAAAACTGTTTCTTATGGTATTCATCGTTTTATAACACAATACATGTCAAATCTAAACGTGACCTCTTCACCTTCGTTTTGCTCCACTACGCGCAGAAAATTCAGCTGCCTGAATGGAGAAAAATAAAGTTTTCCGTGACGGGAAACGGAAGTGAAACGCGAAAACGTCACCTCTATTAGAAATGTACATGCACACAGGATAAAATGTCGCTAAGTTGGGGGTTGCACATCGCGTGATGAAAAGTTTTTTTTTTTCTAGTATCATATAAGGAAGAGTCCTATCATAGTATGATGAGAATAAAGATTCAAGTTATTGCATTTTTTTAAACATCTAAATAAATTGACTTAAAGCAAAATTCTATTTCTTCATGAAACATATCATAATTAGTACCCTAAATAAGCTGCTCCGAAAAAATGTGTCGCTTGTCCTGGTGGTATATCCAGAAATGTACCAGATGGGTTCGTAAAATAGCATGTAATACAGATAACTCTGTTACGTTTTTTGTTTTTTTATGTTTTATGTTTTTCGTAGACTAAACGCAACAGAAAGACACAGATAACAGCTTGTATAATTTATTACAATAAGCTATTATATGTATGACAGATATAACATAAATTATATAATAACAATGACAGATATTAAGTTTAAACCTTCAAAATTAATTACAACACAAAATGGTACTGGCCTGTATCTAATATAATGATCTAGAATGAAAGTCCAAAAGTTCAGATCAGAAATCCAAAATTATGGTCTAGGGTGTGAATTTGGTCCCACGAAGAAATACCGAAGTTTGAATGGAGAATGACGAAGTTCTTTTTACGGTGCTTCTTGATGAACGTCTCAAACTTGCCGCCTTCCAATTTTCCCAGTCTCCCCTAAACAGTCCGTACGTGCCGCTCTCAGCAAAACCAGTAATTCAAATGAATCGCAAAGATTGACGAAACAAAATCACGGTTTCTGTAGATCTAGCTCTAGTCACAAATCCAAGTTGAATAAAATCACAGCAAACACTTAAACTTTCTCAAACGAATGACTGACTCTTCTTTTCTTCGAATAAAAACGAATGATTCTTTTTTCTCGTGCGTCTCCGTCTCTTTATATACTAGTAGGCCTAGACTTCTCGAACCATTGCGTAACTTCCACAGAGCTCTAGAGCAATCCGCGCATGTCCGTTCTTGCACGAGACTCAACGTCTAGACACTAGGCCGCCATGCATTTCCGTTTATATTCATATATTTAATCTACCTAATGCTAGAAATTTCTAAATGTTATTTTAAATGAATAGCAACATATTTTATTGGTTTAAGCTTTGAAACAATAATATAAATATGGAAATATAAATAATAGAAATGAAAATTCAAACACAACACGACATGTTGTCGTTTACAAAACATTTACACGACATTTACATAACAAACTCACAATGAAAAAATTGGTTGAACGATTTGACTGGTTTATCTTTTGTATGATTCTACATTTGGTATTTAACTGAGAAGAGGTCTATAAATATTAGTTAGTTTAATGCAGTTGGTCAGAATATTTTACGCATTTTTTGTCTCAGTGTTTCAGTAAACTTGTTACTTGAAAAGGTGTAAAGTAGAGTCGGTTTCATCACAATGTCTCCCTAATGAAGTCCCTAAAGTAGCAATATAACAGTATATTGTTATATCTTATGTTATGATGTAAACTGTTCTAGTTATTCAATGAGAAAAGTTACATGAGGATGTAAAAGACAAATGACTATCCACAATTACAGTGGAAACGAGAACAATTATGTTATATGATAATACACCCATTAATTCACTTTCTTTGAAAGTAATGAAACAATAACGTAACCCATTTTAAGCAATGGTGTCATACCTACAATTCACTAGGACTTCAAAATTAAAGCTGAACATATTATAACTCGAAAAATAAACAAAAACACAAATTGTAGTATTTAAAGTAAAAGAATATGGCTCAACATGTTTTTCAATACTAAGATGTTCCAAACTAATACAGAATATTTTTTTCATTCGTTTTTACAATATTATTTATTACAAATGTAGTTATTATTCCTTTGAATTGTTTATCTATTGTTACATTACTTACGATATCATGCTAAACATTGAAGATATTTAAAGCTTGGCCATGGACATTAGCTAATTTCTCTTCTTAAGTTTATAAGATATAATATCGCACTATGATTATAAATATATGTATATTTGTACTTTGGGTCACTGTTTTAAAGCTAATATACAGTAGTTCACTCATGTCTGCATTACATAAATTGTGCTTTCTTAAAGGAAAATATATGAAAACTTTGAACTCTTAAAAATACTTGTTCATTATTTCATCCGATAAAAGTTTATATTATTTCACTGAGTTATTTCAAAATTAAACTAAGCATATGTAATGTTAAAGTACTTCACGCTACTCTCATCTAGAAATCAATTTATCAAATACTTAATTTCATATTTTTTGTAGCTTTAAATGAGTACTGAGCAAGTAGAGAAACTTACAAAGGACACTTATGGTGACAGATGACGTCAAAGGACTAGGCAGTGCTGGATGGTCAGCTTCACATATATAAGTTGCTTCATCATCGTCCATTTTGGGATACAATACCAAAGTGCTCAACACCGTTTGTAGTTTTTCTGTTCTTTCACGTGTAAACGTTTTAGAGGCTTCTATGCAATGTAGAAGATACAGTATTCAGATTTAAGTTAAGTAATTTTACATGTTGTGAAAACAAATTCATTGAATAAGTTATATTATTTGTCCATAACACTTTCAAAACTGACATTTTAACCAATGTTTCGCCTTTGCGGCTTTTCACAGTAAAGGCAAAACATCGATTAAAATAAGGTTTTTGGGTGCTTTACGGTTCATCGGTTATTTGCGCCCGAACAAAATCAGTTCTATTATAATTATCTTGAGTAAAAGGATTAGTTTTTTCTAAATTTTTTGTCGAAATGTGTAAATCCCTCCAATGTGTACTACAAACTCTTAAAGACAACAGAGTTTCTTTATTTCGTATTAATCATATGTTGGACATGCACAATAACTTGAACCAAATTAGTATTTATTCTTTTTCTAAATCATATTTATAATAAATCTGAAATATAAACTTAAAAAAATAAATATTCTCATTAAAATAGTCTGTCGCTACAACTCTGTGAAATGCTTTGGAAGAAACAGTTTCAATAGAAACTACACTTTAGAGTTTACTGGATATTTTTTTTAATGTTCTGAAAAAAATTTTACGTAATAGCTTCACAAGTTTATTTTTATATTTTTCTCCGCTGCGACAAGAAAGTTTCAGTTGTGTGTCACCCAAACTTACACAACATTTTATGCTATCACGCACTAACTGTACAACGAGAGCCAAAACTTTCAGGTTTGTGGAATTTATCAATTTGTATACTTAGATAATTGATCTAACTAATCAAACAGACAAACAAGCTAACAGTGAAGTTCGTTATCTTTCTTATGTTACATGTTAATAAATATAAGTGCATAATCTTATATAACGTCTTTTATGGCAATTTTCAAAATGATACTGTAAAAAAAAAGTCTACAGAGATTTGTGAACAATTCTTACCTTTAATGTATTATGGACCAGATAAAGCCATATCAAGATACAGTACATGTTCTCATCAATAACATCTGAGTTAACTCAAACTCATTACCTTAATTGAACTTGGGAATAAAGATTGTAGACGTGTTATATCAGTCTTTCCAATCGCAATTCAAACAAGATAAAGTTCACACCCAAACAAGATAAGGTTCACACCCAAACAAGATAAGGTTCACACCCAATGTAGGAGAGAGCACGTAGATGGAAAAGATAACAAGATACTCACCAGGAATCAGTTCTACCCTGTTACGATACCACTTTAGCCGCGATGATGGCTTGCTACGCCGGGCACTGCAAGTTAAATTGGCACGTTCCCCTTCCTTTATTTGAAGAACTGCATGACCTGGTCTTCCGTTAATAGTTAACTCATTCGGAGGAACTACAACGTAAAGAATGAGAAAGAGGAAATAAATCTTCTTAAAAATTGAGGCAAGAAGAACGGTAAAATTTTAATGCATCAACCAGTTTGATCCCGGCCATTGTAAATATTAAACTATCATTTATAATCTTTATGTATATATATGTATACATCAATATTATAAACTTTCTTTTTACATTAATTACTAATGCCTCAACTTTGCAAAACAATTTAAAATACAGCTAGTATTCATCAATTACAATAAACCTGGAGTAAATGAGTTGTTTCAGAAATTTTACGAAAAGCTGCAATAAATACATGAATACAGTTTTCTCCAATTTTATACTGAAGGACAAGATAATTTTGCTTAGTTTAGAATTTGCACACAAGAGCTATCTATTGGCATATAGTCGCTCTTAATGTTAGTTGTAGACAAGAGAAAAGGTAACTAGTCCATAGCACCCTCCGCTATCTCTTGGGCTACTTTTGTGTGACCGAATTTTGAGACATCATTGTTACTCTTGTATAGTAGCAATGAATAAAAACGTGCGAAAAACAATAGATATGAACCGTGATACTTCAAATACACGTTCCAGGTACGTTAACTACTTGGATACGCCAAGCATTACCATAGATGGACATTTACTATTTTTAAGCTATTTTTTATCTAACAAGTTTACTACATTATCTTTGTTGTAGTTAAACATAAACTTACACAAAGAGCTACGTGCTTTTCATAGATTGTTTATTTTATATTGTTTTTTTTATCGTCACAACTACACAATCTTAAGCCTGAACCCCGTAGGGCTATCATTACTAAACTGTCAGATAATTACCATACTATTATCAATAAGTTAAATAACTGTTATTGTATAATAAAATTCCAGCCCCTAAGCATCATTATTCATTAAGTATATTTAAAAAATATCAAAGTGATGTAGAAACGCCTTTCTTTTATTATTATTGTTAATTAAATGTGACAGTTATAGGTCGAACCTTATACAACAAATACCACCCAATTTTGGAAAACATTTCAATTTCAGATCAATGCTACATGCAGCTGTTGTTTCACTCTTGTAGCTGAAAACTTTTAACGACACAAACCAGAAAACATTGGTCATACCTAGCACAGTGAGTTGTGCTCCAGCTCTAATTGGCCCTTCGTCAGGAGCTGGTCCGACCTGAAATATAAATGTATAAATACAGACATATATATATATATATATATATCCATGTGTGTGTTACTTGAAAAATATCTCGATTCAGAAGTTTACCAAGAAAATTTAGTATTTCGACAACATTAATTATTTTTAAAATATGATTATTTTATTTACGTATTGCTCGGAATTAATCATTATTTTAAATATAATTTACTCATTATTGTACAGCACGTCTGTAGTCGTAATGGTACGTTTTCACAAATGCCACTTTCATAAAAGTAATGATATTTTTGTAATTAAGTGCAAAGATTTACAAAGGGATCTCTATGATGTACCAAAGGCAGGTATTGGAACCCATTTTTAGCGTTATAAGCTCCTAAACTTAAAATTAAGCCAACAGATAACAAACATAATGAAAAATAAAGAAGTGTAATATTCGTTTATATTTTAGAATAAAATGTAACAAAAATATAATATCTCCATCACTAATATGTTAAAGTTATTTTCGTATTTGCTAACTGGTGAACTAATACATTAAACACAGTTAATTTTATTAACAAGATATGTTGTGTTCTGGATGATCTGTATAATTATCAAAACGTTTTTCAAATTAACTATTTATATATTATTTCGAAATACAAATCCTAGAAAAAGCGCGACTTCAAACGTATTTCGTAGAAACGGGTAAACCTTTGTACTGGATATTTCATGAAGATATAAATAAATAAATATAAATAAATACGGCAGCTACGCTTACACAATTTTTTAGTTTCTTATTATCTGTCATGGAAGTTACCTGTATCTAAGTTTTTTTTTTTCCTTTTCAACAGTTATTACCTGGCACTGATATTTCCCTTCGTCTTCTATCATTGTGTTTGATATTCTAAGGTTATAAATTCCTTCTTTTTTGTCTATCATCATCGAATACCGTCTAAATCCTGGAATAGCTGGATCAAAACCTATAAAAATAGAATTACTTTAAGTACATAATACATATTGCTTGAGAAATCACGTATTCAAAATTTGACGTATGCTATCCGTTTTTAAGTTTATAAAACCTTTTTCATTTATACCTGATCAATTTTTTGTGTTCACTTATGCGTTTTAATAATATTCGAGACGAAAAAGTAAAAGACATAAATCCCTCAAAAGAAGTATTAACCGAGCAGGTGGTCTCCATATCTTGATATCAGAATCGATGCTGGTATCCGCTGATGCAAGGAGAGTTAACGTGCAGTGTACAGTGAAACAAACCTGTTTCTACTGATTTTGAACTTTTTGTGAGGTCTCAAGTGCAAAGTTTCCCTTTATAGTCGAACGTTATGACGTCCGTGTCATAGCCCTAATCTATCTGTTTCTTTTCTTAAATTTGTGTTTAACCATCACGTTTTGAAAATATAAGTTAAGTAACTCCTATTCCAGAGTTATACGATATTGTATGCGTATTTTGGAAACAAACAAATTAATATTTTTGTGGTTTATTTTAGCTAGATGTAATTAACCCTAACACAATAAAGATAAATTTTCAATATTTATGAATATATTAGTAAAATTAGAATGAAATAATAATCTTATTATACAAATTAAATAAAACATTAAGGTTTTATTTTGTTTTCATGTTAAAATATTTTCCTAAACACATAACTTATTAGTGTACAAAATTTACTAATCTTTAATAGTTAAGGGCCCGGAATGGGCAAGCATGTTAAGGAGTGCGACTCGTAATCAGAGGGTCACGGGTTCGCATCCCCATCGCGCCAAACATGCTCGCCCTTTCTGCCGTGGGGGCGTTATAATGTGACGGTCAATCGTATTATTCGTTGGTAAAAGAGTAGCTCAAGAGTTGGCAGTGGGTGTTGAGAACTAGGTGCCTTCCATCTAGTCTTACACTGCTAAATTAGGGACGGCTAGCACAGATAGCGCTCGAGTGGCTTTGTACGAAAAAAAAAACAAACGAAAATCAAAAACTATTAGTTAATCGATTTCTTCAATGGGTTAGGCCTATTTCATAAATCTGCGGTATATTAGCATGATTTCAAAACTACAATAATTTCACTCCAAATAACATACAATTAAAAATCCAATTGGTTTTATAATTTTATTTTTGAGAAAAATATAAAAGTTTATCACGAATATTTTTAAAGAAAAGCTATAAAACTTCAAATACTAAACTATTTTGTAACACACATATGTATGTGCGAGGTCGTTTTCAATATTTTTGCAAAGTTCTTTTAAAAATAAAATTATTTATTGTCCGCTAACAATTTTGTTATATTCTTAACAAATAATAATTCATTTGATGTAAGTTATCGCTTAACATATAAAACATCTTTACTTAATAAAACAGCTCCAATATCGTTTTTTAGGAATAAAAATACATTTGTTTATTCGAAACTAAAATTCTTGTAAAATGTACGTTGACTTCAAGCGCACATTTACTTATTTAGATGGTCTACTTAAATACTTAGGGTTTACGCAATCGACAGTATCATACAAATGACTTAAACAAACCCCCCCCAGTGGCTCAGCGGTGTATCTGCGGACTTACACGCTAAAATCCGAGTTTCGATACCCGTAGTGGGCAGAGCACCGATAGCCCATTGTGTAGCTTTAGTGCTCAATTCAAAACAACAACAATGACTTAAACAAACTATGATAAAGATGTTAATTAATAAAATACTTAAAAACTATATCACACTTACCTTAACAGAAATGTTAATTAACCTTTTTTCACGTAAAACTCAAACGAATTAGATAGTACTATTTATTTAATTTACATTTATCTCTTGACATCATGTTATAGTATATTAATTAAAGTTTCTAATGACGCATTAACTGTTCCTTTATGTTCATAGATAACAACTTAATTTCACAATATATCGATACTTGTGTGTGTGGGTTTTCTTATAGCAAAGCCACATCCGGCTATCTGCTGAGCTCACCGAGAGGAATCAAACCTCTGGTTTGAGCGTTGTAAATCCATAAACATACCGTTATACTAGCGGTGGGTATATTTTTACTTGCGTCTTTGGACACCTATGTATAAGTGCATAATGGAACTATCTATTAAGTAACTTTTTTACGTTCTTCTAGATGAAATTTTCATAAGAATATGTTATACTAAAACTACTCATAAAATAATCTCTACTAAACGTTTTTCTGATTGAAAATCATATTTCTTGTGATAACATTTCCTGAAAACACGCTCCACTATAGTGCTATTATCTTTTTTAGATTTTGAGACATTAAGCTTTCAAAATATTAAATTACTTTAATTCACTTATGAAAAAGTCTTTGTCTGAGTAGATTCTGCAGGAAATGAAACCATCATTTTATTGAGTGTTGACATAAACCGATTCTGGTACAAGGGAAAACATTTAAACTAAAATTCCCATTTCTGAAATTTCCTTTCGGAAGTAAGGCATGCTTTTCACAATCAGGCTGGAAGCTTTGTAGAGATTTTGAAGCAGTCGAACCGAATGAACGTCTGTCTTAAATATAATTAATCTAAAAATAGTTAGAGAAGTAAACTAGCAAGCAACTTAAAACTGATAAAAGTTGAGAAGCTAAGAGTTTGGTATCATCTATTATCCTAGTAATCTCGTTGTTTATTTAGTAATTTTATACTGGAAAGTCAAAGTAATCAACGTTCTGAATTACAAGGAACGTTATGCACGTACAAGTACATATGTATATATATCTAATACAATGATTAAAAAAAAATACAGAAAGGAATGACATCTTCTAAAATCTTTGGAGATATTACGCTTGATTTCATCCTATATATACATACATACATGTATATATATCCTAGTGACATAGCAATACATCTGTGGACTTATACCGGGTTTCTATACCAGTGATGGGCAGAGCTCATATACTCTTTTGTGTATTTTTGTTACTTAATTATAAACATTTATATATTTAAATATACTATGCACTATTTCGTTGTTATAATTAGGATAAAATAATTCTATATGACAATAACTTTGAAAACAAAGAGTAAGTTACTCTTCAGCCAATATTATTTTTATTACGTACAGCATTACACGTTTCATTTGTTCGGATGTACCTAACATGAGTTTGAAGAAGGAAGAATTAAGAACGTCTTGTATTATTAAAATGTAAAAAAAAATGTGGAATTATTTCAACAAAATTGTTATTGTTACAGTTTCATGCAACGCTATTAAAAGTACATCTGTGCTAGCAGTCCCTAATTTTGATATACTGAAGGGAATGCGGCTCTGCAACGTCACCTATTTCCAATTCGTGAGGTGCTATAATCGATTAATAAATTTCACCATCACTCTTCAATGCGCACACGGATGTAAAATAGGAAACACTGTTCTAAGTTTATTTCTTACGGTAATGGGACACTAGCCACAAACTGTTAGATTAAATTTTATTTGCTGTTACAGTAACATCGGATTTGCTAACTCAGGATGGTCTTATAATTCTCTTATCCTGACTGATAATTTTGTAGTGTGCATTAAAAGTGTGTGATGAAGTCCTCTATGGGAAAGTGTCAACATTCATTGCAGCTGTTAATGTTTAATACTTCTTTTTAAATATTTAGTAACTAAACAGTTTCTTTTAAGCAAAATATTTTTAACCTGTATAAAATAAAGTTATAGCCTGGACTTTTAAAAATAATGTTATCGGTTCTGCTTGGAAAGAATCATTTCTTAAATGCAGTTGTATGTTATAAGATATTTATGAAACAAGTATGGTTAAGCAGGCAGCAAAAATGTCTTAACAACAGTGTTCTTTTAAAACTTCAAGAATTTTCTAAGAAAAAATAAGCATCTCTATTTAGGAATAATTTATATGGAATGTTGAACTGGAACAGTACAATGAAAAGTGCTCATTTTTTTACGAAGTGTTAGTGTACCGTATAATGCTTTTTGAAAAATGTATGTGTCTTGAAGATATATATTGTTCTATACGCGATTATGCTTTCCTTTAAACACTTATTTTTAGGCATCACAGCGGAGTTAACATCTATCTGTGTGTTGAAAGCATCACATTTGTCAATGTCATAAACAGATAAAGTTTCGATTTCAATTTAAAATCAGATATCTTTACTTCAAAGATAAAGTATCCTCAACTAATGTTAAGCTAAAAAATATGCCCATAAGATTTAGTTATATAAACTACGTAGTATTGGACCTATTTTCGACATCTCCTATCCTTCAGTTTTTATTACGTTTATAGTGGTACTATTATCTGATCAGGTTCTTTTGGCATGTTTGCTGATATATTCCTGTTAGTTTCCTGTGATGTGTTTATGAGTCATTAGTCGTAAAAGTTGATTTTTTTATTGTTTGGACCAGCTTTGCAACATATTTGGTTTCTACGGAGTTTTGTGTTCCTTATCATTAAATATCCAAACTAGTATATCACAACAGGATATGATTGATGTCTTGTGATGAGTTTGTCACTTCAAACACTAACATTGATTTCTTTTAACTGAATGATATCTGAGAGAAGTAGGTTTTCCAGAGTCATGTGAGTTAACATACCATGCTCATATCACATCTGATTGACTGTGATGTTATTGTCAGTGAGATGGCTGATATTTTTATTAATAACTTGTATTCCAATGTTGATAAATTGACAGATTTATTGTAATACATGTAGAATCTTTTAAATGATCCGTAGTTATTTGTTTATTGAAGTATCAACATAAAAGAAAAAAACAGACAAAACATAACAAATTCAATATAATTACAGTCATGTGAAAAGTTAGGACACCCTATAAAAGCCTGTGTATTTTTGTAACTATTTTGGATATGTAGATATTTAATCTCAATTTTAACAATCCTGAGAGATTATAGGAATATAACTAAACAACCAAAACTGAAGAAAAGACTTTTATGTATAGAAATAAAAAGGAAAATTGTTAAAACTGACTTGTAAAACAAAAACGAATAGAAATTGGACATATAAAAGAGCAAATTAATTAAAATGGCTATAGATGCAAGAAAAACAAATTACCTATTAAAAATATGGGTTGAGAGAGAATAACTCAATGCTGGTCGGGTACTATTTAAGGTAGATAAATATTGTTTAATATCCATCTTAATCAGAAACTTCATATCTCAGCGACCAGCTGAAATTAGCGCTTGAAATTTTACGTAAGCAGTTTGTGAACGTGAACAACATAAGTATAAAAAGATGATAGACAAATAAATGCTTCTGGGAGAATTCTTCACGTATCCATGAATATATTCAGTTAAATAGATATATTCGTCAATGAAGAATGCTAACCTATTTCACGTATGTTACCCTTGAATAACGTGAGGTTGGTATACGATATTTTAAACAGACAAAAAATGTTTAATTCGACACAAATATTTAATGACAACTCCGAATTGAACTTTAGTAAAATTGGTATGCAGCAGTTTACTGATTTATTTATAAGAATTAAGCATTATTTAACTGCTTTAGGACAGCTTACACGGGAAATTTAGAGATAATAATATCTTTAATATATTCTTAAGATGAGTTAGATTTTTTATTCAAAGAAAATAATTGATGATTGCTAGGAAAAATAATAAAATAGGCATCACTGAAAATAACGTATAACTTAAGTTCGTTGTATAAAAATAAATAAGAACAAAGAGTTTTATATACCCCATAAAATAAGCACACAATGACGATGTTAAATTAAGTGTAGGGGAGAAACAGCCAAAAGACACCAGAGGACAAGCGATGATTTTTTGTAACGTGTAGACAAGTAGGAGCTACAATTTAATTTACACTGGTAAATCCAAATGTGAGTTAATTGTTTGTTTATATAAATATATGGAATTAACTTTATGGCTGGCCATGGCCACTTTCTGTCTTTCCCATCAAGTTTTCCTGCAACATTTATAATCCAACTATGAACTTGTAGGAATATCATTCCAAAAATAAATTTCTTTTCACTGTTCGGTCCCACTGACAAGTGTATTTCAGAACTGGTTCATGAGCTGGCTTGCTTTATGCTTATGTGTGATTGATGTCTCTGAATGACATAATTTTGCAACTTGCATTTCAGTTGTGATAACAGTAGTATATCTGCGGACTCAGGCTGCTAGAAACAGGGTTTCTATACACGCCATTTACAGAACACAGATAGCCCATTGTGTTGTTTTGTGCTTAATTTCAAACAAAAACTTGTGACATCGCATATAGTTCTTCCATATATTAAAGTATAGATATCTTATTTGTTTTACCGCATATCATGATTTTCCTTATGTGTGATGAATATTAGATACTAATATCTTATTTGATTTACTATGATAATAATTATATTCTAATAATTGTAGTTGATTATTACCATGCTTATACTGAATTAAATTTACCGCGATATTACTTGTAATAATCATCGTTAATTATTAATATACTTATACCGGATTTGATATACCATGGTGATAATTATAGTAAATCTAGTTTATTATTATAAATTTGATACCAATAAAATTGGATTTTGTTTGTTATGGCATGTATTGTAATACTGTTAACTGATATAGATTTATATGATGTGACGTGCTGATATTAAATCTAATTTCCTGTAAAGTATAGCTTAGAAAAATCATGTGATACTTTTTTCCGTAATTGAGCGTTTAGTCGCTTTCCTTATTTTATTCCAAACAAAGTACTTATTACCGACATGAAAACTAAATCATATTGTCACCCAATTTTCTTATTTATATCGAAGTTCTCATTTTGTTTTTTTTAAAGTACCGATTTTCTTAGGAAATAGAGAATACTTCTTACCAAAGTTAATGTTTCACCCATTAACTGATTACAGAAGGTGGATAAATAAAAGTGATCTTCCTTAAAAAATGTTGTTAATTTGTTATATATTTCATTGGATAGCAGGAAAATATGTAAAATGTCATATGTTTATAAAAGGTAACTGACAGCAGACAACAAAAGTAACCTTAATTCGAATCAAATTCATGCTCCGCGGAAACTAAAAGTGACACAGCCATTTAAAACAAAAATGCAGGCTATGTACTATATAAATATGTTTTTCATAGACATACAAAATAATTATACCATGTGATAAATTATAAAGCATATTATTTTTCAGACTTATAACAGGATTTTATTATTCAAGTAATATATACTCTTGTCATTTCATTTTTTTACTGTGATTTTTTTCCACAACACTCAGTGTGTTATGAAATACCACTCGTGTTTAATATTTTACAATATAAGATTTAGTTGATTGATTAACCAATGAAATGACTTCATGAATCTTGACAAGATAAAGAAAAGAAAATATCACACTTTGAAACATGCATCACTTAACATAATTTGTTTTGTTTTCTTGTTTTTACATTTTTGTAACTCTTGAATAATGTACGTTTCATATCGATGGAAATATTATTGCGTCTGCTAATGTGCCTATATAGAATCGTTTGAGAAAAACGCTAAGTTATTACCGAACGCATTTAATCATAAAAAATTAACCATATATGACATATATCTGCTGTATATTGTACGTTAAAGCTTTTATCTAACTATCATATCTAAAATAGGCGAGAGAGAAAACATTTACAATTCCTCTGCGTTCGATGCATGTTTTGGATAACCTGGTTCTGTTTATATAAATCGCTTTAAGCTTTGAGGTGAAACTTTTCCTTCGCTCTTTTATGCAACAGAAATCTACATGGTTTTAGCTAAGCGAATTTTGCAAATGTTTTGAGATCTCGATTGCTATGAGGTTTGGTTAAATTAATGCCTAGCCTAAAATATATATTTAAGTTTGATGTGCATGGGAAATGTTTTATAAAGTAATATTCATAAAATGCCTAGGATCAAGAAAATATATAGTTATGGAAAATATGTTTAAAATGCATCACGTAATACGCTTACTTTCTCTCTTTATTATTGTAGTTAGTTTGTGTTCTGTTTACTCATAGTATGGATCTTGCAACGCCGTGAAACGTGCTTAAAAGGACCCTATGACTGTATCATCGACCAACAAGTAAATGTGTTTACTTGAGTCTTATAAGGAGTATCAAAACCTTCACACCGTCATTTTATATCGCCATTATGACACTTTGGGCAGCAGTGTACAGATATTGTTCGAACAAAAACAATGACACTGTCATATCTTAATCACATATTGCGTGTTGATCTTTATAATCAGGAATATGGAGTTATGGAATTCTTCAGCGTCTCATAAGGTATTTTAGGTTATATAAACTATAAAATGAGACTGAAACATAAGGATTTTCTACTTTATCAGAACCATTCCTCACAAATTTGTGGTAACTCAATTTATTTACGTGATTCTGTGATATTTCAGTTGAATGAGCGAGGTATGTGACGCAAAAATGTGTTCATGTCTTGGTTACCATATAAAATAATATGTAATATCAGTGATTTATTTTACTTTAAATAATGCGTGGTTGTAAGGTACCCACCTAGGAGGAGATTTTATTGTCAAATACCATTTATTTGATTGGATTTTCGAAGATAATAAATTAGTTTCTTAAGGAAATCTGCGGGGATCAACTGTTATTGACCTAAAGTGATGTGGTGGTGGTGATGGAAGTCGATGTAGTTTCTCAGGTGTAACAAAACTCTGTGATTTTGTTTATCGTTTCCTTCAACAGTGGTCAGGATTCTACTAAAATAGGAACATGCAACAAATATTTTGACAACGGTTTTATGGCAGTTGTCACCCAATCAGAAAAGCATTTATCTCTGACGAAAACACGAATGTTTGAGCTAATTCGACAGTGCAAACTGCTAAAGGTGGTACAACATAATATGAATACCTTAAGGAAAAAGTCATTGCAGAGTTGTTTAAGCTAGAACATAGTGTCATATCTAACTGTAACCCCGAAACAAATAACAATTAATTTGGTTTTAATAGTCTTTGCAATATTTTATTTACTACCAAAGTTATAATACCAATTACACCAACTGTATCAACAGGATGCCACTAGCTGTAACAACCATATAGTAATTTCTTTACTCCATTCTATGTGCCGTATCAGCTTGTGTTTGACTTCTCATCTCATGTAACTTCTGCAGGAATATATAGTATTTGTGGATAAATAAATATACAGCTTATAGTAAAGAAGATATTAACATAATTAAGGAATTCGACACGTAATCTGAGGGTCGTTGGTCTAAATTCCAATCTCACCAAACACGCTCGCCCTTTCAGCCGTGAGGTCGCGATAATGTTACGGTCAATTGTACCACTATTTGCTGGTCAAGAGAGTAGCCCAACAGTTGGTGGGGGTGATGATGATTAGCTGCCTTCCCTCCAGTCTTACACTACAAAATTAGGAACGGATAGCGCAAATAGCTCTCGTGTAGCTTTGCGCAAAATTCAAAAGACATCAAGCCTAATTATGGAAACTGCATTAATTTCCTGCTTCTTATTCAGACAGAATTTTTCGTTAGCAAATGTTTAAATTTATCAAGCAAAAAATAGTCGCGTAGATGTGAATTTTATCTTCATTTCTGATTCTTATGTACAAAATATTAGTAGATAGTTGCATAAATATTAATGAAATTCGTTTCATATATATATATACATTGAAAATGATGGCGAATATATTTTTAAATATAATACTTTTTTCTTTACGTTGTTATTATGGATACAAATGTGTACTATGAAGTGAATATATGTGAAATAATTTTGGAAAGACCCAAGATATACATATACAGAAGTCACAATGGGTACCGAAACCCGGTTTCTAGCCTATTAAGTCCTCAAACTTACAATTTCGCCATTAAGGGAGTATAAAAACTAGATGGTAAATTTATGAATAGCAGAAAACATTATCAAACTAAATACAAAATAAAAGCAGATTGGTCGTACAGCACACTGTTATTTTTTATGAGCGCTCTTTGTTCTACCCAAGGCATTACGCCTTGTTTTCATGCCGACATAGAGGTTGTCAATAGATTAATGAGGAAAGATATTCCATTATGACTCCTCCCTAAATCACTTTCTGTAATTTCGCCTAGTAGTTTGGTCAGCGTTCCCTTAGATGAAAAACTGTTCTTGGTTTTTTTACAGAACAATTAGAACTTGGTTACACTTTAAAAACACGGTTTGGTTTGGTTCAGTTTTCTCATTTTGTGGGTTTTTAATGACTTAAGGACCTTCAATATCTTTTCGTGTTGTGCGTCTTATTGTTATCGTGGTAACATCCACACTTGTATCTATAGCAACGTCCTCGTCATCTTCTACACTTGATTGGCGTTTATCTCAAAAAAGAATATGCAATGAGATATTTAAAATCATTCCCTCGACCATCTCTGTTATTATTATAATTTTTTCATCTTCATTGTCTTGTACTCATCTCCTCCTGAAACAAGAAGTCGTTCTGCAATTCGTTGTGTACGTAACCAGAGAAAAGACAATATTTTATTCCTTGAGCTCAAGTGTGTAACAACTGTACTACTACTATGCCTATCTGTCTGTACTTTATATAAGCTTTGTACTGGTCTACCACTTTCTGAATGGATAGAGGAAAACCAAACACATTGTAAACTATCAATATGTAATTTTGATATACACAGTTAGTTTTACATAAAACTGAAGAGCGTTAAGCAGCTTTTATTTTTTATTCCTTTATTTCTTATCATTTTTCAAAGTTATTTGCATTGTTTCACGTGTTACACAACACAAAGAGCTGTAAAAAAGAAGATATGACAGGGTTATATAACATGAAATGTTTAAAATAATGTGTCGTGAAGAAAAAGTACCATTGTCTCTATCTTTACTCATGCATATTTTTCAAAGCATTTACATTTTTAAAGTGTTTTTTGTTATTATTAATTAATAATAACAATAATTTGTAAATAAGGTTAAATTCATATCAGTGATTATGTACACATTATAAAATACATTTCAATAGATAAACAGTACAAAATAAAAAACAAATATGTCTCGATATAACAAGGCTCATTCCTCAAAGGACAACAGCGGTAAGAGTTGAAATCATCACACGTTTTCAATACAGACAACTAGGGTTTTTCTAGCAATCATTTCTCTACACGCGAAACTTGTCCTTCATGTGTACACAAAGCCGTTACTCTCTATTCGGTGAGATCACTAAATGTTTTCAACATTAGTAACCAAAGTAACGAGTTAATCAATGCGCTGAAAACAAATTCTCTAACTTTATTTTTGTCTGATAGTTGTATAGTTTTACATAAATAATAAATTAACTTATTTCTTTTTTTCCTATTAGTTTGTACAACTTCTGTATTTCACAATTTCAAAAAGAAAAAATATTACATTAAAATCCAGTATTTTCAAAACTAAAATTTAGTTTTAGACATGTCATATTCCTTGCGAAACTAATACAGAAAACATATAGTGTCAGATTAAATATCTTGTTAATACCTGAAAGGCTGTAAGTATGCATTTATTATTATTTCTTTCTTTTACATTTATCATATTTAAAAAAAAAAATCAGTAAAATTTATGGTGACCAGCGATCCAAATCCTCTGGTTCAACAATACTTTGTAACACTTAATTACAACTGAGTTTAATAATATCTGTTATATATATAACATATAAAAGAAAGTAAATTCCATTAAGGGTCTAAAGTGAAAGGTTTGTTCTGGGATTATTTTTTCTTAGTTTCAAAATAAATATTTGAAACATTTTGAAACAAAAACGCAATATCTTGGAATTTTCATTTCCAAAACCTGATCACATAAAAGTATTTCATGTCAACATAGTTTTATGTTATATACTTTATTATAAACATTTTAAACGACTCAGTAGAATGCCTTTATTCAACAAATGACATAAGATATTACGTTTTAAACGACTAAGTAAGATGCTTTATTTAAGACATGACGAAAGATATTACGTATTCCAGTTTTAGTAAAGTAGTTAAATAAAAACAATATTACTAGAACTATCTATAAAAAACAGTCTTATAAACAAGGTTGATTCGTAAAGTTATAAAGCAATAAAAGTTTTATATACGTGTGTGTGTATATTGATATATATATCAGTATTGAAGTTTTAAGTATAAACTTTGTTGAACAAGTTATTTATTAAAATTAAGTGTTTATGATTCTTAAGAAGGATTGTTATCAGGTGAAACCTATGATATTGATAGATATAGTACTATGCAAAAGTATTAAGACAAGAAAATATATTATGGACCTAATTCTTCCATGCCATCATAGAATGTAAATTTCAACACTATGATAATACATCACCCATCCGTGTTGACAACTGAATGAGCCAAGATGAGAACACTTATCATTCTTTAGTTTTCCATATACCTGTACCAAGGGAATGTCATAAAGGTTCTGTTTCAATGAACATACTGATCAACTTTAGGATCTGAAATCATCATCATTATGCAGTGTTTTAACTGTACAGAAAGAAGCTAACAGGGAGTTAGCATATAGTATAAGTATGTGTTACAAGAAATCAAGTTAACAGCACCCATAAACGTTGATAAAAACAGTGTTTAAAACTACATATTAGGTTTGTTGTCGTGCCACAGCCAAAAAATCGTAGAGATTTGTAAGTAGAGCAGTGTTTGCATATGCGTTTTTTGTGATGCTAATTGTAGCTTTGAGACAAATTGCAAAATATTTAAAATGATCTCCTAAACTATCAAGTACAGGTTTGTATTGTAAGATCGATACAACTAAATTTGAATATATGAAAGGAAGATGAAACTCACCAAAACTCAATTATACTGATGTTAAGTATCGTCATACGTGCAGCCTTTCGGACAGAAGGAAGACTGCCACTGATCTCAACCATGAGATAAACAAACATGTTCCAAATGACTGTAAATGGTCCAGAACTACAGTATCAAGAAGACTCAAAGAAAATTGAATATTTATTTGTCTGACAGTTTTAAAATATTTGCTTTGATCTCGAATTATTATCAAGAAACTAGAATTTGCTTAAAAGTATAAAACTGGACTGTTGATAATTGTAAAAGAGCGTTATGGATGGATGAGTCCAAGTTTGAAGTATTTGGTTCAAAGCGTAGGTTCTACATTTTATGGAAACAAGGTGGAAGATATTTACCTCAATGCACAACACCTACCATGTAGTATGTAGGTAACGGTGTCATGGTTTGGAGGTGTTTCTCTTCTGAGGCAAAAGGAGGTATTTGCAGAATAGATGAAATAATGAGCCATCGCAAGTACCACCACATATTGATCCGTTAAAGTATACCTAGTTGTTTGTATATTTTTGATAAAAAAAACTATTACCAAGAAATAATGATTCTAAACTCTCATTCAACCTCTGCAAAAATTACTTAGTTAAAAAAAAAGTTACTGGTATCATGATCTAATGATCCTCTGAGTCCCGATCTCAGCCGAGTTGAACAGATCTGGAATTCTATAGATCAAAAAACAGCTTGATAAATCAAAGGTTACTCATAAAGAAGCTTTGTGGACTTTTTTAGAGACATATGAAATAAAACACAAATGATAATTTGATTAAATATGTTTCAATAATACATGAACAACTGTATGCAGCTATTAAAGCAAAGGAGGGACATGAAACATTAACCGTTTACTGAACTCATACATTTCTACTGAGTTTCTGAAATATGTAGTACTAATTATGAAGATTAATACAAGTTTGATGTTTCACCTTTAATGAGCATTATATTGGTCTATGAAAGTAGTCTGAATTCTATTTTTTGACTTTGTTCTAACGCTTTTGCACAATACTATATATTTATAAATTTTTAATCCACAAATTTCATTACCGGGGATTTAGGTTTGTAAAGGTATCAGTTTTATGATATACAATCCTACAAAAGTTTTGCGCTCTTTAATTAAACGTTTGGGCTGAAAACAGATAATTTCTTCACGTATGTTTTAAAAACTCGACGCTATAAGAAGATTCTAAATTACATATTTCAAAGGAGTTTTTTTAAGTCATGTATATTCTTGATAACTACATTGTGACTGACAATTTCATTAAGAACTCATTTTATAAACAGGAAATAAAATTAAAGAATATTGATCATGTAAGCTATCAAATAATCTTTAGTAAGACTAAATGCGCTATTGAGATAAAACGGATTAACTTTTGCTTTACCGCAATTGTTTTCTAAACGTTCTTTTCTCCTTGTCTTTTTTTCTTTTAAAATAACTCTTCTCACACTTCGATGTTTAACAATTTTATTTACTACCACTATTTATTTTCAATGTTCCAGAGAGAGAACGTATTTTTCAATTTTATGATAGCCGAACAGTGAGATCAGTTTAATGGTGCAGTAAAAGACCAAAAACATGATCCAGTGCACACTACACTGGTGCATGTGAAGTGACAGCAGAGAATTTTTGAAATTCTAATCTGTTATAATTATCCTATTACTTTTGCTTGAAAATATCAACGTGATGAAATTCTAAAACTTTGCTTAAATCAGGCTTAAATACCGACTAACTATTCTAACGTTCGTGTTATTTAGGTTATAAATTGCATTATACTTCACGATTCCGTTTATGAAAAACAAAAACGAGTTCTTGTGTAAACCCAACGAAATAGCTGGTTCGTCAAAATACATAACATCTCATTTAGACTTATTATAGACATTTAAGTCAATGTTAATAGATAAATTCGCTATTAGCACATTATTTCAAAATAACTAAATTTTATGACAGCTCGTTTGTTTTGAAATTTCGCACAACGCTACTCAAGGGCTATCTGTGCTAGCCGTCCCTAATTTAGCAGTGTAAGACTAGAGGGAAGGCAGCTAGTTATCACCACTCACCGCCAACTCTTGGGCTATTCTTTAACCAACGAACAGTGGAATTGACCATCATGTTATAACGCCCCCAAGGGAGGGCAAGCATGTTTGGCGAGGCTCGGGCGTGAACCCGCGACCCTCAGATTACGAAGTGCACGCCTTAACGCGCTAGGCCATACCAGGCCTATTTTATGATAGCAAAATCTACCCTAAAAATAGCTACAAGAAATTTAACATTTTTCAGTATCATTCAGTGGTATTATATGGGGCTGAGTCCTTAATACTAAAATGCTATTAAATATTCAAATCGATATGTCTGTCACATAAGAGTCAAAACTACTATAAAGTTGTGGTAAAGCGAAATAAAATAGTACCAGATTTTAGCGTTTCGTAAATAGTGTATTGCCCCCCTAAATTGATTTCTTTTGAGTAGGATATGTAGCAGTGTTTTTCGAAATCAACTTAAATCATAAATATTTGTCCAGATCGAAGATTCAGAAATTCTAAGACGAAGATATTCCTTGTAAATAATGCAGTAGTAAACAAAGGAACATAAAGGGTATTTCGTTGATATACAATCAATGAAACCATCTTGTACAAAAAGGAAACTTTATGATTAAATTATAAAATTAAAATATTTGTTAAGAGTTTTATTCGCAATAATCATCAGCTTTGTATAATATTAAATGTTTAGCTGTGCATTTAATCCTATCAATAGAAAAATTTTCCACTGAATCACTTGATATTGATAAGTGTTATTATAATATTTCATGACTGACATGCATGCACAAACATATTTATTTGAACTAATATGCATTAAAACATGAACTGTACACAGATTTTAAATTATTTCACCTGATGGCATGACCTACTATACAAACGAAATAAAAAATAACAATTAATATGATCTATGAATTCCTGAACGTTTCATGAAACGAGGCTAAATAGGCTGCTCGGTAATAGCTGTAAAATAAGCAGTAGTTAACGTTTCATTGCACTTAGAAATAAAAAAGGAGAAGTGTGCAGTCGTGGCGACATAAGATTCTTAAATTTTCTAGGTGTAGTTTGGATTTATCGATCTATTCAGAAAAAAAAAGTTACATAAAAATGTGTGTATGAGCTCGCTCGTGTCTAGAGATTTTTTTTCATTTCTAATAACCTATACATCAATTCAAATAACGTGATCTTTTGAAAATAAAAAAAAATAATCTTAAGTATATATTTTTTTATATTTTCACAGGTAAAATGCTGAATACATTTTGAGGTAAATTTTACAACGATGTAATTTCCATAGGACAAGTTTTAATTTCCACTCACTGCCAATCCTTGGGCTACTTTTTTAATCAACGAATAGTAGGATTGATCATCACATATAACGTTCCTACTTCTGAAAGATCGATAACGTATGGTGGGACTGGGTTCGATTCTTCCAGTCTTAGATTGGGATTCAAGCTGTTTAACCACCTGTAAGTGAACATACACTCAAACAGAAACAAAATAACTTCATTTTGAGCATATTTACATTACAATATTAGAAAGACTAATTATAAAATTGATTTATTTCATAATGATATGACATTCAATTTTTCTAAGTTGTACCGGTTTACGTTTTTGTCCCTCGATGATATAGTGGTAAGTCTACAGATTTACAATGCTAAAAACAGGGGTTCGATTTCCCTCTGTGGACTCAGCAGATTACCTGAAGTGGCTTTGTTACAAGAAACACACACACTTCACGCTTTTATTTAATTTTCAATATTCAAATATTAAATATTAGTATTATAATAATACACGTGGTTGTTCTATATATGTTAAAATAACACTTTCATAAATGAATTATATCCTTAAGTAGATCTTACTTATCTTACTGCAACGTTTATGAAACTTTATGAATATTTGTGAAAATAACGTTTAAAAACACCAGTAATGGAAAATAAAATAAATAATAGTCTGCAAAAAATCAGAGCGAAATATATAATTAACCTCCTGCTTTCATGAACTTTAAAGCAATTTATAAACTAAAGAAGTTTCGACACGCTTGTGTTTAGTCTTGGAAAATACAAAGTCAGTTATCTTGTCCGCTGCGTGTTGTCACCTTAGAGTATTTTTTCTTGTGAATTATAACTTGGAGAGACAAGCATTCATATCCAGTCTTTTGTTACAGCTCACCAATTAGTTTATGTTTTGATCTTTTACTTGAGTAACGAGTTATTATCAAGTCTTCTTAATTATAGCAGCACTGATATTGTTTCGAGTTTTGGCTTAGGACTCTACTGTTACGATGAGCTGGTATCTGTTGAAGTTTTAACGAGGCTGTAAACTGTGACAATGAAAGGCTTTACATGTTCTAGAAAACATTTTTATGCATAAAAGAAGAATTTAATGCAAAGTGTAAATTTTTTGTCAAATGAAATTAAATTTTATATTACTAACAAGCTACTTCCTAAATTATTTCTGCTTAATTAGGTTTTGGAATTTAATTGGGCTTGTTATAAATACTATTTATTACTAAAAGATTTAAAATGACAATAGCTAATTTTTTGAAATGTCTAATCTTTATAAATTACAACAATTCCTTATTAGCTTTCATTAGATAAAGGGCTAACCATGCATAATATCTGAGTAGTTTTGTAGGCATACAATTGATATAAGGTAAATACAATGTGAAACTGAACTATATTCTGCTCAGCCATGTATTATGAAAAAAAATTAAGGTTTTTAAGAAAATTCAAAACATAATCCGTAATTTTATCTTTGTCTTATAACGACAGTCGCAATCTATCATTTCTTGTTAATGTCACTACAATGATCCTTAATTTTATGTTTTCCGAGAGAGACATGGTGTTTGTCTTTCTCTTGTTTTTTCTTCCACACACTACTCAATCGACCACCATTTCTTCATATCTAGGCGGACTGACCTGAAACTCAGTAGAGTTATTTCTTGATCCACTACGCTTTTGAATCTTCATTCTGTTTATTTAGGTTTCTATGAGGGTTTTATGGGATTAGTAATAAAAAATAAATTCAAAAAAGTATATTTTGGGTTCCTCTGCAATCATACGTACAAGAATCAAAATGCGATTGTCAAATACAAATAAATCTTTAATTTTGTGATGATTATGAAAATAGTTTACTATTGTGATGAGTATGAAAATGAAAGTAAATCTTTTACTAAAAGATAACTGTAGAGTATAAAGAATACATAAAATTACAATTGTTTTACTTTATACCAGCTCACAAAATTTCATGTTGAGAGTTTCGTCTCGATTTTTCAGTAATTATTTTCATTGGGTAATTACATTATGGATCATTTATTTTGTGGTTTTAAGTGCTTATGTAGTGAAGAAGCTCATGAATATATGATAAATATACCTGAATGTTTGATTTATTACTCCTAGATAAATATATGTATAATTATTATATGCAGGGATAAATAGCAATTGTAATATCCACACTTTGTATTATATTATTAACTTCAAAAACAATCCGACATTTATAAACAGAATATATATTAAGCTTTGTGCAGCAATTCGAGATATTCGATTTTGATTAAAATACAAATTTTATTGGTTTATAATTTTACACACAAATACGACATATATTTATCAGAAACCGTAAAAATAGGACAGTCTACCATCTAAGCATACAAGAAACAACATAACCGTGTTTTTGTATCTTTTATAAGCAAATGTGGAGTTTTCAGAGATATTTCGTAACCGATTTTTCTTGACTTAATTACGTACCTTCAACTCTCAATAATTTGGTTAAAGAGAAAAGTTTGGAAGAGAAAAAAGATACCGAATTTTTATCTTTAACTAAATTATTAAACAAAATTATGGTAAACTTTTGCAAAAGTACATCAATGTTAGCAAATCATTTGTAATTATAATTTAAGTGATTAAAAGTTAAACAAAGCTATATTTTTAACAATATGTATTTTTGAGAAGTACTGTCTCGCGATGAATTTATATTGGCTTAAAATGCTTATATCTTCCTCCCACGATAAAGCTTTTCATGTTTAGTAATAAATATATGCCATGAAATTTATAGATAATGCATTAGAGTGCATTAGAAATAGAGATAATATATAATACTACGTTATAAACTTCAAAACGTTACGCCACCACAAATTATCATTGTCTGAATAACTTTATAAATAGTTAAAAATCTACTGATTTTTATAACACGTACTAACAGAAATGAGTTACTGCTTAGAAATAGAGCGTCTAATTTACAGAAAATCTAGACAAAGCTGTATTAGGGTAATTCTTTTGAAGAAACGGATATTAAAATTCCGAAAATATTAAAGGTAAAAAGTCGTCTACAGATGTCATTCGTTTTATTTGCTGTATAGTTTTGTGGTGCAACAACGAAATGAATGTTAGCATTTAGCTTCCGTATAGATCATATTGTCAGTGAATAATATTTTGTCGTAGCATGTGTTATAAATTACTCGCAAATTGCGTACCTAACTCCGCAAATTTTTGCTGGTCATTTCTTTCACCAACAAAATATAATACAAATGTTGTTGTAGGACATGCTGTGAAAAGTATATTACCTGTTACTGGACATGTCTTTTTTTATGAAATAGTTTAATTTGGAACCAGATACTAGAAAAGCTACAAAAATGTATATAAGGGTTATCTGCCCTAGCCGTCATTAATTTAGCTGACAAGAGAGAAGGCAGCCAGTCATCACCACTCACCGCTAACTCTTAAACTACTCTTTTACCAGCGAATAATAACGCCTAACACGGCAGAAAGAGCAAGCATGTTTGATGTGATGGGGGATTTAAACCATTATACAACTATAGTGCTCTAACCATCTGGAAAATACAGATTATTAACTGTATTGTGGTAGCATAATTAAAATCCTGTATAGTCTCATAAGTTGGATTATTAATTACTACTTTTCTTGTTATACCGAAGAATTCATAATTTAATTGAATAGAGGGTATATAGATATTCAGCGACACAGTTTACAATATAAATAGGAAAAAAAAAGATAATTCCATTTCCTAGAGGTAATACTTATCAATACACATAACTTATGTATCTCAAGAGTTTACAAGTAATTCATAAGTAGCAATACATTATTCGGCTATACATCAGTAGGCCGAAGAAAGAGGAAGAACACCATTTACAGTATTCGTTGTGAATGTGGATTCCGACACATTATATAAACAGAAAGGCCAACAGAAGTACGAATTCCGAAAGATAATAAACATACAAGAATCTGCAATAGCAACCTATCACCAATAGCCATTTTTGTCTGAAGACCGTATGATAAATGGTCAAATAAGATAATAATGAAATATCAAACACGCGCCGTAGAACAAAGATAAAGGAGTGTGCGTTTGCTAATAGTAACGCCACATCAGGCTATCTGCTGTGTCCACCGAGAGGAATAGAACCCCTGATTTTCGCAGTGTAAATCCAAAGACGTATTGATGTCTCATGGGGGGACCTCATAAAACAAACCTTCTAAATACAACACACTGATAAAATACTCAATCATATACTTTCAAAACTTTTCAAATAGTTACTGACATAAACTAAGAACTATATTTCATTCGGTTGTTTTGTCGCACAACTTTCCCGTAAACGTTTGTGACATTTAGGATTCAAAAATTGTCAACTGTTTTAGAGTAGCTACGATAGAATTACTTCCAATCTATGCGAAGAAAGAAAAGATTGAAACATAAGTTTAAGAATGGAAGTAAAAATCTTATATTAGTTCAAGTAAAACTATATTCAACACGTTTGCTCGTGTGGATATTTTTGGTTTAAAATTCTCTCCACAATTTATTGATTATCAGCGGTAATTCTGTAACTCAGTTTATAAATATATATTTTTTATTTTACTGTTCTTATTACTATCGTATTATAATAAAACAATGTTTATTTTTGTTTTTAGGAAATAAATTTAAAACAGGAAAAGATAATTTCGTTTCTTCTTTTGGAAAATACACTATCATTTTTGTGAAATGAAAAAAAAAAAGTTGTTTTTTTTTAATTTCGCACTAAATGATGCAAAAGCTGTATGCGCTATCCGTTCGTAATTTAGCAGTGTAAGACTAGAGGGAAGGTAGCTAGTCATTACCACCCACCGTCAACTCTAGGGTTAATCTTTTACCAACGAATAGTGGAATTGACCGTCACACTATAGCACCTCCACGGTTGAAAAGGCAAGCATGTTTGGTGCGACGGGTATTCGAATCTGCAACCCTCAAAATACGACTCGAACGCCTTAACTCATCTGGCCATGAGGGGTCAGTGATTTAACTTTTTTCTTAAACATCATACTCTATTTTGACCTCATAAAATTAGAATAAAGACCAGTGAAAAATAACTGATTGTAATTTTATTAGCTAAACAAAGTGAATATTTTATCTATAAATAGGGGTAATATACAGTTGGTGTAATATGTAACAGTAAATCATCTTTCGAATAGCTCTGCAGTGTTTTACATGATAAACAAACATCCATTAATGTGTTCGTATTATCTAATTTAGCAAGTAATGATCAAATTTGGGTCTTAATGCAGAAGACAGAACATCTCAGTGGTGACCTCCCTATATCAACGATAAAGAAAACTTTGGAGGGGTTACAGTAAAGAGCTATATCTTATCATCATCCGTTTACATGCCAAGTTCTACAATATTACTTTTTTATTTTCACAACTGCTAACCTTGAGAGTAGTGTCAATGTTAATATTTATTCAAAAAAATAAAACATTTAAATATCGTTAATTTATTTTGCAAGATCTGCACTTAGCTGAACAGTGTAATCAAAGTTTCCAATGTACAGCTTATCCTAGTCCATGACCTAAAACGTAGTCTTCTGAGCAATATAATTTCAAAGAATTTATTTCCTTTAGCGTAATGCTACGTAATAAATTATCTGTGCTTGGTCGAAAAAGGGAATCGAACCCCATTTTAGCGTTGTTGTACAGTAAATTTATAGCTTTAGTTTTAATTCTTTAATGTATCTTATACTGTTTTATCTTACCATTATATGAATTGTTCAAATGTGTTTTTAACGTTGTGCATTAAGAATAGGATCTGTTTGTTTTATCGTTCAATAGAAAAGCGTAGCGTAGCAGCAAAATAACGATCGTTGCTTCACAATCAGTTTCAAAGAAGTAAAACGTATGAAACAGTCTCTCCAGAACCAAAAGTGCAAAATGTAAACTGTCTGAAGAGATTTATGAATTTTCTGCAGAATTTCAGTTATCTTAACAAATCTAACGTAACGTTTCAACCACTACTGATGACAAAATGCAAACATACAGGTGTCAAAAGTCTATCTAAAACCATATCTTACAGTATATAAATAATGATTTTGCGTTCGGTCTTTCCTATCCAGTATTAGGATAGATAGTACTGGAGTGTTTTTTCGTCGTCTATAGTTCCCCGGTGGGACAGCAGTAAGTCTTTGGATTTACAATGCTAAAATCAGGGATTCAATTCCCCTCGGTTGACATAGGAGATAGCCCAATGTGGATTTTCTGTAAGAAAACACAAAACGCAATCTTTGCTTTCATGTCCAATCACATCTGTTAAGAAGTTTATAAGGTTCTCTCTTGATTAAAGTAATAAGAAAGAACAAAGGTCGACTATCATTTTGAATCGATCAAAATCCTCTGCGTACTTGTTAGTAAGTACAGCTATTTACACGTTGAAAAAAAAGTTAAAATTACCTTTCAGAAACAGACGTTTATTATTGCTAAAGCAGTTGTATTGATTGTGTGTTTTCACCAGTATCTAGGTATTTTTATCAAATCGTAGAAGATGAATTGATATTATAAAAATAAAACTTTTTTTACATTTTGCTTCAATAGAATATTTATAATAAAATGTAAAAAAATGCTTGTGGCTTTGATAAATTTATTTACAAAATACACTTACCTAAAAGAAAACCATCCTTACTCCATTGCACTGCACCTGCCAGATTTTTTATCCGACACTGAAGCATGGCAGTAAGACCTTCAATAACTTCTGTATCAGATGGCTTTACTAAAAAATACTGTTGCTTTGGTTCAACTTCTGAAAACAAAAAGGATTAGAGTGAATGAAGAATGAGTTACAATTTCTTTTGGTAAAAATGATATAATATCGTGTATAGCATAACATTACTGAAAAAAAACACAGTAAACGAACGTTCAGAAGTCTGATATTAGAAAAGCTAGTTTTGACACATTCATGGAATGCCTAATATTATCATCAGTTTTTTTTTTCCTTCCTAGAAAAAAACGAAAAAATGAAGAGGACGCGCGAATGTATTGAAACTAGTTTTTCTAACAACAGATTTCTGATAGTTTGTTCGTTTACTGTAGTTTTTATTGGGTAAAATTTTTATCGTGTAGTTATGAATTATAATCTATGCACCTACAATGCAAGCTGAAATCAAATACGTTGATGCATACAGTATTTAAAGAACCAGAATATAAATCGCCAAGTTTTAATTGTCTGTTCATTTTTTTCTCCTCGAAAAACATTAATTATACAGTTTGTTGAAAGAGAACTTTTCCTTAACTTGTTATTTCTTGTCTTTGTACTTTCTAATCATTATTGTTATTATCATCTCAAGGTTTCTTTTATGGTTACAGCTGTTGAAGATATTGCAGTTATATGAACGCAAACGAATTAATTTGCGATATGTGAAAAAACTTACATCTGAAAGCTTAGTATTTATGCAGTTTCCATAATAAACTAAACTTCATTGGCTGTTCCTCCAGTGGTATAGCTATATGTTTGCTCACCTAAAACACTAAAAACCTAGTTTTAATATCCGTGGTGAGCAGAGCATTGATAAACTTATTTTGTAGTTTTGTGTTTAACATTAATCAAACTTGGCTATTTTGATATCATGCAAATAATTTCTTGGTACTTTCAAAAATGTTCTAAACGGTCACATTTGCCGAGATGTTAACTGTTTTTATATACACAGTAATTGTCTTTATAATAATGTGACTTTTTTTACTCTGCACACAGCTTTCTAATTATATTACTTCTCGGAGTATTATAAATTTTTCTCAATTTTTGATCAGATGACTTTTAGAAATATCACTAACTTGTAATAACTTTTCATATTGTCTTATGGAAGTAAGTGTTAAGCATACACGTTTCTTCGATCACGTTATGTACAGTAGTAATAATTGACTCACAGAATTTTCTAATTACGCAAGTTACACAAATAAACTTAGCACTTTGATTATGCATTCCACAGGAATAACATAGTGTACAATGATAAGACTATAAAAGTGACTCTTTGCTTGCATAGCGCACAGTAATAACACAGAATAGTCCCAATTCCACTGATATTAGGTATTAACGAATGTGCAGTTTTAAGGCATCTATTTGACAAACTTCGTCTGATGTGCTGACAGAAGTGTTTAATGTGGATGTAAGTATTATTTGAAAGAAAGTTTTGCATCTTTAAACAGAGTTTGTGTTGTTGTTTTTTTTGCTTTACATTTTAATGAACTAAATTACTCTTAAATTTTCCTAAAGTAAACCCAAATTACATTGAATGGCTAGAAAATTTCCATAAATGAGACCTTTAGCAAATTCTTAAATATGTTAACGCAAAGAAATCCAAAATGAGTACTCATTCCGGATTTATCTTGTTTTATGTTGTACAAATAGGCTTTGAAGCAAATGTTTGATAACCATTCTGCTGACTGTGGTTTAAATGTTTAATTGCGTCGTCATTGATTGGTTCGGCATGACCAGATAGTTAAGACAGTCGACTCAATTTGAGAGTCGTGAGTTCGAATCGCTATCAAACATGCTCGCTCTTTCAGCAGTAAATACGTTATGATGTTTCTATCAATCTCACTATTCATCGGTGAAATAATATCTTAAGAGTTGGTAATAGGTGATTATGAGTAGTTTTCTTCCCTTTAGCCTTACATTTTTTAATTAGAGATGGCCAGCTTAGCGTAAAATTTAAAAAAAAATCACAACAAAAATGTCGGTGATAATTTTCAAACATTGTTTTTACTAACCAGTAAAAATTTGTAAGTGCTTTAATACGTATGTATATATATAATATATTAGCCAACATAAGTAAATCGTTTAATTTTTTTATTAATAAGAGGGTTTTTCAAAGCTTTTTACTTAATATTCAATATTATATCCCTTTTAATAATCCACAAAATACCTTATTTTGTAATAAACAGAAAAACTGACTTTATAGTCAACAGAAAATAACTAGAGTTTTCCACGAGTTAAAGACATTAAAACGAACAAAAAAGACAGAATTTAATATTCGAGCTAGGACTCGATTCATTCTGACTCTTAAATGACATTCACTCTTAACTGACATAATATTTTTTTTCTTATCAATCACCAGACCGTTTGAGATACACCTTGGCAAACAACTTTTATATGGTTTGAAGATATCAAATTTCCCTCTAGTCATACACTGCTAAATTAAGGACGGCTAGGCAGATTCCCCTTGTGTAGCTTTGCGCGAAATTTAAAACAAACCAAACCATTTACGTAACAGTAAGCATAAATCTGAATATGTAGAAAACGTAACTGGTACTTTGAACAAAATATCTACACTTAGACCAGTTATATAATTTTGTTGAAATATTTTTCAAAGCGTCTAATAGGTCACTGAATTAGTTCAAAATACTTTGAAGCTCAAGAGAAAGTTAAGATGAGTCCTCAAGAAATCAATTTCATCTAAGCATTTAAAAGTTCAAAACTTACGCGTTTCTGAGGAATATATTTTATTATTCTCTGCTTTCACCTGAAATAACTAATAAACATCTTTTGCACCCAAGACAAGATGATTCGAAGAACATGGAGTTTTCGAATTTTATATTATGCATCATTTTTGTTCTTTAGTTACGAATTCTAAAGGGTTTCTGAGGCTATTCTACAAAAGCAACATTGTGATTTAAAGTTGATATATTAATCATCTATAAAACTATCAGAAATAAATAAATAAATAAAAATTATACTTATTCATATAGACATAAAAAACTGCTCACAGAGCCATGAATAATTAAAATGTAACATCTTAAGCAATTTGTGTTAAAGCAGTTCACAAGAAGCTGTAATGCATTGTAAACCATAACATGCTTAAAATTTGGCTGAAAGTTATAATATGTACTTCATAATTTATGTAGCCACTAATGCTGATGGAGCTACACTGTAGACTGAAAATTGGTAATTTATAATCTGAATTTAGGAACTTTGAAATATAAGTAAGAAATATCATGCTGCGTATAATGTTTTGAGTTTTGGCTGTGACATGGACGTTTAAATATCGTAACATTTAATTAAGCTGTCTAAATAGCATTTGAATTAACAGAATTTGTGAAACTGTAAAAATCCAACATTAAAGGTGAAAGAATAGTGATTTTCATAGCTGTGGATAAGATTGAATTGCGATACTGTTTGGCATAAGTCTTTGAACACTCGCACACCTTCAACCAAACTTCAAAATATTCTTAACGTATCTGACTTGCTACTATTACTAGAGGTACAATACAGACAAATACGGAGGTTTAAAGGACTTTAGAAGTTTAAAGCAATTTCCACTTGCTATGCAGTGGTGTATCGAGCAGATGTAAGATGTCTCTTTCTAACGAGAATATACATGTTTCACAGCGATTTAACAGTTTAATTTCACTGATGACGGACTTATGGCTAGAGGAATATGAACGGTAGACCATTCAGAAGAAGTATATTTAAATATCAAAATAGCAAAGGGATCGTAACACAGGACGGTTTTGTTTCAAAGGCAGTTGTCCATGACGTTGGCTAGATAACTTAATCATATCTTTGTGGTAATTTTCGTGCAAAAATATGGAAACTGCTGGTCCACAACCCGTGCTTATATTGTTCTCGTAAGGAAGTATGGCATAGGAATGCACAAGTAACTTGAAATGTATTTGAAATATTGCGATGAGAAACGGAATGATTTGTCACCACCGATCAAAGTGTTAAAACATTGCATAATACAAGGGAAGTTTAACGTACCACATTACAGTCGCTGTAAGTTTCTAGAAGAACGAGATATAATAATTTTCAAAATGCAGAAAAATGAAAGTTAAAATTAAAAGTTTGTATTGTCACAGACAATATGATATGAAATTATTGTGCTGAAAGAAAGTATGGATAGATTTGTTTAAAAAACTCAAGTTAAACCCAACAAATTAAGCAGTGTTCAAGTTGTCTTTCCTTCTTGGAGATAACTGTGTAATCACTTCACTGCACCGAAATTTGTTTTACTTAAGCATGGTCTTTGGAACGAATTTTCACGTACAAAATGGAGTTGTGGAAAGCCTAGCAAGATGTTTGGTCTAAATATCGCCCGTCTTGTCGCTCGTAAAAGCTAATTACTGTCTCTAGCAGTATTGAATATAACTCTGACCACCAAAATAAGTTCGACTGATTACATAGAAAGAACTTTTAGGGGAAGACTTAGTCTGGATTATGGTTATTATAACGTGATATTTTCCCTCTCAATTCTCCTTTCAAAACATCCAAATCTTATGAGACGTTCTAAAACAAATCTTAAGAACTCTATAATAATGACAAACATAAACATAAAATATGACCTCAAAAGCATGAGCACAGTAGGTAATAAGTTCGAATATATCATTAGATCCATGCCTAAAAAATAATGTACACAAAGTGAACACGATTAATTTTTCATTTCATTATTAAACATAATAATTAAAAAGACAAGCCTAACGTTTGATGCTTCAGAGATCAACAATGTAAATATTAATGTTTCAATCCATTATATATACACGTAATGGAATGTAATAAGTTAAAGAGTAAGTAAATTAAAAATAACGAAATATGTTAAGTATACCGAAACAACTGTGATTTCTCTATCATTAATTCTTTACTTCCTTATTTCTAATAACAAGAACAAATATATATATTATTTGGCATTTTGCTAAGCATGGCCAGGTGGTTAAGGCACTTAACTCGTAATTAAAGGGTCGCGTGACGGTCAATCTCACTATTCGTTGGTAAAAGAATAGCCCAAGCGTTGGCGGTGGGTGTTGATGACTAACTGACTACTCGCTAGTCTTACATTGCTAAAGTAGGGACTGCTAGTGTAGTTTTGCGTGGAATTCAAACAAACAATTTAGCTTTTTAACACAATCTTATGATGAAGGACAACAATCATTATTTTAATAAGCCCTTAAAAATAATGTCTCCGTTAAATAAATGTATTAGTTTATTCTTGTTATATAACCAAAAACTCAAAATCGTGATGACCATTTAATCTTCCTTATCGCAGGAAATGACAGTAGAAACTTTTGTAATAGCTCCAAACGTGCTTCTGATAACTTTAACAAAGTGTGATCAAACTTTACAAGACTTTCTTTCTGAACAACAAAACAAATAAACAAATCGATAAATATTTAGCCAAAATCAGTTCTACACACTTAATGATTAGCATTAATGTTTACTGCAGAGGTCAAAACAGACAACTGCAAAATTCATAAAGATTGTAATCAATGTTTAACAGATTTATGAAACAGGATAAGTAGTCGACTGCCTTATTGGAACTACAAAGGATAAAGTCGTAAAATTAAGATAATGAGAACAATAAAGCTCAGTGATTAGTACCGTAAGATAAACATCTAAATTATGTCGTCATTAAATTCATGTTAAAGACTACAAGAATCATTAGGTGAAGAATAAATGTTTATTTATTCTCATCCACTGTTATCATTTTTTGTTCATTTGAGTTTACACAATTTCTTTATCGATAGTTCGCTGCTTAAGAGATTTACCTCTTTCTATGCTTAAACTGAAGGACCAACTTGTTTTTCCTTTAATAGGGAGTTGTAGTTCTTTATTTATAATTCATTTTGAAATAATGCATTATTTAAATATCATGAACAAATTTTATCACAGAGATTTGTTCTAAATCTATATTTTTTCTAGCTTTAAAAATCCATTGATATGAATATATTTTTATTTGTCTGTACGTCAGCTCTCAGTACCAGGTTCTCTTCTAAAATTCCATTTTAAATGTCCTGTCCTATTTTATTTGAATTAGATTTTTGTCATTTTAATATACTGAACCATCAAAGAATAATTTTAAAGCCATAAATCTTAAAACCAAACGTTCAGCAGTGCTCAATTTTATAATTTTTTTTGTTTTGTTTAAAGTTAAGCACAATATTACACAATGAGCTATCTGTGATTTCTGGCGTTGTACGCCCACAGACAGATCAATATGTCACTAGTGGTGGACTATGTTTTTTTAATTAAAATTTAAAGAGAAAGGAAATGTTTTATATTGTTATTCTCATTCTTGAGTCGTGAAAATGGTAGAAATTAGTTTCTTAGAAAAATGCAGATTTTAACTTCCCCTTAAGGTGTTACAACAAAAAAACTAGAAACCTTATAATGCTAGAATTTGGGACTCGATTCCTGTAGTGGAAATGATGCATATTATTTATATAAATATAAGTTATTTATAACTTTATATAACTAAATCAAACAAAACAGTTGTAGCACATCTTCTGATTTACACATAAGGATAAGTGATCTTATATGTGCAACATAACTCCAAAAATCCGCAGTTGGGTACAACACCTGATCATGTTTTTGTTATGTTCGGATTATTGGGAATGATGACACGATGTATACATTTATCTGCGAACTGCGATTTTAAAATAGAGTTATGATTTAATGTCATTGTACACTCAAATGTGAAATAATATAAAGATTTTGCATTTTCTTATATTAACTTTTCTCGTAGTTTTAAATGTTAGTAACTTTATCACATCATAACATCTCAATAAATGGTTAAAAAGACTGTTTTGAAACATGATAGTCACTTATCAAACACACAAAAAAGTTGATTATTCTACTTTCAAAACGCTCTGAACTGCAGCAACAAAAATATTTTTAAAAAATTTAGTCCAAAACGGAAAAGAAAGAATTTTCTGAACTCGCGATAGAAAATATATATATATATATATATATGTATTTTCAGATATTTAAGATCTCCACATTCATTCATAACCATTAAACATGAATTCACAATTGTAAAGCATTTTCCCAGTTGAGAAACATAGCAAAGGATGTTGTCCAAAACGTTACATGAACTTCATGGTAAGAGTGATAATAATTTCAAAATCTAAACACCTGATCAACCTGGGGCTCGGTTGACCAAGTAGTTAAAGCACTCGACTCGTAAACTGAGGGTCGCAGATTCAACACACCAAACATGCTCGGTCTTTCAGCCATGGGAGCGATATAATTTGATGATCAATCCCACCATTCATTGGTAAAAGAGTAGCCCAAGACTTGCCGGTGGGTGGTGATGATTAGTCCTTCACTCTGTCGTTAAAAATATCCGGAAAGAAAATTTAAATATTCGAAATAGCGGCTCTTTATTTTTTCTCGAGTTTGTTGCCCAATTTTGTCTCTAGTGATGACTCATTCCACTGATATTTGTTTTTCCGTTCTTGAAAGTCTTTCTACACGAAAAAATCAGCCATAGTACCAAATGGCTCAGTAAATAATTGTTATGATTTGAAAAACCAGTGCAAGAGTAAACTCTTCATAAACATGAAACTTTCAAATGAATGTATTTGCATGTATGTAGTATAAATGTTACTCTTCATAAGCGGACAAAGAAACGTAGAAAACTATAATATTAAAAAGGAAGAAAAGAGATCGTCAACAAATTGTTGAATCAGAATGCAACAGTTATATTTTGAAGCTTACGAACAGAGACTTTTGAAAGTAAACAAACTTGGCTGAAAATAGTGTGTTATTTTCTCAAGCTACAAATCCCTATTTCGTCTCTATTAAAGTTGATAAGTATTGTATACATGAAATAAACATAGGTATTTGTCATTTCGTAAAATAATGTAGACTATTTACAGTCTAGTTTTTGTTTTTTTGTAAGTTTGTAGTTATAGTCTTGAAAATATAATTGTTAGGTTATCATTCAAATTGATTCGGTACTTTATTGACGGTCCCTATTTCCCTTTTCAAATTCAATAATTTTTAGTTATAGAATTTATCTATACAAACACTATTAACTGGTCTTCACTTCTATTTCTAGTAATAAGGAAAATGGTAACACATGCATGCATTTTTTGCTCGCTGCACAAAATAATTATAGCAATAATTATCAGTGCTACAGGTTCAAAAATCACTCCTTGAGTTTACCAAACATGCTTGCCCTTTCAGCCGTGGGGGGCGTTATAATGTGATGATCAATCCCACTATTCATTGGTAAAAAAAGTAGCCCAAGAGTTGACGGTGGGTGGTGATGACCACCATAGAGGCCTTCCCTCTAGCCATACACTGCTAAATTAGGGACGGTTAGCGCAGATGGCCCTCGAGTAGCTTTGCGCGAAATTCCAAACAGAAAACTTGGCCTGAATGTTTCAGAAGTACAGAAGTGAATTTTTGGAAGTTTATTCTATACAGCGCATTCTACAAATTAAAATTATTCACGAATACTTGATTCCATAAATAGGAATTTCAATCTGTTTCGTCTAGACTTCTGAAGATGGTGCATTTTTTTCCACCAAAATATGGTGAGTTTAAATTGTATATTTTGCTTTTGACTTTACTTAACAAACTATTCTGCATTTCCAAACGTTGAAATTCTTGCTTATTATAGATTGCTGTGGCTCAGATATAGTTGTTCCTGATGTCTTAACCTGCTTGGAGAATAGCCAGCTTCGCATTCTCCTCCACAGAGCTTGTCGAATTCTTTCATGCAAATAACGAAATTAGCCAAAACTTTCATAAAACTTACCCACAGCTAAAAAATAGAGAATTCAGCAGTATCAAACCTTGAGCCGCTATCAGCACGACATGTTATCACTGGCCCATCCTTTATTGGTCAAGTAGGATAAAAATACGGCACAGTTTATAGCTTGAGAAGTCGAATACGGCCACGTCTTTATGGTTTGGCTGTGGACCTGATAGTTGATGTTTCTTATTGTATTACCGCACAACAACGCTTTAGAGGTCGTGGATTGAGCTCATTATTTGATTAAAGTAGCCAAAGAGTTGGCGGTGAGTGTTTCTAACTAGCTTTTTTCCTCTCGTTTATCAATTAGAAATGAGAGATATTTAGATCAGATAACCTTTGGTTAGATTAAGACACTGGAAACCACATCGTCAAAATCCAAATGAATTAATAGTCTGCAGGTCTCAATGATATGTATAAAAAATAAAATATCTTCTTATATAAAACAAACAAACAATATGAGCAATGTGATATAAAGAGGCTCTAAAAGCAAACTGTAAAAACTCGATGGTATTCAGTGATTTTAGAGTTTTAACGAAAATTTAGTAATGGCATAATAGTTTTGACCTGAAACTGTACCAAGAAAATACCTTCCCATTCTGTGCAATTTGTTAACTGGGAGGGTGAGCATGTTTGGCGCAAGGGGGATGCGAACCCGCGACCCTCTGATTGCGAGTCGCACGCCTTAACACGCTTGGTCATGCCGGGCCCCAGCTCAGATGAACATAAAGTACATGCACGTTGAAATTCTAGTTTATGTTTTGTTAATTACGATACATTCTGAAATGTATTCGCACTTACAGTAATAAAATTAAAAAAAGTTACGAAAAATGATTCAAAAAAGTTTCAATTTAAAGTGTATTTCTTTACCAAATAGCTTGTTTTATGTCTCATTAACTTTTGTATTAAGGTTTCACCTGTAAACGAGTGAAAAACGACAACAAACGTAGGCGCACATTATAACAATTTGTTCATTAAACGTCAGTGAAAAAAGAAAAAAGAAAGTGTTTGTCACAACCTATTTCGTGCCAGCTTCAAACTAGAGGTCATGATACCTCGTGACCTTTTATTACATTTTAAGCTTTTTAATGTATAAACTTAGACGTAGCGGAAAGGAATCTAAACAATATCGTTAATGCGACCAATAACTTTGACCAACTAAAATAATATTGACATGGTGAACTTCTCTTCATCTTCTCACGAGTACTTCCAAACAGCATTCAGTGACTTCTTGTTGAATTCCTTCGGGAACGTGTTTCATTCACTTTCACAGTTGAGAAGTCGGAATGTTTTGGCTCATACTGTCAAGTTTGAAGCCGCAAAGAATGGCCATGACAGATACTTCAAACTTTGTCTTGACAAAAACTTTTATTATTGGGCTCACAAACATCAATGTAATACCAGAAACTTTTCTAGCAATATCCTTCGCAGAACCTGAAAAATCAGAGTTTGTCAGTTCCAGATAACCTTAAAGAAAACTCAGTCTTGTAGTGGCATTTAAAAACTTTTTTTAGGCCAAGAAGCTCAAACCATAACGAACGTCGTATTTTTGTATATACTACAAATACTGCTTGTGTTGTGTAGACGTTGCTAAATACTGTCTTTTAAAAGTAAGTAAAACAGTATACAAGGAATAGTTGTGACGATTTTGGAATGTTAAATGGACATGTTGTTTTAATAATTAACACTGTTATATTAAGCAGTATTTTTTTATGAAGAATGTGTTTCATTGGAATACTAAAAATCAAAATTTATAAGACGTACTGTATAACGTATTAGGGGCATTTCAATTAAAATATATTTAATTGGATTTGATGAACTTACTTTAAGAGGAAACTTTATTGTGCATTTCACGCAAAGCTACGTGAAGGGTACGTGCGCTAGCCCTCTTTAATCTAGCAGAGGAAGAATAGACGTTAGGCAGCTTGTCATTTTCATCCACAGGTAACTATTGATCTACTTTTTTACTAACGACTAGTGAAATTGACTGTTACATTACAATGTCCCCACGACTCATAGGTGAGCATGTTTGGTGGGACAGGAATTCGAACCTGTTGTCCTTATATTCCTACTCAAACGCCCTAACCATCCGGCCATGCCAGGTCTATTAAGACTAAATATATATTA
This sequence comes from Carcinoscorpius rotundicauda, assembly GCA_011833715.1. NCBI lineage: Eukaryota > Metazoa > Arthropoda > Merostomata > Xiphosura > Limulidae > Carcinoscorpius > Carcinoscorpius rotundicauda. Next base: position 29,349,806 of record CM022392.1, read on the forward strand.
TTTAATATAACTTATTTGGGTTTCTTCATAGCTAAGCTAGCATTCAAAAGTGACTAAATATGTTTCTGAGTTTTACTTTTGTCTTATTTGGCTTAAAAATTCATAGTTAGCTACCTGCTCACTCTTCACCACAAAATCGAGTCACGGATATTAGAGTTGTAAGCGTGAAAAGTATCAAAAGGCCTAGTTCTAAATTTAACCAAATAACAGAAAATATTATTGAGATAGAGACACTTAGCTCAATAATCAAGCAGAATTAAAAAAATCTACTCCCAAGTTTAAATCTTGTTGTTTTGAATTAAGCACAAAGATACACAATGGGTTATCTGTGCTCTGCCCACCACGAGTATTGAAACCCGGATTTTAGCGTGTAAGCCCGCAGACATACCGCTGAGCCACTGGGGGGCAGCACCTAGAGATAAACTGCTACAATATATACCCATAGACTTTGTTGTTGTTGTTTTGAATTAAGCACAAAGCTACACAATGGGCTATCTGTGCTCTGCCCACCACGGGTATTGAAACCCGGATTTTAGCGTGTAAGTCCACAGACATACCGCTGAGCCACTGGGGGGCAGTTTAAATCTTAAAGTTTATTTTAACAAAACTAGTAATAAATACATTTAAAAATCTTTATCTAATTATGAATTTTACCTAATATTTTATTTCCCGTCATCAAATTAACTATTCACTTGTTTATCTATCTGTCTTTTGATTTATTTAAATCTTTGTTCATTATTTGTCCATTAATATAAAATAATATTTCTTCTCTTATTTACCAAATATTTATACTGTTTTGGTGCTTACTGTTTATCTGAATAAGTGTTATTTGTTATTTAGACAATTAAATACTCAATAGGTTGTATATTTGATTCAAACAAAATACGATTTTGAATTTATAAGCCTTCACACTTACTGCTGAGCCTATAAAACTACTTTTTTCCCCCCAAAGAGTCAAGGTACAACGCTATAATCTATGGATCGATCCACAGTGTATAATATCTGATAATCCATTGTCTGTGTTTGCACAGAGAAACCAAGAATTTTTACTTTCTTTTGTACACTGATAGTCAGTATATTATTCATACACATATTTTATTCGTTTCTTATTGTAGGTATCTAGATACTTACATCTGTATCTCGAAACTTCTGTCAGCTTCTTTTGTACTCACTCTTTGTTTAGTTATTTTTCTGTATCTATGCCTGTTTATATTTTCTCTTTCTCTTCTTCCGTCAATTTTGGCATTTTTCTACCGACATATCTTACACCGTCTTTATTGCTTTTACCTTACTTTATATATGCTATATCAATCATTACTATCTGGGAAATAAAGAAGTACTGGTAGTCTTGTGAAAACAAAGACAGCAAATGCGTGTAATTTGTTTTCATTTAATAGAAAAAGGTTAATATTATCATGATTAAAATGAGACACAGTTCTCGCTTTGCAATTAATATCATGCGAGAAATCCCGAGAATTAACATTGATATAAAATAATTTATTCTCGTTTTTATCTTTCACATACTCTCTCTTTTCTTGTGACCCGTGTCATTGTTCTTGATAGATTCATTTATTACGAAATGAATTTTATTTTGGAAAAAATATTTAACATTCACTTAACGTTTTACGGCATGTAAATATTTCATTGGAATATTTTTCGAAATAAGAATGGCGTAATAGAGCTTTGAAAGTAATGAAAACCTATGTCTACTAGAATATAAACTTAAAACACTTTCCTGACAAATGTTGTCGTTTAGTATAGAAGTTATCGCCTGTACCACTACTATGTTGTACGAGATATAGTACGGATGATGTATTACAACATATTCGTCTGTACTTCCGCTCTTGCCCCCCGCTAGTACAGCGGTTAGTCTTCGGATTTACAACGCTAAAAGCAGCGGTTCGATTCCCCTCGATAGGCTCACCAGATAGCCCTTTATGGCTTTGCTATATGAAAACATACAAACGCTTCCGCTCATGCGGTTTAAAAAAAAACGATAAAATATTACAGCAACTGTATTGTGAAAAATCTAAACATCAAAAGGAACTAAATTGTTTTCGCCATGCGTTCATACTTATAAATGCAATACGATCGAATCTAATAAATTTTAGTTAATTATTCAAAATATTTCTAATGAAAACCTAATACAAACCTCGTGTCTGTTATTTAATTTCTGAAGGGATTCAATACATTCTTTATATACTGTAACTAAATAAACAGATGTAAGTATTCTCCTTTGGACTTTCTTCAAAGTGTTAAATCCTTGTGCCATAGATTACACGATTCACAACAGTGCTTATTCTTAAGGGAATCATAATTCTTTATCGACTAAAACAAAGGCTGCTCGTGTATCATGTTAATTTACTTAACATTACTTCATACGTATACGTCTGGTACTATGATGTGATTTTCCCAACGTATAAACTGTATTTTAGTTTATTTTTCTTTCCTGTATGTGTAACGCCAGTAACTTTGACCTAATTCGTTCAGATTATAAATCGTTGAAAGTATAAAGGTGTTGATTCATTTTGTTTCCTTTCCATTAAACTGTATATTTAGCATAAATAAGTCTGCTGTCTTCATTCATAACCTACATGTATGATGGACAAATTTAATAATATATCAGGTATGTATTTAGTACTTGCATAGCATACAGGAGGACGCACACACAAATAGACGTTTCAGGTTATTTGGCTGTCACGTGTGTACGGTTGATTTACCATAAAGCCCGTAACAATGAATAATCTGGCTTCGTTGTTTGATGATATATTTCATAAAACTCCGTATTTTTGAATATTGTTTTACGGTGGACATTATTAATTCAAAAAGGTGTACTTCAGAAAAAATTAGTTAACATCTGTATAAATAAATTTAAAATCCGTGACTTTAGTGAACCTTAGTGTGAAACATATTCCCTCAATTATATAATTGGTTTACACTATGATTATGATTCATCAATGTATAGTGCATCTTTTTTTATATTAAACCAAGTATATTGTCCAATTATTCTCGAATAACTGGGCGTGGCCAAGTAATTATTATGTCAAACTATGGATCGAATGGTTTGTATTAGGATGCTGTTGTTTACTTAATTTCTACCAAATTGGTCAGTTAGAAGTTAAAGACAACTAACACAAATAGTTTTTCATCTTTGCGCGAATAAAAAAAGAGCAAAATAACCGTCCTCTTTTAACAGTAATTAAAAAATTTACGTCCGTGAGAAATATTAAAGTAAATAACGTAAAAGGAAATGGGATTAATAGCTGCTTATTGATTTCTGCAACATTTTAAAAACATTAAAGTAGCAATAAAGCAATATTGCAAACAAATTCTAAAGTTTTCATAAGTTTCATACAGAGTTTCGGGATCCGGCGTGGTCAGATGTTTAAGGCAATCAATTCATACTCTGAAAGTTGCAGATTCGAATCCCCGTCATACTCAAACAATTTTTAGCAGTTAGGGTGTTATAATGTAAGGGTCAATCTCACTATTTCTTGGTAAAAGAGTAGCCCAAGAGTTGGCGGTGGGTGGCGATAACTAGCTCCCTTCTCTCCAGTCTTACACTGTTACATTAGGAACGGCTATCGAAGATAGCTCTGCGTGTAGCTTTGCGCAAAATTCAAAGAAATAAACAAAATTTCTGGCGTCATTTTATCTAATAAAAACATTTACAAACAGAATTCACTTTATTTAATGGGCACAAAGTCAATTCGCGGGAAACAAAAAATTAGATCATTCGTTTTTGTTTTTTCTTTATTTCTATTGTAATCATCTGCACCTGGAAGACATAACTTTTGTTAGTAATCACATCTTAAGATGAAATATTCAATCATTGAAGAAATAAAATAAATGTCATTTCAATGAACATTTCTTGATGTAACCATGGAAGAAATATACATGGGAAGAAGGTTTCCAAACGTAGTGGTTTGAAGTACTAATGGGAATAACTTGCTATATCTATTTTTTTACTGTTTCCTACTTAAAACAACTAATTTTTCACAATTTTCACCAAGTGTCTACAAGTAATACAGATTTAGTATTTTTATGATGAAAATTTAAAAATTTAGTAATAGTTACCACTTAACATACCACTATAATATTTATAAATGAAAATTAAGAATGAATTCTGCTATACATTTTCTTAAAAGTTAACATATCAGTATCTGACTTTTAACGTCATAACAAGATTCGCAATCATCGCAACAGAAACAAAAAAATGTTTGGTTTACTTGTTGTTTAGCGCAAAGTTACGCAATAGGATATCTGTACTCTACCAACAACAGGTATTCAAACCCAAAAATTTGCAGACTTGCCGCTGAGCCCTTGTGTGTAAATACAAAAATCAGAACAAGATTTACCACAAGTACTTCCAAGTGATTAGTATCATGATAGATGGCTCTCTGACGTTTACCCAGGTCGATGTACCTCGGTTCAAAAACAAATTATATAATTTTTATGCGTATAGTAGTGCTTGCACACATTTAGACGCCAAAGTAAATAGAAATTGAAGTTTAATTTCAGCACTTTACGAGCACACTGTTGTGGTCCTGCTTCTTATGGGTGTAATACGGCACTTGCAGCTGCCTAAATGAAACGTGATAATAGTTCTGAATAAAACAGTGCTAACGTGGACCTTGAAACTTCAATACAAGTGTAGCTTGATCGATTTCATCCAGTCACACTGTTTCTCAACCTCAGTTGTCATGGTGTGGTGTAATTGCCTATATATCAGCTTTGAGAACTAATAGGCTACTGATCTAAAGACGTCATGAAAGTTCTATTTTTTTCTGTTTCTTTCAACCTTATAAGCCAAAGTGACTTTTATTTAAGCGGAGATTCGAGAAGAGGTCATAAAATAGTTACAAAAGTTTAGTTCAGTTTAGTGAAATATTGCTAGAGAAAAGATGAATATTAACACCTTTAGATACAATTACATTGCTAATTCTTTAAGGCCGAGAAGATATTCCTCTGTCATTTTATACTTTATTTGAATTGTTTATTCTTACACTACGATAATAAGATAAATGTCTGTTTTTTTTTTGTAGAAAAGATGAGTAAGGCTTAATATCATGTTTCATTTCACCGACACTTTTACTGCTGTTTGTCAGGCTATGTTGACATAAGACATTGTATGCCTAGGTAATGTGAAACAGTATATGTAAGTTGCTATAAAATAAGTTTAAAACTTATTACATCAATTAAATGAAGCCTTGTGATAATAATTTAAAATCATATCCAATTATGTGTGATTTTATTGTACGATAGTGACCCTTAAAAAAGGCCATCTTATGATCTAATGGATAGAGCACTCGACTTACTTTGTCGATCAGAGTCTGGAATTCCATTACCAAATCTGTTCCCCCTGTCAGCAGTAAGGGCGTTATAATGTGACGATGAACTCCGTTATTTGTTGATAAAAAGGGTACCTTTCAGCTAGCACTTGAAATTTAACATATACGGAAAGATATCGCCGATGGCCTTCATGTGGCTTTGTAAGAGATTCAATTAAAAGAAAAACGTAAACACACTGGAATTTCAAAACATTAGAAAATAAGTGTTAATAAACTCATTAACATAACTTTCCAAATATCCGGCGTAATATGTTGTTATCTAAGAAAATAAAATATTTTACTTCGAAAATATTAATAATAAAGTTAATATTACACATACTTGCTATTTCTACGCATCCAAATATGGGGGTTGTATGAAGTCAGTCTTTACATTCTCTGTATTACCAAACTCATTCATAATTGATTATTTCGCTTGTAATGGAATGTTTGTCCATCTTTAACAATAGTAGCTGCTTGAAGTTAATCAACAAGAATATATACTACATTTTAATAAATATAAGTTAGAGTATTGCCCATTTCTACTTCAGAGTAATAATGCTATAAATAGGGTTTTGCCATTTGAAGTAGACAGAAATGATAGCCTATTGTTTGGTATGCCGATGACAACATATGAACAAGCAGTCATTAAAATTAAATGCTGATAAATTGTGTGTTGTAATCTATATAATGTGTCCTTCAAGACGTTCAAGGGTGGTTTCTTTGTATTTGAATTGGTTCATCTGGGAGGAACTCTTCTGATTTTTAATCCTGTTGTTCACGAAACAATTCTGAAAGAGAGCAGTATGATAAGATATACTATCAGCAGGTAGACATCAGATCCTGGCTGTGCTATTGCATCAAACGTGATAGCACAGCATTGTCAAAAAATGTCAATACAACATTAAACATTATGTTTCTCTTTTCGTTTACCATAATCATAGATTCTAGTCCATTTGACAGAACATGTTCCAAACGATTTTACTTCCTCCAACATATGTTATTATTATAACAACACAGCAACGTGTGCAATGCTTAACTATTCAATGTCAAATCCAGAGAACGTATACTCTGCTTCATCTCTCTTCATGATTACATGTCACTGTTTTAATATGTCAATGCTGTAGCTATCACTTTAGTCGCTGTATGGTAATGAAACCTTTCCCTATAAACCTTGATGCTGTAGTTTCTGTTGGATTGTGTTTGTATTGGCTACAGTTCTAGTATATTTGTTGACTTCTTTAAAGGCGTATCTAATCTCAGGCATACGGTTACTTTTTACCCACTCAACTAGTCAAAGTTGAGTTGGAGAAGCCCAATGTGACACAAACATTTATGCTATCCAATTGACACCAAATAACACATCCACATTAATGGTAAGTTAGTTTTTTACTTTGTGGCATTTTGATTATAGCTTAGATTCTGTAACTAATATACACTTTTAAAGCTCACAATACTTTATAATATGATAAAATATATAGAAATTAGGTTAGGAGGTCTGATTTCAGGTTGGAGTATGCTGTTCCAATATTTTTGATAATAGAGTGTAGGTCATGACAAAGGTTTCTGTGGTACTTGTAGTTCACAATCAATATCGTGTAATGGTAGTATTTTTTAACAAACGTGACTCATTTTAATCTCATGAACCTGTTTTAAAGAGTTGGACTAAATCACAAAATGAATGAATAAAAAAATGCGTAGATTTTTTTGTGGCTTTAACCACAGTCATGAGTTCGATGAAGAACTGCAAAAACATTGACATAACTTCTCCTAGTTTCAAAGACTTCTTAAAAAAACAAGTTTGAATTGTGTGAAGAGAATAGTCAGTCAGTCATTACTATTGGTTTTGTAATATCTCTGGTGAGGTACAGGTTATTATACCTTTAGTAAACAAACGACGGCATACTTAAAACTGAATACTAATTCACTACAGTAGGATCCTTGTCTTTCTCCCTAATATGGTGTAGTGAGTTATCTTAAAGTTTTAGATATTAAAAAAATAAAAGTACTACGTGAATGAATATGACATTGTTAGATATAAAAATGAATCATTTTCTATTTCTTTAGTTATATCGTACATAACGAACGTTTCTAAGGAAGACTCGTAACAAATGTTTCCATAGGCAGGTTATGTTCGTAAAATTTGAAATCAAACAGGCAGCTATTGTCAGTCACAATAGTTAGACAAGAGTGCTCAAAATAAATGGCTATAATTTTCTAAATATTTATTATGATAAGACACAAATACTACTATTAAATAATGTTACCATCATCCTTGAGTTTAATTGTATACAAAATAGGTGTTAAACAATCAGTTATGTTATTTCACTTACTGATGAGTTCTGTGGCCAAAATATTTAATTTGGTAATAAAGGTTTTGGAATTCATATATCGATGTGGCAAACAATAAAACTATGCTTCTCAACTTTTTCGATGTCATTCATCTAAGATTTTCTAACAGCTCCCTCACCACAATTGACAAAAGACAAAAAAGTTGTTGTTTCTCAGAATTTATTATTGTTTGTTTCTTCTTATCGTAAAGTCACATCGCGCTATCCGCTGTGTCCATCGAGGGAAATTGAGCTCCTGTTTTTAGTGTTCTAAACCTGAAGATATATCTTTATCCCAACGGGGGAACTTGTTGATCTAGATGTGAGCATATAGTTTTTTTTAACGGTTTTTAAAGGATTTTTTTAATGTTGAGTTATTTTGTGGCTGTGTTTATTTGGTTTTTTAATATGTTAAGTTTTTGTTTTGTTTCTTGTGCTGAGCCCCAGGGGATATATTGCTCAGTGTGGTTGATATTTCTGTCGATTTCTTTGATGAATTGTGTATAAGTTCTTGTGAGCTTGAGATCAAGAAATGCTATTTGTTTAGCTGTTTTCTGTTCACACGTGAATTTTATGTTGGGAAGTTTGGAATTAACGTGGTTGAAAAAAACAAACAAACTAAGTGCGTGTTTTGTAGATATGAATCCAGCAACTGTATCGTCAACATATGTGTACCAGTATAATGGTGGGTATAAGGCTAAATTGATAGCTCGAGATTCAATCTGTGTCATGAAACGTAAGCACGAACTGGTTACACGGTACTGCCAATACTTAGGCTATTTATCTGCAGGTAGCTTTAGTCATTGAACATAAAGTTAGGTTTGGTAATAGTGAATTTTATAAGGGTTGCTAATTGGTAGCTGTCGATGTGTATCAATATTTGGAGTCTTAGATATAAATTTTTAAAGCTTCGGTTGTTGAGAATTCTGTGAAGAGGAAGATTATATCAAAACTGGCCATTAATGGCTTTATGATTTAGTTGATTAAGAATATATTTAAAGTTGAAAGAGTCTTTAGAAAAGCAGCCTGCTGATGTTATTTATCAGCTATGTGTATATTTAATTATTATTGGATTAGTTAATGAAGTAAGTGGATTGATTAATTATTGCGTTAGTGAATTTTTAATCAGTTTTACTTGTTACTATCATAAATTTTGTTAGTTGTTACGTCGACGAAAAAGTAAATAGAAGAGAAAGAGATAATGTAAGGATCTACTGTTAACTTCGGCCTATCAATAAACAGTAGTTAAACTAATCTTTAGCTGAAGAAATTAAATGCTTCAGCTGATGTTATAAATAAGATTTTTCAATTTTTTTACGGGAATATCCAAAAGAACTTTTCTAACTTATTTATGTTATGTTTTTTTTATTTATTTCTGAATTTTTTGTTACATTTTGAAATCTATTTCCACATTTCTATCATTTCTTTGAATAATGAATGATTAATAAGAGGACATTTTGAGTTCTAATACAATTTTGTTGAAACTCGTAGAATAAAATACCCGTGATAAACAATGGCATGTAAATATTGCAGATATAGTGTATTTGTTGTTGTTAATTAAATACAATGCTTTGAAACATGACAAGAATACTCCCTACATAGCGCTTTTTACATAAACATCATTTTGACAACTTGATTCTGATTTTTTTCTTCACCCTATACACGAGAGTTTGTTTATTCGGAGCTAATTTTTGTTGTTATTTTGTAAAACACAAGGAACATTATATCACTGGAGAGTTTCATGCGAGATAAATGAAACATGTTCATTTCATTCGTTTTATATCTTGCATCTGTATTTTCTTTTATGTTTCATTCTTACATTCGTCATATGAATTCATCTTTATCGTTGTTCATTGGTAATTATTAAGCTTTCTTGTATTAAATAAATTTACATTTTAAGCCAAACATTTTTTTTTAAATAGATGCGCCATTGTAAATATTATTTCAGTCTTTATTTAAAACTAGATACGAAGAGACTAGTAGCAAATACATAATTCCGCAGAGACGTAAAGTATACATTTAACTTGATTATAAAGGAGTTAAAACACAAGTTGTTTTTCCAAATATGTTGACGGATATTGATAAAGTGGTAGACAAAAACATAAATCAAACGAGTTGCTGGCATTTATTTAAACGCTACAATCTATCTAAATTTAAGTACAATTAAACTATAAAAAATATTGTTTTCTAGGTATATTATCTAAGCTATATCTAACGCTTTTGCACACATAATCTGTAGTGTGTGAGAAACTTATGTAACTCGTTTGTATTAAGTTGAATATTTTTTTAGTTTTCCCTGTAAGTGATTATCGTATTAAGTTGAATCTTTTTCTCAGTTTTCTCTACAAGTGATTATTGTATTAAGTTGAATCTTTTTCTTAGTTTTCCCTATAAATGATTAGGTCAATTTCTGTTAATATTTGCAGTTTGGTTTAATGAATTAGAAAAAAGTGTGTAGAAAGTGAAATAATTAAAACAACTTTAAACAAAAATCCTATTATTTCAGGATAGATAGAGATAAACATTTCCTGTGTTAAAAAAGATCATTATTTGCTTTACACATTTTTTGAATATTTGTACATGATATTTAAAAAATATCTTGTTTAGAAATAACATAATGGAAAGAAATAGAGCGTGACTTTGTTGAATATGTTTTATTTTCAAATTAGGACAAATATAAGAAAATAGGTTGGTCATAAAAAACACATCTGTGTCTTCGAATATATTTTTAAACTTCTGTTTTTATTGGAAAGCGATGTTTATTACATTTTGTCTTAAAACACTTATTTTCCACACAGTTACTTGACAGTTAGCTTCCTTCAATAGTATTTATCAGTATTTTTAGCTAGATTAAAATTTATTCAATAAGTGTTGTCATCATTCCGATGCAAGTGAATCTGAGAGATATTGAAATAAAATGTTGAACATGCGAATTTATTCAATCTGTGAATAAGCTTTTAATCTTTTGCTGAATAGATATAGTAAAATAGGATAAAAAATAAATAATCTTTATTGTATTAATACAGGTTTGAGTTTAGTTTATGAAAAAAGAACTGCATTTGCAATCTTGGGAAAAGTTGAACCTAAGAAATCATACATTAAAAACACGTTATTTTTCTTTAAAATTGATATTAAAAACAATTGTAATTCATCTGTCCTCTGCAATACAGCAACAAATATCTACAATAAACGACCCCGTACGTCCCATTACGATAAAATAATTAAACGTTTAATTACTGTGAATGGAATTTAATTTTAAATGTACGCAAGAGTAAAAAGATTTTCTCCATTAACAAGGAGTAATATTTTTATTTATTTTGAATGTCACATATACAGTTAAATAATTAAGTTGAAATATTCAGTTGAATTTAGCTTTAATATTTTACCGTACAAGTTGTAAATAATATTTTATATTGTAAAACATGTAAGAATGATATTTATAAAATCTGAATACTAAATGATTATTTGTTTTTATATGTTGTTTATATTAGATATATAGTATCTTTCGAATAACAGTAGTTTATATTTTTGCATTTAATTATAAACGTTAATACGATATGATATCACAGCATTTTATTACTATTTTTCTAATTATATACATCATTCGATTTTTCCACTGAATTAATGTTTGTACCGTACATCCACAATTTAGCCAAGTACTGTGATATATTTCTTCAAACCGTTATATCTAACTGTGATGCATGGCTGTGTTATATTTGTTCAAACCGTTATATCTGCCGACGTTTCTCCTATTTCAATTAAAATCCAAGTGTTTACTTTACTAAAACGTGTCGTTGTACTCTTCTTATATGACAGGCACGCTGTGAACTAACTTAATTAAATCTTCCCATCAGAAATAGCTCTGTCATACATTGTTTTTTGCAGATATATAGTTTAAATATTTAGTTCAAAGATTGCAGTTTTCAAGCTGTGACTGTGCAACTATATTAACGTAATTCAGGCGAATTAGCAATTACATTCTCTTTAATAAATATTTAAAAGTACGACCATATGCAAAATGCTTCAAGCAAATCAATGGAAGTGCTTGGAATTATCAAGACTTTTATTATTATTACTATTTAGAACGGGTTAATCGTTTTTGTTATTAGCATGTAAAATGCACTGAAGACTTCAGCGGTAAAACAAAACTCGGCATGATTAATACGACGCATAACATATTGCCAGAAATTGTACTTAAACTATCATCTGAAACCTTGGTGTCAATAAATCTTATTCATTACATCATTGTCTAGGCGTCTGTTTAAGGTCACTCGCAACTTGTCAAATATTTCAGCTCTTACAAAAACTTATCTTAAATGACAGTCGTTTTACTGAAACTGGGATTATTTATTCAGCAAAGAAAATAATTACTAATTAAAAAAAATACTGCCAAGCAATGGAAAGAATAATGCGATTCATTTAATTTTTATTTCATTTCAGATGTTCAATTTATTTCAAGTATTGAAATAGCTGTAAGTCTTCCTAGGACACAGTAGATAGCCCAATGGGACTCTGCTATTACAAAACATCTCCACCCACTCACCCGTTTCATAAATGTTGCCCGAGATATAATCCTTAACATAAAATTTGATATAGTTTAAATTGAAGTCCTCTATAATTTCTAACTTATTATATGAGAGATAGAGAAAGAGAGAGATTTATTATTTTAAACAAGTATTAAAATTTCAAATTTACATAAAGCGAATAAAGTTGTTTTTTTATATGCCGAAGAATCTCCAGCATTATTTATAATACAATTCAACAATTGTCAAAATTTCTATATTGTAGAAACAAGTAAATAAATATTAAACGGGTTCAATGAACCCATATTAAAACGTCTTCTTACGTTTTTGAGCTTTGCAAATTAAATGAGCACAGTATAACTATAGAAAACACCAATATGTTAAGTAGAGAAACAAAACCAAAAAAGTCCTGCTTATACTAGGACTCGTATTAAAATAGAACCAACATAAACACCTTTATACATATCGTATGTAATTACTTAATATTAACTGCTACGCCTACTAATATTTCGTACTCTTCATATATCGTCCCTAAAATATGTGCGCAGCAATGGTCAGTATAAACCTCTGTTAACCTAAAGATGACCTAAGAAGATCTAAACGCTGCTCATATACTTTACCTTAGAGTTTAAAACACATACAACATCTCTGTGCCATGATTTTCACACATTATTCACATCATTTCTAGCAGTACAAAATTTCAAAGCAACATAAGTTAGATGTCATGTTTTCTTTTTTATATTGTTGACAACACATAAAAAGAGGAAGCGAAGCTCAAAACATTACATTCGCGAATTGTCGAAAACTTCTGTTCTGAGAACCACTAAAGCCTTTCCTTTTGCATATGAAACAAGCTGCTTTGTGATTGGCAGCTAGCTGCCAAATAACAGTTAATTTTCTGTCGAATAAAAATCACTGTTAAATTAATTATTTCAGAAACGTAGTATGACGCCTATTGCATTTGTCCTCACGATGTCGTATTTTCAGTTCATAATTAATTTGAATAGCTGCTGAAGATCTTAATTTCTATTAGCAGCATAAGCATGCTTGTTATATTTCCACCATTTATTAAAACAGGTAACAGTATGTATCTAAACTGCATAAAAGAGAAAGACCTCAATGAAGCTTTTTACTATTATGATATTCTGAAACACCTTTTTGTAAGTCAAAGGAATAATCGACTCTCATTTGGCTTCCATATATAGAATAATCAAGATATAATCACATGTCTCATTTGTATGGCTCATTTAATCACCTGATAAATTCAAATAAATGAGCTACCCTACACACGTTTTTACGTTCTATTAAAGTCGCCAATTATTGTAGTAAAGTGGACTATAAACACACAAGATTTTTGGATCGTCGGTGGATGAAAGAAAACTATTTTCCAACTGTTCACGCTGACAATTTTAGTTTAGATGTTAAGTTTTTATGTTTACAATATTTAGTTTTGGTGAGGAATTACTGTATCTCTTATCAACTAGTAATTATATTGTTCATTTAGTATGTAAACAGAAAAATGAGAGTTTTGAGGTACAAATTATCATACATCAATTCATAATTGATAAGTTGTGACATTCTTTTCAAGAACCAGTGTTGTTAATGGATTCAGTCGTACAGACACATGCAACTAAATTATGGTAACTGTCAGTTGAAACGTCTTTATTCTCGGGTTTTTTTTATGGAATATATATAAATACATGTATTTTACTAAATTATTAAAAGAAAACACATTAAACAAGTTACTCATTATTAAATTTCTTTCTGGTTAATCTTATTTTAAATACATTTGTAACTGGTTGAAATGTTTAAAATGGTCAGATAAGCTATTTTATGCAGTGGTAAAAACAACGAAAAGTAGATTTATCGTTTTTAAACTTTGCACTAACAATTTATTAATTAACAAAGAAAAAAAAGGCAGACGTTGATGTAATTAAGCTCACATTTTCGAAATTTAAATTGCCATAGAGGATACTTTACCCTCACTAATGTTTAACAGTACGAAAAGAAAGCTTAAACACTGCCACTCATAGTTGATTTAATTGGGATTTGGGGCAAATCTACAATAGGACTATTTTCGATAGCCGTTCCTAATTTAGCAGTGTAACACTAAAGGGAATGCAGCTGGTCATCACCACCCACCGTCAACTCTTGGGCTACACTTTTATCAATGAATAATGGGATTGACCGTCACATTAAAACGCATTCACGGCTGAAATGGCAAGCATGTTTGGTGTGACGGGGATTCGTACTCAATGCCCGCATATTGTAAGTCGAATGTTCCCTCAGCCGGGCAGCTCATAGTTATTTTGTTCATACAATAAATTCAACGTATGTGAACAAGCTTTCCAGTTTATTTAATCGTTTTTATATTTACCTTTAGCCAAAACTTTATCTATGATTTACAAAGAGTTGAAACATTCCTATCGAAATATTTTCATTTCTCACAATTCTATGAACTCAAACTTCTCATATTGTTATATCTGCCTGCGTATGTTTTGTAGTCTACAATAGCACACATTTCCTGAGTCTTTCTGTGACTGCTCTTTTTCTCGTTACAAAACTTTAGTAAAATCCTAGGACACTTAGGGCACTAAATCTGGAGAGTGGAGCGAATGTTAAAGAAGATATAAAATGAAAACACGGGAATGACGTTTCTTAACATTTACCTCACGTGTTCGTGTATTCAGCTCAAAAATGACAAATAAAGAGACACGCATTTCTGTTCGATACAGCAGAATTCACTTACTTCTTAAGAATGATCATTTCCTAAGAAGAATGAAAGAGTAAATGAACATTATAGACATTGAAAAATACTATTATATTATTACATATTCTTCGTGAAAGAATACCAACGTGTTATCATCTCAAAGGGTTAAGGAAACGACATCCTAAGAGATTTTGATAAATCATAAGCCACAGTAATGGTTCATAGTGATCGCCAATTTATTTTCCTTTATTTTTATTTAATTTTGCTCCACCAACCTAGAGCAAATGTGACTGCAATTACTGTAATACAACCTATGCAATATTACCAAATGTATCATTGCCTATTGTGGAGAGCTGTTTAAGTCTATTTGACCACCTATTAAATAACAATGGTTGCGTACCTGTTGACATATTTTATTTAATGTAGTCTGTAGTTTCAAAAACCCTCATAAACTACTACTTGTGTACGTAAACAACTGCATGCAGACCGTTGGCATAATTTAATGTTTATCAGGCACTTCTCATGTACCATGGCACTTTTTAAATTATCGTTGAAGCTGTATTAACATCACAGATGAGACAGAGACAAACGGTTTTGAAAAATTTGAAAGATATCTTTGGGTATACGTGTGCTATCAAACGATTCTAGTGAAAATAAATATATTTTAATGAAGTTAAGATAAATCATAAATAAGGAATGTGTTAAAAGCAGCAAATCATAACCTCTGACTAATTATATTAGTTTGTTATAACTGATAAAAAATAAGTTGAAAGAATCATAAATTAGACAAAATAAAACGCTTCACTGATTGATAAGATTTTAAAGTACAAACTCTAATGTGGGATAAAAAGATATACCCAAGGTATTGGAGGAGAATGAAGAAATAAGACCCACATTGCAATGGGGATACACCGTCTATCAATCTTACTTACGTTCGCCAATCTAACATAAAAAATAAAAGAGTAACAATAGATATAGAAATTCGGAGAATGAGATGCGAGTGCCCAAGTCCACAACGTTCCACATCTTTGTCACCCTTGTGGGAAGGTGACTGCTTTCCCAAGTAAAGAAGAAAGTTAATTGAAATAAAAAATAAGAAAATGACCTTATTCATAACTAAAAATAGTTTTTAGAAATTCCAAGTAAAAATTTATATAATTTTCATTTCTTTATATTTATTCAATACATTCTTATATTTCTTACAGAATATTTTAATAATTTTATTTAAAGTTTTTTTATTAAATTCATTAACTATTAATTTTTGTGTCAATATTTCTGCATTACTGACAAACTATTGTAATTTATTACGAATTTTACAATATTTGAATAGCTGTGAAGTTATGATGCTTATAACAGAATAGTATGGCATATTACTATTAAAATAGGGTAAAAAATACATTGAAAAAGCAAAATGGTCCCTTTTATCAAAAACATATTTATATGAATATCCTTAATTATTTTAAATTCTAAATCTAATCCGGGTTTCGATACCCGTGGTTGGCAGAGCACAGAAAGCTCATTGTGTAGCTTTGTGCTTAATCCAAAACAACAACAACAATCTAAATCTAAATAATATTCTTCTGCATTATATATTGCAGTATTTTCAATTTCTAATTATTCTGGATAAATAATGTTAAATTATTTCAGGATTATTTATACTGATTAAATGATATATATATATGTAAGTCAAGGAAAAATATATGGATTCGTGTGATTTTCAATAAATATATTCTCATTATAGTAAATATATAAATTTGGTATACAAGTAGAATAGTTACCTCCAATTGGACCTCCTATTACTTGTTTAAAAACATGTTTATTGAAAAATATATAATTATTATAAATACAGAAACTTACATCTTATGCTTTTGAAGCTAAATTTTCTTTTTTGAGTTCTGTAGAAGGATAACAGAACTTTTTTATTGATTAATTTAAAAGAAAGATAAAATCTTATATCTTTTTAATGGAATAGTGGTCTACAATGTGGTAAAATTAAATGCTTGAATATTATTTATTTGTTGTCATTTGTTTAGATATTTTAAAATAGGTTGATTGTTTTATTTATTATTAACACTCACATTTTTTAAACTTTATGAAGTAAAATATTAAGTGATTTATTTAATCATTTGGTCGGTCGTTTGAAAATTGTTCTGATTGAATTGGAAATAAATCTTAATTTAATTGGAGATTAATGTAGTTTGGGAAACGATAAATCTACATAAGAATTTTTATAATAAAAAATATTATAAGCTTTAAAAAATTATTAATTACTGTATCTTTGGATTGGTTAGAAAGATTAAATGTTTGCATACTATTGATTGCATTATTATTGCACGAAACGTTTTTACAAACTGTACCAATGTTACAATTAAACTTATCAATGGAAACTATAACATACTTTTCTTGCAGTTCTTGAATCGTATTTTTCAACTGAGAAACGATAAATCTGTATGATATATTTTTTAAATTTTATATGGTATAATTTTATTTTAATGTTAAGCAGATAAGTTTGTTTGTTTGTTGTTTGCTTATTTTGGAATTTCGCACAAAGTTATTCAATGGCTATCTGTGCTAGCCGTCCCTAATTTAGCAGTGTAAGACTACAGAGAAGGCAGCTAGTTATCACCACCCACCGCAAACTCTTGGGCTACTCTTTTACCAACGAATAGTGGGATGGACCATATCATTATAATACCCCCATGGCTGAAAGGGTGAGCATGTTTGGCGCGACCGGGATGCAAACCCGCGACCCTCAGCTTACAAGTCGCATGCCTTAACACGCTTGGCTATGCCGGGTCATTAAGTTGATAAAACTTCCATTCTAGAAACCATCTAGGCAGATAAGATGTGATAGAGTTAAGTTTTAAAATATATTCGTCAGGGTTGTTTTCAATAGATTTTTTTTCAACAGATATTATTCATAGTAAATCTTCTGACTATGCTATATTTAGATCATTTCTTGAGTATTTTACGTAATATTTTATCTTTTATAATATTCAAACTACCAGTAACTATATTTTAATGAAAAATATCAATAAATAAACTATTTTTCCACTCACAAGGTAAGTTACTAACTTCATTTATATTTATACGAGTTAAAATACTTTATAATTATGCAGTTACGGACCAATTGGAACTTCGTATTTATAACTGACAGTATACTTTAAAAATTCCCTTGTAAAAAGACTATTTTATAGAGTGGTGAATAATTTTAGAAATCTGCAAATCATTGAATATTTTATGTTTAAAACTAATTACGAAATATGAAAGTTTGAAATTTCGTTTCCCTTTTTCAAAACTTGATAAATCATTGACTTTTAATCGATATTTTATAAAGTCTACAGGTAAGTGTTTTGCATGATCATTTCAAAAATCGTTTCTTCACTAAATTAATTAATACTTTCATTTGGGGAAGATAAAACTGATAAATCTTTGAAATTAATAATTTACATACACTAGTACCAGTACAGAAATTTTTATTCAAACAACTACAAACATCTGAAAAATTAATTCTTTTAATTTATTATTTCCTTTGCCTCCAGTTTTCTTATTATTATTATAGATATCTATAAAAAGAAAAAATAAGCAATACAACAATCATTATTAAAATTCAATGGAGTTGAATTATCAAAATATTGGTTTCATTCATTAGGATTATTGGTTTGGTTTATTTTGAATTTCGCGTAAAGCTATTTGAGAGCTATTTGTGCTAGCTGTCCATAATTTAGCAATATAAGACTAGAGGGAAGGCAGCTAGTCATCACCACCCACAGCCAACTCGGAAACTACTCTTACCAACAAACAGTGGAATTGATTGTTACTTTATAACGCTACCTCGGCTGTAACGGCGAACATGGCTAGTGTAACGAGGATTCGAACCCACACCCATTACATCAGGAGTCGATTGCCTTAACCACCTGGCCATGCCTGCTGCAATTAATAAGGATATAATGTTTTCAGTTTCAAATGGTAAAAGTTTTCTCGTTGAAATCTATTGGTGTCTTCATTAAACATTTCTAATATAGTTATCTTAACAGAGGTAAAAGGAGGAATTCTGAAATGTTTTAATTCTGTAAAATTCATTGAATTGTTTTTATCTTAAGATATATCTAAATTTATACGTATATTCAATGAGTTTAAAGTTTGACCCACATGTTTAATATTACATTTAGCACATGTTAAATGGATAAATTACATTTTTTATTTCACAAAATGAATTTGTGTTACTAATAGAGTGAAAAGTATTTAGAGCAGGGCATGTGAGACATCTTTTCCTATTACCTTTTATAACATTTTCAGCAATATAATAACTATATTAAGCTCGCTTACCTAAATTATAGTTTCACAATATGTCATAAGTTAAGGCTATTACACTTAACTTCATAAAGATTGAACAATGTAATAAAAAGTGCGACACATTCAGCGACAATTCACATACATTGAATATATTTTAGCGAAAATGAATAGATTTTCACGAAGTGAAATAAGAAAAATATTTCAATTAATTTTCTTCATTACTTGGCAGAGTAATCACCTTCCCACAACCATCTGCAGGCAGTGAAGATTGATGTAGATATGGGACGTTCTGGACTTCAGCACCCACATCTCCATCTCTTAATTTCTATTGCTACATTTTTGTTTCTTATACAAGACTGGCGAATGGAAGTTAAGATTGATAGACAATGTATTCCCATTGCAATGCGTGTCCTATTTCCTCAGTCATCTCCAAACTTTTTAGTTATGAATAAGGTCATTTAACAACATGGAACTACTTTATGCAGATGAAGTATACACCTTTATACACCTTGTCACATATAAAGGCTTGTTTAGAACATATAAGTAAGAGTAGACTTAATGAATGAGTAGTGGTTGGGAGCTATATTAGTTTCTTCTGAATGTTTCATGTTGATATTGTTTGTTCGCTGTGCTGTCAATTAATGCCCTTGTAACATACCGAGGACTGGAATGCTAACCTCAAGAAGTATGTTTTCAACTCACTTACCTGACATGATAGTACCTTATTTCCTTTTTATTTTTGTTTCAGTTAATTTTCTTCTTTACTTGGGAGAGCAGTCACTTTCCCACAACAGTCTGCAGGCAGTAAAGGGTGTTGTAGATGTGAGACGTTGTGGGCTTGGGCACTCGCATTTCGTTCATCCAAATTTCTATATCTATTGTTACTTTTTTATTTCTTAAGTAAGACTGACGAATGGCGGCTAACACTGATAGACTGTATCCCACGGCTATGTGGGTCCTTCTTCTTCAGTTACCTCCACAACCTAAGGTTCATCTTATAATCCCACATTATAGCTTGTACTCTGGGATCTTTTCGATTACTGCAGCGTTTATTGTTTAATTCATTTTTGTTTCGGTTTGTTTTTAAGCTATAACAAACTGTTATTAAATTATGATGCACTGTTTACATTCGTCTTTAATATATGTGCATGTATCTACTGAACTTGAAATATTTTTAAACGTGAACAGACGATAAATTCTACACACACACACACACACACACACACACACACACATATATATATATATGCAAGTACTATCTAAAATTCATTACATGTACATGCACGTATAAACTTCGCGTGGTTAAAAACATCCATACCATACACCATTCTGGTATAACTCAGTAGTCCCTCCAAGCCAGAGTTAAACTCCC
The DNA here is from genome assembly GCA_011833715.1 of Carcinoscorpius rotundicauda. Classification (NCBI taxonomy): domain Eukaryota; kingdom Metazoa; phylum Arthropoda; class Merostomata; order Xiphosura; family Limulidae; genus Carcinoscorpius; species Carcinoscorpius rotundicauda. The sequence continues at coordinate 29,370,364 of CM022392.1, forward strand.
AATGCAGTTACAGGCTAAAAATGTAGTAGCTACATATATTTAACGCTTGGTATATTGATCTCCATGCTTCATATTTATCATACATGAAGTACCACTATCAACGATAACAATATGGTTATATCAGAAGCAATAGTCATCCAATCTACATTAAACCACTCCAAAGGTTATTATTGTTTTTCGAGAGAACGTCGTGTACAAAAACTACGTATTTAAACTATTTAAAATACGCTATTTTTGTTCTTATGCATAAAATACATCCGTGATGAAAGGAACAAGATTACAAAATCCGTTTATTTAAAAGTGGGGAATATCAATCTGAAAAAGTCAGACAGAAGGTAGGTAGGTAGCCTGAAGTGAAAATGCATTCGTCAAAACTAAGCAAACAAGCTTAAGGTTTAAAACATAGTATTGAGATTATTTCAAGTTACGAATTACTATTTTGACTAAACTTAAACTTAAAAGCTTTAATGTTTAGGAAAGTCAAGACAAAAATTTTTAACTTGAGAAAATGTTACAAATACCACGTATTCTGAAATTTGTTTTTTTTACTTTTTACTTGCAACTGCATTTTTAGTTTAAGCTTGTTACTGCATGTTTGGAAAAATCCTATCCCTTTTTTTAAATTAACAATTTTCAAAGATCGTGCACAGTTTTAACTTAAGTATTGGACAGTGTAATTTGTTATACTTACATCCGAACTAATATATAAAAAAAAGCAAAAAATATTAGGTATAATCTGCATATATCCAGATTTTATTAGTCGCCGCAGAGACGTTGTTGTTGTTGTTGTTTTGAATTAAGCACAAAGCTACACAATGGGCTATCTGTGCTCTGCTCACCACGGGTATCGAAACCCGGATTTTAGCGTGTAAGTCCGCAGACGCCGCAGAGACAGTAGTAAGTCTTCGAAGTTACAACGTTAAAATCAGATGTTCGATTCCTCTCGGTGAATACAGCACATAGTCCGATATGGCTTTGCTATAAGGAAACACACATTTTCTTTGTTTCTTTTCTGTTAAGGAAAAAGCAAAATAATAAACTATCTGTTGTATTTTATCCGCTAATTATAAAATCAGGTTTTAGCGTTATAAGCTCTGACTTACTCAGGCATTTGAAGGGTTATTCAATCACAAAGCATTAAAAATTGCGCTTAAAAAGCCTTTTATTAAATTGAAATTCGTACATCATAAAATAAACTTGAGGTTTCAATTACGGTATTTTTTTCCGTAAAATGATGTATCATAACTTAGGTAAAACAAACATTTTGTTCTTTCACAGCATAGATTTGCTTTTTTGTTTTGGTTTTAATATATAAAATACATATACTTGTCTGTATTTTAGTATGATTGTGTATTTGTAAGGGATAATTGGAAAAGGACCTACCCAATGTATTCCTTAAATCGTGATTTACGAACCCCTATTCTTAACATTGCAAATTCGAGCCACAATATCTTTATCTGTGAGGTGTTTGTTGGATGTTATCATTGCATGAACAGAAAGAGAATGGTCTCATTACATTGTCTATGAAGTATTAAAATGCATCACTAAACGTGATATCAGGTGTATTCTGAAAGCGATATAAAAATACAATACACTCAAATCGTCCATAAACCTGATAAAAAGAATGACTACATCTACTTCACTATATATATTTTTTACCTTCTCGTTTTTTTAATCTGTATTCCTGTATGGCTTGGAGCGTCTGGGCACACATAATTTCCAATATTCCATCATTGTGGAAGGAGTTTTCTTATCTTATTTTAAATCTATTTTGACACGTTCTTTCATCTAGTAATATTATTATACGTTTTTCACTGTATAAAAAGTTATGGCTTCTCTCGTGAACGTGATGTGACAAAAATAAAAAGCACCACCAATAGCTGCAAATTATCTCTTTCTTTAACCGGATGACAAGCACATGGGAAGCTGTTGCTCTTTCCTTAACTTTAATAACTTTTAACAAGCTTTTCAATACAGTTAGATTCTACCTAACAACTGCATACGTAATAGAGTAAGATATAGCCACCACATTGGCCTTTTTGTCATCTCACCCTTTATTTATTCAACGTTATAGTTCAGTTTTCACGATAGTTATCACGTATCTTGAATTAACGTTGAGATAAAAATAATTAGTTAATTTCTCATGAAATAGAGAACCTAGCATATTGCACCCAAATATGCAAGCAGCTGAACTAGCAATCTCGCAACAAGGAAAGTTTCACTAACTGTAATACATTTCTTTCCTCCCTGTCTATGATACATTAAAATTTCTATTTCCAAAATTTAAATCAAATTGTAGATGAGAAAAATTAAGTTACTCCCTGTAAACTTGTAAACGTCAGTTAGGTAAACGACTTCATGAATTAAAATTCCACCAACTAAATAGATTGTTCATTGTTTCTCACATATACAATAATATTTGCCAATCCACCTCTAATGAAAATTATTTTATTTTGTTTCTTTCTCTATTAAATACAGCCACATTTTGGTACTCTCTAGCGATACTTATGACAATTTTAATTAAGTTTCGAGTTTTATCATTTCGCCAATTAACCTTTCTCAAAACTAAAGAGAATATAAAGCTATAAATACGTAATTTTTATTTCAGTAAATTTCCAGAATAGAATATCACGCCTTTTTAGAACATGTTTAGATCAAACAGTTTTCGATTATCTTCTTCAATGAATCAATTTCCGTCTTATAAAATACGACGTAGTTTATTCAGCTGTGCCGTTGCTGAGAAAATTAATTTATGTTAATATAATTGTTTTTTAAAATTAATAAAAATCTACTGCTAAAACTTTGAAACTAAATTTGAGAATACAAACATAAGAAGTTTTGAAATTAAAGGTAAATTTTCCAAAACAAAGAATGATAAAAATGTATATTAACAAAAATATTGAAATATTTTTAAAAATACTAGTAAAATATGAAGTTATTTGCAAAAACAAGACATAGGTCAGCGAAAGGTAAGTTAAATTGCTATGGAGTAAAATATCCAATCATAACGGGAAATGTAAGTGAGGTAACGAGAAATAATGGATTAGCTTTAATAAATCGCTATCTAATTTCAGATGATGGAAAAGATTGCAATATCATGAAATTACTATGCCTTTAGCTTCTTGGTAAAATATACCCCATCAACCATAGTGTATTTATTTCCACTGTTACACTGTGGCAAAAAATCCAGCTCATAAACAGCAACTGTCTTAAGTGGTGCTTGAACGCAATCCTCCACGCAACAGTAACGTAATTCACTCTGCAGATACTGATATCTAACCATTGAAAGGTTGTGGAGATGAAAAAGTCTTTTAGAATGTGAAGAAAGTAGAAATTGAAAATGATCTTTCTTCCTGTTCTCGATACTTTCCTACTTTTAACTTAAGCCCGGTTGCAGGGATTATGAATCCTATTATGTTCACCATATCTTTGCTCTTGCGTTGAAAGGAGCAACATTTTGCTGCCACGACGATTCGTTTTCACTGTTGTTGATCCACTAATATTTGGATTGAAACCGTATCTATTGTCTTAGTACGTCTTTCATGTGAGATTAAACCACATTAATCCTTCATCATTGCTAATGGAAGTCCTTGTTTTAGACTATACTCTGTTGTACTTTAGATTGGTCACGTTACTATTTTTAAGTTATAGTCCGTAAGAATAGTTCACAATATTTGGTAATTCACTACACAAGAATTTTTTGCTTCTTGAACACTGTTGGGGTTTCTTATAGACTTTTGGATGTTGATGACGAAAATTACATCCAAATTTGGCTATCACATACCGTTTAATCGAAATCTTAAGTTTTGTCATGCTTTTTCTTATATTTGTGTCCAAAAACTTTCGTTTCTATAAGAAACCTATGAAAAATGTTTTGTGCGGTCTGGGCATGTTCAGACATGAAATCAGGCCAGGTTGGAAGCAGTTATGTAGAAGTATGCAGCTCAAGCATGCCTGGGCAAGCCGGAGCCAACTTGACACTGTCTCAGCAGGCTATAAAATCGGCTTCCATACACAGATGCTGTTCATTGGATTAATATAGACCTTATAATGTGTACGTATTGTTTCAAAATATAGCATTGCCTTAGTAGCACTGTAACAAGCAAGTTAGATGTTATAGATGTTTTACAAGACGATTGGTGTCGGTCAATATGTTTCGGTTTCGTCAATGTAACAGCCGCGATGCATTATACTATACTTGTGGCGAATATACGCTTGTTCATTAGAGACGCTCAATGACTGCTCTCGAGAAGAAAGCATATCATCTGTACTTCGGCTGTAAAATTGGTGATCAAGACTATGAATGGACGCCTCACATTTGTCGTGCGACATGTGCTGTCTGTGAAAGCTTGGCTCAGAGGCTTTCAAAAGACAATACCGTTTGCTGTCCCGATGATATGGCGAGAACAGAAAGACCATGTGACGGACTGTTACTTCTGTTTGAGTGATGTGTATGGTTTCTCTGCCAAAAACAAGAAGTCAATTGAATACTCCAATCTGTCTTCAGCAATGAAACCTGTGCCACGTAACGACAGTTTTTCAATTCCGAAAAAACAAGAGGAATGAACCTTAGACGAACCAGGTGAAGAAACTGCAATGCAGGGAACTGGCAGTGACATTGATCCGGATTTTCAACAGTGCTCCTCAGGCGATCAACATCTCATAACACAGTCAGAATCAAACGATCTGGTCGGAGATTTGGGTCTGTCAAAAGACGAATTGCTGGGTTCGAGACTGCAGGAATGGTGTTTGTTGTCACCAGGTACGAAAATTTGTTTTTTGAAGCCGCCAAGATGATATTACCAAATTCTTTGCACAATCTCTGACAGTCTCTGTTTCTGTGTTGACATCGAAGGATTGTTCTTTGCTTTGAGCTGTGACAATGACCCGCAAGAGTGGCGTCTCTTTATTCATTCAATGTTAAGCCTCAAAGCTGTTATGTTACACAATGACAACATTCACCCTTTTTATACCTGTTGGCTATGTAGCACACATGAAAGAAACCTACGAGAACATGGAAATGTTGCTGAAACACATCCAGTACAGCAAGTACAACTAGAATATCTGTGGAGATCTGAAAGTCGTTGCTCTGTTATTGAGACTGCAGCTAGGCTATACAAAGTACTGTTGTTTCACCTGTGAATGAAACAGTCGTGCCAAATATTCACATTATTCTAGACAGAGCTGACCACTCTGTGAAAAGTTATGTCCAGGACAAAACAAATGTGGCACATGGACCGCTTGTCGATCCGGCAAAGCTTTTTTTGCCTCCTCTTCACATAAAATTGGGACACATGAAGAATTTCATCAAAGCAATGAACAAAGAAGACAAAGGTTTTCGTTATTTAAGACAGATGTTCCCAAGAATAACTTAGGCCAAGATCAAAGAGGGAATTTTTGTTGGTCCTCGGAACAGACATGTTATGAGTGAAAAGCGGTTGAAATGATCTGTTAGTTGGGTTAGAAAAGATTGCCTGGAAAGCCTTCAAAGTCTAGCGACTTCATAATTAAAACTTTTGTTTTTGAGAATGTACTGTAAAAGGTGTAAGTTGTAATAATATTCTTACAGAAGTGTTGGTGTTACGAGTACTTATCACATTGTCAATAGCGTATTAAAAACAAACGCAATTCAATACGTTATTGCCGGTAAACAGTTAACTGTATTTCTCAGTGTTTCTACGTGATGAAGCAAAACCGAAACTATGTTTGTAAATACCCACCAGGTACCTGTCACAATCAGCAAAAACTTTTCAGGAAGCAAAACATTTCAAAAAATTGTTGTGCAGTGTAATTAGGATCAGTATTCCTTTGCATTTATGTCCAGAGCTATGCCCGATTTTAACACTATTCTACTAATGTTCCTGAAACTATCTTGATATTTGGCTCTCTTAATTATAAAATTATCCAACCACTTTACAGCTGCACAATTTTTTCAGGCTGTAATTATGACCAAACTTAATTAGAGCTTCAGTAAAACTTAGTATCATCTTTCCAAATTGTAAAAGATCTCTTTTATCTAGTATTCATTGCATTGCTGCAGTATACAACGACATGTTGATTTCCACGTTGTTCTTGTGTTAACAATATTCCTACTTCAATATCTAAGTGGCCCGGCATGGCCAAATGTGTTAAGGCGTGCGACTCGTAATCCCGGTTGCGGCAAACATGTTCGCCCTTTCAGCCGTGAGGGCGTTATAATGTGACGGTCAATTTCACTATTCATTGGTAAAAGAGTAGCCCAAAAGTTGGATGTGGATGGTGATGACTAACTGCCTTCCCTCTAGTCTTACACTGCTAAATTAGGGACGGCTAGCACAGATAGCCCTCGAATAGCTTTGTGCGAAATTTCAAAACAAACAAACAATCAGTATCTAAAATTAGTGAATCACAGTTTGCTCCATAGACTTGCACTTTCCAGTATTCATTCTTCAATGCCATGCTCAAAATAACTTTGGTCCAAATGAAGCGCCTAAAGTAAAATCTTTTTGTGGCGATGGGTAGACAAATTTTGTTATTTTGGTTCAAGTTTCCATGCAGAAATTTGTGGATCCACCATTCTTCATAAGTAGAATAGGATAGTTTATTTCTATGGACTAGAACTTGTTTCTTCATGGCTCATATCGCTCTGAAAGCATCAGCCTGTTATACTAGTGAGAGTCATGTACCTAACTGATATATTAAGGCTGCTTATACAGTATTAGTGTTATCAAATAATTTGTTTTCTTATCCTAAGACATATGATTCAGTGGAGAAAATATCTTAATATTCTGTGATTAAGTCATGTAGTCTGTGGCATTGATCAACTGTCAAATATCCATACCTCCAGTCATTCAATTTTTGAAAAAGAAGTAATAAATTATTCTTATTAGAGAATTTGACTTTAAACGTGATACATATTGCTTCAATATTAACTACTTATAGTATTTACATTGCATGTGCAGATTTATCTAACAATGCCCTCTCTCCAGACTTAAAACATTCTATAATTTGTAGGGTTTATAATCTTAATGACAATAATTACTTTTAAATACACAATAGTGCTTCCCATCAAAATACCTCAGGATATGATGGAACGTTTTTCACAACAACGATCCAGTTACTAACTGTAAATTGCTTCCTAATATGTTTATGTTCACTTCTATGAGCAATAATAACCATTCTCCTCGTTTTCAATGAAGTTTCAACTTCCAGTGTCATAACTGTCTTGTAGTGCACAGGGTTTTCCTGGTAATAGACTGAGAAAATATTTGAAGCTAGCTTAACCTCACATTCATGTCTTTAAAAGAAGCACGTTCTCAATATGCACTCTTCCTTGATGCTGCCCCCGAGTGGCTCAGCGGTATGTCTACCAACTTACAACGCTAAAAACCGTGTTTCGATACCCATGGTGGGCAGAACACAGATAGCCCATTGTGTTGCTTTGGGCTTAAGTTAAAACAACAACAATCCTTGATGTTATTTATCCATAAGTTAAGAGATGCAGAGAAACTTCCTAAACTAAATGTAACGTCTTACTTTCCTTTTACTGAAACTTTATTTCCATTTTCTTTTTGCATAATTCAATTTTCTTTCTTAATCTCTAGGGCTATCTCCAACCTTTCATTATCAAATTGTGTTTGGCAATTGTAGGTGTAAATAGATTGTTAATAAATATACTATCCATAAATAATCCCGCCCCCCAGTGGCTCAGTGGTATGTCTGCGGACTTACGCGCTAAAATCCGGGTTTCGATACCCGTGGTAGGCAGAGCACAGATAGCCCATTGTGTAGCTTTGTGCTCAATTCAAAACAACAATAATCACATGAACTCGCGAACTGGTTTATTCAAGTAACGAACACTTTCCTTTGTTGTTCCTTTGACCTGACTGGACTCTGAGACTCATTCTCTGTGTATTGTTTCTTTTGTATATTAACAGCTGTCCATTCTTTACAGTTTTCACTGAAATATCCATTCTCTCACACTAATAAAAGTTTTTTCCCAATATCCGACAAGGAGATTTTACAATCTAGAGGATTTTATTTGCAGTTCTGGGCAGCATGTACTAATGTGTTACACTTGAAACAATTACTCAGTGATAACTGAAAAAACCCACTTGTAGAGAAAAATATATGTACAAACGGCTCTTTGGGTTGAGAAAATTTTATGAATATTGTAAAATTATACATTTAAACACGCCCTCTACACTTCTATTCTCAGTTACACAACCCCTTCAAACATGTAGTCAGCTACCGGTAAGTTACCTTTTTCCTTCTTTATGAACCTGACGATGACTGAAAAAGGTCGAAACGTTGTTCGCTTCTCTTCGTAAAAAAAAGTTTTTCAACCCAAACGAGCCGTTTTTACATATATATATGAAGCAATTACTGTTTTGTGGTTTATGTTCCCATTTTATGTGAGTAATTGTGAAACCAATGTTGTCAGATTTTCTTGAATATTGTGAGGGTAGGCTGAGGTACGAGTACCATTTAATAGAGTGATTCTATAGCATTTAGATTCTATAGCTTTAAGGGATACAAGTTTTAACCTAATTCTAACATCCTCTCATGATACAGAAATTGGTCAAGTGCCTATGAATCAATCATTATCCATGGATTATCTGAGTAATATTGTTGGTAGTCTTCCTAAATCTTCCATAATTTCATTTATCTTCTTTCTACGATACTTTGTTTTGAATACTACTTTCTGATGTGTTATTTTGCACCTGTTGAATAAGATAACTTCAATGCATTATAATTCTAACAGCTTTCAGCCGGTATAACCCTCAGCAGCATACCGTTATGTCTGCAAATTCACGTGGCTGGAAACCAAGTTTCGACACCCGCGATAAGCAGAGCGCAGATAGTTCATTGCGTAGCTTTGTGCTTCATTCCAGTTAATCAATCAACTTAACTAGAAAGTTGATAAATGTTATTAAATTTAGTCATTTTAAATAAACAGCTTATTTTTCAGAATTATACCCATTATTGTGGAAATTATTTGAAACTGAGTACGATATGCCAATTATGGTATCTTTTAACCATAGCGCATTGGTTTCTCGGTTGAGTGATGCAGTTTAACTATAAGGTAAATCTGAATGGAATCGATTGTGACCAAGATTTATTTTTAAATTCGACATGCAAAACATTTTTTTATTGTATTGTCAAAAATGCTGTAATCTTTGTTTATAATTTGCACTTCTAAACACTTTCTCTAATATTGTAAAAATGGATAACTATAAATTGATACATTTATAAATATGACAAAAAAACTCCTATTGTTTTATATTCACGTAAAATTCACTCTGCATTGTTGGTCAATATAGAAAGTGACAACAAAATCCCAGTATTAGGTCAAAACAACATTACTCAAAGAGTTGTCGGTTGGTCTAAGAGCTAACCAACTTTTAATCGGTCCGTTGAAATTTAGGGACTATTATGGGTAGATAATTCTTTAGTTTAGTGCTAAAACTGAAATAAACCAGATTCAGAAACTTACTAATTTGTTTGATCATTAATTTTGTTTGGCGTTGTATCAAATAATTATAGCTTTTAAGATTATATTACAGTCGTAATCTAATATATTTAAAATACCATTAATACTATTTTGCCTTTTATCCCATTTTTGACAGATATTTCACAAATTTACCATCTGAAATTCCAGAAAACACACAAAATAACTCCCAATTAAAAAAATATAGAAATGGAAGTGGTTATAAAATGACAACATTGTTCGCTAAAAAAATAAGAATTTCTAATTCACTCAAAATGAGAAATAGATTATGGTGTTCGTTCAGTTAATAATTTTCGCACTTTATTAATAATATTTTAAACATCCAACAAGTGAAAAAATATGGTTTGTTTGATAGTAGAGTAAAATTTCGTTACATTTAAAAAAAGGTTGTGTTTGTAAAAATTCTCTGCTGTACATTTATTTTAATGTTTACATTTGTTTCAGTTTAATGCATGTAACGTATTGTTAAATTTATATTGCAAATATTCCACCTGTTCTCTAATGTTATAGAAGATTCTCGAGCGTAAAAAACTATAATATACTATGTAGATAAAATAGTAACAATTGTCTGTATTTTCGCCAGTTGAACTTTCTAGAAGGCCCGGCATGACCAAATGGTTAAGGCACTCGACTCGTAGCCTGAGGGTCGCGGGGTCGAATCCCTGTCACATCAAATGTACTCAGTTTTTCAGCCTTGAGGCGTTATACGTTATAATGTCACGGTTATTCCAACTATTCGTTGATAAATGAGTGCCCCAAGAGTTGGTGGTGATGACTAGCTGCCTTTCCTCAAGTCACACATTACAAAATTTAGCACGGCAAGCGCAGACAGCCCTCGTGTAGCTTTGCATATTTTTAGAACTTGGTCTAATTAATGTGAAAATACTGTCATTCAAGTCTGAATAAACACTAAATGAAAGTTGTACGAGGCATATTTTTATATTTTTTCACTGTGGCGTTCATAGATAAACATGTCTTTCAGTACAATGTATATTCTTACATACACAAAAATAACAACACTTTTTCACGTTTCATTGCTCTTCAAGTTGAAAGTGACAAACTTTGAGCAGCTTGAAAAAGAATGCTCTTTCTTTGTAGTGTTAAAAATCTTTTGAACATACTCCTTGTGGTGTGTCTCATAAACCTGCTTATGGCAGTGCTTTAAAGGGAAAGATATACGTGTCCTCATGGCAGTGAAAATTTTAATTTTTTCTCTTAAAAAAAACTAAAACCAAAAGCTCAGATTTGAAATATTTTATATTAATTCTTTGATTACAACATCGTTTCTTTTAAACTAAGCCCCAAATATTTCAGCACATATATTTCTCTTTTTCACTTGGCGCTAAGAGAGTGATATCTGTTGTACTTTCTAATTCTAAGCTTATGACAGCGTATGCTGTATCAAATACAGTTTAACCTACATACGTGAGTAGTACTGACGGATAAAACAGAAATAACACAGAATTGTCATTTTAGTTACATTACCAATTTGACTCTCAATACAGACATTTTCTGTGTAATTGGATATTTTGGAATATTTGAAGCACAGGTATAATAAAAGCTATAAATATCACGAAAAAAAAAAAGATGTACGTCTATGTACTTAGTTTCACAGTTTACAAAACGGGCGTGTACGTGGTAACGTACTGTAAAATGACGATTAGTTCTTTTATCTGTGGGATCGATACGTCTTGCTGGAATTTTATGCAGAGAAACATTTTAAAAATCATGTGAAAGTAGCATTATGTATGATCTATCTGTGAATGTGGCATTTGGTTCTGCATTTTTGTTTATTTGACTGAACTTAAGTTATAGAACACAGGAAAACAATGTACGATGCTTTTGAATTTCTAGGTATTTATAATGTCTGATCATCAGTAGTTTATGATAGAAATTGTATTAAATGACAAGATCTTTTGTTTCTAGTTCATTATTATGACTTATCTATACTTTTATATTATGATTAATCACTAATTATATTAGAATAGAATATACTACAAACTTATTATTATTAACATTACTATCTTTAAATGATTTATATCTTTAGCTTAATATATGTCCTACCAATAAAGTGTCTTCTTACAGCGAAACCGCATCGGGCTCTCTGCTTTGTCCATCAAGAGGAATCGAACCTCTGATTTTAGCGTTGTAAATCTGAATACTTACCGCTGTGCCAGCGGGGAACCGTATCAATAAAGTAACTCAATCTGAACATAAAATATTAATTCTTGGAAAGATACACTTCTAAGTGTTTCGATTAATTTTGTGTTAACGATACATATCGCTGAAGTAACACTTTAATATAAATTTCATGGACTACTACGTAGTAAAAAACATATGCACATATTTTTTTGAAGTATTGCAATTAGAATCTTCTTAAAATGTGAAAGTATTTTCTCCACCGAGTTTGATTTTTTTTTCCTATTGAAGAATGAACAATAAACTGGAAACATACGTAAAGCACGTTCTTAATGAAACTGTAATAAGAAACTGGTCTTATGTGATTAGGATATAATCAGGGTATAATGTAAAATTACAGTTTGATCAGCTTAATCCTTTAAATATTGGTGATAACGTTTAATGTCATAATAAAATTGGAAAGAATTGTACATAAACATTTTACAAAACCTTACAATATAATCAAAATAGTAACGTGCGTGTAAGTGGGAAACTTAAAACGTCATTAAACTATGCACAAATAAAATTAAAATTGGGAAAGTGAGGGAGTATGCGTTGTAAAGGGAAATATATTAGAAGGGGGCTGTAATCCTTCAATGCCCTATCTAAACCAGCAGTTTTTATGTAGCCGAATGTTGTTTATAGACACTTCCGTTATGGCATCGACATGCTGTTGAGTTTTAATACTTACCTAAGTTTCTAAGAATTTCTCGGTTTTGAAAGCATCACTGAATCTGATTTCTCATAGTAGTGTTATGTATATGTGTAAATATTTTGTAAACGACAACATGTCGTGTTGTGTTTAAATTTTCATTTCTATTATTCATTTTTCCATATTGATATTATTGTTTCGAAGTTTAAACTAATATTTTGTTATTCATTTAGGGTAACATTTAGAATTTTCTTGAATTAAGTAGACCAATCATATGTTTGTAAATAAAGTGCTGGTGACTACGTGTCTAGACGTGTAGTCTCGTGCAAGAACGGACATGCGTGGATTGCTCTGGAGACCTGTAGAATTTTCGCGGTCTTTTGGGGAATTTAGGCCTACAATATATAAACAGACGAAGATGCGAGAGACAGGAGAGAGATTCAGACGTCAGTTTCTATTCGAAGAAAAAGAAGAGAGTTATTTGAGAAAGATTAAATGGTTGCTGTGATTATTCAACTTGGATTTGTGACTGAAGTTAGATCTACAGAAGCTGTGATTTTATCTCGTCAATCTCTACGATTCATCTGAATTACTGCTTGTGCTGAGAGTCGGCGAATTTATTGAACTGTGAGCTGTTTCTGAACTTCTTCATTTAAGCTTCGGAATTTCTTCGTGGGACCAAATTCACACCCTAGACTGGAATTTGAGACTTTCATTTTAGATCATTATATTAGATACAGGCCAGTACCATTTTGTATTGTGATTAATTTTGAAGTTTGAAACTAGTATTATTTTGTTTTGTAATTAATTTCGAATGTTGTAACTTAATATCTGACACTGTTATCATATAATTTATGTTATATCTGTTATATTTGTTAATAGTTTAGTGTAATAAATTATACAAGCTGTTATCTGCGTTTTTCTGTTGCGTTTAGTCTACCAAGAATATAAAACATTAAATATACGTAACAGTAGATAAACTGATTAGTCTTGCAATTTTTACCACACCATCTGCTTAACGTATGTGTCCTATAGATATTTGGTGGGTCTATCTGGTTGTGGAATAGGTTTACCTCACGTTTAAAATGATAGTCATTGGGAAGTTCGTCACAGCCAAATTCCTTCAAAACTAGATACGTATCCTCATAAGTGTGTAGTCTAGGTAGATCACTTAAAGGTTTTTACTTTTAGTTCGTAGCACTGACTTGTAAATTCTGTACATTCAATTACGAGATACCACAATTTTCTCACTAGCTAACATTAAAGTAGCATTTACCAAAGACTAAAGAGTAATGGATGATCAAGAAATCTTGATGCGTGTGCGACTTAGTTTTTAAAATATGTTCGTGATTATGGTCCAAGTGGAGTTTATCTTTAACAAAATAAAAAACTGAAAGAAGTTTTTGCAATTGTTTTCAGTTTTTGGATAATTTATCTTATGAAAGTTAATTTATCTTATAAAAGTTAGTTTTGATGAGTGAACTATTGCATATATGTTTGGAACATAATAATTAACCGATGATAAATGTTCATAATGTGTAAGAAAGTTCAAATGTAGCTGAAACATGCTAGTTATCTGTTAAGAAGTATTTGCATGTTTAATGCACATATCCTATTTTTATACCGTGCATGTTATAACTGAGTTACTACTTTTATAATTGTTTAACAGAAATATGTTTTGCATACATTAATGTTTACTTTAAATGTACTATTAAGAATTTTCTCGTTATTCAACACAGGTTTCGTGTATTGAAACAATCTAGTAATACACATTTGTACTCTATTTGGACGATTGAATTATTCACATTAACACACATTCAGGAATGTTATCACTTTGACCTCAAAGTTAAATGCTATTACCATAAACGACACTACACGTTGCATTATGCTCTTAATCTATTTGTTATAAATACATAAGTTAGTTTCTTACGCTCCAAGTGATGCCAATACACTTATGATTAAAAATAAAACAAAACATTGTCAGAAATAGCGTGTAGCATATTACTGTTAATTACCAACAAAAACATACAAAAAATATTGGTTTTATCAGACTCCTTGTTTAAGATACAATACGTTTTGATAAATATTCACCCTAAAAAAATTGCATAACATAACGTCGTATTTAAGTGTCAAAATATAGTAATAACAAAGAACTAAAACAAAATCTGCGGTGTTTGTGTATGGGAGATGATAACGCCATATGAAGTGCTGTTGAAGTGTTTTTTTTATACGATTGTGACTGAAGAGTAAAATTAGAATGTATAATAACATTATTCTTTAAGAATGTTTAATATTTTGAAAGTCCAAGTTGTCTTTTATAAGAACCGCTTTGTTATCTATTGCCAAAAAACTGGATTTGCATTAAAAAAACCCAATAAAAACAAAACAAAACAAAACTAATGTTACAGTAAGAGTTTCACAAACTAATTAGCTTTCCTGTAGTTCCTTTCACAAAACGGACAAAAAAGCATGTATTTTCCACCTGAATTTTGAACTATATGTGACTAAAGATGGTGTTAATAATCTCTACCGTAAAAATGATACTTTGTCGTATTTTCAAACTAATGTTTAAAAACTTAAATTGATACAATGGTCAGATGCTAGACAATATGATTTTGTGGCATAACATTTTATAGACAGATATAGCGTTCGTTATTTTGAATTTCTAAGCAGAAGAGAAAAAATCAGAAAAAAAATCGTTGAATAAGAAATATTGGTGGCTTGCATAGCAGTGGATGCCACCACTGGATGGGTAAGTGCGAATTATTTTTTTAACAAAAACAAAAAAGCACGCACTGAAGTTAAATGATTGTTAGTTTTGTCAACCGCAAATCTACATAGCAGCTATATGTGCTCAACACACCGCGAGTAATTGAGACCCCAGTTTTAGTAATACGAGTCTGTAAAATTATTGTTTATTCTCTTTGTATATGCAACATTTCTATTTGGAGAATAGTTTAGCGATACCTTTTGAGTGACAACAAACCAACACTTAAATTATAGTGCTTTTAAGACATTTTTCACTTTGCATCTGATAAACACAAACCTTTTAAGAATAAAACTATCCAGGAAAATAAAACTTTATTGCAATGTTTAATTATTGTTAGCTCTTAGACAACTGTAATTAAAGTATATTACGTTGTACATAACGAGAAGCAGATGAAATATTAAGAATTAGTGACTAGAATTATATTACGTTTTTGGAATTATTTTCTATTTGTTTTAAGACCACTTAAGTTAATATTTTTCAAGTTCTGTAAACACTTTTCTGCAAATACCCGTAAAGATAATTGTAAATTCCAAGCATTGAATAATTCAGTACTCTAAAACGCAGAATATGATGTAATATTAAGCGTGTCTCATAAAAATTATTGGTTTAGCCGTAATTTTTACTCAATTCATAACAATCTTAAACTGAGATAGATTTTTTTTTTCAATTATTCACTCAGTTACAGCCTTAAGTTGTAAAGGGTATATATTTCGACACGAATTAAAAAAACTCAAATATATTATGATTAAAAGCTAAACAAATTAGTTCAGAAAAAAATTAAAATGCTACAATGTAGATCGATTTTTTCTGATAACACCCTCCAAAAGCTCTGTGCAGTCAAAGTCCTTAAGCTAACGGAAACCTGAGTAAGACCAGTATAAAAACTGTTATAAGATTTGTTATTTAGTTGAATATTCTGTTGATGTGTTGTTTGTTTGTTTGCTTGCTTTTAAACACAAGTATGCACAATAGGCTGTTTCTGATGTGCTCTCTGCATATATTAAAACACTATTTGCAGTATTTTAAGCCCTCAGACTTATAGCTAAGGTTGCGTGGATGGTTATGGAGTGTACAACAACATCATCAGTTTAAAAGGATAAATGGTATTCGTAGCGTAATTAGTTTATGTGTAAATAATTTCTATGCTTTCTCAGAAAATGTTAACCAATAGCAAAATATCCCCTTTCATAAATAATCACGAAAACTAAATCACAAGTAGGCTTACTAATGAAACGTTGAATTGAAGTTATAAAATATACCTTTATCTTTCAAATAATATACATTAAAATAAAACAAAACGTATTTGTAACATAACATTATAATATTAATAGTAAAATTAACTCAAATGTATTTATTTAACTGTCAAACAATGATATAAGAGGCATTCCTGACATCAAACGTAGCTATAAGATTGGGAATTTGTCTGCATGAAAATATAAAATTAAAGCTACAACTATCGTTAATTCGATTCATTGTAAAGATTATTCATTCAGAGATGAAGTTTTCCTTCGACTACATTGATTCATTTAGTGTTGTTTCATTTTACGTAAATTGTAATATCTAGTTAAATTATGTACTTTAATTTATTAGCGCAAAAGCTATCTCCACTAACAGCTCTTAATTATGAAATGATTGGTTAAAAAAGAGTAGCTAATCAATACCACTTAATGTCAATTGTTTAGCTACTCTAACTTATTAAAAATTCAATTGCCCGCCACAACTTCTGAAAGGGCAAAGATATTCAGTGAGAGGCTTTGATCCCGCGACATACAGATTGCGAGTCAAGGACTCTGACTACTAGGCTTCGTTTACTCACTTCTTAATAACAATGTTAAGCTAAGACTAAAAGGAGTCATAAATTGATAGATCGAAAATAATTTACCAGTTAACCGACAGGGAATGTCCTGTAATTTGAGAGCATATTAAACTTGAGTGATTTCACAATTTAGAAACAAAAATTCAGAAGTTTCACGCAAAAGAAAGAAAAACATTTAAAACTAAAAATTTCATCAGAAGAATTCACTTGGTAGAGAATTAGTCACCGTGAGAAATGCATATTTAAGTTAAAATATAGCCTAACGTGTGCACTTTTTATGTGCTGTTGTATAATCAAAAGCAAACGGACAATTAATTAGATAATACTACTAAAACAAAACAAAAACATTGAATCTGTTTGTTTACAGAGCCAATAAGAAGTTGTGAGAATTATCTTTGACATCGTTGCTTAATGGAAATTTAAATTTTTAGTTGCTGAAATATTTACGGTAAAACCAAATTAAGTTTACTTTTCAATATGGTCAGCATACAAAAATGTTAAGTATTTTTATCACCGAGTTCGAACATGGACACAGGCAGATTATTATAAGTTTGCAAACTTGCAAGTTACAAACTATCGAACAAACTAAAACTGGTTGTTGCAACGTGTAATCATTGCTAGCTCTTAGATACCTGTAATTGGTTAATCAAGTATGTTACGTTGCACAAGACGAGAGAAGTTTAATTATTTTCTCTATTTTAAGGCCTATTAAATATTTTTGAACTTTTGTAAACACTTTTCTGTAAATACCTATTAAGATAATTACAATTTCTAAGCATTTATTAATCCAGTACCCTCTCAAATGCAGAATATTATGTGTGACTCAGCGAAATTACCTTTGGTTTTACAGTAATTGTAATAAATTCATAATATAAAATTCAGATGGATATTTTTAGGAGTCACACAATTAGTTATTGCCTTAAGCAAAGTTGTATGAATTTAAAATGTTTAAATATATTAACATCGTTAAAACCTAAAAGCTTAAATTAAGAAAACAATATTAAAATATGACATTGGCTACAAGTCGATTTTCCTGATAACTTTATATACATATTAAAACTGCAATACGCTTTAGTCATTGATTCATCTTCTTTAAAACAGTTTATATATTATACAAGAAGAATATACTTTTTCATTTAATTATGTCACATTTACTTTACAAATAAAATAATTCAGCTTCTAAAAATTACAAGCAGCTAGGAAAATATCGTACTCCAGTTTTATTTAAATATATCGAAATTCAACGGCCTACCTAGCTCATCTCCGATTGCAAAAATAATTTCTTCTAATTATTCTTAAAAGTTATGTTGAAGTTAAAATGTTAACTTATTTTTGTTACAAGTTGTAACGTATTGCAATTAAAATTAAAACAAGAAATGTTACTAAATATCTATTAAGTTTTATTTTACTGTTTAAGAAAGTAAATCAATTGCCGAAACATTATTTAACAACCTTCATTTTAACGTATAAAATTTGATATGTTTACAAGTGAACAAAATCTGTTAGTATATTGCGATTTCGGTAGTTTTTAATTTCGTAAATATCAAAAGTATATACATCTGTAAACGTTACAAGAATGGCAGACATAGTTATAAAACATTGCAGAAATAGTAAATTGTGCGTGTGTGCGAATATATTGCTACATCTGGGCAGCTTTGGCGTTTTTGATAATTAAATACACTTTTTTTTCCTAAATATCTCCTCCAATGAAAATTTCTCAAACTTTGCAGAGTCTATAAAAACATAACATAATCAGATGCCTTATAAAGTAAGAATGCAAACGCAACAAAAGTAATCGAACCTGTCACACTACGACATCATCCAGCACTTTATTTTCACAAACCTCAGTTAACAGTTAAAATCCAATAAGAACAATGACAGACTTGAAGGGCGAGTGATCTTAACAGCTAAACCACTGATCAGTGAATTAATAAACTATAATACTCACAGTTTTATATTTTTTGTAATATTTTATTTCAGCCTAAAATATCTAAGCTTTTTTTTAAAATATGAATGATTGATAATTCTATGCGGTCTCGTCATATTAATATTTCCGAGTTGATACGACGCAGTGATCTGTATGTGAAGAACGGTAAATGTGCTTCTATCCACAACTACAGTATAGTGCTGAAACGAGATAAGAAAATCGTTTATCATAGAGGTTTTGTTCTACAATCACTCATATGTCTGCAGAATCAGTAAACACTACTGCATTTGACAGCAATAAAAAATGTTATAAAATAATACGAAATTTTGACAGGTATTTTTTCCCTCTCTCGGCCCCAGTTTTGTTTATCTTTGAAGTGATTCGAGGACGAGAGGTATCGCAAGTATTCATGCAATTTTTATTAACGATTGCAGTGATAATATTATATAATATTCCTTAAGCATTTCACATTATTTATGAAATTACAATTTAAAAAAATGTCAATACGCTGTGTGTATACTGTGTTTTAGAAAACTTAAAGTTTTTACACGACTAATATGGGTAGAGAAAGCACTATATAGAGGAGCAAAGTTTAAGAAGTTTTTATTTTTGGTGTAAAGATGTGGTACCATTAACAAGTGTGCTTCAAGTTAATTTATGTTAAAGATAAATGCTCAAAAGCACCAATAATGAGAACGTGGGAGTATTAAAACCCCTTTAACACGCCATTTGTTCCAAACTATCATCTTACGAAGTTTGGTTGAAATTTTTTTAGCGACCTAGATAACGGACAAACAAAGAAACGCAATTTTTTCTCTTATATACAAAATTAAATTTTATTTAACTTGTTATTGCTATGAGCAAATTCACGTCACCTTTTAATTCATTATCATGGAAACTTTCATAGAAACACAATATATAACACTGACTTTACTTGAAAGATGTGGAATTAACAGCATCTCAACTTTGAATTATGTATCACTATTAAAAATATTAATTGCCATATTTTTCATCAGCTCATAAAGGGTGTTTTTTCTTAATTTTGTGTTTATATAAATAGATAAATAGAAGAAACCTAAAATTTAAAGTTGGTTACATATAACTGGAGCAATAAAAGACTTACAGTCTATAATTTTGACGGTTTTTTCGTGTTTGATTCACTTGATAGTTTAACAATTAAAAAGGTTATTTTCTTATATGAAATGAGCAAATTGAAGTTTATTTAATGATCACATGCTGATCTTACATGAGAAGACATTTTTTCGGAGTGAGTGTAGAGTATGAGAAAAATATTTTTGTTCTTAAACAACGAATGAAAGTGCCCCTAATTTCGCGACCTGTTGCATTAATGCCAAATAACTATGATGCAACTACATTCACATTAGTGATTATACCTTCTATTATGAACCAGGAATTATTGAGTAAGTCCAATGTAATTTTTACGTTACAGTTAATTCTTGAACCAACATGAATGCTGACTCACACCTCTCAAATAACCCATATCTTAGTAGGTAGATAGACGCCTACTTGACGGTGAAAATTTGGCCATAGTCCAGAGAAAAAGACTGAAACTTTAGCAGATAATATAAAAAAAATTTGTATCCATATATGTCATAAATCTTGAATATGCGTATTAAACATCTTTGTAAGTTAGCAAACAAAATACGTAAGAATCATTTAAACAATACCGTGAAAACACGTATAAAATAAGAATTACATCAGCATTTTAGTTTAGGTTTTAATGAACAGTTTTGATGTCACATTTACATGATATTACAAACAGATTCTACCTTTATCCACTAATGAAGAAAAAGTTATAATTTTGGATATTTGAAGATGTGCTCTGAAAGAGTCAAGTGTTAAGTGTGGTCTCAAAATAACTTCAAGTGCAAATACACAAACAGTAATCATCAAAATTTATATGCACCCGAAAGTCCGTGTCAACACCTTAATGATTAATTTTGTGGTTTTATGAGATTACTTATATTATACATTGGCTTGCAAAGAAATTGTATCTTTTACGTTTCATTTTTTTTCAGATTCACTTCACTAGTAGAATTCTTGAAAGTTCGACAAGTTTGAACATCTGCCCCATAGATATATTACTTAATTGTAAATGAAATTTATTAAGGAAATTGTTAAGGAAAGAAGGCTTAGCTTTCTGTTCAACTGATATATTTCTTCACCATAGGTAGGAGAAAATGGAAAGCAAGAATTTTCTTACCTGATTATACTTTAATGAACAATTATTTTATTGTTATTTCACAAGATAAAAAATGTAATAATTTTGCACGTGAAAATAAGTATGTATGTAACTGCTGGTTGAGCTTATAAGTTAAACATTTGTACTATAAATGCCTAAATAAATATACAACCCAAATCTCAACTTAGATATCTCGTATATATTTACTGTTTAAATACTCTTGTAACCATTTCTAATCTGTTTGAGATCATTAAACTCCTACTAGATTAACTTTTCTGTATTGAATTCAATTCCTGCGTTCTCTTCAGTTTAATGCATGTTCGGTACATTGTTGGATGTGTATTGCGCAAACCCCGTATTTGTATAAATTTGTAGCAGATTTTCTGCTAAAAAAGTCTGTTTATAAGTGTGGTGAGGCCAGCCAAGCCAGCTAGCTTAAGCAAAGTGTAAAAATATGAATTTTTACACGAGGGTTATCTGTGCTAACTGTTCATAGTTTAACAACTGAATAGGCGAGCGTGTTTGGTGTGACAGGGATTTGAACCCGCGACCCTCGGATTATAAGTCGAACGCCTTAACTCACCCAATCATGCTAGGCCCAATTTTTAAATTCATAGAACACTTCATTAAAGCAAATATTTTAATTATTTGTAATAACCATTATTATAAAGTTGAATTGTTGTTTTATATTAAAATATATTTGTAGTATAAAAAAAATTACGTATTTCATTTTTGTTGGCAAACATAAGTTAATGCATATTGACATTTAACTTCTAAATCAAAATTAAAATTGCCAGCTATTAAGTTTTTGTACTTATTGTATCTAATAAAAATTCGAAGAGTAGTCCGAGATACATTATAATACGTAACGAACTTCACTGTTATACAAATACTCTCAGACAAGAGCAGTCTACGCTTGGAGAAAACAGAAACACTGGTTGTTGAAATGATCTATAGTCGATGAACCGATAGCGCTGATTTATATATTTACAACAGATAGTTTTCTTTAAGACATGCGTTTCTATAGTTAACCCATAGATGTTTGTACAGTATGTTGTTTTTAATGCCACATGTGAACATTTAAAGGAAACATTTCCTATTATGCAACAAAAATACGAAACATTCCCTTGTATTACAATCTCATATTGATACGTTACATTTTTATCATTTTATGATTTGAATAAACATTTAAAAGTAAATGTTATTTTCTCATAATCATTGTTAGCATTTCCACGATGAAAAGATAGGGAACTTACAGTTTTTCATTGATCTTTAAAATTATACTTTTCATAATAATTATGCTGTCCTTGATCAAGTCATGAATAATTCAAAACATTGTAAAGTTTACCAAGATGTTTCTTTAATTATTCAAGGCAGAAAATATATTTTTCTCTGAACTTCAACTTGTATAATTACTGTTGCCTAGTTTTCAATTTTTTGTTGGAGAACCACAAAAATTATTGATAAGAGAATTTGCATCATGTCAGACTAATTTAAAACAGTATTTTGACTATTGATATCAGGAAGTATTACTGGTTCTCAAGCGATAAAACAAAGAAACTGTTTTGATTGGAATAATGCACAGCTTGGACTTAAATTATATATCAATCCATAGAAAACTTGTATGGTGTAAAAGTTTTAGAAACTAATATGCTCTATTTTAGAGCATAAGGTAACAAAGTTACCTTCTTCGGTCACATTTCACTTAAGGTATGAAAGACAAAAAATATAGTCAGTGATGAAGGTACATTTCTGTGTGTTCGTTTCATTCACTTTATAAGATACAAAACGCAACGATATAAGATCGCTTAAATCTGCAAAAATGTTTTTTTCCATTTTTACTAGCTGTTCACTATCTCAGATAAAAAGGGGTCTTCTTAAAAGGCAAAAAAAATCAAGAAATTTGCTGCGATTATATTTCGTTTTCAGTGAAACCCCCATTCTGTGAGATATCTTGAAAGTACCGCTATGACAAAATCATAACTACTATTGGGATTATAAATTGTTCTCATGAAAACCCTTCTTCGCATAAAGTCACATACAGTGATTGATGCTTAAGGAAAATTTGATAGGCCGAGTATCTTGATTATGTTAGATGGTACTGTTCTTAAAATCAGACTGGAGATTGTGAATAAAAGGATAACATTTTAAACTGAATAAAACTAATTCGTGTATTTTTTTTATATAGACTAAAGTATATAAGAGTTTTAGTTAGATGAAATCGTAGAACGAAACTTCGAAAAATTTCGTTTCAAAAACGTTTTCTTTATTAATTAACACTATAATTTTTAAAACTTTTTTCAATTGGCAGCTATTTTCATTTTCATAATATCTTCAAGGAAAGGTTACTTAACTATAAGTAGCTATACTATGATTATATGTCAACGAAAGATTACGTCACTCAAGGACAATTATGTGAATTTTGAAAAATCTTAAAGTTTAGTTATTTCATTTAAAAAATATTTCGAAGAAACTTAGCAAAAATGTTAAATAGTTAACACTTATCAATATGTTATATTTCTTTTTTCAAAATAATTTACTTTAAATAAATATCAAAGCTCTGTTGACTTTTAAGTTGTACAACTTTTAGAATACCCAAAAGAAAATTTGTTCAAATGACAGCTAATGAATTATGTAATTAGTACACAATAGATGGTTTCCTTTATTAACAATTGACACTAAAAACATTCAATTAAAGTATAACATTTGTTTGACATTGAAAACAAAGCGAAATTTGTTTCTTTTTTTTTTATAGATAAAACCAACGCAATAGTTTATATGCCCTATTTTATAGGTAACTAACATAAACACTAAATTTAGTGTTACGAGTACTCAAGATTTATCTCAATACACTAGAAGTCAAACATTTTTTTTACTTCTCTTAAAATTTAATGATATTAGAATATGGTATATTCAATAGAGTTTTTAATTAATTGAAATGTATTGGATGTTGAGAACATTGTAGGAAACTGTTTATTTATTCATCAACCAATATACGTTTGAATAAAAAACATTGTTTAAACTTTTACCATAGAATAGAGTTTACGTTTTAGGTTTTTTTCAGGTAAACTTAATAAGACTAACACATAATTGCTTATTTTTATTATTAAAACTACTTGTGCACTTAACAACTAATATATGGATGAATAGTTAACTAAATACTGGACCCATGTTAAGTAACATGTCAAATATACATTTCATTAAACTCTGGAAAATATATTTTTCATCACCAAAAAAAATCGTCTCTGAAAATTATTAGCCAGGTGTTTAGAGAGCTTTACACCTAATCAGATGATTACTCTCCCTTTCACCTATGGATTATTTTAATTCACAAAAGAGTAGCCCATAAGTTGGCGGTATGTACTGATGTACCATTACTCTTAGTCTTCCACTGCTAAATTAGAAACAGATAGTGCAGATAGTCTACATGCAACTGTGTGAATTTTTAAACAACGAGGTAACTGTGCTATACCCATCGCAAGTACTGAAACCTCAGTTTTCATCGTAAGAGGAACAGTGAATTACCACTGAGCCTTAGGGGACATTATTGTAAGAATATATTCTACTTCTAAAATAATTTAAAATACATACACACATTTATATATGTATATACACATACACAAATGACATCATTTAGTTGATAAATACGCATAAAAGTATATTTTACAGGAATAAAAAAGAATACGGATATTTTATATTTACCAAAACATCAACATATTTATAAAGAAATTTGCAAGTTTGTATGCGGCTAAATAATTATGACATCTATAATTAGCTTTGATGATGATGATGATGTTTGTAGGTTAAGTTCGCATTATTGCTAATTAAATACGACTAATATGACTAATAACCAGCTCAGCTGCAATATTAAATCGTCTATACTTTAATATATTACGTTTCCAAAATTCTTCTTATGAGGTGTTAATTAGTTATATTACTCGATTGAATATTGCAAAGTAATTCAAGAAGTAATAACTTCATAAAATTAATTTGTCACAAAACTATAAACACAGTCTTAATATGTTGATGTCATATCTTAAAACAGTTTATCCGATATATTATGATCAACATACCAAAGAAAGAACATCTAAATGCCCTTTTCACTGATACCTTCTCAAGTTGTTTGGATATAAAATATTAATTGTCAAACAACAAAAAGCAGTATGTTTGTCTCATAAATGTACGTTTGTAAATTTCAATTATCTTATGACTAAAGTGTAAAATTACAAAACAAACTCATTATATTCATAGTAATGTGGAAAAAATAGCATATTATCATAAATAATTAATTATGAAGATTCATTTAAAATAACTTACATCATCGAGAAAAATATGATTTTTCTGTGTCAACGAGCCACAAAATTACTACTCCTTTCTTCCGAATAGATAATTGAACTAAATCCAAACGATAGGTACTCAACTTTTTATTTGTAGTTAGCGAAACTTTAATGACAACAAACAAACTAATTAGTGCCAGAAAATGAATGCATCCGTAGTCTGCGACATCTAACAAGTTCCTTGATGACGTAGTCATAAGTAGCTATTTGAAACATAAATAGAAGCGATGAAGTAAACTTTCAAATATCTGGCTTACAAAAGTTTCATTTATAATTTGGAATGTGCAAGATCGATAAACATTTGAATTCTCCAAAATATTAAAGGATTTACTATGCAATTCAAAACTCGATTAAGTTACAATTTTTGCGCAGTTTTAAATACCTTTTCGCTCTGATCGTGTTGTCACATCAGATTCACACGGTAATTTTTATTAATACAGAATTACTTAAGTCAAATTAATGTAAAAGCGCAGATAAGCAAGCGTTTTAAGTAATTAAATTTAGTTATATATATATATTAGCAAGTTATATATAATGGTGTACAAGATTTAATTTTAATAAATGCCTAAATCTTTGTCATTAAGAGTATAGATAGAGTCCCCCATTGTGACACAAGGTATTTCAACAGACTTACACAACTAGAAACCTGGTTTTGATAGCTATGGTTGGTAAACTACAAGTACAATATTGTGTAGTTTTGTGTTTACTTGGAAACAAGTTAAGACGCTCGACTCGTAATCCGAGGGTCGCGAGTTCGAATCTCCGTTACAAACATTCTTGCCCTTGCAGCCATAGAGGCGTATAATATGATAGTTAATCCCATTATTCGTTGGCAAAACAGTAGCTCAAGGGTTGGTGGTGGGTGGTGATGACTAACTGCCTTCCCTCTAGTCTTACACTGCTAAATTAGGAACGGCGAGCGCAAATAGTCCTCGTGTAGCTTTGCACAAAATTTAAAAAATAAAATGAATCAATTATGAGTTGAACAAAATGAAGAATTAATGCATCATTTAAAATTCATGTATAATAAACATATAATGATTATTTAGAACAATACAAATACTGGGGAAACTTCCTTTAGGCAGTTTTAAGGTATCTTTAAATGTGGAGATTTAGTTATATCATAGTTTATTTGCAAGACAATGAATATTCGTAAGGTTGTAGTAGTATGTGAAGTAAATGAAGCGTTATAAAAATAACGTTATTTTTCAAAGAAGATATCTGTTACTGTTGTCTATAAACACAAAGACACACACACAAAATAGATCGAAAGGAAAAAAACATATGTAATTAAGAAAGTCTAATTTCCAACCACTGTTAACAGTCTGGGAAGAAAGAAAAACTGCTAACTTGTAAAATAAAACGAGCACTAGATCTTACACATCGACCAATTTGTTCAATGAATTGCGATTTTTACTATTTGTACCAGTAACATTAAAAATAAATGTTACACGACAACAGGAAACAAGTATGAAACATGCTACCTTTCTGAGAAGCTATATGAAAAGCATGATTCTAATAATGATTAAAGTTTGAGCCACTCAAAAGTAAAGGGACTCTAATGTATTTCGATGCATAAAATATTCTTTTGATTCGCATTTCATTCTTTTCAGAATTGTTGGTGGGTGAGCATTTAGAAACAAATCAAAAGAGAAACTTCGTGGTTGTGTTGTTCCTAGTAGAAGTTGCTAGCGGTGAAATAGTATAGTGAGAAGCTTTTGTGTGGCAGGTGTTATGTGAATGTCGTGTAAATATTTTGTAAACGACAACATGTCGCGTTGTGTTTAAATTTTCATTTCTATTATTCATTTTTCCATATTGATATTATTGTTTCGAAGTTTATACTAATATTTTGTTATTCATTTAGGGTAACATTTAGAATTTTCTTGAATTAAGTAGACCAATCATATGTTTGTAAATGAAGTGCTGGTGACTTCGTGTCCAGACGTGTAGTCTCGTGCAAGAACGGACATGCGCGGATTGCTCTGGAGATCTGTAGAAATTTCGCGGTCTTTCGAGGAGTTTAGGCCTACAATATATAAACAGACGAAGATGCGAGAGAGATAAGAGATTCAGACAACAGTTTTTATTCAAAGAAAAAGAGGAGAGTCAGACATTAGTTTTATTTCAAAAGAAGAGAGTCAGTTACTTGAGAAAGATTAAGTGTTTGCAGTGATTATTCAACTTGGATTTGTGACTGAAGTTAGATCTACAGAAGCTGCGATTTTATTTCGTCAATCTCTACGATTTATCTGAATTACTGCTTGTGCTGAGAGTCGGTGAATTTATTGAACTGTGAACTGTTCCTGAACTTCTCCATTTAAGCTTCGGAATTTCTTCGTGGGACCAAATTCACACCCTAGACTGGAATTTGAGACTTTCATTTTAGATCATTATATTAGATACAGGCCAGTACCATTTTGTATTGTGATTAATTTTGAAGTTTGAAACTAGTATTATTTTTGTTTTGTAATTAATTTCGAATGTTGTAACTTAATATCTGTCACTGTTATTATATAATTTATGTTATATCTGTTATATTTGTTAATAGTTTAGTGTAATAAATTATACAAGCTGTTATCTGCGTTTTTCTGTTGCGTTTAGTCTACGAAGAACATAAAACATAAAAAATACGTAACACAGGAATCAAGCCTTCTAAAATATAGCGAATAATTTCTAAGATGTCGTTTCAAGTTTATCCTGATGATCAAAGGTTTTCAATACAACAATCAACCAGCTTTACATTGTACAAAAATATTTCAATGCCCAATATCTTTATCAGAACTCAATCTGATTAAGCATCTTAAGAAAAAGTCTTGAAAATTGCTTTTACTACCACTGTTGCCGCCTAATGTCTCTTATTAGCATATGTAAAATAGAATATAAAACAAAACACTTTCTAGCAAGTAGTAAACGCTGTGTCATCCCGTCTAGAAGCCATTATGAAAGTTAAAGATGTCCGGCCGTAGATGAGAGCCACAATAACGTGGTCACTCATGAATAACATTCGATATATTACCGTTGTAAGCATCTAGAAAATTAAACTTCCACATTTTAAAATTACATTATGACGCCGACAAACCACTATTGAGACATAAGTTGTCGTTACTGCTGGTAAACAAATAAAGTATTAAATTAAAAATAGAATGTTAGGCTGACGTTTTATTTTTCACCATCAGTACATTAATGTGAAGAAAATGTTCAAGAAAGTAATGTTTCAACTTCATACTTTTTATTTTCAGTTACAGTCAAGAAGGTAAGATACACTATTGTTTGAAGAAGATTTTTGAACGTTTGATATACCTAATTTGAGGCCTGGCATGGCCAAGCGCGTAAGGCATGTTACTCGTAATCCGAGGGTCGCGAGTTCGTGCCCGCGTCGCGCCAAACATGCTCGCCCAGCCGTGAGAGCGTTATAATGTGACGGTCAATCCCATTATTCGTTGGTAAAAGAGTAGCCCAAGAGTTGGTGGTGAGTGGTGATGACTAGCTGCCTTAGCTGTCTTACACTGCTAAATGAGGGACGGCATGCACAGATAGTCCTCGAGTAGCTTTGTGCGAAATTCCAAAACAAATAAATATACTAATTATATTATTTTTAAAATATATTTTTTATCAGTACTCTTTTATTATAAAAATCCTTTTGCATTTTTAAGTTAATATACATTTTTTTAAGACTAGCCTAAATCTCTGAGCTGGTCGGACATTTCGAGATATTGTGTTTACGCTATAAATATTATTATTAGTGAAATTAGCAACTAATGAAACAGTTCCGCCTATCTCTTACAAGTAAAATAAAAAAAGTATATTAAATCAACTGACGTTATCACTGTGTGTTTTTCTTTTAGCAAAGCCACAACGTTATTACTGATATCAGAATGAATTTTAGTTTTACTTTGGGTAGCTTTTGTGCTTAGCTACAAAAACAAACCAAATGTTGAACCTATAAAAGTTATCAATGTCGTCGAACAGAATCTCTAAAATAAGAACAATTTTAATATTTAATGCAAGCAAATAAAATATAATTATTTTATAAAGTGCTACTTAAATGTGCATTTGTTCACTTTGCCTGAGCGACATTAAATAATAATGCAAAATAGATTGCTACTTAACTTCTAAAAAAATGTCTAAGTTTCTAATTAAGTGTACATACACAGCATAATTTTAAATTGTATTGTTTCATGAAACTCAGAAAAAAAGAGAGAGGTCATACACGAGACTAGAAACAATTTTGCTGGTCTCAGCACTCTATGGCTTAGAAAGCTCGATTGTTCTATTGAGCTCAGTAATTAACGAACAAACAACATTCGATTAATTGAAAGTACACGAGGGAAGAAAAACAACAATTTTGATACTTTTCAGCATGGTAACAATAACAATAGTTGTTGCGTCAACCAACAGAAGATTTGAATAATCCAGATATATACATACACACACGTACACTTGTGCAAAGTTGCATTCTCCTAGCCATTTCGTTTTATATATTTTCATCACTCCACTGTTTGCGCTTTTATTACATTTGTAATATTACTTCATTTTTTAATAAATTAATTCCTTCAACTCTTTACAAATACTCTTAAAATTGTATTAGATAAAAGATAAATAAATTTACCAGGTCAAGCAAACTCTTCAGTAGGAAAAAGACAAAATTAAATACAAGCACTCCATATTCATAAACATTAAGTAGGAAATTAATTAAACAAATAAATGCACATCGGATATGACAAATGATTAAGGCCAAATGCGCGAAGGACAAAGTCATTATTTTGCTTCACAACAGAAATGAAATTGTGAATAAAATTCCATATTCATGAAAAAAAATTGCATCTATCTTAATACTAAGAAAGATTACCTTCTGTCATTGCACAATATTTTGCCATTTATGTACATATAAGGTCTGTTAAAAAATACGCGGACTGTTTAAATTGCACGGCTCCAATTAGATCCAGGGGAATCCGCTTGGTGTCGCTAGGTTTGCACAGATCAGCTGATTACAACGCCATTTTCCGATTGCAGATACCTTTATTTATGTATTAGCTACGCGCTTTTAAGTGAAGTGCGATTTTTTTTCGTTTGGCGGATTTCAGAATGAATGATTTGAAGGAGCAATAACTTGCTGTGAAATTTTGTCTTAAACTTGGAAAATCTGCGACTGAAACTTTTGGTATGCTTAACACGGCTTACGGTGATGTTGCTATGAAGCGTACGGCATGTTTCAAGTGGCATGAATGTTTTAAGGATGGTCGACAGTCCATTGAAGATGATGAGCGTCCTGGACGTCCTTCCATGTCAACTGACGACCCACACGTAGACAAAATCAATACCTTGGTGTGAGCAAATCGACGTCTGACTTTCAGGGAGCTTGCTAAAGAGTGTGGCATATCAGTTGGATCTTGTTACAAGATTTTGACCAAAAAAATGAAGAAGCACTGCGTTGCTGCGAAATTTGTACCACGCCTGATGATGGACGAACAAAAAGCCCATCACGTCCAGGTTTGTCAGGAACTGCTTGATCGTTCAGAAGATGAAAACTTTTTGTCAAGGATCATAACAGGTGATGAATTATTGGTTTATTGTTATGACATTGAAACGAAGGTCCAGTCTTCCCAGTGGATGGGTGAAACATCCCCCAAATCCGAAAAAGCTCGCCAAGTTCGATCCAAGGTCAGGGTGATGCTGACAGTTTTCTTCGATGTTAAGGGTGTTGTTCACCACGAGTATCTCCCCGAAGGCTCTACAGTGCACAAGACATACTACATTGAAGTTTTGGAACGTCTGAGAGATGCCATCCGTCGCAAAAGGCCTGATATGTGGAGGAGTCGCGACTGGTTTTTCTATCACGACAACGCTCCAGCCCATTCAGCTCTCAGAACTCGTGAGATTTTGGCTAAACACTCGATCACTGTTCTTCCCCACCCCCTACTCACCTGACCTTGCTCCTTGCGATTTTTTCTTGTTCCCCAAACTCAAAAGACCCTTGAAAGGAAGAACATTTGAGACGATTCCCGAGATTAAGGCAAATGCGACGAAGGAACTGGAGGACATTACAAAATAAGCATACCAGGACTGTTTCAACAAGTGGAAACACCGTTGGGATAAGTGTGTGGGTTACGGAGGAGAGTACTTTGAAGGGGTCCCAGACCTGTAACTTCTAAATAAAGTACATTTTGTTTTATGACATCAGTCCGCGTATTTTTTAACAGACCTCGTATACATATGTATATGTAGACGTTTATATGATAACTATTTTGCAAACCGATTGTGAAAGGTTTCTATCCTGCATAGATTCTTGTTCCTAAACTGACATTTACACATTAAAAACCTGACATTGACGAGATATCTACTAACAGTATTTGTGTGGTGCAAAGAACTACATCAGCATAAGAGTAATTTTAAAGAGCGCAAGATTGAAAACTTCATACTGCGAAATTAAAGCTACTGAAGTTAAATATACTACTAAGCTCTACTGCATAGAATACGAACAATTCAAAACGCCAATTCCCTGCTATAAGCTCTATTTGCATTAATTAGGATACTTTTTTCATCTATATTTACGTATTCGTAGATCTGTTAGCAAGTACATTATGGTATGATGATATAGGTACTGCCTTATACTTATCTGTTATAAGTTATTCTTATAAAAGTTATTCTGCTAATATATACTTTACTTTTATATACAGAAATGTTAAAAGATGAAAAGACTTACACTGATTGTTGATAAACGTTTCATTTAATCATGTGATTTAAGTATTAAACTTTCATAAATAGTACCAACTGGTGACAATACTCTTGAAATACAAGGTGTGTGTGTGTGTGTGTGTGTGTGTGTATATATATACACACACACACACATACACACAAATACACGTTGTGTCTAAAAATCTATGACCCATAATTTTGAGAAAATGAATTTTGATACAGAAGACTTCTCATTATGATTTGCCATTTTTACATTGCAATGACAAAATAATACATTCTTCCCGATTTCGTTACTTATGCTTTTGTATCAAAACAAATGGTCCAGTAATACTTGCTGTCATTAAAAAAGAAACGCAAGATTGTCATGGTATGTCACATACATTAATCAATAATGATTAAAGTACTCAACGCCAAGGATGTCGACTAAAAAGATTGTGTTTATATTTTTGTAACATAATATCTTGCGATGTAAGGTTCGAACGAAATTTTTCTCACTTTTTTATATCTTAAATCAATAAAATGATTACAATGTAATGTGAGAAATTTAATAAATTTGAAAGATTAAGGACAGCTAATAGTATTTACAAACAAAATTATCGAATACTCAGTTATCATAAAATAAAAAAAGAGTCGACATCAGTATTGTTTCACTTTTTCTGCTGACCCGTTTATTGTTTTCATCAATATCGCCTTACAAGTATGGAAATATATTTCAATGAGAAAAATAGACGTACATATTTGTTAAATAATGAATATTTACAGTCATGTAATACTCGTTATTTTAGATGCTTATTGTTCTGCTCTTCATTTTATGAAAATGTATCGTTTATTAAGAGCTGATTTCGGGTTAGTATTATAATATGATTGTTGAAGATTATACATGTTACTCCACATTATTTGAAAAAGAAGAAGATGAAATATCTCTTAATATAAATTATGCTAGAAGGGAAAGAATAGTTTTGAATAATGTATGATGTAAATGCCCTTAAGCCAATCAGTATTAATTGTAAAATAAAATTTACTGTCGTACGTTGGGCTTTTGTAGCTCTTCAAGTAAGGGCAACTACAAGTATGTTGAAATTGTTGTTTTTATTATGAATATGTTATAAATATTTGAATGAAAAGATGATATGTGACAGGTTGGCGTAACTAAATAATATATAAATCTAATGATAATCCTAAAGGACGTTGCATATAATACATTTTTAGGATACATTACTCGTTATTTAATTCTGTGGTTTTGGCCAGAATTTGTTTTAGATGGAATTTTTTGCATATTTAAATCTAAGTACCACATTAAAATATTTATTAAAGTTATTTCTGAATCCAGAATATACATGTATTCAAAGGTTTTTAAATTTGCGATTCAAGTGATAAAATATCATAAAAATGTGTTCTCTTAAAAATATTACTTATATTTTTCATTATAATAAAATATTCGCAACAAAATATTGCTTTTAACTTAATCGTGTTTCACACAAAGATCTCAACATAAAAATGATATAATAAATAATCAATATAAATTATATTATTCTTTTTCATAGTGAAGATATCAATAATAATGCTTTGAAAGATCAAGAACCTAAAACTTTATTACATAAATTATATTATAATTTTAAAAATAGTACTTATAAACTAATATCATTAGCCAATTACTTTTAAGTAATACTCGCCCATATTATAAATTTTGGTAGTAGAAAGACATCGTAAAATAGTTTTATCATGTATATACAAAACATATTTCTTGTATTCATACAAAACAAAATTTTATAAAACTAGTAAATAAGTGTAAAAAGTTATACTAAATAGGATTGTTCCTTGCAGGCACCAATTACTAAATTATATTTACAACAAAATAAAATGTTTTTTACAATTATATATAAGTAATTTGGTAAAAAAAGTGGCTTTAAATTTCATGCAAAGTAATATATTTACAAGTGGACTTGTTCTTACCTAAAAGAAGAGCAAATGCAGTTAGAATTCCTCCTATTAGCGACATATTTGGTTACATCGTTTCACCTTCTGGGTTATGCTTTGTTTCAGGCTTAATGCTATTTTTTTCCTCTGGAAAAAAATACGAACTGGTCTTCCGGTTACGTCCAGTCTTTTTTTTTTTTTTAAAGTCCTATCAGAGATATTTTCCTAGAAAGAAAGGCTTAACCTACGAGAACCTTCTGAGAATATCCACTTAATGGTTTAAACTACGACAGGTAAAAATATTGAGACATGGGATTTCATGTAATATATATACATATATATCGCTTATTCTGTTGAAATTAAACGAAACATTTATTTGCTTTTAATCCGACGTAGAATCTAGTTTCGTATTATTTATTGTAGTTTTACTGTTCAATAACTATATTTATATTCACTTTTAAGAATTAACTAGATTCGTCTACCAAGCTAGAAATTTATATTCCATTAAGAGACTCTCCAGACGTACCGTTGTTGTCTCGATATCTGTGGCCCGTCAGACTACTAAACCGCCTGGACCAACTGCTACTATTATTGCGCCGTTAACTATCGATCAATTCGTTTGCACTCTGAACGAATACGCAGACGCAAAGAGACACACAACGGTTGTTTCTCCTATGTAGAGGGGTGGTACTCATGCGCTCTTAAATAACTGGTTCTCAGAATAACTCTCCTTATATCACTGTTTGTTATTCATTCGTGATAGAAGTAAAATTTTAATTGGGGTGTTTTAGAGGCTTCAGGATCAAGATAAAAATGAAAGCTGGTATGTATAAAAATTATCTTATTCACATTTTCTTCAAAAGTCTAACCTATATTTTCAACATTTCGCTTCTCAATACATATATTTATTTATTATTCTTACAACGTTTATGGAAAAACTTGAATTAAATTTAAAAATTAATTAAAGAATGAATTCCAGCATATACGACAATTTATCTTAGTGGTCTTATCCAGAGAAATAAATTTAGTTAATGTGTTTCCATTAACTGACTTACTCAAACACAACTCGTTGTGTTTTAATTAACATATAAATACTTACAAAAAAAATTAACCTCCTGTATTTTTTAGCACTGTTCTAAGGTTTTTTTTTAATGGACTTATTTATTCATAAATGATAATTCTATTTGTCCACTGGGGTGTAAGAAAGAAGTTTCTTACACAATGTGAAAATATAGTAATTTATTATATTATTACATAAGCTATGAAAGTATACAATCCACACTTACAAGAAACCCTTTAAACATTTATTCACGGTGAAGTAACAATACTAGAAATATCGCTTTTGGAAATTAGCTATTCTGTACGTCTGACGCACTAGAAGCAAATTATATGAGAAAAACTCAGAACTTGCTTAGTCTTCTAACAAAACGAACATCTATTTGATAATTAAGAAATAATATGTTTAATAATGTGCAGGCCAACTTAGTTGTTATTATCTTGATAACTGCATTTACGGAGTACGTCGGAAATTATGAAAAAATAAAATACTAGTTATTTTACAAGTGAATGACTTGTGAAGTTACAAACATTCATCTATGAATCCAATGTTCTTTGATCAATTTTGTATTATTCCGCAGGTTCTTAACTTCATTTGTTGCTAGATAAGTATGTATTAAGCACATTGTTTGAAATATTTTAAGAATTCCAATCTGCGTGTTTCATGTTACTGAAAGTTAATAAACCACCACAATCATAAAGTTCATAGTATTAATACAACACGGGCAAAGCAGGTATGGGTTATGGGTTCTACAGAAAATGTTCAACTTTCTATATCACTATAGTCTGTTCTCTGTTCATTCAACCTTTCATCATAAGAGGCATAAACTTATAAAGAATACTCCTCTAATAATGATTATATCTGATTAGAGTTCAATCTTACAAGTGTTTTCTTTTCTTTATTTATATGGTTACCTGATTGCAATATTTGATATTTCCCTAATGGACGCATCGATTTTGTACAATAATCTATCTAACCTACGAAATCATGTACTCCACGATACAGACAATCAGTAAGTCTTGTTCAAATTTTGTTTTGTAAAGTGTGATGCACTGAAAACAATTGATTATTGTTATGAGTGTTTTAGAAATAGTGCTATTAGAGATATATAAGACTGTATAACGTTAACTAATTGATTCAGGAATATATATATATATGTATCTAAACTATTATGATGATAGTGTTTTACTTTTCAGGTATCCTAGAAAGTTGCCAATCACATTACTGTATGTAACTATTTTTAAAGTCGTTTGTTATTATTATATAGTTATATAATAATAAATAATATGCTTTATGAACTTAAATCATGCTAAAAATTGTCTCAACCGTCTTAGGTTATTTATTTGTTAACTATAAAACACGTATTTTCATATCCATATATTTGCCTTGTATGATCATTGTCTCAAAGAAAACACGCCCTCTTTCTTGAACTTCAAAAAAAGAAACGCAATAGGTATATTTTTGTTATTTTAAAGAGAAATATATGTAATAACGTTACAAGCTCAGAGTATGTGATGTTACACATGTTAATGCACTGATTGTCAGACCAAAGTGACAATAAAGGTTGTGTACTTTGAAAACGGAGGAAAACAACGGATTTTTCGCCAAAACGCATTCGTGTCCAATATATTTGTTTAAGAGATCTGCATGTTTTGCAAGTGCAACATGTGCAAAGTCCCTATAGACGGGTTCTCGGTTTCTATAGCTCAGTGTTAAGCCACCGACACGCAATACAGTTACGCCAAGACTGACTGAAGCACAACGCAACAACGCCATTGATCGATTTTGGCAGGCGAATCTCGATCAGATGTTGCCAGAGCTGTGAATGTCCACAAAAGCACCATCACAAGGCTATGGAATCGTTACCAACAACATGGATCAACTCGTGACCGTCCACGATCTGGCAGATTTCGTGTGACCACGCCCGCGCAAGATCGCTACATCTGGTTACGTCACCTTCGGGACAGGACCACCACTGCGACATCTACTGCCTCAACCATACCAGGGCTGCGTAGGATTTCCAATCAAAACGTACGCAACCGTCGACGAGATTCTTTGGCCCCATGTGCAACCCATCATAGTGAACGTCAACGATGTTTTTCAACATGACAACGCCCGTCCTCACACAGCCCTACTCACCACTGTCTTCTTGAGACACTACAACATCAACATTCTTCCCTGCCCCTCCAGATCACCAGATTTAAAGCCCATTGAACATCTTTGAGACGAGTTGGACCGACGTCTGCGACGGCGAAAACCTCAACCGCAGACTCTACCTCAACTTGCAGCAGCTTGTTAACAATGTGTCTCAAATTTTCCCTTTTGCGTTTCTTTGTTTGAAGAGTATATTTTGAAATATTTTAAAGCACTATTGGTGTATATCCTATTATCTCTCTCTATCTTTAGAGGAGATTTCATATATTATTTATCACCTAGTTAATTCCAATTCAATGAGATGTTGTACATAGAAATTTCTTGTAGTCATGTATATTATAATGTTACCAGAAACTCTCTTGTAAGGTAAAAATGTATTAAAATGAGCTTATATATATCCTGGATGTTTTGATTTCGTTGGTTTTAAAGAGAAAATGTAATATAGGAACTTTCAATTCATCTTACTTATAACAACAGTCCTTAAACAATGTGTCCGATGTGAAATAAAATATTTTTTTAATTATTAAAAGTTATGATCAAAATATACACATTGAGAAAACACTATACAACACCAATGACTAAACACCTCTAGACAAGTAAATAAAAAAAAGAGAAACTTATAAGTTACCTTTAACCAGAGGTTAAAACCGAAACCTACGTAACATTACTATACGGTAAATGGGTAGCTAGCATGAAACCTCTAATGTTGTATAGTTTCATATATAATTCTTTATTTATAGCTAGTCTCTTTTTTTTAGAGTACCACTAATATACTACTTCTATGAAACCTTATAAAATGAATGTGTGAGCATAGTGTAGCAGCTACGTATTGAAGAAAAAATTTATTGGTCACACTTAGGCCCCTCTAAATGTGAAAATGAATATCAGCGCAACCTCAAAATTTCGTAAATGTGGTTTGTGGAAAATCAGTTTTAAAATACATTCACTCTTATCAAAATGATTTCTTCTTCAATTTTAAAGTGATTTTTAATATTGCATTTTGCTGTATTGTGCATCAAATGTGAATTCAATAAACTGTGCAAATATAGGTTCGATTCACTAATCCTACAATGTTGATAGGCTTATACACAATTCTTTTAGTATCGACTTATAATGTAAACGTTTATCTCGAGTCTCTACTGATATTCATGTGTTATCTGTAATTTTTTTTATATTTTCATAAATTATTATAGACCCTCAAAGTGTCCAAGAATTTCAGAAATTCTACTTAAAACATTGTTAATCCGTTTACAAACACGGCTAAATAGACCACCTAATTATCACTGAGAATAGTTAAATATGACAATGGTTGCACAGCACGTTTTTATTTCACAGTTTAAAGAGTGTGATTTTATTCACAGTGTTATTTTATGCTCATTATATCTAACAGTTTCATGATTTATAATTTCTATTTATACATAAATATTCAAAGCATGATATTTATTTAATCAGAATTGCCTTTTTTTAACCATAAGCAGCTTATTACCATAAAACAACCTTTTCCGAATGCAACGTCTACGATGAAGTGTTTTGGGTGATGAGCTTCAATGCAATACTAAATTATATCATTAAAATGCACTAACAGTAAAAAAAAATATAAACAATTCAACATAAGCTTTGGATAAAACTTAATTCATAATAAAAATAAAGAGTGTGTTTTTTTAATACTTTGGTGCTTGTGCAAAAATAATATGATATTTAATCAATTTTCTTGGTAGATTTAAATTTTAACAACAGAAGCAAATCATAAATTGTAGTATTTATATCCTCTGTATTAAGGGAAAGAAGAAATTTTATTACAAGTGTGCTAAAGGGTGAAATTATTTTAAACAGATAATGTGTAAATATGCATACTGCTTTACTAGAAACGTTGGTAACATATAACTGCATTCAATATGCCTTATCCTTCTGACACAGCGGTATGTCTGCGGACTCCCACAGCTAGAAACCTGGTTTCGATACCCTTGGTGGGCAGAGCACATACCGCCTATTTTATAGGTCTGTACTTAATTTTAAACAAACAAGCAAACATTCTGCAAAAATTATAAAAAAAAGATAAAATATTCGTCAGATTATAAATTTTAACTCTTGTAACAGATTATTGATTAAAATGGTTGTCTTAGTTCATAGAACTGTAATTAGTATTTTCTTGCCTCAATATCTCCTTATGCGCGCAAGGACTAAAAGACAAATGGAAATACTATAGGATTCGGTTACAACTGTCACTAATTTTGAATTACTGGAACAGGAGCTAATCAGCTACACAAAGTTTTGTTTGTCTCCTTTAAGCAGTCATCTCTAGAAAGCATCCACACCTAGAAATATGGAACATGTTTTGTGGCGAATTTAAGCCATTCAATCCTGTAACCCAGAGGTTAACATAGGTACATTACGTTATTGAAATGCATACCTTTATACTTCTCGAAAAATAAATATTTTGGCACAAGCGCAGATAGTCCATTGTTCTGTTTTGTGCTTCGAAACAAACAAACAAAACAGTATACTGTGTCATCGAATTGTGCACGTATAACCCGATTAATATTGATATTATATGCTATCCATTGTCTTTTTTCTTCGCTTTAAATTAATTAAAATTTGTTTACATTTTTCTCTCTTTTTCTGAGATGGTATATTAATCATTAACGTTTTTCAATATTCATCCGTATTTAGAAGGCGTTTTCATACAGTCATCATGAAACTAGCTTTTTCACACCAATAAAACTATTATTTTAGGAGTACGAACTGCTTAAGCGTTTTCACTATCGAGGTAACATGATTGAACTTTATCGGTATCTTCCCCAGTTTTGTGTCATTTTGGATGTATTTAAAACATTATTCTACATTGTGAAATATCATGTTTCTTCAGCTAAAATAAATATTTGTTTATGACTTTTCATAACTTATGTATCAAATGTATATTTATTCAAAGTGGAATCATGGCCACAGTTATTTTGCATTTAGTATTGTATTCACCCATGTTTGCTTTCGTATTGCCCTGCTTTGATGTCATAATTAATCCTTTTGTTTCATTGAATTTCCTAAGCGTTCGAAAAGGGTTATTTTTAGCTTACTTCTATGCTTAAAAGAAATATTACTTTTTTGAGGTTTCTAACTCATAATATTAAAAACATTCAACAAACTTACTTAAGAACCATGTAGACCTGAACATGGTCTGGTGGTTATGACACTCAACACGATATCTGCAAGTGGCATCTTTGATCCTCATCACCAAACATGACTTCTATTTCAGCCATGAAAAGTTATAATGTGACGGTCAGTAGGTTAATAAAAGAGTACCGCACGAATCTGAGCTCTGTTTGTTTTGACTAGTTTTATTTGTTCTTGGTTTCACTTCTAAATTAGCGACGGCTAGAGCAGACAGCTCTCGAATAGTTCTGCTTGAAATACACCTAAACAAACAAAAGAAATCTAATTATTATGTAATTCAGAATTATTTAGCATTAGACATTTCTCTGATGCAATAAACATTTTTAATTTATTAGTTTTCCAGTGATCTGTATGTATTACCATAAAATTAATAAATATTACTACAGAAATAATTTATTACATTTTAGTATTAAAATAAGGATTGAAAGAATACAATCACTGCTTGAACTATGAAGATTATTCTGCTATGAGAACATTAAAGCTCTGCCGTTTTCTTTATATAATTAATTACAATAGCAAAATAGCTGTTATTT
This sequence comes from Carcinoscorpius rotundicauda, assembly GCA_011833715.1. NCBI lineage: Eukaryota > Metazoa > Arthropoda > Merostomata > Xiphosura > Limulidae > Carcinoscorpius > Carcinoscorpius rotundicauda. The sequence goes on from CM022392.1 coordinate 29,411,265, forward strand.
AAATATGACTTAGATTTATGTTGATATGTTTTTTTCCGTTTTCAAAATATGAAGTAAATGTTGTTCTTTGTCAATGAAAAGAAAGTCAACTAAAACATTTTTTTTTGCCACAGCGAAAATATACTTCTTTTATTTTCATGATATAGATTGGTTGATAGAGTTTTTACATTTCCAACTATTCTTTATCTTTTGTTTGTTGGTAGCTATGAATGTTTAACAAGAAAAATCGAGTTTTGATACACGTTAAACACTTCATATATTACCCATTCTGTAACTTTGAGCTTAACAACAAACAATACAGATCTTTACAAATAATTACCTGACATTTTAATATTGTAGCACTGTAAAAGTATCACTTCTTAGCCTAAAAACGTAAAATTACAAAATAATATGTAAAAAGAACTATTTGTCGTCTTCTTTTGTTCAATTTTTTATCTTGCATTTTTAACATTTCAGACGTTGTATAACTTTGAAAGTTAATGGGAGAACATATGGAATTCATATTAATTAATGCTTTAGTCATTTTGGATACCATTTACGTCAGTGATAAATATATTGAAGTTTTAAAACAAGAATAACTTGTAACGAACGTATAGGTAAACCCAAATATAAGTAAATTTAAAATAGGAATTAAAAGTATTGTCAATAAATAGATTAGGTATCTCAATTGTCTAGGAGTCAATATTCATCATAAAGTAAATTGGAAACACCATATAAAGAAGATTAGTATTAAATATTATACAAATATCGAAGCATTAAAAAAATATGAAATTTACAGATGGTTTATTGTACACTTGTTTTTCTTTATATTAATTATACAATCACGAATTGGTGGCACTTTATTACAAAGCTAAATTTAATCAGTATTGTTCATAATAAAATTATAAAGCATAAAAGCATTGTATCAAAAATAGATGACAACAACATTCCATTTAGCTGGAGTACTATAAAAATAACTGATTTTTGTATAAAGTTAGAAATATTTATATAGAAATTTAGCAGTGAAATGTTACTTCTGATTTTACAAAACTGTTTTACTGAAATTCGTGACTTTCGTACTTTTGATACTGCTTTTTAACAGCTTTCTATGAGTTTTAGACCTGGCATGGCCAAGCACTTAAGGCGTGCGACTCGTAATCCGAGGGTCGCAAGTTCGCGCCCGCGTCGCGCCAAACATACTCGCCCTCTCAGCCGTGGGGGCGTTATAATGTGACGGTCAGTCTCATTATTCGTTAGTAAAAAAATTGCCCAAGAGTTGGCGGTGGGTGGTGTTGACAAGCTGCCTTCCCTCTAGTTTTACACTGCTAAATTAGAGACGGCTAGCACAGATAGCCCTCGAGTAGCTTTGTGCGAAATTCGAAAAAACAAACAAACAATATATGAGTTTTATATAAATAATGTTTCACATCTTTAAGTCGGACATCACTAAACTAATAAAAGTAAATTATTGTCTGAGAAAATTAATAATTTCAAAACATTTATCTTTTTATAATTTAGAAATGATTTTCTTATCTTACTTTACAAACATTACGAAGTAAGAATACATTGATATATGTTTATTATGCTATTTTTATGTCTTTTGTGTATCCAGGTCTTTGTTGAGTTTAGTCAAAATTAAATGTGAAAAAGGTGGTTAACAAGATGTAATATTAACTGTTGTGAATTTAAAATAATGACTGGTAATTATTACGTTCATCTTATGTTTGTTTGTTTTTATTTTGCGCAAAGCTGCACGATAGCTGTCTGCGCTAGCTGTTCCTAATTTAGTAATGCAAGACTAGAGGGAAGGCAGCTAGTCATCACCACCCACAGTCAGTTCTTGGATTACTTTTTGCCAATAAATAGTGGGATTGATCGTCACATTATATCGCTCCCTTGGCTGAAAAGGCGAACATTGTTGATGTAATGAGGATTGAAACCCACGACCCTCAGATTACAAATTTCGCGCCATGATCACTTGGCTATTCATTGTACAACTTTCTTTTGAATGCAAATAATAAATGTCGTTGCTCAAGATGATGAGAAATCCACTTGAAGTGAAAACGTATTCTAAAGACAGGTGGCATCTTTCATTAAAACTCTAATCAAAATGAAGTACATAACAATGTTTCGACTTTCTTAGGTCATCTTCAGGTCCTAATGCTTTTTGTTAACTTGATGATGTTTTTACACGGTCGAAACGCTGTTTTGTACTTTATTTTAATTTAGGTTTTAATATCCATACTATAGAATACAAACATCGTTGCTGAAGACATGTCGTGGAATTTCTCCTTGTCTAATTTAAAGTGGTAACAAATAAGCCCCAAATAGCTCAGCGGTAAGTCTGAGGGTTTATAACGCAAAAAATTCAGATTACAATACCACAACAAACAAAGCACAAATATTCTACTCTTGTGTTCAACAACAAACATACAAAAATAACTTATCTGAAAAATAATCCACACTTTCGGTTGTTAAAACATATTTATATTTGATTAATAATTTATCTTTTCTTTCTTCATGGAAAAAAAAGCAAGTTTAGCAGTTTTGTTTTCACCTAACCTGTTGTCAGTGGACTTGAATGGTTTTTTTTCTTCTAAACTCTTCGATTAAAGTAACTTAAAATAAATGTCTTATTTATCAAAGAAGTTCTCAAATGTGCTTTTCTTGTATTTCTTAGCTGTTTCTCACAAAGTTAACTGAAGTAATAATACCACAAACTAAGATTTTTAATTAATATTATGAAATTAACAAATTTTCCAAGAGTCAAAGTTCGTTTCCCGAAAGATGTTTATTAATAAATGTAGTAATTTTGCTTTTTTTACCGTTTGAATTATGTAGCATTGTGCATTACGTTGCTCTTTTTGTATCTTAAAAGAGTTTGACTATGAAATCCTTCGTGAAATTAGAAGAAAGTGCAAAGAGGGGCTAAGTTATAATTTCTTGCTCTTGTGAGTCATTGGTTATATTAGGGCAGTTGCTTGCACACTTGCAGAACTTTTTATGAAGGAAAGTGTCGTGTTTATGTTAAAAATAATATATTGTGATGGTGTATTCTAAAAATTCAACGAACTGATTTATTTTACATCTATTTCTCCTGCGTGGATCAGAATACACTGTAGCTATATATTTTTGCAATAAATGAAACTTGTGTTAATAAATCCATTTTCAGTTTAGAAATTTTCAACTGGTATGTATACATTAACATTAATAATAACAATATTGCTTTGCAAAAATTGTGTTGGTTTAATGTTCAATATTTTATAATTGAAATGAGAATTAAAATATGAAAATTGCTGTAATAAAAACATAAAAGTTTTGCTAACTTTTTTATATTATGTAGCAATCTAGATCAGTTAAACAGCTGTTACTGAAATATACTCAAAAGCTCATGAAACCATGTGCTTTATACTTTGTCTTATGAAGTGATGATTTTTTTAAAATTTCATTACATATAATTGAACAGAATTTAAGTGGCTAAGCCAAATATTTAACTATTTACTCACTTTGCTCACAAACTGATCTCATCAAGTTACCAATCCACCGAGATGGATCCATAGGCCCTATATTGTTTCAAAACGTTGTGTGATATATCACATCAAATACTTCGATCATATCTCTTTTAATTCTTTTTCTTTTAGAACAATTTCAGTGATCTTAAACTTTCTTCATACGACAACCCTTACATCTCTGGCACCATTCTGATAACCCTCCTCTAAGCGCTTTCCAACAGTACAATATTCTTCTCAAGGTGACAAATCCAATACTGAACGCAATACTCCAAATGTGGCCTAAGCAGTGATCCATACAATAAAATAATAACCTTTTTAGACTTTTATTCAATATTTCTGTAGATATAATTTAAAATCATATTTTTCATACCACTAGCAACAGCTATTATCTTGTACTTATTATAACTAAAACCCATCTGCTGTTTATTCACTCAACTCGATTATAAATCCTCTTATAAGGGAACAGCATCCTTTTTATAGCTAGCAAACCCAAGACCTTCATATAACCAGGAAAATTAAACAATTTATTGACTATTTCTTCATCTATAAAACTCTAAAAAAGCAAATGTTTCGAGAGTGAGCCCTAAGGCCTCTTATTTGTGATATTGATCCAGTTATACTGAACCCTTTACAACAACTTTCTGTTTTTTTCCTTTCAGCCACTTTTCTTTCCAATTAACTAATGTTTACTCCATACTTATAATAATGATTTTTTCATCTTTTATGTGGCACCTCAAATACTTTCTGAAAGTCCAAATCCATCAAACCTACATCCTCATCCATTTAAGCTGTGACTTTAAAAAAACATCAAACGTTTGTAAGGCATGATTTTTCTTCAATGAAACCATGTTGACCATTCAGTAAAATTTCAAACTTTGTTAAATGACTTTACATGGCATCTTTTATCATATTTTCCAAGAGTTTTCTCGCAACTGATACGAGACTAATAATCTATAATAACTGAGATACTTCTTATCACCTTCTTTGGAACGAAGAATGACATTGGCTAATTTCCAATTATTTAGGTCCTACCCACTATACAAACACTTACCAGAAATAGTAGCAACTGGCCAAATATTCAATCCTTACCCACCATCGAAATCTATATTCTCTCACCCAGGAGCTTATTGCTCTTCAGACTTTCCATTTTGTTCTTAACAAGCTCAGAATTAACGCAATTATCTTGTTCAACCTTGTTTTCAACTATCAACTGTTCAAGATGAGAAATATTACTTAAACATTCATTCATAAAAAAACAATGGAAAAGCAAAAGTTAAAAATGAATTATATTTTTAACATCACATTATTTATTCTTGCAAAGAAGTTAATACTATAATAGTTGTTATCGCACAGATTTTACCTGAATCTTATTTTTTAAAGTGTATTTTATATTTTATATATATATATATATGTGTGTGTATACACACACATACACATCACATTTATTCTGTATATAAACGGCAACTTAATGTACCCAAATGTACTGGATCGTAAAATCTAGTGGCTACACACTTTATAAAATAAACCAAGACTTAACTCTCCTATTTATCATGGTGTGATTCAGAAGTACAACTATGTAGAACATTGTTAAAGATTTTTGAATTATATTAATTTATTACAGCACGTAAAAAACTGTACTAATATACATCATTTATTTGTACAGATGTATTCTATTCATCTAATACATGTCTACACACGTACAAATACTTTCTGTATTCATACAGCGAGCTACCTTTGATGTTTGCATCTCACGAGATCGCCATGTTTAGCAGAATTCTGTTAAACTTATAAATCATGTTAACATACGATGTAAACATCAGTTAATTTACATGTTCGTGAAACTATACTGTATAACTACAATGTAGATGGCCTATGAATAGATGAAAACGTATATAAACATAATGGTCTTATAACTTTCTTATGCTTTTGTCAAATTGGTTATAAAAGCGAGATTGTCTCGTAAAACATCAATAAGAAAGAGACAAGTGAGACTGCGAAAGTTCAGTAATATACACGAAACCTACATACCGTGGTATGTAGAAACAAACAACAATTTTATTACTGAAAGAAAGTAAAAAGAGAGAAAAATATAAGCTGCTCATAATAATAAATTATATTAGTAGGCGCTAACCTGAGAGCTGCAAGATTAATTTAAAAAGTAAAATTCATTAGTGATCGATTTTTTTCTTCTTTAGAACATCAAGATGAGATCCTGAATATTACAGAATACCAAAACTACACTTTGATCATTAAGTGCTAATATTTCACTGATAACTCTTCCGCAATGATGCTTTTTGAAAGAAAAAAACTACTTAAGTGAAAAAAAAATGAACGTTTTCGACGTATTTAATTTTTCGTTGCTCTGAATTTCACTTTATTATTACAGGAACTATATTTTCACCATCTGCTAATCTGTAAAGAAGAAACTTGAAACTCAAGTGTAGGTTATGACTTATGCGACTAATTTTACATTATACTATGAATAACTTGAACTGTTAGGTTTTTTTTTAAATTTCACCAAAGCTACACGAGAGCTATCAACACCAGCCGTCCCTAAAAATGTGATACTAAATGGAAGGCAGCAAGTTATCATCATCCACCGCCAACTATTAGGCTATTTTCATCAACAAATAGTGGAATTTTTCGTCACATAATAGCGCCCCTACAGCTGAAAGAACGGGCACGTTTGGTGTGATGGGAATCCGAATGCGAGATCCTCAGATTTCGAGTTGAGCGCCCCAGTTATCTGGTACTGCCGAGCACTGTAACTTGAAACCAATACATAATTGTTCATCATTTTATTAGCGCTGTAAATTATTTTATTTTTCATTGGGCCAATGATATTTCATTGTAATCAAAAAAAATATGAAGAAGATTTAGAGAACTGAGTAATCAGATACATCTTGTATTGTTAAAAACACATTTCCTTAAAAATATCACACAACTTGAACTTTATTATTGAAACTACTCACTTATATTTGTAAAGAGTTATTTGTGAGAGTTCGAAATTTCAGTCTTTATCATCATATTTGTTCCTAATGTCTTCATGAATTTAATCAAGGATTAACGCACCTTATAAGGTTCCACATTTTTCCACAACATACTTTGTCAACCACCGGTCATAATTATGATCTTTTGTCCAACACCATAATTTCTAACAAGACTCTGTTAAAGATAGTGAGGTTATTCTTACACTTCATATCTGAATAAATAGTCTGCAGATACTCGTTTATGCCAAGGTTTCTATATCATTTTTAAACTAATAATTTATTTTAGTTTAATTTGAATTTCGCGCGAAGCTACACCAGGACTATCTGCGCTAGCCGTTCCTAATTTAGCAGCGTAAAACGAGGGTGAAGGCAACTAGTCATCACCACCCACCGCCAACCCTTGGGCTAATTTTTTACCAACGAATAATGGGATTGACCGTCATATTATAGCACTCCCACGGCTGAAAGGGCGAACATGTTTGGTGCGACGGGGATTTGAACCCGTGACCTTCGGATTATGAGTCGAAAACCTCAACCCATCTAACCATACCGGGCCTCAAACTAATAGTACAAAGCGATATTTGAGCTGCAATGAGATGAAGTTTCCCGGGTATGTTATGTAATGGAACTGCTGTGACGATTTTGTTCTAATGTGCGAGTTTTATGTTTTGAAATACTGTGTGTTTTTGCTTAATGTTATTTGAAAATTAAACCGCATAATACTCGACTGGTATAGCTTCGCATTGAATAACTTGAATGTAAGTTTCATCTTCCATTTGCTCGAAATACGTAACGGTTGAATGAATATTTTATAGAAAGAAGTTGTTTATATGAATTATGTTACTTTCCACATATAAATCATTTTTGGTTGTATTTGTAGTATTTACTAGGGGACGTAGGTTGCTTTTGCCAACAAACATTGTGATCTTGAATGTTCACCAGTTACAGAACGTTGAGCTTGGTTTACAACACATGGCGTACAACATGGATGGTCGTAATGTCCAAAAGTAATCCGTATTGATTTCTTTTTAATGTTATTAAGTACAAAGGAGACACTCGTCTTGAAAATTCTAAATTCTCGACTTAAACAAATTTTTATTGTCTGATTATATGAATATTTTGTATCGGAAAAGACTGCTACATGTACTGTCCAAAATTGATCTATTTCTTTCATTGGTATCATCAAACTCATAACGAAAGCCACAACTCTCAAAAATATAGTCCTTATTCGTTCAGTTTCACCGCATCTTTATATCGGTCTTGGTTGTTACATGACCTGCACATTCAAAATTGTTTTGTTGTTCATCAATGCATTTAAATTTTTTTCAAAAATAATATATTTTGGTATATATAGTTAACAATTATAACATACGCATATTGAACGTATATTATTATCTTAGAATGTACATGTTTGTAGAGTTAGTTGTATCACTTCTTCCAGCACAATGAAAACTGATGGCACAATAACGTTTATTATTTTCACGTTAGTCCTTCATTTCTTTCCTTTATTGAAATAATATGAAAAGATAATTTCAAAACGAGGTGAGCGAAATTTAAAATACACTGTACGTAGTAAATAATATCCAGATAATAATTTTACTTATTTTGACAATTTCATAATCATTATTGATTCGTTTCAGTTATAATAACATATAATACTAAACCTAAAACACCTCTGCTTATTTTTTCATACCAAGTATTTATGACTGTGTTTTTAAAACCTTTTGTCGCCAGTTCAGCTTTCTCACAATATGAGCACAGAGTCCATTATGTAGCTTTGTGCTTAATTCCAAACAAACCAAACCAAAGTCTCACGATATTAACGCGATATACAACCGTGAATTCAGAAAATGTTCAAAAGTCTAGCGTGCTTGCACTTTTATTAGCATAAATTCGTTGACCAAAATCGCTTCTGAACTGTTTCAAATTCATTTTATAACCACGCTTATTATTAACATATCAAGTAACCTAAATATTCAGAAACAAAATATATTGTTTGGTTAAATTATGCATAACTTCCATTTTTGTTTTCCTTGAATTTTCAATATATTTCTGATTTACAGTGAGTGTAACTTTAAATATCGTGCGTACTATATCTGGTGTTTTTCGTTACTTCGGACGATTATGGTGTTTCCTACCATAACATAAAAACAAAATTACAATATTTAATTTGCACCTTTTATATTGTTTCAAAATAAAAGGAAAGTGAGTATGATCATTGCAGATTTTATGAAAAAAAATGGTAGTGAGACTATAAATGCTACAAAATGAATTATTTTTTATCGTTTATTAATGTATTTTAATTCAATAGAATAGAAATTAAAAGGGGTAATTTTACGCAATTGTGTATTGTGTCTGTCGTTAATTTCAACATCGCAAAGTATATGTGAAATAAGAGACAATGACGTATATTGATAATCGACTCCGTTAGTTTTCTTCTTCTTGTTTCGAAACAAGCTAACTCAAATTAAACGAAGTCTAAAAAGCTACAAAACAGTAATAATAATTTGATTTTGCCTAAACCTTTTCCTTCACTATTGTACGCTTAGGAATCTTTACACTGCACCAAGCAAATGAGATTTCATTGTGCAACGAAACCGTCGTCTTAAAGGTAAATTCCTCTCTTACAATCTTTCGTTGTCTTTTTTTGTCATGGTTGAAAGATGTTATGTTATCCTATTCCGTGAGAAACAGAAAAAAGACTCAAAGCTTTAGCATTTGCCCATTTAGTTTGTTCTCCACTGCATAGAAAACGACATCAGTATCGCCAGAATGCCTAGCTGGAAATGTTAATGAATACCAAGGTACCTTACGTGTTTGACTTAGAAATTTCCTGCGACTTCAGAATTACTCTAATTAATATCAATGATAAATTTTCTCCCAAAACCTTACTGATTTTGAAAAATAAAAATAATTAAAAATTAATATAGATTGTTCTGTTTTCTTATGTATTTTGTTTCTTATCCAGGCTTTAATCTTCAGTTGTGATTCATGAAAATAAACGCGTACAAAATATATACCACAGCTATTGCATTTGTATTAATCCGTTGATTAATTGTTTAGAATGAAGCACAAAGCTACACAATAAGCTATATGTGCTCTGCCCATAACAGGTATCGAAACACGGTTTTTTGCGGTGTGAGTTGTAGACATCCGCTGTGCCACTGGAAGGCTGAATAATTTAGTAATTATTTTTTACATTTTATTGCAATATAAGTTTCTAGATGGCGCTTGTTTTATAATACATTCTGGATGCATTCCAGAATACGAACGTATTATAATTTACTTGAAAACCACAATATTTTGAACCACGTTTTGAAAGATACAAAACTGAGAATTTATAAACACATAAAAGCCAAATGCATTAAAAAACTTAGCACACTGGAATAGTTTTCCATGATGAAAAGGAAATAGATCTGTTTATAAAATTAACCAACTTTGTTTGACAGATCATTTAATAAGTTATTTAAAAATTGAAATTTTTTTTTTTTAAATATTGGAATGGTATTTAAGAAACAATACCATCACATTGAAAAATCTTTATAATATTTATTCGATTTACTACAATGCTTAAATGTTTAATATTTTTATTGTTAGTGGCTCGGCATAACCAAGCGCGTAAGGCTCGCGACTCGTAATCTGAGGGTAGCGGGTTCGCGCTCGCGTGACGCCAAACATGCTCGCCCTCACAGTCGTGGGGGCGTATAATGTGACGGTAAATCCCACTTTTCGTTGGTAAAAGAGTAGCCCAAGAGTTGGCGGTGGGTGGTGATGACTAGCTGCCTTCCCTCTAGTCTTACACTGCTAAATTAGAGACGACTAGCACAGATAGCTCTCGAGTAGCTTTGTGCGAAATTCCAAAACAAACAAACAAACAAATTCCTTGTTAGCTCCGCATTTTAAAATTCAATGCTGTTAACGTGCGTGAAATAGTAAGAAATGAATCTTTCTATTGTTTTCACTTTTATAAATGAGAAAAATTTAAGCATGAAATGACCGTAACATTATACACCCCCACGGCTGGGAGGGTGAGTATATTTAGCGTGACACGGGCGCGAACCCTCGACCCTCGGATTACGGGTCACACGCCTTACGCTTTTGGCCATACCAGGCCGTTCTTAAAGAACCGAAACATATCAAAAAATAGATAAAATATTTCTCTATAGAGAATATTGTCGAGCAGCCAAGATCATAAAAAATAGCTTATTTACATAATCTTATAACAGACTAGTTTTCTGTGAGAGCTCATTCTTTACACATAGATTTCACGCGTAGATTTAGCTTTCAGTATAGTGGTGTCATAAAATACGATTACACAAAGAAATGTGTTTTAAAAATCTTTTAGAAATTGCGACAAGTGTCTTAAAAAATAAAATAAGTTACAACACTAGTGTATCAAACAAGCCTGATTATTTAGTTCAAATAATATAAGTCTCTCTGGTTACAGCAAAAATTCCATGAATTGTGATGTGATAATGATATTAAATAATATATATTTTATAATAATAAAATAGTCTGTATGTACCTGTGTGTGACCGGCATAGCTCCAAGAAAGAAGAATTTAGAGACCGAGAACGTTTCACTCATACCAAGGGACTTCAGAAGATGTGATCTGGGTATTAATTTTTTAGTTTTGAATCGAAAAATCTCAGGCAATCTTTTTCTTATAGTTGTGTTTTACAGGCCTTAAGCCCCATAATTCTGTTTTCTGAAGATTTGTAGAAAAGCATCATATACATACATATATATATTTTACATTCTCACTGTCTTGTAAAATATTTTAATTCTGTTATCATACTTTAGTTTCGCTATCTTTTTTTAATATATTTATACTTCTACCATATCTTAACAACAAATATTCTTAGTTATTTTTTCTATACATCTGTTTATACGCAGACTTACAAAAAGAGTTAAGAACAATTTCACTTATAAATTTATTATGTTATGAGTGAATACAAAGAAAAATACCACAAAATTACACTTATCTTTGGAAAAGAGATGGAAACGTGCTAATAAATTTACTGTAAAAATAACCAGACAACGAAAATTTACAAACAGTTATTTTGAAATCAATGCTCCATACAACTAGAAACCTGCAAGAAATTATGAATCTTTAAGAAAATATTGATAAAAAACATACCATTAGGATGCCAGGTATGGGTGTTAACACGTTTACAAATAAAGCAGAGAACAACGTTTTGACCTTATCAGGTCATCTTCATGTTTCTTGTCTCACGAAATATATTATCAAGATATAATCATATGTTCAGTGGAATTATTCAAATTTTGAAATTCATCGGTTATGTAGAAGTAATTTGTTTTGAGAGTTTTTTTTAAAAAAACATGCCTTTTCCTTTATGAGCTCCTTATGGCACAACAATATGTCTGCTTACTAATAATGCGAGAAAGCGGGACTTGTTGTTGACGGTGGGTAGAGCCTAGATAGCCCATTTTGTAACTTTATGCTAAACTACAAATAAGGAAAACAATACTGTATATTGTATTATACATTGTTTTGCAACTAATTTTGTCTTTGTAATACATTTTAACAATATTGATTATGAATTCATCTAGCATTGTGGTATATACTTTTCAAATGGGGTTTCTGAATTTATTTTCAAAAATAGCGCGTTTGTAGTTTGAACTTCGACTAGATTAGGATAAAGCTTTTCATATGAAAAGACAGCTTCTCGCTATTCAATTTTTAAACGAGAGCAAGATTTACGAGCATTAAATCAACGTCAAAATATTTTAATGTTTTATTTTATCGTATCGTGCTATAGCTAAGAAGATCTGTGGTTTGTGTCCCGTTACTGAAATAAAGGCTATGCTCCGTTTTACGGACTCATTATAACAATGTTTTTCAAGTCTATTAAAGCAGACAAACAATGCAGCCGTCAATACCACTATCTTTGGTAAAAAGTAACAAAAGAGTTCGCGATTGGTGGTGATGACTAGTGGCCTTCCCTCTAGTCTTAAACTGCAAAATTAGGGACTGCGAGCACAGATAGCATTCGTGTAGCTTTAAGCGAAATTCAAAAACAAACAAACAGACCTCTACACATTTGAAAACGGCTGGTTAAGGTTGAGAAAACTTTTATGCAAAAAAGCGAACAACGTTTCGACCTTCTTCGGTCATCGTTATTTCACAAAAAAGAAAAGTTCACAAAACTGACTAATAGTTGACCACATGTTTGAAGGAGTTGTGTAACTGAGTGTAAGAATGTAAATGGCGTGTTTAGAGTTTTATTATATTTATTAAAATAATTAAAAGGTGTTCTCTTTATATGTATATTTCTCTACAAGTAGATTTTCTCGTCATCACTGAAAACCTTCATCCACTTTTCTACGTTCCGTGTTTGGTACTTCTCAGCAAAGTTTAACCGACCTGTTTCGTGGTGTGGAAGGAGGCGTGGTCTTTGAAGACGTTTACGATTTTTAAAGCTTCTCTCTTGTAGATTCCGTCTTATCGTTTCCGAGCTGCATTCTGCGTACGTAAGAGCCTTAATCTGGTTCAATGATCGGCTAGCATCTTGCCGAACAACCCGTCGAATTCTTCTGCTCAACGCCGTGAAATTTTTTACGACCGACCACTTGCAATTGTCATTCCATATCCATCAGGGTCTTTTAAGAAATTTGCAACAGCAGTTTTACTACGCCCAATCTCACCAGCGATGGCACGTTGAGAGAGACCTTGCCTTTGCAGCTCGACAATTCTGCCACGTTCAAACTCTGTCAACTTTTTAGCTTTTGCCATATTTTTACCCAATGAAAAACAAGAGATGTCAGTGGGAAATGTTGACAACGCTAATTCTTGAACACGAATGACTAAATTTTGTTACATATTTACCGATTAACTCTTCGTTTCAGTCTTAAACTTTTTTAACCAGCTATTATTTAGATTAATTTCATAGTGTTAACATTTTTGCTATCAAATGCTAAAAAAACGTTTTTTTATTTTAATTTCCCCTCTTTCTTAGTTTCATCTTTCTAAGCTCTATTCTAATATGTGGTTGAGTCTAACAACGCAAAATGCACATTTTTTTTTAATTTCATTGGCCTTTAGATTTTGGCTAGGAGTGTATGAAGAAATAATGACAAGTTAAATCTTGTAAACATGAACTGACTGATGTTTGTCCATATCAATCAAAGTTCTTGCATATGTAAGATAGCAAATGTGATATATATAGTACACCTGAAGTCATTTCAAATTTAGTTAAAGCTTAGTATATATATATATATACATGTATTTCTGTTTTTAAAAAATGTAGTTTCTGGAAACAAATTAATAGAAATGTAATATGAACACTTTTTAATGAACCTGTACATTCTTTATGAAGATAGCGTAAAAAGTATTCATACACGTTTTCCTGTTATCCAAAACCTCAAACTTATTTCTTCATATTATTATGGTTTATGACTGTTTACTGATGTACAGAGATTTGACAATGATTTTGGCTATTACATTTTTAAGTTACTTCTCTGCCAGTTAGCTTTATAAGCAATATTATTCTAATGATAAATAGTTTTTTACAATATCAGATATGGTGATGCTTTCAAGTTAAATAGCACAGATAGACCATTGTGTAGCTTTGTGCTTAATTCAAAATAACAACAATATCAAGTTAAATACCTCGTGCGTTAGTTTTAGAAAATCACGCAAAGCTGCACGAGGACTATCTGCACTAGCCGTCCCTACTTTAATAGTGTAAGACTGGAGAGGAAAGAAGCTAGTTATCACCACCTACCACCAACTCTTGGGCCACTCTTTTACCAACAAATAGTGGGATTTACCATAACGTTATAATACTTCACGGCTGAAAATACAAGCATGTTTTGTGTGGCGGGGATTCAAACCCAGGACCCTCAGATGACGAGTCGAATGCCCAAACCACATGCTGTGTTAGGCCATAATTCAAAAGATGTATCACAAAATATATTAGATTAAAACATGTCAATTATTGTTCATTTTTATCTTTATTTCCAGATCCTTAAATATCCATTCTTAGTAATGTGATATCCAGAACCAAATGCTCCCATTGGCCTATTTATATTGTACATCATTTGGATTACTTTGATATAATTTTGCCTTTCTAACAGAAAATAAGTCAAGCTAACAGCCGTTATAAATTATTTATTCCAAAATTTACTTTTCATATAAAGATACAATTAAAGAAAATTTGAGACCTTCATTTATTCTTAAGTGGGGCTCTTCAGTTCTTAGTAAGTTTTGTCCCTTACTCCTTTTCCTTGTGCTTAATGGTAAGCGAAACGAAGCACATACTGATAAAATATTGGGTTTCATTTTTGCAGTAGGAAGAGTGCTTTTGGGCTTAAATAAAACAAAGAAGTGTTATTTTTGATAACTTCAGTTAAGTTAAAATAAGAAAACTTTAACACAGTAGCTAACATTTACTTTGAAATATAGCTTTGTCTGCCGTATACATATTATGTCTTTGAATTCAATAAAAACTATACACTATTGTTCTATGGTAAAAGAGAAAATATATCATTGAGCCGACGCATGTATAATGAGATAGCATTGTTCATAATAAGGTGTTTTTTTCTTTCAAGACAGGAAGAAAAAAAGCGTTAGCGTTTACTTAGTGTCAGCATTGGCTACATTCTCTTTTGGCCTCGCTGTATAAAGATATCTCTTAAAATGAAAAACAGTTCGCAAGTGTAGCGCAAACAACGAGGACTGCGTCATTATTTACTGGCACTATTATTAAATCTAGCTGGTGAGTAAGGTGATAGAAAACATAACCACTTCATTTGAACATCATTTATACAATAAGAAAAATTGAATATCATAGCTCCTACCCTAATGCTTCAAGTTTGAATAATAGATCCTACTAATTATTGGTATATGTGTTTACAGATATTTCAGATTTGTATAATCTATAAAAACACTTTGTATGTGAGGTATAAAAATAAATCGTAAAGTTAGTTTGATATTTCAATACTCAAATAGTTTAAAATACTTCTTGTAAGATAAGTTTTCATAACATGCAATATAGGGACTCTCAGAAATAGCAAAAATCCATATTAGAATATTTTATGCATCGAATCGAAAACGTAAAAGACTTGTGTGGCCTTAAAAATGATTCTGAGCGGATACAGAAAAGTACATGCAACCCCAAAGCTTACATAGCCCCTATAAATAGCCTGTAAGGATGAAAAAAGGGGTTATTCAACCTCAAAAAAAAGTACTTAATAATCAAGAAAATGCTTGTTAAAGCTTAAAGAGCAGACGAAAGAATGAAGAAAATGATTTCACAACTAAGCAGAATAGTAAAACTTTATTAATATTGAGAAAAGGAAAGGATGTGGAGAGAGACTTGGAAATGTAGAAAAGGAAAAATAAGACTTTTGTGCTTTTAAAATCGTTACCTTAAAGAAATGGCACAAAGCATCTTTACATGCTATTGTATTCACAAATATATTAGTAATCTTATTTGCTATGAATCGTATTACATCATGATTTTACAGTAAGGTTACTTCGAGAGAGTAAACGAGTAAAAATAAATTTTGAATGTGTAAGCAGTTTCTCATTATTCTGATTTAAGGTTAAAAGAAAACTCGTTATATTTTAAAGCTTTCTTTTTCCCCTGACTCTAGTAGAAATTCTTTCAAAACAGTTGAAATATAATACTTGTTGACATAAGCTTTAAGCTGTTATATTTCCGTCTGTTTCCACGATGAAAAAAAACATTCGTATTAAGTGTTTCATAAGTCAATTTAATATCATAAGCGTAATAGATATAGTCCACGACGAGCATCATGCCAGTAACTTTATCTCTTCTATTATTCTGAGTAATCCGTTGTGATAAAGCTGTCATGTTGATAATTCTATGGAACTGTGAGGTTAATAATTCAGTATTATGCATTCAAAATGAATAAAATACGTCTTTAAGTTAGTACACCACCCAAATAGCGTACAACCATCTCTTCTTGGAATAAAATTACTTAAACCTTTAACAAAAGTGTTAAAGTTTCTCTTTAATGCATCTATTTAATTTTTTTTGTTTTAGAATTTCGCCCAAAGCTACTCAAGGGCTATCTGTTCTAGCCGTCCCTGATTTAGCAGTGTAAGACTAGAGGGAAGGCAGCTAGTCATCACCACCCACCGCAAACTTTTGAGCTACTCTTTTACCAACGAATAGTGGGATTGACCGTCACATTATAACTCCTCCACGGCTGGTAGGGCGAGCATGTTTAGCGCGACGCGGGCGCGAACCCGTGCCCCTCGGATTACGAGTCGCACGTCTTACGCATTTGGCCATGCCAGGCCCGTCTATTTAAATAAAGTATTTTTCCTCTTTTGTTTTTTCCAGGAGAACTGTCCTTCTTTTCTGTCTTCAGTAACATGTCAACACGGGGCCTGGCCTTGTGGACATAACAATATAACGATCATCCATTATTCTTTGGTAAAAGAGTAACACATTAGGTGGCGGTGGGCGGTGACGACTAGCTGCCTTCCCTCTTGTCTTACACTACTGAATTAGGTACGGCTAGCGCAGATAGCGCTCGAGTATCTTTGCACGAAATTCAAACCAATCCAAACCAAAATTCTGTACTTTATTAATGATGGAGAATGTAGCGCAAGTAAGACATACTGGTGTCTAAAACTTGCTTCAGTAAAATTATGAGGATTGCACACATGAATGTGGTGAGAATATGATTCTAATATTTTTGTTGCAAGTGACTGTGTTATGTTTGATTATATAGCAATATTTTACCTCATTTTGCCTACTTACTCGATATTCCGATTATGCTAATTATTTGTTGTTGTTTTTGTTGTTTTAAATTAAGCACAAAACTATCTGTGCTCTGCTAACAACGGGTATCGAAACCCGGTTTTTAGCGTTGTAAATCCGAAGACATACCGCTGTGCCAGTAGGGGCTTAAACAATACCGAAGCGTATATGTATACATGCTTATGTATACGTATACATATATTTGATTATATCACTATTATACCATTATTATTTATATATGTTTTTATGTCTCTCTTACATGGCATATATGCTGTTTTAAAAAAAGTGAAATTTATTTAATTCTAACCTAAACAGTTGAACAAATACAGTTTTTTGAAGAATGTGGCTGCCCATTTAATTTATTTCTTCTAATACCTGTAACTCATAGATACATAATTTATGAAATGCTGTCCTTTGGGTAAAACGTCCAGCCTAAATGAAGAATGTCATGTTGGAGTAGAAGGTGAGAAGACAAAAGAATGAATGGAAGGCTTCAAATAAAGGCTGTAAACCTACCGAAGCAATAAAGTCTGAGAAAATTAGGGAAACGGGTACGTAGTCAGGGCAGTAGAAAATTTGAAAATATTTAAGCCTAATGCAGATAATTAGGGTGGACAAGTTATGCTTGAAAATATTTAAGCCTAATGCAGATAATTAGGGTGGACAAGTTATGCGTGGCTTCTTAAATGGTATAAAATTTATTAACGTTTTTAAACCATAAATTTTATGATAAAGTATAAAGTTATGATGAGTTGAGTATTAGGTTACAATATTGGGGATCTGTGCCGACATGTGGAGACAGGTTGCCTCCATGGAGTAGAATAGAGTTCTGCTGAAACAAATGTCCTAAGTGTATCCTTTAAGTCCATATATTTTAATGTTTTTGAACGGTTTATAAAAAGCCTCCAATAATCTAATCATCAGATATGGATGTCGATAGCTGACTCAAGACTTCTTGCGAATGCTATGAAAGCGGTAAAATATCAAAGCTCAAAAAGCACCTCAAAGACAGCAGTAGTATAAATAATAAAGTAATATATGTAATCCTACCCATAAAGATAAGACTGTTTCTGTATGAGACAAACTAAAAACATCATCACAGTTGTTTTAATTGAAGTTACAGATTTGTGAAACCAAAAATTAATAGCAGGTAGAATAATAATGAGGGGTGTACCTGTGTTTTCTTTGATCTGCTGATTCAGTTTTTAATTTACTTTGTGTTATATTAAGTTGAAATCAAAAGTTTCTATCATTTAATTTAGGACAAATTGTTACGTTTTTTTATGTGTGTAGACTGAACGCAACAGAAAGACACAGATAACAGCTTGTATAATTTATTACAATAAACTATTATATATGTAACAGATATAACATAAATTATATAACAACAATGACAGATATTCAGTTTAAAATTAATTACAATACAAAATAGTACTGCCTGTGTCTAATATGATGATTCAGAATGAAAGTCCAAAAGTCTAGATCAGAAATCCAAAATTCCAGTCTAGGGTTTGAATTTGGTCCCACGAAGAAATTCCGAAGTTTGAATGGAGAAGTCCAGAAACAGTTCACAGTTCAATAAATTCGACGAAGTTCTTTTTACGATGTTTTCGATGAATGTCTCAAATTTGTCGCTCTCCGACTTTTCCGGTCTCCCCTAAACAGCCCTGTACGTGTTGACCTTCAGTATAACCAGTAATTCGAATGAATTGTAAAGATTGACGAAATAAAATCACAGCTTCTGTAGATCTAGCTCTAGTCACAAATCCAAGTTGAATAAACACACAGCAAACGTTGTAAATTTCTCGAACAAAGACAATATCTCTTGAATCGAAATAAAAGCGAATGGCTGACTCTTCTTCCTTTTCTTATCGCCGTCTGTTTATATACTAGTAGGCCTACTGTTTTCTTGAACAATCGCGTAACTTTCACAGAATTCCAGAGCAATCCACGCATGTCTGTTTTTGCACGAGACTCGTCGTCTAGACACCAAGGCCGACATACACATTCTATTTATAAAATTATGATTGATCTACCTAATTCTAGAAATTTCTAAATGTTATTTTAAATGAATAACAACGTATTTTATTGTTTTGAACTTCGAAACAATTATATAAATATGGAAATATAAATAATAGATATGGAAATCCAAACACAACACCAAATGTTGTCGTTTACATAGCATTTACAGTACACAAATATTGTTTTCCCCTTAGTGAAAATAAACAGGAAACAGAAACTATTATTGCTTTAGTTTATTCATTTTAAACAACTTACCTGAAATAATAAGACTGAAAGTAACTAAACGTATATATAAATAAAAATATTTTACCAGAAAAAAGTCTACTTTCGAAGCTTTGATGCTCGAATTGATATGATGGTCAATATTTCCTACAGATAAAGGTATTCATTTATATTTGTGTCCGAAATTTTAGGACAACGACTTCTGAATACAAAAATGCACACTAAATCCTGGTATTGATTTTCCAGAATGGATCATTTTGTTTAAAGTTTTGTTTTATTACTGTTGTTTAGTTCAGTAAACTAAAGAGAGCTGACCTAAAACAAAAGTATATTTTCATTCTTCAAGTTTTGAGGAGTAGCATTTGTTTCTCAGGATAACAAATTCTTTCATAGCCGTCCGTATTACCACAAAGTATTAAAATCTAACAACTCATTCTATCTGGAAAGATACATGGCCTCAAATATTCTTTTGGTTTGAAATAGTAGAAAGAAATTTTTAGTAAGATCTGAAACAATTACATAAAATGATTGTCAGAAGAGCTAACAATGCTTTTTTTTTTGCTTTTTACGTGATTTGACTGTTTGCTATATCAGTCCCGGCTCGACTCATAATCTTTGGATCGCGGGTTCGAATACCCGTTACATCAAATATGTTCACCCTGTCAGTTGTGAAGGCGTTATAATATTACCGTAAATCCCACTATTCGTTGGTAAAAAACTAGTACAAGATTTGGTGGTGAGTGGAGATGAATAGCAACTGCTAAATTTTTCACTGCTAAATTAGGAATGGTGAGTGCAGATAATCCAGGAGTATTATTGCGCGACTCTAACCACCTGACGATTCTGGGCCAGTTTCACATAAAATAGTTGTTTGCCAAAATAGTGTTTATTTGTTTAGAATTAAGGACAAAGCTATACAATGGGCTACCTGTGCTCTACCCATCATGAGTATCGAAATCTGGTTTTTAACGTTGTGAGTCCGCAAACATAACACTGTGCCAGTGAGGGGCTTAAACAATACCAAAGCACATATATATACATATATTTGGTTATATCATTATAAATACATCTTTAACATGTGTTTAATTATATCATTATTAAGCTGATTTTCATGCATTTATTACTACTGTTAACTCAACCACTGTGGAACAAAAATTGCATTTTATGTTGGTTATGTTACCATAAAGTCCAATTTTCATGCAATTTTACTCAAAACTTAAAGAAGTACTTTGTTTATAAACTATTCCTACATCATTTTTAAATATGTTTCATCGAATCATTTAACGAAGAATACACCTAATGGAAGCAAATTTTTATCTTTGTTTAGATATACCATCGTAAATTACTTATTTCATCTACAGTACATTTTATTACGATGAAAGAAATCATTTTATTTACCCTTTACAAGCTCTTGTTTTATATTACGTTGGTTAAGTAACTCTCAAGGCCATTTTAGATTTATTTGTAATTTTCCAGAATGAAATATAATTTATATATTGTTAGTTATACTTTTGTAAAGAACATGACTGTTGCTTATAATATTGTGGTGGCTCGGCATGGCAAAGCGGGTTAAGACGTGCGCCTCGTAATCTGAGGGTTGTGGGTTCGCATCTCCGTCGCGCCAAACATGCTCTCCCTTTTAGCCGTGGGGGCGTTATAAAGTTACGGTCAATCCCACTATTCGTTGGTAAAAAAAGTAGCCCAAGAGTTGACGGTGGATGGTGATGACCAGCTGCCTTCCCTCTAGTCTTATACTACTAAATTAGGACGGCTAGCACAGATAGCCCTCAAATTTCTTTATGCGAAATTCAAAAACAAACAAAAAAACAATAATATTGTGGAAACACTTATTTTATCTACTGCTTGTGATTCAATTGTGAGACAAATTTTAATTACAGTTATATATGCAGTTTTGTACAATAATTTACACTATTGTTTGAAATGTTATTGGTTATACAACAGCGATTTATTCATGCTGTTAGGAAAACACTGAGTAGTGAAAGACAAAAACATAAAACCTTACAACCCGAGCGTTTTCGAAAGGTGGACCTTTCTTTACAATGTACAAACCAGGTATGAAATATAATAGTGAGAAAAGGTGGAGTGACTTCACGGTAAATAACTCAGAAATGTCTTGATTAACAATAAATATATTGTTGCAAATATATCTTATTTCCGATGTAAAATACGACGTAAAACTAGAATGCCAGATACAAAAAAATTAAATAAGTTTTTAAAGAAAAAAGAAGTCGAAGAAAACAGAATTTAAATAAACAGCTTTAAAAGGACAAGAAAACGTATAAAATTATCTTAAATGTATAATATTAAGGAAAAGTAAGAAATAAGATAACGAATTTACGCCAAGTAAGATAAAGATAAAGATAAGTAAGATAAAAGGAATTTGTTTTTTGAAGCGAATTAATGAACGGTCAAAGATCACTGATTCCAGAGTTTACAAGATTGAACAGTGTTTAAAATGGTCGTCCAATATTCTTATTTTATTTTTATAAGAGATTTCGTTTTGCAACTGAGTCAAGTGCCCATGAGAATAACATCACTAATAGAATGATCGGATTAATTGGAATGCTGGGCAACAGGGAGATCTTTTTAGGATTTCATAGAAGACTTATTGTTATTGAACCTCTCTTTACGATTCTTTTGGATCTGTCCTACATGTTGGCGATTAAAGTGTTGTGTGTTTTATACAAGTAATTTGAAAGTGTTTTAGCTATATTTGTTGGAAAAGCCATTGGTTTTTTTTTAGGAATTTACAAATCTGACAACGTATTTTATTACATGGATGACAACCACGTTGGGCTGGTATGTAAGTCAATTTTGCATAAACAAGGATATCTTTCAAACTTCTTTATCTCTGGGAGGAAAAACAAAAACGGCAACTACAGGAAAAAAAATTCAGATAATTATCATTCATCTGTAGGAGATGGAAATGTTTCATTCTTTTTTAGAATATGCGAAACGTTCCTGAGTTTAATATTAGTTTCCGTGTTTTAATGAAGGTCTTTAAGTTGATCACTGATGGTTTTAATAAACTTAATTTTAGGTTCCCATATATTTTGTTTGTAGAAAGTACTGTCTCCAAGTTGCGGTTTTCTTTGACTGGACTCACTGTGGTTTGAAACTATAATTACATTTCGTTTAATACCTTATAATTATTTATTGCCTTTAAATACGAGTATAAGTCATACAATTTTATAGTAATAAAACAACGAAGTATAAATGATAAGATAGTTATATGAAAACCAAAAAAGAGTTAATTTGGGTAAGAAGATAATTACAGTTAAATTTGGTTGTTTTATGAAAACTATTACTATAAGAAATAAAGCATTTAGCGACTCAAAACCGTTTGAACAAACAAAAAGACATATCATCTATATGACTGAAGTTTTAAACGGCTCTATTATAAGAGCTGACTCAATATTATTCATAAATATATTGGCATAATAAAGAGCCATTTTAGTACCAATTTCAGTACCATTAATTCGAATACATTGCTCTTTAATGAATTCTAAATAAAATGTTTACAAATAAGAAAAGACTGATAAGGTCGACTGCTTTTGAGATTCTAGTGGTTTAGAAAGGCTTAAGTCATATTTTATAATTTCAAGTCGTTCATATTCATTATTAGTGTGAATGAACGAAACACACATTGTACATATAATGGAATATAAATGCCAGTTGGTATTGACTTCCTATATTGTATGTATAAAGTGAGTCGTGTCCTTTAGGTAGGAAGGTTGTGTAAAATTTGTTTGTTTTTTTAATTTCCCACAAAGCTACAAGAGGAATATCTGCGTTAGGCATCCTTAATTTATCAGTGTGAGACTAGAAATAAAGCAGATGGTCATCACCACCCACCGCTTACTCTTGGGCTACTTTTTTATCAACGTAACTTTATAACGCTGAAAAGGCGAGCATATTTGGTGTCACGGGTATAAGAAGCCAGCACCCTCAGATTAAGAGTCGAGCGTCCTGACCACCTGGTTAAGTTGAATAAATGAAAATGCTCTTTGTGGTAGTCTACAAAGGCAGTAAACTTCTCAGTAGCTATGTTTATGTTAGAAATTATGGGTCAGTTGAAATTACTAAGTTTATTTGTTCTGAATAAGAAATAAAATATATCTGAACAAGTCTGTTTGAGATTGAAGTAGTGGGTTATCTCTTTGTTAGTTGTTTTTTGATTTTGTTTTGGAGAAAGTCTTTAAATTAGCAACTGATGGCTTAAATAAACTGTGCGGATTTCTTATAGAAATCTGTTTCTTCAGGTTGCGATTAGCTTTGCCTGGTAATTACTTTTTTTCACATTAACGATGGCAACACTCTTTTCTGCTTGCTCTATTGTAAAACAATTGTTTAATTTACGTACCTTTAGAACAACTCTTTCTTGTCGGTTTAGGTTATTTTGACATTTTTAGAAGAAATTAATGTTTGTATTAGATCATTTTCTACAACATTAGTACAATTCTGTATAAACAGTCTTTGTAAAATATATCATGTGGGTTGTCAGTATTGAAAAATCGCTGAGTCCGAGTTTTCCAGAGAATTCGTTATGAATCAGAAAAAAAATATCATATTCATTACATAGTCACTGTCCAGACAGTAACTGAACCTTTTACCAAAGAGACCAAGTACCATCCAAAAAATGTATGAAACATTAATTATATCGGAAATAGAAGAGAATTTACCAAGTCACTTTCTTCTTTGCATCTGTATCATTCTGAGAAAGCTCGTGTCCACTAGAAGATAAAATGCTTTCAAGCATTTTATTCAGATGTTTGTTTAAAATCTTCTGGTAGGATACTTGTTACTATTGTAATTCGTATTTTATTAAATGGAGGATTGTAAAAACAATGCTGTTAGAAGCGTATCCGAATTTTGACGCCCGGCAAGAATACTTTACTTGTAATCTAAGAGTAACGAGCTCGAATCTCTTTTCGATCAAACGTTTTCGCCCTTTCATTTGTAAAGCCGTTATAATATTACAAAGAATCCCATTATTCATGGGTAATAGAACAGAACAAAAGCTGGCGGTCGATGCAGATGACCAGTTGCCTTTCTTCTTGTCTTTCGCGGGTAAACTAGGGACGGCTAGCTGTGATAGCTCTCGTGTAACTTCACTAAAATTTAAACGAATCAAATTTTTGAGTAGGTGTTATTGCCAAGAGGCTGTTTTTGTTGTTATCATTAATAAAAAATAAGTCAGTTTTATTTTTTAAATTCTTGAAGTTCTTCCATTGAAAACTGTAAAGTTGGATATTTTCTCACCTAGAATTTTGATAAAAGATTTGAATAATATTCATGAGTTCTAAAGAGGTATTTTAGAGAATCTGGTGACATAAATTTCAAACTTTTGGGACATTGTCTCTTATAGTATCGCCATTTAAAATACCATGCTTGGAAAAGTTACAGAAATGACCAATTTTCCATTTGGACATTTTGTTCTAAATCGCTTATGTACGTTTTCTTTTATGCTAATAAAACTATAACGTCTACAATTGGGTATTCCATGTAATTAAATTAACTTTTTTGGCGTTACTGTCTGCTTAAAATAGTGCATAGTTACTTACACAGAAAGCCTACAGAGAGACCACATTACCTTCAATTTAATAACTCTCATCTCACCCACAATAAACGGAAAGTTGCTAACAGTCAAGCTCTCTGATTGACTTGATTTATTTTGCATTTGACGCAAAGCTGCACAAGAGCCATTTACACCACTAATTTAGCAGTGTAAGACTACAGGGAAGGCAACTGGTCATCATCACCCACCGCCAACTCTTAGGCTGCTTTTTTACCAACGAATAGAGGGGTTGACCGTCACATTTTAATGTCCTCACGGCTGAAAGGGCGAGCATGTTTGGTGTGACAGAGATTCAAATTCGTGACCCTCAGATTACGTATCGAACGCCTTAACACGCTTGGCCATGCCGAGCCAAGTGGATAACACTTCATCAAAACGTGGTTTTGCAATAAAACACATTGTCTAACCTGTTATTTATTTTATTACAAATAACATTCTGTATAGCGATGGTGATACTAATTCGATTAAAATGTTTTATCTACTGTTAATTACACTTCTATCAAGCACATATTTTAACAATTCTTTGTTGTAATAGTGTTAATCATATATATATTTCATCTACTCTCTAATATGTAATTACGATCCAAATTATTTTGGAATTTCGCACAAAGCAACTCGAGGGCTATCTGTGCTAGCCGTCCCTAATTTAGCAGTGTAAGACTAGAGGGAAGACAGCTAGTCATCACCACCCACCGCCCACTCTTGGGCTACTCTTTTACCAACGAATAGTGGGATTGACCGTCACATTATAACGTCCCCATGGCTGGGAGGGCAAGCATGTTTGGCGCGACTCGGGCGCGAACCCGCGACCCACAGATTACGAAGCGCACGCCTTAAAGTGCTAGGCCATGCCGGGCCTCATGATCCAAATATTTTATCTACTGTTGATTTTATCAATACACCACACATATTTCAAGATATTTTGATTATATCACTGTGAAGCATAGATTTTTGCTACTTTTGGCTATACCAGTGTGAGGTACATGCTTCGTCTATTCTTTTTTATACCTTCTGTTCCTTTATGTTATTGTAACACACATTCTTTATCTATACTTATTTATAGTATATTGAAACTAATTTTACGAATTGTTTTCTTTATTCCTGTGAAACGTACTTTTACTACTGCTAATTATGCTTCTTTAATTCCTCATTGGGACAGCGGTAAGTCAGATAACGCTAAAGTCAGGGGTTAGATCCCCTCGGTGAACAGAGTAGATAACCCAATGTGGCTTTGCTATGAAAAAAAACACCCTTTTTTTTGCTGTAAAACAAATATTTCCTTTACTGTAAATTGTTTCACTGTTAATAACATATTTTATTAACCGTTCATTATACCGTCCAGAAGAACACATTTCGAGTAATGTTGATTACACTATTTTAATTATCACATATTTCATCGTTTGTTCGTTATATTACAATGAGGCACTGAGTATTGGTATATCCCAGTGAAGCATGTATTTCAATAAACGTTAGTTATATCACAGTGAAGCTCCTACTTCATCCTCTGTAATTATGTCATTACAAATTATATGCTTTATTTATTATCGATTATAATAATGTGTATTATTTGAAACACGTATTATATACAGTGTTAGTTCCAGCATTATTCAGCATGTTTTTCATGAGCATTTGGTTATACCATTATGAAGCGCGTATTTCATCTACTGTTATTTATACAATAAATCATTGCGAAAATCGTATTTTACCTTGGGTTGAATACATCAGTGTGTTTTGTTTTGTTTTTTTACAAATATTATTAATATATAATTAATAGTAAATGAAAACATTTTATTTACCGATGGCATTATGGAGGATATATTCCTTCTCTTTGTAGATATACAACGATGAAATACACATGAGTTCTATTGATATGAATCATATAGTGTGTAAAATAAAAAGTATTCCCTATACCGCTAGTCATGGAAACCAATATTTTTACTGCTGTTGTCTAAAGTGTTATGGAACAGATATTTTATCTGTTGTAACTAAACCATGGTGAAATACATACTTTATTTATTTTTATGTATGAACCCATTTTGTCTACTGCCTTATGTTTACGAAGAAACGATTATTTTTCCATTGTTAGCTGTACGTTTATGTTAAAATTATTTTAATTGAATATTAAAATATGTATATATTTAATATCATTTTCAGAAAGTCAACAATGTAATTTAAAGGTAAGATAGTTTGCTTACAGGTTTCCTAAATTAACTGGTATCTATCTTTAATAGAGAAACTTGTTTGTTTGCTTTGGAATTTCGCACAAAGCTACTCGAGGGCTATCTGTGCTAGCCGTCCCTAATTTAGCAGTGTAAGACTAGAGGGAAGGCAGCTAGTTATCACCACCCACCGCCAACTCTTGGGCTATTCTTTTAGCAATGAATAATGAGATTTACCTTCATATTATTGTGCTGAAATTGCGAGAATGTTTGGTGTGATGGGATTCGAATCCGTGGCCCTCGGATTAAAAGCGGAGTGCCTTAACCACCTGGCCAAACCGGGCTATTATTTGGTGTTCAGAAATACATCTATACCTAACATTAGAGCTGAGCTTCTGTAATTGTAAACCTTATTTTAAACACGGTTGTAACAGACAGGCGCACCCCGCTAGTACAACGGTATGTCTCCGGATTTACAACGCTAAAATCAGGGGTTCAATTCCCCTCGGTGAGCAGAGCAGATATCCGTTTGTGGTTTTGCTATAAGAAAATACACACAAAGAAAACAAACAGGCAGTATTTTGTCTCAACTTTAAACATTTAACTAGTTTCTTTTCAATACCAGATAAATGTATTTTCTGACTACAACGGAATGCTGCAAAGCATAACTAACATCCATGAAAAATGCAAGAATATGATATCTAAAATAAATATCAAGGTTTGTGTACGATATTTATTAAATATTTCATGATTTTATCGTTTTACTAATTGAAATGTATACGTTACTTAAATTTTTAATGTTTGTGAATTTAATTCTATTCTTTCTCACCTTTATTTTCTTAACAGTGTTCACTAGAACAGGAAAATTCGTTGTTGTCAATTAACGTTACATGACGTTCACACTGAGTGGCTGCTTAGCAGTTTGGAATCGTTACATCCAGGACAATGCTGATAGAGGGACGAGAACACCCATAGTTTAACTGTGCCGTCTACGTTTTATTTCATCAACATATCAAGGGTAGAGGCGAGATGTTGGTGGTATTTTGAAGACTGTCTTGTATTGCGTGGACAGAAAAGATTCCAAAGTTTTCGAGCTAAATTGTTTTTTTTTTTAAGAAATAATTTACTTTTCTGAATACCTCTTGTTCTTCAAAGTCTCCAAAGATCTCACTTAGTTGCTTCCAGGGACCTTCTAAGCTCTTAACTGGAGCCTGTTTTGACAAGACATACATTTTTGATTAACGCTTAGAAGGTAAAACTCTAATTAACACATTTAGAACGAATTACTTATCAAAGTTTCCTCAGTGTGTGTGGTCCTTATTTGTGTTTAGCAATGAAAAATTAATTATGAGAACTTTTCTGTAAAGGTAAAGAAAATACAACATATATCTCCAGAATATTATTCTTTTAGTTCAAGATTTTGCTGGTACAGCTTCGTTAGGAGATATCGATATCCTACAAAATCACTGATCCAATTAAGATTTAACTGGATTAGTGAATTTATTCATATAGCATGTAAATTTTGAGAAATTTAAAATTATATATTTATCTGTGAAAAACCTTATGTTGCGAATATAAAATGAATTCCTAGAGATACCATCTTTGGATTTTATTCATTACAGAACCAGTATTTGTTTTTGAAATTCGCGCAAAGCTACAAGAGGGCTATCTCCATTAGCTATCCTGAATTGAGCAGTGTTAAACTATAGGGAAAGCAGTTAACCTCTACAAAACCAGTAACCAAATGATAGATGTTTAAATTGTGATAAGTGAAGCAAGAGGAATAAAAATATTGATTTTAAAGAAATCTGAGTTTCTGTTAAATTGAATGTTAATTCAAACAAAATCACGAAGAAATCGATTTTAATGTAAAAAATATATTTCTTTATAATTACATAATTATAAATATTGATAATTTATCAATAATTCTATAAGAACTTGTTAGTAATACAAAAATTTCACAATCGATAAATGTCAAACCATGTTTCAAAAGTAATTAAAATAAATCTAAAAGCTTGCATTAGCCTAGCGGTAAGTTAGAAGATTAAATTCATGAGGATTAGGTTTCAGCAACTGTGGTAGCCAGAGCGTAAATAATCCATTACGTAGTGCGTTTAAAATCAACCAAACCTATAAAATTAAACCAATTAAAATTAATCAACAACAAATAGATAAAACATGTTCAAAGCCGAATTTATCACCCTTTGGTTATACTTTGATATAATTTTATGAAGTATATGAAAACCATATTAAACATTGTTATTTGTTTCAAAATTCTAAACTACGTACGTTTTTTAAAAAAAATATATTCTTAATTGATCAATGCCTACACTAATTTATAATTAATGATATTTTATTTTACAGTGGTTAACACGCTAATTTCTTTTTAATTTATTTGTTTTTCTTAGAAATTTCTCCTAAATTTACTCTATTGTAGTTAATGTTGATGTTCACAAACTGACTGCTATTCATTTTAAGATTAAGCCTTTCATGATGCATCCATGTTTGCTAGTAATGTAATTATAATTTCATTGCAATTGGTTAGCAGTGTATCCCCCTTCAGTGGCTCAGCGGTATGTCTGCAGACTTACACGCTAAAATCCGGGTTTCAATACCGTGGTTGGCAGAGCACAGATAGCCCATTGTGTAGCTTTATGCTTAATTTAAAACAACTGCAACAATGTTTAACAGTGTAATGTATTTTGTACGTTAGATATGCGGAAAGAGTATCTTATCAAATATTTTAAATAATTTGTCACCATATTTTAAAATTTTCACTGTCTTGACTTGTTTAATTTGTATATATGGATATATGAAGAATATAATAATTTACGTAATTTATTCTGCACAAAGACTAACTGCCACTCTTTGTCAGTACTTTAAGTGATCAAATACTGGGTTACCTGGGCCTCACGTGGGCTTTGTTTAGTTTGGAAACAAACTGTGTTTTTGTCTAATAATTTTGCATGGCTTGTTTGTTTTAATGCAAAGATACACAGTAGGTTATCTGTGATCTGTTCGGCACAGGTTGAATTCTGAATTTTATCTTTGTTAGTCCATAAAATAGTCATCTTGGTCTACTGTTTTACCAACATAATTGACTTTCACATTATAACTCCCTCAAAGTTGAAAAGGCAAGTATATATGGTGTGACAGAGATTCGAACCTGTGACCTTCAAGTTACGAATCATACTACGCAGTTGAAAATGAAGAAAAAAGATTAATTAGCAGGTTAAGCTAACAGTAAATATGATTAAGTGAAAAAATATATAATAAATCTACTATTGTTCATAATTCCATCTCTACTGTTTTCGCAGATAAGCTGCTTTGAGGTGTAATATTAAATATGAATGCTAATCAACCATTCTCGTATGGAAAGATGACAAATTTTACATACACATAACTTATGCCTTTGTTTAGTGGAAATGAAAGAGTGTATTCATAACGGTTCAATGAAGCAAGTTATTCATAAGAGAAATATTGTTATCATCCTGCTGATTCTGAGCTAGATGTTTGAAAGCAATATTTAATTATGTTCTCCTGCATGAAAAATAAATATAGTTAAAGTAATATATTCCTGCAAGTATTCTGAGGTTGTATTATTAACTGCCGTATGAGTATTTAAAAGTTTAAAAGCAGTTTCAATTCCCTCTTTTTAAATAATCAATAGCTTATTTATTGTGAAAGAAAAAACAACAATGAAATTTAAAGAAAAAGATGACTTGTTTTTGTTCACGGTGATTTAGGTTTGAGTATAAACAATCAATATTTCTGCCTCTATCTTGCTGAATGGTGTTACAGTTCCTCTAAAGTAGTACCCATATTAAGTTTTGTGAAGAAAATTAATTTTTTTAACAACAAAATTATGTATTTTTTTAGCTTCCGTTATCATAATAACAATACCGAGCCATAAAGAAAATAGTGTAATATGTATCGCATAAATTGCACTGGGTTATGAAAATTATTTGCAACTGTACATTGATTTATTGGTTTAGAAAGAAAATGTGTTAATTTATGACACGACAGACACCAAAAAAAGCCTGGTAGTTGAGCCCTCATTTCACAATTTCGGATGGTGGGATCTAAACCTGTCACCACAGATATCTGCTATATCATTTAAGAAAAAAATATAATGTAGCGATCCATCTCACTATTCGTCAGTAAACAGTGAGTGGTAGTGACTTTCTGCTTTTCCTACAGTCTATCCCTTCAAAATTAGGGATGGTTAGTGTTCAAAGTTCACAAATAGTTTCGCGGAAAGTACTAGAAACCAAATACACAATTATTAAAGGCTTAACAAAATTAAATATATCAATATTAGTAGGCAAGAGATTTTTCGATAGGCGTACAGATAATTACAACCGAAATTCACTTTTGATTTAAAACATGTATTACGTTGGTAATAATTTATTCTGTACATAATCAGCACGTTATATATGTTGTATTTCTTTTGATTGTAAAATTCACACACTGTATGCTTCAGATACTATATATCAATTCCCTATTCCGCAATCATTTCCAGAATTACCTTATAAAGAATATTGTAAATAGTTAATGATAATGTTTGTAGCTATTATAAATTAAGTGGCCAATACTTTCATTGAATTGTGTTTCGTTACATTGTTTGTTGGTTGGTAAGCTCAAAGCTACCACAACACATAGGGCTATTTATGTTTTACCCACCATGGGGTATTAAAACCCGATTTCGTTTGCGTCTTAAGCCTTTGGAATAAACCACGGCGAAGCTTGAAATGTGTTTTGATATATATATGAAATTTAAAATACTTATTTTTACTAGGCATGTGGATGAAACCAGAAAAACTGTACCTTAATTCATGAAATTGTATGGCTGTTCAGATATTAACAGTCCATTTGTTGTTTTGAATTATGCACAAAGCTACAAAATGGGCTATCTGTGCTCTGCCCACCACGGGTATTGAAACCTGGATTTTAGCGTGTAAGTCCGCAGACATGCCACTGAGCCACTGGGGGGCAACAGTCCATTTACACTTTTAGATATAATCAAAAAGATTTGCATGATATTAAATAAATTAATGTTTTTTTTTGTCTCCTACATTA
The DNA here is from genome assembly GCA_011833715.1 of Carcinoscorpius rotundicauda. Classification (NCBI taxonomy): domain Eukaryota; kingdom Metazoa; phylum Arthropoda; class Merostomata; order Xiphosura; family Limulidae; genus Carcinoscorpius; species Carcinoscorpius rotundicauda. The sequence continues at coordinate 29,443,587 of CM022392.1, forward strand.
GACAAATATGTATCTCCATTAGATGCTATCTCAGATTACTAACCTAAATGCGCTCATGATTAAAATACTGAATTTTGAATGAAATAAATCAGAACTTAAAAAGTTATTTTAAATCATTACTCATAGAATTCACAGGTTTTTAACAACTTAAACATAAAAATAAATAGCTTGAAACTCATTTATTATATTATGAACAAATAAAGTAGAATGCACTCGTAATTTACAGTGGAAGCAAATATTAGCTTATAATCAAACAAATGATCTGAATTACATTTAAACGTTTCAAGCTACCACAACAAGCATAATCCACGGGGGCTCAGCAGCAAATGTTTTGGCTTCTGCTTCAAAAAATTGGATTTTTATACGAGCTGTAAGCACAACACCGATATCCCATTGTGTAACTTTGTGCTAAAATCAAGCAAACAAAACATAAAAGAAGAACAAATGAACTGAATAAAGTGAGGTTATTATTAATTAAAGTTTTCAAAATAATAATTTCTGAAGTTCTCGCATTTTTCGAGACTCGTTTTTACATGCAATTCTTAAATTAAAATTTTTCACCAATTCTGTTTTAAAATTCACTTTAATTTTCCGGTGTTACGAAAGCCTAACCTTAACCACACAACCAAAGCTGGTGATAATGTTGACTAGACGTGCAATACATAACTAGTAACAACGTATTTAAACAATATAGTTTTTATTTTTTAAAGTTCTACATCCACTGTGCCTATGGGAGAGTTTACTTTCTTTTGTACAAAAATACTTTATAATCAGATGTCTGTTTCGTAGGTTTCTTTTGATATTCATGTATTGTTGGAATTATAATCGTTAATGCTTCCTTATCATTTATATTAGAAATATTTGTTTACTCTAAATTATATCACATTTCAGGTAAAATTATCGCATAAGGTAAACAGCAGTAAGAGTAATTTTAATACTACTTTCAAGTAAAAACAGCATGACAATTGATAATAGATTTGGTTTTCGCTAGTAAGCATACTGAATCTTTGTCACAGAATCGTTAACAGTACAGTTAGTAAATGATGCTGACACTTTGCAAAAAAAAAAGATTTTGGTACGTTTAAGGCACTTTTAAATTACACGAGAAAATCGCTTCGTTTCTTTTTTTCGCCCTTTAATCCTAAATTGCAATGTTACGAACAAAAGAAAGAAACAAGTTTATTATTACAGTGGAGCTTCAAGTTATCACGACAGTTAATTGCACACTTCATGTATACACTGGTAAATTGTAATTTAATATAATAATAACCTTGCTCATATTCAACAGACTAATATATCTGCAGCACAAATTTTAAAAAAGGTTTTCGGTCAATGAAAAAAAATCCAGCTAAGTATACTATACACTGTAATGAAAATAAAGAATGATTGCATTTTTCTAACGAATGTTGTAAGTAGAGATAAATTAATTCGGTATATTTAGTTGTGGAAGTTTATTGAAAAAATATTAACCAGTAAAAATTGTGCAACAGTTGGATACGTGTACCAGATATGAGATGTTCTTTATAGATCGCAAAAGATAAAAACAACTCATTCTATTATATAGAGGCTAAGATGCAATATCCGTAAGTACACAACGATAGATAATTTCAATTGCATTAAAAAAAAATGTAAATAAAATTAATTAAAAGTGACGTTAATACAAAAGAATAACAATTTAAAAACAAAAAATAAAAATTGAAATTGTTTTTAGTACTAATTGGACAGAGCATGCGCGAGTTAATATTATTGAGTGTTTATATTACAAACAAAGTGTAATTGTCTTAATAATTGCGAATTACAGAAAAAAAATCACATTGTTACGTCACCATAATTTGTTTATGGTGAGATTTCGTTAATATGTAATACAAAACAAAGGAAGTTGTTTATTTTGTCCTTAACTCACCTGAAAACTGATTTTAGAAATCAATTAAAACTGATAGTCGATAATATGTTTCAGGTTACAAAAATACATTATCAACAAAGAATACTTGTTGATGAAGAACCATCTTATTTTAGGAAACAACGTTTGGAGACAACTTGAACTGATGGTGAAAGGTTTGTTTGTTTTTGAAGTTCGCACAAAGCTACTTGAAGGCTATCTGTGCTAGCCGTCCCTAATTTAGCAGTGTAAGACTAGAGGGAAGACAGCTAGTCATCACCACCCACCGCCAACTATTAGGCTTCTCTTTTACCAACGAATAGTGGGATTGATCGTCACATTATTCAGCTCCCACGGCTGAAAGGGCGAGCATGTTTGGCGATGCGAACTCGCGACCCTCAGATTACGAGTCGCCCACCTTAACACGCTTGACCATGCCTGGCTCGGTGGTAAAAGAAAATTTATTAAAAATGTACAACGTTTTTACAAGCCGTTTTCTAACTTTAGTCTCAGAATATTTTTTTATAAATAAAGAGTTTACGAAAACAATAAAAAGTAGTTTTTGCTTCAACTTCTTCGATAAAGAATATTATAAGTGAAGATTAATCAAAGTGAAAGCTATGGAATTTTGAAAAGAACTGGGATATGTTCCCGATGAAGGAAAAAAACACATGTAAAAATTTAAGATGAGAATACACGTGTAGTATGTGGATTGTAAATTAGATGTATTGTGTCTATCATGAATTTGACGGCGTATATGTTAGATGTATGTATTTCTGTGGAAGGTATATATAGTGTACACAAAAGAAACTTTTAAATAGTACGTAGGAACAAAATGTTACTCGTTACAGATATTGATTTATTTTTATAGTCAGTATATAGAAAATTTACATTTCAGACGTAATCATTCGCATTACAAAGATTGGTTCTTGCAGCATGCATGACATCTCATATGAAAAGCAGTCCAATGTAAAACAACTCTTTAAAGTATTGACAAAGTAATGTGTAATAAACCTAATTTTATATACTCTGTTTTATGTGCCGTTTGAAAATATAAACAGAATAGAATTTCTAAACTAAACTAAGTCAGAAAGAGCCGATTTGTTTAAGTGCTACTGACTAGCTACCGTTCCCGTGATGAATACATAAGGATTAGACATGTATCTAATTGATCTCCTAGATTACAATTAGCTTATCATTTAACCATGTCAGTTGTGATAAAAATAGCAATTCGAAATATGTTGTAAATATAAGTGTTTGGTTACAATAAGCTTAAAGACCATAATATGTAAATTTAAAATTAAAACTATTATTGTCACTAATCGTAATGACACGCTTTAACCAGATATTCATTATCACACTACTATCAAGATTCTTGGAAAATTGTTTATTTTTACAATATGTTCGGTTATCTGCTTTTTTAAGTATTTTTATTCAATAGTACAAAGAAACAGTTTCATTGTTGTTCGTCTATAACACAAAATAGGGGTAAACTGGTACAAAATGAAATAGTTAAAAATGTTGATAATTTAGAATCGGTTTATGGTGAGTTCTAAGAACACTTAAATATTCTCAGTTGTACATTTTGAGTTTTGTACGTACAATCTCAAAGATGGCTTCGGTATTACAAACCAGTTACAGAAACTTTCAATAACGAATGTGTTGTCACTTTCTGATGGCAAACGTTCTTCTGGAGAGAAACATCTATAAACTTAAAAGAAAAGAAAGAACATGCAAGATTATAAAAGTCAATAAACGTTTAAGTTTCAGTGCAATGCGTTAGAATTGAACCACGTGTTTGATGCTAATACTTGTGTTGAAAATTAATTTTAACTGTACAATTATATGAATAAGTTGAATTAAGTACTTTAATTGAAATATAATTTTAAATGCACTCTCTAATAAAGAGTATTGCGAAAAATCAACTTTTTCTGCGAAAGAATGATCTGTAAGGTTAGAAAGGTTGTAGGTATTTTAAAGAATGATCCGTAATGTTAAAAGGGTTGTAATTTTTTTTCAAATGTTTCTTTGTTTTTTTTTAATTTCGCGCAAAGCTACTCGAGAGCTATCTTCGCTAGTCATCCCTAATTTAGCAGTGTGGGACTAGAAGTAAGGCAGCTAGTGATCACCATTCACCGCCAACGTTTGGGCTACTCTTTTACCTACGAAAAGTGGGATTAACCGTAACATTATATGCCTCCACGGCTGAAAGGGCGAGCATATTTCGTGGGACGGGGATTTGAGCCCGCGACCCTCAGATCACGAGTCGAGTGCTTTAATTACCTGGCAACGTTGGGCCATTAAAAAATGATAAATAAAGTTAGTAGACTTAAAAGTAAAGGTTAGAATGATCCATATAGTTGGAGAGGTGTTGGGCCCGGCATGGCCTAGCACGTTACGGCTTGCACTTTGTAATCTGAGGTTCGCAGGTTCGCGCCCGAGTCGTGCCAAACATGCTCGCCCTCCCAGCCGTGGGGGCGTTATATAAGTGACGGTCAATCCCACTATTCGTTGGTAAAAGAGTAGCCCAAAAGTTGGCGGTGGGTGGTGATGACTAGCTGCCTTCTCTCTAGTCTTACGCTGCTAAATTAGGGACGGCTAGCACAGATAGCCCTCGAGTAGCTTTGTGCGAAACTCAAAAACAAACAAAACAAACAATGGAGAGGTGTTGCTTTTTTTTTAAAAAAAAATGATTTTTTAGAAATAAATATATCGAAAAAGAAAAGCTCATTTCTTTCCAAACATTATTTGTGTGAAATAATTTATAACTAATTGCAATTATTTTGATCCGATTCAGAATATTTTATTGAAGAACTTTAGCTATAAAACTGTTAGAAAACGCAGGATCATCCATGTAAAAATAGATTTTCTATATATTCCAATGTTAAGCCTTCTGTTGTTATTCAAAGATAAAGTTCTCTACATTAAAATTCTTACTCTACTGTTAACTGTAACTAACATGTTTTTTATACAATGAAGACTGTTACGTTTATTTCCAAAAATAATTTACTGCTTGTAGTAATTTTTAACAGAAATGTTAACAGTAAAAATTACCATAAGCGCATTTTTATAGAGTTGTACTCACACGCATAATGATTTTTTTTTCACTTGAAGTTCATCAGGAAAGGTTTCAAGCGAATATACATAATAATTAGAAGTTATGAATTTTTAATTATCTGGTAAATTATCTTTTTTTTTCAAATAAACGTGTCACTGGATTTGTAACTGAAAAATATATGTAAAAAAAATTCCGCAATAACTTATCATTCTAATTTTCAAATTCCTAATTATCAGTGATGACGAGAAAATTCACTTGTAGAGAAAAATATATATGTAAAAACGGCTGGTATGAGTTGAGAAAATTTTATGTATAGGAGCGAACAACGTTTCGAACTTCTTCAGTCATCGTCAGGTTCACAAAGAAAGAAAGAGGTAACTGACAGATAGCTGACCCCGTATTTGAAGATGGCTGTGTAATTGAGTATAGGTATGTAGAGGGCGTGCTTAGATGTTGGCTTATATTTATTAATATAGATATAAAGGTGTTCTCTGTATGGTTTATTTTGGGCTTGAGTTGTTGTGTAAGTAACGAACTACATATAAACAAATAGCCTGAGAATGGACAATCCAGTATCACCTGTTCCTGCTAACATTTTTATGACACAAGTTGAAACACAAGCAATTAACACATCATTACATCCACCACTATATTGGTACAAATATGTAGACGACACGATTGCGGAATTCACATATATAGAACACATAATTTCTTCAGTCATTAACATTAACTTCAAATTTAAGCAGGAAAAAAGTAATCAAATATCATTTCTTAACCTTAAAATTACAAGAACCGATTTGCAATTTAAAACAGAAATCCACCGAAAAATCATCCACACTGAACTATTCATTTCTTAGCACATCAAACAAAACAAAAACTCAACATACTAAGAAACCAAATAAATACAGCCATAAAACTCTGCTCACCAGATAAAATAAACGATGAATTAAACAAAATAAAAAAGTACCTCATTAATATCAATAAGTTTCCTCCACCCACCGTATAAAACATGATACGCACACACCTAGACAAAAAGCAAAATCAACCAGCAAAGGTAAATATATTTCACGAGTCAAAAATCACGAAACCATAAACTGCTGCATACCCTCTATTTCCGACATCAGTAGAAAAAACCAACATTTGGTGAAAACTAGCAACACAATACAACATTTTAGTTAATACCAAATTTATTTAACACCCAGGCACAAAACTTATGTCTACACTATGTAAAAACTACACTGACAAACATCACACCAACATTGTTTATAAAATACAATGTGATAACTACCAGGACATTTATATGGAGAAACAAGTGGGAAAATGAAAGCCGATTCAAAGAACACAAAAAAGTCACCTTCACACGTTTTCGAACCCTGCAAATCAAATAAACACAACATAACCACAGAAAACACTAAAATACTAAATAAAGAAACAAACATAAACAAACGTTTATGTTTAAAAAAATTAAAGAAGCCCTACTTATACAACAACTCAAGCCCAAAATAAACCAATATAAAGGAACACCTTTATACCTATATTGATAAATATAATCCAACATATAAACACGCCCTCTATATTCCTGCACTGAATTACAAAACCCCCTTCAAACATGTGGTCAGCTATCGGTGGGTTACAACTTTTCTTTCTTCGTGAATCTGACGATGACTGAAGAATTTCGAAACGTTGTTCGCTCCTTTACATAAAAATTTTATCAACCCAAACTAGTCGTTTTTACATATATATAGTTCCTAATTTGCATTTCAAGAAGTAAACTGTTTTTGTGATGCACAATATTTAGAAGATACTGTAAATTTAGAAATAAGTAATAATGGCGTGTTCTGTGTTTTCTTATAGCAAAGCTCTATTAGGCTATCTGCCGAGCCCACCGAAGATAATCGAACGTCTGATTTTAGCATTGTAAATCTGTAGAAATACTGTTATAACAGCGGGAGACACAAATAATAAGACATATAATGCAGATATGTTGTCCCTTGCTGATACAGCGGTAAGTCTACGGATTTACACTACTAAAATCAGCGGTTCGATTCCCCTCGGTCGACTGAGCAAATAGCCCAATGTGGCGGCTTGCTATAAGAAAAACTCACACACAACCAGATAAGTTGTATTTTCAGTGCAGTTAACTGAATCAAGCATTCTTGAAATTCAAAGTATTACACCAAAGTATAAGTATTAACATACAATTTACTAATTGGCCTTTTTATTTTGTAGCAAAAAATATGGAGTCCGCCACTAAGAAACTAAAAATATACCTTTAATCTTACATTTACTACAATAGTCTATTTCTTTTGATACAAATTCTTGTCAGTTTAAAGTTGTAGACGTAGTTCAAACATGAAAAATTTCTGAAATATCATAGTGGCTAATCTAAAATCGACGTCTGAATCATAAACGTTAAGGTATATCTCAGCTTGTACACTATCACCGTTGATGATAATTTTGGATGTTTAAGCCTAATTGCAGTTGTATAAATAGGACGCTTCAAATACAAATGTTGAATATATAGAAAGGCTTAATGCTTTACAAAATAAAACTGTATGTGTAAGTTGGTGAATAAAGCTCAAATGTTGTATACATACATACATATATGTATAACGTGTACAGGTTAGTAGATATTATGTACTAACCTCTATATATTTTGTATAAATAGCACAAGAAAAATACGTGTACGATAAATATGTGTGTACGCACTTTCTAATTACCATTTAAAATATATAACACTTCATACAGTTTCCTTTTAAATTCCTTGAACTGTAACCCTTAATTCTGATAACGAGCTTCAGTACCACTGAGAGATTATATCTCATATATACAGTATATAAGAAGTCCCTTAGTGTTTTCGTTTTTATATCTCGAAGGATATTGAGCTTGAAGGTCATGCAGATAAGAAAATCTCAGTATTCTGGTATTGTCAAAACAAAACAAAACTGCTATGGAGAAAGATAAACCTTTTACTAAGTACGCGCTTACATATAGGTCCCTTTTGCTGTTCCTTCTTGGTTGTTATTATGTTCTCAGTGTGTGAACATTTTACGCTTACAGAGAGAACAACAGTTTATGACACATAAAAGCCAAACCGATCTGTTTCCATTAAAAGTCTCACTATATTAAGAAAAGCTTACTTTTTTATACACTGTAATGCTGAAAATAGCTAAGAAGATCTTGTGAAATTTAAAAGCTTGCCAATAGGCTTTATGTACATCTTCAATAAATAAAAAGATGAAAGACAGAGTAGCACGGATAAGAATACTTTAAATATACAACACTCTTTATGTCACTGTCGTATCAAAATAAAGTTAAGACAGGATTACTCCAAACACTGAAAGATCCAGATATCATATAGCTTAGTGCACTCTATCAAAACTATCTTCTCATCGACTTCCAACGTTATAACTTATATTCAAAGGATTTTTGAAAAGTGTTCATGTAAAATGCTGATTTAGTATATTGACAAATCGCTTGAAAACAGCTTTGTACAAAAAAAACTAAGTTAAAATTAAAACCCTAACGAGAAATGTGTTTGTCACCATAAATTCTGTGTATCCTTGTTGTAAGTTATGCCCTGCAATTGTTTTCATAAATAAATTTCTTATTTAAAGTAATTCATTATCACTTTATCAATCCATACTAAAACATAATAAATAATTTAAATATTATACTTCACATATTACTTTGTCTCATGTTTATGGAACTAAATCTTACCGGATTCGATAATAATAAAGACAATAATACTGTATTTAAATAGTTTTAACAACCGTAACAACCAGTTATGAAACATACTTTGTTACACACAGTCTATCTATAGATTTCTTGCTAGTACAGCGATTGGTTTACGAATTTACAATGCTAAAATCAGGGGTTCGATATATTCAGTCGATAGATAGCCTAATGTTGCTTTTCTATAAGAAAAAAAAACTCGCACAGAATCTATCGTATCTTTAAGGATACCGATTTCCTAATACACAAAACATTTTACGTGACACTGGGATTTGAAAACGTCTTTGAAAAATAATAGGTGCTTAGTAGTGAATCAATAAACATATTAATACGTATTTTAATGATATCATCCAATAATAGAGTTGTGTTAAAGAACTGATTTTCTGGAAAATAAAGAGTAAGTGATCTTCAAGTTCTGAAAGCTTCCAAACAACTACAAGACGTAATTTTTTTATATTAGAATAAAAGCTTACGAGGTCAAGCAGTTGCATATACAACGACATAAGATATCATTTATGTAACTAGATTTCTGTATGAAACAAAAATTAACTTTATAATGATGTTATATATATATATTGCCTTGAAAAAAAATCCAAAATTCGATAGTAATTTAAGAAATTGTGTTAATGATTTCATTTTCTGTTTAAAAATATTTATGTTATTCGAACGGCAAATTTAATATCAAAAATGACTTAAAACGAATTACATGTAAGATTATAGATATTTTTATACTCTCGTTTTTTTTACTTTTTGTTATTTTTTTATTTTGAGATTTGGTTTGCGCAAAATTTGAAACAGACAAAGAAACAAACAACCATCCCTTTTGATAGACTCTTAATATATGTCAAACTCTGTTTTCCAATTGCAAAGAGACTTTTGATTCTTTCTTTCCTCATAAAGTTTCTGAGGAAGTTGAGCTGTCTCTTGCTAATCTTATTCGATATTATCCTTGATAAAATATTTTTATTTGGTATGTTACTTGTCCAATATATCTTTATAATGTATCTTAAGAACCTCAGTTTATTACCTCAATTCTCTTTTTCCTTACTTAGCAATACTGTCCAACATTGTGATGCACATGAGAATTGGCACAACTCGTCTCTATAAAAATTCAAACTGTCTGTCAATATCTATTTCTGAAATACGTCCTTTTTTATTTGTATTAACCGTTGTATTGCATTCATCTTCTGATATTATCAAGGTGTTCCCAGTATTGGAATTTATTGATTTACCTTATTGAGTTTAACAATACATACAAACAGGTACGGCCTTTTTATAATTACTGTACCATGTATTTTATTCTCCGTCAGTTGATATTCAAGTCATGCTTCTCACTTTCATTCATAACATTATCAAAAATTTGTGTAGCTTTTCTTCTTAATCAGATATTGAAACTGTATTATCAGCATAAAGTAATTCAAATTCGTTTTGTAAGCTTACAATTCACTCACAGAAAAACAATCTTTTATTTACGAATTAACTGTTTAAGGTACTCAGTAATCTCACATTCATTTACCAGATTTTTTTATATTTTGATACACGATAATAAATAATCTCAAATTCTACAATGGAGTAAGACGGTTAAAACTTGATATAAAGAAACAAATATCAGGTATTTCCCCAACTATTCCAAATTTTTGGAATGTAGCTATTCTGAATAGATTTAAACACTATTGTTTCATTTCACAGAGGCATTATTTCAGAAGACCCGGCATGGCCGGGTGAGTTAAGGCGTTCGACTTGTATGCTAAGGGTCGCGTTTTCGAATCCTCATCCCACCAAACATACTCGCCCTTTCAGCCGTGCGGCGTTATAATGTGAGGGTCAATTCCACTAGCAGTTGGGAAAAGAATAGCCCACGAGTTGGCGGTGGGTGGTAATGAGTAGCTGTCTTACCTCTAGTCTTACACTGCTAAATTAGGGACGGCTAGCACAGATAGCCCTCAAGTAGCTTTGTGCGAAATTCAAAAACAAACAAACAATATTTATGATGAATTATTCTTGACAGTAATTTGGCTAAAATGATGACTTAACGGTATAGACAGATGAAAAGCTTGAAAAGATAGGGTGTTAATGCCATTTCCTTTGGGTTCCTGTTTATTAAATGACATTAATATGATACATGACAGTAAAATGTACTATATCTTTTAAAAATGAAACGAAGTAAGGATTCAGAGAGTAATAAGTAACTATTTTTCTCTTTTCTTTGGTTCTCTTGCTTCTTTCAATCATTACAGACAGACTTTAAATGTCCTAATTCAACGTATTAAAGCTTTACTCAAGATAAAAACCACAACATTTCTATGTACAAAAATCTATGTTAATGTTTGTCTGTTTGTTATCTGACTACTCCTAGATCTATGGGCTAATCTCAACCAAATTTTGTGCTATGATAATTTGTAACAACGGAAATATTACTGTTTGCCTTACATCTCATTCACTCTCCATTATTGTTGTTATTCAGCATTTATTTTATTTAATGCAAGCTATTGTTAACAAGTACATTAGTAGATGGCTTTACATGCTTCCTTATACCATAAAGTAATAGCTTAATTTTCTATAACACCACACACACACACAGATTGCGGGTAGAGGGACACAAACGTCTTTTACTTTTCAGAAAGTCTGCTAACACTCTCTATGGAGTAATAAAATAAAATAAAACGTAATGACCAGCACTATTATAATAATACATAAACTTTGATGAAGTGTCTACTTTAACAGCTACTATAACTATAAAGCTGGTATGAGAAGCCATTTCTTGAGCTATACTCACTTCCTACTTTTACCCATGACTTTTCAATTTCATCCAGTAAGACACATTTCAGCCAATCACAGTGCATTGATTAATAACATGAAAAACTGTGACGGACATTAAGTTTAAATATTTGCAATTTGATATAATTGTAAGTAGAAATATTTGTTAGAATTTAAACTTTTTATGTCAAGATTATTGTCATCATTCTTCTGTCTAGGTCTCTTTTACTAATCACTTACCTAAGCTTAGGTAAGTAGTCATGAAAAAGGAAGTGGTAGAGTAATAAAATTATACTGAGAAATATCTTCTCTCTCTGTCATATAACAATTATTTTTTGCAGTTAGTACATCTTATGAAAAACATCATATGAAGACGTTCTGGCTAACGAAACATTAAGAAAGAACAATTCCAAAAATAAAAAGTTGCTACGAGTTAACCTGTTTTTGAAACATAATGTCACTACAAATCTCCAACGTTCACTAGGCTTCGTTCACAATCACTAGTCTTATTTTAAACTACTTTCACTGCTCTTTTATCAAAATCAACTTTCGCAGTAAGATGTGGCATTCTTAAAGGTGTTTATAGTTTAAACATTTAAAAAGTGAATTCCAAAAGCAACAAAAAGGCAATAAGAGGACTCTGAAGCTCGTAAGTTGATTGAAAAACTTCGAAAGTTCGCCCAACTTTTTATAGCAGTTTTTTAATTGCAGCAATTTTTGCTTATCTCAATTTTAACTTCTTCAGAAAAATTGGGATTTCACAGGACTGTTGGTGGCACTTCAACTTTACGTAGTTTATATAAATAATATTGTAGAAATATTGGTGTTATTTTTCATTGAGAAAAGCTACATAATGATTTACCTTATTCTCTTCTCTGCAGGGTACTAGAGCGGACGGTAGGTAGGGAGTGCACCTGAGCGTTTTTCTTCCCTCCTGTTAGTTACTTAAGATTAGACACGGGGGCAAATACAAATACTTATGAAACTATAATACATATATACTATATCCTGGTTAATATTGTCACAATTTTGCGTCCATATTTTATTTCTGTCGTTCAAAAAGTAAGTTAAATGGCTTTTTTTCAATGACTAACCACAGGCGTTCGTAACAAATATTCAATTATTTTATGACGTAGTTAGTAAAATACCAAAATATATTTGCTATAGATTTGTTTGGACGATTAATTGTGCTAAAAAATAATTTATTTGAAGGACCTCTTCTTTTTTCTGTCATGAACACAACACACCTTATTTATTATGTAGATTTGCGCTTAAATCTAATCAAGGACTACATACACTAACTGTATAGTTTAAAAGTGACAGATTATATTAAAATAAGCTAGTCCGAACCACCTATTATCATGTTTGAGTTACTCTAATCGAATATATAATGGCTAAAAAGTCGATCATGATTGGAGATGAAATTAGATCTCGCCGCGTACACAGGTAGAAAGTAAGGTACCCTAACCCACCAGCCCGTGTATACCTTGCACTAAAAATTCAAATTAATTTTGAAATTTTTAATACTACAACATCACATAAAAATTCGAATGCCAGAATTTTATGATAGACATTTTAAGCAAATTTTATGATACATGAAATAGTTTTCAAATAGCTAAGGTATTCAGGAATTTATGTTATTTTGAGAATTCCTATTTGCACATTGGACACTAATCATACTTTACAAAAATGTTTTCCATGTTATGTGCTATTTGTAGCGATTTCGTTTTTTCTGACGGCGATGATTAGATAATATTGTTCAATATCGTAATATCTATTGTAACAATCTTGCGCAAATTTTCTCATATATTTGGACGTCTGTTTCATGAAATTTTTATTCTGCAGCCATTTCTCTCAGAAAAAACAGCCTTCGATTTTGAGGTGTGTTTAGATACTTGTAAGCTTTTATCAAATTCACATTTTAATTAATGTCTTGTTTAAGATATCATAAAACATTGTTGCTTTCATAGTAGTACAATTTTGGGTTGAGAGAGGCCTTTTAACTATCATAAGTTTTACTGGTTAACCTGAAGATTATCTAAAAAGGACGAAACGTTGTTCTATACTTTATTTTATTAAAAGTTTTAATTCCCATACCAGCTGTCTTGAGATATATTTTTGTATATAGTGTTTTCCGCTGCATGTTGCGTTCTTTGGTTTTGAGCTGAAAGTTTAGCTAACGTGTATGAATGTGAATCCGACGCTTACTGCCTTTTGTCTCGTTTCAGGCGAAAAAAAAAAAAAGAAAGTTGCGCTTCGCACTCTCTGAGTGCGTTATAAGAGTGACCGTGAATTCTAACTATTTAATTAGCGTAGCACACGACTTTAGAGTGGGTAGTAATGACTATTGCCACATTCTAACACATCCCTCAGGAGGCAAAGTGCGACTTTACACTAAAATGTGTTGAATATTAAAAGTAAGTTTAATCCAGAAACTTCCAAAGATTATGGTTTTACGAATCAACTTCAAGACAAGTTTTTGTTTGTTAACTACTATTTAAATGTATATCAATTAAGCCACAACATTAATTAAGCAGTTGCCAATTATTTATGCATCTCATACCGCTTCATGTTTAGCTTTTAAGATAAAACAATTTCACCTGTGATTCGGTAAGGAAGGTCGAATCATCACAATAGTCAGCAGTAGGATGAGCAGACAGGAATACTTTAAAAGCAGCTATAAGCATAATATTGTGCTCGGCTTACTGTACAATATCTACTAAGGTGGTTGTACACAGTTCGTAAGTACGTCTGCGTGTCATTTGGAGACTTTCATGCTTTTTGTACTTGGCCATGAATATTGTGATGCGCTTACAGATTTCAGTCACTTTACCTCTTCAAATCACTTTTCACAACTCCAACGCTAAAAGAGTAAGAGAGTGCCTTTTTTTAGCCAATAAATATGCCCAACAAATGTATGTTTATGTTTTAAAAAACGGATTGGGTAGTTTTTTGTTGTTGGTTTTTGACAAAAAATGTCCTCCACTGGCTTCTGATAGCTCGCTTTAAAACAATAAATTGATTATTAGCATACTTATTGTTCAGTGTGGTTAATAAAAACCCGTTATAACATCCAAATTTATAGATAGCCCAGAAAATTAGTTTTCCCCTTTAAAATTAGGAAACATAAAAAAAGCCTCCCAGTGGCTCAGCGGTATGTCTGCGGACTTACACGCTAAACTCCGGGTTTTGATACCCGTGGTGGGCAGAGCACAGATAGCCCATTGTGTAGCTTCGTGCTTAATTCAAAACAAACAAACAAACGTAAAAAATACCCATCTGTTTACAGTATCCGACTTGTACGTGGTCGTAATCTTAGCAAATTGATCGTTACTACTGAAAATGTATAATAACCATTAACGACAGCACCAATGTGTATTTGTTTTGCAAAGATCAATGATGTTAAGAATAGGGTTTCCCAATAATATGTGTCAAAATCTTTATGTCTCATACCAAAAATAAAATACATGTTCACGCAACTTGTTGCATCAAGTACTGTGGGTAATAAATTCTTTATAATAACAAACGTATTTCAGAACTTTGAAGATATAGTCGAGGAAACATCTGAGAAGAAAACGTTATAAATACCTTGATTAGAAGTGCAAGTGAAACATCATATAAATTGGGTAAATATTTTTCATTCATATAAATACAAGTAATCAAATGTGCTTAAAGTGAGGTAAATAAGTTGTTAATTTAGATCATCGAGTATTTGTTTTTAAACAGACGCATTTTGTTAATGTTCATTATTATTTTACCCTTTCTTCTTTCTTCTTGGCTTTATTAACGCAGCAAAGCCGTTTATTACACTTGTTTCTTTTCAGATTAATATTTTGTTAGTTTCTGCAAAATTAAGACGGTGAGAAACATAAAAGGTAATTAAAATTAATGAACCAAAAGAAGGACTTCATGATAATGATAAAAACTATTGTTTCTAGAAGGAAATCGCTATTTTTAATGTTATTTATCAACGTTAATGGCTCCCTGTGTGCGATGTATTTGTGGATAATAGTCTCCACTGTCAACTAACATGAATTTCAACTCAGCTAAATGAAGGTCTTCTGTATCATGCTTGGCGAGCAACTTTTGGGTTGGTCACGAAGTGACGTGCTGTAGCAAGAAGTGTCAATTATCAGAAGTATAGAACTGTTTGTTCTCTCCAAAGGTAAGGCAACTGAAACCATTTAGAACAGGTACGACAGCTAAAACCCATTAACTGTTTGACAATGTCTTAGTATTGTTGATTTCAATACATTTCGATTAATTATCAGACCTTCTTGGTGCGACAACATTCATTTCACATGCAAAAAAAGACTAATTTTTTAATATCTTATTCAGTGACGAAAAAAACTAAATGAAGTATTTTATTATTCTCTTAAAAAAACTCAATCAGAATAACTGACTTTGTGTTTAGCTGCTCATTTACATTAGATGTTTTTCATCAACTTGGGAATCGCCAGAATAAGGGGCTTACAGTTAAACTTATGAAATAAGTTTACCTACTTACCAATTAATTTATATTTTTGTAGGTTTTTTAATGTGAGAATAAATACTTACGAGTAACAGTAATTGTTTTCTTCTTTAAGTCTTATTATTAAGTGACTTTCGCAGTTACTTACTATTGTTCTATTTAGAAAATGTCACTCTGCTAAAAACCTTTAAAACTATATATAACAAAGGTGCATAATTGGACTATAGTTCAGTACTATATCTCTATGTTTCAAAGGAAACATTCAAAATTCTAAAATTTCTCAATTGTTCTAAGAAGGTGAAATCACTTAAAAAATTTCTAAGTTAACAGCAATGATTTGTTGAGGAATCGATACGTTTAAAATATAAAACTATATATTATTTTTTTTAATAATGGCAAATAAATTTTAATAGTTATATCTGGCTCTGCTTTAACAAAAGATAAGAAAGAATGTATGTGATGTTTCAGTTAATGTTTGCTAACATATCCCCCACACCCTCCCTAAAAAGCCTCGCCCATTATTACCAGTATCAGTTATCCTTATAATAAAAAGTAATATTTGAATTCGGTTGCAATTAAAGATTGCAGTGATGCCATACAGTTTCGACCTTCCCTACTTTTATTTCACTTCTGAGAAGTGAAGATTTATTTTTCCTCAGACACACACACAAATATTTGAAATAAAACAACAATAATTATGAATCTGAACATTTTTATTGTTATTTTCTATCATAGAAGGAAAAGTATTGTAAATACTTTAGTACGTATTTCACAATCAGAAAAAGAACTACTTAGAACAGTTATCCTATACTTATAAAGAATTAGAATAATATATTCATTATTCTTCTAACTTATTCAACAGTCTGTGATTAGTGAAAGACGATAATTGTAATATACAGCCTACCATATAAGAAACCAGTTATTGTTTTATTCGCTCTTGTCATGGATTGCTGATTAAAGTGGAACTTCATGAGACCAACATAACTTAGTGACAAATAGTAAATGGAGTTGTAGTTTGTATTTCATATTTATTTTTAGTTTCTTAAACAGCTTTTCTTTTGTGTGATATAGAATAACAAATTAATAGCATCAATGTTCCATATTTTTCTTATCTTATATAGATATAGGTTCATTATGGTTGTAAGAAATGACTGAAAACATCGTTAATGTAATCATTTTGAAGTTATTTGAATCAGATTTCTAGCAACTTGATAATAATTCATAGATCACTTATAAGCGAATAATAATTTTAAGTTTGAAATACTTTGAAAAATGTTTTGTTAAGACAAATAATTAATTCAGCTGTGATTAGTTGAACATAAAATACCTTAGTTCTCGTTAATAGTTGCCTTTAAAACTACGTATTCAAAGTGGTGTTCGCAAAATGTAGATAAGAAATGTCATTTGGAGTAGCGGTGAATTAATTAACAATTAAGTTCTATTACAGAGGTTCTTTTGAAAGAGAAGTGTCGAAGTAAATAGAAAACGAAACATGCTAATCTATTACAACACATAACCACAAGAAACTATTAAAAGACTTCTGATGGTAATAGTTTTAAATATTTTATTTTACAAATTATCTAATAATACTTTAAATCCAGCTTCGTCCTTTTTTCGAAATGCTACAAAGGATTTCTATCAGAATATAAAACTAACACCGTAGAACTCCAATGCATAGAAGTTTGAACATTTAATGTTGGCCAGAGAAACTGAGCTTTCCCCACATACATTACAATAACAAGGTCATCATTATCATCAGTCATTTCCACAGTAAGCTCTTCAAATATCAAATTTAATGTTTTTCATTAACATTCCATGTTTGTAAAACTTATGACTGATAATGTCTGTGGCCATAACACCCAAAAATATTCCATTTATTTGTTATAACCCAGCTCCCGATATTGTATTAACGAGCAAGTAAAGAAAATCAGTTAAAGATTATGAATTGAGTGCTTTAATCCATGATGTCTCAGCTTCTACCCTCAACTCTTAAAAATATTTTCCTTTCATTAATTCCATATAAAACTGGCTTACAATTTCCAACTTGGCTAAATATAAAATAATGGTTTCTTTCAATATTCTTAAAACTTAAATAAGGTAAATTCATAACCACTGTTTAAGTAAGGATGATGAAAAATAATATTCCGATTTTGAACTGCTTAATTTGAATTATTTTAAAGCAGACAATTTTGTTACTACATACTATTTTACAACGTTATGTACTAAAATAAATCCGAATGATTTTACAGAATTTTAATCATTTACTTGAAAAATACTGTAGATACAGAATCTGTTACTCCAAACTTTAAATATACTAAGCATCAGAAAAATATACTTTATTTTTGTATCTATAGCTGTTATATTACTTTCAATGAACAAGAATATAAGAAAATATAGGGTATTTCAATGGATTACATTTTGTTTTAAATATGGTTATTTGATAATTCATTTTTCAAACAAGTATCCAATCCTAATTTATATATCTATAGTTTTCTTTACATGGATGAATTAATCTCTATCAAAAATTTTAATTTTAATCCAAATATAATATACTCAAAGGAACTTACAATAGAAATAATTAATGACCGTGAATTCAATAACAAATTAAATAAACATTAATTTTGGAGAAGGGTTGAATTGAATTTAAATTTCGCACAAAGATTGTCCAAGGCTATCTGTGCTAGCCGTCCCTAGTTTAGCAGTGTAAGACTAGAGGGAAAGCAGCTAGTCATTACCACTCACCGCCAACTCTTGGGCTACTCTTTTGCCAACGAATAGCGGGATTGACCGTCACATAATACGCCCCCACGGCTGAAAGGACGAGCATGTTTAGTGGGACAGGAATTCGAACCCGCGACCCTCAAATTACGAGTCGAACGCCTTAACACACTTGGCCATGCTGGGCCCTTTTGTAGAAGGCAAAGTATAGTAAATTATTTTTGACATAAGAAAAAAATTTGTTTTTCTCATTATTGGATTACCCACCTCTGAACGTGTTGCTCTCCCTATAGTGCTAAAAGAAATTATTACCTATCAGTTAAAGAGAGTTTAAAAATTTGTAACGGTAGCAACTATTTTTAGATGATGTTCAAATATTCATAAATAAATTGAAAAATATTTCTCAAAATACTATAATATCAAAAATATTTTTACTATTTCACAACAAATATGAATTTATGATAAAAATAAACTCGGCTACTGAAACTACTTTATGGAAAATTGAAATATTGTTAGTTTTTTAAGATTATCGTTGGCTTCTAAGTAACTAACTTTAGAATGTTAAACTATTTTCTTCAGTACAGAAGAGGAAAGTCCAACTTTGACTTATCACAGTTCATCTTGTTGTCACTTGAACAAATTTGTAAGAATAAGGAGATAGGATGTGAAATTAAGAACTATTACAAAAGGAGTTTTAATTTTGTTTAACAACATCTTATAGTTATTAAGTAAAAAGATGGAGGATGGGAGTTTTATAGAAGTGTGGATGGTATATTTATATTAAAAGAATATGTTTGCCATTTTGTACGTCCAATAAAAAGTTGAATGTTATACACTGTAAAAATTAAGAGTAGTTTATTTTTACTTTAATATTTTATCTAAATATTACCTGTAACTGTTTTTCCACAACTGGTCACAAACAGTGAATAGCAGAAATTTAGACAATGAGCTCAAATAAACTTCTAGCCCTAACTTTTCTTAGTTGTTGGTTAGTTTGACATCCGCCTTTGGATCTCTTCCAATAGATGGATTATTCCCAATGCGTTTGAGTGGTAAGGCCGCAGGCATTATCTGTTAGGAGTTTTAACGATGACACCATCATCTGGTAATAAAATAAATTAATTTTTATATTTGAATCTCTCTGCAATGTTATTGGTTTATATATATAAAGAAAAGACGGTTATTTCTATTCTTCATTCAAGACACTGCACCGAAAACTAAACTATTCGCTATCATGAGAGACAATAATAGAGCTAAAGCACAAATTATGCAGATAGAATGTAACTTTTATCCCTCCATCGTTCAAAATTTCCAACATTTCTTCTAACAAGATAGTTTATACCATCCACATCATTCTTTGCATTTCGTTTGCTTCTATTTATTTCACAAGTCTTTACAGTTTGACTTTTTGAAACAAATTTATATACAGATAACAAGACAAAAAGAAAAAGGGAGGCGAAAACATTTCTTCTAATCGACACAAGCACTTATTAAGTTTCTATACGCATTCATATATCTCAACGTAATCATCTTTCCTGAAATTGCTCCTGTAAACCATGTCTAATATATACATTTTTTTTGTACCAATAAGGATTTCCTGACAAACAACTTTATTTTTCTGACTTTTTTGATGATTTCAAGTAACTTATTAAGAATATGTAAATTTAAGAAAAGAATACCTTTCTTATTTGTTCCATTTCAAGTCGACAGAATCAGTGACATTTCAGGCTTTGCTTTCCACTACTGCCTCATTATGATATTGCTGTTGTGTTTTAAAATGTAATAAAGTTTGTGAAGAGAAATAAAAGATACGCTGATTTTCATATATTGATTTCAGACACGTTTTACTCATCACGAATTCCTTTTAAAAATGTTACTTAACAATGCCTCAGAAATTTATCTTTACGTTATCATAATTGCTGTCAATCCGAAACAGAAAACAAGTCAAATATTATGTTTGATGTAAAAACTTTAATGAATGTTGTGCGACAGAAAATAGTTGGGATAAACGACTACAGCGTGTAAATGTTCTATAGTATATGATTACCGTGAATTCTAGTTCTTATCTTTACACAGAATGAAAATTAAGATTGACGACAGTGTGAAATGTGTACTGATCACGAATAGATTACATTCTATTCTAAATGAATAATTTTCATTATTTAAAAGGAAACCTACTTTAGAATAAGGAAACATTTCTCTCAATTGCAAACGTATTCTATCATAAGTGTGAAGTAAAATCAAACATTTTACTGAAACATTTGAGTAAAAGTTTGAATTTAGCGCAAAAATATACAAGAGCTATCTGTACTATCCGTTTTTAATTTAGTGGTGAAAGGCAGCTTATATTCATCCATCTCAGCTCTTGGTAACTTTTTACAAAACAATAGTGAAATGAACACCACATTATAACGCTACTACGGCGGAAAACGTGAACATATTTGGTGAGATGAGACGTGGATTCGAAACCCCAACTCTCAGATTGTTAGGTAAACACCCCTAATCATTTGTATATGCCAGGCCTTGAAATGAAGGAAAATAAAAGCTATATTAGACGGAAAATACTAGCTAAATATGATTTGTTGTTGTTTTGAATTAAGCACAAAGCTACACAATTGGCTATCTGTGCTCTGCCCACCACGGGTATCGAAACCCAGATTTTAGCGTGTAAGTCCGCAGACATACCGCTGAGCCACTGGATGGCGGCTAAATATGAAATAAAATAAAAATTATCTATTAATGATAACTAATAAATTAGTTAAAGGGTTGAACTTAAGTTCACTGTTGATAATGTAAAAGTAGGGAGTGTTGGTCTAAAAGAAATTACATTCCTTGTTAAAACCGACAAAATTTATACTTAGTGTGTATACAGCAAAATAATATTCACATGTTAAAAATAATATCCTACATTTGGTAATTTGAGTGCCAAACGTTTTATTTATTTGTTTGTTTGTATAGTTTCTCAAACTTACAATAGATTAAATTGTTTATGATAAAGGGTATGTGGACACTGTAGAAATTAAGAGCTAGATACACTAACCTATTTGAAAAACAAAACTTTCTTAGCTGAAGGCAGCTTCTATCTTGCGTAAATCTATATTTGTATTATTCTCTAGTTTTATAATCCTCTCTGTTAAGTGTGAGAAACATTGATGCATCAACATAATTAATTCACTTCACAATCTTAAACACTTCGATCAGATACACTATAACTCTTTCGATCAGATACCTTATAACTCTTTCGTTCAGATACACTGTAACTATTTTGTTCAGATACGCAATAACTCTTTTTTTCAGATACACTATAACTTTCGATCAGATACAGTATAACGCTTTCGTTCAGATACAAAATAACTCTTTTGATCAGATACAAAATAACTCTTTTGATCAGATACACTATAACTCTTTAGTTCTGATACACTATAACTCTTTCGTTCAGATACGCTATAAATTTTTCGTTCAAATACACTATAACTTTTTCGATCAGATACATTATAACACTTCAGTTCAGATTCACTATAACTCTTTAGTTTAGATACACTATAATTTTTTCGTTCAGAAACACTATAACTTTTTTTCCCAAGATAATAAAATTTTAAAAATTGTTATCTATCCTCATATGACAACTTCTCTGTCCTAGATACCATTTTAGTAACCATCTTCTGAACCTTTTCCAACTGTGAACTATCTTTCCTAGCGTAAAATTCCCGAGACTGAAAACGATAATAGAAATGTGGCCTAACCAGCAATCTATACAAAGAAATTACATCATATTTACATCTGTATTTAATAGTTTTGAGGATACAACTTAATATTCCATTTGCCCTACCACTAGCAACAGCACACTTCTTGGACGACGTAAGAGACTGATGAACTATTACAAAAAGATCTGTTTCAATCATGACACTCTTAAGGTTTGTCCCATCCAAATTATAGTTATAATCAAAATATGTTGCATTTATCATAATTAAAACCTACCTACGATTTATTTTCCAAACTAATTCAATGATCTAAATCCTTTTCTAAACCACTAACATCCTCTTCTGAGCCATCTACACCCAAGACCTTGATATCAGCAAATGTAATTTATTGATCAGTCCTTACTTTGTGTTATTGATGTAACTCAAATAGAACAATGGTCAAGTGACTGAGCCATGACGTACATCACTTGTAACATTAATCTAGTTTGACTTAACTCCATTTTTAGCAATCTTCTGCTTTCTTCCATCATGTAGCTCTTCAATCCAATTATTTAACCTATCTCCAACAATTACAAAAATAAGTTTATTTTCAAGCCTTTTATGTTTGTAACACTTTGTCAAATACTTTTTAAATCCAGATACACCAGATCTACATCATTACCCTCATCTATATATATGCAGTAACATTTTCAAAGCATGTGAAAGGGTTTGAAAGGCAAGATTTTCCCTCAGTGAAACCATGTTGACTATGCGATAAAATTCCTAATTTTGTTGAATAACTTTACAAAGTTTTTACTCTCACCAGTACTTAGTTCTCGTTTAAAACGTTGAATTATTTCTCTTTCAAACTAAAAAGTTCCCTTCTTCCACCGAACTGATCTCACACGTCCAACCAGTTAGCATGCTCATCCGTACATATTAATTTCAACTTATGATTTGGCCCTAATGACATACTCAAAATTTCGTTTCCACAACTAATTATTGGCAGTATCCCTGACACAGTTTACGGTCTTTATCTTTAAATGTTTTTATCAACCACTTGTACTTATTAATTAGTTCCTCTTGCTCTTCATTATATCATTAACCTTAACATGCATAACAAAAGCTGCACCATTGCCAGACTTTTTCATATATCTTTCTATGTCAGTTATATTTCCACCTGTGCTCTAGTATAATAGCATGACTTATGTTTTCTCCCTATCTACATATCGTGTCAAGGAACCATCTATGACTGTAGTCTCTTTAAGTTCATAATCTGTATCATTCTATATTTCTTTTGCGCCCCCTAGTGGCACAGCTATATGTCTCCGGACGTACGACACTAAAAACCGGGTTTCAATACTCGTGGTGGGAAGAGAACAGATAGCTCGCTGTGTAGCTTTGTGTTTAATTCAAAACAATGATAACTATTCCTTTTGCATTTCCTTTTTCCAATAGTTCCTCGTCTGCACAAGATAAGGGTTGAAATATATTGCTTAATATAGAAAGGTCTTTTCAATTATATTAAGCACCTGTATTAAGCTCACCACTTTTAATCCCAATATTTCTCTTTTTAATTTCATTATTTGTCATTGTTAATCTTAGCCGATGTCTCATTTGCATATAAAAGCTTAACATAAGCTATTCTTGAAATGCTATCGTTATTATTTATTTCCTCAACTTTAGTAACGATGGCCACCAATTTTCCTTTTATAACAGCGTATATTTATTCACTCACACACATTATAGAACAAAAGTAATTATAAAGCGGATAAACAATTGGTATTACAGACAATACCGAAAAATCAATTCAAGACTATTTACTTAGTGTTTCTTGAATAATGATAGTTAGAAAATAAACTATGTTATAAATAAAACAACTGCTCCACAATGAATATACCCTACAATTTGCTACTATTAGAAATAACTTTCGTTTGCGAACACTAGTGTATGTCATAAAATAATCAAATTGTTATAAGTCGCTTTTAAACTTCTATAAATAACGGACACTTCATGCAGGTTATTTTGAACAATGATGCTTACATTCTCAATTGTGTTTATTCGAAACCGTGTATTTGCTAGTAATTTCCTGAACAAATGATGCACAAAGATATAATAGGTTTTTCGTACGTTACAGCAGTCTACACTCATGACGATATATCTCGTCCCATATCATGCGCTGAGCTCAGAATTCATACCTCTAAACTCAAGAACACTGCCTCAGGTGA
The DNA here is from genome assembly GCA_011833715.1 of Carcinoscorpius rotundicauda. Taxonomy (NCBI): domain Eukaryota; kingdom Metazoa; phylum Arthropoda; class Merostomata; order Xiphosura; family Limulidae; genus Carcinoscorpius; species Carcinoscorpius rotundicauda. The sequence continues at coordinate 29,468,113 of CM022392.1, forward strand.
GCATCAAATTAAGAATATTACTCTAAAAAACCTCCCAGACCTATAAATTCTCTACCTGACTATTTTCTAAAATCTATAATTACCAACAGAATATTCCCCTGAGCATTGGAAATTGGCAATAATTATTGTTATCCCCAGACCAAATTCAAACTCTCAGAATCCCGCCAGTTATCGACCCATAAGCCTTTTCAATTGCACAGGTAAACTGTTGAAAAAATAGTGGCTAGTCGACTTCTACATTTTCTGGAATCCAACAACATCACAAACGACATACAAAATGTTACCAGACGCAAAAGATAAACCGGTGATCATTTAGTTAGATATACAGAAACCATGTTTCAAGCTTTCAATTGTAAATACATTACAGTTGCAGCGTTTTTGGACGTTAAAAAAGCATTTGGTAGTGTCTGGCGTAACGGACTACTGTTTAAACTAAATTGACTCAAAATCCCATACACAATCATAAGGTGGATCTCAAGTTTTTTATCTAATAGACAAACTAGTGTTCGGGTGAATCATGCACCCTCCCATCATTTTCCACTAAAAGCCGGCGTACAGCAAGGGTCTACCATCAGTCCATTACTTTATATTATCTGTGTTAATAACATTGCCATCCCGAAACATAATTACACACACGCGTCCCAATATGCTGATGATGTGGCAAAGTGGCTTCTTCTCACGTTCAAAGCGCACTTCACAAAATATCAGCATAGTGCAATCACTGGCGCGTTGCACTGAACCCTAACAAAACTCAAGCTGTTGTGCTCTTTCGATGTCATAAAAATAAAAGTAAAAAATTGATCACTCTCTCATTAAAATTACTCAATACTAACATCAAATTCTCTAAAACTGTTAAATTTCTAGGGATTACCTTCAACAGGTCATTAATCTGGACCGATCACTTTAATAATATATCTAAAGTAGCCCACCGGAGGCACTCATGTTGGGTGTTCTCCGGAATCTATCCTCATCGTTTATAAAGGATGTATCATGTCACTCATGGAATATGGTTCCATGGTCACATGCAACATGTCACTTAATATATCTACCAAGTTAGAAACCATACAATACAAGGCGATCAGAATAGCCGTTTGCCTAAATACACTCCGCTATCATATCTAGATTCCCTGTCAGCACTGCTCAAAATAAATACTATGATTCGTAAACTTAAATATTACAAATATTACAAGTCTGCACATGTAAGAAATTATCTCACGAAACAGTTCCTTATATTAGCTGCCACACCAAGTACCCGGCGCATGCATAAGTCTCCTTTTTATGTCTCTAACATCTAAATTCTGGTATATGTATCAGCCATATTTTCTTCTGCTGTTCATCTCAAGCTCTTCGATGTTGCAGTCAAATCAGGCACTTTTCAATTAAATTAGCATAGGAAGTGAAAGTGGGTTTTCTCGGGGTTTTCCCTTTTCCCTCACATCGAAATCCTGGCATTGGATGTATAGATCCCAGCCGCCCTGATGGACCCAAAGTCACGCATCGTCCATTGTTTTTTTGGTATTACTCATTCACCTTGGGTGTCTAGTGTCAGGTCGCCGGTTTTTCGTCTTCTTTGCTTGCTGTAGGTTCGTAATAAGCTCGTTTTTTGGTCATTATTTTTTTTCCTCAGATAGCCTTACCGTATTCTAACTTCATGAACCGAGCGAAGAGAAAGTCCATCTTTCTGAGCACCCCCGGTTATCTCTGTCTTCTCTGGGGATAGAGACCTACAAACCAAAATTACTGTCAGTTTGTGTTTTGTTTACAGCAGTACTTATGATTGACTGTTTGCGTTTTCTGCTTTACTTACAAGAACTGAATCACCAAATATAGAACAAACAAACTATTTTCCAAAAGTTAGTGAAAGAAATTATTATTAAATTTAAAGAGTTTCAGAATGAGCATATGTCAAAGAAAAAATAAGTCCTTTGTATCATCCAGTCAGCCATTGCTACATGACCCCCAAGATAGTTTAGTGTATTCTATTTACTCCCTGGTGCAGATATTCATCACGTAGCTTTGCGCGAAACTTCGAAACAAAATAAAGGGGTTAACTATACATCAGAGAAAAAAAGAATAAAATGTAACTGAACTATTCGAATTTATTCACAAAGCAACAAATATATAAGTTAAACAACATAACCTTCAAAATTGTATTATATATAATATTCACAAGATCGTAACAACATTCTGTCATATTGAATTTTATTGGACAATCATATAAACAAATAAATTTAGTGTTTTTGTTTTAACAAGAAGCTACTGAAATCAGAGTACTTACGCATTCTAAGAGCCAACCTTAATTATGAGAGAGAAATAAAATAGTAGCAACAAATTTTCTGATAAACTACACTAATAAATCGATTTTGTGTGACTGTGTGAAGAAAAGAAAATATAATTCATCAAAAAGTCACAAATTAAATATCACGTATAGGGATTATAATATCAAGTGTTTTTTTCTTCAAACAACTTCATGGTATGGATGCACGTCCAAGGAAAAATTACACGTTACATGTTAGAAACGTTACACTAAGTTACTAATAACTATTTTCATTAAATATTATAAGTAGTTTCTTAAGAAAAACCAGCTTATACTTCTAATCTTAAACAGACCTGTAGACAGCATACTGAATAAATCAAATTTAAAAGTTAGCTCACAAGGAGCAGACTTTCTTAAATAAGTTAGCAGAGGTATTTTGGCAGAAAACATCAAATAAAAAACAAAGAAAATGTTTCTCTGAGTGTAAGAAGGATTTTATTTAATTTACTTTTCTATGTTTTCAACACATTTCTTAACTTGCTGTCTCGTAGAATTACATACGTTAGAAAAAATTAAACTGTAGTCCAATTTGTTTTTAATACACTAACCCAGAAATAAAGCCTCAGAGTATAAAATTAGATTTGTGAAATGACAGATATTCTATTATATTTTCATTAAAAGTGCTTGGTTTTCAAATACGACTGTAAATACAAAAATAAGTATTTTTACATATGTATCCAATAATAAAGACATGGTGTGAGAGTAACATTAAGATTCCTCCCTTCGTGAAGTCTTATAATTAAAATTAAATTTGAAAAGAAGTTGAGAAAGCCCAAAATGTAAAATATTTTAGCTATGTAAGCAATGAAATGAAACACAGAATTTGTGACAAGTTGTATAAAACATTCAGTTACATGGAAACTATGAGATGTTTATCTGTTGATTAAGATGAAAGGGAACATTTATTACTTTGATTTCGTTATATCGAATCAATCTCATTCAGTCTGTCCTTTTAGGTTTACGAATTTTAGTTTTTTTCGTTTGAAGTTAAGCACAAAGCTACACAATGAGCTAACTGAGACTTACACACTACGAGTATCGAAAGCTAGTTTCAAACGTTATAAGTCTGCACACATAACACTGTGACACTGGAATGAACGGAATTCTATATTTTTCTACTTAAATAAAAGAAAGCTTAAAAAGCGATAGTCGATAAATAGCAGGCGTTGTGACACTGACTTATTAAATAAAAGTACCTTTCTGGCTTATATTATAGAGATAAATAAATATCCCTTGGCACAAGTAGGATACATTTTTAAAAACTGAAACTACCACATTCGCTCACACTTCATAGAAGGTCTAATTACAAAGTCATACACCTAAAATGCTTAACCACCTGAAATAAAAGTTACTTTGTTTTTGCTGATAGTATTTTGCTTTAAATGTACATAAGTTATAAATGAAATAAAAATAAGTACTTTTGTATTTTCTTGCACATCGATACAAGTCTGCCCGGCATAACCACGTGGTTGAAGCACTCGACTCGTAGTCCTAGGGTCGCGGGTTCGAATCCCCGTCACAACAAACATACACTCCTTTTCACTATAAGGTCTTTATAATGTGATGGTCAAACCAAATATTCGTTGCTAAAAGAGCAGCCTAAGATTTGGCGGTGTGTGGTGATGACTAGCTGCCTTCCCTTTAATCTTATACTGTTAAATTAGGGACGGTTATCGCAAATAGCCCTCGTGTAGCTGTGCGCAAAATTTAAAACAAACAAACAAAACTTCGACACAGCTGTAAGTTCAGATACCACATTAAAGGTATTTTTCTTATCTGAAGGTTCGAAGCATATGGATTTTCGTTTCATTTGTGTAGAAGCGTTTCACCTTTCAATTTCATCAAATGTATGACACAAGAATTTGAAACATAATACTGTGTGAATTTAATATTATTTTTATTTGACATTGTTACAAAGGGTCTACCAGTGTGTTCAGTTTGAAAAGTAAATAAAATCACAATTAAGGAAAACAAATATTGTTAGTTGTTGTTTTTGAAGTTCATACATGCTTTACAAAAACATTCATTCCTCTGAAAAGTTTCCACATTTTATTGGCATTTGAGTTTGCAATGACGAAATTTTTAAATAGGACTTTCTTTTTTTTTACTTTATATTTAGAACCTACAGAATTTGTTTCAAATGTGAAAGCTAAAAGAACGTGGTTATTATGTAAATAAGGTAGCTTTTAAAAGAAAATTAGAATATTCTCAATTACATATGTATTCAACTCCTTTGTTACTGCAACCCTGACATCAGTTCAGGTTGCAAAAAATTAGTTTAAAAATTCACAAAATTAACGTAACGATCTTTCTCTGTGAATGAATGGTTTAAGTCACATCTCGCATTGTGATACAGCAAACCATCTATTTAGATAGAAGAGCTTTCCAAACAAGTCAGAGATAAAGTGATAGAGAAACACAAATCAGAAGGTTATAAGAAAAGTGCAAAATCGCTGATTATTCTTTTGAGAATGGCCATGTCCATAATTAAGAGGTAGCATTTACTATACATCACCTAGTTACTACCCAGATCAGGCTGCTCTTCGAAACTTAACAGTCGGGCAAGCAGAAAACTGGTTTAAGATTCTACTGTAAAGCTAACAGCGACTTCGACAATACCTTTGTTCCTACACAACGCTGGCCTGTGTAGACGAGTGGCAAAAAGGAAGCCATTACTGAAAACTAATTATCTTAATTCTCGTAAGGCGTTTGCGACAAAGCATGTAAATGATACTTGAACTTTAAATTTAATTTTTGCAACTAATTTTAATAATTTCCGACCCTCACGAATTTGAAACTATTTAAAAGTAGTTTTTTACTGTGAAAGCTTAGTTTTGAAATAAAAGAAATTTATGACTAAATTACATAAAAAGCGTTAAAGTTGTGTTCTGGTTTGTTCATTTTCAAAGTATTCTAAATATAACAAAATTTAACCCCAAAGAAGTGTAATACGAATACGTCTTAATTTCGTATTAACCTGACACATCAGTTCCTTTGGATATTTTTAAGTTTTGATTTCGTAAACATGATTCTTGTCCTGTATGTTTCACCATTAATGAAAAGATACAACATGTATACGTTTATAGAATTTCATAAAGTTTTGTCAAATCCCTTTGTTTTTGATGTTATATTTAATCACTCAAGATACAAAAGCACAAAAATGATTCTGCTAAAGTAGCTTTATAAAATCATTTCATTAGATATGACTAGTTGAGAAATAACTGCTATACAGCACACTAAAACGATTGTTAGTAATTAGTGGGGTAATCAAAACTTCATGGAAAGTTTACATATTGAACATTTCTCTGAGCTTTGAGTCATTTCACAGACATTAGGTTGTCAAGGTAGGCCCGACATAGCCGGATAGTTAGGGCGTTCGACTCGTAATTTGAGGGTCGTGGGTTCGAATCCCCTTCACAACAAACACTCTCTCCATTTCAGCCGTGGGGACGTTATAATGTAATGATCAATCTCACTATTGGTTGCTAAAAGAATAGCTCAAGAGTTGGCGGTGGGTGATGATGACTAGTTGCCTTCCTTCTAGTCTTACGCTACTAAATTAGGAACACCAAGCATTGTCAACTCTTGTAGCTTTGCGCGAATTCAAAAAACAAACAGACGAAAACTGTCGAGATATGGTGTGAGTACTTATAGCTAGCCCTCCTACATCTTTTTACATTCAAATAAACAAAACGCCATAAAAATTGTAGGGTGTGTTTCTTAATTCAGAATAAATTTTGTTTTTGATTTTGCGTAGACTTGAAAGTAAAGAAGTGCTCAATAGTTTTCAATAAACTTTATATTGTCGTACGGAGTCAAACTAAGAAGACATGCACGAAATCGCTGCTGTGAAACCGGCGTCTTATATAATCTCATATTATCTTGTTCTTAGAGAAGTGATTAAAAGTTTTCCACTTGCCTCTCAACGAGATGATATTTAGAAACAAATTAATAATGCACGCAATTTAAACGTCTCACTCGTAATATGCTATTTGGAAGTCGTCTAGGCATATTTTGAACTAATACATAAAAACATAATTTTAGGTAAGCTTAATATTAATCATAGTTTTGATGACTTGTCTAAAAACAGATCATTAACACGGAAATGAAAAAGTTAGATTTAAGGGAATTTTATTCATTTCATGAAGTTGTTAATAACAAATTTTGATTTAATTGAAAAAAGTACAACTTTTCTATAGCGGAGTTTTTTTCTTGAGGCGGAGTTGAAAGGTTCGATAGTTTAATAATCCGTTTTCAAACACATTTGTTTCCTAAACTCGTTAGGCTTACGAATGATCGTGTTGTCGAAAACCAAATCTCCTTAAATGAACTGCTTTCATTAATCATTTCTGCTTCTCTGAGTGTAAACTAACATTAGCAATTATCAGTGTTTGATATAATCTACCGGTAGAGATAAGCTTTATGGGTCTCTTTTTGAAAAACACACTATCCTATGCTCTCAGAAACTCAAGTCTCTGGAATGTCGCTTATTCAGAACACACGTTAAGAATAATAGTTTAGTGAAAAATATATAACACCTTAATAACTATCGAAACAACACGACACTATATTTTTCTCTTGTGATTGTTTGCAGAACTATTTATAAAAACAAAACAAACAGAATTTCGTTAGAGACTCAATAAACTTCCAGCAGTAAAATACGAAATGAAACAAAAATCCGAATATATTAATTTTTAGTGAAGAAACCGAGAACTAATTTATATATTCTTCATCAAAAATACGCGTATTAAGATTATCTCTTACAAAATTGTGAGCAAATAACGTCAGGAAATGTTACTGAATTGCTTTTAGGTGTCTTTAATTGACGCAACTTTTCTCTCCGTTCGTCTCCCAAGTGAAGATAAATTATTACTACAACCAATTACAGAAATCTGTGTGTGTGTTTCTTATAGCAAAGCAACATCGGGCTATCTGCTGAGTCCACTGAGGTGAATCCAACCCCTGATTTTAGCCTTGTAAATCCGTAGACTTAAATCTGTGTTTGATACGTTATAAGTAAAAACTTTGTACGTGATATAAGACAGCTGGCACAAGAAATATACTTCATTTAGAGAAACGTGAAACAGGAATGAATGCAGGGTAAATATAAAATTACGTAAAATAAATTAACTATCACACGGTAATTTAGTTACTTTCATGAGTTTATTATTTTAATTACTTGAATATTGCTTAATTATCTTTTAAAGACTAGTATTCATGTTTTTATATTAAAATGTGTTGTGTATGCTTTACGTTGCTCATTTCAAACTAATACTGCTCAATTTCTGCACAATGTATATAGTTTGTCTGTATTAGAATTTCGCGCAAAGCTACACCAGGGCTATTTGTGCTAGTCGTCCCCAACTTAGCAATATAAGACGAGAGGGAGGGCAGTTAGTGATCATCACCCACCGCCAACTTTCAGGTTACTCCTTGGCCAACGAATAGTGGGACCGACCGTATCATTATAATGCCCCCACGGTTGAGAGAACGAGCATGTTTAGTGTGACGTGGATTCGAACTCATCACTCTTATATTACGCATCTAGCGCTCCAACCACGTGGAGATGACGAGCCTGAATGTACATACATAACACGATAATAATACGAAATAAGTTTCACCATAACGTAAAACGTGCAATATGCAATAAACTAGTCACATGTGATGATTTAATTATTAGGTTTTAATGGTAAATCTGCAATACGATTTGTTTTACTTGTGTTACAAGATCAAGTAGCCTTTTCCTTATGGTTTTCCAAATTTTTACACACAACATCTGGCTTTCAGTTTATCAGAATATAGGTGAATTAGTACACATTAAGGTGGAAAATGATGAAGTTATGTTTTTGTCTCAACTCCATCTCCATTAAATTAGTTTGCCATCTTAAATACCTATTTCTGTAGATTAAACTGTGTAATAAAGTCTCACTATATGTACCCCTTACTTGTATCTACGCAGGAGGTAAACAGAAAGTTTGCTTCCCTCAATCTGTTATTAATTTGTTTTATATTTTATTAGATAACAGGAACATATGCAAAACTATATATTTTTTTAGAATACCCTTGACGAGACCTGTTCAGCTGTGATCTTAAATCCTAATTTTAACACTGACTTTCGCAAATACCTGAACTTTTAACGATTTTATTTTGTTTGTTTTGAATTTCGCGCCAAGCTACTCGAGGACTGTCTTTGCTAACCGTCCCTAATTTAGCAGCGTAAGACTAGAGGGAAGGCAGCTAGTCACTATCACCCACCGCCACCTCTTGGGCTATTCTTTTACTAACGCATAGTGGGATTGACCGTTACATTATAACGCCCCTATAACTGAAAAAGCGATAATGTTTGGTGTGACAGAGATTCGAATTCGCGACCCTCAGATTTTGAGTAGAGCGCCTTAACCACCTGGCCACGATCTTAGTTGTATTTTCTAATAAAGAGTGTTGTGCAGTTGTTAGAGTTTTAGACCTTACTTCAATTAGCCTAAAAAAACGATCAAACTATGCTTTTCGTACAGTTATAAAAGTTTAATGTGTATATAATTACACTTTGGTCTCATGTTCTCGTTCTACTTATGATTTTTCATACAATTATGCTAGGTAACATGTTACTTCTCAACGCACGATCCGCATTCAAACTTAACAAGATTTCACTATCTTACTCGAATTGCGATTTGATTAAATGTCTACATCGACGTCATGGTATTTTAATAACCACGGTTTGTATACATGTGTTTCTAGATGTCATGCTATTTTGGGATTAGAGAATTGGATATACGCGTGTCTAACTTTCGCATTCTTTCCCAACTCGTCACTCACATAAAAATAAATCCAAGTGTTATTCTCTCAAGACAATTGGCTTGCAAACACGTCTACTGATCAATCTCAGTCGTGTCTCATTATTCAGACACGTTACTCAGGTTTACTCCATACTCACTATTTATACGTTAACTTCATGAATACATATTTATAGTGGAATTGAAACAGAACCTTGAAACAAATAGTACTTTCAGTCGTTGCAGTGTTTGTTCGTATGCAAATTTCATTATTTTGTAAAAATAATATTATTGCGAATTATCAAAACTGCTTATGGAAATGAGGGTTTATTATTGCATCAATATGTCATTATAGGACTTACATTAGCGTCTTTAATAAAAGCATGCTACCCAATCTTACTCTTTATAACAACAAATAAAAAAAACATTCCAATATTTTTGTTCATGCCACTCGTTTCTGTATTTCAAACCATTGGTGCCTTTTTCCGTAAGTAAGATTAAGCGATACAATTTACCATTTAACATTTGAAAATGGCTTTTGGTTCTCTCTGAACAACTAATTAAATTTAAAAGTCTATATAATAATTTCAATATCAAGTAAACTATGAATATTTTGGACTAACTATAATATTGCTATTAATGCAAACGTGATTTTTTATCATAAATCCCAAGTTCATTTTATGTCTATCTCAGATATTATGAAAGAAATATTGCCTATAAATATAAAGAATGAGCAAAAACAAAATAAAATGACACTTTTTCTAATGTTGATATTTTTGAGCAATTAATTATTTTTTTGCTTTCGACGTCATTTTATACGCAATATTGCAAAGAGTAATGGTTATTCATGCTTTAAGTTGACATGGTCACTTTCTAAAATTGAGTTACTTTGCTAATAGACAATTAAGTTGTTTAATCAAAGAGAAATATTTTCAAGTTATTCAACCATAATCCTTAATATCTTCAAATAATATATATATATTTATTGCCTTATATAAAAAATAATGAAACATTCTAGTACGTTATTGTTTACAGTACAGACACGATAGGTTTTCATTTTCTAAGTGAAGAATGATCGAGTTGGATTTTCCTTTCCCTTAAGAGAGGATAAATATAATAAATTATAACTTTTCGATATAAAGTGTGAAAAAAAGATAATTTATTAGTTTATTGTACAAAGGATGAAGTTACGTCTTTCTGTCTGATATGTATCTGGTTAATATTATATATAATAAAAATTAGACAAGCGCGACCAGTAAACATTTAGTTACTTTACTCTTTAGGGATCTTTTGAAATTTTATTATGTGATAACCTATGTGCTTCAATGCACATGTTATTTTGTAAACAACTTACATGACGTGTTTATAGAAAGTCATGTTTAAATATTTGTTCTGAATTTAGATTGCAGATTTTCTTGTGTTGTTTTGCAGTTCAAGCACTTTGCTAGTTAAAACAGTAAACACGAACATTTATTCTATTTAGAACACAATTTGTAATTTTCAATATGGTAAAAATTACTGTGATGTACGTGGTGGTTGCTACGTTATTATTTTCATTTCCAATGTATTTGTGTATCAAAATCAATATTATGTTCTTCATAACCATACCAATATTAATGGCCAGGTGGGTTAAGGTATTTGACTCTGAGGGTCGCAGGTTTGAATCTCCGTAGCGCCAAACATGTTCACCCTTTCAGCCGTGGGGGCGTTACAATGTTACAATCAATCCAACTATTAGTTGATAAAAGAGTAGCCCAACAGTTGGTGAAAACTAGCTGCCTTTTTTTTAGTTTTACACTGCTAAACTAGAGATGGCTGGCGCAGATAGCCCATGAGTAGCTTTGCGCGAAATTCGATACAAAATCAGCATTAACAACATAAAAGTAAGCTATAATGATCAGTGATCAGTAGTAATCTACAGGTAAATAGCTCCCATAAACAACGGACCATCTACTAAACACATTAAAAACACGTAATGACAGAAATATGAACAATTATTTCTACAACAAAGTAAACAACCACGCAATGAATGACATAAAATTATACAAATCATACTTACCAATCAATATTATTAACAATACCACTGATAATACTTATAATTATAATACTCTATTGCTCACCAAAAAAATCACCCGAACTGAACTCAAACAGGCAATCAAGGATACAAAAAACAAATCATCAGGAAATTATGGCATACAAACAATTCTCCTCAAAAAAAGGCACTCCAAAATTTTTTGACCACCTATTAGCTATCTTTAATTTATATTTCTACTCTGGATACATCCCAGTTTTTGGAAACAAGCTAATAATTACTGTTCCACAAAGAAGGAAAACTAGCTAATAAGCCAAAAATTGATCGACCAATCAGCTTGACCAGCTGTGTAGGCAAAATTCTTGAACGAATAATAAGTAATAGACTCTTCACGTTTTTGGAGATTACTTCAAAATTACCTGAGGAACAAGACAGATTTAGAAAATTTAGGTAAAATACAGATCATTTAATTAGGCTAACTGAAACGATGATGAATAGCTTTAATAAAACAGAATGCACTATCTGTGCTAGTCGTCCCTAATTTAGCAGTGTCATCACTGCTCACCGCCAATTCTTGAGCTACTCTTTTGCACTCGAAAAGTGAGACTAATTACCGCGTGGAATTATTCGCTGGTTATCTAGCTTTTTGGAAAACAGAAAATGCAGAGTAAACGTAGAGGGAACTTTCTCTGAGTTTTTCACTCCAAAAGCTGGCGTCCCTCAAGGAGGGGTGGTTAGTCCTATTCTCTTCATCATTTATGTAAATAATAAGCCACTGAAAGACCCAAACCATGGATACGCATCTCAGTTCGCTGATGATGTAACTATTTGGAAAAGTTCCCCTACACCAGTAATTGCAGCCACAACTAAACAGAATAAGTGAATACTGCTAAAAATATAGAATTAAAACAAACGCAGCAAAGACATAATTAGTGATATTTTCCAAAGCAATGAAACATCAAAAAGTACAACCCCAGATCTACATGAATGGAAATCTTCTCCAGACTATTACATCTGCAAAATATTTAGGGCTAACATATGATTCTAAACTTACCTGGACAAAACATGAAAATAACATAAAAACTAAAATTTGGCGAAGAATAAACGATGTTAGGAGGCTAACTAGTAAAAATTATAGAACAACGCCTAAAACATTATTAAAATATACGAAACACATATAAAACCAGCAGTAGACTATGCAGCTCATGCATGGATTAAGGTAAGTAAAAGAACAACTGTAAACCAAACTACAATCATTACAAAATACATTAATTACAACAGGATATAGAGTAATACTCTAATACACAAACAATAGTAAATAGACTTCTACACAGTGCAATAAACTATTTTGATAAAAATTGGAGAAAAAATGAGCTGTTATGCGAACTAGACAGATATTACATATATTGCATGTATGAGTCCTAAACACCTGTCCCCGATTAATTTATACTTTAGATCTTTAAGTTAAAATTAAGTATACAAATCAATAAAAAACAGCAATAACTAAATAAATAATAATATATATATTGCCCTGAAAAGGGCCTGAGTTATGTTCATCACTCTGGGCTCTCATGTATTAATTTTAAATTTATTAACAAGTCCACTCTAACAGTGAAAATGAAGGAGGAAGAGGTCTAGTGTACCTGACCCTCCCGGGTATACAAAATTTATATACCCAGATAGAAAGATGAATATAAATGTTTTTGGAATGAAAATGTGAAAAATAATTAGTTTAATTCTGTTTTTTTATGGTTGTTTGTTTGTTTTTGGAATTCGCACAAAGATACTCGAGGGCTATCTGTGCTAGCCGTCCGTAATTTAGCAGTGTAAGACTAGAGGGAAGACATCACCATCCACCGCCAACTCTTGGGTTACCCTTTTACCAACGAAAAATGGGTTTTACTATTACATTATAACGCCCCCACGGCTGAAAGGGCGAGCATGTTTGGCGCAATGGGGATGCTAACTCGCGATCCTCTGATTACGAGTCGCACGCCTTAACACGCTTGGCCATGCCGGGCCTCTTTATGGTTGAATTAAACTAAAAAGTGAATGAAAATAACAGCTATTAAATAACACTTTGACTTAATAAGAATAATAACATACAGATTTATAAACTGACTCTGGCATCACATTATTAAACATAGATTTATCTAGGTTCTTTTATGTTACAGCTCAAATCAAAGTTAATGTATATTAATATCAGCACAATATCGTATAACTTTCCATTTCATCGGCATCAGAGCTTCAAATTGTTTCTGTATTAAAACCATGATTTTAGTGAACTACTAAATAACGTAAAAGACATTTTCAACGTTTGTAATTTCAGTTTACAGCGTCTTCTGGGACTGAAATAAAAGATAGCATATACTGTTACAACTATCTCTAAAATAAATTATTAGAAAATAAGCAAAACATACTTTTACATTTGCGTTTACGCAACTGTACTAATTTTTACTAATTAAATTTTCAAAAAATAATTATATTTTATTGCTAAAGAAAGGTGTTGCATAAAAGATTCTTAAATAATTTTAGAAGACATTCTCTATAGTTCTGTCTACTTGTAAGCTTATCACTTAAAAATTTGGGGTTTGTCTCCTGCAATGGTTAAAGTATAGTTAGCACACTGTGCAACTTTGCACTTAGCAACAATCTTTTTCTGTCATCCGGATTGTCTGTCTATTTCACGGTGAAGATGCTTTCGAAATTAAAAAAAAAGCTCTTAAGCTTTTGTTCTCAAGAAGTAGGTTATTTTGATGTCTAAAATATCCTTGATAATAAAATTCATTGTTTACAAATATCTTTTGTCACGTAATTATTACGTATGGTTTATTGCGTAAACCACCTGAAAAAGTCTTCAACAGTTTTAACCGTTAACTTAAATTAGTTTTTAATCGCAAAACACTGCCTTACAAGGGCTGTGTGGGTTTGCTGTCCCTAACTGTGGAGTGATAGACGATAGGGAAGGCGGAGCTTGTCAACACCACCTATCGCCAACACGTAAGCTGGTTTAAACCAACAAATTAGGAGAGTTTACTGTTATGTTAAAACGCTCATTTTCGCCATTGATAGGGAAGCATGTTAAGCGAAGGTTTTTGATCCGCATATATCGAGTTTAAAATCCTAACCACTAGATTATGCCGGTCTTATGAGAACTTAATAGTAATGAATGTGGTTAACGTTTCGCCAGATTAAGATTTACATGACGAGGTAAATTCCTTTAATTGTTTACATTTTCAAAACTGTTCCTATTTTCAAACTTTATACACGTGGAATAAAGGAAACAAAATAAAAAAAGCCGGCTTATTACTTGAACCTCTTAAAAACAGTATGAATGACTAAACAACAATGGTATGTCCTTCTAATTTTTACGATACCAGATCAGAAGATGAAATTTCATTATAATCCTTAAGAAACCATTCTGGCGTTGCGATTGCTTGTTAATGTATAGAATCACATATTTGTATACTTCGATTGTTTGTTTGAAGCTAAATTAAGCGCATAAAATGGGCTATTTGTATTTAGCCCTCCACGAATATCAAAAACCGATTTCTAGCGTTGTAAATTCGCAGACATACAGCTGTTCCACTTTGGGTAGGGGCATATGAGTCAGAAATTACAATTATATAAACAATTTACAATGATACATCATCAGGTAGATATCGCGTTCCTTTAAACGTCCGCAGGAGCTTGAAAGTAGATAGTAGTGTACATATATATATATATAAACACCTACACACAGTCGTAAATAGACCCTAATCTTTAATTTTTATCTGACAGTTGAATTCTGTTTCGTGGTAGTTCTGCAATTAGAAGAATAAAACTTTTTAAAGCTCATTCCAACCTGAAAAATATATGAAGCAATTATTTTTGATATGACATAAGAGCGTTTTGGTTTTTTAGCAGCTTAAGAATAATAATATTCCAACATTTGTAAAAGATGCTGTCACATCTCAGATTCAACCGTCTATAATGAGTCCCAGCAATCTTATTCCAATTCACGTTTACTACTTTTACAGCTATTATTAAAAAAAAATAAATCGTATAAAATGACAAAAGTGGCTCAGCCGTTATAATAGCATCAAAAGCTGCATCTTAATAAAATCAGTTCTCCACTAGTACAGCGGTAAGTCTACGGATTTACAATGCTAAAATCAAGGGGTCGATTTCTAGGTCGGCTCAGCATATAGCTTCGTGTGGCTTTGTTATAAGAAAAACAAACACCCTCAATGGAATCAACGAAAATTACATATACCATAATTTTTATTTTCCATATAAATTCATATGATAAAAAATATTTTACATAATAGTTTGACAATCTTTATACAAATGATTCTAACACTGCTCACACAAATCAATAATATCATGAGCTAATTTTGTCAATTTTTATGTTAGTTCTGAGAGAATGAAAGTTCTCAATAATAAATATCTTTAAAGATAGATGAACTAAACTTACCGCCATTTGAAAATAACCTAATTAATTTCTTCCCATTCTTGAGTGTGTATGTGTGTGTTTTTATGGCAAAGAACATTGGGCTATTTTTGTATCCACCGAGTAAATCTATAGACGTACCGCTATACCAGCGGGGGAATCTTCACGTTCTTTACCCCAATAAATAATATTCATAGTTATTGTAAATTCTATTACTAAGCTTTTCATCAAAGAGCTTTAATTTCATGTTTATATCACTGGCTTCATTATTTTAGTTTAAATATGTCTTCACAATATATTTTTTCAAATAAATTAAGTCACTCAAATATGCATTGTTTGTTTGTTTTCGAATTTTGCATAAAGCTACTCGAGGGCTATCTGTGCTGGCCGTCCCTAATTTTGCAGTGTAAGACTAGAGGAAAGGCAGCTAGTCATCACCACTCACCGCCAACATTTGGGCTGCTCTTTTACCAACGAATAGTGGGATTGATCGTCACAATATACGCTCCCAAGGCTGGAGAGCATGTTTAGCGCGACGCAGGCGCAAACCCGGATTACGAGTCGCACGCCTTACGCGCTAGGCCATGCCAGGCCCTCAAATATGCAAGCCCATCTTATTAACATTTAGAGTGTCTGAGACTGTAGTAATCGTCAAAAAACTCGTGCTAAGAAAAAGTTAGAAGAGCTCTAATCTATTATTATAATGATAAGATACACAATTCAATTCAGCATTTCAAAAACAGAGTTAGAATGTGTTGATTAAGTTCGAAAAATGAAACGAGCAGCTTTGATATTTTGTGAATAGTCAATGGAAGCAGACACGTGCGAAAACAATTAGATTAGACAATGGTATTAAGTTGAAAGCCAACCAATAAGCAGCTTTGATGTTCTGTTAATAGCTAGTGGTAACAGCAATGTGGGGAAGATTTTTGTTTTGCATAAGGTTAAGATGTAATCATGAGCAGTTCTTTCATAAGATATTACACTCACTTGATGTTTGGAATTCCGCTTATCCCAAATACAGTAAGAGTGTATGTGTTTGTTTGTGTTTTCTTATAGCAAAGCCACATCGAGCTATCTGCTGAGCCCAGCAAGGTGAATCGAACCCCTAATTTTAGCGTTGTAAATCCGGAGACTTACCGCTGTACTAGCGGAGGGCGTACAGTTGCAGAGATGTGATGTCCTTAACCACATATTTAACCATATAAAATATAGATATCAAGTTAACTTTTATTAGTTGAGAAACAGTTAAATCCATTGTGTTAAAAAAACTACTATATAGAAATACCAGTTTCTTTATTATTCGTTGTTACACTGGTATTACGTAATTATCATATCTAAGGTTACATGTAATAAACACTAAACTATGATCCAATCGCATTGCTATATGTATAGCATAACCACTCAAGTTCATATGGTGATACATTATTTCTTAATACCAGTCAACCAGTCAATATTCCAGCTACATGTGTTCACTTCTGCATACATTACTGCATTATTGTATATTTTTTCTTTTAAGAAACAGTATAATAAAAAATACGGACCTCTTTTGGAAGAAGAGCAAACCGTACCTAAAGTCTTCTTTGTATGCTAATTATTATAAAATACCCGCAATGTGTTATGGGATTATAAGTATTATTTTATTAAAATGTGAGCCTCATGCAAGAAATTAAACTTTTATTTGTACTATTTTATTTTCATTTGTGTGTTTAATAAGATGTAGAGCAGCCAATAAGAACAGAAATCTGGCCCAGCATGACAGGTGGTTAAGGCACTCGACTTACAATCCAGGGATTACGGGTTCGAGTCCTCGTCACATCAAACATATTCGCCCTTTCAACCATGGGGGCGTTATAATGTTACGGTTGGTAATAGAGTAGCCCGAGAGTTGGCGGTAGGTGGTGATGACTAGCTGCCTTCCCTCTAGTCTTAAACTGCTAAGTTAGGGACGGTTAGTACAGATAGCCGCCCCCGCTAGTACAGCGGTATGTCTACGGATTTACAACGCGAAAATCAGCGGTTCGATTCTCCTCAATGGGCTCAGCAGATAGCCCGATGTGGCTTTGCTATAAGAAGACAGACACACACAGTAAAGATAGCCCTCGTGTAGCTTTGCGCAAAATTCAAACTATCTCAACTGAAATCTACTTCATGTTTAGATTATTTCTGTTAAATATATTTGAAAGGTTGATAGATTATTTTAAGTAGATAGCTGTGTATTAATTTTCCTGTGTTATTATTTCGCGTTAATATTTCTAAATATTTTTACCTATGGTCTTTCAATGTGAAAGATAAACAAATTTAGAGAAGGATCGATGCTAATATGAATAAAGTTTGACACACTTTTATGAAGTTAATTAATTAATCAACATGCAGCTATTAGTGAAGAAAGTGATCTCTATGTATACATTATGTTAATTTATTGTAACTTTGAATGTGTTATTCTCTCATTGATTACCTTATCATACACATACACACACACCAGCTAAAGGGATTTCGTATGAAATATAAAACAATGACCATTAAGACATTATAATAGATGTGGACACTGAAATATTTACTGCAACGATAACACGTGTCTTCTCGGACAAATGTGCTTTTTACACATAAGATTGATTTGTTCTGAATTTATATGAAGTAAATCTTATTCTCGGAAAGTTTTTGAAATATTTATACATTAAATGATAAGATTCACCCGGTTACTTACTAATTAGGTTCTGATAAAACTAATTCTAAAATTCATTTTATATGGAAAGTTACTAATCGTTATTATAATACAATACAACTATGCAGTCAGGCAATATTTGTTACTCGGGCAGAAAATAAATATTTTAAAGATTGTACTCATTATTTGCTCTAAGGTTGGATTGATAGTGATGTATGCATTTTGAATATTTCTGTACCATAAAGGAGGTTTGCTTTAAAACCGTTTATGATTAAAAAAGTATTAGCATGATATGTTTCTTACAGAGTTCTTACAACAACTGTTTTAACCAGTATACACTTTTTTGCGAAACTCAAAGAAGTTTTTGTAAATAAAATCAGATCATGATTAAGTTTTGTGAAATGGTTTAAAAACGGAGCTTTGCAAATAATTTCCCAATTTTAAAGTAACACAATATATATAACGTTTTTCACAACTTTACTTTCGGTGGTATTTTTCCGATTCGAAAACTGTATTTTACTTCTACGTTTACACTATAATACATCATATTAGATAACAAAGTAATAAATCTGCATTTTCAATTATTTTACTGATAACTTAGCGTTGTTTAGAAGGATAACATTAAACTCCTTATTGTTAATGAGTTGCGTATTATAACTTTCACATGAAAAACAAGATATTCAAGTAGGGATACCGTTGCTGTGTCTGGATTATCGAATGCGACCTAGAAATATCTTTAACATTTTTTATGAATTTTCCTTTTCATAAGCATCAGTTTTTGTCAGTATCTATATCATATAATAACAAGAGGAGTGTTAAAGCCATAATCAGCGAGTGTGTGTTATAAAGCATTATTTTGCAGAAATGTGAATCTGGTGACGAAGCCATCTTTTATAATTCAGGAGCCCATCAGCGCTGAAAAGTTAGCACTACAGGAGCTAAACATGAAAACGTGATGACAAAACTATACAGTAAAACGAATACGATGCACAAAACTTGAATTTAAGGTGTAAAAAATAGGGCATTTTAAAACAGATTTCAGCATTAACCAACAAACAAGAATTGACAAATTACTGAAAACAATATTATGCACGAACGATAGAAAACTTTTAACTCAAACCTTTTGCCAGTAGTAGTTTAATACAGTTTGACCAAGTGAACAAGCATGAAAAACAAGAGGAAACCCTCAATAGCCGCAGCACTTGAAATTATTTGAAGCAAGATTGTAATAAATTAATCTATGAGACGTTTTATTACTTTTTATTAGCTATATTTTTGGGCAGTACCATGCTGGTACAGCGGTAAGTCTACGGATTTGCAACGCTAAAAATCAATGATTCGATTTTTCTTGGTAAACACAGCAGACAGCCCGGTGTGGCTTTGCTTTCAGAAAACACACACATTTTTGTACACCAACAATACCAAACGTGGAGACTCGCAAAACGTGATTAAGTTTCATTACTCATCGACATCTCTTCCAACGTATCCTCAAATTGAAATTCTTTAAGGCAGGATTATAATAAGTTAATATATGAGACATTGGCTTTGTCATATACATCAATCAAAACATTTTGACGTACTAAGTACAAAACTGTAATTATATCTCAAATCGGTCAAAAGATGACGGAACTATGAACTAAAAGTTTGTAATTGAAAAATAAAAACAAAACACTCTGAGGCTATCTATGAGCCGCTACACCACGCCTAAAAATTATGGCAAATATGTATTGGTAAGATAAAACTTTAAAACATTTTTTGTTATGTTGATTAACTTACTTTAAAAATACCTGCATCGACAAGATAACTTGGTGGAATGAAAAGGAAAAAAAATCAGTGATTAATATTTTAATTAAAACTATACGTATTTTCGTTAAGTTCTGTGTTGACAATGTTTGAAATATACATATATAAACACATACAATGAAGTATTGTACATTGTTGATCTACTTTCGAAATTTTTAAAGTCTTGGAAATTCAGTAAAATTTATTGTATTTTGTTTAAAATTACAAAACAAATGAGTCCCTTTATCATTTAGTTATAACTCATAACTGAAAAAAATAATGTAAGTTTGCAGGCTAGAGATAAGCGTGTCATATACAATTGGTGAAGTGCTTGAATTATGTTATTCAACATTGCTTATGGCAACAGAAAAAAAACACGATAAAATAAAAGGTCTGCATTTAATACTTATTTAATATGCAAAAATAAGACAAGAGTATTGTAATGTATTTCAATTATTATTCTATTATTTTGCTATTAATAATGTTACGTTTTCTGTTTTTCTTTGTTTGTGGTATTGTTAAGGTGTTTTAAGTTTGATTCAATAATGTTTTGTGAACTAAAATATGTACATTTTCCACGGGAGCACTATTATTTCGATTTTATTTTGTATTTTTAGATGCATGTATTAAAAAGTTTAAATAATAAATATAATTTCTATTGTTGAGTTTATCAGCCAATGAACTGCTTTAGTCTGTTCAATTGCCTTTGTAAGTACAAAACCTTTGAATATTTTAGCTCATCATAATGTTTAAACCTGTCAAAATAGTATTTGAAATTTATATTTAAACATTTTGAATAAAAACCCAATGACAAAAGTTAGATTAGGTTTAAGTTCCTGCTCATACCGTACAGGGTCATAATGAACTATATTACCATTTGATTATCATGAAAACTCAATGCAAAAAAAACACAAAAAAAACGTATAGATGTGTTTTAATAATAACTAACGCAAAAGGTAACTCATTTTAACGGAACGGCTATGTAATAAGAGTAACTTAAATTTATTGTAAACTTCATCTTTTTTAACATAAAAATGTTTATTGTAAAAGAGAGCGCACATAATTTAATATAATATATGTGAAACAAGAGTTAATAATTTGCATAATACGAAATACGTAGCGTTTGACAAATGAGTGTATGTTTTCTTAGAGCAAAGCCACATCAGGCTATCTGCCAAGTCCAAAGAGGGGTAACAAATGAGAATATTATGCTACAAATACTTAAACATAGCAAAGGACCCGTCGATTTGCACAAACCATAATCATATTAACAAATACGTTTATGCTTAAAGTGTAAACCAAAAAGTACTTTGTTATCTACTTCTTTTTTGTCTTTATATATCGAGAGCGTATTAGATAAAAAAAAAAATCTAAATTATGAAGCGAAAATCCGTAGCATAATGAATCACTAAGCATTATCAGCTAATTATTCTTCGGCATCATTTACTAAAAGGTTCTTACATTATAATCTCATGCTTTTCTCACAAATTACAGCTCATTTTTCACTTTCAAACATTGCGGAACAGAATATCCGGGTTTTCTTGCCGCCCCATTAAGCTGCGAATAGAACATCTTAATATTCTTTGAAGGCTGCATGCTCATCGTACTAATAATATAAAGTGTAATTTTCCAATAGTTTTGTGGGCGATTATTGATCAATACTATACACCATCTCAGCCAAGGATATCCAACCACGCTGGAATTCAGGTTTACTCTGATTTTATTTTGTTCTAAATATTAATTAACAACTTTGAACCTAATTCGTCACTAAATATCTGAGACTATTTATACACATGTAAATTAATAACAGTAAATGATGACATTTAACACTCATAAGGCTTAATAACAAGTGAACGATTAATACACTTATCTACTAGACAATACTTAGTATTTTTTTTATTCACGTTGCTGATTAATTACAATTTTCCCAAGTTTCAATATATGACTTCAGATTTAAAACATACTGTGTATATGTAATTTTTATTTCCAGTATGTATCATACAATAAAAACATAGTTTATTCTTACTATTTCTTTGTGCACAAAGATGAGATAAAATTTCAGAACTTTCGCGCAAAGCTCTCTCTAATTTAAAACTTATAGAATAGAAAGAAGGCAGCTAGTCGACAGAACTCACTCTAAAACTGAGTTACTCCAGCTTGACAAAATGGTTGGAATGAGCTGGCCCTCTTATAACGTGCTACGGCTTTAAAGTACAGAAAATACGTAGTGGGAAAAAGTGCCGAATCACTAATTCTAACAATCGCAGTCCAAGCATTATATCCACTACACTACTCTTAAACTTAAGTGAAATGTTCTCTATGAAGTGAAATCATCATACATATTTTACTCCAGAGAACTGAGCAATATTATCAGCAGAAACATATCACTATTGCCATATTTATCTCTTTGGTATTTATAAATCTAAGTTAAGCATCATTATGATTATTATGTAAATACGGAAAGAGTTGAGGTATATGTATTGTAGTTTTGAATTAAAGATATTTGTAATTGAACTGACAGTGTAAAATAAATGTTTATTGTTGAGAATAAACCTGCACAAAAAAACATCTCTTATGTGCCATTTGCAGGTATAAAATCCCAACTATTACTGTTATAGCTATATAGTTTGTGGCTGAGTAATCAGAGAACAATAATTATTTGAGGAAATTAATTATTTTCTCGTCTCCTAAAATATCTGTAGCTTCAAGCGTCTGCATAAAAACACCCGTGCTAATATTACTATGTTTCATAATTATTCTTATTCAAATTTATGTTTATATAATTAGTTAGGGTAAATCAGTTAAGTTACATTAATGAAATGCTAGTTCCAAATTACACTGCGTAAAATTATCTTTCGGTAAATACCACCACTTTATATCCTCCAAATAAGTAGTCTCTAAGAGAAAGTCTTATGAAGAGCAACTAGCTGTGGTGAGAGAAAAAAGATACTGATAAACGTATTTATTTTAAGTGCAACCAAACAAAAAAAACTTGAAGGTTTAATACAGATTGTTTTTGTTGCGAAAAGCAACTTAACGTAAGTAGTATTTTATTTTATTTTACTACCCATTTCTTCTAATATCGTTGACAAACATTAAAATATAGATTAAGCAAACACATTATCATAAGTCTGTAGATTTTTTTGAACAAATAACCGTCTACGTTTACCATTTATGTTTGTTTAAGGTGAAACATGAAACTACATAATGGGCTATCCATGCGCTGCCCACCACACTTATCAAAACCAAATTTCTAGCGTTGTAATTTCGCAGACAAATCGCTGTGCCACAGGGGAATTCTTACCATTTTTACTACAAAAAGAAACAGTTTATATGAAAAGCATTGTTTTGAATCTATTTTTAAATTCCCTCTCCCTCAGTAACCAAGCAGTATGTTTCCAGACTAAAAACGTTGGAAAAAACTTTATTTTTTATCATAAAGTAAAATTTCAACTCAAAAGCTATATGATGCATTGTATGCAACAAATATACATTATTCGTAACTATTGTATTAATTAAACACAGAATGCATTTTCCCGGTGTTTTTCAAGTGAAACAGCCCAAGTAAAATTAGATTTAATAAAATATATTCTTTGCTTTCTTAAAGAGCGAAGAAATTTCTGTATTGAAACATGTTTTTCAACATGAGGAACAAATTCTTAAGGATTGAATTAGAAAAAGAAATTTCTGCAAATAAAACCTGTGTAGTATCTTAAAATGTCAAACATTTATGAAATTGGTTAAATTATTCTGGTTGTTGACGGTGAAACAAGTAGTATTCCTTGTTGGATGTATGGCGAACAATCAATGTTTAAGGAATCTTTATTGGTGATTTTAATACAAAATACACCCAAATTGGACATAGTAAAATATCCTCCACTTTCGTCCTAAAAAATGAAAATAAATTTAGTTCAATTTCTAAAGCACCCAAACCGTGTTTTTAAATTATAATAATATTTTTTTTAGAAAAAAATATTACTCTCATTTTGAATGTTAGATTTTATCTTATAATTTAAGTTATAAAAAAAACATTCATTATCCACATTATATTCTAGGTCTTCTAACGCTAGAATTCACAGTATGATTCCAGTTACAGATACGACGAAGATATCCTATTGTGCAGAATTCCTGTATAACATAAAAAGAAAGAAAATAATCATACCATGCTAGGTAGTTTTTTTCTTTAGAGTTTTCGAACGATTCATTTTCGTGTTGTATAAATTAAATGCTATTTAATTTTTTACAACTGGATAATTGGTTTCCCCTGGTAATTGTTTTTACTATAGATTTGAAACATTCATCAAACTGCTAACGGTAGAAAGTCAGCTTTAAGCAAACTTTGGTACAGTGACTCCTATGCGTATATTTCATATTAATTTTCATAAAAGAAAAATGTTTACTTTAATATATATATGTATCTACACATATATATATTCCTACAAAAATACTGAGTGTTAAAAATTGAAAAGACAGTGGATATTTTGCAGTTTCAAGAACTGATTTAAAATGTTTTATTTACCTCACAGCGATTTTGACGGCTTATTGTATTATGTTTCGCTGAAAAGTGCATTGTACACCTTTGGCATAAACGGGAAACAAATAAATATATCATTAAAATATAGTTATTATAATTCATTAAAAATCTGACATTTGATAAACTTTATATGAAACTAGTGAACATCCTCGGTAAATAAATGATAATTTCCAGATATTTCTCTTCACAAATTATCCTTACCAAAGTATTCAGAACCATGACGCCCATTTCTAGATAATTAGTATTAAAAAAGCATTGTGAAATCAAGAGTTCTTGGACCCGAAAGTGCCAGCTGTTATTGAAGCGTTTGTCAGATAGTTTGATGCAAATTTTCTGAAGCATTGATTGTGAAAGACATGCGCTACTATTAGTTTTCTTTGGTAGAAAATTTCGGTTTCATGTGTCAGCACGCGACAAAACCACTGCTGTATTTTAAGAGAAACGTATAAATACATTTACTACTTTTGCGTTTCTAGCTTAGTAGCACATGTGTTTGACAGTGAATTTTTAAAAAAATGTTTAAGCACATTAATTCCACAGAAAGTTCGCTCTATTACTTTAATATGTTGTTGGTTATAATACAGCTAATGATATGGCAGAAAACAAACATGTATTAGATTGTTAGAGAGCTCAACTTTCGGAAAAAATTAATTTTAAAAATATAAAATTAGTCAAAAAAATTGTTAGGCACAAATACTGTTAAAATGTGATTTAATATTTTTGAATTTAGTGCTTTTATACACAAATAATATAAAATTATTACGATTATTTAAGAGTGAGTTTAGGTTTTTTAACTTATTGTTAAGCTTTGTAAAATGCTGCTATACATTTAGTACAATAATAATAATAATGACTAATTGTTTCTGGCTTTATTTAAACTTTACAATTTCAGATAACTTCTTTGTTTTAAAAGCTATTCTTACCTTTCTGGTTGTAATTATTTAACAATGTTTGGAGTATATAGGAGATTAAAATAATATTAAAACAATTTTGACTTACCTTAGTCAAAACATCCGTTCCCCAAAATAATTTTATCACTAGGTGTTCGACTTTACAAACGTTTTTCTATATGAATTTTAGGTAATATGATCATCTTTTTCTTAAATTTAATGAAACTTAAGTTACGAAACTTCACTCGGATATACATATACTGTACCTTGCAGAAGTATTCACCAATAAAATCGCACTTTGATGACTTACAAATAATGTATTTTTTTAATTGAACCTGTTTTTGTTCAAACCTGTTATTTGTGAGGAAGGTTGAATGTCAATAAAATCTACAAAAAAAACTCATAAATTGAAATGTGCTGTTGTTTTGTTGTTGTTTAGAATTAAGCACAAAGCTGCACAATGGGCTATCTGTGCTCTGCCCACCACAGGTATCGAAACCCGGATTTTAGCGTGTAAGTCCGCAGACATACCGCTGAGCCACTGAGGGGATGAAATTTGCTGATTGTATAAGTATTCAAGTCTTTATATAAGTACTTGGTGGAAGCAACTTTGGGAGAAATTGCTGTTCTGAGTCTTTTTCATAATAGAATGGTGTAGTTTTTGCCCATTCTTTCTGGCAAAATTACAACAATTTTAATAAGTTTTGTAGGGATCTTTGATAGGTTATCACTTTCAGGTTTTGTCATAACTTTTCTATTAGATCTATGTCAGGACTTTGACTAGGCTACTCCATAATATTCAGTTTCTTCCTTTAAAACTAATAATGTGTGTCTTTAACCTTGACTTTCAGGTTATCTTGATAAAATGTAAATTTTGCGACAGTTTTAAATGAAATTAAAATTAACTCTGAAATAAGTTTATACTTTGCATCATATATTTTTTTTAATAAATTTTGATAGCTTTCATGTCCCTGCTGATAGAAAGCATCTCCATAGATACTGCCGATACCATGTTTATCCGTTAGGAGTGATACACTGTGTTAGGCTTGCAACAGACATAACGCTTTGAATTTAGTACAAAAAGCTCAAGTTTAATCTCGTTTGAACACAAATTCCTGCCATCTGTCTGAAGTATCATAAGTCGCAAACTTCCATACGAGAGCTAAGATGTTTATTTTTCACTAATGGCTTCCTTTTTGCCTCTCGCCAATGCATGCCAGCTTTGTGTAGAGACCGAGATATTGTCGATAGATAAAACGCCTCAGATTGAAAGTGGGGGTAGTGACAAGATGGTATGAAGCACAATCACTTTCTAATGATGGACTTGGCCCTTGTCAAAGAGAAAATCAACCACTATGAAATTTTCTTGTAACCTTTTCTGATCTGTGCTTCTCTAATACTTTATCCCCGACTTGTTTGTAAAGCTCCTTTGTCTTCATGGTTGGTTTGTCTTATCACTAAGAGTTGTGGCTTGAACAGATGTATTTATTCTGATGTCAAGTTAACCTATTTTAATTATACACAGACAGAGACAATTACACTAATTTTGTGACCTATCAAATTTATCTTGTGAACCTGAACCGATTTGAAGTTGCCGTAGAAAAGGAGTTGAATACTTATGTAATTGAGAATATTTTTATTCAAAATCTAGCATACTTACATAATATCAGCGCTTGTTTTAGCTTTTCTTTTATTAAGATGTGTAGCTTTTGTTAGTCCCATTTAATAGTTTCGTGATTCAAGGTCAGATTGCAACGAAATGTGAAAACGTTGCAGAAGAGAAACTTTTGAAATGTGATTACAAATGAAAATAAAATAAAATGGTTTTCAAACAGTTTATTCCTAGTATTTACAGTGATATATCGAGGTACTTTAATATTTGTCATAGCTTGGAAAGGCAGTTGATGTGTGGTGAATTTTCTGTTTACGTACATTCCAGAATGTTCTTTAAACGTTTAATAGTCCTTAAACAACGGTCACAAAAATCAAGTGTCGTTCAGGTTAATCGTTGAGAAAGCTCAACGTACTTTACAATTACAATTATAGTTAAATTTACAATAATTGTTACATTTCCTTTAAGTATTCTTTATTTTTTAAATTTTAACCAAGTAATATGAAAATTAGTCACTCGAAAACACATTTCAATTTGAGCTCACTATGTTTTTTAATATAAAACGCTCGCTCTAAGTATCTGTTCTGTAGAGCATTTTGTGATATTATTTCAGAAATACTGTTGTACACAATTTTCCAACTGTGCAATACACTACTAGATTCCGAATGTATTTTAAAGGCTAAAAGTAGTAGTCTTATTGTCTTTTCAGTACATATTATTTCTTCTCTTTTTGGTAAGATTTAAATGTATAAAAACTATTCGAGCTCTTAATGGGTGTTATGTATCTGTAGACATCTTTTTATTTACTTATTCCTTATACAACATTAATCTTCCCACAATTAAGACTAACTTCTATTATTATTCTATTCGTCCCTTTCTCCAAAACGAAATAAAAGTCACTGATAACATCGTTATTATTTCTTATTACAAATAAGTCATTTACATATTCCATATCAAATTAACATACAATGTCTCTGTATTCAGTTATATAGTGTCATAGTAAGAGTATTTATGAATACATGTGTATATGTACACACACTTAAATTATATATTTTCTATAATTTTGATGAGCTGTTTTGGAATGGATTCATTATAAGAAGATAATAAAATATTTGAAATGTTCAGTTAAATTGGATTATTTCAGAGTAACCGACCAGATGAACAGTGGTATGTATATTTACGGACACTTTCAATGCTAAAACTCGGGTTTCAATACCCATAGCCAATTACTTAAAGTTTTGCTTAATGTTAAACAAAAACTCGGAGTAAATAAGTATGATCGACCAAAGATGAGGTTTGATAAAGTATAGGTTTGTTTCTCTTTGAAATTCGAACAAGGTCGTTAAACAGAAAGAGTCAAAGTATATAAAAGTACAATAAACAATCCTCATCAGGAATATAAGCAGAGTAGAAGACAAGATAATGCAAGCAAGTGTTTGTCATATGAGTAGAATGCTAAAATGAATGAAAGATAAGGTGTAATGAAACTGTAACCAATTCAGTGTGATATACTCTGTCAGTTACTACAAGAAAAAACAACGAAATGCTAAATTAACACCTTCCAGGTTAAGGCATCCAAAACCTAATTTGAAACTGACGCTAAAGCTAAAACTCCTGATAAGGTCTGACAGCAAAATAAAACAGAATCTAAAATTTAAATTTTTACAAACATTTTACAAAACCAGTCTAACAGATAAGATACTGTCCCCTAGATAATAGATAGAAACACAAACAAAGTGTGAATGCTTAACGACATTAAAATTACTTATGTGACTTCAGTCGACTCTTACTAAAGTATAAGGGTGATAAATCTTGGGGTCGTTACCTGATCTAACAATAGAAAAGACGTTTGAACAAATCGGAAAATCAAAAGTCATGTTTCCTATATATTTGTTTTTTTCTTGAAATAATGCATTTAATAGCTAATGAGAGTATTACTGGTCATGTGCAAATAGACTGGGAGTTATTCCAGTTGTTTATTTGAGAAGTATTCTACATCTAAAAAGGAAAATAAAAATCATAAAAAAAATGTTTAGCTAAGAGAATACCAAATATATGAAAATGTTCCATACCACGTTTGTGATACATCATTCTTGTCAGGCCTATTCAGCATATCTAAATTCACCAAGAAATTAAAACGATATATACTTATCTTACTAAAACGTGTGTGTGTTTCTTACTGGATTATCTGCTCTGTATACCAAGGGGAATCAAACCCCTAATTTTAGAGTTGTAAATCTGAAGACTTACCGCTGTCCTAGTAGGAACTAGCAAAACATATTCCCAAAAATAAAGATATGTACACAGACATACAAGTAAAAGGAACTTTATTATAGATGATAAAATAAAAATCAGTAACTTTGTTGTTGTTGTTGTTTTGAATTAAGCACAAAGCTACACAATAAACTATCTGTGCTCTGCCCACCACGGGTATCGAAACCCGGATTCTAGCGTGTAAGTCTGCAGACATACCGCTGAGCCTTGGGGGCAAAATCAGTAACAATATTTACAAATGATTTAGGAAGAGGAAGCCGAAACATTACATGCCACTAGAAACAAAAGAAAAATTAAAGCATCTTTAGCAAAGAAAATAGGCCCGGCATGGTCAGGTGGGTAAGGTACTCGAGTATAGTGTCACAGTAAGAGTATTTATGAATATATGTGTATATGTACACACACACTTAAATTATATCTTTTCTATAATTCTGATAAACTGTTTTGAAATGGATTCATTGTAAATTTATTCTTATAAGAAAATAATAAAGTATTTGAAATATTCAGTTAAATATGAGGGTCGCGGGTTCGAATCCCCGTCACACCAAACATGTTTGCTGGGGCGTTATAATGCGACAATTAATCCCACTATTCGTTGGTAAAAGAGAAGTCCAATAATAATGACTAGCTACTTTTCTTTCAGTTTTACACTGCTAAATGAGGGGCGAATTTAAATACAAAAGATATTTAATCATTGAAATGCTTATAACCTTTTCGAGGTGTTACTTAAGAATAATTAACCAAAGAATCCAGAAAAACTCTTGAATATTTTTGAAGCACACATTAACATAAGTTCCTTAAAAGTTACAGAACAACAATCACATAGAGAAATAAACAATAGTACAGCTATTTAAAGCTAGCTCGTTTCGATAATAACAAGTTTATTAGGTAGTGAACATAATAGAAATATAAATATTTAAAATTTAAGGATAAACTTAGCACACTTAACAACTGTCATATTAAGATACCATCAAAAAAAGCAAATTACACACATTTACACACATGGGTAGTTAATATAACCATTTACATCAAAATGACAGAGCAAGCACATGTGGTAAAACTAATTGTTACTTTCTTATTCTCTGTAGATAACTCCTGAGATCACGTGGGATAATGATGTCACAGTGCACATCGTGCTAGAACGATAAAAACAACTAATTTCTTCACTGATAAAGAGAAGATAATATTTAGGTGTCAAGATTTACTTATGTTGAATGAAAAACCATTTGCGTGGTTTGTACTAGAGTCGACATAGGGTTCGCTGATGATTAAGAAATGTTATATCTAGACAGTCACATAGAATTTCAGGGGAAGTGATTAATTAATTGATAAATCCTAGTAAAACCTGAATGTCGGATATCCTAATGGAAGTATTAACACTTTTTTTGTGTTACATTATGTCTGGTTTGGTATCGTTTTTATATAGTCTCCAATCTCTTTATTTATTAGTTTGAACTTAATCAGTTTAATTAAATTTAGCATGACTTCATATGTTTTGCAGCCAGTCTTCTTTTCGTGAAGCATATCTTTCTAATTCTTTTTACAGAAGTCAACTGAATCTAACAAATTACAATAAGCCACTCTCTATGAGTGAAGAAACTCAAAGTCTTTTATAAACTAAAAAGTATTGTTACCTGAACTGATGTTTATTCTGTCTCTACATTTTATATCAATACGTGCTCAAGCCCACTTTGGCAAAATACAACAGTCAACTGTTATTGCGCTTTTACAATCTCAGGCACCATCACATATGGTTCATTGGAACACAGTATCACCTCACACAAATCCATCAACTCACACTAGCTAATATTATAGAAACGTAACTTACAGACAATTCTAATAAAACGTGACCTATTCTATCAATTAATATTTACAGCCATCCTATTAATTTTTTATGATGGTACAAGGAGGAACTATAAATGCTAAATTGCACAGGTGAGAATTTCTCTTAAGTACTCTTAGGTCTCTTCCAGAGAAGTACCTTTTCTACCTAGTAGCGAACGATCATTTTGTTGTGAAAAATCGTTCAATAGCATGGAAAACATGGGTTACAATGCCTTTCCTGCTATCTTTTAACTCCTTACAGCATCTATAATTTGGGAAAGTGTTGATGTTCTAGGTATTAATATACAACAACGAGTGATCTTAAGCAGTAATAATCGAGCGATAGTTCACAAACTGCTAATGACATATTTTGCCCAACAATAACACTCAATACCATCAAAAGAAATAGTTATATAACATTTACAGTTATCAATTTGAAGCCATGTAACTATCTTATTTGTTTATAGATCCAGAATAAATATTAGAGCTTAGTTCAAACAATGTAAGTAGAGCATTATGTGGTAGTTTCAAAAAAATTGATTTCTGTTTCCTTTCAATCACTGAATGTACAAACATCGACTGTGTTAACTGTTAATTGCATGCTTAACTTCAACTATAAGATTCAGAAAGACATAATCGACATCTTAACAGCTATGAGAGTTTTCTAGAACCTCTTCAGGTACATCTTTTTCCGAGTTGAAGAATGATTTCTTGATCCTTTACTTTATCAGCAGACCTGAGATGCTTAGAAATAGTACCCTATCTTTTACTGGTTAATCACCACCAAACTCTGATTCCAGGTCAAACAAAGACAGTAGAATCATATTTAAAGTAGAGTCACAGTTTGACATTGCTTTATTACTTGTAAAAGTCATGTGAATGACAAGTCTCATACGTCGGCTTGCAATAAGTGTACACCTGTCAAAGTGGATACATGCTTCTTATATTAGTGCTTTACGTACCACAACCATACCTTGTTTTCATATTAAAAAGTCCTTTCCTTGGCAGTTTTGTCACAACATCGTTTCTACCATATGGTGATCTTTTGTATTTCGTTTAGAATGTCAAACACCCAAGCTGACAAAATATGGTAGGCTGGTAAGTAATCCGTATCATTTCACAATTTCATTCTGAAAAAAACAACACTTGTTCAGTAGACATTGCATGACTTAGCCATTCAACATATGCTTAAATGAGGTGCACTAAATGATGAGCTACATGTTCTGGTAACTTCATTTCACGGCCAAGTATACCATAGTAGAAAAACAAGCTGCTAGCCTCTTTTCTGTTGCATGATATTAAGCCATGACACACAAAAGTTATCATCTCATTAAGTTTTGTCAGAATTATTAAACATTGCAAACTTGATAATCTGAATTAATTTCTATTTTACATTATCTGACTGTAGGCAATAAAGAGAAGTGCACTTCTTAGCCATATCCAACATAAAGAATGAATTACTTTTGTAATTAGTTCCATTATCTATTCGAATCTTGCAATATGTGTCAATTCAAGCTATTTGTTACTCTGGTGAAACATTAACAACACACTTTGCTAGAAGTTCAACTAATATATAAGCCTTATAATCAGTGTGATCAGTACATACCAATAGCCTTACTTTGTCTCTGATAAAACTGACGATATTCAAGGATATTCTCTGGAAAGGAGAACCAAAAATTCTTTACTAGAGTTTGTTCTGTCTAAGCTTTTTCTTTCCTCATGATTGTACACACGATGTAGTAATAGCTTTAGTGCTGAAATACATGCCTCAAATAAGGTCAGAAGTACTACCATTGAACTATAGGACTAGTGAAGTGACACCCTGGTGACCTCCAGTCTTTAAATCACAAATTATGGACAATACGTCCACACAGCGGTAATACAGGTTAAAAATAACATTGCAAAAACTGATAAGAAATATTAATAAGCTATTGTACACCTGCAACTGCATATACAAGTGCCAAAGCTGTGTATCACCTTGATACATTATGATTAGTTGTCCACACCACTTTTAGGACCGTTATTTGCTTTATCCAGTGCTTTGGTATTCAATCATTAATTTAATTAAATTCCCTACAGAATAGCTCAACACCATGAAAGCTGAAATTGATTTTAATTTAACACACGGTCTTAGATCAGAATAGTCAACAAATATTCAGGATTTCATCTTGTGACAAAATCGTTTTTCCGCATTTTGATGCTACGATCTGAGATAATGCGAAACATACTTCCGACGTACTTTCGTTTCTGACACATTTATAAAATACATGATAATCCTCAGTGATGTGTGATCGATCCAAAGAGTGCATTTTATGTCATACAAATAGTATTCATAAAGTAGTTTGTTGTTTTACAAAAAAATACAACCTCAAGCAGTAGCTCACCATTGATCCTTCATGACATCAGGTCAAACGTCATTAAGAACCTATAATTACCTCAAAATTACCTTTCCAAAATTTCTCTTCCCTACCTGCTCTCTAGTATTTTCAGTTACAATGATTTTCCCCAAGTAAAATAAGTAAGATCTATTAAAGAGGGGGTCGATAAAAACTAAAGTACAGAAAATGAGTTTGTTGTTTCTCTATGAACTTCAACTAAATTTACCACAAAGAAGGAGGGAGTACATAGTAACTGAACACAATACAATACAAGAGCAAGTGTTTTTTATGTAGTGCGGAACTGAGGAGAGAAATATTATGTAAGAAAGCTACTAAAAGGAGAAAAACTGAAAATTAAAAAATAACAAAGCCACATTCAAATCTGACTCATTTCTAAAAATCGCAGAAAGACCTGATATTAACAGAAACAACACATAAAATTGAAATGATCAGAAAAATATCTAATAATATGCTTAACAGTTCAAAGTGGAATTTAGAAAAAATACAATAATGTAGGGAAAGCTAAGATGCTCATGGAATTTACATTACTTAATAACTTCAAAAAACCATCTTTCGAGTATAAGGACAGAAAAAAATATCGCTTCTACGTATGTTGTAAATGAGAGAAAGTCCCTATAAAAATATGATTAAAGCGCTGGTGATGACTAACGGTCAAAGTTAAGATTAGCGTCACTTAACCAAAACTAACTTGACTGCGTAACATTCTAAAAGTTTTAACCCCCATTTCTATCCATTGACACTGGGCACTATCTATATAACAACAAAATAGGAGGCTGAGGATGAAGCCGGATCACTGGTTCTTTTGTCTGGTTGGAACAACATGGAGCAGCACGGCCAGGATACTGGCAGATTGAAACTCTACAGAAACCAGGAAGTCTCTATTCTTTGGACACAAGTTCTGCAGATAAGGATGGATGCGAGTGTACTGCATACATATGGCCATATCGCTTGATCAATATCTAGTTCGTGGTCATGACTGAGCGCTATGGTTGCCTTTAGCCAACACTGGCTTTCTACTGAAATGCAAATTGGTCGATTTTTGTATTTGAATCAGGTTTAAATAATACTGAGGGGAACAATTATTATGTGATCAAATAACAGTTGTGATAGCCATAACACCCAATTATTCTAACCTTCAGTCTTCCAAGTAGCCTTAATGGTTTCCATCTTGACTCAGCTAAAGAAAGGGATGAAACTTCAGGAGAGACGGAGGTCAATAGCCTGAGTCATCGGATGATGCGCTACTACCACCAGAAGACTGTAACAAATGCGCTCACACTATAGAAAATTTGGCACTAAAGGAATAGGTTTATTAATTTCCTTAAAAAAATGGTATTAATCTCATTATTAACAACATGTACTTTCTTTGAAAATAGGCACAAAGCTGCAAAATGGGTTATCTGTTCTCTGCCCACCACAGATATGGAAACTCTTTTTTGAAGGTGCGAGTCCGCAGACATATAGTTGTGTCACTGGGAGACAATAACAGAGTGAATTTTTTTGTTCTCTTTAAAGCACCATATCTAAGTGTGCAGCAAAATTCTTCACTATAATATTTATTCTATTTTAATTTAATAGCCCGAATGTATACAATCAAACAAAGTATTGTCAAGATATTTGCTACCAAAGAAAAACAATTATGGTATTACCATTTCACTCATTTTACCCAGGACGGTAAATTTAAACTTTATAAAAGTTGATTTGCTCTCAAAAGCAGGTTTTTTCGTAATTCAGTTATGCATAGTTCGAAAATAATACTATTTTTTTTATCACGTAAGGATTTTTTTACAAATCGGGAAGACAAAACTCCTGCTCATATTTTTGTTTCGTCTATCGCAATGAACATTTTTTCATTATTATATTTGAGTTCTATAATAATTGACAAGTCTCTCGAAAAGTGACTAATCTAGAGAAATCGCTAGTCAGTGGTTGACAACATGTAATCCAATTTCAATAGGAATGATTCACTTACGTAAAATTAGAAATGACTTTCTTTTTTAGAAAAAAAAATGTACGTGGAGAAAAATGGATTCAGCGTGAAGGAATTAATGTAGAACATCTAAATCCTTTGAGACAATAAAACTATCGCTGATCTGTGGCACAAAGATTGATTCTCTTTGTTTTCTTACAAAAATCAATTTACTTTCTCCAACGAAAATTAAAATTGACTTTTCTGTTTAAATGGGAATTCAAAATGTTGTTTGAATTTCGCGCAAAGCTACACGAGGGCTATCTGCGCTAGCCCTCCCTAATTAACAGTGTAAGACTAGAAGAAAGACAGCTGGTTACATCCGCTAACTCTTGGGTCACTTTTTTACCAACGTATAGTGGGATTGACCATCACATTATAACTCCCCAAGGCTGAAAGAGCGAGCATGTTTGGTGTGACGGGGATGGGAACTCGCGACCCTCAGATTACGAGTCGCACGCCTTAACACGCTTGACCATACCGGGCCTTTATGTTTCTATAACAAAAAAATTTTTAAATGCTTCCAAATATCTCAAAAACTCGCAAATCACTAGTATTTGAGAATTAAGTACAAAATGAAAAAAACAACAGAATTCAACCACTTTAACAAGGCCACACACACACACAATAGTTTTATTAAACTATAAAGAAAAAATACAGCCTCTTTATTCCCCGTGTACTTAATGTGCACTTGTTTCAAAGATAACCATTGTCGAAGGTCGTATCTTTATAACCATTAAGTGAAGTGAGATACGTACTAATAATTAATCTTCTTCACAACAGAATTTTTGATTTTTTAAAAAAGTAATTATAATGTCTAACACTTAACTAGTATAAAAGAAATGTATATATATATATATATATAATGGAGTGTATTAAGAGTTATTTTGAATATAAATAGAAAAGTGAACTTTAGTTCACTAAGGCGCGTAACAACTCCTTATGTTAGCGAAATGTTAAACCAAATACACTAAAACGTTTAGACTGATATTAAGCTGAACTTGATATTTGGATAAAATATGTTTGGAGATGTAGTAAAATACATTATACCTTATTGTATAATTTGGGAAAGTGTTGATGTTCTAGGCATTAATATGCAACAACGAGCCATCAGTTTGAAGAAGACATGTTACTGTTCTTATAAGGATTGGTAACCACAAGTTTTCAATGTACCAGTTTCAAGAAGTCATATTATTACTCTCATTAAGATTGTTTATGGCATACGACTGTAAAATTAAACAGAAATGTGTTATTAAAATACAAACATACGATCAATATTCTCATCTACAACATCAAATATTGTAATGTTACAGTATATATCATTATTAATCCCTTATACCAAAACGTAAGTACACCTAAAATATCATTGCATGTGTCTTTTAGCTTTAACACTTTACCTATCATGTGCGTTATTCAAGAATCTTCTTGTGGTCCTTTGAAGGCATAGCACGTACGTTTATCTGGTACACTCCCACACTTAAGTCGACAAAGAACTTTTAGTTCAACGTAAGAAACAGTCTCAAGGCATTGTGTCGCTGCGGACCTTGTTTTTTTGTTGTAGTTCTTGCGCTCCCCTCCAAAGGCAAAATGTTATTTTCATGAAAAATGTGATAAAAAAGTAGACATCTCAAAGAACTGTAAGCAGTAGTAAGTACAGGAGAGGTAGGTGGCTACACAGTATTAATATCCTGCGTGTACTGTGCTAATATTATTTGATACGTTAACAATCTTTGTGTAAAAACACTTTGTCTATAATAAACATAATTATTGTTTGGAGATTAAAATCATCACACTTTGCATTTACATCATTTATTTGTTCTTCCATAAAGGATTAATTATATTGTATAAATATAAAATTGGCTGAACTATTTATTAAGAAAAAAGAGGAAACCACGATAAATACTAAGCCAACCAAAAGAGGATATGCGTACGTAAAATCTACTTTATACCCTATAACGAAAATAGTGCCTCTAAAATAAACTTCAAAACAATTCACAAATTTATCTAAATGACAATACTTCTTTGATTTCATTGAATTTCGCGCAAAGCTACACGAGGGCTATCTGCGCTAGCCGTCTCTAATTTAGCAGTGTAAGGCTAGAGGGAAGGCAGCTTGTTATCACCAATCACCGCCAACTCTTGGGCTACTCTTTTACAAACGAATAGTGGGATGGATCGTAACAATACAATGTTCCAACGGCTGAAAAGGCAAACATATTTGATGTGACGGGGATTCGAAACAGCGACCCTCAGATTAGGTTTGTTTGTTTTTAGAATTTCGCACAAAGCTACTCGAGGGCTATCTGTGCTAGCCCTTCCTAATTTAGCAGTGTAAGACTAGAGAGAAGGCAGCTAGTCATCACCACCCACCGCCAACTCTTGGGCTACTCTTTTACCAACGAATAGTGGGATTGACCGTCATATTATACACCCCCACGGCTGGGAGGGCGAGCATGTTTAGCGCGACGCGGGCGCGAACCCGCGACCCTCGGATTACGAGTGCACGCCTTAACGCGCTCGGCCATGCCAGGCCCTCAGATTAGGAGTCGCACGCCTTAACCACCTGGCCATGGCGGACCCACAGTACTTTTACCAAAGACAAAATACTATAATTTTTAATATCCTTTTAAATATGAAAGAATTAAACAAAACACTTATCGTAGCTAATTAAAATGAATTGGTTTTATTTGAATCAAATTACTTTTAAGTTTTGTCGTATACAAGTTATTTTTATTTGTTTTTCTCAAGTTAAAAATGTCATTTATGACGTTTTTGAACTCAGCTTACATCATACACAGGACCTGAGCAATTATACGTTACTCTAGTGGTTTGTAAATTATAAACATCAGGTTGAACTAGAGGTAATGCTATAATTATTACAGAGAAAAATATTTAAAGCTAAATTTGAGAGTAAATAATATTAAAATAGTTTTTATATGTCATACGTGAAAATATGTAGCGTTTTAATACCCGTAGTTAACAAGTATAGTGACAAAAAGTCTAGAAATAAGTACTTGTTGTTGTTTTGAAATAAGCACAATGGCTATCTGTGCCCTGCCCACCACGGGTATCGAAACCCGGATTTTAGCATACCGCTGAGCCACTGACAGGCAAATAAGTACTTAGACAAAGAGCATTTGGAACATAATGTAAACTGCGCAATGCTTCGGGCCTCATTTGGTAAATAAATAAAGAAATATAATTAGTTTCCAGCCATTTCGAGATTATATGAAATTAATGAGGTATTTCCCAATATATTTCTAAGCTAATGAAAACCAAAAACAAACTGAAACAAAAATAGCTTAAAAATAAAAAAAGCTATACTAATTAAAAGATTGCACGGTTAAACTTGTAATGTGGAACATAAAATGTACCCTAGGTTTTGGAGGTGATTGCAGAAGTAGGGCACACATTACGGTAGGGATACAAGGTCTATCAGTTTTAACGTCCATTTGCCAGTCTCGCAAAACGAAATGAAATAAAGTAAAGGAATAGCAATATGAAAAACAAATATAGCAAAATAAATTAAGAGAGTGAGATGTGGGTGCTCAAGCCTAAAACGTTCCGCATTTACATCATCCTTCACTGTCTGAAATTATGGAGCAAAATATGTCTACTTAATAAACACGGAAACTCACAGGTGACTTCTCTTTAAAGTAAAAAGGAAAAATAATTGAAAAATAAAAAAGAATAAAACCCGTACTTTCTGCTATCGACAGTTTTGAAAATAGATTTGCTATTTTCAGTTTCAATTAAAATGATTAGAAAACAATTTTAGCGGTTTTTTGTATAATTAATTTAATTTTCCTATTTCGTATATAAAAAATGTACAGAAACCATTGTTGTTTTGAAAAACAATCGTATTAATAGACAATATTTATTTTTCTTTTTATATTGTCAAATTAATATATAATTATTATTACATATATTCTTTAACCTTGACATAAAAGACAGTATTGCACATCGCAAATTCTCATTACATTTCATATTAAACTATCAAAATAATAATTAGTTCAAGAGAAATGCAAAGGGGACGTTGAGATGAAATAGGATGTAATTACTGATATAAAAACGATTTACAGCGGCAAAGAGAGCAAACAACAGCAATTATTATGGTGCAAATGCCTTTTTCAAACTTTGAAGCATGATTGCTTAGTTCGACTTTTAATAAGACGTTATTATTAGATCTATTTCGTTTTTACACTTGATCAGGTGGTTAAGGCACTCGAATCGTAATTTTAGGGTCTTGGGTTCAAATCCCCGTCAAACCAAGCATATTAGCTTTTTAGCCTAAGGGACGTTAAAATATGACATTCAATCCCACTATTCGTTGGTAAAATAGTAGCCCAATAGATGGCTGTGGGTGGTGATAAATAGATGCCTTCTCTCTAGTCTTACACTACTAAATTGGGGACGGCTAATGCAGATAGCCTTCATGTATCTTTGCGCGAAATTCAAAACAAACAAACATTTTTATACGCCCCCCAGTGGCACAGCGGAATGGATGTAGACTCACATTGCTAAAAACAGCGTTTAGATACTCATAGTGGGCAAAGCACAGACATTCGATTGTGTAGCTTTGTATTTAATTCCAAGTGATCAACCAGTCAATTATTTTTTACATAATTATTTTCAAGATAAGAATCAGCCCTTCAACATTATGTTATGCTTGATTATTATTTCTTTTCTGATCTACCGATTTAATTAGCCAATTACTCGAGAAAATGGCGTTCACATAGAATATTACAGAAATGTCTTGAGAAAAGAAGATGCTATTCTTGTAACTTCCAAACTAGCTTTAGTACAAACAAAATAGTTTCGAATGAGTGTTCTAAATGCGAATTACTCACAATAAAAGAAGGATTAACACATAATGTTTGAAAAAGTCAATATTATTACAAAATTGCTATTCCATATTTCTTTGAGAACATATTTAGATATTTTCAAATAGTTTAAAAACTCGCAAGTCACTAGTATTTGAAAATTAAGTGTAAAATTAAAAATAAACCAACCACTTTAACAATGCCAGACAACCAGTAAATTTCTTGCTCCTGGAGTTAACTCCAGGAACGTTCTTTAAAATTCCACCACCTCTTGCACTCAAGATTCGCGTTTTTGTTTGAGCTCGATCTATACTCAACAATTTAATGCCTTAAAGCAAGTCCAATATCGTGTTTTAGCACTGATTGATACTTATAAATGAATGTCGAATAATAAATATATATATATATATTTGTAAGAGGTAGTTTTCTGTTTTTTAATGATCGGCACGTTTTATCGTGAAAACATAAACGTAACCGCTTTTATTTATAATACAGTAGTATTTGACAAACACATTTAACTGAAACTAAAATATTAACCACGTATATGTTTTTAGTGAGCAACCACTGCCTCAAAATT
Organism: Carcinoscorpius rotundicauda; assembly: GCA_011833715.1. Taxonomy (NCBI): domain Eukaryota; kingdom Metazoa; phylum Arthropoda; class Merostomata; order Xiphosura; family Limulidae; genus Carcinoscorpius; species Carcinoscorpius rotundicauda. Next base: position 29,509,016 of record CM022392.1, read on the forward strand.
GTTACTTATGAGACGTTTTGATTACTTTTAGTGCAGTTGGAGAAATAAGGCCAAACAAAAGTGCTTTTACCACAATGCTCTTTTTGCCTGCTATAAATGAGACCAGCCATATATTCACGTCATAATCATAAAACATGTTATATTCTGTTTCATGTCACAACATATGCATGTTTAATTTCTCATAAACTTTTAACATTATCAAAAATATAAAACTCCGATAACACTTTTTATATGCATTATACAGCTATAAAAAATATAACCTTAACATCCTACTACATTGTGAAACAAATAATTCAGGACGTCAACCAGAAATATAATATAATATCCCCACTAGATTTTATATTATATTAAAATATAATTTATGATTTTAATCTTCATAATGTTAACATCCTTATAGCTGTATTGAAACATAAATTAATATTACCAAACTTCTTTCCATTTCTGCTTGATATAATACTTAAGCAGGCAATGCAAAAGGAAAAATAATGATCTGGTAGATAAGAAAATATATAATTTTGTTTTGGTTTTTGATTTTATGCAAAGCTACACGAGGGTTATCGGCGCTAGCCGTCTCTACTTTAGAAGAGTAAGACTAGAGGGAAGGCAGCTAGTCATCATCACCCACCGCCAACTCTTGGACTATTCTTTTACCAACGAATAGTGGGATTGATTGTCACATTATAACGCCCCCATGGCTGGGAGGGCGAGTATATTTGGTGTGACGGGGATGCAAACCCACGACCCTCAGATTACGAGTCGCACGCCTTAATACGTTTGTCCATACCGAAGACTAGAGAGAAGGTTGCTAGTCATCACCACCCACTGTCAACTTTTAGGCTACTTTTTTACTAACGAATAGTGAGATTGACTGACACGTATATAGCACCCTACTGCTGAAAGGGAAAGTATATTTGGTGTGAGTTGTATCCAAACCTGCATCCCTCAGATTACGAGTCGAGCGGCCCTAACCATTTGGCCACACCGGGCCAAAAAAAGTATATGGAGGGAATATACATACTATCACACTAAATGAACGTAGTGAATTGAAATAAACTGAATAATACAAACTGTGAAAGAAAGAAATGAAAGAAAAATTATTCCTGATTCCACAGTCCTTCAGAAAGGTTTAACTTTTTTCATGGGATATATGGCTTGCATCCTTTTAAAAATAGTAGAGTAATATTTAACTATATTTATACAAAGTAGTGAATAATATTGAACTGATGAGTGTAAATAATGAATTGTGAGATCAGAAAAAATAGATTTTATTGAATATAGTAATTTAGACCACTCTAGAAATAGCAAAATGTTTGCTGTATTATATTTTGTTGTGAATTACAAAAAATGTCGTAGACACTGACATGTTGTACGGATATACATGAACAAAGTAAGAAAAAAGATTGAAGTTTTCTGGGATTTATGATTCATTAAATCAGGTCCAATTATGTGTTAAAATCAATATGAGAAAATTATACGCTCAAAAACATTTGATAACAGTCTTAAGTGCAGCCTAATTTTGGAGTTAGTTTACTCCAAAAGAAGCTAAAATTTGACAAACTAAAACTCAATGAATTCCATGTAATATCTACCTTTTGAGCTAAACTACTAAAAAAATCAATCACAGTTGTATCTCACCTAACGAAATGATGTTACTGGTCATCGGCTTAATATTAAATCATTTCATTGGATATTTGTACAGTTTTCTGTGACAACATGTGTAATGAATTTGACTGGCTCTATTTCACAATATTGTTACTTAAGTAATGTTGGAGTTAATAACAAAACTTTCTGTTCAGAAAGTATATAACAATGCAACTGGAAACAAAATAATAAGAATAGAATTAGATTAACAATGAGTTTTAAATACAATGTGGAATGGAATCATAAAACATAAAGGCGAACTGTGAAAATGATTCTTGTTTGGTAATTGTATGTTTTTTATTAATCATGTCCGACATCTAACTATAAGAGAACCACTTATATTGCCAACAGTTTAATGATTGTCCAACATCAGCTGTTTCCGATTATTCCATGTATGTTTTCAGAAGAAAAAATTAAATCACAGTTCTCACTAAAGTTAGCTTAACTCCACTCTTGGTGGAAACTGTCTCTGCTATAATAAACTTTGCTAATCCTGCAGATTTCTGCAATACATTGTTTGTTTCTTTGTGAATTTATTGCAAAGCTACATGAGGGCTATCTGCGCTAGTTAGTTATCACTACCCACCTCCAACTCTTTGGCTACTCTTTTGCCAACAAATAGTGGGATTGACCAAAACACTATAACATTCCCACAGCTGAAAGGTCTTGCATATTTTCTCTGATGAGGATTCGAGCTCTAGACCCTCATATTACGAATTCAGCATCCTAACCATCCAGCCACGCTGGGCCTCTACAACACATAGACTAGTTCTCTGACAATGAGAACCAAAATTTAATTTATAACGGATGTAGGGGCTGTTAACAAATGTACACGTATTACTGCCAAACACGATATAACTAGTCAGCTGTCTATTGTTTTAATAACTTTTAACATCAGGTTACTTATGTTAGTCATAACTTATAAGTGACAAAATTTCATTAAAATTACTAACTCATTACGTCGGCTAACGGTGGACTATTCATTTATGAAAAAAAATTGAGCATATGCATGTTTTTATTTGCTTTAAAACCTAATTGGATTATTAGTAAACAGGCGTTTTGAAAGCACTTGTATTCGAGAACTAAAAATATTTTATAATATTTATTATTAGAATTCAGTACATCTGATCTGTACAATTTTAAGTAAACATTCCTTGCGAATGTTTGTTTCTTTTTTAATTAAGCACAAAGCTGCACAATAAACTTTCTGTAACCTGTCCACCACGGTGATCTAAACCCAGTTTTTAGCGTTATAAGTTCACATACATAATGATGTTCTTCTGTGGGGTCCTTTCGAGAACTCAGGAAACAGACTTTTAAGGACTTTCCTTTGCAGACTTAACACACAATGAGTTATTTTACGTTTAAATAAGTTTGGTAAAAGATCTTCATAAATGAATATTTTCAAGAAGAACACCCAGTTGTATAACGTGTTTCATAATGTCATATTTTAACATGGATGCATGACGGTATTCATATTAAACTCAAATTACTTTAGAATAACGTGTAAAATTTTGAAAAAAAAGTAATTGTTTAAAAGCCGAATATTAGATTTTGATAAAAACATTCGTTTTAGAATTTTTTTTATGATCCTTACAAATAAAAGTTATTAAGTACTAGATGAGACTAAGGATAGTTAAACCAATGATATGCACAACATACTTTCGGACTTAGTGCTAGATGATTTATAAACATTTTGCCTTTTCAATGCTTTTTTAAAAAGTTCTTTAGCAGATGTATGACGAAAAACTAGATCTCAGAAATTATTTAATTTATAGAAAATTTAGCTTCTTTTCTCTTAATCCTAAATTTCACTACCATTGAACTACTCTTAACGTTTTATTTATTGCTTTAAGACATCATTTTATTTTCTTAAATTATTTGTTTGTTTGTTTGTTTTCATTTGGTGAGCTTTTTTAAACCTTTTGGCCACAGATATCCAAAAACTGTCACAGAGATGTAAAACAAGAAAATACGCTTAAAAATATTAGTCAGTAACCATTTCTCTAATCACAACTGACTTGGAAGATGATCAATTCCTGACAAATACAACACATACTTTCTCTTAAACCACCTAGTATTTACTTCATTATATAATCGAATTAATCATTTTCAATCATAGAGACAAAAGAGATTATACCCATTTTACTTTAATACAACACTTTCGAGTTCATCCAATTACACAGAGATACATTAGTTTTCTATTACGTTTCACCCAAAAGTTGAAATACTTAAAGCAGTGAATGTTGAATTTCATAATAAAAGTAAATCTAGACGTCTAACCTGCTACAATTTTTAATATTTCAAATATCTGAAGAGTTATCAGTCTTCCAATTTGACCTTTGGAATATAAACAACTTAAAGAAGATAACATAGAATCAATATATTTAATTAATCATTTTAAGATAAGTTTGTTATCCGGTAGTCACTAGTTAAAACCTGTATGGGAGCTTATATAATTATCTAAAATATATATGTGTGTGTATATATATATACAATGACTTAGTTCAAGACGTTCATTTAAATATATGCAAACGTTTAATGCAGGTTATTAAATGGAGTCAAGAAAATTTTTGTATTATCTAATTTATTATTAATATTAAAGCGATTTTACATTCAATTACTCATAATTTGTCTTCAGTGATATAATAATCACTTTTGCTTTATTTTCCATTTGGAATCCAACAACTAAGAATTTCTAAAGTAATCTAATTTTGCGCTTTAAGCAAGTGTTCATTAGAATACGATTCATAAGTTAGGTTAATGGGAAAGTAATTATCTATTTGTTAAATTACAAGCATGTCCAGTTGACACAGATTTGAGCTGAAGGTTTATATGTCAAACAAAAAGAGTTAAATCTTTAAAAATAATTTTGAAAATAGTTGTTCATAAAATAACATGCCTTTTTCCAAAACTGTCTTCCTCGTGTTTTTATATTTTCTTTCCTGAATTATGTATACATTATTGAGTAAAAAAAAGCGAGTATTAATTTTATTGTAAATTTTAAAAGTATTAAATTCCATGCCAATATTCATATTGTTTTGCAAAACATTTGAGCGATTTTCATTAGTATAAATAAACATGGTATACCAGAACTGGTAGAACTCAATGACACATGTTGATCAAAGTGTAGAGTAAACTGTACCTCTTTTGAACTTAGACTTTAAAATTAAACATTTTTGGAATACTAAATGATGTTGTTTTGAGTTACGCACAAAGCTTCGTAATGGGCTATTTGTGATCTGCCCACCACGGGTATCGAAAGCTGGATTTTGGTATTGTAAGTACGCAGACATACCGCTGAGCCACTGGATGACAATTTTGGAATACGAAACTAATTTATTATATCTGATATTGTGCGACTATAACGTGAGGAACTTAATAATGGCCTACGATACTTTTCATTACTTTACCTACTATTAGGTAACATAGGTATACGTTTGTTGTTGTTTTTCTAACAGTTCCAACAGTAAATTTGCATTAATCTTCAATTTTTCTGAGATGTATTGATATTGGAGTTAATTTAACACTGTTGAATATTTAAAATATTAGGATATAATCATTTTCATCCAAAACTACATTGTGAAAAACGTTTTGGTAATTTTAGGGGCAAAATACATTAAGGCAAATATAATATATATAAAATTTATAACTTCCGTGCTAAAAAAATTTCTTTTTAACGTTCTTTGTGTGTGTATGGCTGTTTTATTTTTGCTTATAGCAATGCCACATCGGGCTATCTACTGAATTTACCGAGGGAAGTCGCACCATAGATTTTAGCATTGGAAATCCGTAGACTTACCGCTGTATCAGCAGGGGACTTTCAACGTTCTAACACACTTTGTAGCAATCACTATTAGTTCTTGAACTGAGAACTCTGTTGAAGATTTAGTGGTAAAACGTTTACTAAAAGATATTTTATGCTATTATTATTTGGAGAATAAAAGTATGTTTGTCTGAATTCCTTATTACCCAATAGGGTTCATGACTTGTCATTTATGTAATCGAATTACTACGCAATTGGTGCTAAAATGCAGCCTTTTTCTTCTTCAAACAGAGGAAATAAATAATTTTTTAATACTAAGTTTTTTAATGCTTCAATGTTTTGCGTTTTTAGAAGACTATAGCAAAAATGAATAACACTAAAAAATAGTAAATATTATGTTTTCTATAGTTTTATAGTTTAGGAAAATTGGTTGGAATACACTGTAACCACCTACGCACGATAACTTCCAATAACATAACATTTATTTAAATATTAACTGTCATCTTAAACTTCTTCTCCATACTACTCTTTCAAAAAAGTTATTATCAACATTTTATAATTTTGCAAGAACTAGAGAAGAAAAGAATAGCAAAAAATAGAAACGTTTTTGATATACGTGGAATATTTGTTGGTATTTTCAATTTGAAAATACATCAATAGTGGTAGAAATGTTAAAGTACTTCCAAAATACATAATAGAAAAGAGAAATGTAATAAATTTAAGCGATTAAACTTTTCGCCTCACAAGACCGTAAAATAATATATATGAACCAATTAAGCTGCTTTGCCAGTGAATGTGACTCATTTCCATGAATAACTAAAACTGAATCTTATAAGAGTCAGAATGGATTAAATCCTAAGTTACTCATACCATTATTAAAAACATTTTCAGTCAAAATCCTATTAAAATCTTACGAGAATGGTTAGTTTAGGTTCATTTGTTTTCAAATGTAAAGCTGTACAATGGTTGTGTTAAACGCATTAAGAGAGCTCTGAATTTTAGCGTCGTAAGCACCTGATGCTTAACATCGAGTCACCATAGAGCATCTAGTTTATTAAAGTTAGGCCATCATTATTTCCTAGCTTAAGCCAACAACTGTTACTATTCTCTATAAATGTCAAAAAGTATTAAAAATAAATAATAATACTGGAATTGTTTAAAGTACTGTATCTCGTAGCATAAATTAATTTAACTTTAAAGAAAAAACATATAATTACTAGGTGATGTAACGTATCATAAATTCCTCGAAAAAACATGAAAAAAACGGTGTAAAAGTAAAGAAAAAACACAGTGTGATACTTAAAAGAAGTTTCGCCAAGAAAAGCAAATACAGTAAGTAAAATTATGTTTAAGTTTTGTTATAGATCTTTGAAACAGTGATTCATGTTTTACTGTTTTCAGCTAATTAACATACACATTTTATGCCAGATAATAATTATTATACTAACCATAAATACTCTTAATAATAATAAACAACAATCTATTTTGAAAGAAATGACCACCGGAGATCAGTGTACGCCACCAGGACATATTTATGTCTCCCCTAATAAAGATTTGTTGTTGTTGTTTTGAATTAAGCACAAAGCTACACAATGGGCTATCTGTGCTCTGCCCACCACGGGTATCGAAACCCGGATTTTAGCATGTAATTTCGCAGACATACCGCTGAGCCACTGGGAGGCAACCCCAAATAAAGATTTTTACCAGATGTGATAATAAGAAAAAAATATGCGCCACCGTCGGTATCTTAAAATTTCTTTTGTGAATTATTTTTACTGCAGAATTAACTTTTACACTCTACTATTTATTATACCAACTTTATATTAAAATACTACAGCTTGTTAGATCTAATAATTACACTAGAGAAACATATTTCTTTTTTTTACAACAAGAAATTGTTTCCAGCTAATGTAAGAACAATAATTATAAAAATAATATTAAAAATCACCAATTATTTCTACTTTCTAAGTTACGACTGATTTATTCCAAATATTTTTAGATGTGCTAAAATAAACAATTTTGTCTTTAATAATTTTATTTTTCATTGTTTGTTTGTAGTTATGAAAAAAAGATGCACAGTGGATTGTCTATGCTTGGCCTTTCGCTGGCAATGAAACCTGATTTCTAGTGTTGTAGTGTTTCTAGTGTTTAGAGATATATTGCTGTGCCACTGGGAGCCGAAGTTACATAATAGGTTATCTGTTTTCTGCCTGTCCCCCGCTAGTACAGCGGTATGTTTTCGGATTTACAATGCTTAAAGAAGGGGTTCGATTCTTTTTGGTGGGCTCAGCAGATATCCCCATGTAGCTTTAATATAAGACAAAAACACACACACTGTTTACTGCCTACTGCAGGTACTGAAGTTCGGTTTCTAGCAGTATAAGTCAGCAGTCATGACTTATTCAATCTACATTCCATTTAAGAATGTTCAAAAACAATATGCAATATTAGTTTTAAAAAGTAATGAATATAATTATATTATATACTGTAAATGTGAGTGGTTTCTTACAGCAAAGTCACATCGGGCTATTAGCCAAACCTACCGAGGGGAATCATACTTCCTGATTTTAGTGTTGTAAATCCGTATACTTACTGCTGTAACAGCAGAGGGCATGCTGTAAATGCATTCAAGTTATAATCATATTTTTATGACGGTATTATTTTTTATTTTTTTATTTTTTTTAGAAAATATCTGCTTGACTTATTGCGTCATAAATAAATGAGCCTATAAATATGTGGAGACTGGTATTCCAACTAATATATCGACATATAAATGTGTGTGTGCATCGTTCCAAGTGATCTCAATATGCTATATATTACAAGCATTAATGAATAAAAAGTATTCGTTCTTCGAGCAGCAATAACACTTGTTGTTAAGAAGGAACAGTAATCTCACATAATTGCAAAATTCTACGGTCCTTGAGACCAATGTTCCATTGAAGAAATAAATATCTAGAGGGAAGTTTATAGTTCAATACACCTGGATCATTTGTAAAGAAGCTTGAGTGGTAAATGAAAGTGCTTCTTTAGTGATATTCTGGACTTCATTTTTCTGTAGTTCTAGACCATATCATCAATCATCATGGAAAGATTTTTTATTTTTAAATTACGAGATGAATGTGATAACTTTTCTGTTTCACATGTTGTGTGGTACTGAAAGACCATCCTCATGAGATATTTGTTTCATTTCAAATGCAATGTGTAATGTAGTACTTAGGTGTGCATAAATATCCAGTACTTTTAGCCATACAAAAAGTAGCAGTCAATTAAATTATCTCTCCATATCATGGGTACTGCAAATGGCATACTTATTATCTTCTCATTTAGTTATTTTGTCAAGCCAGATGTGTAAAGTCTAAAACATAAAATGTGGATCCCAATGTTTTTCTTGATCACCCATTTTACATAAAAATTAATGGTAGTAAGTTACCTTTACCTTTGCCCCCAGTGGTGCAGCGGCAAGTCTACGGATTTACAACGCTAAAATCAGGGGTTCGATTCACCTCGATGGACTAAGGAGAGATCCAAATGTGGTTTTACTGTAAGAAGACAAACAAACAAACCTTTATCTTGTATGTGATGTTTCTCCTTCGTAAAAATTTAATGTATTTTCCACAAATGTAGCAGAATTTAAATTTTCGAACTGAGAAAAATCAGAATTTTAAAGAAATTTCAAAATATATATATAATAATTTATGTTTACCAAAGTACAGTTTAGAATATTCGTTTTGACTATGCAAGGAATTAAAGGAAGTGACCAATTGAGTGATTTAGAAGCAGCTGAGAAAAAGATGTCCTATTCAGTCACTGAACTTCTCGAAAGTTTTAGCAAACTGAGCATGTGAGTGTTTGTATTTTTGAGAAGAACAGGTGATTGTGGAAATACAAAAAAGTGGTGCAATTCACTACAATTATATCGAGAATAAACAACATATATGAACAATATAGTTGGAATTATACACAAGTACAACTCAGTCAATGTTTGAAATTATCGAAAATGTATTTCAAATAAACACAAGTTTACAGCATAAAACTATTGTAATAAATTTATTGCATGATGAGACATATAGTATTGATAGCATAATGAAATATTATTAGGTTGTCCAGATATAAATGTCGTTTTTGAATTGTGAAGTTTGGAAAGCATAAACCAGTGTTGTAAAACATACTTTAATTAAAGTAAGCATCATTTGCTTCAACACACTTTTGCCAACATGTAACAGTATTGTTTATACCTCTGTTGTAGAAATCTGAATTTGTGTGGTTAATGAACTCACTGGAGACTTCTTCAGTAGCTGCCTGCATTTGAAAGCGTTTATTGTTGAAAAAGTTATCAAAGTGCTTGAAAACAATCTGTCTGGGGAATAAGGTGATGAGGCAGAACATCGTTTCCCATTTTGTTCAATGTTTGGAGCGTCATCCTTGACAGGTCTCATAACGCCTATTATGCTGATCTTCAGTCAGCTCAAATGGAACCAATTTATATGATTTTTTCGCTTCTCAAATTGCACTCAGATGGTTGGAAATGCTTGATTTGCTTGTGCCTAGTTTTTTGCAAGCTCACATACTGCTGTGCGAGGGTCTGTCTCAACTGCTTCCCTTACTGTGTTTTAATCTAAAAGATTACTTCCTTCCATGACCTTCGAGGTCTTTAAGACTTTCATCTCCTTGTCGAAACCTTTGAAACCAACGCTGAAACTGCACCTTCAGTAACAGATCCAAAGCCGAACACCTGGTTGATGTTTCGTGTAGTTTCGATAGCTTTTCGTCCAAATTTAATGTTGCAGAGTAAAATCAGAAGAAAGTCCTTTTTCTATATGCTACCTTGTAGGTTGCGAAATTTAATTTGAGTAGAGTTGGAACAGCAAACAATTAAGACATTTTGTAAGCGACAAATGTTGGATTAAACTTATCAACCAACGATAAGTAACTCAATATTCAGCTTCTAAATATCATCATGAGAATTCCGACATTTATTTCTGGACAAACTAATACAACAGCTCAACATCTAGAGGTGATGGACAGATTCTGACTTTGATCTGTTTAATCACCATCATTAAATTATTCCAAGTCACCAAGTCACTTATGTTTTCTTCAATAGTAACTTTTTTCCACTGTTATTCTTAGTTTATATGATTGGAAACTATTCCGATATAACCATCTGTGAAGAAAAATTCAAGATTATGTAAATAACTAATACAAATCATACACAGATACATATCTGTATAAGTATTAGTGCTGTTTGTCATATGTCTATGTCATGACTTCACAGGATGTGGATGAATCTTCACCAAAAGTGTATGGAGGTTCATTATGCCTATGCAAACAAATTTTCAGTTTCGAGCTTTGTGTTTTTGTGATTTTATATGGACACTTTTACCCTTTTTACTATTACGCATAAGAAAAGCAACTTTTCATGTCCTAAGATAATTTCTCATTAATCATAAATTTGCATAAATTTCGTTCATGGAACAGATATTTCAGCTTGTATATCTATAATACATATAATTGTGTCTATAGGTGCCCCCCAGTGGCTCAGCGGTATGTCTCCGGACTTACATGCTAAAATCCGGGTTTCGATACCCGTGGTGGGCAGAGCACAGATAGCTCTTTGTGTAGCTTTGTGCTTAATTCAAAACAACAACTCTAGCTGCTATATGTTTTACAACATCAATGAATAAAAAATATTTATTCCTCTAGCAGCATTCGCTTTTCTGGTTCAGTACCAGTGAAATATGTTGTTAAAAGTATTATAATATTAGATATACTTGAATTAAAAAAAAATAACTTACTTTGATTTTGCAGAACTAAAATCATTGAAGGAACGAACTGCAAGAGAAAAATAAAACTTAATAGAGTGAGACTTTTGTTTACTATAGGTCCCCAACTGATACAGCGGGTAAGTCTACGGATTTACAATGATAAACTCATGGTTTCTGATACCTTCGGTAGACTCAGCAGATAGCCTTGTGTGGCTTTGCTATAAGAAAACATACACACTCTAGTATTAGACCACATGATAAAACATGAAACTTAATAAACATTTATAATTTATGAAATAAATCAATATCATGCCAATAACAATTAAAGCCAATTACATATTAAAACAATAACTGAAAGTTATTTTAAAAAAAATACAAATTAAAATAGTACCACAGTCATATCTGCTAGTGTATTGTTTAATATTAGTATATTTCATGGAAAAAGAAAACAGTACACAAACAGACATGAATGTGGTACTCCTTTGAACTTGTGTTGCGTTTGAGTTTTGTAATTTCTTATTCAATATAACATATACTAATATTTCAAGTAACTTTAACAAATGTTCTTGGAATAAAATATCAGTTGTCGAATTATGATTCACATCAACTTGCAATATATATTCAATAGTATACACGTAGCTACTAATATAAAACTATTATCCATACATTTCATAGCATGTGTACATATTAATTATGTTAACTACAGTTCTGATTTTCTCTTTTTGACCTATTGTTCTATAGCGTAATTTAATTCAAAAAAGCTTCTGCGCAGTGATTAGAGTTCAAGTTGTCCGTTACGTGATTTTCTAGCAACTAAAAAGCTCAAAAGTTCATAGAATATAAACGAGAATTGTATTACAAAATTATCTTTGTATATGCAAAGGAGCTGATCTGTTAATTTACATCTATGGCTGAATTTTTGGTCTTGAAGGAAACTTTACTCAGTTTCATCTCATAGTTTCATAATTTATATATATATATAAACTTCTAGTTTCTCTCACTTCTTTGATTGTTTCTTTGTTTTTAATTTTGCGCAAAACTACACGAGAGCAATTTGCGTTGGTCGTCCTTAAGTTAACAGCGTAATACAAGACAGAAGACAGCTAGTCATCACCACCCACTGCCAACTTTTTGGTTACTCTTTTACCAATAAATAGTGCGATTGACCATTACATTATAACGCCCCCACAGCTGAAAGGGCGAGCATGTTTGGTGTGGCGGGAATTTGAATCCGCGATCCTCGAATTACAAGTCGAATACCTTAACTACCTGGTCATGCCAGGCCATGTAAAATTATGGACCTAAACGCTTATTTCTTATATTCCATTTTATTTGATAGACAGCGAGCAGGAACCATGATGTATAGCTTTATGCTAATGTATTAAAAATCGCCAAGACGATACTTAACTGCTCAGACTTTTGAAAACATTTTTTGTCCTATGTGGGAATATACTTCCTTACATTGCTGTTATAATTTTGATGTTTCGCTATGTGCTTCGGAGGTCATTTTTTAACATACGTTTTTGTTACTTTTATAGATATAAATCCATGTTAATTTTCCTTTTTTATTTCCTAGGAAGTTTCTCACATAAGTTACAATGTATCGCTGTGTTCTTCAGTAATTTCCGGTAACAAGCTATTTGAAACTCTTTATCACATCCTAACTGATCGTGAAGTATTCCGTTTTGTCTTTGACTTTCCTCATAAAATCCCACTTGCTATTATTTTATAGATATTTTTTTTAAAAACAGCAGATATTTCTTTCTTAGAAACTTTAAAATTTTGTGGTATTTTATAATCGTGAAATAGGGAATTTCGTATCAAAAGTCATTTAATGTAACTGTCCCTAAAAGATTACTTTCAACCAACTGCACTTAAACTGTATTGCAATAAGAGCTTAAGAGTTTTAAACTTCCTCAGTCACAAGCAACTGGGATTACTAGTGAAAACTGAAGGACTGAACACGCAATATATTGAGACAAATTATGATTAATCCTTTGAGCAACTTTAGCAAAATTTTTACAATTAAACAAATAAAGTTCTTGCAAACACGTTTAAATACGCTTAATGTTATCGTTACATAGACTTTCAAAAGGACAACATCCTTTAAAATATTACCTAAAATCGTAAGTTACAATTTAAATAATACAACCTTTATTTTAAAAGTCATTTCTATTATGTTAAGTGTAATTCTCTTTGAAAATATGTAGGTAAAATATAATCCCTAACACAAATTTTTAGTGTTCTGTGCTTTTTGTTTTTTCTGTCTTGTTTTACTAGTGAACATAAAAATATTAAGCTTTCATTTTTTTCAAAAGTATTCTTTACGTTACAAGTAATGCTTGTTCATAGCTTTAGTGTTTTCTTCCACATAATATGTTTCTTAAAGATAGAATTACAGCTACGAAATTTAAAAGATTATAATTTAATCTAACTTTCAAAATAAGAATTTAAAGCTTGTTTTTTGATAACTTACAACAAACCACATTCTAAACATTATAGTGTCACAGCCTTTTATGTATCAACAAGAGAAATGTAAAAGTTAAATCCTGTTTTATACGATATACCTACTATTGGTGATTTGTAAAACCAGGAAACTGAACTAATATAATATTATCAGTTTTGTTCTGTTTGATAATAAAGTGATAGCTATGAGGAGTATAATGTTCAATAATGCACTGTCTTCCCACAAAATATTGTGCGTTAATGGTTGGAGATAAATCTTGAAAGTAGTAAACGACTTAATCGTTCTGATTGATTGATTTGAACTATGCCCTTAATCTATTGATTATAATATGAAGCTATCTTGATGAAATTATTTTTTATAAATAGACCATCTATCTGTTATTAAGAAAGAAACTGTATGACTCTTATATTTGTCCAATATCAAATTACTACTTCTAAGATGAACATTTATACAGCTGTAAGCTGAAATCTTTCACTTCGAGACAAACAAAACATTTTACAGATACAAAAGTGTGCAATGATTTGCTGCCTCCTCTTATTAGTAATGTCAAATTTTCTGTAACGTTCAAACAGTAAATGTAACTAGATTTTTAGTTACATGCCTAATTATTTACTGATGTAAGATTGAATTTTCTGAAATAAGCATATATGAGGAACTTACCTCCATATTTTTATAATACATTCATTTGTTTTTTGTTTTTCAATGAATAATCTTTACATATTTTCTCCCCATCATCACAATCTTAAATGACAAGTAAGGACGAGTCTCTCGATTGCTCTTTCGAAGTAAAAGTTTGGCATGACCTGGTGATTAGAACGCTCAAATACAATTTAGTGGTCGCGAGTTTGAAACCTATCGCCAAACAAGCTGTCCATTTCAGTCTTAGGAGAATTATAATGTTACAGCAATATCCCCAATTTGTTGGTAAAGAGTATCCCAAGAGTTGGTAGTGGGTGATGTTAACTACCTGCTATCCCTATAGCCTATCACTTCTAAATGAGAGAACGGCTAGCGTCTATAGCCATTTAGCCACTTTGGGAAAAGTAAAACTCTCAATAACTGAGTAAATGCAGCTAAATGTGCATGCAAAAGCAACAACAACCACAACAAAATTTTAACATAACATTGAAAGTCCATTACCTGAAAAAAAACGTTAGATGTTCTCCTCCCTGAACATTAAAAGTTCTATAAATATGGAAGAATTAGTGATAAAAGGGTTGTTAGAAACAAATATCAAATCGTAATTCAACCATTTTCTGAAACAAAACAAGTTTTCATTAGTAAACAAATTAACTACGAATATTCATTTTGCTATAAAGATATTTTACCAAATTCAACGTTCTGGGTCATATATATAAACAGAAGTTTTAAATTATGATAGCCTTTAAACAGACATTCATTATTATGTTAATAACACTCTAAGTGTTTAAATTTTATGTAACTGTAACTTTCAATAGCTCAGTATCTCAATAGATCAATATATACCGTGGACACAGCAAAGAAAACTCAATTTATAGCTGTATGCTTAATATCAAACAAAAACTGAAACAAAGGCGATCAATATACTGATGGTTGTCTAATAGACAGTCAGATAACATTTCCTTGTGTATGTATTTGATAATGATTACACCAATGATCGAAACGTTGTACCTCTTGTAAAGACTAATCTTACTTACTATAAAAGCTGTAAGTTTCAATAAATATAGTTGTGTTTTATTTTAGGTGTGTTATATTTTGCTGGTATCAACTGAAACGAATTAAAAACATCTTTATCTGTGGTAACTACCTGTTTTTAACGTCATAAACTAATGAGTCTTAAAAAAAAAACAGTAACGCAAATCATTAATATAATATCAACATATTCACTACTTAATTAAACTTATTGTGAGTATTTTATTGTAACTATATTTATATGCTGGATGTCCTATCAGTAACTATATTTTGTATTAGTATGAAACCAAAACATGACGTCGGACTATTGTTGTGAAGCGGTTGTCAAGGGCATAAGATACACGTAAGTGTATCGCAGGGTTCTACGTAGCTATAAGATATGAACAACATATCTGTGATCATCCAGGAATGAAATACATTGTATAAGAGACACTAAAGTGTGATAAAAGATCACCAGCTGTACATTATTAAAAGTACAGTTGTATTTCATTTCGTGACCAATATCTGTCATTTGTTTACGGTAAACATACCCGTATTTCGTATTATAATTCATGACAGTTGAACAACTTAGATCATTCATATATTTATTTTAGCTGTAACCATCAATATTGTAATAGTGTAATTTAAAGGTAAAGGGGTATGAGGAAATTTAACAAAGATACAGAATCATTCAGGAGACATACTTTTCATACTTTGTTGATATTTTATGAGGCACCTTAATTGATGTGAGTTAGCCAAATAGTATCGGTACTTATACCGGTGAAACACAAAATGAATATCTGAATAGCTATATATTCTAAATTTATATTGGTAGTCTTATTGTTTAAGCATTAAAGGGCATAAATAACTATTTTGTGTAAAATGTTCACTTAACTGATCTTTGTTCCGAAAATTAGCGTTAACTTAAATATCTAAAGTGACTTCCAGCCCAATTACAGTTGTGATTTATTAAAGACTCTGTTTATCACGGATGCCAACTAACAACATTAATATGCCACCTAAACCTTCTGAAGATCCTGGGCCTAATATACGTACACAATTCATGTTGGTTGTAGAGTTATCTGCATAAAACATCCTCTCACAGTGGAACAGCGGAACGCCTGCGGATTTGCAACACTAGAAACCTGGTGGGAAGACCACAGATGGCCATTTTGTGCTTTGTGCATAACTACAAACAAACAAAGCACACAACATATACGATTTTTACATATGTAAAGAATAGTTTTATACAGTCTTATAACATTTTCTTGTCAGATGAACATACAATAATAAAAATTAATATAATTTACAGTGACAATTGCAGATCTTACTCTCTTTCCCTAAAACTAATAGTAAATAATTATGATATTTTTGCAAATTTACGTTAGACAGATTTCTTTATTTTCAAATAAACTTGTTTCTCTTCAATTATTTTCATTATAGTTGTTTAGTAGGCCTGGCATGGCTAAGTGGTTAATTAACTTGACTCGTAATCCCTTCCTCTTCCCTCTAGTATTAGGGACGGCTAGCGCAGATAGCTTTGCGCGAAATTAAAAAAAAAAAGAAACAAACAAAATTTATTCAGGCTCATGCATCAAAGTTGGATAGGTGTAATTACTGTGAAGGCCTTGAACATTTTGTGTAATTATTAATTAACCTTAATAAGTATTTTGAAACAATCTAAATCAGGCAAGTAAAATCTTAGCATTTTTTATAAGACTAAGATCTTGCCTTAAAATTGAAATACTATGCATCTTACGTCTGAATGAGATTACTTTTTATTATTCAATGTCATTCAATGTGGGTTTTTCCTATTTCTTTATTAACCAAACCAGAAAGATAACTTTATGTTTTTCTTATTCTCTTAGAAACAATCATTTTGAAATATTCTTAGAATTTTGTTACGGAAACGGAAAACAGACTACTTTTTTTTTCAAAAGGGAACTTATAATCTCACTCGAACTAGTCGATCACAGGATTTTTTTTAAATAGAATTGCTAGAAATGTCTGAAGTAATTATTCACTGTAAACTGTATAATACTTCAGAATCTTACTGTTGAGCTTTAAATTTTTCATCACAATGCTTAACAAATTTAAAATTTTAAATCGAAATTTCTAGAACCCATTTCGCTGAAATGCTAAGCGAAAATTATTAATGGTACTTATACTTCAGTTACTCTTATATAAAGAGAAAGTTAATATTAAACCTTCAGTACTGTCTATTGCAAGTTTTATTTGCAGTTTGAGTTTTACCAAACCTAAAAATTTGAAATATTTCCTCGGTTTATTATTTGTTCATATCGTTTTGATTGCATTTGGTGAGAAAAAATACCTTATATTAAAAACGCATTGCTCATCCGTATGTGGCCAGGTGGGTTAAGACGTTCGACTCGTAATCTGAGGATCGTGGGTTTGAATTCCCGTCACATCAAACATGTTCGCCCATTGAGCCGGGGTGGCCATGAAGAATAAAAATGAAAAAAAATTGAATTTATAATTCTAGAAAAACTGCTTTGGAGTCAAGGCAGACAACAACTCAAGACTGCTCAGCTGTAATGTAAGGTCAGCCGTTGGTCAAACTACGACAGAAGATTACTTAACTATAGCGTAAGACTAGTCGTTGGTCACTATTTATAAGTCAGACTACAATTTAAAACTGTTCACCTATAACTTAAGCCTAACCATTGCTAACACTGTTTACCGAAACGAAAATTGTAATAATTTAAAATATGGTGTTAAGCATGAATAATAGAAGAATGGTTTACAAAAAGATATCCCTCGTTGGTACAGTATTAAGTCAGGGACATACAACGCTAAAATCAGAGGGTCGATTACATTCGTTGGAAAAAGCAGATAGCCCGATGTGGTTTTGCTATAAGAAAAACACACACACACACACACAAAAAGATACTAGTGACGAAGTGTTGTAACATGTAAGGCATACAGGATAATTGTTGGATATAAGTAAGGAATGAAATATGCCTTATTATGTGAATATATGTGAGAAAAGGCTGGTAAAATGACGATAAAATGAGCGATAGATAGTCAGATACTCACTTGGTTCGATGACATTAGAAAATGAATTGAGGTCGAGAAGCTTAAATTTATAAAGCAGGGGCTGGCATTTCTAGTCTACTTTCAGAATATAGGACGCCACCATGATTGATTGTTAATTACAACAATTTATTTTGTTTTTAACAGCTCATCTGATGATACTAGTCGTATATATTTTTTTCTAAAATGTGATATTAAAAAAGACGGTTCGGGTAAAGGTAAAAACTTCTGGTAAGTTTGTAAAAAAATAAATAAATAAATAATATAATTAAATGAAAGTATAGTTTTTATATTTCATGTCAAAGCGCTTCGGTTCATAAAAGGATGTTTGTTTGTTTTTGAATTTCGCGCAAAGCTACAAGAGCGCTTTCTGCGCTAGCTGTCCCTAATTTTGCAGTGTAAGATTAGAGAGAAGGCAGCTAGTCATCACCACCCACCTCTAACTCTTGGACTACTCTTTTACCATCCTTAACTTTATAACGCTTCCTTGGCTGAAACGGTGAGCATATTTGGTCTTACGGGCATTCGAACCCGTGACCCTCGTATTACGAACCAAGTGCCTTAATCACCTGGCCATGCGAGGCCTCCATGGAAGAATACCATTTTAATTACTGGAAAAGTTGTCAAATGTCCATTAAATCATGATTCCAAGACTCATTTTTGTCATACGAAAAGAAAGAAACCAATTTCGAATAAATAGCAGTATTCGTTTTAGGGTTTGTTTGTTTGTTTTAACTTTCGCGCAAAGCTACTCCAAAGCTATCTTCGCTAGCCGTCCCTAATTTAGCAATGCAAGACGAAAGGGAGGACAGCTAGTCATCACCACTCACCGCAAACTCTTGCTATGCTTGCCCTTTCAGCCGTTGGGGCGTTATAATGTGTCGGTTAATGCCACTATTCGTTGGTAAAAGAGAAGCCCAAGAGAGTTGGCAGTGGTTGGTGATGACAAGCTGCCTTCCTTCTAGTCTTACACTGCTAAATTGGGGACGACTAGCGCAGATAGCCCTCAAGGAGCTTTGCGCGAAATTCAAAAGTAAACACTTAAAGCAAACCTTAAACGCATAAGGCTTGAAATACATGAACACTTTCAGAACTCAAATGGTATGCTACATATGGGTTTTTATACAAGAGCCTGAAAAATGATTGTTTGATGTCACGTGCTATAATTTTTTTTCCACGTTATCAAACACGTGCTATATATCTGAATTGTACAAAATGAGCGCTGGAAGAAAGGCTTTAAAATTTAGTAAATAACTTCAAACATCTTTTTTCAAAAATACAGAAGTTCTACATATGGTATCTACAATGCAAAAGTAAATAAAGACACATAATATAGTTTGTTATTTAATTTGTTCACAATTATTCTTTCAAATTTGTTGTACAAAGACTTTGTTTTAAGTGATTGGAATTTCGCACAAAGCTACTCGAGGGCTTTATGTGCTAGCTGTCCCTAATTTAGCAGTGTAAGACTAGAGGGAAGGCAGCTAGTCATCACCACCCACCGCCAATTCTTGGGATACTCTTTTACCAACGAATAGTGGGATTGACCGTCACATTATAACGCCCCCACGGCTGGGAGGGCGAGCATGTTTGGCATGACTCGGGCGCGAACTCGCGACCCTCAGATTACGAAGAGCACGCCTTAACGCGCTAAACCATGCCAGGGCCATACTTTGTTTCAAAGCTTGCCACCTAACATTCAGAATTACCCAAATTATAAATATATTAAACATTCTCATCCTACAATTTTGACAATAAAACAATCAACCCTCATAGAATTCACCACAATAAAGACAAACTTCATGTTCAACAGCCCAAAACTACATACAAACAAATGGCCTAAGCATGGGCAACCCAGTATCGCCAGTTCTAGCCAATATTTTTATGACACAAATTGAAACACAAGCAATTAATACAGCATTACATCCACCACTATACTGGTACAGATATATAGATGACACGATTGCGGGATTCGAATCTACAGAACACATACTTAACTTTTTCACTCACATTAACTCTATACATCCCAACATTAACTTCACATGTGAACAGGAAGAAAGCAATCAAATATCATTTCTTAACCTCAAAATTATAAGAACCGACACACAATTCAAAACAGAAATCCACCGAAAAATCACCCATACTGGACTATACATTCCTTGGGACTCAGCACATGAAACAAAACAAAAACTCAACATACTAAGAAACCAGATAAACACAGCCATAAAACTATGCTCACCAGATAAAATTAACGATGAATTAGATAAAATAAAACAACACTTCATCAACATTAACAAGTTTCCTCCACAAACCGTAGAAAACATTATACGCACACACCTAGACAGAAAGCAAAATCAACCAACAAAAGTAAATATATCTCACGAATCAAAAAATCACGAAACCATATACTGCTGTATACCATATATTCCTGACATCAGCAAACAAATAACCAACATTTGGCAAAAACTAGTAACAAAATATAACATTCCAGTTAACACTAAATTTATTCAAAAACCAGGCACAAAACTAAGGTCTATACTATGTAAGAACTACACTGACAAACACCACACCAACATTATTTATAAAATACTATGTGATAACTGCCACGACTTCTATATAGGAGAAACAAGTAGAAAAATGGAAACCAGATTCAAAGAACATAAAAAGTCACCTTCACACGTTTTCGAACACTGCAAGTCAAATGGACACAACATAACCATAGAAAACACTAAAATACTAAATAAAGAAACAAACATAAACAAACGAAAAATTAAAGAAGCCTTACTTATACAACAACTCAAACCCAAAATAAACCAATATAAAGGAACACCATTATACCTATATTAATATTATAGACAAAATTATATATTCAAACCGCGCCCTCTACATTGCAACACTCAATTATACAACCCCTCCCAAACACGTGGTCAGCTTCCGACCAGTAACCCTTTCTTTGTGAACCTGACGATGACCGAAGAAGGTCGAAACGTTGTTCGCTCTTCTATTTGAAGTGTTTTCTGGGCCCAGAACAGCCGTTTTTGCATATAAAATGTTCTCGTGATAATTGTCGTTGCATGTGAAAATAGGCTGGAGAAGTATGCCAGTTGCACAGTTAGCACATGAGAAGTCTTTAAAAAACACAATAGAGTATCGGGCCAATGAACGTACTATTTATTTGTTTCATTTGAATTTCTCGCATAGTTACACGAGAGCTACATGTTCTAACTGTCACTAATTTAAGAGTAACACGTTAAAGTGAAAGCATAGAGTAATCATCACCCACCGTAAACTCTTGGACTTCTCTTTTACCAACGAATAGTGATTTTGAGCGTCACATTATAATGCCCCAACGGCTGAAAGAGCGAATATGTTTGGTTGGAAGGGGATTCGAGCCTCCACTCTCGTATTACGAGTCAAACGCCCAAACCGCTTGGCCATACTGGGCCTAGAATTGACGTTCTTAGAGGTTTGCATCATACTGGCAAAGACTTGTAAAGCCGTTATAAAATGCATTTCTTTATCGAATACATGTTGCTTTTGCCTACTTTTGACACAAATTGTTGTGAGACGGTACTAAGCACGTTATCCTTACAAAACAGATATTTTAGAAGTTTCAGATATCCAGAAATCCAGGTACACCCAGACGTTACGGAACTAGATTGGCCATTTAATGGACACTGAATCGTTAGAAGATAATATAAATAATGAAACTTTTAATGCTTAATATTCCCGAAGCGTGGCGTTTTCATATTCCCTTGAAAGAAAAACAGAAGTTCGTTCTCAGTTAAGCATTGTGTCTTAAACTCATGTTCCAGCCTTGATGGAACGTATTTTTTTTTTCTAAAGAAAAGCAATACATTATTTATAGACCGTATTTTTCAATACTCATATTCGATCATGGTATAACCTCACTCGCCAATAACTTTAATCACATCAATGAAAGTTAATTTTTGTGCATCAAGTACCATGACAAAACGTGTGTCTTAATATAAATTTTAATTACACTTAGAATCTGAATTTTTGGCGTGTTTATGATAAAACGTTATTCGTAAAATTAAGTAGAAGTGTGAGATTTTTCCTAACACTCCTTTATTCTTTTTACGTAACCATCAAACAATTTAATACAGCTTAAGTATTTCATTTGTTTTAATATGAACGAAAGTAAAATTTTAGGAGCAAATAATCATTACAAACAGATAATTATTAGGAAATAAAACTACATACGGTTTCGTTTCTCGAAGAGCAGTAACATTTTATATTGCAAGCAGCCTATCAGTTACAAAAATCACCAAACGTTGTTTATTTACGAAACAGAAAAAGTAATAACAAATGACACACAGCATATATTGTTTTACACTTTTAGATACGTTGATTTCGTTTTACGAAGCGCTAGTCAACTTTCCAATGCAAAATTCCATGGGTCATTGAAAACCAAAATAAATATTAAATCGAGTTTAACTTTTTATCGATGATTGTTTAACACTATATTGTTCCTCAGCATATCCACTCGTCACATATGATTAAATTACTTTATTTTTTAAACGTTAATAAGGCTTTTTGTCATAAAGTTCTCATTAGCTCATCAGTATGCTTTAAAACTCGGATTCGATCCATATGATGAGAATCTTACGAATGGAGTACAATAAAAGTTATGCTTAGCAGCAAGCTTATTAAGAGAATAAATCATAATATGAACATTTGAAGAAAGCCAAGACAAGTCACTATTGCTTATATATATTAAGAAATGTTCATTACGTTAAAGTAATTTAAAATTTTATACCTAATGATCGATATACATGTGTTGTAACATGCAAACACTGACCGACTTAAAGTAATTGGTTAATGCATCATTACACGTGCATGTTTTTATCGAACTAATTACCATAATGCAGTGGCCTGTGAAGACCCATCATCAATCATAATTATTGAAGTAAGTTGGAAGATAACATGAGATTGTAGGTAGAAACTAACCTCATTTTCAATTCAATATATTGTAGGGGATTCAGATATAAAATAAGAAATTTTATGGCTTACAATCGTGAAACAAAAAATATAATTCGACGAATTAGGCATTTTACTTATATTTTTCTTCATGCAACAATAAAGATAATTGCAACGTACCTTAACAAAAAGTAAATACCGTATTTAATTCGTAATTACTTCTTTATTTATCATATATTCAAACGAAACCCTCGAAATGGAATTCGTCCTGATTAGACTTTTTTCTGTATTAAAGTTTCTATACCCCCAGTTTAATTATGCTTTAATGGAAACCCAGCCAAACATGTTCTTCCTGCATTTATTTATGATTTTTCTTTCACTTTTTCAAGAATGTGATGTAATGAAATTAGCAAAATAACAAAACACACAAGCTTTTAAGCTACAAAGTCCGTCACTGTATTAACTCTAAATATTAGAAACTCTGTAATATCCTCTTGTGCATTAATGGTAAGTTTATGGTCTTAGATTGAAAACATACGAAGTTCGATTCCCCGCAGTTCACAAGGTGAAGATGACCCTTTGTGTAACGGCCAAGCATGGCTTGGTGGTTAAGGTACTCGACTCGTAATCTGAGGATCATAGGTTCGACTCCCCATCACAACAAACATGCTCACCATTTCAGCCGTGGGGGCATTATAATGTGATGCTCAATACACTCTTCGTTGGTAAAAGAGTAGCTTAAGAGTTGGCGGTGGGTGGTGATGACTAGCTCCTTTCCCTCTAGTCTTACACTGCTAAATTAGGGACGGCTAACCCCTGTAACGTAGCGCTAAGAAAAGGACAACTACGGTTTACTGAATTGAAATTGCCCAAGTGTTAAAACTATTTTTCCTCTTTTAGTCATCTGTAATTAGTAATAATAATTTTCATAACAAAAATAGTGTTCAACTAAATAAACAAAAAGTTCATAATCTGAAAGTTTTTTTTTAAAAAACAGCTATCCGATTTTTAAAGAATATACACTGCTGGCCAAAATCTAAAAGCCAATGATCATAAAAAAAATGTGCATTTTGCGTTGTTAGACTTAACCATTTATTTGGGTAAAGCTTCGAAAGATGAAGATAAGAAAAGGAAAAACAAAAATGTTAAACCTTTTTCAGCTTTTACAAGGGAAAAGGTGAATAATAGCCTTTTGTGTGTGTGTGTGTTTTCTTATTGCAAAGCCACATCGGGTATCTGCTCAGCCCAAAATAATAGCAAGATACTCTCTCAACGATAAAAAGTGTACCTATTTCATGAAGTCATAATTTATATTTCATTTTCAGCAGTACCTTGGTAGGTTAGCGGTAAGTCTACAGGTATAAAACTCTAAAATCCACAGTTTAGCTCCATAAGATGGAGGCTATTTGTAGATAGCCCAATGAGGATTTTTCTTATACAGCAACATTAACATCTTTCAGTGAATATTTTAACTTTGTATCTGTGAGTATCAAACTAATTATTAAAACCAGGAAATGAATAATGAACATAAATTTCAACAACCATAACTATCAAATTTTTATTTTAACTTCTGTATAAATAAAGCCAATCCCAAATATATTGTTACTTATAGCAAACTTAAATTGACTGCTTTTGAACGATAACCCTAAATCATTTTTGTTCGATTTAGTTTTTATTGCGTGCCCCCCAGGCCCCCCAGTGGCTCAGCGGTATGTCTGCGGACTTACACGCTAAAATCCGGGTTTCGATACCCGTGGCTGGCAGAGCAGATAGCCCATTGTGTAGCTTTGTGCTTAATTCAAAACAACAACAACAACAGCGTGCCCCCCAGTGGCTCAGCGGTATGTCTGCGGATTACAGAGCACAGATAGCCCATTGTGTAGCTTTGTGATTAATTCAAAACAACAACAACAACAGTTTTTATTGCTGTTTAAGGTTGGTCAAAGCTATGTAAACGTTTGAGTGCTTTGTTAACTAGTGCCTAAAGCACAACTTGTAACTTTAACAGGAAGTTAACTTTTAAAAAAAAAAATAATTATCTATTTCACAGGTCCGTCATCTTCTACGTCAAGTGGCAAAAGAAAAATTAAATTTTATTTCAGACGTAGCTATTTTTCACTCTATAGCCTAACCAAACAAATTACACTGGAAAACTATAGCTTATTTTCTTCTCTGTCTCTCTCTTCACTAGTCAGTTGAAATTACTGAAAAGAAAGAAAGAGATAAAGATGTCACTGGAGGTATACTTGCCTACAGAAATAAAGTTACAAGCCTTAGGACTGTGTGTAAATACAGGTGAAATCATTAATCCTAATTAGAGAAGCGCTAACATTTTACGTTGCTGTTTTATTTAAAGCTGAACATAAATATAAGGGAAACATTCTGTATTTAATTAAAATAATGCAACTGGCTGTCAAAGAAATGTAAAGATTTACCTCCATAAAATATTGACAAGCGATTAAAAATATCTTGCACTTTTGCTTTTTCTAGCTGTAACGAAATTATTCAAAACTATGCTGTTGCTTTGAACCTACCACATTTAATAACACCTTTTACTTTCCCATGAAACTTGAATCTCTTTTAATAGACTCCAAACATGGTGCATATTGAACATAAGGGCGAGAATAATGTAACCCTTAAAAGTACATATAGTAAACACTAAAACATGTATTTTAATTTCCTTTTCTCTGTCATTACTAACTTCTGTACAATATTACTGCACAAATTTTAACCCAGGAAAATATCAATGAATTGTAAAATAAAAGATATTTTGCCATTGTTTTTTGTGGTTTCTTCAGTGTTTGCCACAATAAAATTATTTTAATATTTTTTTCTATTTTGTTTGCAAAATGTTATATTCTATTTCATATAAAGACAAAAATATTTTCAAAATAATGCATAAACAAAACATACACACACACACACGTATATATATATCTTCATATATTTCAAACGTTGTGTTTTATTAAGGTTTCTTTAGAATGTACTTAATTTCATAATTTAATTCTAGTATCTGCAAAGAGGGAATCATTTAAATGTTTTAAATATTAAGTGAAATGTTCCAAAATAATCTATAGAAATTCATAGACGTTACTCATTAGTGATATGTCACCCTTTGGGACAGAGGTAAGTCTACGGTAAGTTAAAATTAGGGATTCTATATCCCTTGGGTGGATGCAGCAGATAGTCTGATGTTGTTTTGCTATAATAAAACACATACACGCATAAGTTAGTGATATATGCATTTAGAGTAATTATTGAAATTGGATGGGAATACTTCACATCAAATCTGAGACAATGAAGACTAGATGATTCTTACCCTATATACCATAAACTAGCTTCAATATTTATTACTTTAGGTCATTTGTTAAATGACTCTGAAGCACTTAGGTAAATACAGAAATTTGACAGTGAATTATCGAAGTTATTTGACAGGAATAATTACACATCCATGAATGGTAATGATTAGCTGCCTTTCCTTTTGTCTTACACTTCTAAATTAGGGACGGCTAGCACAGATATCCCTCAAGTAGCTTTGTGCGAAATTCAAAATAAACAAATAAATACTATTATATCAAAATTAACAGTTAATTTGTAAGACCTATGAGCAAGTTTTATTAATATCTATGACCTCTAACTTTCTTGAAATAAAGCGTCAAAAATAACAAAAGGTGTGTTCTATAATGAAGTTAGCACCAAGCAATCTGACCTATCTAAAATGCTTGAAGCGCGAAAGCATCACTATGTCGATCCATCAGTGACAACGTCAGAAAGTCCCAATGGAATTCAGAAAATACTGATGACTCTCTTCTTGAAAGACAAAGTATGTCATATTACATATGTGTTTCTCCAGTAACAAAAAGTATTTTTAACGGAATCACTAGTGATAAATATATGCACTGAGGGAAAATCCATCACACTAGTATAGATTCTCACATAATGCATTGCTGAAAAAACAAACATACTGAATATCCTAGAGGTTTTACTCTGAGAATTTACCAAGACAACAGCAATGCGAAAGTTAACTTTATCAAAGGTTTTCAAAGTCAAAACTTTCAAAAACAAAACTGTTAAAAGACCGACCTAGAAAATTCTGTTTTCATAAAAAAAAGGTGTCATGTTATATTTTAGTTATAATGAGAAAGTTTTGGAAACTTAGTTGGTAACAAAGTACTTGCAATTTAAATTTCATGTTTAACTTGTCTTATTATGTGTAATATCTTACGATATTTTCGTTCATCAGTACCAGTATTTTGCGTTTTTCAGTTGTTACTGCCAGCCATTATTCATCAATTTTATTAACATTATTATATCTGATATTTTATTTTTATTTTATCTCTTATTCCTTTAATGTTGTAAATTGGCGCTTTTATGACGTTACACATCATTAAACCATGTTCTATGTCTTTTAGCTATATTACGATTATAGCAAACTTTCTGTGTACTATCTAAATCACTTATAGTATTGATTGTCGCTAATTGAAAGAGCAGTTTAATGGATCGTGAGTTCTAACGGCATTACTACACAGTTACGGAAACTCGCTTTACTCAGACTAATCACTAAGGAACGTATTTTAGAGTTAATCCCACTAGATATACAATTTACCATCAGTATACTATTTCTCATTGTGAAAATTTAGCGAAACAAAATAATCACACCTTCTAAGGAGTTTTGTTACTAATATACATTACTATATCCTTTTAAACAGGCGGAATCGACAAGGTTTCTTAATTATTCATGTGTCAAAAAACACCCTATGAAATTTCTAATCGAAAAAGGCATTAGATATAATATGGTATTCTCATAGATATTAATAAAACGTTTGAAAATTTGCTAAAATTTTCGGTATAACGATTCAAAAATTTATAAAATAACAACTTTTTCGTTTGATACCTATCAACTTGATCATGTCAGCGGGGTTAGCGCCTAGACAGCTCGGACTACAAGATTTCTCCAGCTTAGCTGAATGGTGTACGGGTATCAGCATTTTATATTATATATATTTTAAAAATCCCTATTTCATCCCTATTTATACAGGTATAATATAAAAACATATCATGTACATACTCAAATATCTTTCCATCTCAATTTAATCAAATAGGTAGCGCTAAATATCCACGAATAGGCACGCCGTAGTTTCTAAAGGTAAAGCACATACTTTATTTAGGCAGAATCTAACAAAGAAAAGAGACAATAGTATTAAAAAAGCATTAATCTTAATATGCATCAGGGACTTGTTAAAAAGGTAATGAGATAAGAATTAAACCAGCAATCATAAAGTTAATCCCTGATTTGGCAACTTTATACACTTATCAGTAGGCCAAAGTAAGGGTTAAATTTTATAAATTTGTGATTGTTTATAGTTTTTGTAAAATTTATAGCTATTAAAGATGTGGATCTACTAAAAATTTATGTACACGCTTGTGCAAAATAATTGAAACAGGACAGAAAATTGCAATTGTTTTCGATTTTTATTTCTGAGAATTCAAAAGTTACTCACAAGTTAATACATGATATGACGGCCTTTAGTTTTCAAAAGATCATTAATCTGTTTTGGCATCGAGTCCATGAATTAACTGCAATCTTTACGAATTTTTGCGGTACCACACCCCAATTAGCTTAGCTTTCGTAGTACAGTCTTTTCCCCGGTGTCTTTCTTTAAAAATCGCCCAAAGGTTTTCAATAGGATTTAAGTCCGGAGAGTTTCCAGGCTAGTCCAGCACCTTTATTTGCGTTGTAGTCATAAAATTCTTCACACATTTGGATGTGTGGTACGGAGTCAGATCTTGCTGACAATTTTCCGTCTGCAAATCTCTTTTTCAATTTTGGAACAACTCTTCTCTACAAAACGTCGATCTACTATGGTCCTTGCATCATACCTTCAACGACATGTAAGCCTCTGATACCATAGTAGCTGAAAAAGCCCCAAAACATCTTCTTCAAGGTATGTTTTACGAACTGGTTGATGTGAGATTTTCGACGTTTCTCACCTGGAGGAGATCTGCGAATATGCAGACTTCTTTGACCCTGCACGAAGAAATGAGTCTCGTCACTGAATAACACCTTCCTTTATTGTTCTTGCGTCTAGATCTTGTATTTTAGACCCAATTTATACCGTTTTTCTTGTTGAAGTGGTAAGAAGTTGTTTTTTGACTTGTCTCCTTGCCCTTCTAACGCGATTTCAAATGGCGTAATATACCTCAAAATTTCGTCATATATTTCAAAAATAGATTGATCGTACTGAAAAACACAGCTGATGACGTTGTCTGTGTGACAAAATGACTATTAAAGAAAATCAGTGGGTCAAGCGAGACTACACCGGCCGCCATGCTGAAAATATTGTAAAATGACCATTTGTTTCAATTAATTTGTACAAGGGTGTACATTGTGTCCATTCTATTGATGTATAAAAACCAAAGTATTTTTTTCTCTAAACTTTTAATGGAAAGTAGAAATTTATGGTTTTTCGTATAATTACTAAAAGAAGTTTCCAAAACAAAATAAGTGTTGCAATAAAAATTACACAAATAAGTAAAGTGCCGACTGGTGAAATAGTATGCGAATAATTAGCATACAAACATACAGTATATTTTCATATTGTATATATATATATATATATATTAACACAAAAGATTGTTGACTCACAGCTCGGCATGTTAACAACTCGGCCACAATAAACACAAGCAGTGTTTATCTACTCATTTTTATTCTGATAAGCTTCCAAGTTTCTTGCATATTTGTCACTAACATGTGATTTGTAGTAAAGGAAGGCGTGTTCCAAATAGATGTGTTGAATTATTGCTAAAGAAACAAAAGCTGCAGTTTTAATGATTGGTGTGAACATTTTGTTTAAAGATGACGTTTCAACATCTGTTCACATATAGATAATTAACATCATCGTATAGTCCATTATCACAACTAGTAGACATGATAAAACTTCAAAAATATCATAACAAAGACATAATAAACCTGAGTTTCTTTAAAAAAAAATCGAAATGACAACGCTAAAATCTATGGTCCAGTTTCATATATTGTAATTTTCACCTCATAATACTTATCCCAGATGTCAAATTCATTAAATGCTTAATGACCCACCAGTTGTTTACCAAACCAAGATACTGTAATCAACGTTGTTGTATCATTTTGTCATTAACTGGATTATTGCATTATATTCTTTTGTTATTTATTGGACAGTTTAACTTCCATGTGTAATCTAAGAATAATATTGTTTATTATTTTGTGAATATTTTGTTTTAGTAACTCATATCTATTTCTTTGGACAACGTACCTTGTTTAATCTCTTTTAATTTTCATGTTTCTGTATGATTTTAAGCTTCTGAATGCGATGAATATTTTTAATGAATGAATAATTGTCATAGGGTGTCATATCGTGCTTTTTCTTTGCTTTATATCATATGCGGCTCTCGTGAAAGTCGTTGAGATTGTCTGTTTTAGTTTTTTGTTTCTTTGTTCTCTATGGTACATAATATATTTTCTTCCTGAGGATATACTACAATAAAATACAGCTTTCGAGCTAAAAAGATTGGCGATCGCAATATTCTTTACTAACGAAGTTGAGGTTATCTTTGTATTACAGCTTACCAATGGCATAAAAGAAATATAGATCATGTACTGTCAACTCTGTTTGTTAAGTTCGGGTGCGATCGTATTTCAAAATCATTGTGGTTTAGATTTACGAGATCAATTCCGAAAAACAGTGAAAACTTTAGAAATAACCAAATCCGAGTATAAATTAAATTGTAATTTTGTCTGCACAAGTACGAAACTGTATATTCATTTTTTACATAGTCAATAATAAAGAATTTGGTTATTTTTGATAAATACACCAATTCTCGTTATTTTACATATAAACTAGGGACATTTCAGTTAATTTATCAGACTGAGAAATAACTCGTTATTTTCTAAACACATGCGCTGTTATTAGTGGATCTAGCTATCTGATAGCTGTTGGGTAATGTTTCCACATGAAAATACTGCAAGTCTAAAAGAAAGAGAAATTTTGTGCCATGACATTAGGTTTTCTGATGGAGTTTCTGAAATGTTCAAACGTGTACTAACCTTGATAAGACTTTTAAGTTTATTGAGTTTAAAGGAATTCTTATCCCTGATAAAACAGCCTCTTCTAGACGTAGAAGTATTCACAAGAGAGAGAGAGGGGAATTCGGTATACAGAGAAAGAAAAGGTGTCGGTTCTAGCAAAAATACTTTCCTGGATTTACAACTTTCATTACTGTTACAAAGGTCTCTGATATTGGTCAGCCTCTATCTGCTTACTCAGATAGAATTACGTGCATATACAGCAACCAGATTACTAAAACAGACAGTACCCCTGAGAACTGATCATGATGAAAGAGAAGCACTGACAGCTGAGAGTCACTGGAACGGAATGGTTTCTAAAAAGCTAAAGATCATATGTAGAAGTTTCTCTTACCCTCTTAGACTGTTACACATCAGTTCTATTTCTTATAAATACCACTGCAAATTAGTAAACAAAGATTTACAACAACCAAAGTTGTCTTTCCCGCGGGAAAAACGTTTGCTTTGCTTTGCTTTATAATACTCGTATGTCTCACTAATATAACAATAGGACACTCGTAAGTGAAGATCATAGCCAAAGGTGTGAGGGACTTTTCAGAACGAAAAGTTCCCATGATATCAGGAGCAGCTCACTATACCTGATGTCCTTGAGAAGGTGTATAGCTGTACAACGAGTCTCCTGAAGCAGCTCTTTATCTTGTACCCATGGATTAGAGACCAAATATTTGTTCATGTGTCTCTTTAATTGACTTTATTTAAAATTTTAGACATCAGCATCAATTACTTCTGGCATTTTTCAAGATTATTAAGGAGAGAAGCTTTGACCCAGCACTCAGATTATTATGAATAAAACCAAGCAAATGACGAATAAAGTGTTCAAGGTAAAAACTTTCTAAAATGTTAAATACAGGTAACTGTCCGAAATGCACGTGTTCAGAAACAGACTATGAAACGATGAGTTTAGATTATTGGGATTTGAAACTGCTTAACATTTATACAAAGAGCAGCAGAATGAATAGCAAACAGTTGTTTGAACTTCATCACTAATATGACCCAGTAGAGCCTTTGGAGATGTATCAAGACATGTTCAATGGTCAGAAAAGGAAAGAAATATCTTACTTTGCCAATATATTATACCAATTAGAATGAAAAATAATGTGACATCCCTCTAGGAAATGTGAAAGTACACATAAGTTAGTAGGGCTAGCGTCTTGATTAACATGCATGAACAATTTTCTTTTAGTTGAATAGATATGTGATTGCTGATAGTGAAAACAGATAAATTTAAAAAGCACATTTGATTCTTTAAAGCAGAATTAGAATTCGTTAATTATAAAAGAAAAATGTCGTTAGAATTTTGATTGAAACACATTTCTTGAACTATGTCTGTGAGTATACCCTATAAATAACATTTATAACTTACTTTTTAAAACATCAGTCATATTACTTATTAATAGTAAACTGAAGGCAAAATTAATATATCGAAACTCCAAATATCCATTGTTTACTAACACTTCACTTATACAAATAGGTCAACCTTATAATATTTATTTTATATTATACATATATTATCACTAAAAATTAATATGTATGTGATGTAATAATTTTGGATGATAAGAATTTTTTATGCAAAACTGCATACGTTTAGATATTTTATATTGTTTGTTTAAAATTGACCATAAAATTGCACAATGGGCTATATATGCTCCAGCCACCATGAATATCGAAACCCGGTTTATAGCATTGTAAGTCCACAAACGTATGTCTGTGTAACTGGATGATTAGATATTTCAAATGCAGAGGAAACAATATTTAACTCAATATATTTGGAGTAAAACTTACAAAGTCATTTTAAATACCAGTAAATGTTGTTGTTTGTCTGTGGTACACTTCATGTTGTTCAGAAATGAAAGTTTATGATATTTGTTTTACAGTTAACAATGGGCTTTATAATACTATATCTACTGTTAAAACACAATAAAGATAGAGAAGTTTGATCAGAGATCTTAAACTGCTATGAGTAGTTTTCTGAACATTGTCTTTCATAATAACTCAATTAGCTCTTTGGTAAATAAAGGTAACAATTCACCTTACTTGAGTAGAGAAAACGTTTCTAAGTCAGTAAGTTCACTTTAAAGTAAGTTAGAAATATCAGTTACATAGTCTCTATCACTTCACATACCTGATGCAGACCGTTACAAGCTTATAGAGATAAATATAGCCTAATATGATACTGGTACAGGAAAACTATTTTTTTCCTTGGTATAAACTACAGTTATATACGATTACCCTAATGATTGAATGAGATATTGTAGAAAATGCATCACAATTGAAAGCTTTAATATATATAGATGGCACACCAGCTGCAGAGGTAAATAGGCATAACTCTCACCCAATTTTGACAAGCTTGTAGAAAGTGCAGAGGGTATTGATGGATCAACAACACCAGAAAGGTGTTGTTACATTTATTTTGCTAGGTAGAAAAATAGGATTAGTCAACCACATCAGTTAGGTTTTCTTCATGTTTTTCCGAGGAATAAATTTCTTCTGCCAAGTTGACAATTTGGTAATATTTGATATTTACAAATAACACAAAGTGAAATATGTATAAGTTACAAACACATGGTTGTTGTTGTTGTTTTAAACTAAGCACAAAGTTACACAGTGGGCTATCTATGCTGTGCCCACCACGGGTGTCAAAACCCGGTTTTTAGCGCTGTAAGTCCGCAGACATACCGCTGAGCCACTGGCTATAATCACATGGATTTCCAAAATTAAATTGACTTTCATAAAAGTCTGTTTTTCTTTTTTATAATTTTACACATATGTTCACAAGACCCTGACTTGTTGCATAAAAAACATGGAAATCTCTCCCTAACCTTACACTTATGGCTCCGACTAGTAACCTGAGGGTCGTGGGTTCGAATCCCTGTCAAACCAAATATGTTCGCTCTGTCAATCGTGAGGGAGTTATAAAGTTACGATAAATCCCACTATTCGTTGGTGAAATAATTGCCCAAGAGCTAGCTGTGGGTGATGAACACTAACTGCATACCATCTAGTCTTACACTGCT
Source organism: Carcinoscorpius rotundicauda (assembly GCA_011833715.1). NCBI lineage: Eukaryota > Metazoa > Arthropoda > Merostomata > Xiphosura > Limulidae > Carcinoscorpius > Carcinoscorpius rotundicauda. The sequence continues at coordinate 29,543,430 of CM022392.1, forward strand.
AAATTAGGGACGGCTTAGTGCAGATGGCCTTGAATAACTTTGCATGAAAATTAAAACAAACAAACAAACCTTCTGTCATCATTAAATTCTCAGTTCTAATGTAGGTAATAACTGATTACAAATTAAGCCCAATTGTCATAGGATAAAATATTTAACTCATTAAAAACTGAATCATACCATACTCGGTAATATATAACGCGGCACTTCATGGGTGGTAATACTAACTATGACTTTGTTTTTAAAAGGTAAATCACGAATAAAGCTTTATTTTATGTAAACTATGTTGAAGCGGTTTCGAAATCTGATATGTTAATTCATCTCCGCAAAATATCTTTCCATTTTTCTTTTCTTTTCTTTCAGCAGTAACCTCTTTAACGTTTATTGGAAATTCCTTTAACCATAATTTTTCAGCAATTTCGTCTTCAGTTAATAAGTTTGGACTTTCGTACGATTTTTACAATCAATTTGAGCTTTTCTCTCTTTTCCAAAATACATTTCGAAAATCATTTTACCTTTCGAATTAAACTTCTTACGTCTTCCAAGCTGAGAATAAAAATTGTGATATACGCGCATGAGTTTTCAAGCTATTATTTAGAGAAGTAATCTGAAATATCTCTCTTTATAAAACTATAAAAAACGCCTATAAACGTAACAAACGCGACACGCCAAGAAACATTGTATATTACTGGTTTACTACATTTAGTATACTATAAGCTTCGGGAGATATAATCGTGATTAACCATTATCAATCGTAAACTTAAGGTATTTTATCAGAAACACTTATAGATTTTGAACATTACAAACCATTTATCTTTAACGGATTCACATCTGACATAAATATATTCATGAAAACGCTGCACAACTTTGCTGGTGGAAAACTTGACGTGTGATTTTTTAAGTGAAATATATCTACATCGACTTGAAATTAATTCGATCTTCGGGAACCCTCGATAAAACATCAAGGAAGTTCTGGGCCAGATATAAGACTAAATATTGTTTGTAAAAAAATGCATACATATCAGTATTTGTAATAATAGTTGTTGTAAATTGTGTTGCTGTTTGTATATTAAAATATATTTGTATCAAAAAAGAAAGTGCATCAGTCGTTTCGGAAAGAATCACAAATTGGACGCATATCAACAGTTAATTAACTTCTAAATATGAATTACAGTTTAACTCAGTTTCAGGCTATTTGAAATCACAATACATAACATTAGTTATGAATCTGGACCGCTGATCTCAGATCATAATACTTGAAGTATGTGAATACATTTTTCAATATGTGTGACAACGGTCTTATTTAGAGTTTGTGATTTTACTTACGTATAATATTGAATAGCAGTAGTTGTAACGGAGCATGCAGACATGACGAGAAAGATATTCCATAATGGATAGTTAAGATATTTCCACGCTATTTATGTAATAAGATAGGAACTTGTGCAAAAAAACAGACTTTGCCAATCCAGTTTCATAAATCAAACACATCTCAGTTCATACTGATATAGAATGCAGTTACTTACTCTTATACATTTTCACAACACTCTGAACACATAATCTTATTACCCACATATCAACATACACACAGCAACAACATCCTTGCCGTAGTCCTATTTTACCATCTGGCAATTCGCCCCTATTATTCTTTACAGGTAAATGCCCCTCGAAATGTTATGGGAGCTTGTCGAAATTGGAAAAAAGTCGTGTTTGTTTTTTCTGATGCTAGAGCACCATCTCATACTGTGAAAACCTCTTAAGTCCACTGGGATACTAATGTCACTCATATTTCTTTGTTCACATATGATTTCTCTTTTTCACCTGCAACACCTAGCAATAATTATAGTCGTGATAAGTTAAATCCTTGGACACTTAAGGAAACATTTTGCGCTCTCGGGTGACCTTATATCTGAAGAGATCGTTAGAATGAGCTCTATTTTTATTTATGTCCGATTATAGAGAACGACGAGTTTATGAACATTCAAGGTTCAAACAGCTACGTATTTTTTACGATACAAACAAACAGCATTACTGCTTCACATAACTGTTTCAATCTCTATCAGTGAACATCCATTATTTTATTGCGCATGGGAAAGAAATGCAAAAGATAGGAAATAAAACCTTCAACCTGTCACATGACTACTATTAGCTAAATCTGCGTAAAAAAGAATGCATCAACGTGAGCACTTGGGCAATTTCATTCAAGTTATAACAAACTTGGTATTATTTATTTATAAACATTATATAAGTATATCTGAATAACATCTCCAAAACACTGCAGCGTTAAATACTGACATAACATAATTTATCTATCAAGCAGATAGTGACACTGCCTTTAAAGGGATGGCTCGGATTGTTCGTTGAAATGGTATTTTACATATCTCCTCAATAAGTCATCAGAACTACAAAACACTATATAGTGTTTAATTTTATGACAATATTTATTTAATGACTGAGTAGAAAATTATGGAGATGATTCAACATGTTGTTGCAAAAACTTTTATTTTTGTTGTTATCTGCACGGCCCAGCATGGCCAAGCGTGTTAAGGCGTTTGATTATTAATCTGAGGGTCACGGTTTCGAATCCCCGTCGCACCAAACCCTTCAGCCGTGGGGGTATTATTATGTGACGGTCAATCCCACTATTCGTTGGTTAAAGAGTAGCCCATTAGTTGGCGGTGGGTGGTGATGACTATCTGCCTTCCCTCTAGTCTTACACTGCTAAATTAGGGACGGCTAGCACAGATAGCCCTCGAGTAGCTTTGTGCGAAATTACAAAAACAAACAAACTTGTTACCTGCTTCTTTTTATTGTGCAATATCTAAAACAAAACAATGGTATCAACCATTTTCAATGAAATGACATAGTTTCAAATGGAGAATCTGTTTTTATAAGTATTTTAAGTAATATTAACATGATTTTATATTTCTTTAAAAAGTGTAAGTGTAGATGGAAGAGGAATTAACAGCCAATAAACATTGATAATAAATGAATAATAAACATCAGTTTGGCTTGAATTTCACACAAAGCTACACGAGAGCTTTTTTCGCTCGCCATCTCTAATATAGCAGTGTAATACTAGAAGAAAGGCAGCTAGTCATCACCACCCACCGCTACTTCTTTTACCAACGAATAATAGGAATGAATGTCACATTATAACACCCATACGGCTGCAAGGGCAAGCACTTTTGGTGTGACGGGGATTCGAAATCGCGACCCTCAAATTACGATTTAAGTGCCTTATCCTGTTGACTGCCAAGTATTTCAGCTGTTACAATACAACTCTAATGCTTTTTTATTTTGTAATTTTTTCGTGACGCCATTTTGGATTGAAAGTGAAACAATTTGTAAGTAGGTCAAATGTATGTATGGTGCTGACATCTAGCTTTGAAAGTAGGTATTATTGAGAACGAATTAACTCGTCCGTGGTACTGTGTTACCGATCGGCTTGGACGAGTTATTTCGTCTACGGCACTGAACAGGTTAACCTCCTGGCCACACCAATAAATATTACAAATGAAACCGTATGATATTTATAACTTGATTATATTTATCTGATCTTTATTTATTAACATGCTAATATATTGTATGCCTGTACTATTACGTAGTGATGATAGTGCCATCTCTACTGTTTTATTTTTAAAAGAGTGGTATTAACCATCCCTACATTCACTTTCGTTTATAAGAAAAATGTCTTTGCTTGTATAATTAAAATTGTAACACGTATATCTTTGTGGGAATTTTGTTAAGATTCATTAAAGTATGAACAAATTAAATTATGTGTAAGGAAATAAGCACGATGTCACAAAGATGAGTTTTGATAGTACTGCGCACTGCAAAGGAAAACGTATTTTTGAAATATATTTGTTAGCTTTCAAAGTTCCATCTCAGATAACTATTCTTATGTGTTTAGGATTTTTGTTCACTAGCTTATCTACACTTAGAATACCATTACCTTTAGAATGTTAAGTAAAGAGCTTGGAGAATATCACTGATTTATAATAATTTTCCCGATTACCAGGTTTTAAAAGCTTTGCTAGATCTGGTGTCTCTTACTAGATAAGTTAATCGGTTTATCATTTTGCTATTGATCAGACAGTTCAGATCAAAGCGTACTAGAGGTGTTTTGCAAGCATCACGTGTTGTGGAATCAATTTAACTGTAGAACAACAGAAGTGAGACCCAATGGTTTTATACTTTATAAACTTTGCCCATTCTAAGACAAAATATCATATTCCAAAATATATTTCGCACGAAAAGCACGAGTCTTCCCCTAGTTCTGTATTTGAATAAAATGTTGCGATTTATTATTTCTTAATAAGTTAATAAATTAGTAGTTATTTATATTTATCATGCTAAAGAAGCCTTATTTGACATAGGAACATGCTAGATGCATGTAAATGTTTAGGAAGCTTTTTTTTGCAATTCTTTAAATAAACATTATTCCCACATTGTGATTGTTGTTTTCTCAACGTATTAATAAATAGACTCTGTATACGCTTTCATGGATTCTCGAGCATCATATCTATTACAGATTCATGGTGCTTGGACTTTCAAAAGTTGTACTGTTTCGGATATAAATTTCCAGATGAATTATTTTAAAAAATAATTAAAGTTAGTCATATAGTCATTGAAATCATTAAATTGTAAATGTTTGCTGTCAGTAGGGTTCATCTTCTTTTCAAAAGAAAATAACATTGATTTACGACGCAAGCCAAATATGTTTTTTCTCCAGTTATTCCAAAACCATCACAGTTATTCTTTTTCTAGAGTAAAAAGAAAGAAATAAGAAATACTCTGGCACTGATAATCTGATTTCTTAAAGTGAGATCTACCATGTGTCAGTTTTCGATTGTAACAAATATCGAAAGTTAATCAACCAAGTGTGTCATCGAGGAAGAGGAAGTTTTAGTTTTTAGGAATGTGACACTCAGGGAGTTCAGTAACATCTGAGCGTCGGCCCACTTGCGATAGGACAATTCGGCGACGTGGATTGGATGACAATAAACTGTGACAAAATAGTAGTAGTCGACGAAACAAGTTGTCGAAATACAACTAGTCGAAAAATGAATTTGTCAACAATTGTGTCATGAAACGGATTTGTTATTATACTGGCGTTTACTTACGGGAATGTATGCATATTTACCTGTACAGTAATCATGTTTACAACGTATATGAGTAACTTGTTGCATTTTCAATAGATACAATAATTTGAAACAGACAAAACAAGTTTATGAAGTATTGAATTTATACTCCGAAAATGATTAAGAAAATAATATTTAAAATATTGAACTTTAATGTATTATATATGACTTACAGTAAAAACTAAAAATGTCGCAATAATGATTTAGACGGTAAAAAACTACATTTTTGCAAAACAGTTGAGCTAATTATTTTACTTTCATAGTCATAAGCACTCACTTGTTCTACAATCGGTAATACTAACGGTATATTGGAAATATTGAAATGTCAACGAGTCAGTCGGCAAGTGATAATATTGTCGGAATATGATTGTCGCCGAGATGTCTGTCGATAATTAATTATGCCGATGAATTGAATGTTTCCGAGTTGGCTGTTGTCCAATTGACCCTAAACCCACACTGGGAAGCACTGAGCTAAGTGCTGATATTTACCTACAAAACTTAGGATCTACTTTTCTACATTGGATCATTGTTTTATCCCTCTTTGCAAACTATCTTTTTGTTACATTCACACGAAGTAGTAATCGATGAGTAATATTAATAGTCTTTATACATTTTCTAGACATCACAGATGAGAGAGATTTATGTCATCATTATTATAAGCTATCCAGAGCTGGATATGGCTTTGTTGTTAGACTGTCAATTTGCACATTGGAAGGTACAAGATTCAAAACGGTATGCAAATGAATATGCTCTTCATTTTAAGATGTGGATTACTTGTTAGAGTGAGAATAAATTGCGTTAATTTGTTTAAAGAAGAAAAAAGATGTTTTTGTTGGTGGTTACCTCTAACAGGATGCCTTTTTTCAGCCAGTAAATTATTTTGTGATCTGATATACCTGAAATTCACGAGATTTGTGCTTGGTTGTCTAATCTGTAAGGGCCTGTTCAGATTAAAAATACTAATACTGATATGAAATCCAATATTCAATTCACAACTAATTTTACGGCCTTTAAAGACGTTTTCCATACATTACAATGAATACATGAATTTATTAAAATATTTTATTGTTAATCAAACTTTAGTACATTAACCCAATTATTATAAATATATATTTTATAATAAACGAAAACAAACCTAAACAAAAATAAAAAACGCTACACAAATCAAAAGGATCTCCATTGATCTTAATAAAGTTTTAAATAAAATTAATAAAATATTCTGCGATAAATATAATAATGTATTAAATAAATGTGAATAAATACAAATTAAAGAAATTTTACTGGACGTTTCTGATATGTATTTTAATTGCTAATAAATTTATTTAACCAGCTTGGCACTACCTATATGCGTATGAACATAGAATCTGAAATTTTCGAGTGGATGATAGCTGGGACTTATACTGGTTTGTTTATATAACTAGTTGAGGTCCTTTATACGAGTATAATTTGCCTAGTTGTCTACTAAATAATGCCTTAACGCAATAATGTAGGATGAAATGTCAATTTCAAGAAGTAAGATTATCTCACTTACCCTGAAATGTTAATACTTTGTTATTATTACTATTTTCTTATTTTTTCACTTTGGAGAGCAATCAACTTCCCACAACTGTTTGCAGGAAGTGAAAGGCGATAAAGATGTGGAACGTTTTGGCTTGAGCACCAACATCTCGCTTTCCTAGTTTCATTTGATTATTTTATTAATTAATTTACTTATTATTATTTTCACCTGAGACTAACGAACGATGGCTAAGACCGATAGACGATGTATCCCCACCTCAATGTGGGTCCTATTCCACAGTATCCTCTAAAACCAAGATATATTTTAAATTCCACAATTAGAAATCCTCTCAATTTGTGCGGCGATTTTAATTTTTACTTAGACCTCTTTTTTATTAGAAAATGTTATTAGCAACAGGTTTGAGTTTGCTGTTTCTAACGCAGTTCTTATTTTTTATTTTGTTTTATTTTACTTGACTAAAGTGCATTAATATTTTATACATATATATTTCAAATACACACAGAGACTACACAGCAATGATATATATGTTATAACATATTTTTAACATAAACAAAGTACAATAATATGGATCAATAGTTGTATCTGTGAGCTCCAAATATTTTTAAAAAGTCAAAATAAAACTTTTCATTTCTTTACGTAAATTTTTGTCTTTGTTCTTTATTGAGTCAACCAGAAATGATCCATGTTGACTATCGTAACCTCATTTCTATAGTTTATAAAATTCACAACACTGTTCCCAATAATTTGCAGATAAAACTATACGTCAGAGCATATATTGTTGTTTTTTTCACAACTTCAGAGAGTCACTCCCTGTGATATCATTGTCGACTAATAAACTGTTAGCATGTCAACATGCACTTTCCCCCTGTCTCAACAAAACGTTTCACAGATGATGTGTTTGGTGGATGAGATAAAAATTGCCAATGAACTTGTCCTTATTGAGTTCTCTATATATGATGTATGAATATAATTCTGATCAATTTAGTCTCACATTAATTTCTGGGATATGATAGTGTCTCCACAACAGCGAAATTAGATTGAAAATAAATTAACCATAATTATCTTCATACATCATCTCCAGAGAACTCAATAAAGACTAGCTTATTGGCAATTTTTATCTCATCTACCAAACACACCATCTGTAAATGCTTTAGTGAAACATAAGGAATGTTCCACGAAACATCATCCAGATAGAACCATTTACCAGTAGCTATCAGTTCCTGTGTAAATCTAGGTAAAAATACACAAATGATAAAAGTGAAGTAAAGAAGATTTGATGAGTCATTTACTTTTGTCCGAATGCGTTTCCTGGATATTTATATACAATGGTATTTCCTGAACTCAACAGTATCGATACAATAACAACCGTTATATACCTTAGCTAATCAGTTAAGAGCGCGTTTTGTTACTTTCTTTTTTACGTCAAACAAGACCTAAATCAACGACGTTATATTCCAAACATTTTTTCGAAGAAACTAAGATAGAGAAACTTGATAAAACTTATAAACCATCGTAACTGCCTTACAAAATGTTACTTTGCACATTATCTGTATAGAAGCCACCATTTTGCTTGCTTTTATGCGAAGTTAGCAATGTATCAATGCTGAAAAATAAACATCCATAATCCACGTTTATATTTGTAAATAACGAGCATTGGCTACTTTGTTTTTGGATTTGTGACTGACAAGAGAGATAAAACAGTTAAAAAGTTGATAATTGTTAAAATATAAATTATATTTAATTTTTTGGATTTTCTTCCACAATGTATATTTTTGACAAAGATTAATTTTCATTTTTTATCAATGCGTGAGCTTAGGCTTAAATTACACTTTTTAAACAAGTCGAATGTAAACAAGCGTTATTCGGAACACAGTAATTCAGTATTGATATAATAGGAATGTTAATACTCAAACTTAAATTCAATATCGATAGCAGTGCTAATACTTAAACGTAATACTCAAAGAGTGAACATATATTGATAGGATAACAGTGTTAATAGTGAAACAGTGATTCAAAGCAGTGTAACAAATATAGAATTAACTTTTTTCTTATTAAATGAATGAAGTTTATGTGTTTCTAAGTTGTAATTTAAATTTCAGATAAAAAGTGTTACATTTCTTATACAAGTAAACAGTATTTGAAGATTAATTACGTGTCTTATTTGCAAATATACAAGTGTTACGTTTTTTATGTGGACTGAACGCAACAGAAAGACACAGATAGCAGCTTGTATAATTTATTACAATGATCTACTTATATGTGACAGACACAAAATAAATTATCCAATAGCAATAACAGATATCCAGTTTCAACCTAAAAACCAATTATAATACAAAAAGGTGCTGGCCTGTGTTTAATAATATGATCCAGAATGAGTGTCCAAATCAGAAATCCAAAATTCCAATCTAGGCGGTAAATTTAGTCCCTCGGAGAAATTTTCGAAGTTTGAATGGGTATTTTCAAAAAAATTCACAGTCCAATACGTGTTGACTTTCGGTATAATCCGTAATTCGACTAAATTATAAAGATTGACGAAATAAAAAAAATCACCTCTTTAGCTGATCTAGCTCTATTCACAATTCAATTTGAATAATTACACGGCAAACGTTTAAACTTTCTCAAACGAAACAAAGTTCTTGACCCGAGTAAAAACGGATGACTCACTTCCCTTGCATCGCCGTCTGTTTATATACTAATCGCGTAACTTCCCAGAATTCCAGCGTACAGACACCAGGCCAATACAAGTGATCAATCTACCTAGTTCTCGAAATTTTTACGTATTTACATAACACTTTATACAGACACCAGGCCAATACAAGTGATCGATCTACCTAGTTCTAGAAATTTCTACATGAATAATTCTAAATTAATTCTAATAAATTCAAAATGTTATTTTAAATGAATAACATATTTTATTGGTTTGAACTTCGAACAAATAATATAAATATGGAAATATAATACATATGGGAATTCAAACACGACATGACATGGTTGTCGTTTACATAACATTTACATGATATTTATATAACAACTAACAAATATGAAATACAGAATATGATTTCATAAAATATTCTATATAAAAAGTATTTACAACGATATCTGCAGAAGAAAATGTATTTCTCTTATATCCGAAATCAAGACGATAACAATATTATAATAATTATGATCAATTATCTGTATTTCTATGTATTACCATCTATCACCCAGTATTGGATAGCTCAATTACCGCAATTCTTGTATGGTAATATAACACTGTCAAACGGTATACATACGCTATTTTTAGAACATTTGCCAGAGAAAAGATTAAAGTACCCTTGAAATAGGGAATTTTTCTACTTTCTTATAGTCTTTTGGTTCTGATTTTAAAAACTGAAATATTTAATAGCTAAATGAGTCACTTATGAACTTTTAGAAAGCAGGATATGCTATTAGCATCTAAAAAAGGTAGTTAAGGATTTATTTACAAAATAAAGAATGAAAGAGAACATTATATAATATTGTCATTTTTACAGTTCTGCTTCCTTAATGTGTACCTTCAGTTAGAAGATACTAAACAGTAACAATGTTTACTTGTAAAGCAGTAGATTTTGAAATGTGTGAGGGTAAAATTCATAAATATCAAATGTACTTCCATTGCATTCCTGAGATCAAAAGGTAAAGTTTCAGAAACGAACAAGGTTATGTATTTTTGTGTTTATTTTTAGCTTTATTTTCTAGCTTTCTGTAAAAAAAAACAGCAAAGAATATAAGCTTGAACCTAGTTGTTAATATAAGGAAAGTATACTCTGAAGTCTTTCCATCTCCCTTCCGATCAAAATATTCTTTCTTTTTGTCACAAAAATGTCCTACCGGTGGAACAGACATACCTTTTATTTGCTTTCCGTTGTTACTGCTCTTTTAAGTTAGTATAGACAGAGTATAACCAAGAGAAAATATTTTTTTAAAAAAGGCAAGTTTCACATACCAAATATATTATCGTGGCATTAGTCAGGCCTCTTGTTTATATTTTCTTTTGCAGTATGCAACGTATACTAATTCGGTTGCACTCTTTTTGCCTCACCAAACAATATGAAATAATATAAAATGTTGATAAACTGTGGGTTACATTTCATTTAATATTCTGTCTATTATAGTGTATATTCTAAACACAAAACGACTAAAAGTGAGAAACAAAAAATCAGTCTGCATCATACATTTTTCAATCATGTTATATTTCAGTCAATCTCAGACAAGGTTTTATTAACACCGAAAATTTCACAGATATAAAACGTGTTATCTCTAATTTGTTTTACAATCAGAACGGTAATTTGTCTTTGATAACGATGACGAGTGAAACTTCATATTCTTCTTATGACAAGAAAGATCCAAATCAAATCTTACTGAAGTTATACACAATAAAAAAAATTAAAAATAAATAAAAATAAGGTATTCGTATTCTGGAAACATTATTTTATATATTTCCTGTAAGTGAACGATAAGATTAGAGATTTATAATAAAAACAAAATTGTGTCCTTGCAATTAACAAAGTTCTGAGAGCTTTCGATATAAATTTATGTGAAAGCCAAATTTATTTTGTATTTAATAGGTTTTGCTATGGAAAAAATAAATATGCACTTTCATATATTTGAATTGAATGTTTCGAACTTTTTATAGTAATTTATATATTATTATGTCTTGGTTTGCAACAAAATGTAAATATATATATGGATTAATGTAGGTTAATCGCACGTGAAAAGTTCAATGTTTCAGGTTCTGTGTTGCACTCACAAATATTTCATCCCTTATCGATTGTGTTCGTTTGATGGCTAATAACTGTGTACCAGTGATTGTTTTTTTCTAGTGTAAGAAGCTTCTGTGGAGAAAGCAATGTTAATCGAACACCATACAATTTCATAAGTCTTCTAGAAACCTTACTTGGATGTTAACTTTCAATACCTTGTATAGACCAAAGTTTTGAGTTGTGTAGATTGAATGTGATTGCTGTTATTACAGTCTCTTGGTAATTTCTTTTTAAAACACTTGTTTATTTCAAGATGTGACTGAAAGATGGTGAATTGCTAGCCTTGGTCAACTTTATATCTTCATTTCTTATCTTTTAACTAGAAATATGTTAAACACCATCTTAATAATTTTCTTTTCTAATAATAGACGCCTTTGAGTTTGTTTAAAGTGGTTTGGGGTCTCATCGTTATTTTATAGTTTCTGTTTATCAAGATTTTCCACTTTTATAGAGAACATGGAGGTTATCTTCTTCAAAATATCTTATCCTTTGGTTCTATTTAATTTAAGGATCTTCCTATACGATTATCCTTCCTCAGAACACGCTGTGAGAATATTCTTCAAACCCCAACAGAACATTAGTAGCATTTGTGGTTTATGTTCTGATTTCTTTAGGTTTGCGTTTCATTTCTTTGTGAAACATGTTATGTTCTATCTATATTTAAACAGTTATTTAAATAAGCTGTAAAACAGAAAAAAATCTACTTTATTGTCTTGAAATGTGCTGTATACATTCTGTTAAAATTATTAGTTTACAGTAAAAAAAGAGAGTTGTGTTGATGCAAGGAACAGATTCCTTGCATTTTGGAAGGATGGTTAAAACTCAATACAATTAATGAAAGTTGTATTAACATAAGAAATATAAATTTATTTTCTAGGCCAGTGTGAAATAAAATCAAATCCACAGTGTTTCAAGTAAGTTAAAACAATATTAGTCTAATTTCTCTGGGTTTTCAAAGCATTTGAATATTTTCCAAGAAAGTCTATCAGGAAGATAATTGAGGAAAAGTTACCTTCTTAATGATAAACCTTCTTTATAAGATCTTAAAAAATGCTATTTATATATGAATATGACAACTAAACTTAATATTTTTGTGATAGAACGGATTTACCGTTATATGTTAATTTTAATACCTGCGTTTGATTTAGTTTGATGCATATGATGTGTATTGTGCAAGTCCTGCCTATTCTTTAAATTTCGAAGATTCTTAAGAGTAAGAATGAAAAGAAATATTCGTTTTACTAAAACGCTAGCGTGTTTTCAAACATTGTTGTAAGTTCAAGAATCTCGCATGATTGGTATATTTAACCGATGCGAGAGAAACAGTTATCGTTATCAGTCACCTACAGTCAGTATACAGTAAGCCTCGGAATATATAATTGTAGTTAACGCTTATTAATCGGAAAACTACAGAATTTGGCCAGGAACGTTTATAGATTTCGAAGATTTTAACCCGTTTAACTTCAGTAATTTAATTTCGGATGTTAGTATTCCTACAACGACACTAGATATTGTTATCGTTGAAAACTTACTAATCTTTCATGCCGTCAGGCTGTCAAGAGAAGTGTACAGCATATCAACAAAAAATTAATGTACTCTTTGTGAACATTGATAAAGAATTTAGTTCCAGAACAGACATATAAGACTCAGAATTGTTTATAAGTTTACAGAACTCTTTTATATTAATCATCATATGTAATACCTGTTAGTAACAACCGTTATTATAAATTATATTGTGGCTTGTGTATTAAAATATATTTTTGTTAAGAAAGAAAATTGTGTGTATCAGCCTTGTTGGCAAATATCATAAATATTTAATACTTATCAGCATTTAATTAACTAATAAATTAAACATGAAATTTCCAGCCATTTAAAATTGTAATACCAACGTACATAACGCAATAAATCGGACACTTGTCATAGAAAAAGTATAATATGTAACATTGGATATTTACAAAAATAATACATAAAAAATCGCAAAAAATCCAGTCAAGTAAAACATTGAATTATAACATTTTAGTCATATTCAAAGTTATTATTTTCTTGGTGGAGTTTTTATATTGATGTAAAAGTAATGTGTCGTGTGTTTATTATAAAAAGATGAAATTAATACTTATTTTTCAACAAACCATTTCTTTAGTTATGTGTACAATTACTCTTAGTACATACAACCACGAGAAAAACAAAACATACAAAAACCTGTCCCACGTAGGTATCGAAACCCAGCTTCTAAGTCCTCAGACATACCGCTGTGCCAGTGTTTGTTTGTTTGTTTTGGAATTTCGCACAAAGCTACTCGAGGGCTATCTGTGCTAGCCGTCCCTAATTTAGCAGTGTAAGACTAGAGGGAAGGCAGCTAGTCATCATCACCCACCGCCAACTCTTGGGCTACTCTTTTACCAACGAATAGTGGGATTTATCGTCACATTATACACCCCCACGGCTGGGAGGGCGAGCATGTTTAGCGCGACGCGGGCGTGAACCCGCGACCCTCGGATTACGAGTGCACGCCTTAACGCGCTCGGCCATGCCAGGTCCCTGTGCCAGTGAGAGCCAGTTTACAACCACAGATTATATCATATTAATTATTAATCTTGAATTTTTAAAAGCTGTAATTTTATAAAATTATGGATACTAAGTAGATTGAAATTAAACACCACTAAACTAGCTAGACCTTCTTTGGACAAGTGTTCATAACAAACGTGAATTCACTGATACATTTTCTTCTCACGAAGATACACTTATGTAGTGTTACTATATCTTAAAGTGAGCGTTGTTATTTATATTGAATTGTCAAAAAGAATGGTATTGTGTTCTCAGTTTCAGCTTACAAATATGGAATTGTTTTTTTTTCTATATTCACATTTTAATTGACTTGTTCGAACTGCAGTGAAAATGTGTTCAACATACCAGGTGTGTTGAGACGTTCGACTCGTAACTGTTATGTAAATGTTATGTATACGACAACCATGTCGTGTTGTGTTTGGATTTCCATATCTATTAATTATATTTCAATATTTATATTAATGTTTCAAAGTTCAAACCAATAAAATATGTTGTTATTCATTTAAAATAACATTTAGAATTAATCATGTAGAAATTTCTAGAATTAGGTAGATCAATCACATGTTTATAAACAGAATGTATGGCGGCCTGGTGTCTAGACGATGAGTCTCGTGCAAAAACAGACATGCGCAGATTACTCTGGAACTCTGTGGAAGTTACGCAATTGTTCGAGGACACAGTAAGTCTATTAGTATAAAAACAGACGGTGACGCGAGAAAAAGAAAAGAAATCAGTCAGTCATTCGTTTTTACTTTCGATTCAAGAGATATTGTCTCCGTTTGAGAAATTTTCAACGTTTACTGTGTGTTTATTCAACTTGGATTTGTGACTGGAGCTAGATCTACAAAAACTGTGATTTTATTTCGTCAATCTTGACGATTCATTCGAATTAGTGGTTATACTGAAAGTCAACACGTACAAGACTGTTTAGGGTAGACCGGAGCAAACTTCGGAATTTCTTCGTGGGACCAAATTCACACCCTAGACTGGAATTTTGGATTTCTGATCTGGACTTTCATTCTAGATCATTATATTGGACACAGGCCAGTACCATTTTGTATTGTAATTAATTTTGAAGGTTGAAACTGAATATCTGTCATTGTTATTATATAATTTATGTTATATCTGTTACATATATAATAGTTTATTGTAATAAATTATATAAGCTGTTATCTGTGTCTTTCTGTTGCGTTCAGTCTACATACATACATAAAAAACGTAACATAACTGAGGGTCGCGGGTTCGAATTCTCATCGCGCCAAATATATTCGCCCTTTGAGCCGTTGGGACATTATATTGTTACGATCAATCCCACTATTCGTTGGTAAAAGAGTAGCCCAAGAGTTTGCGGTGGGTGGTGATGAGTATATACCTTCCCTTTAGCCTTACACTGCTAAATTAGGGATAGCTAGCGAAGATAGCTCTCATGTAGCATAGCGCAAAATTAAAAAAACGATGGAAATGTAACTTTTCTGTAACGCCAAAAAATATATTTGTTTTTTTATAATTTTTCTAAGCTATAGTTTAGCTATAACCTTATAAATTTAAAAAATATTTATTTCACAATTTTTTAACTGCACTGTTGTTGTCGTTTTTGCAGTTATATTACTTCTGTGAAAAAAAAACTTAGTTATGTGAACTGCTGTACTACATAAATAAAAGGAATAAAGCTAGTACATCAATGAGATTTTAAACCTTTATTTTTATACTTTTCTTTTGATGTTTCTTTTATAATTTGTTATACTTTATACAGAATTCTTGCCCAACTTCTTTCGTAACTCTGAAACATTCTCTGTACGATTAGAGAGAATTTTTGCTGATATCCTTAATAAGGAAGACAAATTCATATTCTATTGAAATATATAGAAATATGATTTTTTTACATTACTTATAAATCTTAGTTGGTCAATTTACTTTTGTATTGAGGTATATGCTTGATCATTTATGACTTATACATTTCATAGTCAAAGAACGTTACTAAAATATTTTATTAATATTCCTTTTTATGAACTAGAATTTCTGACAAATAAGAAAAATTTAAGGAAAATAAAAAATGAAAAATCTATATTTGTATTTTTATTTAAATTAAAATTGGCTGGTACTTAAAAATATATTTTATAAAATCAGGATTCGCATGATATTCATATACAGTGAACCAGTTGCTATAAATTTACTTATATTTAGCTGTAAGCTAACAAAAGAGTCTCTAAACGTTCATGCTTTCATTATGTTTACACACAGTCTCATTTCTTCGTAAATATCTTGACGTTTCAAAGGCAACGTAGTTTTATAACTTTCATTTTTCTTCCGTATTGAATATGTACTTTACAATAAGCATATAAAATCATTCCTAGCAATTAAAAACGTTAATATTGACTATTTAACTTTTAAATCAAATGTTAACAACTAATTTTGCATTGTCAACTACCTAGCAGTTTTCATGATTGTTTATACATCATCTTAAAAGTTTCAAAATTGCATTTTGAGCTTTTTTATTATTTCTATGCACGTGTTACGATGGTTATTTCCATTTCATTTCTTACTTAATCTAAAAATAAAGTGGTAAACATTCTCTTCTTTGATTCAGAACGTAAAAGATGGCCTAAAGTAAAATTACAAACAAAAATAAACCTATTATTTGCATTATTCATTGTGAAAACAAAAGAAAAGTTTCCTTCATACATCTAAGTTCCACCTTTCTGTTCAATATTGAATTGCAAATTACCAGCAGTCGGAAAAGAAGAAATCCTCATAACAGACGCTTATAATCTACTGTTTGACGAAAGGTTAGTCTTAAATTATATGCAGGTGTTTAATACTCCTGGCTGTCAACCGTCGAAGAGTATTTCATAATACCTCAAGATAAGAAGGATGCAAAACTTCTTCTTCAGGTCTGAAGTTTTTTATTACTTTATCTTATTAAAGGTCTTAAAAAATCAAAACAGCTTTTATTAATTCTTTCAAGAGAATTTCAATATAATAGCATGCAGAATGAAGGTTTTGAAAATGTAAGTTTATAAAAATAACAGATACGTTTTACAGTTATCTCTGTATATTCCGTACAATCAATATTTCACATAAAAATATTCAAACAAAACGTACCACAGTCTATAAATACATATTTCATACATATACGTACACCTATACTTGTATAGTTTTGGTAATTAACCTCAGAACAAAATATAATAGACAATTTATTCACAGATATTTAAATTCCCATACAGATTCTACTTGAAAGTCTTCAGTAGTTCAGCGGGATATATGAAAACTTATTAGGTAAAAATTCCAAGTTTTGATGTCCGTGGTGGAAACGTAAGACCAGAGGAAAGGCAGCACGTCGTCACTGCGCATTGCCAACTCTTGGGTTACTCTTTTGCCTACGAATATAGGGATTGATGGTGACATTATGATGCTCCCACGGCTGAAAGGGTAAGCATGTTTGGTGTGACGAGAATTCGAACCCGCTCGATCAGACATATGAAACAGTGAATTTATTGATTTTGTTTACTTCAGTTAAGCATTTCAATCAATTAGACGTGAAAGTAAAAGTACTTACAAAATACCTGCGAAAGCCTTTGTTTCCTGGAGATAAAATTTCTCATTTAAGAAGCTGTACTAACATTAACATCCTTTCAGCGTTTCTTTCGTAACTGCCACTTAATTTACTCTGTTAAACTGTTAACCATTCTTTCTTTATTTTCATAAGAATGTATATTAAATAAAACATTATAAAAAATTCGCGGCTCTTTACAGCCTCAAGCTCTCGAACTGTTAATTAATGTTTTTATAGAATCTTTTTATTTCAGATTCTGGTTAATATTTTCAAACTAATAAATATGCATAGCATTCAGTCTTGGATTGATCAAAGCCGACTGTTGTTGTTATGACTCTTTAACTAGAGGCAAAATTTAATTGCTTATTATTATGTAATACCTATCATATACATATCAGAACAATTCTAAAACATGTTCATGTGCAAGATTAAAAATTAAATTATATTCGGAACAACTTTCTCAATTTTTAAAGCAAAGTTAGTTTAAAAAAATATTTAACTTATTCGACAAACCTAACAAGAATTATAAATTTACTTATCCCAGTAATCTATTTCTTTGTTTGTTTCAGAGTTTTCATATAAAATTGCTCAGTTATCTATGCATAGCCGTCTCTATTTCTGAATTGGTAGGTTAGAGAAAGACAGCTCTTCAACAGCGTCCATTGCCAAATTTTGAGCCACGCTGGTGTAATTGAATAGTGGCTTTGGACATTGTACTGAGAACAATCTAAGTTTTTGTTTGACGGACCGAAGCTTGTCTCCTAGCAATAACAAAAAATAATGGAATTATATAGCCGATATAATTACTTGACTCATGCATATATATATATTCACTTATTTTTAATTATCTCTCAATATAATTGATAATATAATACATGTTTACGAAAAGATATGAGACAATCATATTCTGCTATATGTTGTTTTTATCACTATTATACTTATTATAATAAATAAATAACACACAAGTTAGAACCGTTACGCAATTAAAATATTTTTAAAATATGGACTCTAAATATGTTGACATTTAATACGTCATTGTCATCATTACTGTTAAAGGCATATTATGACAGAAAAAGTGATGCGTTGTTTTCAATCTCGACAGCACAAAATACATCTTTCTATTCAAGTCGAAAGTTTCTATCGAGAGATATTTAAATTTTAAGATTAAAACCATTTCATTCTGAAAGGTCACATTTCTGAGCTGATGATAAAAGTAACATATTCCTCCTGAACTGGATGCTGATTTATCACAAGCTAACCGTGACAACCCGTACAGAAACAACAGAGATGAGGTTTAGTAGCCTATATATATTAAAAATACAGTCCCGGCATGGCCAAGCGTGTTAAGGCGTGCGACTCGTAATCTGAGGGTCTTGGTTTCGCATCCCCGTTGCGCCAAACATACTTGTCCTTTCAGCCGTGGGAGCATTATAATGTAACAATCAATCCTACTATTCGTTGGTAAAAGAGTAGCCCAAGAGTTGGAGGTGGGTGGTGATGACTAGCTGCCTTTCCTCTAGTCTTACTCTGCTAAATTAGGGATGGCTAGCACAGATAGCCTTCGAGTAGCTTTGTGCGAAATTCAAAATACAAACAAACAATTAAAAATATTATGGCATTACACCTACTTTACTATTAGAAATTTTACAGCGAACCAACTGTTTATTGATTATATACGTCCATGTGTGACGAATTTCTTTTCTTTTCACCTAAGATAACATATTTTGAGACTTATATTTGGTGAGAAAAAAATAAATATATAACACATATATATATGTGTACGTCAATAAATGGGGTAATGTTTCTCGCTCAAGATCCAAATAACATAGAACTATTTGCAACAATAAAAATATACAACAAATAAACTAGTCTTCTACTATGTACGAAAATGTTTGGAAAGTTTGACACATTAGCGTATTTCTCCGATGTTTCATTACTATGAATATCTAAACATCATTCCTTTGTCTCCTTTTACTGATATTTGATACTAAGTTCCATTGTAACACTGAGGTTAACCACAAACTTTGTTAGAGACATTGTGGATTTTTTAAATGGTTAACAAAACTTATTCAAATCAAATAAATAAATAGTAACAACTGAGGGGTTTTATAATTTATATAACATTATGACAAATTAAACATTCATTATTAGAAAATAAAAAAATCCATCATAATTTGACTATTATATTTTGCAAAAGAATATTAATTGTAAAGTATCTAAAAATAATTTATTTGACAAGATTCAGTATCTGATATTACAACAATATCCTCCTGAATACAAAAATTAGTAGTTCGTAGTCACACAAAATCAATTAAGCACTTTAGATTACATATAACGTATGTTCTCTAAATTTAAATAATTATCACCAAGAATGTGCGTACCAATATTGATTTCCATGTAAAAAAGAAGTTAATTTAAATTCACGACATCGTCAATTATTTTTTATTTTTTGTTCCATTTAGCAAATATTTTCTTGTCGTCACTTAAATAAGTCACAACGATTTGCATATTGACAATCATTGACTTTACAAATTAAAAATGTGATTTATTTTTGAATCACCTCTAAAGCTAAAATTTGTATTGTAATAATTCTCATAAAAATAATTCATAAAACGTAAAAAATGATATTTCCATCAAACAGCAATTATTGCTTAATATTTGCGGAAAACAAGGGACCTGTTGGTTTGTCTCAGCTGTCCAATCCTCTAAGCCAAACTAAAACTATTAAATAATGATTATAATTCATACATTTATCAAACTTTGTTTTTAAACTCACTCAACTTTATTACCTCCACAACATCCGAAGGTAATCCATTTCATAAGCCAACCACTCAATTTGAGAAATAAAATTGTTTTACCTGAAGACAGTTACTACCTTTCTTAAATTTATAAATGTGTCTCCTAGTTCTATAATCCTCGCTGAAAGGTATAAAAAGTGTTGATGAAACAACATTATCAATCGATTTTACAATCTTAAACACTTCAATCGAATCACCCTTAACTCTTCTTTTTTCGATAGAAAACAGTTTAAAGATTTTAATATCTCTTTATATGATAATCCCTCTAACCCAGGTACCATTTCAGTAACCCTTATAGGAAACCTTTTCGACAAATCAATGTTTTTTTCCCAAGGTAAGAAGCCGAAAACTTAATGCAATAATCTAAATGTGACGTATGCAATGATGTTATACCCTTTTTAAAATTAAAATTATACCCTTTTAAAAAATCTACAGTATTTCTGTAGATACAATCTAAAATCCTGCCATACCACTAGCAAAAGCACACTGTTTCGATGGCTTGAGAGAGTGATAAACTAGTACACCAAAATTCTTTTCTTTCATGATACTATTAAGATTACTTTATATGCAAAAACGGCATCCCCAAACCTCATAAACCAGATTGTCCATTACGACCAATAATGTCAACATATGAATCGTTTAATTACAATCTTGGTAAATACATAGCATGGGCATTCTCCAAATATGCAACATCAGCCAGCTCATTCATCAAAGACTCTTTTAAATTCAAGTCTAATCTAAATCAACTTAATCATAAAGCCTTAATGGCCAGTTTAGATGTTATATCGCTCTTTACAGAAGTTCCAACAACAGAAGCCTGCAAGACAGCCTTAGAACTCAATATCCGAGACCCTAACCCAATTATAGACATTCCCAGTAACCAGTTAGCAACCCTCATAGAATTCACCACAATAAAGACAAACTTCATGTTCAACAACCCAAAACTACATACAAACAAATGGCCTAAGCATGGGCAACCAAGTATCACCAGTTCTAGCCAATATTTTTATGACACAAATTGAAACACAAGCAATTAATACAGCATTAATCCACCACTATACTGGTACAGATATGTAGATGACACGGTTGCGGGATTCAATTCTACAGAACACATACTTAATTTTTTCACTCACATTAACTCTATACATCCCAACATTAACTTCACATGTGAACAGGAAGAAAGCAATCAAATATCATTTCTTAACCTCAAAATTATAAGAACCGACACACAATTCAAAACAGAAATCCACCGAAAAATCACTCATACTGGACTATACATTCCTTGGGACTCAGCACATGAAACAAAACAAAAATTCAACATACTAAGAAACCAGATAAACACAGCCATAAAACTATGCTCACCAGATAAAATTAACGATGAATTAGACAAAATAAAACAATACTTAATCAACATCAATAAGTTTCCTCCACAAACCGTAGAAAACATTATACGCACACTGTTATGTATATGTGTAAATATTTTGTAAACGATAACATGTCGTGTTGTGTTTAAATTTTCATTTCTATTATTCATTTTTCCATATTGATATTATTGTTTCGAAGTTTAAACTAATATTTTGTTATTTATTTAGAGTAACATTTTAGAATTTTCTAGAATTAGGTAGATCAAATATATGACTATAAATGAAAATGTTTGGCCGAGCGTCTAGACGTAGAGTCTCGTACAAAAACATACATGCGCAGTTTACTCTGTCGAATTTCCGGTGAATGTTCGAGAAAAAAAACCTAATAATATATAAAAACAGACGGAGATAAGAAGAGAGGGAGAGTCAGTCATTAGTTTTATTCGAAGAACAAGTGAGAGATTCGGTCATCAGTTTTTACTCGAAGAAAAGAGAGATTCACTCATTAGTTTTATTCGAAGAAAAAGTGTGAGATTCAGACATCAGTTTCATTTCAAAAGAAGAGAGTTAGTTATTTGAGAAAGATAAAGTGTTTACTGTGAATATTCAACTTGGATTTGTGATTGAAGTTATATCTACGGAAGCTGTGATTTTATTTCGTCAATCTCTACGATTCATCTGAATTACTGCTTGTGCTGAGAGTCGGCGAATTTATTGAACTGTGAACTGTTTCGGAATTTCTTCGTGGGACCAAATTCACACCCTAGACTGGAATTTAAGACTTTCATTTTAGATCATTACATTAGATACAGGCCAGTACCATTTTGTATTGTGATTAATTTTGAAGTTTGAAACTAGTATTATTTTGTTTTCTAATTAATTCCGAATGTTGTAACTTAATATCTGACACTGTTATCATATAATTTATGTTATATCTGTTATATTTGTTAATAGTTTAGTGTAATAAATTATACAAGCTGTTATCTGTGTTTTTCTGTTGCGTTTAATCTACGAAGAACTTAAAACATTTAAAAAATACGTAACACACACACCTAGACAGAAAGCAAAATCAACCAACAAAAGTAAATATATCTCACGAATCAAAAAATCACGAAACCATATACTGCTGTATACCATATATTCCTGACATCAGCAAACAAATAACCAACATTTGGCAAAAACTAGTAACAAAATATAACATTCCAGTTATTACTAAATTTATTCAAAAACCAGGCACAAAACTAAGGTCTATACTATATAAGAACTACACTGACAAACACCACACCAACATTATTTATAAAATACAATGTGATAACTGCCACGACTTCTATGTTGAAGAAACAAGTAGAAAAATGGAAACCAGATTCAAAGAACATAAAAAGTCACCTTCACACGTTTTCGAACACTGCAAGTCAAATGGACACAACATAACCATAGAAAACACTAAAATACTAAATAAAGAAACAAACATAAACAAACGCAAAATTAAAGAAGCCTTATTTATACAACAACTTAAACCCAAAATAAACCAATATAAAGGAACGCCATTATACCTATATTAATATTATAGATAAAATTATATATTCAAACATCTAACCCGCCCTCTACATTGCGACACTCAGTTACACAACCCCTTCCAAACATGTGGTCAGCTTCCGGTCAGTTACCTCTTTCTTTGTGAACCTGACGATGACCGAAGAAGGTCGAAACGTTGTTCGCTCTTCTATTTAAAATATTTTCTGAACCCAAACGAGCCGTTTTTGCATATAAAATTCTCAACAAATGGGTTTCTCGACATCACTGATTATTAAGATTATTCTTATTCAAATTATATCTATAATTCAAATAATGTTCACCCACATGCAACATATTGCATTTTTCCTAATTAAAGCTCATCTGCCATTTATTGCATTTATCTTAACTAAAACTCATCTGTCATTTATTTGCTCAACTAACTGAATGATCTAAATCCTTTTGTAAAGCAGTAGCATCTTCTTTACAAACAACAACACCAAAGACCTTCGTATTATCAGCAAATTTAAGTAATATATTGATCATTCCTTCATATACGTCAATAATATAAATAAAAAAGCAAAGTTTCTAAAACTGAATCCTGAGATAAACCAGTTGTAACATTAATCCAGTTTGACTGAACTCCATTTTTAGCAACCTCCTGCTTTCTTCTGTCAAGCTACTCTTCTGTCTAATTGGTTAACTCATTCCTTATACCTACAGAGATAAATTTCTTTACGAGTCTTTTATGTGGAACTTTGATAAATGTTTTCCAAAAATCCAGGTACAACAAATCTACACTACTGCCTTCATCTACATTTGTACTAGCCTTTTCAAAGCATGTCAAAAAATTTATAAAGCAAGATTTTCCCTTACTGACATTATTATGACTATCTGACAAAATTCTAAACTCTGTTAAATGACTTTACAAAGTATCTTTTGAAACACTTTTCAAAGCTTTTACCACAACTGACATAAGAGTAATAGGCCTGTAATTACTATGATAACTTCTATTATCTCCCTTGAAGATAGTAGTGACATAAGCTAATTTTCAAGCTGTTGGTTTGTTCACCATTCAAGCAATTACAAAACATTTTAGCAAGTGGCTCACAAATCCAATCCTTGACATCTTTTAAAAGTCCTGGGGAATTATTAATTTGACCTGGACCGTTATCATTATTTAAACTTCCCAATTTTATTTTGACAAGCTCAGAATTTATGCAATTGTCTTGTTCAACTTTGTTTTCATCTATCAGTTGCTCAAGATGACGAATACTGCTTAAGTTTCCATTAGCTAAAAATGAAAAAAAATAAAATTACAAATCTAACCGTTTCATAATTATTAGAAACAAGCCTTCCTTTGTCATCCCTCAAGGGACCTCTCCTGATTTAAAAAAAATTCTTTACCTATTTATTTAGATAATCCTTACTGTTGATTTTTATGTTTTCAATCGAATTCTTCCTGTTTGACCAGCTTTCACAATCTTCTGTAAAACCTGTCGATTTACATTTCTTAAATTTGTTATGCTTTTCTTTAATTTTATCTCTTATACCTATTCTGAGTCAACGTGGTTTGCTACCATTTTCTTTATGTAAAAAATATATTCATTCTCAGTATTGAAAGATTTCCACATTTGTTCACTGTCTCCAAGCAACACAGCTGCCCAATTCACAATAGTTAATTTTAATTTATCACTTAAAAATTTGATTTTTGAAATTTGAGATCAAAATATCATTATTCCTGATTTATATATGCAATAAAACATCAAAACTAATGCAACAATAGCCTCTTGTACTTAAATGTTCCTCAGTCTCACCCTCTCAACCATTTCTGTATCAGAAGTTAACAAGAAATCTAAAATACTATTATTTCTGGTAGGTTCCGTGATCAACTGATGAAGAAACCCATCTTGTACAGATTTTAGAATATTTTTTTCCCTTGTGGTCTGACTCTAGCGTTTCCCAATCATTTTTTTCTGAAATTGGAATCACCTATAATTATTATTTCATTAACAGCAGAAACTTTATTCTCACTAATTTTTCTGGTTTCATCTGATGGAGTGTAATAAATTTCTACAAACAGCATTTTCCATTGATATACATAAAAAGAAACCCAAATGTATTCCATCTCTTTGCTGTTATCCTTAATATTCTCAGCTTCAATAGAATGTAACATTCATTTTACATATAGAACCCCTCACCCCTCTCTTTAGCAGTCTTTCATTATTAAATATCCTATAACAATGTATTTCAAAGAAATTTCTGTGGTCAAAATAATCTACATTTAACCAATTAATAACCCTTGCAAACATGCTAGACCCTTTCCTATTTAAGTGTCAACTGTTAATTACAAAACAGTTCCCTTCTTCTACTGTATTGATCTTCCAAGTCCAACCATCTAACGTGCTTATTATTACATAGTTTCAGCCTAGCGTTTAGCCCTAGTGATATACTCAAAATTACATCTCCACAATTAATTCTTGGTAGAATCGCTGACAAAATTATTTTATGGCCTTTGTTCTGAAATACTTTATCAACTCGTTGTACTTATTAATTAGCTTCTCTGACTTACTCTTTCTTATATCGTTAGCCCCTATGTGTACACCAAAACTGCATCGTTGCCAGTTCCCTGTCTCTGTAAGTTATCTTTCCCACTCGTGCCCCATGATAGCAAAATCTTACTTTTTCTTCCTATTTACCCCACAAAGTATTCCATCCATATGCTGTGACAAGTGTTCACTTATGACTATAACCTCTTTAAATTCATAATTCATATCCTTCTCTAATCCTTTTACTTTCCATTCCTCCGATAGTTTGTTGTCTACATAAGCCAAGATCTGAAAAATATTCCTCAATGGAATAAGGCCTTTGTATATACGTTCACTACTTTTAACCCTAAGACTACTATTTCATAAATCCTGAATATCATTTTTAATCTTTGTTAATGCTTCCCTTGCAAGTGAAAGCTTAAACACTTCTTGAAATGTTTTTGTCATTATATAAAATTTATACTACTTTTATGATAGCCACTAAAATATTCTCCAACCTGCAAACACTACAAATAAATTTAACATCCTAACTACTAGCTTCCTTAAAAGTGCATGGTAGTTTAGAGTACCCAAATAAAACCCATTCGTTGTATCTATTCCACCTAACACTCTGGTAACGCTTAACGTTACTCCTGAACTAGTGTTAGCCATTGTATTTTTTGTTAAAATAAACACTTGATACTCTGGATAAATATCAGCAGTTTGTTATTAAAATTGTTGTGCTCAATTCTGACAATAAACTAGTTTCAAACTGTATTTATTTAAAAAAATATATTTAATTTGTATTACAATCTCACTATCTCCACCAGTTCAATTGTAACTTATCCAAAGATCCGTTAAACGTATTATGCCAGGTCTAACGTTACACTATGTGTTGGACTACTAAAATCTAAATTAAAAACTTATATCTAATACTTTAGTCCAAGTTTTTTGTTTTTTGTTATTCAACTTTATTTTTTTACATACAAGAAAGTAAAACAATGATTGTTTGTTTTTTATTTTGCGCAAAGATACACGAGATCTATCGGCGCTGGCTGTCCCTAATTTAACAGTGTAAGGCTAAATGGAAGGTATATACTCATCAACACCCACCGCAAACTCTTGGGCTACTCTTTTACCAGCAAATAGTGGGATTGACCGTCACATTATAAAGTCCCAACGGCTGAGGAATGGCGAGCATGTTTGATGCGACAAGGATTCGAACCCATGGAATACGAGTCGAACTCCTTAACACGCTTGTCCATGCCTTGCCCAAAATGTAAAAGCAAGTAACATAGAAAAATCCACTATAGTACTATAATTTAGCTTTCAACGTCTTTTCTTTCAAATATATGATATTCGCGCAAACTATATTCAAAGACGGTTTACGTTAGCCTCCTTTAATTTCGCATTTGGCCCGTCACACCAAACATAATCGTCTTTTCATCCTTGGACGCGTTATAATATTATTGTTAATTTTACTCTTCGTTGGTAAAAGAGTAGCCCAACAGTTGGCGGTGGGTGATGATGACAAGATGCCTTCCATATAATTTTACACTGCTAAATTAGGGACGGCTGGTGCAAATAACCTTTGTGTAGCTTGGCGCGAAAATTAAACACAAACACAAATTTTGAAATAGACCAAAAGGAATGCAGCTTGTCACCATATAGCCAAATTTGATAGTCAACCATACATCACACCCACTGCTAAATTTTCTACGACGTTTTATTAGTTATTTCTATTATATACCTTAAACTAACTTCTTTTATAAACAAATTGTTTTTGTTTCTTTGTTTCTTTTCTTGCTTTAGCACAAAGCCATATCGGTTTGTCTGTGATCTGTCAATAGGAAGGAATAGGATTCAGCCCATTTAAGCCTGCGAATTTACAAATTGTTACTATTTTAAGTAAAACAGTAAAATCCTTTGCGTTTGTGTGACAATAAAATCATTGGCAAACTGAGAAAATCAGGTTTACCAAATAGTTCAGTTACACTGACGAAATCAAATTAAAAATGTGTTGCTATTCTACAACAAGGTTCGAAGAAGTATTGTTGCCCATATGACACCCTATGGATCAGAAGTAAGTTTAAGGGCTTACAGCAACTCAAAAATATGGGGTTAGATTCTTCTCAGTGAACAAAGTGCAGATTGTTCACCGTTTAGCTCAATATATATTTTTATATGTGGCGCCATCTAACATTATAAAATACACTCGTAAGAAAATTATTTAGATGAATTACACATATATATACACTTTTCTTTTTCAAAGGATTGACGAAAATCTTTACTCATTTTATCATTCCACTACTCTTGTAGTAGGCTGTTTTCTTTTGCATTAATTTGGAAGGGGACTTTAATTAAAAATGCGATGCTCAGTAATCTAAGACGTAACATTTGAGATAACAAACTACTACGTTGTTTAGAATATATAATTTGATTATAATGTTGAATTATAACCTGATTTGGAAGATTTTTAATTTATTTTAGCATTCAAGCAACAATGTGGTCGATAGGACACAACAAAAATGGAACACAATTTTTCGAAATCTTTTAAGGGTATCACATCAGAATATGAAGTTGAATTTACTAAATCTACTAATCAGATAAGATGAACTATCCATGAATTTTGTGTTTACTCAGGCTCGGCCTGGCATGGCCGAGCGCGTTAAGGCGTGCACTCGTAATCCGAGGGTCGCAGGTTCGCGCCCGAGTCGCGCTAAACATGCTCGCCCTCCCAGCCGTGGGGGTGTATAATGTGACGGTCAATCCCACTATTCGTTGGTAAAAGAGTAGCCCAAGAGTTGGCGGTGGGTGGTGATGACTAGCTGCCTTCCCTCTAGTCTTACACTGCTAAATTAGGGACGGCTAGCACAGATAGCCCTCGAGTAGCTTTGTGCGAAATTCCAAAAAAACTAACAAAAACAATTACTCAAAGAGAGTTATTCATCAATATTTCATGATCAGAAATTACAGCATATATACATTTATTTACTATTTTAGATCCAAAATCATCTGTTTGTCTGTACAGCATAGCCTTTTCAATCACACCAGGATTTAAGGGGAAGAAATACAAAAATGATACATCATAACACTCTTTTACATATTTTAGAAATTTTTAGACTTGTCCAAATGCACTAATTGATTTTATTTTATTCAAGGTGCACTTAATATTATTTTATAACAACCACTAAACACGAAACCTATGACTAGAGCATTATATTCAATGTTCGGTTCAGCCGTGAGGGTGTTATAATGTGACCATCAATCCCACTATTTGTTGGTAAAAGAGAAGCCCGAGAGTTGGCGGTGGGTGGTGATGACTAGCTGCATTCCCTCTAGTCTTACAGTGCTAAATTAGGGATGGCTAGCACAGATAGCTCTCGAGTAGCTTTGTGCGAAATTCAAACACAAACAAACAATCAAGTATCGGTTCACTGCAAAATCTCATTGCATAGCTATTTGCTCAAACAATAACACGGCACTCTCACAGGCTTGTCTCAGTGTATCGTTTAAAATAAGTAAAATAAGTGTAGATTATGAAAAATCTTTGCCAAAATATAAAATAGAGGAAAGTTGTGTTTCCGACAGAAATGCTGCATTGGCTACACTTGTGAGTGCAATGGCCTTTCAGAACCATTATTATAATAAAACGTGCTTTTGGTTGGTGAACAGAAGAAATGACGTTATTTAAATTTTGCAAACTTCTATCTGTTTGAAGATTTTACAAAAACAAATCACCTTCGAACATTCTTACAAGAATAATTTTCAATTTGCTAAAATATGGTAACTGTTTTAACTTTTATAGAGAAGAGAGCTGTTGATCAACTTAATTGTCTTCACAAAATCACTTACTTTAAAGTATACTTTGTACCATAAAGAAACTTACAGTGTAAATACTCTATACATCTCTGAGTGATACCTTTGAAAAATCTTTTTATCAGAATCTAATTATTTCTTCTTTATCCTTTGTTATGTATGAAGATTCTAGAATTAGCAAATCAACCCTCTTTCTAGGCAGTTAATCAATAAATAATACGTAGTTCCTTTATTAGAGACTTCAGAGCCTTTATGGTATAAACCTTATTGTCGTATTTCTATAAAAAATTTCAAAACAAGTATTCTCAGATTTATACAAACTATTGAACAGTCCTGTTTATGTATGTCGTTTAAATGTTTTCGCCCAGTAACTTCAAAATACAGATGTCTACCGGTATTTGTTTAATATGTATAATTGGCATACCAATATTAATGTTCCATGCTGCAGCATTTAAATAATTAGAACAAACTGAATCAACGTTCACTTCACTATAGTTATGCGAGCGCTAACTATAGAGCTCGCATAACTATAGTGAAGTGAATGTTGATTCATTTTGATTCGTATAACTAATAGTGCATAGATTCTTTATTGTTTCACGTCGCCCGAAAAGTTCAGGTGTTTAGTATGAAGAATAGTAATTTGAGGGTCGCGGGTTTGAATCTTTATCACACCAAAAATGTTCGCTCTGAGGGAGGGAATGTTTTAAAAATACGGTTCATCCCACTCTTTCTTGGTAAAAGAGTATTCAAAATGTTGGCGGTGAGTAGTGAAAAGTAGTGGCGTTCATTCTATCTTTACACTTCTAAATTAGGGACAGTTACACAGATAGCCCTCATGTAGCTTTCAACGAAATGCAAACAAACAATTTCTCTTCACACCCTTAAATACACAATTAGTTACTTGCGCCCTCTTCCGGTTAATCAAAGGTAAATCTGACAGCTTATAATAGCAAAAATGAGCTTTCATTGCTTGCTAACTTCCGTTGTTTCTTGCTTTACATCTGTAAAGTAGGACTACGTTAACATTTATAAAATGCCACACATGGCAACTAAAAAAAATTGATCCTCTTTGTTTGTTTGTTTCAGAGCAAAGTCACATTGGAGTATCTACTGGGTCTACCGCGGGGAATCGAACTCTAAATTGAAGAATTTTAGGGCTGTAAGTTTACTGTTGTTCAATCGTCAATATATAAAATGTTTTACTTATAATATGAAACCACTAATCATTTACCAGTTTACTTCACCCATATCTGCAATTAATGATAATTGATTTACCATAAGACCAGAGATCTAACAGTTTAAGCAGCAGACTCTCAGTATTTAGATTACAGATTCAAGTCCTCTCACTGAACATTCTCACCTTTTCCGTCGTGAGATCGTACACTTCATTAGTAAAAAGAGTAGTCCAAGAGTTGGCGGTGGTTAGGGGTGCCTTCTCTCTAATCCATTACTAAATTATGCATTCCTATTTATTGGTAGCTTTATTACTATATCACTGATACCAGCTTTTACAGATATTCATAGGTACATTTTTACTTTTTAAAAGGAATTCTAAGCTTACTCAGTTGATGTTATGGCGAACAAGGTGCGAAAGAACACGCTATTCTTTGGAAAGCGATCACACAAAACATCACTCATCTTGAAAAGGCTCATATTTGCTGTATCATTAATGTTCCATGTGATGCGAAACGTACTAAAAATTAACGTTTATTTTAATACCTTTACGTTAGGGTAAAATGGGTAGGGGCAGGGTCGTATCAATAAATCTTTGACGTATAATTAATCTCGAATTTTGGGATACCGCACTAGGACTTTTTTCAGCAATAACAATGAAAGTACGAAACTAGATAGAATAATACAGATTAAGCCAACTGCACAACTTCGTCAAAGTCCCAGCATTACTTTCTTTACGTGAGAATAAATATTACGTAATGTTGCTCAACCACGCATGTTTACTTTTATTTTTGCTGTTCGCATTTGATTTATTAGTCGCTTAGCATATCAAAAATATCTCGCTTGTAGAGGTTCACATGAACTATAAAGCTTACATGTCGGAAAATGATGCACCTGAAGACCATAACTCACCAATTTATACCAGAGAGTTGCGTTTCCTTCGAAACTGACACTTGTATAATATAAATGGAAGAGAAGATGAAGCGATGTTACACACCCATGAGCAATTTATAATGAATTTGAAAAAGCTAAACCCAATTTCCTTCTGCTTGAACTGTTAGCTTGTTAAATTTAACACATTACATGTAGGCTTAGGCTTAACTTTCTATCTTTCCAGCAAAAGGTATGGCAACACACATATAAATGAATTAGAATTTTAAAATTTTACCTTTACATAATTGACCACGTGTTTTCTTATTATCTCTAGTAGAGAAAGTTTAGCTATTTAGCATTTATGAACATTAAAATAATTGTAATGTTAAAAAAGTGCTAAAAGATGCCATCCGTCTGAACTTTCGGCTGACATTTAACCCACTTCAACTCTGCATCTAAGAAGAAAAACATTATATAGTGCTGAAACTTAGACAAATTGGTATTTTGTTTTTTCTTCAACAAATTCATGTAAACAACTTTTAATTTTTCTCGAAAATGTATTTTCTTTGCACCACATTGAGATGCCCTGTGCTCTTTAATGTTCAGTTTAACGCACTGCCTTAGATACTTCAATCTGTTCTTAAAGAAGTTGTTGTTTTGAATTAAGCACAAAGCTACACAATGGGCTATCTGTGCTCTGCCCACCACGGGTATCGAAACACGGATTTTAGCGTGTAAGTCCGCAGACATACCGCTGAGCCACCGGGGGGCTTTGTTAAAGAAACAGATGGTACTTTATCCAAAATAAATGTAAACTTCTAAAATGTGAGAGACAAAAAAGTTAGTGAACAAAAAGTAAACAAATAAATGGTACTTTCATGGATCATAAAGTAATTTAAGGAAGATCAGTATAATTTTCAAAATTATGGCTCTTAAAATTCTGTTTATGTTTAAAAGTATCTATGTTTAGTAATGAGCAAATAATTAACTCCTTCTATCTCATTTCTTTATGTAGACACTATGTAAAACACCTTTATCAGCAATATTTGATGAACCTTCCCTTACAAACTAATGTTGATGATGATGGCAACTGTTTTATTAGTTTTTATATTTTCTAAATTGAACGTGACCTGGTGGTCAATTATACATGCTGCAGGTCAAAACCTAAACGCCCTAAAATGTGCTCCGCACTTTCAACTTTCGAAATTACAAATTATTATACCTGAATTTTAAAGGTCTCACCTTGCTATTTAGCCCATGTGAAACATTTACTGTTGTTTGAGTTTTACTTCCAGAACT
Source organism: Carcinoscorpius rotundicauda (assembly GCA_011833715.1). Taxonomy (NCBI): domain Eukaryota; kingdom Metazoa; phylum Arthropoda; class Merostomata; order Xiphosura; family Limulidae; genus Carcinoscorpius; species Carcinoscorpius rotundicauda. The sequence continues at coordinate 29,576,352 of CM022392.1, forward strand.
TTACTTGTGTTTTAATGCGATATAACAGTAAAATAATGTTAACATTATATTTATGACAAGTTTTAATGTATTTATTTAATAATGTTACACAATGTTCTGAGTTGAATGTTTGCAATAAACAGGCGGGATAAAAATTACTCACATCAACTCATACTTAATATAATATCAATACAGCAGTAATTTTCTGGTTTTACTTTACTTAGTACGAAAAGTTAAATTCCTTTTTAACGCATTTCAATCCAATGAGACTGTAACGTGTTACTGATACTTAGGAGCAGTTATCTTGTTTTCTGAGAAATTATCAGCAAAGATTTATTGTATACTTATGGCATGCACATTTTTAGCACAAGATTTGATCGCTTGAGTGTGAGTCTTTGCGTAAAAAGTGCGTCGTCACATAAAATAATTATTGTCGTCTCAGGTGGTTACTATTTCCACTCTTATTTGCTAATCTTAACAACTGTTTTCAGCATGGATCTTTACTTTTTTTGTATTTGCTCATAAGTTTATTGGAATTCGAAATAAAAGTACCGACACTTTATCCTAGAAAATGTTATTTTCAATTATCTTGTGTGAACCACTTTTCTTTTCACCGAAAAATGTATTTAGGAAGTTTCAGCCTAAAATCTTTTTATTTTCTAGTTCAACTAAGAGGAAGAACAGATCGTTGTAAAATTCACGAGTTTGATCCAACCACGTAATTGAAGTGAGAAGTCACTCGTTCAGATATAATTTTATTTATTCTTGTAAGTTGTATTTCAGCTACGCTTCTTTGTGAGTAATAACATCATCAGTTTAAAGATAAATATTTTTTACAAGCTTTTTCCTCAATATCTCTGAGAAAGAGCAAAGCTAACTAACCTGTAGTAAACATTTTTATGTGTGTTTGTAGGCATGTTTTGTTTAAAAGCAAACCTGCACTGTGCTATCTACTTTATCCACTGAGAGAAATTAAACCACGGATTTTCAACGTCGTACGTCCGTCAAATCAGCCCGGCACGGCCAAGTTATTAAGGCGTTAAACTCGTAAACTGAGGATCTCGGGTTCGAATCCCCATCACACCAAATATGCCTGCCCTTGTAGCCGTTGTAGCTTTATATAAGGACAATCAATCTCACTATTTATTGGAGATGAGTAGCGATTACTAGCTGCTTTGTCTCTAGTCTTACGCTACTAAATTAGGGCCGCCTAACGCAGATAATCCTCGTGTGGCTTTGCGCGAAATTTAAAAATAAACGTCCGTGGACTTACTGCTGTCTCACTGAGGGGCCGCAATTTTCTATATTTGGGAATTAATCTCAACTTTTAACACATTATGATATTATGCAGGAGAAACGGTCATTTGAAAATATAATCACAAATAAATATGATTCGCAGTTTTAAGCAATTTCCTCTATTAGAAAGAATGCTAAAACAAATTTAATTATTTCATTTTATGATGAAATAACCAGAAGGAAAACATATCCCTATAGTACATCAGTATCAATTAATCTGAACTATCCACTCCTTCATGGCTTAGCGATAGGCTTAAAAGCATGTAACACTAAAAATCGGTGGTCGATACCAGCGGTGAACACGACAAAGATATCGCATTTTGCGTTATTAAATTTAAAATAAACAGAACTAAACTGAATTATTAAATACACCAGTGAATCAATTCCGACAAAAGCCATCTTAGTTTCTCATTCTGAACTTCGTGGCGATTTTTTTTATATTATTTATACCATCACCATTACCAAATTACTTTAGGGTACGTCTGAGATTTCTTTGAAACGTAAAAGATAACATCAAGATTTTTCCACTAATCTTAAAGTTATGATAAGATTTGTGACTACAGAAACTAATGCCATTGTAACAACACAATACTCAGAGATTGTTTAAGCCTCAGGAACACAACTTTACGTTTCGTGAATTCTTCAATAAACCATCATTACTGTTAAGTTCAGCCTTTTTATAAACATTAATTATAAACAATTTTTAGTCCAAAGTATACGGAAACTTTAAGCGTAATGAATCCAAACTTTTTTTTCACTTCGATAATATTCTTTATGTGCTAAATATTTCTTCATTACACATGAATGAATAAAACAAGAGTTTTTTAAACTACCAATCAAAACACTGTAGAATGTAATGTCTGCTGTGCTCAAGAGCGATTAAAAATGAGTACAAAATTATTTTTCTTTATTTTCTTATGTTACCTTTATTGTTTATATCAATAATTATGTTTTACCAGTATGATGTTGATAATATTATTTATCCACCGCAGTCCAGTGAAATATTGGTAATTTAAGGATTAAGCTGAACCTCTTTTTATTTAAAGTACGTTTGTTTAGAATTAAACACAAGGCAACACAAAAGTCATTTCGATGCTCAGCCCATCATGGGTATCGAAACCCCGTTTTTAGTGTTGTGAGTCCGCAGACATATCGCCGTGTCACTGTGGGGCCTTTCAAATATGTAATATTTGTAATAAAAAATAGATAACTACACACTACATTTGTTGTTAAAGTTTAAAAAAGAATTAATTGCGTCATAACCAAAATCTTTATCTCAGTAAATAATTCCCAGATGCGAGAAGAAAGTTGGTGGACTTACAACGCTATTCAAGGAGGTTCAATTCCCCTTAGCAGTCATAGCAGACAACCCAATGTATATAGGTTTGCTTCAAAAGTAATAATTTTCTGTACCGTATTTATTAATTGAAGTATAGTCATTTGAAAAAGTTAGGACACCATATGAAAGCCTGTGTATTTTTGTAACATTTTTGGATATATAGATATTTAATCTCAATTTTAACAATACTGAGAGATTATAGGAATATAACTAAACAATTAAAACTCAAAAAATACTTTTCAAGATCTTCTGAAATGTAATTCTACAAACATTTATATTGTAACTGAGGAAAAAGTTAGGACACCCCCACATTTATTCCCACTTACAATGGCTCAACTGACACACAAGTGTATCACACCAGGTGTACATGATTAGAAGACCGTTACTCAGCATTTTGAATAAGGCTTGCCCTATTTAGACCTCAGACATTTAATTTGATGTGCTCCTGAGTGTTGAAGTGAGAGTGAGCACAATGGTGAGAGCAAAAGAGCTGTTTGAGGCCTTCAGAATGAAGATTGTAGCAGCTTATGAGTCTAATAAGGGATTTAAAAGAATCCCAAAATATTTTAAAATCAATCATTCCACTGTCGGAAAGATAGTCAAAAGGTAGAGGACTTTCAAAACAACTGCCAACGTTTCCAAGTCTGGTCGTCCAAGCAAGTTTACCCCGAAAGCAGACTGCAAGATGCTAAAAGAGGCCTCCAAACACCCTAACGTTTCATCACGGGACCTACAGCAGACTTTGGCTACTGTTGATGTGAAAGTACATGCCTCTACAATCATAAAGAGACTGCACAAGTTTAACTTGTATGAGAGAGGAGCAAGGAGGAAACATTTGCTCTCTAAGAGAAACATCAAGGCCAGACTGAAGTATGCCAGAGAAAATGTAGACAAAGACCAGGACTTCTGGAATAACGTTCTTTGGACAGATGAGTCTAAAATTGAATCATTTGGACATCAGAACAGGGGACATGTTTGGCGTAAAACTGAATACAGCATTCCAGGGAAAGAATCTCATACCAGCTGTGAAGCATGGAGATGGAAGTGTCATGGTTTGGGGCTACTTTGCTGCAGCAGAACCTGGACAGCTCACAATCATAGAATCCACCATGAATTCTACTGTGTATCAGAGGGTGCTTGAGGATCATGTGAGACCATCTGTACGAAATTTAAAGCTGAAGCGGAACTGGTTCCTGCAACACGACAATGAACCAAAACATACCAGTACATCCACCAAGAACTGGCTGAAAATTAAAATATGAAGAATTCTGGAATTGCCGAGTCAAAGCCCAGATCTTAATTCCATTACGATGCTGTGGGGAAACTTGAAACGAGTTGAACATGCAAAAAAACCCTCAAACATCTCACAGCTAAAATAATTCTCCATTGAGGAGTAAGGCAAACTTTCTTCAGACTGATGTCAGAGACTGGTAGATGGCTACAAGAAGCGTCTCACTGCAGTTATTTCAGCCAAAGGGGGTAACATTAGCTACAAGGGGGTAGGGTATCCTAACTTTTATCTTAGTTAGAAAATGCATTTTTGTAAAATTACATTTACAGAAGATCTTGAAAAGTCTTTTCTTTAGGTTTAATTGTTTAGTTATTCCTATAATATCTCAGTTTTGTTGAAATTGAGATTAAATATCTATATATCCAAAAATGTTATAAATATACACAGGCTTTCATAGGGTGTCCTAACTTTTTCACACGAGTCTATCTTTACTGAGTGTGTATTTTAAAGTGTTAGTATTAGTGGCATTGGGCCAGGTATGGCCAGGTTGTTAAGGTACCCGACTCGTAATCTGAGAGTCGCGGATTCGAATCCCTGTCACATCAAACATACTCGCCCTTTCAGCCCTTACACATGAGGTGTAAAAATGTGACGGTCAATCCTACTATTTGTTGGTAAAAGAGTAGCCCAAGAGTTGGCTGTGGATGGTGATGACTAGCTGCCATCACTCTAGTCTTACACTGATAATTTTGAAACGACGCGAATTCCAAAACAAAAGAACAATTAGTGTCATTAGTATTGTAGCAAAATAAGCTAAGTCGAAATACAGTGAATAAAGATAAATATAAAATAACGGTATATTCAAACGCTGAGAGTCGGCTAATGTTTGGAAAAAAATAGACCCGAAATTGTTGTAAATATCTAGTTAAGTGCTGAGTTTCGTTGGTCTCTTGACCGGACAACAGACCACAACAAAATCATGTTTTTTTTTTAATAATTTTCGTATGTACAATTATATCTTATGAATATTAACATTTAATTATACTCTTTAGTAAAACATAGTGCACTTGAATAGCGAAACTTCAACCATACAGGTAGTGACAATAGTATTTTACTAATATTACAAGCGGCAGTTATTCTCCAGTTATACGTTCTAAATTATTCTACAACTGCGATACGTTGCTTCAGTTCCGTTGTCACTGACGTTCGTATTTAACAGGAAAACACAGGATTGTCTTGGATTATTTGGTGCTGGAGTAATCTTGTTTGTTTGAAATTACGCACAAAGCTACACAATGGACTATCTGTGCTCTGCATACTTACCGATATGAAAACTCACTTTCTAGCGTTGTGAGTCAACAGACTGACCACTGTGCCACCGGCCGCAGAGAATCCTTTAAGAAATGTTTTAAGGATCGGATTGCTTGGTCAGAGGTATTGTAATCAAAGTATGTCTCGGCTCTAGTGAGAGTAGATAATAATTCTGCTATCTTGGAAAAGTCCTTCACAAGTATTCGGTAATGCAATACAAAATTATGTCAACTACGACTTCGCACTTTCTCGCAGATTGAATCAAAATTCACAATGTGATTATCTTAGGATTTCTTTCAGAAAAAGTGAAAAGAGAACAATTAAGTGTTGCTGGTACTTGTGAGTCTGAGACAATTTGAAGAATTTTACATGTTTCCAAGTCCGTCTCCTACAGTCCATTACCTCAGATCCAGAGCTCATTATCTCAGTGAGTGTCAGCAAATTTTACCTGAGCGATCTTGACACGATACCTCAAGGTTTTCGTAAAGTAGTGGGTCATTACAATTATTTTTTTCGCCAACAGAAAGAACACTGCAGTAACAATATTTTCATCATTTTACACCCATGTAACATCAAATGCTTTCCTCGATGATAAGGTTCTTTCATTTTCGCTAGACACCATTTATTCTTTAATATAAGAACCATGAAATAAAGAGTTGTGACTATCCTATTTGTGTTATTACAGTGAACATTTATAAATTTTAGTAAATTGTATAAACATTTTCATTGATGTTTAAGACGTAGAAACTAAAACTCTATTATATCTAAGTAATAGCAGTTTGAAGTTATATTTGTAAGCAGTGGTAGTTTTAAACGACAGATATGTGAGCATTAGATCGAAAACCGAAAGTAGCAACCTGGTAACAAAATAATTTCCACGTGTTACAATAAACAGTAATAATTTCATGAATGTACATTTGCCATCCTGTATCATTATGTTAAGTACAATGACAGATAAATTTGTTTTCTTAACTATTATATTCAGTTCTTCTTTGTAAAAGTTAAAGTACAGTAAATAAACAGCTTGTTTTGAATATAAAACGTATTCTGTAATGATACAGAGTAGTCATGACGGATTTATAAAATGTGAAAGACAATACCTTTTTTAAATGACACAATAAGAAATTAAAATATTTTTCAAAAATATTTTATTGTTACAATAGTTATTTTACATTTTTATTTTTTTTGCTTAAAATCTTCAATATTAACATGCACACATATTATTCTGATAAAGTTGTTATTTTTTCTCTACAACACCCCAAAAATTTCACTGACGTGGTCTGATAAATTTAGCTGTGTTACTCTTTGATTAAACATACATTGAACAACAAATGTATTCACTCTTGTCAATACAGATCTTAAGTAAACCATACATATTTATTACGATTTAACATGTTAAAAGAAGGAAGATGAGTCTGACTAAGATCATTCATTTCAATCGCTTCACCCTTTTTTCTTCTTTATTAGTTGTAACATAGGGCATACCCGTTCCGGGTAAATATCAATAACAACTGCTTCAATATGATTATTCAATTTATTCTCATAATGAACTTCAGTATTTACATATCAAAATGAGAAATCTGTGCACATAAATTTTGCCATTCTGATTTTGCTAAAACAAAAATAACCTTATGAAATATGATATCAATACAATGATAAGCAATTGGACACGTAAAGAAATAAAGTGGATATTATTAGCAAACACACAACACGAAATACGTAGTTCCATTCTTCTAGAAGCAGATCTTGTTCAGTTTTGCTCTGTACAGCTAAACTAGTTGTTGGGATTCACTGTTTAAATTAGTACCATTCTGTTGACTAAAAGATGATATCTTTCGTGGCTGGATAAAGTTTTCATTTTCAAAAGTCCTTGAATCGCTGAATATGTTGTTCAGAATATTGTCATAAGTTATTAGAGAAATGTGATGGTTGTTCGGTATACGATAGGTATGAGATAAAGCAGGTGTTCCTTCACGCTGTATAATAACTAAACTGTTAGTTCTTTGTTGTTTTTTTCTATTTTACTGGTTCGTCTTCGTTGTTGAATGTTTTCTTTTTATTCATTTCTTTAATGTCAGGAACACTTATTTATTTTCCACTATAATAAAATATAGTATAGTACATAATAATAAAAGACGTTATTGTTTGATTTAATGAATATAAATGAAAACGAGCACTACTACGTCAAAGTATCATAAATTATATCTATAAACAAATAAATATATGTTATGATATACTAGTTCATCATTCTTTCTCCCATATGTAATGTAATGTTATCAGTCTGATTATTAGTGATGAAACAGACAGGGTGTTATCTGTCATCATTAGAGAAAACAAAAATATAACTCACTGTTGTTACGTATTTTTGTTTTATGTTTTTCGTAGACTAAACGCAACAAAGAAACACAGATAACAGCTTGTATAATTTATTACACTAAACTAAATATATATATGTAACAGATATAACATAAATTATATAATAACAATGACAGACATTAAGTTTAAACCTTCAAAATTAATTACAACACAAAATGGTACCGGCCTGTATCTAATAATATGATCTAGAATGAAAGTCTCAAATTCCAGTCTAGGATGTGAATTTGGTCCCACGAAGAAATTTCGAAGTTTAAATGAAGAAGTTCAGAAACAATTCACAGTTCAATAAATTCGACGAAGTTCTTTTCACGATGCCTCCGATGAACGTCACAAACTTGTCGCCCTTAATTTTTCCGATCTCCCTTGGCTAGTCCCTACGTGTTGACTCTCAGCACAACCAGTAATTTGAATGAATCGTAGAGATTGACGAAATAAAATCACAGCTTTTGTAGAATTGATTTCAGTCACAAATCACAGCAAACACTTGAATTTTCTCAAACGAATGACTGACTCTCTTCTTTTGAATAAAACTAATGTCTGACTCCTCCTTTCCTCCTCGCATCTTCGTCTGTTTATATATTGTAGGCCTAGACTTCTTGAAACACCGCGAAACTTCTACAGATCTCCAAAGCAATCTGCGCATGTCCGTTCTTGCACGAGACTTAACGTCTAGACACTGGGCCGCCAACATTTTATCTACATACATATGATTGGTCTACTTAATTCTAGAAAATTCTAAATGTTACCCTAAATGAATAACAACATATTTTATTAGTTTACACTTCGAAACAATAATATAAATATGGAAATATAAATAATAGAAATGAAAATTTAAACACAACACGACATGTTGTCGCTTACAAAACATTTACACGACATTTACATAACACTGTGTTTTATAATAAAATATTAAGTCCCATATATCAAACACGCTAATTATTTATCGACTTTTAAATTCAAGGACTCGAGTTAAAGTATTATTAACATTAAATTTATGAAGAAAATATATGATTAAGCAAGGATTGAACCATTTATTTTTAATATGTAGTATAACGTTAAGGTATGTATAACATTTATATCTTACTAATGAAGGTATAATTCTAAATAGTGACATGTATATTATAATATAACTCATTTTGTATATGTAAAAACGGCTCATTTGGATTGAGAAAAGTTTTTACGTAAAGGAATGAACAACGTTTCGACCTTCTTCGGTTATCTTTAGGTTTTGTGAAAAACTTTTCTCAACCCTACCGAGTCGTTTTTACATATATATTTATCTAAAAATGAGTTTTCTCGACATCACTGACATATCTCATTTGTTCAACATTTGTTTTCATAAACTTTCTTCCGCCTTCTTTGCACAAAATCGACATAACGTAAACTGAGAGTTAAACTGAATATCTAATAAAAAGGAATTATTTACATTGTTTGGTGATTGTTGTTTGCATTCAGTGCTAATCTTTGTAGATAGAAGTGGAAACTACACCAACATATAATAGTTCATTTAGTGTTCAAAATGAATATATCCAGTGAAAGATAAAAATTTAATTTTCTGCAATACTATAAATACAACAACTTACATATATCCTTTAAGACTAAACTTTATTAAAACAAATTAGCTTATACAGCTGAAAATGGATATTACTTTATATTTTGTAGAGATTTAAGTAGCAATAGATGGTATAAAGTATATTACTTATAGGAATGGAAACTATAAAACAAATGAATTAGTAACGAATATTTTCCTTTAGGTATGTCAGAAAACGCAAAACTATATTATACAAATTAGATATGGAAATGAAAACTTTAATCGGTATGTATAATATACAAAATCAGTACTAACGCTGTCTTCTTCAACATTTACGGTATTGATAGCTGGATGTAATAAAACTCTTCAACGGTAAATTAAATGTATCAGTGTTATGTAAATGTCATGTAAATGTTTTGTAAACGACAACATGTCGTGTTGTGTTTAAATTTTCATTTCTATTATTTATATTTCCATATTTATATTATTGTTTCAAAGTTTAAACCAATAAAATATGTTGTTATTCATTTAAAATAACATTTAGAAATTTCTAGAATTAGGTAGATCAAATATATGACTATAAACGGAAATGTATGACGGCCTAGTGTCTAGACGTTGAGTCTCGTGCAAGAACGGACATGCGCGGATTTCTCTGGAATGTTGGGAAGTTACGCGATGGTTCGAGAAAAGAGGCCTACAAATATATAAACAGACTAAAATGTGAGAAGAAGAAAAGTCATTAGTTTTATTCGAAGAAAAGAAGAGTCAGTCATTCGTTTGAGAAAGTTTAAATGTTTGCTGTGATTTTATTCAACTTGGATTTGTGAGCAGAGCTAGATCTACAGAAGCTGTAATTTTGTCTCGTCAATCTTTGCGATTCATTCGAATTACTGGTTGTGCTGAGAGTCGTCACGTACGGACTGTTTAGGGGAGACTGGGAAAATTGGAAGGCGGCAAGTTTGAGACGTTCATCAAGAAGCACCGTAAAAAGAACTTCGTCATTCTCCATTCACACTTCGGTATTTCTTCGTGGGACCAAATTCACACCCTAGACTGGAATTTTGGATTTCTGATCTGAACTTTTAAACTTTCATTCTAGATAATTATATTAGATACAGGCCAGTACCATTCTGTGTTGTAATTAATTTTGAAGGTTTAAACTTAATATCTGTCGTTGTTATTATATAATTCATGTTACATCTGTCATATATATATAATAGCTTTTTGTAATAAATTATACAAGCTGTTATCTGTGTCTTTCTGTTGCGTTCATAAAACATAAAAAACGTAACAATCAGTAACACAATACTCAAATACAAAAAAGTTGAATACAGTTGACTATATAAACGAAAAATATGAACATAGATTCAGACAAGATGAAATCTGTATTTATTCCTGAGAAAGTATAATAATGCTGGTTATTTGTAGAAATACAATCCTCCCTATAAAACAAACACAATATGCCTAGTAGGACCATACACTATACATTCTTAATAAGAACACAGACTAACAGTGCTTTTAAGGGAGGATTGTGTTATTATTATATGACTTTTGTATTAACTGAGTAAACACAATAAGGTTACTGTTAACACGTATAAAAGTTATATGAAATAGTAAAAATATACTTAATTTTTGCATCAAAGTCAGTGAGATAGGAAGATTATATGATAAATTATTGCATGATATTCAGTATCTTTATCACGAAAATAGGTCATTTTCACGATAGATATTTGTAAAATCTATTCTATACGTATGTAAAACAACTACTATTGATTAATCGACGATTCTATGAACGGTAGCACCATCTCCCTTTAGATATACCGTCTGGCTTTATAGAACGTACACAATACATATAAGCAAAAACAATAAAGTTGATGACGCAGTAATGTGCGTCATCCTTTGGTAGTCTGCTTGTGAACTATCTAGACTTAATTACATGTTGAAATACCTTATGATGAGCTTATCATCCTATTATCCCTAACAGTACAATCCTTTTAAAATAATCTGCCTATAAAACCTTAGTAACACGTATTGCCTAGTAACAAAAACTGTATTTGTAAAACACACACAGTATGCCTCGTAACAACATTCGCTTATAATAGTAACGACATCTGGTAACACATCTGGTGACGTCATCCTTCCCATAACAATACGTCCTCTGGTTCTACTTATATGAACTATGACGTCATCCTTCCCATAACAATACGTCCTCTGGTACTACTTAGATGAACTATGAATCCTAGCAACAAATTCATTTTGAACAACACACGAACTATGAAGTCATATTACATCTCGTATCAACTTGCTCTCCAGCAACAGAAAACATTTATCATCAAATTGTTACTGTGGTATGACAACATTCGTCTCTCAAGTGCTACAACCTCAGTTCCACTTCAAGGAACTATAACGCAATCATTTCTTATGCACAACATTGTCAAGTCATCGTTTCTACTCCTCCTGAGACCACAAATCAGCGCGCACCTCCGAACAATCTCCTTAACAACTACCCTTAAGTTGCTTTGCGCGAAATTCAACAAAGCCACAAAAACAACTTATTTCGTACATAAATAAATACTTTAATATTCTTTAAACCAAACTGACTCATGTTGTATCTCGTCATTATCATGTAGCATGTCGTCATCTTTCATGTTATTCATAATTTTCAAGTGTTGCATAGCCAGGTGGTTAGGGTATTTGACTAGAAATCTGAAGATTACGGTTCGAATCCCCGTTCTACTAAATAAGCTCTCCCTTTCAACTGTGGGGGTGTTATAAAGTTACGGTCAATCCTAATATTAGTTGCTAAAAGAGTATCCGAAGAATTGATGGTGAGTGGTGATAATTTCCTGCCTTCCCTCTATTTTTCATGGATAAATTAGGCACGGCTAGCACAGATAGCCCTCATGTAGCTTAGCCTTTCCTGTTTTGGACGTAGTTAAAATCCCAAACAAGTCCTTATTTTCCAAAACATGTTCAAACTAGTAAGTGCACTCTAGCTCAAGTGTTATTCGATAAGTCACATATTTTACTCACTAAAAACAACATAAAAATCCAAAACTTTGATTATTTCTAATATGTTTGTTTTTGTTCTTCAAAATAACTTTAGAAAAACTTTTTGTAGGTTTTTATGTTGTTCATTGCGATTTAGAGTGACGTCATATTTCTGAACAATATAATTTTCGGTATTATAAAACATACTCTAGATTTGTTGACCATTGCCATTTTATGTTACTTTTTAATATTATCTAATATTTTCGTCACTTGGAACAAGCAAACTAAGAGAGTTTTTAGAGCTACGAGCAAGTTACGTTGTCCATGATTTACAAGGATTTTTTTACATCAGAACGTTGTCTTTTGCTTGTTCAAGTATTGTACTCACGTATATATAAGTTTATATATAACTTATATACAAGTTTAATAAAAATGTTCCAAAAACACTCACTAAATTGAACGAACTTGTTCAGGCATTAAAGTAACAAAATACTTCTCAGATAAAAGCTTAGAGGTTTCCAATACAGTACGTTCACAGTGGGCATGATTTCTAAAGGAATTAGTTTTTGTTGTTTCTTTCTGTGTGTAATAAGAGTATTAACCAGGCAAGCGGCTGAACTGCCTATATAAGGATGGCTCGGAGTATTAATCGAAATTTTATTTTAAATATCTCCTCAACAGAGTCATCAGAACTTTACAATGCTATATAGTTTTGTTTTTTATATTAATATCTATGTAACGATTGAATCACATGCTGTTTATTGTTTAATGATATCTCAAAATCCATAACGATAATATCAACTAATTTAGCTTATGTGACATTCTTTCAAACGGAGTATCAACTTTATTAAGCATTTTAATAACTAGTTGTAATTTAAATATACATATATAATTCTGCTGCAAACGATGCCAAAATTACCCCTTTAAAATGCTTAAGTACATGTTCAAACAGGAATTATCAGCCAATAACAGACAAGCAATAAATATTACAGTTAGAATCTCATTGTATTTAGAACATGGTTATAAATAGAACTTGCCTTTATCTGTTGAAACATTACATTACAAAAAGTGAAAAAAAACTTAAAAAAGAAATAAATATATGGATGGCTTACATCAAACCGTCACAAACATTGCAAACAAGATAACAGCTATGATATTTGCATTATTTCTACACAAAAGTATAAACACACAATGTTGTTGAGTGTTAAAAGACAAAAAATATGTGATTGAATAGTTACATATGTATATTGTTACATGTTAATTTTTTTCTATGCTGTATTGTACGGATGATACAAATACCATCTCCACTATCTTGTTTGCATCACTTGTGAAGGATTGACATTAGTTAACCCTGCATTTACTTTCCTCAATTGTATATGTTATATTTGTATATTTTTTTGTGTCTTATGGAAAAAATGCAATTAGTATTTGAGGACTGGGTACAGGGAGGTGAAGATACTCCTGCTTAAGTCCCCCCCCTGAGCTGGTCCCACTCTTGTACTGTAGTCTTTACTGTTCCGTACAACACAATATTACACCTATTTTGAAATAGCGATAAACACTATTTTATTTTGTATATGAGATGGATCTATGATTATTTTTAAAATAAAGCATCAACTTTAGTTCCAAAAGGTATATGGTACTATTTTTATATACTTAAAACTTCTTAACTTATGCATCTTAGACTGTTTTCCTCATAGTATTATTCTTAAAAAATAGTTTGTTTTTGGTTGAAGAGCGCAAAGCAAGGTAAAACCAGTTATTAACGGTTTGATTTATCATATTTACCATTAAACTACTGGTGGTATCTTAACGATCAAAATGTTTACATAAAAATACATGTTTACAGATATTTCTTTTCCTTTTGTTATATTTTCGAAGTCAATTACTTTCACGAGATAATGTTTGTATCAAAAATAAAACAACTGCATTTTGTGTGAATTTTGTATTATTTTTCATTCAATACTAATGTTTGTTCTTTTTAAAGAAGTATTATTTGAGTTTTGTCTAGATCTTTGAAATTCAAATTTCTACATTATTCTTCTCAATAAAGAACTAAACAAGTTGCGATACATGATGCAGGCTCACATACCAGTGATCGAAGTTCCACATAGCTTTTTTTATTTAATCAGATATCAATGGTCAATCAACCAGTTGGTGCTGCAAACTTAGTGTACGTTCTTTAACGTAAACAGAGAAGAAGTGAATTACTGAGTTGCAATAATTTGAAACGTCACACAGTATAAAATTAAAGAAAGGAAAGCACTAGAAATAAGTAATGTCAAATGTTAAATAACAACAAGTGAAACTTTACACTCTTGTTTTAACTTCTCATATTTGTTTCCCTATCACAACCTTGACTTTGGAAATCTTTGCACGGTAAACCATGTTTCATAATTATCCAGCAGTTACCTCTAGAAGTGAGCTTCTGGTGACCTCAACACTACTGAATAAAATTATATTTTTAAAGTTTATCCAAATAATTCGAAGTTATTCGCCTTTCTTAAAACTCTCAACACTTACTTTCGATTATTTCTATCAAGTAAGCTCGCTATTCTTAAAAAAATAATACTACAAAAATTTAATTTTTGAAAGCATACTTGAGATATTTTATATTAGCTCATTTTGGATGTCAAGGCCCATATAATGACAACTTGCTTCGTTTTTTACGGACCTATGAACAGTTCTGTGTAAAGCTTTATTTCTCTCTCTCAAAGACATAACCATTCCAATCAATTATTATATACGCCAATTTAATGCTGCCATTCAATTGCAGTTAAAGTTTGAGCACAGAATTATTTTTTTAATCGAAGTCCTGATTTATTTCATACTATAAATCATTCCTTGTGCAAGCTGATTTTCTCCCATATCTCTAGTTTTTAAGCATACTGTTAGGAATACAAACTCTTCAGCCACGAAATCCTTCTTGTGGCCAAATAATTTCAAATAAAGATAATGTTGTTGTTGTTTTGAATTAAGCACAAAGCTACACAATGGGCTATCTGTGCTCTCCCCACCACGGGTATCGAAACCCGGTTTTTAGCGTGTAAGTCCGCAGACATACCGCTGAGCCACTGGGGGGCAAATAAAGATAAAACATTGAGTTTAGTTTTAAACAACGTAACAACCATGTATATAGTACTTTTTTCCATATTTTTAACATCTTCAAGAATAATTATCTTGTAAAATCCACACTGATATCTGTTAAATGGGGGAAAAAATAACGTTTTAAATTTACGTATGTTCGTACTTTTCTAACATTACTTTTATTCAGTCAACCGATACCTCAAATGCTAATTTCCACTATCTTATTCCGACGAATTACTATTCAATAAATACTGAATATGCCGTTTTTTTTCGCAGAAGTTAGATTTCCAACATTATTTTATCGTAACTTATTTTACATTAATGTGTCTTTTTCATTCGAACCATGAATTTAAATA
This sequence comes from Carcinoscorpius rotundicauda, assembly GCA_011833715.1. Classification (NCBI taxonomy): domain Eukaryota; kingdom Metazoa; phylum Arthropoda; class Merostomata; order Xiphosura; family Limulidae; genus Carcinoscorpius; species Carcinoscorpius rotundicauda. The sequence goes on from CM022392.1 coordinate 29,591,849, forward strand.
ATGATATAAATTTATATTTTGTGTGTTTTTCCTCTTGCAAAGCCACGTAGGGGTAGCTGCTCAGCCCACCGAGAGGATTTGAACGCAGATTTTTAGGATTGTAAAGCCGTAGACATACCGTTGTACTAGCGTGGGACGTAAATTTATATTAGTGTTATGATGAAAAACACGGATATTTAAAAGAATTTTGACTAAATTTTAAACTTTGATTACAATTTTCTAATATACCTCTGTATGTTCCTGTGATGTAGCCACTGCAACAATTAATAATGACATGCGTTACGTATCCTGCATCTATATATAGATATAATTGTGCTACCGCTTGTATATCCATGTAACTACTGTGCAGAACATAGATGGATCTTCACGAACATTGGTATGAAAATTTAGTAGACCCATGTGGGGGACCATACACACTTTTAGTTTTGTATTTTGCATTTTTATGGGCATTTATGCGATTTTACCACTGCTTCACCAAATTAGTATGAAGCTTTGTTGGGTCTGTTCGGAAATACTTGCAAATCTGCGATTTCACATTTTGTATTTTGCGGTTTTTATGAGAGATTTTTGTGTATGTTTTTTTACAGTTATATATAAGAAAAGAAAATATTTATATCTTTAAAAAAAACTTTCATTAATCATAAATATGCATAATATCCGTCCAGGAGAGAAGTACGACACATCCTGATAGACATATGGTTACATAGAAATTATATGCAACAATTAAGTTTTTTCTTAGGCAACGATTTACACGAGCCACTCGCAGATTTTATATTACCTTTAAATGTCACTTGATATGACTGTAGTTAACATTAATGTTAAAAACTCTTCTGACATATTATTCAATGCTAAAAGTATGCACAAATTTTAACTGTGGCCATTGGTTTATACAGGTGGAGTGACACCTAACGGTATACCTTAATATCCTATGGTGTTTTTTTCTGTCAATGTACCACCTTTTCTTGGCACACTTTGGTAGTATTGTCTTGGAAATTATTCTACAATACATATGAGTTTATTTGCAACGTATTTAAAAAAGAGAGAGAACTGATAACACGTAGAAAGGTATCTTCATATAACACGTACACAACAATCGCGTAAGTACTATGTGAGGTTAATATTGCGTTTCATACATTATTTGCCCTCAATCACTCGAGTGCATCAAAGGTTTTACTTCTAAAGATTTGATGAGCCAAGTATCCTTTTCCTACACTTGGGATTGATTCATCAGAAACGTTTTTTTTTAACTTGGTAGATTTCTATATAATTCATTGAATTCGTCTCACTTGGGAAATCTGAGTCGTTTTAGAGGATAGAATAACGTATTCCTTTTTTGAGGCCCAAAGTCGTATTTTTTCCAATATCGTTGGAGCAATAACGTTAACCCAAGTTTGTGTTTTTTTAGATCAACAGATTCTTACCAAGGACTTTCTTATAATAATTTTCTCAACAAATAACTAAAGGTTTTTTTAAAAGAATAGACTTTGCGCCCGAGGGAAGTGCAACAGTACGGTATGAAGAAAACTAGGAAGTAATTTAAGAGTCAATAACGTAGAAATGTGGATAGAAAAGAGGTGTGTATGTATAAATATATCATAAGATAACAGCGTCGAAACAAAAATGATTTGTTTGTTTTGTATTAAGCACAAAACTACATAATGGGCTATCTGTACTCTGCCCACCACGGGTATCGAAATCCGGATTTTAGCGTGCAAGACCGCAGACATACCGCTGAGCCACTGGGGGGCTACAAAATTGATGAAACTAGCAGTGCTCTTATGAAAGTTAAATGTAAAACCTCTGGATTATAAACTTTAAACATATCTTGTTGTTTGGGGAATATCTTAGAAACAAACTACTTTAATTTGATGTCTTTTTGTCAGTTAAACATAACATCATACATAACATGTGAAGTTTCTTATAAATTTGATTATTTATATTCTATAAATGAGTAAAATGAATATGCAATATAAATGTAAAAAATATTTGTAAATTAGTTATTGGATGCTTATAGCGCTATGCAATATATATATATATAATTAGATATGACACATTTTCATAATTTCTTCTTGACTCTCAATATTTGTAGCCAACTTTTCGAGTTGATTTCGGTGACAAAGTACTTTAAGAATTAAACTATTAGCTTTCTCGTGATCAAGGTATTTTACCCAGCTTATTCATAAATATAAGAATAATTTCTTACGTATCATATTTTTCTGTAATAGCTTATTGCATATGGAAGAATAAGTATCAGAAATTATCATTTAATTGATCCTGAAACTCTATTTTGCCAAAGTATAATTGTGTTCTAAAATGTATAATAGCAATAACAATAAATATAATGTAACTCATTTAATACGGAATATTTTCTGAATTATACCCTAATTTCATTAATACATTAGCAGCGTTGTATCTTTTTATAACTTGTTACGGGATAAAAAATCGAGAAAGTATCAAAAGTATAACTATCCACGCGTGTAGCAGATTCAATGAAGTATCTGTTATGATGGACATACTGATCCAATGTTCCTTAGGAATGGAACACTGTATGGTATATACACGACAGTGTGGCTTGTTACTTATCCCATTAAACCCGAATTGATCTTGACAGACGATAGTGCTCGTTCGTATCTTGCACGTACCGTCATTGCTTGCAACTAGAACTTATTGAACAATCGATTGAGAAATATTGTTCTGCCAATAACAGATCCATAGAACTGTTTTGGGACCAACAACAGGGATGGATTTCACCTCTATCTCACTCGGTTATGAGGCGATGACGCAGAACTGTATTAACCATTCGAGGTTAACATATACTTTAAAGATGAAAATGAATACTTTGACAACTTTAAATATTCAAATATCTGTGCTAATGTGTTAATGAAACCACTGTCTAACACTGTTGTTGTATAATATTACAGTATTTAGAGGTTAGTGTATCGATATTTTATCTTTTAGAAAAGAATAAAAGCCACTTCAACAGTTTGCTTGGTTTCTATGCTATTTTCCTCCTCATATTTTATTCCTTCCCAATGTTTGTTTGTTTGGAATTTTTCACAAAGCTGACCGAGGATTATTTATGCTTACTGTGTTACGTATTTTTGATGTTTTAAGTTCTTCGTAGACTAAACGCAACAGAAAAACACGGATAACAGCTTGTATAATTTATTACACTAAACTATTAACAAATATAACAGATATAACATGAATTATATAATAATAGTGACAGATATTAAGTTACAACATTCGAAATTAATTACAAAACAAAATAATATTAGTTTCAAACTTCACAATTAATCACAATACAAAACGGTACTGGCCTGTATCTAATACAATGATCTAAAATGAAAGTCTCAAATTCCAGTCTAGGGTGTGAATTTGGTCCCACGAAGAGATTCCGAAACAGTTCACAGTTCAATGAAATCGCCGTCTCTCAGCTCAAGCAGTAATTCAGATGTATCGTAGAGATTGACGAAATAAAATCACAACTTCCGGAGATCTAACTTCAATCACAAATCCAAGTTGAACATTCACAGCAAACACTTAATCTTTCCCAAATAACTAAAACTGATGCCTGAATCTCACTCTTATTCTTCGAATAAAACTAATGGCTGAATCTATCTTCTTTTTTCGAATAAAAACTGATGACTGATGACTCTATATCTCTCACGTCACCGTCTTTCTTATACCGATAGGCCTATTTCTCGAACAATCTCGCAATTTCCATACAACTCCAGAGCTATCCACGCATATCCGTTCTTGCACGAGACTACACTTCCAGACAGGAAGTCACCAGCACTCATTTACAAACATGTGATTGGTCTACTTAATTCGAGAAAGTTCTAAAATGTTACCCTAAATAAATAACATATTTTAGTTTAAACTTCGAAACAATAATATCAATATGGAAAAAAAATGAATAATACAAATGAAAATTGAAACACAATACGACATGTTGTCGTTTACAAAATATTTACACATATACATAACAACTGCCTCCAATGTAAAAGCTACAAATTAGTTGCAATACAACTAGACAACGCTACCTAACGCAAATTCTTGGACTACTCTTTTACAAGTCAGAAAAGCGGATTGATCGTGACTTCTAACGCTTCCATGGCTGAAAAGGCGAGGATTTGGTTGTGAAATTTGAACTGACGATTATGAATAAGACACTCCAATAACCAGACCATGCCAAACCGTTTCATAATGTAAAAGTTGACATGTAAAAGGAAAAATAATATAAATTTCTATCTGTTTGTAATATTCAAAATACTATTGAAATAATTTTATTGTATATTCATTTTGATTAATCGACAAAAATAATATATACCATTTCAGTTCTGTGAACCGCGGTAAATATAATCCAGGATAAGTCCTTAAACTTATATCTTGCCCTCTCTGAGACAATACTATAGTATAAACTCAGTGCACACGTAATATTCAGAGACTTGGACATATCAACGGCATTCATGTACTTACTTTGTTACAGTTATTAGCAAGTTACAGAAAAGATATTTTTTTTAATTGTACACTTCCTAAAGTAATTTTATAAAATGATAATGTACAACGAGTGGATATTTTTTATGCTATTGTCCAAATTTGGCAAACGTTGGGAAACGTTCTGAAATCAGACTTTAAAACTTACAAACATTATTTTAGAGCAGCTTAATGTATCAGATCTAAGTGCACTAAACTGTAAGATGTGTATCTCAATACGCTTAAGTTTCAGGAATAATAATTATGATAGTTATTGGGATGATAGTTATGTCGCAGAATATCGCATTGAAAAAGATGATTCGTAAACACAGGCGTTACAAACCACACGAAGTCTTTATTCAAACTAGCATTTGGACTGAGGCATCCCAACCCAAACAGTTAAACCCTGGTATGGAATGAAAGACTTCGTCGGTTGTAGTATGTATATGAGTGTTTTCTTATAGCAAAACCACATCAATCTATTCCCTGCGTACACTGAGGGGGAATTCAACCTGATGGTTTTATCAATGTAAATCCGGCGGGGGACTCTTGTTGGTTGCAGCGTGCAGCAAAGAGTGTGGATGAAATTCTATTATATTCTTGCTACTAGAAAGCCATACAGAATTTGCTATGATATATTTTCATTACAGTTATTGTGGTGTAATATCACACAGACTAGCAATCTGAAGTAAATGTTTTGTTCGCTGGGTTTACTCTAAAATACTATATGTATAAACATTTTAAACTGCACTATTTTCTTAGCAAACCTTTTAGACATGCTTATATGTATAAGCGTATATACATCAGAAATTGTGCTTATTATTAGTGTGTGTGTATATGTATATATATGTATATACATACTTATAATAAGTACAATTCTGAGTAAACCCAGATCACTAATAGCTATTCCAAATGAAAGATTTTTAACTACTATAGTATGCTTCCCAAGATTTTCAAATTCTCAAAAACGGAACGATGTATTTAGAAGTGAAATAAGCTTCATTAAATTTATTTTTGAGTTTTTAAATAAGTTTGTCAATCAGAATGTAACTTTTTTTTTCTCAATTTTAAGTAATCAGAAATTACTTTTCTAATACTTTGAACTGGTCTATTAACAATTCATTTTTTTTTCTTTCAATAGCATAATTTTTTTTTAGAAAAGACTGGTGGTATTGTTCTTACACTTATATTTTTTGAATAATATATACCAAATATCAAAAACGTCCTAACCTCATGTAAGGATATTTGGTAAAAAAGACTAACTAACATTTTGCCCCTTAAGAAGAAAGGTCCTCCTTTCAAAATCGCTCAGGTTATAGGATTTCCATTTCATTTATATCAAGAATTTTTTTACCTACGTGTTTCTCTGACATCATACCAAACATTTTAAACTTTTTTTAACTTCATTTTTTCGAACATGAACGGTGTCAGCTAACGAGTTAAATATCCATACTGTATCTGAGAACTATTAAAATTTATAAATATTCTGAATTACATCTAGCTATATACATTTTGTTTCCATTAAATTGTGCGCTGTGAGACAAAATAGCGTTAAGTTTACCTCGAAATTGCGTATATTTTTTTAGCGTTAACTATTTTTTGGCCATTAATTTTGTTAGTAGTTTTGCGACTAATTTATTTTGGTCATACTAAAATGTTTGTTTCCATAGTGTTACAATATTATACATGTATACATAACATTCATTAGTGTGTGCGTGAATGTGTTATAATTGTTACGTATTATAATTAATGTTGGACGAGTTTCCGATATATTATGCTACATATGTCAACGTATTATGATTTTAATTAGCCAGACCTTTTAATTTTAATTTAGAAGTTAATTGAATATCGATATTTATTAAATTTATGATATTTTCCAACATCATTGACAGACATTATTTTCTTTCTGAACACAAATATATTTTAATATAAAAATAACAATACAATTTATGATAATTGTTATTACAAATACTTATTATAAGTAATGATTTATATACAAAGGTTTTAGAAACAATATTAAGTCTTCTATCTGGTTTAGAATTGAATATTTTATCGACGGTTTACGATGAACAATTGAATTATTTGGTGATATCGGTACAGCTGACTTAACGGGTAATTATCTCTCGCTGCTACACGTGAATAATTTTTATTTATTATGTGCTTTGCTCTTAAATAATACGATTTTTCACAGTTTCTTTCCAGTATTCTGTTGAAAAAAGGATGATATCTTCCGTGGCTGAATAAAGTTTTCATTTTCAAAAGTCCTTGAATGTTTTATAGAATGTTTTCCGAAGTTTGAAAACATGGATGGAAGAAAAAATTGTTAACATTAGTTGTTATTATATATCCGTAATATTTAGTAAACTACTTATAGAATACAAAAAATGTCATTCGAAGCCAATCCTTACATTTAATTTTATAAGAATTCAAGGAAATAAAACAAATATGTTTGTCAAATAAAGGAAAAAGTAAATGATGTAATTAAAGTTCCCTTCTGAAATAAAAGTTTTGCCGGTTAAATAAAGGATTTTTATATATAATGTTCAAAACGTCTCACTGAGTTAATTTTAAATAATGCCTTCTCAGAAATCAATTATTTAAAGTCAACTCAGTGAGACGTCATGAAAATTATATTTGAAAATCTTATATTTAATCGATAGAACTTTCACTTAAGTAGTGGACTTCAACTTAAACCGTAAAACGTAGGTAAATTTGAGACTTGAATATTCACGTTTGTTTTCATATTCTTTGTTCTTAGTGTCTTGATTATCTGAGCAGCTTGATGATAAAATATTTACATGCAATGAATAATACACATAATTATTAATAAAATTAAGGTCTTGTGAGTTAGTTAGCATTTCAAATTCAGACTTAAGAACTTCAAACTTTAGGTTTTGTTTAAATCTTCAAAATTTAAGTAGAGGTTGATGCAGGATGTGGTTTGTAACCTTATGACAAGGTTATAGCGGGAATTCGGTTGTACATTTATGCCTAGACTGGGTATATCCTTATTAACAAATTAGTCTAGTAACTCAATTGTATTTTTATTACTAGTTCGGTGCAAGGTCCTTTTGGTATCTTAGCAATTTCGTGAATGCAATAACTAACTGACTAGCTTGGCTGTATCTTAATAAATTTGTTAATGCACTAACTCGGTTGTATTTTTATAACTAGATTAGTGTATGAACTTGGTTTGATTCTTAAGATGCCGTCAATACGAAACTCCCAAGTATCTTTATGTTTAATTTAGTCAAGGAACTTGCTAGTATATTTATAACTACTAAATATCATAGTTAACAAGAGTACAGTTTGGTCCTGTGATAGATCTCTGGATTTTGAATCTGGTGAGATGGACTCGAATTCATTTGATACCACGAAATATTCCTCTGATTAGTCGCTCAAAACCAGATACTGTGGCTTTACTAGCTTTGCTAAAACTACGAATACTGTTTTTTTAAGTATATTGTCTTACATATCAATTTCATTACGTTTTTTTATATAAAAATACTTCTATAACAGCGAGAAAGTTGCTAATAAAAAAGCACGAATTTAACAATGCTTTTTTGAACTAAAACATCGATTTATTTTATGTTATGCGTACTTCTTAAAATGTTATGGCAAAGAGGACAAGAAACTGCTGTTAAACTGAAAAGATGCTTTATCTAACATAGAACATATTAAACATTCCACTTGCTAAATAATTCTTCAGAGAAAAAATAACTTGTATCAACCGAGTAGACAAATTTGAAGCTAATTACAAATTAATAGATTAAAAGTAATGTTTACAACGTATTACTTTCTTATTTGGTTATTTTCATTGGAAAAACACATTTTTACATATGTCATTAAATAATTTTTTTATAGCTCAGAGATTTGAGATACTATAAACTTTAAAAGTCTGTGGTCGATTCGAAATGTGTAATAAGATGACATATTACACAACTTAAAAATCAGTTTGTGATTACCCTTAAAAGGATTTGATGACACTGTTCGTTAAACAATATGAATGTTCGTTTAGCTTATGTTCGTTCTTGCAAAAACTTAAGAATTTATGACCACTGTGTGTCACTAATGGAATTCTTGTGTCAATAACACCAAAGCTTACTGTTTAGTATTTAGAGTGTGACTTGGAAAACAAAATTTTAGTATTTTAAACTGCATAAGGAATTGAGAGTACAAAAACATTCTATTTCACAACCAGTTGTCACGATAAATAATGCTACGCCTATTTCATGGATATTAAACCTATTAAATGACTCATCCCAAACAATGCAAATGTTGCAAATATGTTTTGTAAACAATAAAAAGTTAATTAATCATCTACACCAACTTTGACTATTTGTGGTCAACGTATTTATGTAAATTTAACTAAATTTGTTTTTGTTTTTGGAGACACAAAAACTGTTTCTTCAAAAAAGGAAGATAAAGATTATAATGAGTGCCAATATTATGACATAAATGGATAAATTAACATTTTTATGTTAACTGCCTTTAAATTTCAAATATTGTGATTATTATTTCAGTAAATATAAAATTTCTGTTTCAGTAAACACATTCGGTTTAATATATTTCTTAAATGTGAAAGATTTATTCCAACTCTTATCTATTTACTCTAATTTTTCATGTTATTACCTGTTAATCCTTAAATAATTAGTAACTAGCATATAACTGATTACTAGCATAAAACGAAATAGTTAGAAAAGCACCTCAGCTAAAACATCAGTGGCAAAAACAAATTTAAATCAACGCACTTTATATACAGAATTCTTGATGACGAAAAACCTACTACAAGTAAAAATGTGTCTCAGAACGGCTGGTATGGGTATTAACACTTTGACTAATACATATAGCGGAGAATAACGTTTCGACCTTCTCAAATCATCTTCAGGTTAACAAGGAGAGAGATTGCATCTAACTGTTGCCGGGCGCATGTCTTAGGGCCGAGAGAGTAAACAGGTACGGGATTGTAGGGGGCGTTGCAGTTAGATGTTAAGTTATTAATTGGTATAGGTATAAAGGTATTCTTTTATATTTGTTTAATTTTAGTTTTTGTTGTTGTATAACTAGGACTTCTTTGATTTTGCGTTTGTTTATATTTTCTTCTATACTTTGTGTCTGGGTGTTTTTTGTGGTTATGTTGTGTTTATTTCATTTGCAGTGTTCCAAAACGTGTGAAGGTGTGTTTTTGTGTGTGTGTGTTCTTAAATCTGATTCCATTTTTCTGCTTGTTTCTCCAACATAGAAGTCGTAGCATTTGTTGCACTGTATTTTGTAAATAACGTTGGTGTTGTATTTGCCAATGTAGTTTTTACATAGTATGGACTTCAGTTTGTACCTGGTTTTTGAATAAATTTGGTATTCACTGGAATGTTGTGTTTTGTTATAAGTTTTTTTCAAATGTTGGTTATTTTTTCGCTGATGCTGGGAACATGTGGTATGCAGAAATGTAAGATTTTGTAGTTAGTTGTTTCTTAGGATTTACTATAGTTTGTTTGTTGTTGATTATGCTGTTGATCTAAGTGTGTGCGTATATTTTTTTCTACAGCTTTTGGAAGAAATTTGTTGATGTTGATTTTATCGATAATTTTATCAGATAAACATCGTTTTGTGGTTGGGTTTATTTGGTTTCGTAATGTATTGAGTTTTTGCTTTGTTTCATGTGCTGAGTCCCAGGGAATGTATAGTTCGTATGGTTGATTTTCGGTGGAATTCTGTTTTAAATTGTGTATGAGTTCTAGTGATCTAGAAGTTAATAAATGCTATTTGGTTTATTTTTTCCTGTTTGATTCCCCTCTGTGGGCTCAGAAGAGAGCCCGATGTTGCTTTGCTATAAGAAAAACACACACACCTTTATCAAACCACCTGCACAAATAAATGGTTTTATTTTCAACTTCAAACCACTTGTACGGAAAATTATTAAACTACTTCAGCAATATAGCCTCAAAATCAACACAATCAATGGTAATATTTACATTTTTTTATTATTATTGTGATTTTTTATATTAGCACCTTTCAAAATTTATTAGAAAATTGTAAAACTGTCTTGATATTTAATTAGGAATAATATACAAATGATGCATTATTTTAAGATGTTTGGATTCTTTTCAAAAGAAAATATAACTGTCACATTTATACAAAACAATCTACGTATTGAAATAGGTTTAGACTATGATATTCTATCTTTTTTAAAACCCAAAGTTACACATTGGGCTATCTGAGTAGTACTCACCGCAATCATCAAACGTCGATTTTGAACGTTATAAGCCTTTAACTTACCGCTGAGTAACAGGGGAAAAGAAGAAAGTTTAGACAAGAAATTGAATTAAGAAAACAACAACAAACGCGTCAAACAAATTGAAAAAAAATAATTCTTTGCAATCTCGACATAATTTTGGATGCTTTTAAATGCATGATTTATTTTCTATTTTTTTTCTCTAAGAAAACCGTAATAACTGAACTCAGTTTAATGTGTAAGAAAAATATACCTGTCCAAAAATCTAAGTGCTTTGACAACAGGAAGTGGTATTCATATTTACGATAATTATTATCTCTTATAACAAACATTCAACATATTTAGCAGATTACGCTTTTCCTATGTTGTATGACACTTAAAAACAGTAAATAAAGTCTCAGTAAACAGAAATGATTTACTTTTTGTTTAATATTCTCCTTAGATAAGTATACAAACTTTTTCTTTTTTAATTATCAATGAAGGTTGTGATGAATTTAAATGTGCCTTCATGAATACTTGAAGAAATCATTGGGCTGGAACGTTTACCGAGACTTTGCTTTGACAGGAATTGCATGCAGGTTTACTCCCATAATGAGATCAGACTTTTCTTAGATTCCACTATAGTGTCGCTTACAGTTCACATATATAAGTGCAATATAAGACCGCTGCATAAATTTAGAGAATTGGTGTGGAGAACTAGTGTAAAAAATATTCCTAATCGGAAAGGAAAACATATGGTTCGTCTAACAAGCACGCGTCGTGCATACGTAAGAAACAAATTCAATTACTGCACCCCGGTCTACATGAGAACAACTTAAGTGGTAATAGCATATTATTATAAAACATTAACTATAACCTGCTTACTCGTTAAAAAATAACGACCTAAGAAATATTGTATAATTGTCTAGTGCCTAAAAACTTTCAGAAACACTTCTACTATACTTTTGTTCTTTCAGTGTTATAAATAATAATTATTTTAGCTAGTTGCACAGAGAAACACATTTGGTCCTGTAATATAAATCGTTAATGGTTAATTAGTGCTTTTTTGTGAGTAAAAGTATGTCTTTCTTCGATAAAACTTTACACTGAAGGGTTCAAATTATTGCTTTTTAAAGACGTCATTAACATACATTTTGAAACATATTTAGTTAGATTTAAATAAAAATGGTTCTACGCCTATCTCGTGATGCAACTACAGATGTCTATTTAACACCATTTTCTTATTTTTTTTGTACCAGTGCATTATATGTTTTACGAAATCACTAATTGTTAGGCCAGCTGAACTTTTTTCAAAACTTCTCCTAAATATTATAAATAGACGCTCCAAGAGAGTTTGAGAACACTGCTAGTCGGCTACTATCAGAATACTGTAATTCTCGGAAGCTATAATTGTGCAAACACTTTTTAATCGGAAAACTACAGATATTTGACGACGAAAGTTTATAAATTTTGAACATTGCGAATCGTTTATCTTTAAAGAATTAGCTTCGGATGTTAATAGTGCTACGAGGACATTAAACATCTATCTTCCTCTACGAAAAGTAAGCTTGTAAGCAGTGTTAGACTAAAGAAGAACGGAGCTGGCTAGCATTGCCGTCAAGAAAAGCGTATCTGTGTATCAACATGAAATTAATTCGCTCGCCGTGGACCTGGACCGTGAATAAAATATTCAGTGTCAGACCAGATAGAAGACTGAATATTGTTTACAAGTTTATAAAACTTTTGTACATAAATCATTAATTGTAATAATCGCTATTATAAACTGTGTTGTTTTTTTTGTATATTTACCTATATTTGTATCAAAAAAAGAAAACTGTGTGCGTCAAACTTGTTGGCAAATATTACAAATTTGATATACAATGACATTCATTTAACTTCTAAGTTAAACTTCAAATTTCTGGCTATATGAAATTGCTATACACAACGTATATAACACAATAAATCAGACCAGTCTGCAATAAATTATAATATATGACATCTGAAATAAAGTTGCTTGAAATATTTTGGGATAACCAATATGAAAATTATGAAATTATTTCTATAATTGGTAACATGATGGAGTGTTTTTCTTGTAAAATTCGCTTACATGTTTCAAAATGGCCCTGGTTCGTCCTGTGGTGTAGCTCTATATTTCATTGTTATATTGAGACGGGTTCGAGTCCCTGTGTTAATATTAAAATAATCTCCGCAACATAAGTTGTGAGTGTTTAAAAGTTGACCGTCATTATTTTAGCGCCGACAGAGAGGTTGTTGGGTGATTCTTATAACTTATGTAGCTCTTCCATAAATACAAATAGATATTTGTGTGTGTAAAGCTACACCAATGATGTATTGCGCATCACATCCACAAATTGAGCTATTAGAATATAGTGAATAATATATATTTTCTAACCAAATAAAGTAAGTTGACCGTCCATTTTATAGAATACCCACGGCTTCAAAATGCAAATCGCATTTGCTTTTTTTTTTCGCAAACGGGACTCGAAGTTGAATCATCGGAAACCAAACTAATAAGTTATAACTGTTATTTCGTGGTTGTAACATTTGCTAACGATAGGGAATACATAAAAGGATTTCAAGGATTATTTTGCTTAACATTCCCGCGAGATTTTGATTATCTCTTGTGAACCAGTTTGTTCTTGCCAATATAAAGCAGTTTCATGAATTTATCTATTATATCAAAGATAATTAAAAACACCTTAAAATAATATGTAAGTGTAATAATTTCGTAAGAAAATTTATTTTATTTTACTTTTCTTATCAATAAGGTTTAACAGTATGGACTCTATTATCATTAGCTAAATATGTGTCATTTATCTAAACTTAGTTACAAAGTTGCTTTCATTGTAATGTATTTATTAGCTTAAATTCAGTTGGGACACCTTAGGTCCAGATGCCAGTTCTGTCCAGTTTTGTATAATTTGTGTCCGTCTTTATAAGTTTCATAGCCTGACAATTTGTGATTTGTTACAGTATTAACTTAGCAAAGCAGTTTGTCAAATATATGAAGCAATTTTATCAAATGAAAGGAATATTTCCAAAACGTGACAAAAACTTATTTTAGTACTCTTTTTTTCACAAAAATAAAAAATATTAAAAAAGCTACAAAAGCATTAAAGTAGATTTTTTCTAAATAAATTCAATAAAAATCATTTTATTTCACAAATTAATTACTTGCATTGCAACTAACTGACATCAGTTCACAAAGTTTATTTTGATTTGAAGGCCTTCTCTTGAGAAACGGTTACCAGTATATACGGACTGTCGATTGAGGCACTACACTCATAATATGAGTTTCGCGTGTTTGAAGCACTGAAACACCAAACTTGCTCGCTCTTTCAGCCGTGGGAAATTATAATGTGTAGATCAATCCCACTATTCGTTTCCGAAAGAATAGCACGAAAGATGGCAGTCGGTGATGTTGACTAGCTGCCTTCCCTCTAATCTTACACTGCTAAATTAGGAACGGCTTGCACCCGAAGCCCTGGTGTAGCTTTGCGTAAAATTAAAAACAAATCAAAACTCACGAATCGCATTAAAGCAAATTAAACCATTTAATTATTATATTGGAAAAAGTGTATATTTTGAATTGTACAAAAATAATGTTTTGTTGAAAAGTTTAAATTAAAAAGAACAGAATAAACTAGAAATTGCTTTTTCTCTTTTGTTTATGTTTTACTTAAATCAGAAATAAAGAAAATGTATCATAATGACAATATTTCTAGAAATCGTTTATTGTTATTACGATTGAAAAATAACTCAAACTTGTTATTCCTTTTGCTATTAGTGGCTTGAAGACAAATCCATAGGCTAGATAATTCAGTGTTTGGAAGATATAAAACATATAATTCGGTATTATTATTTTCTTAGTCTGTATATGCACCTACTTGAAATAAGGCCAATTTTAATAACAGGATAATAAAAAATTTAAAAGACCCTAACCACCATTTGGGAATACAAAGGCACGTTAAATATATTTGGAATATCAACTTAACAGCTGGTGTATAAACCTATCATAGTTGGAGTACTTCTATTAATCACAAATTTGTGAATAAATAATTAAAATTATTGCAGTCAGGAACATTAAATTAAAACATTAATAATTTAGCAGCAGAAAAACTGCCTGCTTTTCGAAGCCAAACACTTCCACAGAATAAAAGGAGCTTAGAAAATGTATTAAAATGCTAATTAAATAAATGTTAGTTAGTGTTAACGTTTTTCGTACAGATTACACAGACAAAAAGTACATATACTGCCCACTAATAAGTGACTTTATACATTCTGATTTGACATGACAGAGAAATGAAACTCCTTTAAAACTGGCTGTGTGCAGCTTTCAGATAAGACAAGACAAAAGATGCTTTACCTTTTTATTACACGCCTGATGATTAAGTTGTTTATTTTCATGAGGCTAATTTCAGGCTTTGAATTAATCTATAAAGGAAAGCATTGTTCTTTACGACAGATTGAGGTTTTAGAAAATAAAATCGGGAATATATATAGTCACGTTTCTCTATCTACATTTAAATAGTGATATGGAATGAAATATAGCCTGAGATAAACGTATACATCGAAGACAATATAGTTCAATTTAAGTCTTTTTTCTTTTTAGCTGGCATGTACGAAGTTCTTATACTGTGAAACATAAAATACGTAAAAGCTGCAATGCCTATCAGTGTTATCATATAAAACATGATGTTTGAGTACATCATTTCTAAACGTATTGAATGAAGAACGATATTGTAGATTTAATACAAGAAAAATTCTTATGATTAACTAAAAGGGCGCACATAATAAATCTAGTTACTTAGCTATGCTGCTATCATGTTATATAAATTCAGCATTGTTTTATTAGATTATGTATTTTTGTGGAAAAATAAACAAACTTTTGCGTTACCTGTTAAAATGAAGATATTGCATTCTCCTTTAACTACATACTTTGAAGAACTGATACATGAGGATAACAAAAGAACTCTCAGTGCAATTTGTATCATTCGTAAACATGTAAAAACTTTAGATCTGTTATAAACGTTAATTAGGCGAAACAAATGGATAATTCAAACTTTAATAAAAATTATCACAAATATTTCGAAAGAAAATAACATTTTTCTTCTCTTCAGCTGCATTTTAATGCTATAAAGCTGAAGATATCAAACTAGTTTATCTTATAAGTTTTAATTAATTATTCTTAAGCCGTCTATTGCAGAAAAAAATATGATAATTAATTCTTAAGTCTATGAAAATACCAGAAAACGGAAAAAAAACATTCTAGGTTCTTAAGCTTTAAATACATATTTTTCATGTACCGATAGGATAATAATAGGATTGTAGATTTTACTGTCGTTGTATCGATGGAATCTTTAACGTAATTGCTAATTGCTCCTAAATCTTAACTTTTTGAGATTAGCAACGTTATTGCTGTAAAAACAAGTGTTGCTATAATGAAAATACATGTACATTGTTGGATATCAATGTAGGTACTAAACGTAATGTACAATAGATGGAAATAAGTGATTCTTTTTCCGATGTTAAAAAAATGATTCAATCTGACAGATGAAAACAAGAAATTTCATGATATTAATATCATTGTTTTATTTTTATTACAGACTTTATTTCCCTAATGGGAGTGTGCTACTGATAATCCAGAAATCGATAGCTAATAGTAAAAGTGAAATAAAATGTGATATATAACATAGTTTGAGAATGCATACCCGAGAATGACATCTACTTTAGTATGTATGAATGTGCAATATATTTCATCTCAATATTAAACAAACTAAACATCGTTGTTTCTTGTATAAAGCATTTCAAATGAGATGTTTTTCTGTTGTATATATAAGCCAGTCGATCTGACGAGTCCCGTCGTAATACACCGTCGCTATCAAGCTAAACTTACAACAAGTATTTTATAATATTTTCTCTCATACGATTTAAATGTCATAATGTGATATCTATCAGTGTTTATATAAGTATATATACATATATATATATACACACACACAAACAAACTCATTTAGCTCAAATAATTATAAGGAATACAAAGTTATTACAATAATTTTAAAATATGAACTACACAAATGTAATACAATTATGTTAGTTTCACAACCTACAAAGTGTTTTTCTTCGTTGTACATAAAACAACAACTTTAAAGCATCTTCGAGCATAAAGTGGTTTTTACTGAAAAAAACACGTAATGCAAGATGTACCACATTTAGCTTGCTTTTTGTAAGTAAAACAACAACATACATAGGTCTTGATTCGTTTTTAATCAATGTTCTTTAAACGTAGCAGTTGGTTATACAAGCTGTTTTACTGTACGTTTTCTTCATTCGTCTTACATATTCACTAAACGTTTGTTTAAAAAGTGAAGAAACAAATATTCATGTTTGAAAGAATAAACTACAAAGCAAACGTGATTTACAATAGTCTTAATTTCTGAACAATTATTTTATATGATTTTGGATTGCTGTCAAAACACGGAGCTCAGGAATAGATTTTATCCAAAACGCGAATAGCTGCGAACAATACTGATAGCCTTATGGATTATTCAGATTTATGTATTATACATAGCAAGAGGGTATAACCCCTCAAAAACGAAGGAGCAAATACTACCACAGAAACACTTATTGTATACCTTAATCTTAGATTTCACATTTAACTGAAATAATAACTTTTTACAAGATCAATCTAGATGAACAAAAAGACAGGAAAGTGCAGTTCAGGCACTCAAACATTCATTTTTGAGCCACTAAAAATCAAGATCATACATGAAATAAGTTCGTGGCGTATTTATAGAATATTCATTGATAAAAATCAATTGGATTAAGAACTTCTAAAATATATGGAAAATCCAGTGCGTGTTGTAACACTACGTGGCAACAATGGCTTTTATGTCATGTTTATAGCTGCAAAAAGGAAAAACAATTCTGTTGAATTCTTAATTTAAGAACCTCCGTTGATTAAAAAGATTTTTTTTTTGTTAAGAACGTAGGTGATGTGACAGAAAATAGCATAATTCAGAAATGATTTTAGTTAACATTGAACGGGTATATTTACTTTGATGATAAATTTTATGCACTTAACATTAGGCTAGGTGATCCCACATTACATTTTCATTTTTGACTTATTATAACAACATGAACATAAAGAAAAAATATGCATTTTGCATTGTTAGACTCAATCACCTATTTGAGTAGAGCTTTATAAGAAAAGAAAAAACATTTTTGCATTTATTAGGTAAAATGTGCACACTGTGAAATTAGCCTAAATATTAACTGGTCAAAACTTTAAGACCATACTGAAACAAAGCGTTAATCGGTAAACACGTAATTAAATTTAGTCATTTGTGTTCAAGCATTAGGAAATTTCAAGTGGTCAGCCCAGGAATATTTTGCCGGAGTTGAGCAGGAGGATTCGATGGGTTGTCGGCCAGACACCAGCCGATCATCGAACCAGATAAAGGCCTTTACAGACGCAGAATGTAGCTCAAGAACAATAAGACAGTATTTATGAAAAAAAGGCCCTAAAAACCGTAAACGTCTTCAAAGACCACGCATTCTTACACACCACGAAACAACTCGGTTAAACATTGCTGAGAAGCACCAAACACGGAACGTAGAAAAGTGGACGAAGGTTTTATTCTCTGACGAGAAATAAATTTACCTGGATGGTTCAGATGGCTTTCAACGTTACTGGCACGATAATAATATCCCACCGGAGACATTTTCTACACAACACAGTGGAGGAACATCCATCATGATGTGGGGTGCTTTCTCCTTCCAGAGAACAATGGAGCTTCAGGTTATACAGGTGCGTCAAGCAGCAGCTGGCTACATTGGTGTGTTAGTGAGAGCATCCTTACTGACTGAAGGCCTTCGCTTGTGTGGAAATAACTGGATCTTTCAGCAGGAAATCTCTACAATCCACAATGCCCGCAGAACAAAGGACTTTTTCATAACGTAATTCCTTTGGACCATCCAGCGTGTTCGCCTGAACTGAACCCATTAATAATGTTTGGGTGTGGATGGCAAGGGAAGTCTATAAACGTGTACGTCAATTCCAAACAATGTATGATCTTCGTGAAGCCATCTTCATCACTTGGGATAACATTCCAACCAGCCTTCTGCGAACGCTCATATCGACCAAGCCAAAGCGAATATTTGCAGTTATTTGCAATAGCGGCCGAGTAACTCACTACTGAGATCTTTTGTTCGACATTTCCTACCCTGTTCAGGACTTCTTTTTGGTATGGTCTTAAATACTACTGCGGAGTAGTTTTTTATATTTATTTTTCCTTTTCTTATTTTTATCTTTCAAAACTCTACTCAAATAAGTGGTTGAATCTAACAACGCAAAATGCATATTTTTTCTTTATGTTCATTGGCCTTAAGATTTTAGCCAGCAGTGTATAAGGTTTCACGGCCCCTTGCATTCCCGTCACTGAAGTCGTAAGGAGCAAACAATAATCGAACTCTTCTATCTGGATAAATACATTTTGGCTTTTATGACTTCTCTTTCGAGAAGTCAAGAGACATTAAGCATGAGATGACACAGCCCTCTTTCTGTGACACAACACTATATCTTAAGACTTATACTGCTGGATGAAGAGTTTTGACACGCGTTTTTAGGTAGAGCACAAATAATACTTGCAGTAGCTTAATAAAAAATAACAACAACTACGACGTAACACGCTGGCTTTTATATAGATTAGATGAAAACCCAAATGCACATTAACAAGTAAATTCCACAATGCTGTTTTTTTGTTTGTTTGTTTTTTTGCTTAGTTCACAAAGTTTACAAAATTGGGTAATTTTCACATACTTTTCCTATCATTCATAAACTATATGAATAAATATATCCCAGATAAACAGTTCAAATTACATTCACAACACACGTTGTAGTTTTTAAAGAAATGAATATGATACCTGTTTCTAATGGAAATATTTTACCTTTATAATTATACTTATTTCATTCTATACTCTCTCAATACTTGATTATCATTAAAGTTCTCTAGATATTTACACGAATAATAAATAAAAACATTATTTTGGCTCAAACTGACGCCAATTACGTTTATTTTTTTCCTATTTTACTTTTATGTTTAAGAATCTATTGAAGGAGCTAATCAGTGTTTAGTTATGTAGATAAACTTTACAGAATTGGTTCTTACACGCTGTATGGATTAGGGAAAGAAAAGAATGTTCAATCTAACGAAACTTTTGCTAATAAACAAACACAGCGACAGAAACTGGAGCTCTGTGAAAATTCATGTAAAGTCTGTAAGAATCTTAGAAAGCAGTATTAAATCTAATAAACAGCGGGAAGTTTCAATCATTCAAACTAAATTAAATTACTTTTAAAAGAGTCTATTGTATAGGAGTTTGGACAAAGAATTTTCAGCTTATATTTCTTGGAACGATACATCAACCACACAGTAAGGACATTCCATACGAGAAATTATATTTGATTTGTTATTTTATATTGGGTGGTTTTAATAATTTTTGCAAAGTTGGTGCAGCTGAACCTCTTATTTTGTACGACAAACACAACACATTCTAGGTAAGTGTTACATAAATAAATTTCAAAAGGGCTCGGAGATGTTTTTAAAATACGTGTCAAAGAAAGCATCTTGAGTCTGGAATGGTAATTTACCATCTTTGTCTAACAAGATCGAAGCCAATTTGTCAAGAATATCAATTTTGAGTAAATATTTCAGATATCAATTTAAAAACTAAACAAAGCATACAAACATTGCGCTGTGTAAATCACGGAATAAAAATGAGAATTCTATATGCTGTTGTTAGCTACACAGGAAGAAAATAAGCTAATGATACGTTTATTAAAATCATAAGAAATATTTGTGTAAAAACTCAATGTCATAAAACTGAAATTCAACAAAAAGGTATAAGAAAAATTTTAGAAAAGACTAAAATTGCAACTTGCGAAATATGCTACATGGCCAAAAGTAAGTAAACACGCCTTCTAATTAGTAGCTTCGGCTAATTCAGCCACACCCATTGGTAACAGGTGCATAAAATCAAGTATACAGCCATCAAATCTCCATAAACAAACATTTGCAGTAGAATGTGTCGTTCTGAAGAACTCAGTGACTTTCAGTGCGGTACTGTCATTGGATACCACCTTTCCAACAAGTCAGTTCATCAAATTTCTGTCCTGCTAGAGTTGCCCCAGTCAACTGTTATTGTGAAATGGAACCATCTAGGAGCAACATCAGTTCAGCCAAAAAGAGGTAGGCGACACAAACACAAGCTCACAGAACGGGACCGCCGGGTGCTGAAGTGTGTAACAGGTGAACATTTTCTGTCCACAGTTGCAACACTCACCATCGAATTACAAACTACTTCTGAAAGCAACGTCAGCACAAGAACTGTTCGTCGGGAGCTTCATGAAATGGGTTTCCATGGCTGAGCAACCGCACACAAGCTTAAGATCACCATGCGCAATGCCGATCGTCGGCTGGAGTAGTGTAAAGCACACTGCCATTGGACTCTGAAGCAGTGGAAACGCGTTCTCTGGAATGATGACTCACGTTTCACTATCTGGCAGCCTGGAGGAAGAATCTAGGTTTGTTGGATGCCAGGAGAACGCTATCTGCCTGAATGCATAGTGCTAAATGTAAAGTTTTGTGGAAGAAAAAATGATGGTATGGGGCTGTTTTCATGATTTTGACCAGGATCTTTAGATCCAGTGAAGGAAAAGTTTAATGCTACAGCATACAATGACATTCTAGAGAATTGTGTGCTTTCAACTTTGTGGCAACAGTTTGGGGAAGGTCCTTTTCTGTTCTACTATGGCAATGCCCCAGTGCATAAAGCAAGGTCCATAAAGACATCGTTGCCGAAGTTGATGTCGAAGAACTTGTCTAGCCTGCACAGAGTCTTGACCTCAACCACATCGAATATCTTTAGAATGAATTGGAACGCTGACTGTGAGTCCGACCTTAGTGTGATACTATTATGGTTGAATAGGGAGAATCCCTGCAGCCATATTCCAAAATATAGTTAAAATCCTTCCCAGAAGAATGGAAACTGTTATAGCAGCAAAGGAAGACCAACTCCATATAAATGCCCATGGTTAGGAATGAAGTGTTCAACAAGCACGTAAGGGTGTGATGGCCGGGCGCCCACATACTTTTGACCATGTTGTGTATTTGATATCTTAAATGTATTTATTTATTTGAACATAAGCTACGTTAATCATATGTTTAAGCTATAATGAGAAACAATAGTTTTGATTATTACAAATCTGGCATAAACTACTTTTAAACAGTTTTCAAGTAATAGTGTATATAGCGTGAATTCTGTGATAAAAAAGAATACTATATGGTAAGCAATAAGTCAGAGATCACTTTAGCTATTTACGAGCTTCTCCAATTTTGAGCTGATGAGCAAAGAAATGGCAGCCAGATAATATACCTGCCACTTACCCATGTTATTGCTTAACTGTTATAATGTACCAACAGCTTAAAAAAGAAAATATACCTGCCACTTACCCATATTATGGGTTAACTGTTATAATGTACCAACAGCTTAAAGAAGAAAATATTTTAAAGTGTCTTACCAATTATACTCGTAATGGCCTTGGGCCCGGCATGGCCAAGCGTGTTAAGGCTTTTCACTTGCAATCTGAGGGTCGTGGGTTTGCATTCCCCTTGCGCCAAACATGCTCGCCCTTTCAGTCGTGGGGCATTATAATGTAATGGTCAATCCAAGTATTCGTTGGTAAAAGAGTAGCCCATGGGTTGGCGGTGGGTGATGACTAGCTGCCTTCTCTCAAGTCTTACACTTATAAATTAGGTACGGCTAGCACAAATAGCCCTCGAGTGGCTTTGTGCGAAAGCCAAAAAATATATAATGGCCTAAATATCTTTGGCATTCGGAATTATACCACAGGGCCAACATGAAAGGTCCCTGAAAAGTATTTGGCATCAGTTTTTTTGTTGTTTTTTTTGCTTTATTTTATTTCTCACACAGCTACTCGAGAGCTGTCTGCATTAACTGTGACAATCTGAAGGTCATCATCACTAACCGACGACTCGTAAGCTACGAGTCACACAGATTGCAAATCGGAGCGCTCTCTAACCATCATGTCACACATGGCTTTGAAATTAGTACAATCATTTAAAATAAACGCGTGTGAGTGGTGATCTACCAGCATATCTCCATCTGATATGAAATTGAAAGCACTGATAATATCCGACAAACTAATTTATATTTACAAGGAATCAACCTTAAATAAAGTTTATTTTTATTCATAAATATTTCTGCATCTAGACAAACATGAAATATGCCTGTAAATATTGTAAAACACGAAAAACAAATAATTGGTGTTGATGTACTAAAGATATTTGAATGGTGTTGCATCCTACGTAGAAATTGTGAAAATATTTATTCATAAATTTCACCCAAGTGCAAAAGTTTAACGACTTTTATTAAAACACTCTAAATATAAAATCTTTGCATATTTGCTCTTTTGCAAAAGAGAAAGTTTAAATATATATTAAACGTGTTATGACGAACTTTAATTTTCTGATATGCAGTTCTAACAATTTTCGAAACATCTACACATAACTTTTGCTTTGCGTTTGTTGTGTTGCCCATTAACAAAACCTCGTAAACAAAATGAGTACACATAAACCACGGTATAAATTTGAGATTATAACTTGTAATTGTGCATTAAATCAGCAGTGCATGATATATACATTCATACTTATGTCTGTTGTCTGTTCATATTACGATCCAATTGTTGACATATCTTTATGGAACAAGCATGTGTTTGTACACACTGCTTAAAACGATTAAAAAAGCAATTGTCATTCATAATAATTTTGGATAAACGAATATTTCAAAATAATTTCATTTAACCCATCACTGTATCTTTATGCAAATTACGAAGCTGCTGACCCATCGTGTGATTTAAAGTATAAATGATTGATTAATTATTTTACAATCATAATTTAGCAAGACTTTTGATAGAGGCTTTTTAAATATTTCAACTCATTACGTTGCACTCCAATATGGAGTACAGTTACTACAAAATATAATGAGAAAATAAAAATTATATAACCTGCTTAAAGCTTCGAGTGTTTAATAGACTCTGGATTATCTGTGAACTTTCAAAATTCTAGAGTCTGGAGAAACTTGGAAATTGATTCACGTCCCAGAAGTATTTCATATACATGAATTAAGGGACTTAATTTTGTGAGTAAATAAGTCACTTCATTCCTTCTGATCTTCTTCAAAAACTGTCAACTAATTTAGCATTGTCGAAGCACGTGTTGTTCTATAATCCAAAAAAATTACGTCTGAGCTCAGATTGGTTGTTGGATGTGATCCCTATTATTAATGACACCGTTCTTCAGGATTATAGGCCAATACATCCACAAAGTTTCACTTCTACCTATGTCAAACTTACACTGCTGTCAAATGACTCACGTTTCTGCACGAAAGAGGGATCGAATATGATTTCAAATTTTACATAAATGAGCATAAACGTGTCATCTAATTGCAGGATGTATCGTGCTCATATGTACAAATAGTATTACTTATATATCTTTAGTCTACTGGAGATGTACCTGGTAAAACAAAATTAGTTTATTTTTGTTGGAGTTAATGTAAAGTTACACGAGAGCTATGTACAGTATGCTATCTGTCTCATTTTGAACATACAGAGAAGAAAGAAGGCAACTTATCGACGCAATTTACCTGCAACTCAAAGGTTACTTTTGTCAGACCAACTACTGAGATCTGATCGTCACTTTTACAACGACAAAGGCAAAATTACAGTTGGGCAACTACAATGAACAGAGGAGTTGGTTGATAATAAACATTTTCCTGCGTCGTAACTATAATGTTACAAACTACGATTGTTTTATGTAGTGTATATATGTTTCATCAAAACTCAAAACACACTGTATATCTTAAAATATGCTAGTAATATCTTACAACGAGGTAATAAACTAAAAATAAACGATACTTACGTGTTTAAAATAAATGACGTACTTTATTTAAGTTATTATTTGACGTGAACTTACGCCTGATAACTATAACTGAAAGGAATAAATTAACCGCAAGAAAACATTTTAATAGAAATTCAAAAAGAGAAAAAAAACACGTTTACAGTTAGACAAAACCATCTAATACTGGTCTTTGTGACCGTTGTCGCATATTTGCCGCTTGTCATAAATTGTTCTAAAATTTTACAGATTTTGACAGAATATTACGGGTTACATTTTTTTCTATATGTGTCTATATTTCGTTGCCAATCTTTATAAAATAACAGATTTATGAAGCATTATCTCAGAAATTACGTTGTTGCTCGTAACCTTTTTTGTGAGTAGTTTCAAACATTTAATGGATATTTGTGTTTGTGGATAACAACTGCCTTTTGTTTGCTGGTGACAAAATTTCGTATTCGTTGTTGATTTTTGGGTTTTCAATAATAGTTCATCATTGATCGGGGAAGCGTTTTCACCAGTGGTGTATTTAGGTAGGGACAAGAAGAGGCTCAGTCCCAGAACCCATGGTCTTAATGGGACCTCATTGATAATTTTATTCTATGTAAAATTACATGGGATGTAAGGCCTACAAAAATTATTAGACGCTGGGCCTACACAACCTTAAATCCATCACTGATTGTCACCGACAAGCTCAAGATAAGAGTTGTTAAAATCTTCCACGAAGGTTGATTACAGTATTTTTTTTATAGTGAGAAATATATTCGCAAGTGAATATTGTCAGTAACATATCAGATTGAACTATTAGTATAAAACTAGATATAAGGACCACATTCTTGGAATCTTGCTGATTAACTAGAATTTGTTTTTCTTAATTACTTAATTTAAATTAAAGTATTTATGTACTTTTGTTTTGCTCATAAGTGAAATATATTTACACGTACATAAATATACATTGTATGCGTGTTTGTGTGTGTGATATACTGCCAGATGAAAACTGTTTATTTGTTTTGGAATTTCGCACAAAGCTACTCGAGGGCTATCTGTGCTCGCCGTCCCTAATTTAGCAGTGTAAGACTAGAGGGAAGACAGCTAGTCATCACCACCCATCGCCAACTCTTGGTCTACTCTTTTACCAACGAAAAGTGGGATTGACAGTCACATTATACGCCCCCACGGCTGGAAGGGTGAGAATGTTTGGTGCGACCCTCAGATCACAAAGCGCACGCCTTAACGCGCTAGGCCATGTCAGGCCTTGATGAAAACTAGATAAAAGATGGTTAAGTAATGAAATATAATAAGAAACGTTATTCATTCTATACATTTATGTTGTCTTCGATATAACATCAAGTATGTAGAATATATTCATGTTGTACTAAATTTTATTTCAAGAGCTGTCTTGATTTCCCGAATATGCAAAAAAAATTAAAGAAAGCACGTGCAATTCACTATATTGTCAAGAAATATATGTTGTTTTTTTATTTGATTTCTTGTTGTTAATTATTATATTAGCATGTAACCCGTGAAAATTGACGGGGCAATATCACCACCCTATAATATACCATAACCTCACGTTTCATAGCCAACCGAAATATAAAGGTGTTGCAAATTCGAGCTTGACTAATAAAGATGCAGAAAAGCGCCTGTAGGCACTTAAACGTTGGTAAACTCCTATGTGAATTAAAATTAAGGTTATTCATAGAACAATTATTGCAAAAATCAGTTCAAGATTAATAACTTCTAATATACGGAAACGGCAGTGCGTTTTGATAATATTATGTACCAACAATTGCTTTTATATCATGTCGTTTAGCAACAAAAGTGTAGTCTAATATTGTTGTTACTCTATGTACAAAAAGTATAAAACGAAATGTGTGGATAACAAAGCTGAAAATTATTGTTGTTTTTTAAACTGAAAAAGTTTTTTTTTCTATTCAAAATATTGGTGATATAACGGAAAATATCTTAACTAAGAAACAATTTTAGTATAAAATTGAATCGATATTTTTATTTTTATGATAAATTTTATGCAATTGGCTTCAGGTTATGTGATCCTTCATACATACATTATACCTATTATACCAACACTCACTCGTTATCGTGGCGATCCCTCCAGATTGAGGATGCTGGTCCTCCAAATTCATATCTTCTGGCTGTAAGTGCAGGTTCTTTTCAGAGGGAAGGAGATGTTTCAGTGGTTGTCTTCTTGATGACTCAAAGAATTCTGCTCCCTGAACCACTTCTTCTGTCCTCCTCTCATTCCTTTTCCATTTTTCAGTTGACCATATAGGAGTTGTTTCGGGAGTCGGCTTTCATCCATTCGGAGCAAGTGGCCTGTCCATCTGAGGCGGCTCTTGATGACGGTGACCTCAATGCTGCTGATCTTGGCTTCTTCAAAAATACTGAGGTTGGTTCTATATTCTTCCCACTTGACCTTCAAGATATTCTGGAGGTAGCTTTGATGGAAGCTGGTTGGTTTACGTGTCGACGATAAGTGACCCATGTTTCAGATCCGTACAGGAGAGTGCCGATAACAACTGTCTTATATACGAGCATCTTGGTGACTGTCCTAATATCGCGATCCTGATGAACTCGTGCTCGGAGACGTCTAAAGGCAGCTTCTGCACAATTCAAATGATATTGGGTTTCGCAGTCAATGTCTTTAGAGGATGAATGATGGTTTTCCAGATAGAAAAAAATTGCTAACGTTTTCTAGGAGCTAGTCTTGTAGCTTGACAGCAGGCGATACAAGATTAACCGTCGCAGGTGCTGGTTGATGAAGAATCTGGGTCTTGGTCATGTTGATAGATAGTCCAATTTTTTGGCAGACAAAGTCAAAAGCGTTAAAGATGTCCTGAAGCTCCTTTCGTTGAGAGATGACACATGCTTGTCGTCAGTATAGTATAGGTCGATTACAAAGATCAATGATGTTTGGTTTTTGGCCTTGAGGCGGCTAGATCTGAAGAGCTTTCCGTCTATCCGGTATTCGATCTCGTTGCCTGGTGACAATCCTCGCTCTATGAGCTATGGCAGAGATGAAAATGATTAAGAAGTTTGATGTGATTACACAGCCTTGCTTCACTCCAGAGTTGACGGTAAAGATTCTGTTAGGCCTGCATCAGTTTGAACCATTGCCATCATTCCATCAAAAAGAAGGCGCAGAATGGTGATGAACTTTGTAGAGCATCCACTAACAGTAAGAATCTTATACAATAATCCACGAAACACGCTGTCAAAGGCCTTAGCGAGATAGATGAAAGCTATGTAGAGAGGCTTTTGCTGTTCTCAGGATTTCTCCTGGAGCTGACGGGCAACGAAAATCATATCCGTTGTCTCTCTTTATGGTCGAAAAACCACTCTGGGTTTTTGGCATGATTTTTTTCAGCAAGAGGCTTCAGTCGACCGTTGAGAATTATTTCTAATATTTTACCAGCAATTAATAGAAGTAAGATGTCTCTGCAGTTACCACAGTCCAATCTATCCTCCTTCCTGTAGATGAAGACCACCAGGGCATCTCTCAGATCTGAAGGAATGGTCTTGGTTTCCCAAATCTTGGTGATTAGCTGATTGAGCTGTTGTTATATAAAAGCTCCCCCCTTCCTTGAAGATTCCAGCTGGGATGTTGTCGATGACAGCTTTGTTGTTCTTCATCTTCATAATAGCGCCTTTCACTTCTTCTAGGGTTGGGATTTCGCTGAGAGATGTTCTGAAGCACAGCATCTTCGCCGACATTTGGGTGGCGATTGAGGATGGATATTTTCGAAATGTTCTATCCATCTCCAGTTGATCTCCTCATAAGTCTTAAGGAGAATATTCCCATCTCAACTCCGCATTGGAACTCTATAATTGGTTGTTGTTCCATAGATAACTTGCGTGACACCAAAGAAACACCTGATGTCGCTGGTGTCCGCGAGATGCTGTATTTCTCGGGCTTTGTTTCTCCACCATCGGTCTTTCAATTTTCGGGATGTCTTTTGTAGTCGAGCCCTCCATTCCTGTAAACACTCACTACATTTATGAGGTTTTACTGCAGGCTTGTAATCCTTGTCACTAAAATAGTGATGGACAGACAATAATCAAACTATTCTATCTAGATTTTAACTTTTTATGACTCCTCCTATTTCGAGAAAAGAATAAAAATCCAGCGTGACGTGACACACATTGACTTTAATATTGGTTAGATTATTAGATATACTAATCTTTTACTTATTAATTATACAGCCCCGGAGTGGCCAAGCGTGTTAAGGCTTGCGACTCGTAATCTGAGGGTTGCGGGTTCGCATTCCGGTCGCGCCAAACATGCTCGCCCTTTCAGCCGTAGGGGCGTTATAAAGTGACAGTCAATCCCACTATTCGTTGGTAAAAGAGTAGCCCAAGAGTTGGTGGTGATGACTAGCTGCCTTCCCTCTAGTCTTACACTGCTAAATTAGGAACGGCTAGCGTAGATAGCCCTCGAGTAGCTGTGCGCGAAATTCAAAAACAAACATTAATCATACATTTTGCAACAGTAGACAAGTTTTGAAAGGCTGGTTTGAATATGTAATAATTATTTCAAGTAACCTATACAAGCATAAATAAACAAAATTAAATATTATCGAGAAGGAACATAAATATTTAAAGACAAAACATGGCATATAAATACTGAAATGATTGGTCAAAGAATATCACGTTTTAGAGCTGTTTTCTTACATTGATCAAACTCAAGTTGGTTGATCGAAACTTTTTACCGTAGTATTAAATGCATTTTGCTGGAATTTTCTGTAATGAAATGAAAGATAACTGGTGATAGATTTAAAAAAAAACTATTTAGAAACTAAAAGGTACATCATATATAGTTTAAATGCGTTTTTGATTTTCTATTTCGCTTTACAAAATCTTTGCATATAACTACGTTGTTTCTGTTTATGATATTCAGCACAAACGCATACTGTAGACAATAAATGTTTTACTGTATTTCAAGTTCGAACAATGAAAATATTGTACGTAAACAAGTTATCATTTCTATAACAATGAGGCTTTTATGTATATTTTACACCACATCCACTGTTAAGATTGTTTGCTTGTTTTTGAATTTCGCACAAAACTACTCGAGTGCTATCTGTGCTAGCCGTCCCTAATTTACCAGTGTTAGACTAGAGGGAAGGCAGCTAGTCATCACCACCCACCGCCAACTCTTGAGCTACTCTTTTACCAACGAATAGTGGGATTGACAGGTTACATTATAACGCCCCAACGGCTGAAAGGGGGAGCACGTTTGGCGCGATAGGGATGTGAACCCGTGACCCTCAGATTACGAGTCGCACGCTCTAACACGATTGGCCATGCTGGGCCCCGAGTGTTAATAAACATTGCTCTGTATTATATGATGCGTCATCAAATTTCACTTTCTTAGACTGATAGTAACTTAAACATAATATTTTATCTCATCCAACTCTTTCATACTTTCTAATTTGGAATACTAAAATTTGATGTATCTTGAATTAAGTATGCGTGTTAAATCCTTTTATAATATCAAACAAGAATGTTAACCTTCTATTCTTTGTTTATATTATATTATCTTAAAGAAACATCTACTTTATTCTTTCATTGTTATATTAATTATTTTTTATTATAATAAAAAGCAGAAAAAAAATTAATATATGGAATTTTTTTTCTCCCTGGAGCAACAGTATTGTTACATCAGGATTAGAGAAAGAGTGAAATAATATTCTTATATCAAACACACGTAAAGCCTCAAGAACTGCTAAAGGCCTGCTGGGAGTTTTGTAGTTTCATGTTACAACTCCTCAAAGATAAGCACAAACGTAAATGCAATTATTATGAAACAAAGAAGTATTACAAACGTTTATAAGTATTTAATAAACCAAAATAATATTAGATTATGAAAACAATTAAGATATATATATATGAATATTTCACAAAGAAGTCCAGTTATGAGTAAATATCCTGCAAGTAGCTTTTCTTGAAATTATGAAACCATACAAACCAATAACTAATGCCATCTAACGGCAAAAAATATATAAAAGTTCTAAATAATTTTAAGGAAATAAAACGATATATTTCAGAAAGCCCATGGCTATTTCATGTTAACTTGGATTCATTCATTTGTATATTTTCATCATACGTAATCACATCTAGTAAGCAAAGACTGTCTTGTGCTATTTTGCTTCTTTCCAAAACATAAATATTTGGAGGACTAGGAATAAAAATAAACATCTTAAAAAATGAATAATCTCAAAGGTAATTTACTTTTATTTATGGAAAGGAATTTAAAATGTTAACTTTGGTATTTTAACTAAAATAACCGTTATATTTATGATTAATATGTTTATTCCACACTGATTAAAGTTGTTCATGAACAGAAGGTAAAAATCAACAATTCTTATTAGAAACAAGAAAGTTTGTAGGTTTGTTCAACTATCCGTGAAGATAATATGATATATCGTGACGATGAAACAAAAAACATCTGTACTAGTAACACAAAAACTAAAAACCAAATATACATTCTTATGAGCAGTTTTGGTACTGTTTCTTTTTATACATGCCCCCCAGTGGCTCAGCGGTATGTCTGCGGACTTACAACGCTAAAAACCGGGTTTCGATACCAATTGTGGGCAGAGCACAGATAGCCCATTACGAAACTAAGTGCTTAATTCAAACAGCAACAACAACTTTTTAATAAAATTATTATTAAGTCAATAAGTTACGTCGAAAGGCAATGCTAATTTTGCTTAATGATAGACGTTGTGATAGAACTGACGAGCAGAAAACACGAGGAAAAAAATTCATGTAGATAGAGTAAGACATGAGAGAAATATTTGATATGATACTAGAGAAGAATAAAAAAAATTACAAAGACCACCTAGTTACTTTATATAGCAATAGCAGATCCCATCAGTGGGATTAAACAACAAGGAACCTAATGCCTTGAAGTATGAGCTATACATATATGCTTTTAATCATAACCACACAATGGATTTTGATAAAAACATGGAAAAAAATTGAAGTGGGGTAAGAAGCTTAGTAGATTACTTCATCTTTTGTTTTTAAAAAAATCATCGACTGAAATGTACGCGTAAGTAAGTATGATGTATGTAACGTGCATGTGATATAGATTTCAACCGCTTCCCAGTGGCATAGTGCTACGTATGTGGTCCTGCACAGCTGGAAACCGGGTTTCGATAGCCGTGGTGGGCAGAGCACAAACAGCCTCTTGTGTTACTTTGTTCTTAACAAACAGACCTCAGCCAAAACAATACAGTTACTTAATAGAGAACAGCATGGATTAAAAATATCATAAAAACGGAAGGGAAATATATATTCCTAAAGTTTGTTCCTAGATTTAAAAGATAAAAACACAAAATAGCTCCAAAAGTCCAGAAGATTAAAGTCAATACAGTGAATATTTTACAATCTCATGAATCAATTTTATATGCGACTTACAAAAGGTAGAATATACTAACTTTCAACAATCTGTGAATTGTATAATTACATGTTCTCACGTGACTTGTCATCTGCTTATTTTCTGGAAATCCGAGTATCTGTGTAAAACATCTTCCGAGAAATAGCTCTTAAACGTGCATAAGAAAAACAGTAAGCAAAACTGTTTCCAAATGAGAAGAAACACCCATAAAATAAACTCTAGCCAAAAACTGTTGCATTAGCTCCTAAGAAACTGTTTCAAAACAAGTCTTTAAAGTGAATAGAAATAATCTTCAAGTAGTATGAAAATAATGAGAGATGTGATGTTTGAGATTTTTTTCCAAAGATTGGCTGCACCAACCTGACTCCCAGATAGATTGGAAGTGGGGTGATTGCACACCACATTAAAACATCACCATAATTTGTTAAGATATTACTAGATGATTGTAATTTAATTGATTACAATGTGGGAATGATAGTATAACTCCACATTAAGCAACGTATACCTAATTCACTTTTTTATTGATTACAATGTGGGAATGAGAGTATAACTCCACATTAAGCAACGTGTACCTAATTCACTTTTTTATTGATTACAATGTGGGAATGAGAGTATAACTCCACATTAAGCAACGTGTACCTAATTCACTTTTTTATTGATTACAATGTGGGAATGATAGTATAACTCCACATTAAGCAACGTATACCTAATTCACTTTTTTATTGATTACAATATGGGAATGATAGTATAACTCCACATTAAGCAACGTATACCTAATTCACTTTTTTATTGATTACAATGTGAGAATGATAGTATAACTCCACATTAAGCAACGTATACCTAATTCACTTTTTTATTGATTACAATGTGGGAATGAGAGTATAACTCCACATTAAGCAACGTATACCTAATTCACTTTTTTATTGATTACAATGTGGGAATGAGAGTATAACTCCACATTAAGCAACGTATACCTAATTCACTTTTTTATTGATTACAATGTGGGAATGATAGTATAACTCCACATTAAGCAACGTATACCTAATTCACTTTTTTATTGATTACAATGTGGGAATGATAGTATAACTCCACATTAAGCAACGTGTACCTAATTCACTTTTTTTATTGATGAAGAAACGTTTGAACATTTGATGTCAAACATGAATTTATTGCTAACACACGATTGCTTCCTTAGTATATAGACCACGATTACTGAGAACTAAAGAATAATTTAAGCTAAACGAGGTATTAGCCTACTGATTTGCAGATTATTCAACTATCTGAGGTATATATTCCAGAAAACAGGTATGTTCTTTTATTATAAATGTATTGCTTATGTTAAATATAGAACGACATAAACAATTGAAAAAAAAAAGTTTTGATAAGCTTTGTCTGGAATTTCTTCTCCTACAAAAAAATGTGAAATGTCACTATTTGGTGAATTCAATAAAAAAATCATCTACTTTTAATTTATCAAAGTTCGCTGATGAACTCCTTCCTTTTATGAGTACTTCAAAATAGGATTATGCTGCGAAATGTCAAGTACTTCAAATAATTACAATATTACACGATTGTTTCAATTAATAACACATTGTAATAAGTGTAAAGGAATAGTTTTAATGCAACGCAAAATCATTAATTTGCACAGACGATAGGAATGATTTGATATTTGATGGAATTCATATCCTTATGAAATCTGTTAAACAAATAGAACAAACTTTATCACTTCTGGACTAAAAAATATTAAGTTTTAACTTTGAGGGACGTAAGGTTACACATTCATTCAAAATTTATGGCACAATAAAAGGTGGTGTTGGAGTGATTTCCTATAGATTCATGTAGATCATAAAGCTTAAACTACAATATACACATCGCTACTCATGAAAATATTCCTAGTTTTCAAATTTCTTTTGAATATATTTGTTATTCTTGGATGAGAAGATTTCTTTTTAATTTTATTTAGCAATAATATCAACTCAGTTATTAGAAATTTAATATATCGACTATTACGTCAATTGCTTACTGAGGTTGTCCTCATTGTTTGTCAACTCATTATTCAAAAATTTGTTTTAACAAATATAAGCTGAATTCAGAGTATCAAAAACCCATTACATCTTTAAAAAGTCATAAATGCTTGGTAATAGTAGCTTACTAAATGTTTTATCACCTTCCATTTTGTATTTTTATGTGCATAAAATTAATTCGTATGTTTTAAACATTGATTTGGTTTGTTTTGAATTTTGTGCAAAGCTAGTCGAGAGCTATCTGTGCTACCCGTCCCTAATTTAGTAGTTTAAAATAAAAGGGAAGGTAGCTAGTCATCACCACCCACCGCCAGTTCTTTGGCTACTCTTTTATCAACGGATAGAAGAATTGATCGAACCACTATAACATCCCCAACGCCTTAAAGAGGGAGCATATTTGGTGCGAGAGAGATTTGAACCCACGACCTATGGTGATGAGTCGAGTATCTTAACCACCTTTCCATACAATACCACTTTTTCACCATTCAATGATGTATTTGTCACTAAGAGACCGAAACATAACGTTGAAGTTTGCCTCTTTCCAGAATAAATATTAACTAAGTCATAAAAATCCAGAGAATCGGTTACATCTTTATAACGATTGGAGTTGCAAACAAAAAATATAGTTAAAACTTCACTTTTTTAGAGGATAAATTTTGCTTTTCAATAGCAATAATTAAATTATTCAAAAATATTTCAAATGTTCTATCTTTAGTCTTTGCATGCTATTTTTAATTTTAAGACGTCAAAAAATATAAAAACGTCATCGATTTATGTAGAAACTCGGTTTCTAGCTTTGTGAATCCGCAGGCATACTTCTGTACCGCTAGGGTACGAAACTAATCGGATTAAGGCTCAGAAAATTGGAAAAAAATCCTGGCCTACTTTAAAAACCAATGTTTTCTTCCAGAAATACTAAGTCGATTATAGTATATTAATCAAAAAATAACCGATGATGTTTTTTTCTACATAAACTTTAAAAAAAGTAAACTATTCCTTAATTAGGCAAAATGACTTACCTTCGTTATGATAAAGGAGCGGTTTATAAATTGTTAAGAAATATTTATTTTAATTCCCAGTGATGCTATTTAAAACACGGTTTAGTAAAAACGTTCTTTCACTAAAAGATCTACCTTATTTACAACAAAATTTCAATGAATAAACCTTTATCTTCTGTAAATTCACAAAGGTTGACCTTTCAAACTGAGCCCCCACCCCTTTCTAGTGACCCGATTATGTGTCTACAGACTTACATCTTTAAATCCTAGGTTTTGATACACGTCCTGGGCACAACACAGATAGCCTGTTGTGTAGTTTTTTGCGTATTTTTTAAAAAAAACAATCATTCAAACTGAAATTCATTCGTTTTTCTTCTGTCTGAGACATTAACTGTGTTAAAGACATTTTAAACACAACAACGTCATCTAACGAATTTTCAAAGATTAAGCGTTGGGATATTTGTGGAAACCACTTAGAAAGGAGTGCTTAATTATTTAATATTGAGGTAGCTGTTGTCGGTATTTTGAATTAAGCTGAAAGTTACACAACAAGCCACCTGTGCTCTGCCCACTACGGGTATCGAAACCCCGTTTTTAGCATTATAAGTCCACATACATACCGCTGGGCCACTGAGGGACTTGGGTTAGCCTCTGAAGAAATTAAAGTGTTAATTGTTTGTATTTACGTAGTGCATTATCTCCCAAGATGGTCATGTTATGCATTTTAACTGTAAGTTTAAAAGCACCTAGATTTTAATGCTGAGTTAGTATTAGGTAAAAGTACGATTAAATGGCGTTGTTTTAATTTAAGTGTAGAGTATTTTAGATCTATACATGCTAAGACTGAACACATAAAAATATCCCCCCCCAGTGGCTCAGCGGTATGTCTGGGGACTTACACGCTAAAATCCGGGTTTCGATACCCGTGGTGGGCAGAGCACAGATAGCCCATTGTGTAGCTTTGTGCTTAATTCAAAACAACAGAAAAATAGGTCACGTATTTAACCGTAAATTTGCGAGACTCTTTGAGATATAAAGTAGAAGTATCAGTTGATTCGGCAGGAAAGAGTAAGCACTTATCATGCTTTGAAGAATAAATGAAGGAATGTTTACTGTGTCTCAATGTAAGTAAGATATTTTTATATCATAAAAATGGCGCCTGGTTAACAAGCCAGCTTACTTGCCAATTACAATTATTAGATATTAAACCATGAATGTAATTTAAATGTCTAGGACATAAACGTATTTTTATTTCTTTTGACATTAAGGTTTTGGTCAGAACTCTTCTATATGAGGATAAATCGGTTTTCAGTTTCTTAAACAATACGTGTTATTCTCTCTGAAATTTTATTTTTTCATTGTCAAAGTGTCTTGTCGCCTTTAATTGTTAAAACTGATCCCTATAACCTGCGTCATTATTTAAAAAAAAAACACTTAAATTCTCAATTCTACTATTAAGAATCGAACCCTGTATACTTTAGGGTTGTAACTCTGTAAAGTTACCCAATGACGTACTGTGGGGACGAAATGGGAGAGATTTTCTTGCTCCAAATTTATACTAAGGATGATTTTTAATACGTAATATAATTACTCTTACTTTGGACGACAAGAAGCTTCCAGTAAAAGATCCAAAGAAACTTAATAACATACTTTTGTTGTTTTGTGAAATTGTTGAAACCCGACTAATGTTTTTGATTTACAGTTAAAACATTTACGATATTACCTCAGAGTGAGTAAATCTTTCAGTGTTTATTTTATTATTTTGTTTTTAGAAAGAAGTGAATTTAGTCTTTATGTTTCAACATTACGTCTTGCAATTGTGTCGTTAATATAATTCGAGATACTTTATCGCTGCAAAATGTTTTATATCTTGAGAGAACACTTAGCTTAGGTCTGTCTCATATCCATAACGCAAAGGAATACCACATATATTTGTAACAAAGCTTGTATCTCTTTCAAATTTCTTTCTTGTGGTACAGATGTTTTATTTCTGGTAGACCTAATAGAAATATTCACTATAACATGAAAAAATCTAAACAAATTAACCTCAGTATTGTAATAAAAAATTTCAACTATATTTAAGCTTTTCAATTCATTTAATTCAAGGTGATGATTTTTATTTTAATGTGTGAAAAAACTTCTTCATTCCCTCATAATATCTGAGAGGTTGGATCTTTGTGTTTCATATATATCTCAATATAAAAAAATTTGACTTGCTTCCATGAAAGCTAAGAGTAATTGTTTTAACGTCTGGCATGGCTAGGTAATTAGAGCGCTCGACTAATAATCTGAAGGTCACGGGCTCAGATCCCTATCCCATAAAACTTACTCGGCCAATGAGTCGTGGAGACGTTTTAATATTACAGTAAATCTTACTATTTGTTGGTAAAAGAGTTGGTAATGAAATGGTTTGCTTTGAATTTCGCGCAGAGCTACTCGAGAACTATATGCGCCAACTGTTTTTAATTTAGCAGTGTAAGGCTAGAGGGAAGACAGCTAGTCATCACCACCCACCGCCAACTCTTGGGCTACTCTTTTACCAACGAATAGTGGGATTGATCGCCAGGTTGTAACACCCTCACGGCTGAAAGGTCGAATTCAAATTACGAGTCGAGTGCCTTAAATACCTAGCTATGCCGGACCCAGAATAATGAATATCAGCTGCCTTTCCTCTAGTTTTACACGGCTAAATTGGGGTCGGCTAGAGCAGATAGCCCTCATGTAGTTTTACGTGAAATTCAAAAAAAAAAAGCAGACGAACAGTGTTTTAGGAAAACTTTGATCGCATTAAAAATAATTTTGTTTTTCAAGAGTATTAAGGCAATTAGATTATACATAGAGTTTTAAAACAAATTTTTAAATAAAATAAAATTGCCGTAACAGATGAATTTGTTTATCACGAATAAAGAAGTTACAAAAAACCGAAATGATTAGGTCATGACATGTTTATGAAAAATTTGACTAAAATTTATTTTCTTTTGTCAGTAAGATTACCATCTTTAATGCCAATGAAATAAAATCAACGCTACATCGTTTTAAGTGAAAATTCTGAGAACCTGTGCATTCTCGCTATCTTTCGTATTCGAGACAAAGTACGTTTTGAAGTTTTGAAAAACTTATTTCCTCTTAGAAAATTGTAGCGATCCTAGAAAAAAAATTGAAAATATTCAAAGCTGCCTTTTTGAGCCAGAGAGAGGTGATTAATTCGATTATCGAGAATCAAATTTTCCATCTTTCCAGAAAAAGTCAAAAGGTTTAAGCTAAAGTTGCTTTTAATGAAAATTCCAACATCTTTCTAATGGCACTTCTTCGCATTGAAAATCTCAATTTTTGAACATTTGTGTCTTTTATCAAAAAAGAGCTTTTCAATTTGCTTGGTTTAAAGATATTCTAATAAAACCTTAAAATCCTGTGTGTTAGTGTAATCTTGACTCTCTGCATGCTTGCTCTTTTGTTCTACCACAAAAATAAATTGAATTTTGAAGTGTAAAAAAATCTTCTTTCTCATTAATACAGTAGATAGCCTAATGTGGCTTTGGTGTAAGAAAAACACACAGAAATTTTTCTTAATATTATAAGTAACAGTTTTAACAATTTTAAAAATAGTCTTTCCTATCTAGGAGGACCAAAAATTACCAGGTTGTTAGGGCGCCTGACCTGTAATCGGAGGTTTAAGCGTTCGAATACCCATTCCACCACAAATACTCGTCATTTCAGCTGATAGAGCATTATAATGTGACGGTTAATTACAATATTCATCAGTGAAAGGTAGTCCATGAACTGGCGGCGAGTGTTGATGACTAGCTGCCTTCTCTCTAGTCTTTTGCTGCTAAATTAGGGACAGCTGGCTTAGATAGCCTTCACGTAGCTTTACGCGAAATTGAAAAGAAAACAAACGTAGCTCTGCAGATCCTCCGAGTCACTGGGCAAGAACTAATATGCAAATGCAAAGTCTAGACTTCTTGCAGCTAACCAAAATAAATACAAACACAATTTCTTTGACCTATGGGAAACAGAATCGGTTTTCCATGTAAATTAAACTCGATGTGAATCCTAAATAGCCATGAAATTTCCAATCTTTTTTCACAGGAATTAGAGTAAATTAATCTTTGATACTTTTTCCCCCATTTTATTAGCTACATTTTAGTGCTGCAGTAACAGCAAACATGAAAATGCGATCATCCGATTCGATTTTATTACTCATCAGGATCTCTCCCAGCTTACCTCAAATTCAAATTATTTTAAACAAGATTAAAAAAACTTTAACCTGTAAGACCTTGAGCATGATTAACACATAAGTCGACAGGGTTTGACCTTTTGAGTGCAAAACTGTAATTTGATCTCAAATCGGTCGAGACGTAAATTAAAAATTTGTACTTGAAAAGCAACCTCGCCATCCCTTATGGCACTGTTAAAACTTTGTTACTATATATGCTTTCAGGCAATTTCTGTTCGTTGAAAACAAGCCATCCTTCTCTCAAAACGGTCACATACGACAACGTAAAAAATCTTATTTTTTTAAAGTTATAAATTTTAAGCTTTGATAATTTATAGTCAACCTTGCATTCATTCAAATATACCTTTTTTTCGGCTACAGAGTTTATTTTGCAAAGAATTAAATAATAAGATATTTTATTACAGAAATTACTGACTTTTTCTTAACGTATTTTAAGCAACCAAATCGTTCTGTCTGTTATTTTATATCAGAAATTCTAACACCTATAAAGAGAAAAAATCGGTTGGTATTCCAAAATATCCAAATTTATTGTTAATAAAAAAATCGTAGAAATGTGAGTTATTTTTGACATACATGAAATAGTTTCTATAATCCAAATAATACGGCTTAAAATTTAATGGTTTGACAAATGTATCTAAGACATTTAAATTCCAAGTGTTAAATCGATATATCATATAAATACCAAGATTTTGTATCTTAGAGCAAACGTTTATCAAATTAAAACGTATGTTGCCCCTGAAAGACAAGCTAATGAACCAATTATATCAGAAAAAGAAAAAAGTTGGATCGTTTATTTTTTGACCATCAATATGAATGGAAAGACGTTTTTAACCTAAGAAACAACATCTTATTCAGTAAATAAAATAAACTTCTCATTAAAATTACAATTAATAAGCCTTTGTATTTTTTCTAGTAAATATCTATAATATCTCATTTGTCTTTCACTCATTGGGACGATCTAAATAACACAATAATATTGTGTTACTTATGCAAAAGTTCTTATTATTTAAGTTTCTGCTTTTTTAATTTTTCGGTATCGGTACATTATGTTTTGGCTGTGAATGTTGGTACTTTAAAATATTTACTTTTTTTTCTGTTAGAAAGCATCCCGATTGGATTGTTGTTTTTAATTAAGCACAAAGCTTAATAACACAATGGATTATCTGTGTTCTTTCCAAGGAGGATTATTGAGCCCCAGATTTTAGCGTTATCTCTTGACTTACTGCTAACCGACATGGAGAATATTGTTTCGGGAAAAATGTTGAAGTTCTTTAACTTCAACTTTGTTACACTTTAAACATTAATTTAATTGTAACTCATAAATACGAGTACGTATTCTATCAAAGAAAATATCACAACATGAAAACTTTACCTTGCTTATACGTGAAATATTAACTTAGCTGTGGACAACTTTAAAAATTTTATGTAATAGGATGAAAAATAACAAATGATTAAACCTTATACTTCTTAAGCGAAATTAAAAAAAATTTAAATAGGTTTTCTTTTGCTCTGAACATTACATCCATTTAGAAGGATCAAAATGATCCATTATCTTCTTAAAAGTTCTAAAGATTAAACTTTACGGCTCTCAGTAAAATTCTTGAGTTCAAACTCATTTTCTTTTCTTGTTCGAAAAAAAAAATGAATTAAGACCACGAAACTTTTCGATTCCTCGTGAAATCATGACCATGATATGCTTAAGACTTAGTGATTCTGTTTTCAAGAAAATGCGATTATAATGAAATCCTGCTATTTTTGCCAGAAGGATAAACTGAGTCATAAGGATTAAAAATTGATTATAAAAAAATCCAAATGCGTGAACCTTATGATAGCTTAGACAAAACTTTAAAAACTATATGACAATATGTGACCACGTCAATAATTATTTTTAAAAAATGTTTTCATTACACTGTTTTGAAATGAAACAATCCCCTCTCCAAGATTCACGTTAATGGACTTATAAGGCTAAAAATTAGTAAACAGAACAGTTGAAGATCTCTGTTTAGCATTGTGATTGAAAACAAGTACATAACGTGAAAAGAAAGATCTCGATAAATAAATAAATAAAACAGATATGGGTACATAATGACTTCAGTGTTTGTTAATTCGTATGTTCTCGTCCCTGTTGTGTCAAACTACATTTACTGTTATTATTATTGTTGTTATTTGTTATATTATCACTTATTATATGTATGTATATATGGTATTTTGTAGAAAATTTTTACGTTATAGAGAAAAATGGATATCATTTTCGGTATCAGAGTACAGGAATTACTTTTGAACATGTAAAAATCGTATGACTATAATAAAACCATCGTAAGTCTGTGTGACCATTACCTTTGCAGTTTTGAATTTACGTCTCATACAGAAATCAATAGATGGCGCTCGAGTACATATGAAATTTCATGTACAATTTTGCTGAATGTTTTGTTTTTCTTTTTAAAGATGATACTTTTATTTCTTGTAGAATTCGGGGCTCAAAACGTTATTTTATGTTATCTTTGATTTAAAGTACTGCTTAAATTAATTATGAATTCCTAAATATAACATAAATGATAACATTATAATGATAACATGGCTGGCATGCTAGGTGGTTAGGACACTCCACTGGTAATCTGAGGGTTATAGATTCGAATTCCCGTCACACCAAACATGCTCACTCTTTCAGTCGTGGGAGTGTTATACAGTGATAGTCAAT
The DNA here is from genome assembly GCA_011833715.1 of Carcinoscorpius rotundicauda. Classification (NCBI taxonomy): domain Eukaryota; kingdom Metazoa; phylum Arthropoda; class Merostomata; order Xiphosura; family Limulidae; genus Carcinoscorpius; species Carcinoscorpius rotundicauda. Next base: position 29,633,916 of record CM022392.1, read on the forward strand.
TCCACTGTTCATTGTAAAAAAGCTTCCCTAAATTTAGGAGTAGACAGTGATGATTAGCTGCATTCCCTTTAATCTTTTACTGCTAAATTATAGACGGCTAGCGCAGATAGCCCTCGGGTAACTTTCAGTAAAATTCAAAACTATCCTAACTCTTTTCTTTAGGTATTTGATACTTTCTAACACTTATATTTCCATTTCTATTTTAATCTTTGGGTGGTGATCACTTTATATCGTATGAAAATGAAATTACCTATGTTCTAAATTATTTTTCTTTTTACTATAACGTATTGATCACTAAATAAGAATTATGTTCACAAGATTAAAATACTTTCCTATTCATCTTTACAAGTAAGGAAGACTTTGCACCCTTGTAAAGTCTGACAATTTTAAAAACGTAGTTTCAATTTTAAGGTGTTTTATATGTGATTGTTTTTCTATCTGTCATTATCAGAAAAACATCATGGTCCATGATCAATTGGAAGTGGTGTGAAAATATAGATATATAAAACTATTCCTAAGAAAAACGAGACAACGTTGTTTTACCTTCGAATAAGTTTACAATGTCATTATTTCTAGAAATACAACGTACATATCTAGCCAATGTATGTGATATCTTGCTTTATGGGGATTTCTCATACGCCTTCCATGAATCCAAATCCATCATCTGATATCGTTGTGAGATCACGTTTTGAAGAAATAAAAATAAAAATCTCCAACTTATATTTGAATTTTTTATGCATTATGGAAGGTGATAAATCTATAGAACCCAAACTTTCAACAGAAATATCTGTGCTAGTTCGTTATATAGATGTGCATCATTATAGTGAGAGAGTATTTTTGTAAAACAAAATTGTACGGAAAACATTTCAGGGAACTTAGTAATATTTTTAATATCCATTAAAAACTGATAAATTAAACAGTTCTAAGACATATTTCAGAATAAATGCGAAGTATTTAAAAATGCTTAAAAGTTTGTAAAAAACTTTTTAGGTTTTTATCCAGTTTTGTTTCTCCATATTTCGATTTAAAATGAAGAAGGTAAAAAAAAGATAAAACATGTTATATGCTGATATGTTTCTGCAGACATAAATTAAATAAATTTTATAATTAGATTGTTTGGAAATCATTATGATTTTTTGATAAGATTTTAAATATTAAATATTCGGTATGATTTTTAAACCACCTATCTTTCTCGTATATATACATATATATATGTGTGTGTGTGTGTATCTTACTAGTTTATTTATAACTGTGTTTATTGGACAGCATACATTATAATTAAAATACCAGTGCGTTTATAAAATGTCTAGAAATTACTGATTGAACAAAAGTGGTTTTCCTTAGATATTAGTAGAAAGTTAAAGAAGGACTTGTAATTCTTTACTTTGAGCTAGTACCATGAGCTTTTAGACTGATCTAATCTGACAGTTGGAGTTCGTTGTTTCTTTTGTCATATACTTACAGGAATAAAGCCCGTATCGTAATTTTTTGTATTTTCTATTTAGCCATTGAGGTGATGAAGTGTATTTCTTTGATCCTCGGATTCACAATCCGACACATCGGCCGCTAGGACACATCCTGCCTGCTTAAATCAACATTTACAAGGTTTGCAATATTGACCAATACCATATGATATTTTAGTCTCAGATGCGTTATGAAAGTTATTATACTGGTAAATGTTTAATAGGCAAAAATCAATTTTAAAATATTTTTCTCAGCTAGATCAGAATAAAAAAGTACTTATATGGCATTTCAAAATTTGGCACCTGTCTGACGTTTGTTTTGATCATCTCTGTCGATTTGTTTATTTTTTTAAATTTTGCACAAAGCTACACGAAGGCTATTTCCGCTAGCCGTCCCTAATTTAGCAGTGTAAGACTAGAAGGAAGGCAACTAGCCATCACCACCACCATTTGAAAGTGGAAAATATGCCCAACGACAAATTTCAAATTGAGAAACATTAAAATCTCTTGTTCCATAGAATATATTTTTTATGAATTGAATAATCTTTTCTGACTCTAGCCTAGGAGGCATTTCTCGTAGTCAGAATAGCAGGACTATTTACAAATATTTTTGAAACGCATTTTCGGTATGATTTTTAAATCCTGTTTTAAATACGTGTGTGTTTTGCTTATAGCTAAACCACAAAGAGCTATCTCCTCAGCCCAGCGAGTGGTATCAAACCCCTGATTTTAGCGTTGTAATCCGGAGACATACCGCTGTATTAGAGGGAGGCCTGTTTCAAATATAGTTTCAATAAAAGACATACAATAACATCAATATCATAACAGTAAATACCACATGTTAAATATAGAAATAGGTGGTATATATGAATCAACTTTGAAAACTGAAAGATTTCTGATTAAGATATTTTCAGTACTTTAACAAATCTCTTACCAACATACCAACAAAATTTCAAAGTAATGAAGCAATTCGATTCTGAAAAATTAGTTCATATCTCATTCAAAAGATGGCAGGAAAGAGACCTGGCTTTGTTGTCGTAAGATATTCGCAATTTAAGAAGTAATTTGGATGTTTCACATACACTGCTGGCTAAAATCTTAACGCCAATAAACATAATGAAAAAATATGCATTTTGCGTTGTAAGACTCAATGACTTATGTGGGTAGAGTTTTGAAAGATGAAAATTTAAAAAAATGAAGGTAAAGCAGCGAGTCACTACCTACCACTACCAGATCTTGTGTTGTTCTTTTTATCAGTAAATAGTGGGATTGACCGTGACATTATAACATCCTCACGGCTGAAAGAGCAAACACGTTTAGTGAGTTGAGAATTCGAACCGTCGACCCTTAAATAACGCACACCCTAGCTACCTGGCCAGGTCAGGCCACTAATTTTTTAGTTGATATGCTGAAGAGAATGGGTAATTATCAGCACCCACAGTCACCCCTTGGTCATTCTTGTTTTAAGGAATACTGCGATTTGACAACATCTCTGGCAACGTATCTATGACCTCAGCGTAGAGAAAGATATTTTTGCACATGTATATATTTTTTTTAGAATAAATACATTTTAATGAAGTAAAATAGTTAAATAAGTGATAACAGCAAATCAAAACATCTGATTATTATATTAGTTTGTTATAAGCAAAACAACCACGCCTTCCAGTGGCTCAGCGTTATGTATGCGATTTTACAAAGTTAAATACCGGGTTTCAATACCCGTGGCCGACAGATCCCAAATATCCCATTGTGTAGCTTTGTGTTTAATTAAAATAGAACAACAACTATAACTCAAAAACAGTTGATACTCCGTTTTTTTGTACAATTTGTTTTTGTTTCGGCTAGTTTTTGAGGTATAACAAACTAATACATTTTATAATAACACATTATAGCTTGTACCCTGGGATCTTTTCAGTTGACGCAGCTCTTTTGTTTAATTTGTTTTTGTTTCGGCTTGTTTTTGCGTTATAACAACCTATTATATATAACTACATGCACTCACGTTGGGAAAGGTACGCGAACGACGAAACCCACAGTCCAAAAGATAAATAATACACCACGCACAGCCCACTAGAAAAGATTGGATCAGATAATAAACCAACGCACAATATAATTAAATATTCGAGAAAAAACTATCGGAATGATATTCTTAGTCTTACCCATGATCATGTGTTGTCAGGACACTTAGGTGTAAAAAAGACCCTAGATAGTATCCGAAGACATTTCTATTGGCCAAAGATGAGCCAAGATGTTGTCGACTTTTGTAAGACATGCCATTCTTTCCAAATGACTGGAAAACCAAATCAGGGGATTCTCAAAGCACCACTGCAGCCTATTCCTGCCTTTGAAGAACCATTCTCAAGGATCATTATCTATTGTGTTGGCCCAATGCCAAAAAGCAAAGCAGGAAATGAATACCTCTTGACGATCATGTGTGCTTTTACACTTTCCCTGAGGCAATCCCTTTGAGAAAAATCACTGCTCCCAACATTGTCAAGGCTCTTGTCAAATTCTTTACCATGTTCGGGATTCCAAAAGTTGTACAATCAGATCAAGACTCAAATTTTATGTCCAAGCTATTTCAACAGGCCATGCATGAACTAAACATCTACCAAATTTCATCCAGTGCATACCATCCTGAGTCACAAGGTGTTCTTGATCGTTTCCACCAAATTACTGCCACGAACACGCAAAGAACTGGGATGAGGGTGTTCCATTGTTATTGTTTGAAGTTCGTGAGGTTATTTCAGAATCTAGTGGATTTAACCCTTTTAAGTTGGTTTAGAAAAACAAATAAACAAAACAAAAAAAAAGGTTTTCACAAGTTCAAACTTTTTTTTTACTTTAAGGGGGAGAGTGTTATGTAAATATTTTGTAAACGACAACATGTCGTGTTGTATTTAAGTTTTCATTTCTATTATTTATATTTCCATATTTATATTACTGTTTCAAGGTTTAAACTAATAAAATATGTTGTTATTCATTTAGGGTAACATTTAGAATTTTCTAGAATTAAGTAGACCAATCATATGTATGTAAATGAAAGGTTGGCGGCCTCGTGTCTAGACGAGAAGTCTCGTGCAAGAACGGACATGCGCGGATTGTTTTGGAGTTCTGTAGAAGTTTCGCGCTGGTTCGAAGAGTCTAGGCCTTCAATATATAAACAGACGAAGATGCGAGAGAAAGAAGAGAGTCAGACATTAGTTTTATTTCAAAAGAAGAGAGTCATTCGTTTGAGAAAGATTAAGTGTTTGCTGTGATTATTCAACTTGGATTTGTGACTGAAGTTAGATCTACGGAAGCTGTGATTTTATTTCGTCAATCTCTACGATTCTTTCGAATTACTGGTTGTGCTGAAGGTCGACACGTACGGGAAATCGGAAAAATTAAAGGTGACAATTTTGTGACGTTCATCGGAGGCAACGTGAAAAGAACTTCGTCGAATTTATTGAACTGTGAACTGTTTCTGAACTTCTTCATTTAAACTTCTGAATTTCTTCGTGGGACCAAATTCACACCCTTGACTGGAATTTGAGACTTTCATTTTAGATCATTATATTAGATACAGGCCAGTACCATTTTGTATTGTGATTAATTTTGAAGGTTGAAACTAATACCATTTTGTTTTGTAATTAACTTTGAAGGTTTAAACTTAATATCTGTCATTGTTATTATATAATTCATGTTATATCTGTTAATAGTTTAGTGTAATAAATTATACAAGCTGTTATCCGTGTTTTTTTGTTGCGTTTAGTCTACGAAAAACATAAAATATAAAAAATACGTAACAGAAATTATATTGAAATAACGCACTAGCCTGGAAAGCTTTGTCATCTTGTGTCAGTGTGGATAAAAATAGCATTTGAAATATGCATTTGTTGCTGGAAAATTAATTTTTAAGCATTTTTATTCTGTAAGTGTACAGAACAAAGTTTCTCTTCCATTTGTTTTCATCGCAGTTTCATGAATTTCGATTAACACTTTTAAATGATTTTTATTGTTTTCTGTAGCATTGATTAGAGTTACTTTTCTTCAAACGCCCCAACATAATTTACATTAAATAAATTTGATTTAGCAGTCGTAAAGAATTTATGACTATGATTTGTCGAAACTTTCTAAGCCTAAGATAAGAGTGTGAGATACGATGACATGACATAAGTTGAAATCAGTTCAAGGCCTAGAGATACGTCAAACTCTAATATCTTCCTTTCTGTGTCCAGATACACCATACACTAGCATTTTCTTTTCTGCTTGGTATTCACTCAACTATGACAAAATGAAAAGCTAATAACACTAACGTCAGCTAAAAATGGGGCCCGGCATGGCCAAGCGTGTTAAGGCGTGCGACTCTTAATCCGAGGGTCGCGGGTTCGCATCCCTGTCGCGCTAAATATGCTCGCCCTTTCAGCCGTGGGGGCGTTATAATGTCACGGCCAATTTCACTATTCGTTGGTAAAAGAGTAGCCCAAGAGTTGGCGGTGGGTGGTGATGAATAGTTCCCTTTTATCTAGCCTTACACTACTGCTGAAGTAGGAACGGTTAACACAGATAGCCCTCGAGTAGCTTTGTGCGAAATTAAAAAAAACAAAAGAAATAAACAGTTAGGAATGTGTCTGTATTTTGTTATAGTAAAATCACATCGAACTGTATCGACCGATGAAAATCGAACCCTTGATTTTATCATTGTAAATTCTGAAACTTAACTGAGAATTAATCACAGACACTTTATTAAAATGATTTGCAAGCATTGTTACAGTGAAGTATTTTTAAAAAATGCGAGTATTTGCGCCGCAAACAACATGTTTAGTGCCATCATATATTTCCGTATCATAACATGAGTTCATGACCCAGCATAAAATTGCATTTATTATGTTGCTATTTCAACGTTTTCTTAATTTTGCACCATATGATAACGTAGGTTGATATGCTGCATAATGTTCAGTTCTAGAGACTATTTTCTTACACTTTAAACTTATTAGAATCTATAAGTCCCTTTCATAAAAGGGTAAGAAATTGGTAGTTTACGAAGAACAGCGTTTTTGTTGTTTCATTATGTATCATTGGCAAAATAATATACATCGGTTCGTGTTACCTACTCTCTCTCTTCGTATATTTTAATCTTCGTGATTCACGATTTTAAATTGTCGTTATCGTTAACTCTATAGTTAACATATTGGGTATATTATGTACTTACATATAAATTTGGTGTCACATCAGAGTCTTTTCTAACATGGGTTCCTCTTATTTCAATTCCTTCTGAAAAAATGCTGAAAAATATATCATTTAACTAAACAACAGTCCACTAGATAGCAGCAGCAAATCTCCATAACTCTACGATTCAGATCGATAACGTTGAGAAATGTAATTAAACTGTTATCTATACATAATTGTTCATATAACACAAAGTGAACAGAAACCAATGAAAGAAGGATTTTTGCGCACGTTATGAAATAAAATATGTGGATTGTAGAAACACAATGTAAAGACCAGTCTAAATGTTTCAATCATTTTTTACCGTTATTATAAAATTTAAACACACAATTTATCTTTTATGTTATCTCAAAGGGTTCATGACGTTATTTTTAACAGTGAAGTTGCCTCTTTTGGCTTCATCCATGGATACAAGTAGAGCGCACCGAAGTGACACTTAATTTGTTTTTCTTCACTGAAGAGATTATTTGCGATTAGGTTTACTCGTATACCTGTCCGTCTAAGATGCGTATTGCATGACTGTGAGGAGTCTTGTTAGCTTGGTATAATCCAAGACTCTCTAATAAGTTAACTAAAAACAAGTTATACAGGAAACAGTAGCACGTGAAACATACTGTTGTGAAATTAATATTAAATAGGTAAACATCGCATTAAAACGGACATCAATTTTTTTTTTCTGGAAAATACAGCGTGTATTAGAACAAATACGTGTAAGGATGAAAATAATTAACAATTAAAGACATCTTTCAAACAATAAATGTGTTATTCTAAAACTGATTGTGGCTAATTACCTTCATGTATGTCAGAACTGTTTGTTTATATAAAGTAATTTATTTAAATAAATGTATTTATAAAATAACAAAAATAAGGAACTCTCCTCCAATCAGAAAGAGTAACAATCCAACCAATCATAACACGCTCTTTACAATTCATCAGGACACTATAAAAGACCGACAATACCTACATATACCATGACTTGAAGACGACTTTCGAAACGTCCTCTTCTATACTTATGTCTCCACAACAGACAGTTTCTGTCCATTCTACAACGTTTCATCATGAATACTCTGCCTGAACATTCTATCAAAGAATTATCAAAACTTTGTCTTTCAGTAATCACGATTTTGCAAGAGCAATTGAACACACATCATGCATATATTTCCTTGCTAAATAGAATTAAATTCGGCATTATTTTGATATATCTAATACTGCTTGCCTATCTAACACCTGTCAGCAAAGCCTTTGTGGAATATTCAAGACTGGTAAATTTTGAATATTTATTAAGCCATAGTGTCTTATCGTATTTACTCAGTGAATGATAGGCACGTCTGGTATGGACTACACGATCAGATAATCAAATACACCGTGATGTACGACCTTGATAAACTAAGGCAGAAATTACCGTTTACTAAGGTTATCAACGTTTTGACAGATTATGTCAATATTCTCCGAAATTTGTGGAATTTGATATGAACACCTGCAGTGTAGATTTTATTAAATGTCAAATTTTACTTTGCCGTGCACGCATATCGATTCTAAGTAATAAGTAGTTACTGTTCGTGATTTCGTTATCACTGATAGAGCCCTTAGTTTCCTTTACATTAGAAAATTTAGTAATTTTCATTACAAAAAATAGTTCGTCAATATTAAGCGGGCTGAGTATATCAAACGTGAATAACAAGACAAAAAATATACAGTGTTGAAGCTCCCTTAGACAATGGGAGTTCCGATAAAAACATTAAAGATACACAAACTATATCATATTAATTTCCAGATATAGGCATTAGAAGTATATTTTTGTATAGCATTGATGATAATTATTTTATATTTAACTCTCAAAATTTTCACAAATTAGTTAAGCAAGAGAAAGCATGTTAATTGCATTGTTTGAGCAGGCGCTCAGATACAAAACTTCCGTTTCAGAAAGCTTGTTTACGATTCATATGCGCTTCTAAAATGAAAGCGTTTTTTTTTCTGAATTCATGAACCCAAAACTCTTTTGGAATACCGTACCTGTAGTATACGTAATCTGTACAAACAAAAAAGAAACGGGTTGATAGAAATAGACTTCAACAGTTGAAGTTGTCAAAACCTGCAAGATTTAAAATAGGAAAGTTCATTTAATTGCACACAAGATTAGCAATGCACAAAACTGGTTAGAAACAGGAACGTGCGAGTAATATTTCAGTTGTTGCTCTGTTTATAACTAATTTAGTAAAATCGTTACATGTTAAGCGTAGATCTAGAGACAGACATTTCTACTTTATAATAAATGTTCTGTATTTTATAATACTTATAATGAAAAATACTTTGCATACCTTTCAGAAACTTTAATTGTAAACACTATTAACACTGTTATCTCACTCGAATAGCTGTTTTTGTTAGATGGAGTTAGCTTCCCCGTGATGGATAAAACATAGGTAACCTAAAATAACCACTCGCTTTTCTGGTTTCTGCAATTTGTTTGGTTGTTTGAATTTCGCACCAAGCTACACGAGGGCTACCCGCGCTTGCCGTTCCTAATTTAGCAGTGTAACACAAGAGGTAAGACAGCTAATTATCGCTACCCACCGCCAACTCTTGGGCTAATCTTTTATCAACGAATAGTGGGATTGATTGCAATATTATAGCGCCCCCTGACTGAAAGGGCGAGCATGTTTTATGTGACGGAAATTCGAACCAGCGACCTTCAGATTGCTAGTCAAACACTTTAACCATGTGACAAAGAAATAGTGATGAAATTAATATATTATAATATATTCAAGACTTCATCTTGAATATGAGTAATACTTTACAAAATATATTTCATATTAGATTTTTTCCTTGAGAAATTAGTGAGTTAAAATTAGCATTAATTCAAAACTTAATGTCTTGTCACAAATGTACAAATATTGCATAAAAACAAGCTTCGATAACTGCAGGTATTTTTATTCGAGTAGGTCAAAACAGAAATTTATCCAGAAAACCGAAAAAAACACGTTATAGTTAGGAATAAAAAATATCTCGGTCGCACATGTATAATATTTCACAAATTTTGATTTATAGCCCCCCAGTGACTCAGCGATATGTCTGCGGACTTACACGCTAAAATCCGGGTTTCGATACCCGTGGTGGACGGAGCACAGATAGCCCATTGTGTAGCTTTGTGCTTAATTCAAAAACAACAACAACAATTGATTTATAACGGATATTTGTTTGGTTTAAATTTGTGGTTTGATTTTGTACTTATCACTAATCGATTAAAATACTCTATGTGCTTGGTTGAGAGTAGAAAGAATATTGTTGGGTACCTAATAATGTGACTTGGTTTGGCGAGGTGGTTAAGGCACTCGACTGGTAATCCGAGAGTCGCGGGTTCGAATCCCTGTCACACCAAACATGCTCGTTCATGCAGCCGTAGGACTGTTATAATGTGTCGGTCAATCACTCTATTAGTTAGTAGAAAAGCAGCTCAAGAGTTCGCGGTGGGTGATGATGGCAAGCTGCCTTTCCTCTTGTCCAAATTAGGGACGGCTAGCGCGGATAGCCCTCATCTGGCTTTGCGAGAAATCCACAAACAAACAAAACTTAATAATGTATTATTGGTACATAAGCCCTTGATATTCGCTGATCAACAATACTTCACGTGCTAACACATTAATTTTCGACAAAATTAACTCATTCTGAACCATTAAAAAAAGCTTTCTTTGTGCATAAATGAACGAACATGTAAAGAAATGTGCTTCTTCCTCAATTACATAAATATAAAAAGGAGCTTTTTTTACTCTCTGTCCGAGAAAAAATAAAAATTAGCGCATAAATGAACATATATTTATTTCAACTACTTGCAACGTTCATAGTCGTAGACACATTTTGAAAACGTTGGCACATTGATTATTTTTTCTTTTCTAAAAAGAAATGTTAAAATCTGATTTATATTATTACTCAAAATGTGTCTACGACTATGAACGTTGTATTTAATTCAGAGCTTCGATCAATAGATAACGTGACAGACTGCATACCTCTGTGTCTAGAGTCAGAATATGAAAAAAATAATAAATTTTGGAAGGATTGAATACGTTATAATGTTGAACGTCAAAACCCACTATATGGGTAGACAAAGACAACGTTGAGCAAATATCTATAATTAAGAAATGCCTTTTGTCCATACACAAAAATATATAGATACTTTCACAGCACGTTCAGTTTCTGTTAGTACATGGAAAGAAACGTAAGGGGCCCTCTTCTAATACCTAAGTATACAATTATAAAACAATAGCTTATTTTCGTGCACGCATAAGTATACGTGTACATATAGTTTGTGATTTAATTAAAAGTAGTAGATATTTTCCAGAAATACGTAGGCGTGACAGGAAATTGTTCTCTCAGACCAAACGGCCGTTTAAGGACGTGTACTTTAATTCAAATCTATTACAAAGAAAATTAACGTCTTCCACTCACGTTTTGTAATAATTATTAATAAGTTTCGATAAGGAACCTTATAATGTTCAGTTAATATAACCAAAACACAAATCATGTTAATGTTCAGTTAATATAACCAAAACACAAATCATGTTAATGTTCAGCTGTTAAAGAGCTCTTCCCGCTTACCCAACCTGTACTAAACTTTGAAACTTTTGTCAAGCCACATGTGTAGTTTTAAAGATTCAAGTGTGAATAAAGCAATTAATTTTTTAAACCATTAAAATTCTACAATAAAAAGTCAAATGAATTCAATATATAAATTATTATTTATGCTCTTAAATATAGTTTGTTATTTACATTGTTAACACATTATTATTAATAATAATACAAATATTAATTTATCTCAAAATTTGTATAAATAATATATAAATAAGCTATTTTCTATCGGCATGTTTCTCTAGTTGAAAACATTACTAATACTTTATGTTACGTAATAGTGGGCCTGATATACAAATATATTTAACTCTCAAACAGCGGTTATCATCAATTGATACTGCCACCTGCAATATTCCCGCTCTTTTAGGGTTAAGGCGCTTCAGTTGCGGGTTTGAATCCTTGTCCCATTAAACATGATCGTCCTTTCACTTGTGTGGGCGTTATTATGTGAAGATTAATTCACTATTTACTGGCATCAGAGTAGCCCAGAAATTGGCGGTGGTTGGTCATGACTATCTACTTTTCCTCTAGTATGTCACTGTTCAATTAGAGACGGCTAGCTCAGATATCCGTCTTGTAGCTATGCAAATTCAAAACGAATCTAAACGATGTAACGTTATTCAGAATAGATGCGATATATCGGAGTATTTCGAATTTACATATCCTATTAGATAGCCAACAAAATAACCATGTAACTAAATAACATTAGATTTATGCATGTACAAATTTTATAAAACCAGAATATTTATTTATCTATTTAAACTAAATTGCCAAGTTATCATATTAGCGCACTTAAAGAAGATAATTGTTGTGCTTAGCATCGGTTACAGAATGTTATATTTCATTCACAACAACCACTAGCCGCTGATGAAATTGACGGTCTCACCTTGTAGAGTGTGATAATTGTTTTTTGTCTTTTTGTCTCTTTGTAGGTCCTTCTTTTATCATTTTAACTGGTTTCATATTGACATAAATAAGACAAGATTGATGTAATTTGTCTCAGACACTGTCGGGTGTGACGTTAAGTATACGAGTATTATCATACTAGAATACTTGAAGTGCTTTCCTGTTCAATTTTAAATCATTAATGCAGGTATTAAAGCAGTATGAGGAATGTCATGATACTACCAGCTATTCAAGACTGATTGATGTTTGGTTGTTTGTTTTTTAATGTCATGAAAAGCTACACGAATACTATCTGTGCCAACCGTCCCTAATTTAGCAGTGTAAGACTAGAGGGAAGGCAACTAGTCATCACCACCCGACTCTAATTCTTGGGTAATCTTTTACCAACGAATGGTGGAGTTGACTGTCATGTTATTACGTCATACGGCTGAAACGGCAAGCGTGTTTTATATAACCAAGATTTGAGCCTGCCAGATTACGAGACACGCGCCCTAACTACCTGACCATGCCGGACAGAACTCCTTTGCGCCGACACTAAAGTATTATTTGTTTCCAAGAGGTTTTGAAACCAGAGTTAGATCACAAAATAAATTATATTTTCTTATAAGATTTTTATGAATCATGTCACTGGAAAGAATTTATTTTTTATATTTGAGTAACTTATGAGCAGCAGGCATCCGGATATAGTTTCTAACACACTTGTGATTGAAGCATTGCATCTATACACATTTGTAATGCTATAAACCCTTTTTAAAAATTGCTTACAGATTTATGATGTAAATCCCTATATTAAGCGAAAGTGGAGACTAAATCTTGTCTTTTAACGTTTGGATGCTCGTAATAAAAAAATCATTGAAGTTTCCTTTCTTGTTCTGTTCGTAATACACAGAAGAGAAATCGGGAAAAATTAAACGATTCAAGTGTTTGAAACAGCCTTTTTCCTGCTAACAAGGACGAAGGAATTGCTTGAATGTCATATAGCAGATATTCACGATATAAAGCAAAGATAAAATAATTAGCGACTAATCCTTACAGCCTGTTCTACCACCGTAGTGTTCTATGTAATGATCTTGGCCATTGTTTATTGACTATTGCTTTGCAGTGAAATTTCCACCGCAGAATGTTTTAGCGCGAAACACTAACTTTAAAAGATTCCTAAAGTACATCAATTATATACGGATGGTAACTTCAAAAACTTGTTTTAATGCTTCAATAATACAAAAGTTTATGGAAAGTACCTAAAAATGGTGTAACTTTGGATTTTTATTTATTCTTGCTTTATGTAGAGTAAGTGATATGTGACTTTACCATTTGGCTGAATGCTTTGTCTATATGGTGTCAAGCTCCATTGGCATCCATTCCAAAAGTTTTGTACCTTTTGCAATATAGTGATATTAGCTCGTTAGCGTTTTTGAGCTCAAATCTCACTTTTCGCGACTTCACAAATGTTTAACTTATCTTTTTAGTTGCAATCAGCAACCATCGTATACCTGTCGAAAAAAACTTTTACACTACATTAATTTTAATGTTTTTGTAATATTAGATATTCACCTGTGCTTTGGTAAATTTCTCTGATTTTTTCAAACACATAAACAGGAGTATATTTCATCAATTTGACTGCAGGCTTCAACTTGTAGCAGGCCCGGCATGACCAGGTGGTTAAGGCACTCGACTTGTGATCTGAGGGTCGCGGGTTCGAATCCCCATCATATCAAACATGATCATTCTTTCATCTGTGGGAGCGTTACAATGTAATGGTCAAACCCACTATTCGTTGGTAATAGAGTGGCCCAAACGTTGGCGGTGGTGGGGTAATAACAAGATGCCTTTCCTCTAGTCTTAGGGACGGATAGCACAGATAGCCCTCGAGTAGCTTTGCGCGAAATTCAAATCAAACCTATTTGTAGCATATTGGATAAGGAGTATTCTTGGAGTTTTGCGAGTAGTGGTCTTTTGTTTATTTTGTAAGCTTAAATATATATAACTTATCCTGTATAAAGTCTTTGTTTGTTTATTTGTTTAAAACTAAGCACAAAGCTACACAATGAATTATCTATGTTCTGCCCACAACGGGTATCGAAACCCGTTTTTTAGTGTGTAAGTCCTCAGACATACCACTGTACCACTGGGGGGTGTATAACGACTTAAGACACATCATTATATTAGGAGTAGTAGTTCGATGGATTTTGGAGTCAATTTCAGCGACAGTTTTACTCTTCTCACTACCTTCAGGGGGGTTCTGGTAAATGGTCATGGAGTAACATGTTACCCCCTTTTATTATATACTTTTGGTATTCTATCTGGAAATAGCTTTCGATCTGTGAGTGTTTTGTAGAAACAATAATTTCGTGCAATATAACTACATAATAACGTGTTCTTAACAGAATGAAAACCAACTCTATCTCAAACAAAAAACCGTTGAATTTCATTAAACGTTTGATGTGTGTTCAGATCCATTTAAAATTTTGTTAAGGTAACATAAAGTTTTTTTCTTGAATTTGAAAATGTTTGTGTTTCCTTATAGCAAAACCACATCGGGCTCTTTGCTGAGTCCACCGAGAGGGATCGAATAATTTGAAAATAACTATCTATAATAGCATTGACCTTGCTACGTTATCGACTATTTCAACTTCGAAATTAGTTTATTTCACTTTAACAGAGAAAACATTATCAGTACGTTCTGTAATAATTATATTATATATGTTCTGATCAGTTATCACAAGAAGTAAAATATTTTATCAATTCCTTTATCAGACAAGAGGCACTAAATAATTGTATTGATATGTTTATCTATCTGCATATTTCTAGAACAAATACGTATTAAATTCCATTCTCGACGGATTAATTAATTAATAACCTCTCAACTACATATTTTTTAGGCCGTTGCAGAAGACATCATTTGCTCACACAGCTCATTGCGCTGAATGGGCCATAACACTCAAGAACTTAATTAAGTGCTATTTAAAGCACTCGTGTAATATAAACTACACGAAATGTCTGTATACCATCGGAGCTAGCGATGCATACATTATTTTACTTTGGTAAATGTAATGAAACCATTTTTTTCACGCATAAGATTTTTTCTTAGTGAAGTTAGCTATAATTCACAACGAATAATGACATATGTGTAAACTTTGTTCTTGAATATAAATAACATCAGTACATATTTTTGTTGCATGTGAAAATACGCTGTTACAACATTTTTTCGTGGACAAGGATTCTCAAATGTTAAAAATCAAAGATAAGCAAATAATAGTGTTACAGTGTTCAAAGAAATACTTAAAGTATTATTTACGATCTATATATAAACTGTTACAGCAAACACTAAACGCAATATTTCGTTGTCTACGATCTATATATTTTTACTGGAAATACATATAAAATATGTTATTTACGATCTATGTAGTTTTACTGGAAATACATAATATAAAATATGTTATTTACCATCTGTGTTGTGTTTCTGGAAATACTTAAATATAAAATATGCTATTCACAATTTATGTAATGTTATTAGAAATACTTAAATATAAAATATGTTATTTACGACCTGTGTGGTGCTACTGATAATTCTTAAAGTAAAAATGTGCTATTTACGATCTATAAGGTTTTACAGAACCCCAAAGTGAAAATATATTTTATATATTATCTGTAGTGTGTGAGAGAAAGCAATTACAGTTGAAATACTTTATATACTATCTGTGTAATGCTACTGCAAATACGCAAAGTGAAAATATAATTTACATACGATATGTGTGGTGTAGCAGCAAGTAATGAAGTGAAAATACTTTATATACGATCTTTGTGTTGCTACTGCAAATACTTTAAATAAAAATACATTATTTACTATCTATAAATTGTTATAGCACATATTTACAGTGAAAATATGCTTTATGTACGACCTGTGGGATGTAACAGAACATACTCAAAATGAAAATATTTTCTATGCGATCTGTGTGGCATTACAGTAGATATTGATGGTGAAAGTACGTTATATACGATCAGTTGCAACTTTAATCTTTCTTGAGACACTATTGGGTTATAATTCATATTTAGTCAACGTTGATATAATAAAATAACAACAAATCTGAAGTTTCAGGCTGAACCCAAATGTTATTATTGTTATCACCCATCTCATCCTTCTCTGTAACTTTTAGTGTTAGTTTCTTTGTTAAGTTTCAAAACCTTAAGGATACTATTTTTCTTAACTTAACCAAACACAGTGATCATGAAATTGTTTTACCCAAATGTAAGCTGAGTTATAAAGTTTCGTTAGTTTATATAAAACTATAAAATTGCGAGGTAATACAAATACATTAACTTACAAAATATTGACTATGAAACAGCCTCGAAGAAGATTTATTATCTTTGAAAAATAGGCCATTTTGAGAAAACGAGCAATCTTCCATTTGTTGTTTTTTTTTCTTAATCACTACATCAAGGTTTCTTAATTCGTTTTACAGTTAAATTGCCTCTTAAAACTTAAAAAAATAAAAATATTTAATGATAATAAATTATATTACATGATTGAGATTTTATTTGACTATATTTGCTTTATTCTTTAGTCAAAACTTTTTTTTCTTGATCGTTATCCAAGCTGCAATCATAGGAAAAGGTAATGTGTTTGTGGAACCAGGAGGGGTTATATTTCATACACATCTGGTGGCATAATGTGTCCCTCAAAATGCGCTATACAGCTTTTGTTGGTTGATGAAATCCGAAATTAAAGCATTCTCATCACGTTCAAATTCAATGGTAAAACGGCCGAACTTTTTAGATTCTTCAATCATTTGAGGCTCAGAGTTTTTGTTCTAAGAAGGATATTCGATATCTTTTGAGAAAAGGTGCGTTCCGAGTCATGACAAGAAAGTAAATGCGTCTCATCTTAAAAACAAAACAAAAGAAACCGAAAATTACTGAGTTATCGAGACTTGGATATTGTTTATTTTTAAATGTTTTCATGAATCCTAATAAGATTTATTTAACTCTAACCATAAAGTTAAACAATATATGAAAATATTTTAAACGTTGTTGTTGTTGTTTTGAATTAAGCACAAAGCTACACAATGGGCTATCTGTGCTCTGCCCACCACGGGTATCAAAACCCGGATTTTAACGTGTAAGTCCGCAGACATACCGCTGAGCCACTGGGGGGCATATTTTAAACGTTTAAGGAAGGTTTTATAATACTGCTTTCTTTCTCAGTAAAACATTTAAATTCACCCTTTTTTAAATCATACAGTATTTCTTTTATTCAGTGAATTTGTCAAAGACTTAAAAACATTTAAAAAACTAAGACGAATTTTTATATAAATTATTAAATATTTTAATACATTTGCATAAAATAGCATATCAAAGTTGTTTAATAATCCCAAACCATGAATTTAGTTTTCTATTAATATGCGATTGAATTAAGAGTAAGACTTAAACAAAACTTATACTATAAGCGAACTTACTACCAAAAGTGTTTTTGTTTCAAAAATATACAAGCTTTCAATAACAGAATGAACTTGGTCTATAGTATATAAGCTATATATTCTTCGCCTGGACATTTAACTTCTTCAGGAAAATTCCAAACAGCAAAAGGTTTAAATCAATTCAAAAGTAAAACAAGTAAAGTTAAGTTCGTTTCAACTTCTTGTGAAAACCCAACTAATTTTATGTTTCCGGGAGAAATTCCAGTGAAAAAGAATTTATCAAATTAAACATCTCAGATTCGACTGGATTTATGAGAAAAGTCACGTGACACAGTGATATATTTACATTTCATAACAAACTTGAAAATCAATCAGAATGCAAAGTACTTTATGGAAAACTTGGTGTCTATTTCTCTATACTCTACTATAATAGTTAACTACATATCTAAATAAATTAGTAATACGTATTCTTGCTAAGGCATTAAGAAAGCCCATTAATGAACTAAAATGTCAAGTATATAATAGCAAATGAAGAAAAAAGCACAAGAAAGGTTACTTGACTAATTGAAGAAAACATTTATTAGGCAGAAAGTACTGGTCAGTGACTACATAATATTTGTATTTTCCAGTTACATCTTTATCCCCGATAAATGTATTTTTACAAACAACATATAATACAAATGTTAGGTATTTAATACTCCACTGCTATATCATCTGATTGAAGTATCTCCTCAAATGTTCTTTACTAATGCAACCGTTTTTTTTTCTTTTATTTGTTGTTGTTGCTTTTTAATTTCACGCAAAACTCCGTGAACGATATCTTCACTAGCCGTCCCTAATTTAGCAGTACAAAACAAGAGGGAAGCCAGCTAGTCATCACCAACCAGTGCCAAATCTTGGGCTACTTTTTCACCAATAAATAGTGAAATTTATCGTAACCTTATAGCAGAAAGGGGAAGCATATTTGATATGGATTCTAACCCGCGACCCTAAGATTACGAGTGGGTCACCTTCGACCCCTGTCTAAGTATAAATAGTTGTAAAATTATTATAGTGTTTTATTAAATATAATATCTAGAGAAAATGGAAGTTACATAGGTTAAAGAAATACAGACACATAAACACACATATATATATATATATATATATATATTAAATGTAATAGTGTAATAGCAGATGCTGGTTTTATAAAAAAATAAAAACGAGTTCTTCCCTATTATTGAAAAGAAAATGTAGTGATAGCTATTTGAACACCTTGAAAATGTAAAAGTTTAAAAGTAATATAAGACAATGTACATATTATAGAGAATACAATATATCATATAGAAATACATTCACTACTTCACAAATGGATTTAAAGTACTAGATAAAAATGGGTTAAAAAAACATAACAATAAAACTGATTTTATGAAGTCTGTGGAAGGTTAGATGGAAATTTGCAATCAAACATCGACGACTCTTCTGAATGATTATCTGAAACTCGACAAGTGAATGTTACCACGCTTTCTGCTGACTTATCTATCTAACAAGTTAGTTCAGAGTAAAAAAAAGAAAGTCGTGTTTACTCTTGCGACAATGAAAGAGCTTGATACCTAATACGAAGTTGGAAGTCTTTCATACGCCTAAGGCTTTCTGACCATTTTAACATGCTTCAGGAGATCTGGAAAATGTAACAGAACGGAATGCAATAAACTATGTGAGCTGATCCCTTTCTGAGCTTCACAACAGAGTCAACAAAACACCAGCTGAACTCTTCACTGTAATAGATAACCATTCACAAGTGCTACTAACACACTTGTGAAAGAAAAGGACCATCCTGTAGTACAAAATTTAACGAAATGTGAAAGCATTGATAAAATTAAACCCCAAATATGGATAAAATGTGCTATGAGAGGAGCACAACCCAACTGAGTCCCACTATCTGTTGCATATAATTTACATAAGAGCTGCTATTTCAATATCAGTAAACCACAGAAGACGCTGTTTGCGAAGTCAGAGAAAATCCATCATGTACTCAAATATTAATATTAGGTTGTGATATTATGATTAACCATTTCTCTTCTGGCTAAAATTCACTCAATGAGCAACTTGAGGTCTTAAATATTTGTATTTACAAAGTTTCGCTCATATTTACAAACTATCGTGAAAGTTTTTGTCGAAAATCTAGTCTTTTTACATTATACTCGCCAATCACACCGCACATTTTTTAACCATTTTCCAATTACTATCTTTTTTTCATAATTATCGACAATAAACGCAAGAATTTTTACAGAGCTATTCCTCAGGATGAATGTTCAGTGTCACTTATAAATTTCTTTAGCCAGTGTTGCGTACTTCACTCGTCCAAGGAACATTACTTAAATTTGTTAAACTTTGTCTAGAACTACATGGTCCTGGAAATTACTTACGCGTGATATAACATCACAATGAGACCGATAACAATTTACACCACATTACACCAGTCTTTAATGGATTAATATGGGTTTCCAGCAATTTAACTATTGTTTATTACATGTAGTTGCTAACAAAGTGTTTCTGTTTTCTCAATACCACGACTCATCAGACAAGCTGGGTTACAACTTAGTTAAAGCGCTATTCATATCAGTCGTTCATGAGAAAGAAAGTCATATCAAAATTATGTTGTTAAAAGTATTTACTCAGTGCACTTTTAATCAGTGCGATAAATTACGAGTTGTGACTGTGTTAAAAATATTGTGGTTATACAACATTATATAAACGTTGTAAAAGTATTGCAACAGAAAATGCCACATGTAACAGTTGAAGTTCATACTAATATTATTCTGTCAAAACAACAGTACTCTACCCGTTTTATAAACGTTAATTACGTAATTTAATTTGATATGGTAAATGAAGTACAACTTTTTGTTATTTTGTCAATACAACTGCACTCTACTAAATTTACAAACTTGGTGTTCAAATGATGTAACAGAATATATTTGAGGAAGTTAACCTGTGTATTATTTCTGTATCGTCAGTGAGTTTATTCAAAATTAATATCTTAGTAGCAAAGAAATGAACAATGTATTCTCTAATTACTTTGTTTCCCAATGCTACATATATCTAAATTCAGCCGTGAACCACAACTAAATGCAGCTTTTCATGTCACATACAACATCAACGTTGTGCCGTTTATCAGCAGAAACCGATAACCATTGGAAAAGAAATCATACTAGTTCCTACAAACCTGCCTTTAAGACGTAGTTTTCAATATGCAAGTATTGATATGAACTTTTTAACGTAATAATATCCCTTCCCCATGTTGTTTACAATTTTGATATTTGTTTCTTGTTTCTTTTTTCATATTTGTTTCATTGCTGCTCATACAACTTTCATTCCTCTACACGTATTAAATCTTAAATTTGATTTTGGCGTCCTTGCTACTGTTTTAAGTAACTGACTAAAATAATACTTTCGAAGGCAGCCTCGGTTCAAACGTCATGTATATATATATATACAAGGTTTAAACAGTAATTCATCTTCCCACTCTATCAAATATCTTCTTTTCCCTTCTTGTTTTTTCTTTCTAATTGATTACGTTCCGTATTCATGGAATAAGGTAAATCAACTTTTTTTAGATTTAAATTAAGATAACATTCCTCACTTTCCAAAAATAATACATGGCCCTTAATATTTTGTTACACATGCTACTTGCATAATTTATGAGCTTTAGTCATCCTTTAAATATATTTTAGCTATTATTATTACTTGTCAAAGAGAACTTTCTCGATGTGCACTAAAATTGTTTGTAATGGTGTTTTAAAAATGGTTTCATCTAAATTATATGTTAACTGTATAATGCCAAGCGATTGTTGTGTTTTTTAAGCGGAATAGAACCAGGAATTTTGCAACATTTAGGAAGATAAATTGAGAGTGATGAATAATTAAATGTAGACAAATACTAAGAATAATGTGACGTAACCTTTAATAACAGATTCGATTGTTTCTTTGTTGAATTTCGTGCAGAACCACACGAAGGCTGCCTTCTCTAGCCATCTGTAATTTTTGAATTGATAGACTAAAGCGAAAACAGCTACAGTTCCGGCTGTATAACTGAAGATTAAATAACACTTCAGATAATATCAACTTTTATAGTAACACCTCATACTGTGACCGTTTAAACTGACACCTCAGATAATTTTATCATTTAGACTAATACTTCTGATAATGGTACCTTTCAGCTAAAAAATCACATATATAGGGACGGTCTTGCCAATACAGAAAATAACTAAATAAAACTAAAGTTTATATGGATAAAAAATATAACCCAATAAATAAAAACGTTGTGGCATAAATATAAAACAATTAATAAATGAAATTAAAACAAAGATTGTTTGTTGTTGTTGTTTTTAATTTCGCGTAAAGCTACACGAGGGCTATCTTCACTAGCCGTTCTTAATTTAGTATTATAAGACTAGAGGGAAAGCAGCTAGTCATCATCACTCACCGCTATCTCTCAGGCTACTCTTACAAACAAATCGTAGGATTGATCGTAACTTTGTGACGCCCCTACAGCTGCAAAGGAAAACACGTTTGATGTAACAGTGATTCGAACCTGCAGCTTTCGGATTACAAGTTGAGTGCCTTAACCATCTGGCTATGTTCGGCCGAGTTAAAACACAAAAGGTAATACCAATAAAAATTAAAAAGAGATTTAGTTGAGCATAATCTGAGCTGGATGTACAGTTAACCTAGTTTTATGGTGACTCCTACACCTACATGGTCAGTTTAAAGATCAACCATCCGAAAGTAATAAAGTTAAGTGGTAAGCAATATTCGAGATGCATTACTCGTAACAAGATGCAAATGAGCTCACAGTAATACTTACAGATGTGCAATGAATCAAGAACAATGCTAAATATATATATATATATATATAGGCCTGGCATGGTCTAGCGCGTTGAGGCGTGCGCTTCGTAATCTGAGGGTCGCGGGTTAGCGCCCGAGTCGCGCCAAACATGCTCGCCCTCCCAGCGGTGGGGATGTATAATGTGACGGTCAATCCCACTATTCGTTGGTAAAAGAGTAGCCCAAGAGTTGGCGGTGGGTGGTGATGACTAGCTGCCTTCCCTCTAGTCTTACACTGCTAAATTAGGGACGAATAGCACAGATAGCCCTCGAGTAGCTTTGTGCGAAATTCCAAAAACAAACAAACAAAATATATATATATATAATTTATTAAAAAGTACTGGGATAGTTATGAAATTTTAAACACGAACCTTTCTGACACTAAACTGGCTTGATCTTTCATGATAAAGACATATTCTAGCAATCTTGTTCTCGACTCTCTTTCAAAATACTGTTATGAAGTAAATTCTTTTGGTCTCAGTTAATCTGAATGTTAAGATGTTTTTATTTGTTTGTTTTTTTAATTTTGCGCAAAGCAACACGAAGGTTATCTGTTCTAGCCGTCCCTAATTTAGCAGTGTTAGACTTGAGAAAAAACAGCTAGTCATCACCACCCACCAACAATCCTCTGGTTACTCTTTTATCAACGAATAGTGGGATTGAGAGTCATATTATAACACCCTCACGGCTGAAAGAGCGAGCATGTTTGGTGCGACGGGGATTCTAACCCGTGATCCTCATGTTACGAGCTCAACGCCTTAACCCATCTGGCTATGCCGGGCCATCACAATCAAGACGACGCAGAAATACAATCATAATTAAACCCAATAAAAGAAAACCTGTAGTGCTAAATTAGGAAAATTATTTTCTTAAAAGAATGTGATATTCTTAATGATCACATCAAATTTGATAATTTTTTCTCGGAATCAGTTGTCTGAGAAAAAAATGGAATTTAAAAAAAATTCGGTTTTGTTATGTATATGTGTAAATATTTTGTAAACGACAACATGTCCTGTTGTGTTTAAATTTTCATTTCTATTATTCATTTTTCCATATTTATATTATTGTTTCGAAGTTTAAACTAATATTTTATTAATCATTTAGGGTAACATTTAGAATTTTCTTGAATTAAGTAGACCAATCATGTGTTTGTAAATGAAGTGCTGGTGACTACGTGTCTAGACGTGTAGTCTCGTGCAAGAACGGACATGCGCGGATTGCTCTGGAGATCTGTAGAAAGTTCGCGGTTATTCAAGGGGACTAGGCTTACAATAAACAGACGAAGATGCGAGAGACAGGAAAGAGAGTTTCAGTCATCAGTTTTTATTCGAAGAAAAGAGAGATTCAGACATCAGTTATTATTCGAAGAAAAGAGGAGAGTCAGACATTAGATTTATTTCAAAAGAAGAGAGTCAGTTATTTGAGAAAGATTAAGTGTTTGCTGTGATTATTCAACTTGGATTTGTGATTGAAGTTAGATCTACGGAAGCTGTGATTTTATTTCGTCAATCTCTACGATTCATCTGAATTACTGCTTGTGCTGAGAGTCGGCGAATTTATTGAACTGTGAATCGTTGCTGAACTTCTTCATTTAAGCTTCGGAATTTCTTCGTGGGACCAAATTCACACCCTAGACTGGAATTTGAGACTTTCATTTTAGATCATTATATTAGATACAGGCCAGTACCATTTCGTATTGTGATTAATTTTGAAGTTTGAAACTAGTATTATTTTGTTTTGTAATTAATTTCGAATGTTGTCACTGTTATTATATAATTTATGTTATATCTGTTATATTTGTTAATAGTTTAGTGTAATAAATTATACAAGCTGTTATCTGCGTTTTTTGTTGCGTTTAGTCTACGAAGAACATAAAACATAAAAAATACGTAACGGTTTAAAGAAACATAAAATTATTTAGCATTTTTTGATAATTTATGCAACAGAAATTTTTCCATCTCGGTATCTTATATGGTTTCACCTAAGATACATAAAACACACCAAAATAACATTATTAGAAAAGTATGGCGATTTCAACTACAAATCAAATAATTTTCCAATTTCATTTTGTTTTTTTTACAGTTTATGATATATACAACATAACTTTATCTTCTCCAAAAGTCCTTTTTTGGATGTCGCTTACTTACGAAAAGATGTTTGCTAATTTTGAAAGTTTTATTTCTGAGTTTTTCAAGTTCTTCTGATCTAATCCTCTGACATTTCAAGTATTTACTCTCTCTAGCAGTTAGTGTCTTTTTTAAAAAGAACTTTCTGTGGAAAAATTATCTATTTAAATTCTTCGGTGATAATATTCAAAAGTATCTGAATAAACTTCTAAATATGGTAGATCCTTTGGGAAAACATTATTTGCCCGAAGACGCATATCCACAGACCAATTTTCATGCTATGTTCTAAAGTCCTTTCATGATCTCTAGCATTTTCATCCAAGAGGATTTGTTTGTTTTGAATTTTGCACAAAGCTAGTCGAGGGCTATCTGTGCTAGCCGTCCCTAATTTAGCAGTGTAAGACTAGAGGGAAGACAGCTAGTCATCACCGCCTACCGCCAACTCTTGGGCTACTCTTTTACCAACTAATAGTGGGATTGATCGTCACATGATAACGCCCCCACGGTTGAAAGGGCGAGCATGTTTGGCGCGATGGGGATGCAAACTCGTGACCCGCAGATTACGATTCGCACGCCTTAACGCGTTTGGCCATGCCGGGTCTTCATCCAAGATGAAAATTCCTAAACTCAAAGATTACTCTTTATAAATATACATGTTCGCGCAGTTTAGCGAGAACCTATTGTTTACTTTTTACAATATCTCTCGAGCCCTGCTGCACGCGCAATGGTGTAATGCCGAAATCAAGAAAGAACTATGCTCCAAAGAAATACAATACTATTAATGTGCATGCGTGATCACGAATGGCACTTAACAGAATTTAAGAAGCCTGTTGTTGTTTTTTTTGCGTTTTTGTGCAAAGCTACACGATGGCTATCTGCGCTAGCCGTCACTAATTTAGCAGTGTAAGACTAGAGGAAAAGCAGCTAGTCTTCATCACCCATCAGCCAACCCTTGGGTTACTCTTTTGCCAACGAATAGTGGGATTGACCGTCTCATTATAACAACCTCAGAGATGAAATGGCGAGGATGTTTAGTACGACGGGGATGCGAATCGCGACCCTCAGATTTCGCGTCGAACGTCTTAACTTACCTGGCCATGCCTGACCTTTGTAAGAAGCTACTTTTTCTTGTAAGAGAAACGAATGTTACTAAGCTTTTAGATATATGCATATCTAATATCGTACAAGGTGTTCGGAAAGTCACTATGCAGTTTTGAAAGCAGCGATAACAGCATTCATTCAGTCTATTTCCAGCCAGCAACTGATAGCGGTGCTTAGAAACAAAATTAGAAGGATCCAGGCGTGTATTGATGCCAACGGGAGTCATTTTCAACATTGTTTATAATTGTCATTCATATTTACTTCCTGTATTCTACATTGAAATATCTCTGTTAATAAATATATAAGTGCACAGTGACTTTCCGAACACCCTGTAGTACATAAGTAACCGTTATACATTTCTCAATGACAAACAGGATGTAAAAAGTAAAAAATTAAGAATTTAAAACCGCCATGACAAAGTTTTTCACCTTTTACCTTAAACAATATAGTTGAGGAATTGGGATGATAATTTCTAAGTGGCCAAGATACTCTAGAAAATTGTTAATCCCACAAGCCGTTGTCAGATAACTAAGTTTGTTCGTTTGTTTGGTTTTAAAAGCAAAGCTGCAAGGTAGGTTTTCGCGCTGTACTCGGTCGTTAACGGCTCGAATCCTCAAGATAACCGCTGAGAAGACCGTTCTACTGAAGGAACTGACTTTACCGCTAACTTGAGTAAATTTGGTATCTATATAGATATAACAGTACCGTCTGTTTTATGTCCATGTACAACTAATTCTCGGGTTTTTGATAAAAACTTCACCAAAATTGGTGTGGAGGTTCAGTGGGTAAATGCGGGAATTCATAAAAACATTCCATTTTGTATATTGCTCTTTGCAGTTTTAATGGGTATTGTTACATTTTTCTTAAAATTCAATTACAGATAAGGGAAGCAACGTTTCAATTCCTAAGATAACCTTTCATTGAACACGGATGTACCTAATTACCATCCAGGGGGCAGGTGCACCAGCTACTTCTAAGTATGGTACGAAAAATCTCATTCGCGAAAAATGAAAATGAGGTTATTGGTTTTTCTGGAACATTTTGTAATGTTGAACAAATGTTATTTAACCTAACAAGCCATAAGTAGCCAAAGTAAAAATATAGAATAAGCAGAAAACACCGAAATATAGAAAAGAAACATTACAGTTTTAAAAGCTTGTGCATTTTATTGCAAAGTCACATCTGCAGTATTCATAACCGGAAAATGAACCACTTAATTTAGCGTTATAAGCCCTTAAACTTACTAATGCCCCACCAGTAGACAGATTAGAAAGTGTCTGTTCTATTGCTAGTTTTGAATTTAAATATTTGATTAAAGATGGCTTATAACCAGATCGAAATAATTTATTTTGTTTCGAGCAAAAAAATTTTTCTTTTCTTTCCAGGGTGAGTTTTGATGGATAAATATGTTTAAAAGGAAATTGTGAATATATCTACAAGTGCAAATAATGTGCAAAGCTTAGCCACTGTATTTCTTGATAACGTATACTCTGAATCCAAATTCAAGTTCTACTAAATATAAGTCTGGAACTGATGGGTTATAGTCATAACTAACAGATATTTTCTATACTTACTGAAAGATGTAATTGCGCAAATGTATTGTCAAGTGTAAAAATATAGTTTATTAGCATTGTTTAGTATTGAACAATGCATATTTTTATGAACCACTATCATATTATAGAAACAATTGTTTACTGATATAAAATATTAATTACATACAATTAAAATTATCTTGAAACTCTTCTTAAAAAGAATACAGTAAAATAAACTGAAATCGAAATTATCATTTTTTTTATTGGCTCAAATTCTGTATTCTGTATTTTGTATTTGTATTATTATGGAATTGTTGACGCTGAACAACAAATTAATCCTGGTTCTTAATACAGTTACCTCACATTATTTGTTAAAATGGTCTTTAATATATCTGTTACCTTTTCTACGGACATACAACGCTTGAAACGGGGTTTCAGTACCTGTAGTGAGCACAAATTGCCCATTATGCAGCTTTGTGCTTAACTTAAAAAAGAAAATGTTACCTTTACCAATTAAAATTAAATTATTAGTGGTAATTATTTTAACACTTACATTAATAAACTTCTATCTGTGTGGTAGTTTCTGTAGTTCGGGAATTCAAAATCATTTTGGTGTTACGTTATAAAATATTTCAGGCTGGAAACAACGTGTTATTGAAATGTTATATAAATCTGTTTATACATTCTATAGCTTGATGTATTTTTTATACACTGTGTGGAAGTCTAGGTTTTGCAGTTTTACCCCAGTTCTTTGCATACGGTGTTTTGTTTGTTTGATTTAACGCAAAACTACATAACAGACCATCTGTTATTGTTGTTTTTTCCATAGTGAGTAATCAAGCCTAGGATTTTAGCGTTTGCAGTAAAAAATTACCGGTTTTTCACCGTGAGACATAAAGATGTAATATGTATACACTTGTTCATAAATTTAAACATGTTGATACATTTATCACAAGAAGTTTAAACATACGTACAACTAAAAAATTCTAAATATTCAATATGAGTTTAAGGATTGTGTCATCAACTCTGCTAATATTGTTACCTATTATTACTAAACACATTATTATAAATAAATAATAAATTTATTAAGCAATAAATTAAACACAAAAAATCAAATAACAATATAAAACCATCAGCAAAGAGTTAACTCGTCCTGTGATGGTTAAACACAAAATAAAGTAAAATCAAAATTTACAAAATCAAGATAAAGTTCCAAGAATATTATCATCAATATTTAAGATCCATTGTTTTAAGTATTTCTTTTGATTAACACGATTAATAGAAGATCTTATACTATAATGTCACTGAAAATTTAGGTTACATTAGTTGTGAAATACAATTATGGATGTTTCTTTAATAATTTAAGCTTTTAATAAAAGAATACTTCACGTTACACTTTGAAATATTCGCAAATTAATTATGGTGTTTTAGTAAACAAAATTAACTTTCAATAAATTAAAGTTATTCAATGTAGTAGTGTCGGTTTTCTAAAATATAATATAGTTGTGTTATAATTCTGCTACAAATTAAAAAAAACAAGCCGAAACAAAAATAAAATAAACAAAGAACGCTGCACTACGTGAAACGATCTTAAGGTTAGTTACTTTTTTTTTAATTAACGAGGTCTATCTGCGCTTACTGTCCGTAACTAAGTAATATAAGGTTAGAGGGAAGGTAGCTAGTCATCACCACCTACCTCCAACTATTTTACCAACGAATAGTGGGATTAAGCGGAACATTATAATGCTTTTAGGACTGAAATAATGAGCATGTTTGCTGTGACGAGGATTCAATCCCGCGACCCACAGATTACGAGTCGAGTGCCTTAACCACCTGGCCATAGCGAGTGATCTTAGGGTACAACCTATATTGTGAGATTGTAAAATATACCCTAGCTTTCAACGCAGTGGTTTCTTGTGAATTTTTTTTACTTAACTTTAATCAAAATGTATTAATTTTCACTAAAATAACCTCCAAAACCTGGATCACATTCTATAATCCCACATCATAATTTGTACCTAGGGATCTTTTATTAGTGATAGTTTTTGTTTAATTTATTTTTGTTTCTGTTTCTTTTTAAGTAATAGCAAACTAATATAATCAGTCAGATTATAATTGGAGTTGCTGTTTTTAACAGTCCTTTTTTCTAATTTTGTTAACTTAACTTTATCAAAATGTATATATTTTCACTATATATGCATACATATGTATATAAGGATAAAAATTCATATGCATTTGTTATCCTCTCTTATATTGGGTAGACTTCCGCTCTTTCTACTCACTCTGAGAATTCCCTCAGTCAGACAGCGATAAAGTTTATGAACTTACAACAATAAAATTTGGAGTTAACTCCTAACTGGTAATAAGATCTAGCCCTCTGTGAAATTGAAACGAGTTATTTTAAGAGTGTTTTTAGTGTGACCAAACTTTACATTTTCAAAATAATATTTTGGTAGAAAAAAAACTGCCTGTATCTGTTATCACATTAACTTTAGATTTTGTTTGGTTATTATAAACTATATGACAGTTTCTTATGTCATTATAGCTCACAGTATAACAACAGAAATAACAAATAGAAGTTTCCTCTGAAGGTTTTGTTCACTAAGTATTTTAACCAAAGGTGTTACAAAATGCATATAGCACAGTGTTGTGACAATATATCATCATTACGGAATTTATCCACAGCACAAAAGGGTAATTTAAAGATAAACGATTGGTAATTGTTTGTTTTTAATCGCATTTACAAACAGTGGAATACCTGCCCTCTACCCATCATAGGTATCGAGTCCTATATCTAAGCATTATAGCCCGAATTTTGGATGAATATTTTGTGTCATTTTACGATGTTTTCTGGCTCGAGGGCTTCAAATAATAGCAACATATGACTTCCTGCTCAGATAATAAATATTCATGTTGAAACTCTTCTGCTAAAAATCCATTAAAATCAAGATATTCACAAATATCGAGCTAGTATAAATTATTGTATTGAGTAACTTTAAAAAAATTAATTTCGAACGATTTATTTTTCGTATAAAAACTAATGTTAATATTATTGAATATGAAATAGCAATTAAACGCTAATGATGCTAAAATTTCAGTAATAATCCAAGTAATAAACAGATATATATATATATATATGGTTAAGATGAGTAATTTGTTGAATTCCATTATCAAAATACATGACAAATGCACTCACTCTTCAAGACAGTAAATAAGAACTCCACAAAAAGTTTAATCCAGTCGAAGTATATATGAAAGTATATATGTGTATACGTGTGTGGTGAATTTATTTTGAATTCATAGAAGTCATTTGATTCTCCTTCTCTAAGGTGGAAGCTGCAGCGATCGAAACGGTAGAACATGAAATTGCTCTTATCTTCTTCGAACAGTTACAGTGGTAGTAAAATGTATGATGCTAATACCATGGGAACGTTATCCTCTGATTTCATAAATAACCTACTATTTCATTCACATTCTAAGTGAACTTTCAACTCCTGGTAAAAATTATTAAGATATAATGAATTGTTCCTTGACTGATGGACTAAAAATCTTCGAGGATTATGACATCGTCCTTTTAAATCTAGACTTTAAAGGAATATTAGCGAAGGAACATTGTTTCTATCTTATTTTGTCATTTCTTTGCACAGCTAATGATATATGAGCTTTTAATTTCAGAAGTAATGTTATGTATTATAAATATTCATTGATATTCTTTATGAAAGTAAAATAATGTTAGTTATGGTTTCTAACTTCTTTGATTATTACATATACTAAATGAGTAATGTATCATATATAAAAACAAGTTTCATTTGATCTATATATGATTTTATGACGATATTACTTTTTCAGTTTGTTATCCTCCACTGGCACAGCGGTAAGTCTGTGGACTTCCAACGTAAAATCAGAGGATACGATTCCTCTCGGTGGACTCAGTAGATAGCTTCATGTGGCTTTGCAATAAGAAAACACACACGTACTTTTGTACTAAACTAAAACAAACTATAATAATCCCATTATTTTTATTTAAGTAACGACTTGAAACTTGTGCAATTGCACATCTATTGAATTATACACCTTCGTATTTTCAAACCAATATATTGAGAGTATATTGTTTTCTCTTTACAGAATTCTAGGACATGTTCAGAAAGATTTAACAAAAAGCTTATACCAGACAGAAAAGTATCAAAACAGTCCGTTAACACCACTTAATCAGGTTAAAAAGCACCAGCAGTTTGCCAGTTTGAGTGAAATATACATGTGCTCTAATATTCTGTCCACTTTGTAATCTGGAACAATAAGTACAGAGGTTTAATCGCATTCTTTAAAAATGATGTTTAATCAGGTTAAAAAGCACCAGCAGTTTGCCAGTTTGAGTGAAATATACATGTGCTCTAATATTCTGTCCACTTTGTAATCTGGAACAATAAGTACGGAGGTTTAATCGCATTCTTTAAAAATGATGTTTCAGGTCCTGTGCTGCTGATTGGATGTTCACTTCCTTCATCGATCGTGGACAATCTGATATCCATGTACATATATATATATATCTGCAGTATTGCTAAGTTCCGCAAATAAAATTCTAATAAACTTTTCTAAAGCAAGACGAAGTTAATGCTGGACCACAAATTTCGAAGAGCTCTCCACAAATCCTCTTTTGTAAGTAACAGTCAGTTTCCAAGACCACGTACAAGTAAGTCATATACAATAAAAATCACGTGTGCGCGGTCCCGTGACTTTTATGTATGTACCGCAAAATGGAGATTAGTGTGAAAACTATTTTATTCTACGTGATTTAAAGAAGAGATGCTGTTATCGTAATCTTGTGCCTTCACGTTTTGTCTTAAATCATCATATCTCGTTGTTCTTGTGTCAAAGAAAACAGAAATTCATCAGAAATAAGTTATGTCAACGTACGCTTTTCCGATAAAACAAGATTTCAGTTTTGTTCTGATGAGCCTTTTGGAACGTTTAATTTTAATATTATAAGAGAAACCTTCCGGAATTTGTATTTCCTTTGCTTTGTTGAAAGTTTGTATCTCTTGTGCGTCTGTAACAAAAACTCATTTCTTATGTCAGTTGTGGAAGTTCACCGTTTGTAGTCTAATCTAACAGCAGTTGTCGTCTCTTACATCTTTAACATAACGTTTTCTTCAGTTTTTTTTTTTTTTGTTTCAATGTGTCTGGGGAGTAACATGTGCTCTTAAGTAGTTTACAAGCACAAGATATCTGTAAATTACGATCTACAACCTGTCACTAAAGGCTAACTGGGTGAGTCTGGTAAGTCCATGGAATACCGTGCAGTCCGTAAACTTTGTTAATGTTAGCTGCAATCTTACATGTAACTGAATGTTGTTTAGGTGGCTTTGCATGTTTGAAACTGGTCTAAGCAGGATTTTCATCTCATTCTGATTTCTCTTCTACAGATATTCTTTTTTAGAGAGGATTTCTACCAATTCTACATCCATGAGTCTAACTACGACAACACTGCACTATCGAATGATAAAGAATTTGGGATGAACCAAATACGCAAGTGACAATCATGATATCATTGGTGTCATAGTTCTACCTGCAGCAGGATATCACTGCAATGTCATATATAAATCGTTTTTATAAGTTCATTAGGAGGAATGAGATACTGACGTAAGGTCCGGATCTCAATATTTTACTTGTCACTAGGTGTCGCCTTTATAGCAACACACCACCATGCTTTTTAGCGTTTGCACATTGTTCTTATTAAGTACAATTAACCACCTGCACAGTGTTTTAATAAATGTCACAACTGTTATGAATAGTAGTTTAATTATTAGTTTTAACATTTCAAAATTCTTGAAAAAAATTTAGTTCAAGAACCTTAAGTCAATAAACTGGATGTTGATATTATTAATACTTATTAAATTTACATGAGAAGCATTAAAATAAACAACTTACAGTCTACCAATAATTTTTTTAAATCCTAAATACTGATAATTTACGATTTTATTATTTATTTATATTAATTTTTCCTTTACGTATCTCGTCAATTATCTAATAACAACTTAAGCTGGCCTGGCACGGCCAGGTGGTTAAGACATTCGACTCGTAATCCGATGATCGCGTGCTCGAAACTCGGTCAACCAAACCTGCTCGCTCTTTTAGCCGTGGAAGCGTTATAATTTGACGATCAATCCCATTATTCGTTGGTAAAAAAGAAGTCAAAGTATTGGTGGTGGGTGGTGACGACTAGCTGCCTTCTCTCTAGTCCTACATTGCTAAATTAGGGACAGCTAGCGCAGATAGTCCTCGCGATGTTTTCCGCGAAATTCAAAACAAACAAACCAAACAATTTAAAAATTTGTTGATAGCTTTCTGTCTTCCTCCATCTTTATAATTTGGTTCTTAGTTATCCGTTTTCCATCATTTACATTGTAAATATTTATCAGTCATAACAAATTTTTATCAATGAATATTGTATGTCGCTTTCTATAGAATATGTTATTAATTTAAAGTTCTTACTATTCTAATTGGTTTTATTTTATAATTAAACCACTGTTTGTACAGTTATAACCTCCATAAACACCGTATAAGCCATGCCTGTGAGCATTGTATTCAACCATAAGTACTGTCTGGGTGAACATGTGTATATAATTTTATTTTTTGACTCACTTTCCCCACCACTCACTAATTAACCCCTTGTCGAAGGTTAGCCTTACGTGTAGTATGTAAAGAATATTGATTTTCAAGAAGATTTTTGAATAAGAACAATAGTTTGTCCCTTCATACAAACTTTGGCTCATTCTGACAGCTCTTCTCTTTAATTTTTTCTTCCTTAAAGAACAATAAACAAACTCCCTGAATGCCCTGAAATTTGACTTTTCTAATTTCACTAACATCTCATGGAACTACCTTACTGTTGATACGATATTCATCATTCTTTACTAGAATAAAACTAAACTATTTCTCATTCAAAGACCTCTTGGACCTCTCTACAATTATTTCCTTGTATATTTCAAATACATATTCAATTTGGCTAATAACTTTATAATAACCATATTTCAGTTCACTGCCATTCAGCTTTTATTTTGTACTATTTCTCCAGTTTTATGAAATTTTCTCCACATCCTTTAATATCTGTAAAAACTTCCAGACCATAACCACATTCTTCACCCATAGCTCTAATTATTTCAACTTTCACACCCGATAAGCTATTCTTTTCACATTGTTTCATTTTCATGATAACGTTTCTTACTTTTAATACGCTTATTTCTTCCACTACTCTTTTAACTGTACCTTTATCATGCATGTCATATCTTCATTCAAGAATTCTTTGCAACAGTGCTTCCGCTTTTCTTGTCTGTAGCACAGATAGCCCTCGAGTAGCTTTGTGCGAAATTCCAAAACAAACAAACAATTTCTTGTCTGTATTAATCGTTAACAGCTTTTAATTTATCACTGACCGTTAAAACATTTACTTCTCAAAGACCTATTCGTGTTTTTTTTTCTCTAAACTTAATAATTTTACATATCACGCAACAGTGTATCAACAATAAATAAATTATTAACTTCATTTTAAAATTAATATTATTTGTAGTGACTAACGCTGCGTTTAATATTTTTCACTGACAACATTTTCAAATCAAAAATGCGATTGTAATATTTAACACGATTTCTTTACTGTTGCCCACTACACTGATTAAAATCGTTTTACATCCACGTATATAAACAACTGGAATTTGCCTGTTATGGATTCACATGTATGATGTTTGCTTTCAGTAACAATACTATGAAACATAATTAAGATGTTCACGTATATTTTATGGTATTAAGCTATATAATTTTTTCAATGGATTTTAGAATATTCTAACTATCAGAAACTGTTAGAGGGATTGGATTGATTTGGTTTGAATTTCGCGCGAAACTACACAAAGGATATCTGCGCTAGCCGTCCGTATAGAGAAGGCAGCTAGACATCAACACTCACCGCCAATTCTTGAGCTACTCTTTCCCAACGAATAGTGGGAATGACCGTAACTTTATAACATCTCAACGGCTAAAAGAACGAGCATGTTTGGTGTGACGGGAATTCAAACCCGCGTCCCTCGGATTACGAACGTGTTAAGGCGTGCGACTCGTAATCTGAGGGTCGCTAAACATACTCGCATCCTTATTTTTAGATTTATAGGTTTACTCAGAATAATCAGCCACACTGAATTGTTTATTAAATATACACTGCTGGCCAAAATCTTAAAGCCAATGAACATAAAGTAAAAATATGCATTTTGCGTTGTTAGACTCAACCACTTATTTGAGTAGAGCTTCGAAAAATAAAAATAAGAAAAGGAAAAATAAAAAAACTTTTTTAGCATTTAATAGGAAAAAATGTGAACACCATGAAATTAGCCTAAATACTAGCTGGTCAAAAGTTTAAGACCATACTGAAACGAAGCGTTAACCGGTAAACACATAACGAAATTTAGTCATTTGTGTTCAAACATTAGCGTTGTCAACATTTCCTACTGATAACTCCTGTGTTATATTGGGTAAAATCATGGCAAAAGCTAAAAAGTTGACAGAGTTTGAACATGGCAGAATTGCCGAGCTGCAAAAGCAAAGTCTCTCTCATCGTGCCATCGGTGGCGAGATTGGGCGTAGTAAAACTACTGTTGCAAATTTCTTAAAAGACTCTGAAGGATACGTAACGAGAATTTCAAATGATCGGGCCAGCGTTGAGCAGGGGAATTCGACGAGTTGTCAGGCAAGAATTAGCCGATCGTTGAACCAAATTGAGACCCTGATGGACGCAGAATGCAGCTCAAGAACAATAAGACGGTATCTACGAGAGAAAGAACCGAAAACGTCTTCAAAATCTGTGCTTCCTTCCACACCACGAAACAGCTCGGCTAAACTTTGCTGAGAAGCACAAAACATGGGACGTAGAAAAGAGGACGAAGGTTTAGTTCTTTGATGAGAAGAAATTTAACCTAAATTGTCCAGATGGCTTCTAACGTTACTGGCACAATAAGGATATCCCACCGGAGACATTTTCTACACGACACGGTGGAGGAGATTCTATCATGATCTTGGGTGTTTTTTTCTTCCATGGTACAATGGAACTTCAGGTTATACATGAGGGTCAAACAGTAGCTGGTTACATTGGCATGTTGAAGAAAGCATCCTTATTGACTGAAGGCCCTCGCTTGTTGTGAAATAACTGGATCGTTCAGTAGGACATCGCTGCAATCCACAATGCCTGCAGGACAATGGACTTTTCCATGACAAAAAACGTGATTCTTTTGGACCATCCAGCGTGTTCGCCCGAACTAAACCCCAATGAAAATGTTTGGGGGTGGATGGCAAGAAAAGTCTATAAAAATGGACGTCAGTTCAAGAGAGTGCATGATCTTCGTGAAGCCATCTTCACTAATTGGAATAACATTCCAGCCAGTCTTTTGTAAACGTTTATATCAACCATGCCATAGCAAATGTTTGAAGTTATTCACAACAACGGCCGTCCAACTCACTACTGAGTCCTTTTGTTGGGCATTATCTACCCTGCTTAGAATTTCTCTTTGGTATGGTACTAAACTTTTGACTAGCTAGTATTTAGGCTAATTATTTAGTGTTTACATTTTCCTTATTAAATTATTTATTTTTATATTTCCTTTTCTTATTTTCAACTTTTGAAGCTCTAGTCAAATAACTGCATATTTTTTTTTTATGTTCATTGGCCTTAAGATTTTGGTTACCAGTGTTACCAGTGTGGCACCTTGTTGGGTTGCCACAAGCAGTGTAAATAGATATAAACAATCTAGTTTGATTTAGTATATTTTTATGCCACTGTTTTTTATAAGAAACAGAAACTATTACATTAAGATTTTTTTTTTTCTAAAACTGGGCTTTTATAAAAATTTGTGTCCAAAGTATTTATTAAAACATAAATTAGATTATACGCAGGTTGCAAATGTTCTTTGAAAGATTTATACAATGAACACCATTCGGTTTTTTGTTGTAGTTTTTTTTCGACTTGGAAAACGTGTAATAAGTCTAGTGATTTTATTTTCACTTGCCATGTAAACAACCAGACTAACGAATAAAGTAAGTTATTAAGCACGAGACTAGCTTATCACTGCAGCAGTTGATCAATATATCCGGGAGAGTTTTAGCAAGATATTCATTTACACATGCCGTTTACGTCACCCTTCTTAAACCCTATACTTTATCATGCAGAAATAGAATGTTTGACATTGTTCCTTGAAATTAACTCTATAAGTAATAATTACTTACAAATATTTTTCTCAAGTTGGTAAATTCACTTGCGCTAAATTAGGTAGCGAAAGTAAAATACAGATCACAAGTTTTAAGTTTGTCAAAAGTATACTACGATTGACATTTCTACCTAACCAAATTTACATGTTTTTTAAATAAAATATACAAACTCTCTAGCAATTATGGAAGTTGCTTGTACGTGAATTTATCATTTCACAAACGAAGTCGCTCTGAGATAAAACAATAACAATCAATTAAATTTCCAGTACAGATTTGCATCAAGAAAGTGAAGATAGCTCAAAAATAAGCAGTCAACTTCTTTACAGTAATTACCCCCCAGTGGCTCAGCGGTATGTCTGCGGACTTACACGCTAAAATCCGAGTTTCGATACCCGTGGTGGGCAGAGCACAGATAGCCCATTGTGTAGCTTTGTGCTTAATTCAAAACATCTTTACAGTAAAGTAATTATTACTCTTAAAGTTACTACGAAAATGCGAATGCATTCAATACAGGCCGACTGGATGGTATCTTTAAGTCTCAGATAACAAATGGTGTGTAAGAGTGACTGTTCACATAATTGAAACAATATCAAGAGTATAACACTTTGGTTTCTTATCTCAGTATAGAGTTCAGTTTTTAAGAACTTCACTTAGTTTTCCGAGTGAGATTCATCTTCATAGATCAAATGTTGAAGACGTAGCAACTGAACAACTGCTACTGCTGTTGCGTCTGTAATAAAGGTTATTTTCCTTGTCCATCAAAAGTGTCCGATTCATTCATTTCTCACAAGACTTAAAACTCAATCAAATTTGTTTAATTTCGTAATATGTAGAAACGTTTCTGCTCTATTCTCCTCTTACAAAGCATGTCTAACACTTGAGTAAAATTAGTTAGTTGCTAATATCATACTTATAATTACAGAATATTTCAGTTGTGCAATAGAATAGAGAAGAGTGAACTGTTAGAACTCCGTGTACATCTAACTTGACGTTTAAAGATACAAACGTTGTTGTTTATCGTTAACTCTGAATTGTTCACTATTCACGCTTTTCTAAGAAATTTAGAACTCAACAAATTAAACATTTTTTTGTTCATCTAGTACATATAAATAAAAGGTTGTTTAGTTTCAGCGTGTATCACCGTGAGCGATTATTCTACTTTTTCATGTTTTGTATAAACTTCTTCTCTCATCATTTCCAAGTCAAAAATTTAGTTATTTTGATTTTCTGTTATTTTTCTGCGAAAAGATAACAAAGTGCTTTCCGCAGTTGCCTTTTGATATTCATATAATTGAGTTCTGGGGCCGCAACTTTTAAGATATAATTAAATTTATATTAATGATAATGTCCTATTGAATCAGATATATAAAGTAGGGTGTTTGTTTATTATAATATAAAATGCAACGCAATAGCTATTGCTATGCCTACTGTGAGTACCGAAACCCGAATCTTCGTGTTACAAGTCCTCAAACTTATCTCTGAAAGGGGCCTGGCAGAGCATTCAAGTTTTGTAATATTAAATATATTAACGGGGAATATAGCAAGAAAGGAGGTGTAAATGTCGACTAAAAATATTTCACCTGTGTTCAAAAAATAATAATAACTTAAGAAATTATCATTTTTTATTCAAACAATCTGACTTCCTTTAGTGGCGCAAAGCTACATAATGGTCACATGAGTTGTTACTGCCACGCTGATCTAGTCCTATAAGCAGCTATCTGACAGATCCTAAAATAATCAGGTTCATGACAAATATTTACACAGTGAAACATTTCTAGAGCTACTTTCTAGAATTTTGTTTGTTTAAAATTAAGCACAAAGCTGCACCATGGGCTATCTGTGCTCTGCCCACCACGGGTATCGAAACCCGGTTTTTTAGTGTGTAAGTCCGCAGACATACCACTGTGCCACTGGGAGGGTTACTTTTCAGAAACAAAAATTATAAAAGAAGACTGAATTAATACGCTTTACTTTTTCAGCTTGGTTGTAGACATCACGACTAACTACAATCATTATTATTGATTTGATCATTTTTTGATTTACTGAACGTAGATTACTAGCTGATTGATTCTAGAACAGAGAGTATATGTTGATTATAGTTACATTAGGAAAAAAGGGCCGACATTATCTTCCTTCAAACGTGAAAAATGATCCACGATTACTTATTTCAAAAATATCAAAGTTTCTCTGGTGAATAAATGTCACACTTATCACAAACAGAAACTTTTGCATTAGCCGTTCCTAATTTAGCAGCGTAAGACATTAGGGAAGGCAACTAGTATCATCACACACCGCCAACCTACTCTTTTACCAACGAATAGTGGGATTGATCGTAACATTATAAAGCCTCCACAGCTGAGCTGAAAGTGCGTGCATGTTTGGCATGACAGAAATTCGAATCCGCAATCTTTAGGTTTCGAGTCGAGCGCTCTGACCACACATTTGCGACAGAAAGTGTTCGTACCTCTGCGTCGTGAGTAGTTTTTTCCTCATAACTTAAAACGTGTCACGATTAGGATAATGAAAGTAGAGTATATTATAAATATTATTCTAACACATCTCTGAATTAATTTTTTATGTAGATTGAACCACAAATAAACTGTTCATTAACAAATAACCAAACACAAAAGGGGCAGAAAGTGTTTGTGCGTCTACTTTAATGGTCAGTTGTGTAGCCTTTCAGGTGAATTACTTGGCGCAATCTCTTCTTATAGCCCTCCATGATCGTTTGACAGTATTCGACCGGCATTTTCTTCCATTCTTCTTTAGAGAAGACCTCCAACTCTTGCAAGTTTTTTGGATGACGATGATAAACCCTGGTCTTCAACTCATGCCAAACGTTTTCAATTGGGTTGAAATCGGGTTACTGCAATGACCACTCCAAAACACTTATAAGGTTCCTCTGCAACCAGGATTGCACATATTTCGATGTGTACTTAGGGTCATTGTCGTGCTGGAAGATCCAACGACACCCAAGCTGCAAGTTCCAATCATCATTCTTGATATAAGTGTGTAATATATCAACGTACTCTTCTTTTTTCATGATTCCGTTGACTCGGTGAAGGCTGCCTACACCGAAAGAGCTGAAGGAGCACCATAGTATGATCGAGGGACCTCCGTCTTTAACTGTAGGAACAGTGTTCTTTGGAATATTTCGTTTCCCCTTCTTACAGAAAATATAGCGAACATTATTGTGGACGAAAGGCTTGATTTTAGTCTCGTCTGACCTAAGAATACTCTTCCAATAGGTAAAGAGTTTATCTACATGCTTTTTTGCATGCCTCAATTGTGCTTATAAATGAACAGGCTTTAAATATGAAGTTCTACGAGGATAGCATGTTTTGAACTCAGAAGAGCGTAACACGTTCATAACTGTAGAGGTGCTTTCTTCAACCCCAGTTTCCCTTACCAGTTTTTGAATATTATTTCGTGTTAAACGAGGGTTTCTACTAACTTCTCTAAGAACTTTCCTCTTGGTTCTCTCTGGAATTTTGGTGGGGCGTCCGGAACAAGGGAGGTTTGCAGTTGATCCTGTAAGCTTAAATTTGTCAATTATGTTTTGAACAGTAGATTTCGGCACATTAAGTTGTGTTGCAATACCGGAAAGGAACACACGAGACTTGTATTTTACAATAATTCGGTTTTTTAAATCACTGGATAGTTGTTTCCTGTTCGTCATGATGACCAAGCAGATAATGACGGTGACGACACTAAATCGCCGGAAGTAAATTTTTTGCTGACTAAATTCCAATAATTTTGAATCAAGTGTCTAGTACTGGGATAGTATAATGTAATGTATTCGCTAAAGTAAACAAATTTTTTACGGGAATATTAGTTTTTTCACACGTTCGAAATGTACGAACACTTTTTGTTTCTCCTATTTTTGGTTATTTATTTCCTAACAGTTTATTTGTCATAAAATTATGTAGATATGTATTAGTATAGTATTTATAATATATTATACTTCTATTAGCCTACTCGTGATACTTTTTAAGTTATGTGTAAAAAACCACTCGGGACGCAGGGGTACGAACACTTTCTGTCGTAACTGTATGTTCATGCCAGGCCTAACTTGTAATGTACAAACAAGTAACCAAAATATGCAAAGTGGAACCGTTTTATTCTGTTGCATAAAATAGTCTTCTATGACACCTTATATTCAAATAATGGAATACTTCGCGCTAGCAGATAGTCTATTTTGCATCTTTTATGAGCAATTTCAAATGAATTAAATGATGCGAGTGGTGCTATACATTAGCTGCTTAGATGACGACACTTAGTTTGTCCAGAAACCTTTCGATTAGGTTTGTTTTTCTTTAACTTTGACTGAACTGGAAGACAATGAGATATCTCATATCGTGACCTCACACTATATATATATATATATATATGTGCCATAGTAGTTACAAATATGTTATCATTGTGTAGATTCGAAGTTGTATTTTTTATGGAAATTTAAAGATTTGTTATCAACGGAAATACTCTTTTATTTTCTAAATGTGTGTTTTTAGTTTTATTTTTCGGAGTTTCTATAAAGAAGAGAGCACTTTATTGAAATTTCTTAGCTTTATAGGCTTAGTTTTCGTGGTTTGCTTTTCACAAGTGATCTGAAAATTCTTGTTCTCTCTTCCACTAGCAACAAACACACCTTCTTTTGTAATGTCCTGTCTCGTTTATAAAATCCAGCTAAATTGCTGTTTGTATTTTAAAAGTTTATTCTATTATATTTCAAAAAGAAATCTAGAGAAATTATTTTCTAGTTCTTTTTTTCAAATCATACAATTTGAAGAATTAAAATTATATAATATACGAAACAAGAATTTTTTCAGAAAATCCACCTTTTCAACCTATTTTGAATTCTTATTCTGGAAGAAATAAAATAAAAGTAAATTCAGCCTCAATTTTTTAATATTTTAACTGTTTAATAAAAAACATAGATTAAAAGCATAATTACTGAAAGCAATTTACAGAACAATGAGGATATTTTTTTAAAGATTTGTGTGCAAACAAAAACAGTTTTTGTGGCTAATTGTTTGAATTATGGAGGTTTTGCAGTATAAACTGCTTGTGAATAATTTATTACAAACATAGAATGGAATTTAATTCATTTTTTAAAGTTAAAAATTAAAAATGTAATAACTATCCTTAATATTTGTTTTAAAGATCAAATAATTCTGTAAAACTTCAACTATACCGACTTCCAAACCTTCACATGGAAAGGTGTCATTTGATATCCATGGTTTAAGCTTGTAAGCCTTTTAGCTTTGATTTAAACTCAATGTTTGACGTTGTCTGTGTACATCAAGAAATATCTGTTTTGTACAAAAACTGAATATTGAATATATTATTCCTAAATTTAAACGATTTAATCCCAGGGTTTTTATTTGTAAGTTTTGATGTAACTTCATTCATTATTGATGTTTCAGTTTTCGAAGCAATAGGTTTAGTCCTATATTATTTTGTAACTAATGGAAAACCTACATGTTCCATACAATCACGTCTTAAGAAAAAAAAACTTCTTATTTCCTCTATTACAGAAATGTATTTGACTCAGTGAGTTAATATTTGATTTGGCTGCTTACTTCAGCGTGAGAAGTCCATTACCTCCAGTACTTAGTAACGTTTCTGTGAATTATTTAAATAAGAGAAAAAAACTTTATTCATTTAAATTATAGATTGTTGTTAAACAGGTAAAAACATTTTCACCACGTTTATATATGTAGTTTTTCTCTTTATCCTCACATTAAA
The DNA here is from genome assembly GCA_011833715.1 of Carcinoscorpius rotundicauda. Taxonomy (NCBI): domain Eukaryota; kingdom Metazoa; phylum Arthropoda; class Merostomata; order Xiphosura; family Limulidae; genus Carcinoscorpius; species Carcinoscorpius rotundicauda. The sequence continues at coordinate 29,677,145 of CM022392.1, forward strand.
TTAACTGCAGAAGAACAATATGATTGAACATTGCCTTTCATGAACTATTATGGTGGAGAAAGCTCTCAATTCTTTTCACATTAGCATATCGTGAGACGAAAGGCAAATAGATTTGTATACTAATTGGAAATCTGCTCATAATATTTTAGCTACATCTTGTTTGTCCTACTTAGCAGGATGTGGATGGATCTTCACGACAGTTGTTGGAGTGGTTCATTGGATCTATACAAGTGTACATACAAAAGTTCAGTTTTACAATTTTCTTTTCGCGGTTTTTGTGGACGTTTTTTTTTAACAATGCTTCGCTCCCTTTTGATTGATCGTCACTAAATTTTTTTTATCTATGCGGAAACACGTGCAACTTTGTGGTTTCTCGTTTTATGCTTTACAGTTCTTTTTGGAGTTTTTGCATTTTCTACACTTACATATAAGGGAAGCAAACTTTTAAGTCCTAAAATAGTCTTTCATTAATCATAAATTTACATAGTTTCCGTCCAAGGATACGCAAACTAGCAAAAATATTTTAATAAGGATTATATAAAAACGCTTTGGTCGTATGTAATAAAATCAAAATTTCATGTAAAAAAAAAAAGGTATAGAAAGAACATCAGTTCGTTACAACGGATTACCTTTAGATGATGTTAATAGCGTGGTCAAAAGTCTTCCAGGAAATGTTAATAGCGTGGTCAAAAGTCTTCCAGGAAATGTTAATAGCGTGGTCAAAAGTCTTCCAGGAAAAGCGCCAACAGGTTATTATCCTGTGTTGTTCCAAGTATTCCTGTATTTCCTTCATCTTTTCTCAACTGTTTAAACCAACGCATGATGAAAAGAAATAATACAAAACATAAAATGATCAGATTATAAATATTTCGTATTTCAGAAACAAAGCAAAAATTGCATACCTGGTTAGAATGACTAAATACTTATCTCATTTTCATGTTATGGGACATTTTCAACAATATTTGAAAGTTTTCTGCTTTACACTACAGGCGTTCTCTTTTAATAATCTCTTTTTTATCCTATTTTAAATATTTTGTTATGATTTCATAATATAAATACCTTTATTTTTATCGATTCTCTTTAAACTAGTGCCCCCCAGTACCACAGCGGTATGTGTGAGAACTCACGCTACTAGTAACTGGGTTACAATACCCATGGTGGGCAAAGCACAGATATCCCACTGTGTGTATTTGTGCTTAATTCCAAATAATAAAAATTTAAGATCATGAGCGATTCCAATTAGTATCTCAGTAGCATAGCGCTATGTCTACCTTCCCTCTAGTCTTATACTGCTAAATTGAGGACGGTTAGCTCAGACTGCTATTGTGTAGCTTAGCGCGCAGTTTAAAATAAATGAACTAAATCACTCTATATGTCGACTTTCAACCTTCATCCTTATGGAACATTGTCCTTAAATATACATAATATATATATTCTAATATTTACTTGTGTATGTTACGTCTCTCTTTTAACAAAGAAGAATAACTTTATACACCATTTTGAATTAAATACCGAAAAGGCGGTTAGATTTTAATCTACTTGAAACACAATAGTATTGTCCCCCAGTGGTTAGGCCCGGCATGGCCAAGCGTGTTAAGGCGTTCGACTCGTAATCCGAGAGTCGCACCAAACATGCTCGCCCTTTCAGCCGTGGGGCTTATAATGTGAGGGTCAATCCTATTTTCGTTGGTAAATGAGTAGCCCAAGAGATGGCGTGAGTGGTGATGACTAGCTGCCTTCCCTCTAGTCTTAGGCTGCTAAATTAGGGACGGCTAGCAATGATAGCCCTCGAGTAGCTTTGTGCGAAATTCCAAAACAAACAAACAAAGTATTACTTTGGAATAAATTAAACAAAGAACAAAGTGTATTTGTGTATTTTAGACAGTTAAATGATACCTTTTGCATAAGTAAACGTTATAATCTTATTTTATTTATTTTAAATATTTTTGTCCTTTTGTGATGTAGAGTGCCATTTGTACCACAATTTTAGCAACAAATTTTTTGTTACATTTGCTGTCAAACAGGCCATTAGAAAATAAACTGCCTTACTATTAAGTATAACCGGTCAGTGAACATGATACATAGAGGATGATGGACCGAGATAAATTGGAGAAAAATATAATCTAATTTACTGTTGATAAGTGAATAAATTCTCTGAATAAATTATTATGTAATCTATTGATTAAGGTGTAGTGTGCATTAAAATATTTTGCTTAACTGTACACACAGTTTCAATACATAGATGATTAAGCTAATTGTAGTTTAGTATAAAAAACCATCAACATATTCCTTAAGTATTGATGCTAAATCTGCAAAATTAACGTAAACAGGAGATGAAATTAAAAAAGATAAGTATTTACACGTATGGATATTGAGAAATTAAAATTATTGTATATATAATAATGGAAATAAATAAGGCAACATTGTTGAGACATAAAATATCACAAGAGAAATATTCGTTTCGAATAAGGTTAAACTCTATATATATTAAGTCTGGAACTTTATAATAACTTCGACCATACTTGTGGCATACTTTTATGTAACAGCGTACAATAATATTTGCTGTGTAAACTCACTGCTCTAATTAGAGCAAGGCGCCTGGTGAATATGCTTATATAAAGTTAATGATATACCTCCAAATATACTATAATATACCAAAGAATTTTACAAGCTGCCTCTTCACCCCTCTTTATCCATTTAGATATAAGTTCCCTCATTGAAAGTTAGGTTTAAGTTCTGAATAGGCCAAGTCAGAAGTCAAAACACTTAAAAAACCGGGATCTGTAATGTTTTGTTAGCATATTTTCTTTCCTTAAAATTTTTACTATGTTTTTATATCCCTAGAATCATTATCCAGCAAAAACACCGATGTCTAATAAATTAAGTGCATGATTAATGGAATATCATACTTCTCTGCTTTTAGGTTGTCGTAAACTTTTATAAATCTCAAATAGCAATGGGATAATGTTATCCATGAAGAATAAAGTGTTCATGTTTCTTTATGGCTGTTGGGACAATGTTATCCATAAAGTATAAAGTGTTCATGTTTCTTTGTGGCTGTTGTACGTTGTCTCATTACTTTATTTAAATATGTTTATTACATCTTACATTTGGGTTTATTTGCAAGCAACACTTTCTGTTAAGTCTGATAATCCCTCTAGTTTATTTCTACTATCCGTTTTATCCTTTTTTTATTGGCTGTCTCTTGACACAACAGATTTTTATAAAGATACACATTTTATTAAGGCTTTACTTAGCCAAACTGTCTCTCACTTTTCTCTGTTTTATTAGATACGTGTACTTAAAGCAAAGATCATTCGGCAGATACTTACTAGAACTCCTTTCTTACATATAGACACTGGTTGAAATTCTTAGATTTCGTTTTTTTATTTTATTTATTATTAACAGTGCTATTCTTCAAGACATTTCTGCTCTGTATGTTAAAATATTATTTATGTTTGCTTAATTTCTTAAAGAATAACTATTTTTATTCTGTTTTCTTTTATTTATTTATTTTTACCTTTGTGAGGAGTTTATAAAGGTTTGGTTTGGTTTGTTTTGAATTTCGCGCAAACCTAAACGAGGGCTATCTGAGCTGGTCGTCCCTAATTAAGCTGTGTAAAACTAGAGGGAAGGCAGCTAGTCATCACCACTACTCGCCAACTCTTGGGCTACTCTTTTACCAACGAATAGTAGAATTGACTGCTTCATTATAATGATCCCAAGGCTAAAAGGCCGAGCATATTTAGTGTGACGAGAATTCGAACTCGCGACCCTCAGATTACGAGTCGAGTGCCTTAACCACCTGGTCATGTTTTATAAAGAAGTAGCAATAAAAATACCAGATGTCTCTGCTTCCCAATGTTGCGTACTTTGGCATAATGTACGCTCTTGCGATTCTAAATATATTTTGCGTAATAAGAAGATCCATTGCCTTTTAAACAGTAGCTATTGTTCAATTAATATGCCAGTGTGTTAATCTTGATGGCTATTAAATATGCTCTCTGTTTCTTAAAAAGTTAAGTGATATATATCACTATGTAACAAAATTTTTACTTTTTTGTTCCTGGGCAGAAAATGTCATTTCCCAATTGATTGTGTCTAAAATAAATTGAGAATGCCTATTTTTCTCTTCAAACTTTGCTTTTGTGACCTGGGTAATGAAATTTTCAAATTTACCCATTTTCCAGAACATTTCAGGTAGATTCAGTGCTGAGTAGCTAATAGTTTTCTTAAACTTACAAGAGATTTCCAGAATGTTATAAAACTTACGAGAAATTTCAAAAACCTGTTAGAATTTTCTAGAACTTTTTGTAGTAATATATGTGTAGGGGCTCACCACTTACCACTTTAGATTAGTTCTAGCTACTTAAATGAATACATAGACCTGTGTAATTTTATCAGAGATGGCATCAAGAAGCTGCAAGCATTCTCCAGACTCATTTTGCAAGTATAAGGTTACTTTATTAAGACAAAAGCGAAAATGTACTCTGTGACAGTATCTACTAAAATGTGTGAAACCTACAAGGCATATTTTGGCATGCCTGTCGGGAATCAAGACAAATCCTGGGTATTTCATTTTACCTGCAAGCACTGCAAAAAGCTCTTGAAGGTAAGACGGACAATTTTTGCTTACTTGAATTGTAAGATTTTATATCATACAAATTTTAGACCTTTTAAAATTTATAGATCTTTTAATTTATTATTTTAAATTTCTTAAAGTATAGAAAAATATCACATATAAAATATTTTGCATGAACCTCTTAACATTAGTTGTGGAGGAAATAAATTTATTCTTCACAATAACAATCTTATTTTGCTCTTTTCTAGGATGGTACAGAAGGTAAAAGAGAGTCATGGATTTTGCTCTTCCAAGAACTTAATGTGAGTCCACTGACCACTTAAACAATTGCTACTTCTGCATGGTGGGCCCTTTCAAACGTCGGACTGGCAAGAATGCATCTGCTATCATGTATCCGGACTTTCCATCATCCATCGCCCCAGTGCCACACTGCCCTGATCTCCCTGTACCCATTCTGCCAGAGAGAAAGCAGCCATCCTCAGAAGAGAAGGTAAATGTTGAAGATCCAGATCACAATTTCAGAGGTGCAACTGGTGAGAGAAACCCATACTACCCCAACCAAAGAGACCTCAATGACTTGATCAGAGATCTTCGTGTAACAAAGTCGAATGCCGAGACTATATTTGGGGGCTGATAAGTGGTGAATTTTTCATGGTGAATAACGTGATTATTTTGGACCATTCAGCATGTTCGTTCTAACTGATCCCCATTGAAGATGTTTGGGGATGGATGGCAGGGAAGTCTATAGAAATGGACGTCAATTTCAAATAGTGCATGAAGCTATCTTCACCACTTGGAATAACATTTCAGCAAGTCTTCTACAAACGCTTATATCGTCCATGACAAAGAAAATGTTTAAAGTTATTCGTAATGACCTCTGTGAAACTCACTACAGAGACCTCTTATTTGGCATTTTTACACTATTTAGAACTTATTTTTGGCATGGTCTTAAACTTTTGGTCAGCTAGTATTTAGGCTAATTTCATAGTGTTCATATTTTCTCTATTAAATGCTAAAAAGTTTTTACTTTTATTTTCCCTTTTCTTATTTTCATCTTTTGAAGCTCTAATCAAATAAGTGGTTGAGTCTAACAACGCAAAATGCATATTTTGTTCATTGGTTTTAAGATTTTGGTCAGCAGTGTATATATGTTAATACCTTATTTGGTTGCCACAAGCAGTGTACTATTAACCTTAGAAGCAATAATTGTGATAAACGCTTATTAATAGGAAAACAACTATTTGAACAGGAACGTTTACAGATTTCGAGCGTTATGAAGTGTTCAATTTCAGGGAATTAACTTCGGATTTTAGTATTTCTATGAAGACACTGTGTAAATTTAGTGAAAACTTACCTGAGAACAGACTTAACTAGCATTTCCGCCAATCTCAATCGAGTGTTCCTATATATCAATGTCGATTTTATTCGCTCTCTGTGAACTATCGATAAGAGATTCAGTTTCAGACCAGAGAGAGAACTCAGTATTGTTGGTAAGTTTATTAAACTGTTGTGTATAAATTAGTATTTTTCATTACGGTTAATACAAAGTGTATTGTTGTTAGTACATGGAAATATATTTGTGTTAAGTAAGATAATTATTTGTAACAACCTTGTTAGAGAATATTATATACAGAATAAATACCGACATTGAATTATCTTTTTAAACTAAAACAAACGTTTTCGGCTATTTGAAACCGTTCGTTAACCTACATAACATAATAAATTGGAGGCTCATGCGGGATAAACTATCAATATGAGGCATAACAAAATATTGTGAATTTTGCTCTTTTAATACTGACTTAAACCTAGGTTTAGTTTATTGTCTATGTCACCAGATTTACTGCCTTTAATATGATTATATTACTTGCGACGTTTGTTACTTTTTATAAAAGCCCGTACGCTATCGAATGATTAGATTAACATACTGAAATATAGGAATGGTTTGCACCCCATTATTGCAAGAAATAATAATAATAGTATACTCTATTCGCATTTGCTTCGTACATGCGTTATAAAAATGGCGCCCAAATTCTAATATTTGACCTGAAACATTATAATTAATATTTCTTGTGTAGTTCTCTAAAAATTCAAAGAAACAAGCAAATAATGTTTTACATGCAAGTTAAAGTATAAAATAGCATTTTGGTAAATTAAGCATTAAATATGTTCAAATTCCATTTTTTATAAATTTATTTATTATCTATTATTCTAGTAACTGTCCCGTATCGATCGTTCATCTCATTTGACTTGAGGTTTAATGCGAGTTTGGAGAACATTAACTTTTCAGCCGCGGCATAGTGGCTCATGAAATGACTATGTGGTTCTAAAGTACAAACTTTTAACTTGTAGCGCTGTTACCTCTTGACCTGATTGAGATCTGATCACAGTTTTATGCTCAAGTGAATAAATACTTAAAATTGATATGTTTGTTTAAGCCTAAAATCTCACAGATTAATTTACTCTAGTGTTGCCTTAAATAATTTCTAATTCCGCAGTTATGGAAGAACCGCTCTTGTGTTGAATAATTACGAAAAACTTATAGACTCACGCAGATTATTTTATAAAGTAAAAGTGAAACTAACGTTAATTGTTAATTGTATCTAGTACTATTTTTGTTTAAATTCAAAATAGACAACGTATTCCTTGTATGATTTTCTTGTGTGACTTTGATAAAACTTCATTCTCAGTTGTATCTGTATTTTTCATTTTTCAAATCTCATTTACGAGCATTGTGCTTAGTATTATCTCCTTTTCTAGTTTGCTATTTTCTAAAAGTCAGCTCGTTACTACCTGTAAAACCTTAAAGTTTGCAAAATATAAATTAAAATTTGGGATAATTTAAAGTGTTTCATTTTTATTTTTTTTTTAGAATAATAGAATTTGATATACGTTACTAATTTCATCTAAAAGCTATCATGGTAAAGCCAGCTACAGTGTGTGATATATCTTCTTCTTACATACAGCAGTAAGACTATCTACAGTCTGTAAGATGTCTTCTTCTTACATCTAAAAGCTATAGTGGTAAAACTATCTACAGTTTGTAATACATATGTAAAACGGCTCGTTTGGGGTGAGAAAATATTTTACGTAGAGGAGAGAACAACGTTTCGACCTTCTTCGGTCATCGTCAGGTTCACAAATAAAGAAAAAAGTAGCTGACCGGAAGCTGACCTCATGCTTCAAAGGGGTTGTGTAACTGAGAGTCGCAATGTAGAGGGCGGTGTTAGATGTTTGAATATATAATTTTATATTATTTATTTTATTACATTTTTAATATAGGTATAAAATTGTTATTTGTATTGGTTTATTTTGGGTTTAAATTGTTGTTGTTTGAGTAAGGCTTTTTAATTTTGCGTTTGTTTATGGTTTATTTCTTTATTTAATATTTAAATGTTTTTTATGGTTATGTTGTGTTTATTTGAATTCCAGTGTTCGAAAACGTGTAAAGGTGGCTTTTTATGTTTTTTGAATCTGGTTTCCATTTTTCTACTTGTTTCTCCAATATAGAAGTCGTGGCAGTTATCACATTGTATTTTATAAATAATGTTGGTGTCGTGTTTGTCGGTGTAGTTTTTACATAGTATAGACCTCTGTATTGTGCCTGGTTTTTGAATAAATTTGGTATTAACTGGAATGTCATATTTTGATAATAGTTTTTGCCAAATGTTGGTCATTTTTCTGCTTATGTCGGAAATATGTGGTATGCAGCAATATACGGTTTAATGATATTTTGATACGTGAGATATATTTACTTTTGTTGGTTGATTTTGCTTTTTGTCTAGGTGTGCGCGTATAATGTTTTATACGGCTTGTGGAGGAAACTTGTTGATGTTGATGAAGTATTGTTTTATTTTGTTTAGTTCATCGCATATTTTATCTGGTGAGCATAGTTTTATGGCTGTGTTTATTTGGTTTCTCAGTATGTTAAGTTTTTGTTTTGTTTCATGTGCTGAGTCCCAAGGAATGTATGGGTGATTTTTCGGTGGATTTTTGTGTTAAATTGCATGTCGGTGTTTGTAATTTTGAGGTTAAAAAATGATATTTGATTGCTTTTTTCCTGTTCACATGTGAAGTTAATGTTGGGATGTATTGAGTTAATGTGATTCAAAAAATTAAGTGTGTGTTCAATAGATGTAAATCCCGCAAAAGTGTCATCTACATATCTGTAACAGTATAGTGGTGGATGTAATGCTGTTTTAATTGCTTGTGTTTCAACTTATGTCATAAAAATATTAGCTAAAACTGGTGATACTGGATTGCCCATGCTTAGGCCATTTGTTTGCATATAGTTATGGTTGTTGAACACGAAGTTTGTCTTCATCTTGGCAAATTCTATGAGGGTTGTTTATTGGTTGATGGGAATTTCTATAGATGGATTAGGGTCTCGGATATAGAGTTCTAAGGCTATCTTGCAGGTTGTAGTGGATGGAGCTTTTGTAAAGAGGGATATAACATCAAAACTGGCCATTAAGGCTTTATGATTAAGTTGATTTAGATTGGACTTGAAATTAAAAGAGTCTTTGATAAATGAGCTGGCTGATGTTACATATTTGGAGAATGCCCATGCTATGTATTTACCAAGATTGTAATTAAACGATTCATATGCGGACATTATTTGTCGTAATGGACAATCTGGTTTATGAGGTTTGGGGATGCCGTATATTTGTGGTGTGCGTGAGTCGGTTTTAAGTAGACCGGAATAAAGTGTTTGTGAAATTGTGTTGGCTTTTTTCATTTTAGTAGTATTTTGTTTGGTTTCGTTTCGCGTGTCTCTGTTAGATTTGTGTGTATTGGTTTAAATTTATTAGTGTCTGACAGGGTGTTCTTCATTTTTTTAAATGTATTCATTCGTATTCATTATGACTATAGCGTTATTTTTATCTGCTTTAAGAATTTTAATGTTTTTGTCTTGTTTTAGGTTTTTAATAGAATTAATGTCTCTTTTTGTAAGATTGTTTTTTAGCTTTCTTTTTTGTGAAATTATGTTGATGGTTTTATGAGAAAATTCTTTGAAATATCATTCAAGATGTTATTTTTAGGTGCTTCTGGAAAATATAAATTTTTAATTTTTTCTGGGAAGTTTGGCTGTTGGATGTAAATAAAATTGCCTACGTTGTCTTCTTTCTGTTGGTTGTTTTCAGTTGTTTTTTTTGTTTTTGTTTTATGTAGAAAGTATCACAAGAGCCAGGAGACTAGTTTAAAGCTTTTGTTGTTTCTATATTCCTTCGAGTCTTTGAGTTACTTTTCTACATTTGTGTAGTTTTAAATTAATATTTTATTCCAATAACTTCTACTTTAAGTTTATCAAACTGTGTGCACTGAGTACAGATATAACTGAAAAATATAAGTACTAAAAACTGCAATTCACTGTTACCTAATGGGAAGAAAAAAATGTTTATCATATGGGAAGTTAAATTCGTTGCACTTTCTTTAATAACTTTAAAAGCCTATTGATTAATTATATTGTATTATAATTCAATAAAATAATTTATGTAGAATAGCACAGAATAATGTTAGCATGTTAAAGTAGCTATTGGAAGATGGCTGTTTTCTTGGCGGCTAATACGTTTTTGAACTATTTAGTTAGCGTGCTAAAAACAATAAACCGTTTTCGTATTCGTTTGCTTGAACTTGCATGTTACAATATAAAATTTTACTGTATCTTACATTTGAAACATAAGTTTAATGTGCTGGCTAACAGTGACTTTTGAGATGATTCAAACGATTCTAGTTTGTTTATCTTAGCAGCAAATAGAACTATGAACATTTTCTTCTCTCAAGAAACCCGAAGTTACGAAATTATAGGCTAATAAACTTAACAGTATGCTAATTGTATGGATGTTTCAAAGACGTGGAACTTTATTAGATGTGAATTAACTTAATTTACTCTCTTGTTTGTTCTTCGGGTTTCGTGATAAGAATATTACTCATTGACAAACACGTCTACATTAACTTTGATACATGTGATTGAGGAAATATTTCACGTGTAATTCGTTTTTAACCGCGTAAATTCAGTTCACTAACATATTATCTTGCTATCACTTTTTACACTTGTATCAGATGTGTTATTCGCAGATGGCAAAAAGAACAAAACTTGAGTTATTGAGTCACAGACTGCAGAACAGGAGGTGTGTGTGAGTGAAGAGGCTGCTAACTTGTGTCTGGTCCTGGTTCTGAGAAACATGTGCTTCAACCCATAAAATTCCGTTCATGTATTACATTAACTCAGGTTCTGGAATGTTAACAGCATCTAGTTTTACGAATGTAAGTTTTCTAAACTTATTTAAAGAGCTAATTTACAAATAACTTACAGTAGAGGAGGTTGGGTAATATTGTCTATTTTATATTTTAAAAATTTCGTATAAAATTCAATCAAACCAAATATTAACATAAAATTTTAAATTTTTAACTTCACTTATACTTAATGATAATGAAGATTGTTCTAATATTCTATTATTTTAACAGTTTTGCTCAAAAGCGCAATCAATTTCCCCAGCGGCCTAACGGTATGTATGCGGACTTACAACGCTAGAAACCAGGATTCGATATTTGTGTAGGGCAGAGCACAAATAGTCCATTAAGTAGCTTTGTACTTGATCATAAACAAACAACTCAATCAATACCACAAAATGTAAACGTGACTACAAAGATAACATTGAGCTCTTGACTACAGTTGTTACCTGTGCTGATAAGAGTTGTTCAGGTGATTGTTTCTGTAGGTAATTGTACACTGTTTGAAATGTAACATCATTAACAGATGAGCACGTGAATAATCGATCTTCCTTTGTTGCTGTCCCATCTATTAACTCAAGTTTTGAAGCTGAACTCTTTTTACTCCATCTTTTTATAGACCACCTTGATACATAAAAGTACCGCTATACAAATTCTCCAGACATAACACAGCCCTTTTCTAGGAGCTTTATTTTGCTGTTCAGTGTATAAATAAATCGATGGTTAGTATGTCAAAACAGCTGATACTTGAAAATATTTCAATAGCATGCTTGAATTTCCAACAGAGTGCTTGAAGAACTCTTTACATTTCAAAAACAACGTGTTTTGAAGCGAATAGAAGCCTAATTATATTATTAGAAAGAAGCCTCTGCAAGTTATGAAAAGAAACAAAAATATTTAAACAAGCTCAAACATTTTGAAAGTGGTACGAAATAGATTAGAGATTTATGTTTCGAGACAAACTCACGTGCACAAGAAGATGTCAATTTTCATGTCGTGATCTCCTTGAGCAACTTCCTCACAAACTCTACATTTAAACCACTTATTGATCTAAAACAAGATTTTCGTGGCACAGAACGATTTAAGAATGATAGGAATAACTGACAAAATGCTTTAAATGTTATAAACAGGTCTATATTACACATCTTGTACAAGTACTTTCAGTTGAACTCTTGTAATATTAATATATTTTTGCCTTACTGCAATACTAAGGAAAAACTCCTGTTTTGTGTACAAAACAGTCCGTTTTTATCGTGGTATTGTGCACTTTAATACACAACGCTTATAAAACATTTAAGTGGTCTATCTAGACAACTCGCATGAGGTTAGTTACGGAGAATTTTGAATGAATCTGATGGCTGTGTGGGGCGTCACAATGACTATAAGGTCAAGTAAATTCTACCGCATGTGATATAAACCACACCATTTCAGTACAAAGATACTTTCAGCCGAAATGATCAAAATCTATCGACGCTTTGAAAACCTGAGTATCAGTATAAGTATTAAAACTTATCACGATCACAGTTCCAGCACTCTAAGTAGCTACAAACAAATGAAGAAATTCATACATGAGGTGGGATCTGCTCTGAACAATCACAAACTCATTCCTCAAACTTCATTTTACAATGTATAGTACTATTTTCACTCACCCATCCTTCACGAATATGATGACGTCTTCGTCTTTCCTACTCTTAACTTCACTTTTCTATAATTTAATAAAGTTTAGAATGCCTTTCGCACACACACATAGTCATGTTAAATTCTTAACTTCTCCATTACTGTACGTGAACCTTTATATAAATGTCTCCTTTTCATGGAATCTCATACATAAGAAACATAACTTTTCAGTTCCTTTTTTCCTTCTCTCTCTCTCTAGCTGTTCGTTTTTGGCCCGGCATGGCCAAGCGCGTTTATTCGTGTGCTTCGTCATCCGAGGATCGCGGGTTTGCGCCCAAGTCGGGCCAAACATGCTCGCCCTCCCAGTTGTGTGGGCGTTATAATGTGAGGGTCAATCCCACTATTCGTTGGTAAAAGAGTAGCCCAAGAGTTGGCTGTGGATTGTGATGACTAGCTGCCTTCCCTCTAGTCTTACACTGCTAAATTAGGGACAACTAGCACAGATAGCTCTCGCTTTGCTTTGTGCGTAATTCAAAATAAACAAACTGTTTGTTTTGTAACTGTGATTTCAAACGTGATGACTTGCAGTTAGTTCGACTATTACATATTAAATGTTCTCTATCATGAAGTCATTGAGATATCGATACGATCTCAGAAATGTTCTTTTGTATATCACATTTCTATATGCATTACTTTTACATATTCTTTTATATCTATTAATACGAAATTGTAATTACCCAGCTGATCGTCAACTATGCACAATGAGTTAAATAAATCAAAAACTTGTGAATTACATTCCAGAGGAAGATCAGCACTGATTCAAGAACATTCGCCACCATAACACTCTGACTAAATTGATTATCTGATTCTAACGCGCCAAGAGCACCATTGCATCTCGAACCTGGAATATTTTGATTTACCACACGACATGCGCTGACAAATTGTTTACATCAAACTCTTTGTGAAAATTTATTTATAAATAACACTATTAAATCGTTCAGTATTTGTGAAAGAAGAAACGTGTTGAAAACAGAAGAGGTTTTCATGATAAATGTAACTTTGTTGTAATAAAATTATAAAATGATTAGGATTATTTTTTAAACATTTTAAGTGAAAATTAGTTTACGTTGTTAGTCTAGTATATGAATTTAATATGAAATTAATATACCTTTTAGAGTGAAGGTATACCCAACTGGTGAATGAATGCATTCTAATAATTGTGGGTTTTTACTTTCTTGTGTACTAAATTATTATATACAGTAAACTTTATTAATTATAAATTACTTTTTGATCCTGATACGAAATATAAAGCTACAAAATAAAAGCCATAACCCATTTTTTGAAAGTGTATTAGAAACGTTTTTTTATATTAGATCCACTTCTAATTAAACGGTTTGTACTTATTTATTTTTTGTTTGTCTTTGGAATGAATTATAAATAAACCCCTTGTTTGCCTGTTTATAAACCATGAATCACTGACATATGTGTGTATGATAATTTAGAAAATTCAATATTTCTCCAAATATTAACTGCAATTTACTACTTTTAGTCAAACTTGAAAGTTAAAATTTAGTACTAGATAGTCATTATCAGTTCAGTTACAAATTTCTACTTTTTTAGGTTAATGAAATTAATTGCACACAAGTAATAATTAAATGTTGTTTCAAGTTTGAGCTTGCATTTAACACTAAAGACTTCGATTAGAATACCAGGTTTCACTGTAGTAAATGAGGAATATTGTACTTAGTTTACCTTTAACTGGGTTTATCGAGTAAAATTAAAGATAATTTAAAGTATCCATGTAACTTTAAAGATGTATGAGTGGTGCTTCTGTTGAAATAGAATTCTACATGCTTATCCTTATTGTAACTACTTATTCAATTTAAGTTGTTTGTTATTGTTCTAATTTTTCATATTCCAGTTTCAGTGAATGCCATAGATCTTCAATATATTTGGCCCGGCATGGCCAAGCGTGTTAAGGCGTTTGACTCGTAATCCGAGAGTCGCGGGTTCGAATCCCGGTGGCACCAAACATGGTCGCCCTTTCAGCTGTTGAGAGGTTATAATGTTACGGTCAATCCCACTATTCGTTGGAAAAAGAGTAACCCAAGAGTTGGCGGTTGGTGGTGATGACTAGCTGCCTTTCCTTTGGTCTTACACTGCTAAATTAGAGACGGCTAGCGCAGACAACCATCGAGTAGTTTTGCGAGAAATTCAAAACAAACAATTCAATATATTTAAAACATGTCAGCCAATTTGTCAATGTACGGCAGATTATTCACGATTTTAGTAGTTATCTGCAAGTTCTTACAATTCACTTGAAGTGTATTTATTTTCAAGCTTTTAAAATAGATCTGTAAATCGTGGGTATTGAATAAAATTGATCAGTTTGTCAATGTAAGTGTAATCCAAGAACACAACGAACCCTTACAGAAAAACTAGAAACCTCTCTTGTTATTGTAAATGTAAGTGTAATCCAAGAACACAACGAACCCTTACAGAAAAACTAGAAACCTCTCTTGGAATTGTAAATGTAAGTGTAATCCAAGAACACAACGAACCCTTACAGAAAAACTAGAAACCTCTCTTGGAATTGTAAATGTAAGTGTAATCCAAGAACACAACGAACCTTTACAGAAAAACTAGAAACCTCTCTTGGAATTGTAAATGCAACAGCTGAGGTTGATTTAAGCGCAAAAAGCTCAGAAGAGTCTTTCTCACAAACTGAGTGGGTCAAATCAGTTCAGAGACACCTGATATATATTTTGTTATATTAACCAACGTATGTGTCTACTTTACAGTCTTAACCTGCAAACACAGTCCAGGCGATCTATTATAATCCTCATGGTTATTCAACATTTAAAAATTTAGTGCAAAGTCAATTGTTAAATATATCTGAAAGTTGTTTGTTAAAAAGTATTCACAGGTAAAACATTTGGAAAATCAAGACAAACGACAAGATGGACACTTCATACTATCAAATTATGATTCTAATACCATTATATCGTGAGTAAATAATATCTTTATACAAACTGCGTGCATAGTTTGTGAATTTTGGAAAGAGTTTGAAGAGGAATGCAACATAATTATTTCAATGTATTGTGCAGAAGCATTCTGCAGTGAAAACTGTGATAGAGAGTGAAAGTCTATATTCGGAGACACTGAAAAAATATCTTTCCTGTCAAAGCGCTGATATATATGTATGGCTATCATAGTTCTGAACCCTTCTGTAATACATATTTGAAAATTAATGTAAATATAATTTGTACACTTATGTCTTCGATTGACATCACTGCAATATTGTGTTTAATTGTCTTTCGGTACACTGCCTTAATAATCATATATTAACAAAATATTTTAAGTTTGTTTTTACAGGAAATATTGAAAAAGAAAATAAAAAGTATATTGGACATATTTCATGTCTTGATAATAAGAGTGCTGTAAAATTCACCAATATTTTGATGCAGAAGTTTAATTACTTCCCTCTTGAAGTAATTTTTCTCTTTTAATAATTTTTAAGTAGTGTAAATGAGTTACTTTCTTTTTTATATTCTAAACAAACGCATCAAAGGTTAAACTATTACAAATAACGAAAATAATTTTATGTTCGGTATTTTAATTAAAAAGTTACATACACATAAGCAGTCAGAATCCACAGAATAACACGAATAGTGAGAACATAATGAACCATAATGGAAGCAAAATATTGCTCTAGGACAATATAGAAGAAGACGGAAGTTAATGGAATTCAATAAACCATGAATGATAGCTGAAAGCAGAACACACCGAAAATGCAAAATATTTATTTATATTTGAAAAAAATATATAAAATAAAGCTCCAATGATGGTTGAGTTAATAATTTAAAATTAAGAATAAGTTGAAATGAGCTCGGTATTAAACCAAAGAATGATTTAATAAACATTCCGGTTCATGGAACAGAGAAATAAAAGGAATGAATTCAAAATAATCTCAAACCATATTTTTTTTTTCTATTTCAGGACCTAGCATGCCAAGCTTTGTAAACAAAAATGAGAAGAAAAACAAATGTTAGCCAATCGCAAACAGAATGTTCACACACAAAGAGAGAGAAAAAGAAAGAGTCTGTCTCCCAATTTTTAAAAGGCGAATGCACAAGCTACCTTGCATTCACAGTGCACAGTGGGCTGATACCGTATACAAGTCCCTATGCAGTAGCGAACTGGTTCTAGACCAGCATTTTCTTTAGAGATTATTCCCGTAGGTCTGTTTCACAGGTTCGTGACGAAATTTTGTTCCCACTCCTAGTACAAATAAGAAAGCTTTAAGAAATACTTTGATTTCCACTAAATTTGTTTGGTACTAGCCTACTACACATTTATCTACTTATATTTATTAAAAAAACAACAAAAAACAGTTGACACATTCTCTTAGAGTTTAAGCTTAAAAAAATAAAGATGTTATATAGATATCTTCTAATAAATTTATTTATTTCTTTGGAATTAAGTTCTGTAACATATATTAGCTATGTCTTGTAACAGTAGCATATCTGATGAAAGATAGGCATTATGTGAAGCATTTGCATTTGTTTTAGGTGTTGTTGTTTTTTTTCTTAAACTCAATCACAATTTTTATATGCAAAAACGGCTGTTCTGGGCCCAGAAAACACTTCAAATAGAAGAGCGAACAACGTTTCGACCTTCTTCGGTCATCGTCAGGTTCACAAAGAAAGTGTGGCAATTACATGCCGTTTAATAAACATGACAACAAAAAGGTCATGTAATTAAATAGATGCACATAATAGAAAGAGATTGATAAATAGATAGTAAGTTTTGAGTGGCAAACAGAATGTCTAATTAAAGTATCAATATATTAATGAAAGCAGTAACAAATATCTTATAGAAGCAAATTTACACGGAAATAAAATATATGACACATTTAAATATCCACACGTGCTCAGTAACTGTTATTTCATAATGATAAAATATTCATTCCTTTTGTTGGTGTAAAAGGGTTTAATGATAATGTTGTTTTTAAAGACTTATAGATTGTTGTTTTGTTTTGAATTTAGCACAAGGCTACACAATGGGCTATCTGTGCTCTGCCCACCACGGGTATCGAAACCCGGATTTTGGCGTGTAAGTCCGCAGACATACCGCTGAGCCACTGAGGGGCGACTTATAGACGAGTCGTTATGCAGATATCATATGAACTATTTCACTTACTAAGTATTCCATTTATAAAGTATTTCATCAAAAAACGTGTCCCATAATTTATGTTGAAGTGCTGGATATTTTTCGATGACACCTTTACTATCGAATTTAGTTTTAAAACATTGATTTTTGATTGTTTAGTTACTCTCTTAGGTCCTACTACGCTAAAATTATCGGTTTGCGCTTTTAAAATGTGAACAAACTTTTCAGTTTGATTACTTTCACGCTAATGAGACTACATGCATATATTTGATTTTGTTTTGCAGATAACATCTATCGACACTTCTTAAACTACTAAAATAATAAATTTAGTGTAATTCCTTAGAAAAATAGTATCTTAATTAAGCTAAAAACAAAACACTAGTTATTTCCTACGGCTCACTACCAAAGACTCAATAACAACAGACGAAATCATAATGCTATAATTTACAACTACCAGGGGATATAAATAACCTTACTTTAGAAAATATATTTCAATAGAATATATCTTTTTTAATATATGGGGTTGACATGTTCTAGTGATAAACTTATGAGTATGCGGATAGAAGGGTCTGAGATTCTAAACGTTACACAGAATAGAACCCTTAAGGCGGTAGTTGCTTTAGATTAGCTACTTTCTCTCTAATTGGCTGTTCGAAACTAAGAATGCTTTTACCGAAAACACATGTACTATAGGTATCTCATATTCCCATTCCTACCTCTATAGAAAACTTATATGAGATATCCAACTTTGAATTTTATTCAATTGCAAGGAAAATTTATTGTATCACTTTCATTTTCATTACTATCTTGTCATCATTTTAAATCAAGCAAAAAAGTTTGTTTTCGTATTGTGACAGACTTTTATTAATTCTACACCATTTAGCCAATATTTTCGGCACTGGTTTAGAAGTAATTATATTTCTTTCAACCGTCGTCTACTGTAATGTCTGATGTTACTGTGGGCATAGATATTTCTTGTGAGTGAAATATATATATATAATGTAACTGATATTAATTAAAAATCGTGTTAGCATGAGTATAGAATCCTTGAGAATCTCTCATATTGTATTGTAAGATATTTATTTAATTCCATATAAACAAACATCTATTTTTTAGAAACACGTGTAATTATTAAGTAGCTAAAGATTCACCATGATAGTAATTTCTTTGGATTTTTCATTTGTTGTTGTTTTTTTTAATTTCGCGCAATGCTACACGAGGTCTCTCTGCACTCGCCATCCCTGATTTAGTAGTGTAAGGTTAGCGGAAAGGCAATTAGTCATTACTACTCACTGCCAACTCTTGGGCGGCTCTTTTACCAACGAATAGTGGGATTTACCGAAACATTATTATGCCCCACGGCTGAAAAGGTCAAGCATGTTTGGTATGATATGGATTACGAGTCGAGTGCCTTAACCACTTAGCCATGCTGGGACACATGATAATGAAGCTACTCAAGAAGAACATGGAAACGAAAGTTAACTGTTTAGAAAGCTTATTTTCAGACGAAAAAAAACGCTTTCATTCATTCAACTTAATTCGTACCCTGCTGGGACAGCGGTACGTTTACGGACTTACAACACTAAAATTAGAGGCTCGATTCCACTCGGTGGACAAAGCAGATAACCATGTTGCTTCGTATCTAAAAAAAATACACACATACACACAAATAGATTAGAAAAATGACAACAATGAACCAGAGCCAATAATTTCTTTAATTATGGATATCACCAGACTTGGAATGTGGTACGCTCGTTAATCAGACACGTTAAGGTTATTGTATACAATATCAATTTAAAGTGGGTTTGTAAAACGTCTGAAGCAACAGAATTTATAAAGATGTCTCAGCTAACTGTATACGGTCACAAAAAAACAAAAAAAAAACATTCGTGATCTCCTATCCCATGAATATTTCTATGAAACATTTCTGATGGTTATAGGTTAGTTTACTTCCGCCATCTATGGTGGGCGACGGTTTTGTTTTCACCCCGAGCATGAGTGTGTGCTTGTCTTTGTCCACAAGATTTCTCAAAATTGGCTGAATGGATTTGAATGAAAGTTAGAGCATATTTGGATATTAATCAAACTCAGAACTGATTAGTTTTTGAGGGGTCAAGATAAAATTTTAGAGCCACAACATGGCTCTGTTAAAATGGAGGACCGGTTTTTCACGAGATTTTTTATTGATTTTGATTTTTGATTTGATACACGAGATGATTAAATTTGATGAACATATATGGAATATTGTTCCTCGTTGTCCATTCTTTCAAAATGGTCCGTGCCCATTGATAAAGACGGACACTCGGATAATTTTCGTTATTTTTAATGACCAATGTGATCAACACTGCATGACGGAAGTACGAACATTAATGAGTGTTCCCTGGTTTACAAATGTTCTTTATTATCATTGTATTAGCATTCATTATAAAAACGTCTGAGGTACAAACAAGTTTAATTACAGATAATGCACAATAATATTCAAGACTCACGTAGGCACATGCAATCCCTCCCTCACAAAGTGCCAAAATTTGTATAATGTCTTATAATTTTCTCGTAGTATTTGTTTGTTTATTTGGAATTAAGCATAAAGTTACACGACGGGCTATCTCTACTCTGCCCACCACGGGTATCGAAACCCGGTTTCTATCGATATGAGTTTGCAGACAAATACCTGTACCATTACTTCTCGTAATGACAGTACTATATTACGTACATAAGCTCTTCAAATCAAGGACTGCTTTCATTACACGATGTTGGTACTTATCCGATCATTATTAAAGATTATTTGTGTATAAAACTTAAATAATTTTGATATCTCTCACTTGACGAGCTTATTCGTCCCTGGTTACTAACCAAAGAATAATTGCTTTCCTTAATTTGAGGCTATGGGTACGATATAAAAGTGACTGTCAAGTCTTCTTTTTAACCACAAGAATAACCCAAGAGTTAGTAGTAGGCGTGGGACGTTTACTAACTACATTCCCTCTGGTCTATCACTTCAAAATTAGGGAGAACTAATACTGATAGTTCTCGTTTAGGTCGAAGCGAAATACAATAAGGATTTAAAAAGAAATCCACTGGTTCATAAAATATTAATGATTTTTACGAACTGAATTCTTTGTTAATATTTTATTTTTCTTTATTTTCTATATATGTTCTTTTACTACAAAAATCGTCCACTTTCCTCAAAGAAATATTTCCTATATGACAACAACACTTTGCAATACAGTCTTTTTCACGAATATTTTAATTTTTTATGTTTGTTTGTTTTTAATTTCGCGCTAAGCTACTCCAGGGCTATCTATGCTAGCCGTCCCTAAACTAGCAGTGTAAGACCGCCAACTCTTGGGCTACTCTTCTACCAACAAATAGCGGGATTGGCCGTCACATTATAACGCCCCCACGGCTGAAAGAGCGAACGTGTTTGGCGCGATGGGGATGCAAACCCACGAGCCTCAGATAACGAGTCGCACGCATTAACACGCTTGACCATACCGGGCCTTTTTTATGGCTCTAAATTAAAGCAAAATTCCATATTTGTATTAATTGGTAGCTAGAAATTTAAACACATGAAATACAACTAGTGTTTAAAACGTTATATTCCAGTTTGAGTGGCTTGTAAATATGCTTAGGTTCGTTTACTATATTAGCTTATATGCTTTTTTGTTCCAAACACATCCATGCAATATAAAATATGATAAAGTGGAATAGGTTTTTCACGTGTTACAGCTCACTCTGTTTTGATATTGGTTGACATCTATAGCACTCTTAGGAGTGAGATGTCATCTGTCTTGTAACAAGTATTGTCACCAACGTAAGTCAAGTGTCAAGTAAAGGCGGTTAGGTCTCGGCCTACATTGTTCCTCGGTTGACACGTTTACGGAGATTAATGAACACGCGAACTCGAGCTACAACATACTCGAAAGCTCGTGTCTTTCTGTGGGGAAGATTGGTGGATTTATAACAAAGTGTGCAAACTCATATGTCATTTTTTGTTCTTTTCGAATCATAGAAACCAATATTTTTCAACACTCAGAAACACAAATACATGAAAATATTCTAGCTGTAAAAAAGCCAGAAACATTAGAATGGCGTTTCCAGAATAACATTATTTTTCGTTCATTTTTTCATGAATTCGACAGTTAGCGACCAGCTTAAGGATATTCTTCATGGCAAAAATGACAAAAATAAAAACAATTTTATCAAAACAAAACACAAGATAAACAAATATTTATAATTTAGAAAATTACTCTCATATATTAATAACTTTTTTTTTCCTGAATAATGCCCTCAGTTATTCAGTGGTAGGTCTGCTGACTTACAACACTAAAATCCGGGTTTCGATACCTGTAATGGGCAGAGCACAGATAGCCCATTGTGTAGATTTGTGCTTAATTCAAAAACAGCAATTCCGAAAAAATATGAATTTGAATAAGTGGTACAAATTTCTTGACTTCCAATAAAATTTAGGATTCCTAAAAAATAAAGATTATATTGTAATAAATTATTTAAAACAGAAGTAGACGTTTCTAAAACATGAATGTTTGTTTTTTAACGTCTTCTTCTTCTTTATTTGTGAATAAAATGCATTTTAACATTGATTAAACACCAAGCAAATGGAGCAAAGGAAACAAAAAAAATTAGTATAACAACAACTTTTCTTGACTATGTAAGGTGACTTTCACTTTTATCTTACGCATTTGAAATACCTTCTCGTTCCGTTAAAGTAAGAATTAAAAAATGTATTGTCAGATTACTCCAAAGAATATTTGTGCTTTTAAGGTAATATTTTCACAACTAATGTAGCTTATATCTTACAAAATGTGTTATGACAGTGACATACAAGATACCTCTAGAGTGATGGTCATCTATTATGTACTAGACATTCAAAATACACGGAAAACGTGGGGTGAAAGAATGAACAGAAAATAATCAACGGTACCATCTTTTAAACTACACTGCGTGAAGATAAAGAGTAGAAAAAAACAGAAAGTAGTTTCGAAATTTGTTGTTGTAAATTGTTAGACATGTAGAAAATGCACAGACAAGTCCGAAAATTTGCATGAAATAATGTGTGTATTGCGACTCTTTTGTTGTAGATAAAACACAACTTTCGTGATATTCAAATAGTACTTTAGCTCTACGTTGAGCCCCCAGTGGCTCAGCGGTATGTCTGGGGACTTACACGCTAAAATCCGGGTTTCGATACCCGTGGCGGGTAGCTCATTGTGTAGCTTTGTGTTTAATTCAAAACAACAACAACTGTACGTTGAAATCGCAAAACGTAAAATAAGTGAGTTTTGTTATGCTAACGCAACGTAGGCAGTTCCTTTCTCGTGGATAATTTTACTCTATTAAGTTTGTATTATGCCACGCTGAGAGACAGAAGAATATTGTTGGTTTCCTACAGTTACTATTCTGTGCTGTGAAATGTGACGATACTAACATGGAATTAATTCGTTCATCGTGAATTGTCGATAAATTATTCAGTTCCAGATTAGATAGAAAACAGTAATTTTGTAAGTTTGTAAAACTGCAGATAGAAGATTCAGTAATGTACGTTAGCTTCTATAACTTTTTGTATAAAAATCATTATTCGGCCCGGCATGGCCAAGCGCGTTAAGGCGTGCGCTTCGTAATCTGAGGGTTGCGGGTTCGCGCCCGAATCGCGCCAAACATGCTCGACCTTTCAGCCGGGGGGGGTTATAACGTGACGGTCAATCCCACTATTCGTTAGTAAAAGAGTAGCCCAATAATTGGCAATGGGTGGTGATGACTAGCTGCCTTCCCTCTGGTATTACACTGCTAAATTAGGGAGAGCTGGTACAGATAGCACTCGAGTAGCTTTATGCGAAATTCCAAAAAAAACACAAATAAATTATTATTTGTAATAACCGTCATCATAATTTTATTGCTGTTTGTATGCTAAAATGTATTTGCGTTTAGAAAGAAAATTGTGTGTATCAATTTTGTTGGCAAATATCATAAATAGGATACATATCGACATTAGTTAACCTTTAAATGAAAATTAAAAATTTTCGTCCATTTGAAATCGTAATACATAACGTAAATAACATAATAAATCGTAGACTCCTTCGACACAGATGGTCCAACGCGTTAATGCGTGCGCTCGTAATCCGAGGGTTGCGGGTTCGCGCCCGCGTCGCGCTAAACATGCTCGCCCTCCCAACCGTGGGGGTGTATAATGTGACGGTCCATCCCACTTCTCGTTGGCAAAAGAGTAGCCCAAGAGTTGGCGGTGGGTGGTGATGACTACCTGCCTTCCTTCTAGTCTTACACTGCTAAATTAGGGACGGCTAGCACAGATAGCCCTCGAGTAGCTTTGTGCGAAATTCCAAAACAAATAAACCTTCGACATAAATTATAGTATGTAACAATTCATTTATTATTACAGAGTTAATAACCCTGATCAAATCTCTTCAGAATACTTTTCTCGGATATTTCACACAGATACAGAGACAACTGAAACTCTTAGTTTTTTTCCATATTGCAGAAAAATGTGTATGTTATCAGTGAGTGCAAAATAGGTTCAAAATAACATTTAAATACTGGAATATAAGATGGGAAAAATAAAAAAAATATAATAATTAAGGTACAATGTCTCATTCTATGATAACTTAAAGATATATATATTTTGCCACAGCCTGCTGCTTCTATGGATGTTACATGAAGAATGCCTGAATACCAGTCTAAATTCTCCTAATAGTTAACTAGTCCAGTTCCAGATAAATTGTAAATTAATATAATTTTATAAAATCAAAGCTTATGACTATTGTGTGACTTTCGTTTTCAAAATTAATACATTTTAACACACATGGGGCTATACTACAGACATTTTCTATACCAGACGTATGAGGCAGAGCTATTGTGACAAAAATATTGAAAGCAAAACATACAAAACTTAAAGATTACATTATCCTGCATTTCCTTGTATAATTTGTCATTGACGTTTCCATATTGGTAAAACCTTTTTTAAATATACGACTTCCTACTTCTTCTATAAATTAAAGATTAAGTTAATTATTAATCCTATCAACAGCCTCAGAAAGTTAATACTACTTTACTTATTAATAACAACTTTTTGCACCCATCTTTAATTTCTGTCTAGAATACGGATTACATTCGTTTAGAAAATCTAGTTGAATAAACGGCTACTACCTGGTTGAAGAAACACAAGCGAAGAGAACGGAAGTCTTTCTAACGATTTTTTTCTACTCTTTTGTTTCAACACCAAGCAATTGCTATTATTTCAGTTAAATTCGTGTAATATGTAGGAATTATATGTGTGATTAGAAAATGTTTATAAAATTCCAGTTTATAACCAGTTACAACCTTTATTCACAGAAGCATTTTCAGCACGACATAATAAATGAGGTGATTTCATAGGATTTAAGTTAATGTTTACTTAAAAAAACCACGTTTAATCGGACTTAAGGCAACTGTATCGAGAGTGATTGCAATTCCAGTATTTTGATCATGAAACTACCAACCGTCAAGAACTATATATTGCAGTTATAATTAGTTATGATCATACAAATACATATATGAGTTACATTTTTATTCTCACAAGAGATAAAATTGAAAAGAAAATCTATGACCTAGATGTCTGATGCTTTATTTGATTGGCCATACCATCTGTTACGGACTGTATTTTCGCCGATTGAAGGTTTATCGGAACAGCTCAGACTAAGAAACTAAAGAAGTACAGTTTAGGCCTCTGGTAATGGTGACTTTTGTACACTATTTATGTGGTTTTTAAACCCTTTTCTGTAGCCAATAAAGTAACCTAAAATAATTTTGTGAATAATGTTGAAAATTACTTTAAAATCCCACAAGTAGTAGATAAATAGTTTATAAGTGTATATTAAACACTTAAAGTCTCACTGTGATTTATATGTACTTTTATGCATAATTCGAGTGTAAGTTTTGCATTATTTGGATATTTTTATTACTTTTCATTCAAGACTATATTCTTTAATTTCATTGTCATTGTTTGGTTAACACTGTAATCTGATAGTTTTGAAAGTTCTTTCCTTCATCTTTTGTGTTGTTACATTTTGTCGTCAGCAATGTAATTACCAAAGAATGTTTTACGTCAGCATTATATTGATCTTTTCAGAATTATGCTAAGATACTTTTAAAAATGAAAAACAAATACCGTTACTTCTTTATTTTTCGTCTGGATGTTATATTAATTGCGGAAACTAAATAAGAAGTTAAGTTAATATCTGATATTTATATTAAAAATCAAGTGTTATTTACACACGTTTGTATTAAGAAAGTAAGTCAATTATCGATGTCTATATAAACTGAGAGGATATAGGATATACCTAGATTGTTAATATATGTTTATATTAAGAAAGTAAGTTAATTATTTATACTTT
Organism: Carcinoscorpius rotundicauda; assembly: GCA_011833715.1. Taxonomy (NCBI): domain Eukaryota; kingdom Metazoa; phylum Arthropoda; class Merostomata; order Xiphosura; family Limulidae; genus Carcinoscorpius; species Carcinoscorpius rotundicauda. Next base: position 29,703,152 of record CM022392.1, read on the forward strand.
TATAAACTAACAGAACATACCTAGATTATTAAGACAAATGCATGGTTATTTGGTTTTAGACCCTCATAGTAAGTATTCTCGAATTGTTTATCCGAAGATTCAAAGTTCGCTGCCTGTTATAGAATGAAACATATTCCGCACTATGGAGTGTGTGTGTATGTTACTTGTGCTAATTTAATCGTGTTTTTATGTCACTGCTTCCCTTGAAAGTTCGGTCATGCAAAAGCTTCGTGAAATGGTTATGATTAAGAGTTTTGTATTTTTGTGTCTTTTTTAATTATAACAAAGCCACATAGGGCTATCTGCTGAGCCCACCGAAGGGAATCGAGCCCCTTATTTTAGCATTGTAAATCTGTAGACTTATAGCTGTACTAGCGGGGGACCCGCACTAAGAAATAGTGGGTGTGAGGGCGACTTTCCAATCTAGCTATTCAGTAAAAGAAAAGTTACCTAAAAGTTGACGGTTGGTACTATTCATCGGCTTCATTATTTTTTGACTGTAAATTTAAAATTACAGATAATAATGCACAGATAGTGCATTGTGTAATTTTGTCAGAAGAACGAACATTATTTATTGTTTATCAAAATCATCACACATTTTCCATATACTGATAATGATATATATACCTGATATGAATCAAATATAACCATTTTTTTCTAATATTAACAAGTTGATAAACTATCAGTGATGTCGAGAAACCCACTTGTTGAGTGTTTTCTGAGCCCAAAAGAGCCGTTTTTTGCATATAAAAAAGTTGATAAACTCTTATTTTTTCTTGAAAGAGTAAATTCCACTAAATATTGAAGTGGGACTTTATGGTCAACTGAATTACATTTCAAAATATATACTTAATTTGCTACTAATCTCATGATTACGCACATTTTTGGTAAAAAAAAAATTTATGGGCATAATTATATATTTTTGCAATTTATTTTATATTCTGTACAATATTTCTGTTGTTTTGAATAACAATAAGTGGGATCAGTATTTATTGTTATAAATGGTTCCCAATAAATGAGTTTAGCTATTGTGCAACATGCATTATCTGAAGTATAAAATACATTACAGTCATTGTGAAGTTTGACATAACTAGTCAATTCCACATTTGTCGTTTTTTTTATAATTGTTGCTTTAACTTACTTGTTAGGTATTGACATTATCTGTACAGTACGCTAATAATTAGTCCGTTACTCCTTAAATATTTTGACTAGTAAACAAAACATTGTATGATTGTTCTGAAAGATTTTTGGCAAAATTTTATTTTCTCATAATTTTTAGGATATCAAATTGTTTTTGTTGTTTTGAATTAAGCTAAAAGCTACACACTGGGCTATCTGTGCTCTGTCCACCACGGGCATCGAAAGCCGGTTTTTAGCGTTATAAGTCCGCAGACACACCCTGAGCCACGGGGTAGTATGATATCTAATTATTATATTAACACAAAAAACACATTTTACAAATGTTACTGATAATAATAATAAATCTGAAGTCATAACATGTAGATTTAAAATAACCAATATGAGAAACCCGAGACAAATCTAAGTACCACCAAGGTACTTCCAAATCTGTTTCTGAATTTCTTTTATTTGCTATGTTCAAGAGAGTAATCCAACTCCTGATTATAACATTATAAATCCATAAACGTACCGCTGTTCCACTGCTGAAATTACCCGGCATGCTCAGGCGACTTGGGCACTTTACTCGTAATCTCAGAGTCGCGGGTTCGAATCCATGTCTCACCAAAAGATGCTCGTCATTTCAGCCATTTGGCGTTATAATTTGACAGTGAATTTCATTATTCATTAATAAAAGAGTAGCCCAAAGGTTGGCGGTGAGTGGTGATGATTGTTTACCCACCCTTAAGTCTTACACTGCCAGATTATGACAGTTAGCGTAGATAGCCCTCGAGTATCTTTGAGTGAAATGCATTTAAGAAACAATAATTTACTTGTCAACAGCTATAGTTTTCATTCTTTAAATATACTAAAGATTTATATTTTTACATTTCCTTATTCTTATTTCTCAGTTAAAAATTTCAAATTTTTAATGGAAATCGGTGTTTATTCCTGGGGTGAATATAATATATTACTTGTGTTTTAAAATTAATCTTTGTACACTTTGTGCTCATTCTGGGTGGTATCATAGACTGTTACTAATGTATTCAAAAACTCGCTAACAGTTTATATAACTGCAAGTATTAACTAAATTTTATTGCGTAGTAAATAACAACTTCAGTTTTAAATATACATTGGAAAGGAATTAATTTATTTGGTGAACCTGTTTTTCATGTTTACTGCAGGATACATTTTCACACCCAATAATTTAGCTAAGGTATATACAAACTATTGCGTTTTCCTCATTCTTGTTTTTTCTGTTTTAACACAAACAAGGATTGCCAAACTCAAGAAAAGTTAGTTTGAAAGGAAGTTACGACAGGCAACTCCTTTAAAATCGAAGTCAATGACGTTATTTATGAACATTTATGTGACTTACACACTGCTATAACGAGGCCTTCAATCTAAAAAGTCCTTCCTGCTAACATAAACAGGGAAACACGGAAGCGACAGCAAGGACATGAGGCACGTTCTCCACTGGAGTGTGAATGGAATAACAACTTGACAAAATTCCTGATGAGGTTGATTTTCCCATTTCATTCGTGGTGTACCTTCTCAGCAATGAATGCTATAGCATGAGCTAACGAGACAACAATTCCCCGAGATTCGTGCACTAAAAGAAAACAGTAAAAAAAAAGACAAATAACTATCATATGAGATTAGAGAAGTTATACGTATGCATTCACCAAACATACCGGAAAATGTAACAAAAATGACATTCATAAACAAGCAACTATTTTGATAATAGCAAAAACGGTATGAAGGACAGTTAACGATAAGATAAATGAATAACACCAATACCTTATTTGTAACTGATATGATGTGCAGTAGCTTTTTAAAGCACTTTCACACTCTACTTGAAATAGAGATGCTAAAGGAAACTTAATGCATTTTATCACATTTTCTCCAATCTTCGATTTTTGTCTTTCTCAAAGAATAAAAATAATATTTCTCTTCCAAACTAAAGAAAATGTTTACTTGTCCAAACAAATCTGATTACTATTGATGTGTTGGCTAATAGCAGAACGTCCAATGCGATAAAAACCACCTTATAATTATTAGATTATATGATTTCTTTTATGTAAGAAACTGTAAAATAATTATAAGCTATCAGCTTAACTGTTTATAGAGTGTACCTTGATGTGATTAATCATTTTATATTGTTTTTTTTTATTTTTTAACAATACATTGTACGTTTTTTTAAAAAAAAACATTTAATAAACGTGTCACCTAAATATGTGTATCTTACTTTACTTATCACAGAATTTGCCTTCAGGTAGTTTGTGAGGATTTGACATATTTATATTTAATATTAATGTGGATTTTGTTCTTATACCTAACCTGAAATTTCTCAAATCTCGCTCGGAATTGGTTAAAATTATTTCAAAACAAGAAACATGTTAATAGTCTACGTATTTCTTAATAAAAAAATTTAACAAGACGTCGTCCTTTTCATATCCTTTAATTTTAAAGCATTGGTTTCATGATTATTTTGCTTTTGGTTATTTTTTAACAAATAAGACTTCACATTAATTATAAGCTATCAGCTCATCTGTTGATGGAGTGTACCTTGATGTGATTAGTCAGTATGTTCATTTGTAACACAATTATTTAAAAAACAACAACTAAATTTTGCTTTATTCAGTTTTATATACTCCGTTATTCCACCATAACAATGACAGAATACAACCGTTTTCAAAAAGAACTCAAATAAACACTGATAACTATTGTTTCAGAATATCTCACAAAGCTATACAATAATTTTGAAGACATAACTGTCCTTAATTTTCAACTGATAGGATAGTGACAAAGCAGCGAGTCAACAACACTCACCACCAGCTGTTGTGATAAGCTTTTTTTATCGAGGATAATATTACATTGTCACTCTTATAGCGCACACGAAGCACTAGCATGTAGAAAGTGTTTTTGTGGAATCGAGATGTAAGTCATGAATCCTCTATGCCTAGAAATATGCTGATAAATGGATAACTAGCTTTACAATGAATCCTCAAAGCATTAAATGTCTCGAAACGATATTTGTAAAACATATGCCTCCGTTAACAAAAACACAAACCATTCAACCTCAGAACTCAACGGAAAGTTTGCAGGCTTACGACGCCAATAATCTGGTTTCAATACCTGTGGTTAGTAGAGCACAGGTAGCCCATTGTGCTCAACCAAACAAATGTAAAACTACAAAAGTGCAGACGCTGTCCATTAGATATTTATCAGTATATTAATCACTTAACATCTTTTTTTTATTATTATTTCCGCTATTCTTGCTTGCGACACAATTGAATACATTTCCTGAACAAACTTACAAGTCTCAGACATGTAACAAATAAAGTCCAAAATGTTCAACGTACACAACCTATTAACTTACTGTGTTATAGCTATGTTATTATTAAGCTGTATTCCAAACACTGGAATAAAAAGACATATGTTCCATTTAAAAATTAATTCATAAAAATATTCTTGTATAGTCATAGCTTAAGGCATAGATTGGCTTTAAGTTTAAAATCTGTTTCGACCTATATCCCAAAAGAAAGAGAAACACAATTACTATATACAATCATATTCCACAATATGAGACACTTTTTAAGAAGGCATTTAAAAACTTTTTTTTTTCAGACTCCTAGAAGGATGTTTATGACAAAAGATAAATAATGGATAGTAAGCAAACTGTTCACGTTTATGTATCTAAATTTGTCTTATAAATATTGTGACTTTTGTTATTTCGATACTAGCTTGAACAAAAACGGGAATTAATAACCTATGTTACCAACGTTTAATGTGATTATATTAATCTTGAATGTTTCATATTTTATGAAGGTCGTATGCGATCCAATGATTAGCATACTGAACTATAAGAGTGGTTTGCATCCCGTTATTGCAAAATATAATAATAATGAGCACTCTTCTCACATTGTCTTGGTAGATACAACATAAACGCGACGGAAAAAAATCGCACTATTCGGCCTGAAACGGTTAACTTTGCACAAATTCAAACAAACAAGCAAACAATATTTTTATATGAATTGAAGTACAAAAGAATACTTAAATGAATTAAATCTTGAATATGTTAAAATTCCATTACTTAATTCTTAGAATAGTAAGTTTACTGTATCACTTGTTTATTTTCCTTAAGTTTAAAGTTAAAGCGAGTTTCTGAAACATTAATTTTTTAGCTAGAGACTTATAGAATGACTCCGTTATCTCTTGATCCATTTAAACTCTAATCGGAGTTTTGGATTATCGATTAATGTATTTGTCAATACCCAATGTCTTATACATTAGTTTACTCTAATTCTGCCTTGATAATTTCCATTTGAGTGTAAACAGGTAGAAATTCTAATGAGCAATGAAATCGAACCGGATTTATTCATACACGCCCCAGCTTGGAGCTGACGCACAAAATATAGATAATAAAAAGGAAAAAAGAAAAACAAAAGTCTCATTGGTTAACTTCCTCTAATCCTACCTAAAAGAATTTCAAGTGCCTCAGTTATTGAGGATTTCCTCTTGTTTTGTATAAACTTACACAGATTAGAACATAAGATCTTTAACTTAAGTGATACTAATATTGATTTAAATTTTGTCAAGTACCTTGACTTTTTTTCAAGTTTTCCATTAAATAACTTAGATACCAGCTACTTCAACTTAAAATGCTGGTTTTGTATAAAATAAAAGTAATTAGCACTTTTTATTTGTTACTCTGTAGAATTGCATAACAGTTCTAAGAAAGAGAGACGTCATTATTGCGCTATTACAAAACTCTATTTCCGCTTATTTGAATAAGAGGAGTTGGTATTCATGGAAATGGATATAGTTGTGTCTAATTTAATTTATAACAGTATTTTTTCTTTATGGATTATATTGCGATACTGGTGTGTACTTTTAGCTTGGATTAGAACTTACACACCTTGTGATAAATGGAAGGCGTTAAATTGTAAATTATTAAAATACGAACAGGCAAATAAAACATAATGTTGATGGATCACATAAGTCTGACACTAGACAGTAGCAATTATGATAGAGTTAAAATTTTTGAATATATTTTATCTGCACTATCCGCGATGGCATTTATAACGGACGCACTTAATAAGTAGATTATTACTTTTATAAATTTCAAAAGTGTAATTAAACATAGTTAAAGTTTGTATGCTAAGTTATTCATTAACCACGATTCACTTGTAAAGTATTTTATTCATAGAAAGTGTATATGTACAAAAAAGAGAAAAGTTCATCTAATGTTAAAAAGAAGGTAAAATTTGTTAATATATCAGTTGTAACACAGTCCAAGGGTTTTTAAGTCTAACAGTTGGATTTAGAAATGATTTCCAATAGCAACAACAGAGGTTAATTTTCTCAGAAACTTGATAATGTTTAGAATTATTCTCAGGTGAAATGGTTTAATTAGTAAACTTTTACCACTGATATCTTATTTATATAAACAAAGGACAAGTTTTGTTTGGTACAACAATGTACATAATACTGTAATCATTCAAAGTTTTGTCATAAACTGTTTGTAAGCAATTTATTTTTCAATGAATTCGTAGCTACCACAAACCTATTCTGATGTTTCGCAATTTGTTCTCAAAATCTTTATGCAAAATATCTTGCGTGACTAGAAATCATTCAAATCTTTGCTAATAACAGTAATAATTAATTAATATCGCCTATAAATATTTCAACTTTGTTGTTTTCTTACATTAATCTTCCTAGCTTACCTGAAACTAACGTCAGAACCGTTTTCTTTATGCACGGTACTGACATTCATTCCAAAAAGGTGAAATTCCTTTACGTGATTCCGGAGAAAGCTGAACTATTTTATTCAATCAAAACTCTTCAGAAACATAGTGTTTACTTGCACTTTATTATGACCTACTGCTGTAAGACGACACATTTTATAATCTTACGATATTGCAATTTGTTACTTTTTTATCACGTTATGTTGCGTAGAGCAGTAATTCAGCTGAGATTTTGTAGGTCGCGAGTAAGAATGAATAGTATTAGGCCTGGATTTAATCATTAGGGAATTAGATATTCGTTATCGAATCAATTACACACTCCATTACTATTTCATTATGAGGCTACATTCTTTCATTGTTCCCATGTTTTTTGGATGCTGCGGCATTAATATTTAATCCGACAAGCTGTATCTGAATGTTAGTGATAATAAAATTAATCTAGATAATATGAGAGTTTGTGAATGATGTTATTTTATCTTGTCTTCTGGAACTGTTTATTCATTCAAGTAGAAGATTTTTTATAACTTTTGTAACATATTTTTAAAATTACTTTTGGAATTTTCTGGTATATAACTTTGTATATGTGTTAAGCTTTCACCATTAATATTTTTCGTGCACCCAACTGTGTTTTAAAAGTTTGAGAAATTATTCTTTATACATTTCATTGCGCTGTTCACCATTAATATCAAGTTAGACGTTATTAATAAAACAAGAAGAAATCCTTATTATCCGCATAACTTGAAATTATTTTAGGCAATATTAAAATAAATTCATAATTGAGATCTTGAGCATGGTCAAATACGTCAGTCGAAAGGATTTGACCTCTTGAGTCCAAAACTGTAATTAGATCTCAAATCGGTCAAAAGGTAATGGAGATAATATGAGCTAAAAGTTTCCTTTTGAAACAATCAGAGCATTTCCATGTGTCACTATGCCGAGGCTAAAAGTCACTGATACTAAATACCAACTTCACACAACAGTAATTAATTCACTGAATTAGGTAATAATACTGTTGACATATCAGGTTAAATACAATGAAAGATTATATGATTTGTATCAGTATTATTGTAACATATTTTATGTAACTGTATAAGTGGAAAATGAAAATATGTTATATAATAAAACTAGCATTTCCATTTTTCCCAGCTCCCTGCTAGTACAGCGGTAAGACTACGGACCTATAACGCTAGAATCTTGGGTTCGATTATCCTCGATGAGTTCAACAGATAACCTCATGTGGCTTTACTATAAGAAAAACACACCCATTTTCCCGTATATGCAATTTTGGTGTTATTATAAATTCCACCATCGTAATTTTACACTTTAAAAACTGTAAATATTAGTATAAATAAATTAAAATATACAGCAAACTGATTAAAACTTTCATATCCATATAATCTTTATTTCTCATCATCAGATCGTTCCAGTTTTATTTAAAAGATAAAGAAAAAACTACAAAGCTGTGGGGACGTTTTAATATGAAGGTTAATAATGCTATTCATTGATAAAATAATAACCCACAAGGGGGCAGATGGTGTTGTTGACTCATTGCTTCTCTTCTAATTTATCACCACTAAATCAGGGACGGCTAGCGAAGATAATCTTTATGAAGCATTGTAGGAAACTTAAAAGAAACCTAATCAAACTACAACTGCACCATTTAAGGTTATTGTAATAAAAGAAAAGTGTTAGACGGGTTTAACTTCACAAAAACAAAATATCATTTAAGAAGAATTGGGTTTGTTTTCAATTTCGCTCAACAAATAGTGGGATTAGCCGCCACATTATAACGGACTCATGGCTGAAAGGGCGAGCATGTTTGGTGTGACGGGGATTCAAACCAATTACCCTCAAAATACGAGTCGAGTGCCTTAACAGCCTGGCCATGCCGATCCTTTCAGAAGTAAGTATTGCGCTCGAAATCGCAAAGGCACTGTTATTTAACTAGCTAGAAGAATTACATGCACGATCTTAAATTTCATGAGCTTTTTAATCGCACACTGAAAGTATTTTTATTTTCAAGATAATAAAGTTTAGTTTACTTAGGCGAGGAATAAGATTTACAAATTACAAAACAACATTTTTTTTATTTATTCGTGGGCTATAATAAAATTATTGTATCGCCAGTGATGTTTTAAGAATTAAAAATAGTGCTAACCATCCAGCCTTAGTTAATGTTTTTTTCTCTATTCTTAGATTTTTTTTTAAAAAGAGCCATAAAAAAATCACAAAAAAGCCTAGTAATTAATATTTGCACAAAGAGAACGAGCTTCGTGATAATGAATAATGCAGAGCTCTTTAAGATTGGTGTTTTCAAGGTGAGTTCTTTGCGCTTAGCAACTCCTCAGAAAAAAATCGATTAAAGGTCTTCTAGTGCATTGCTTTCGTGAATATTACTTTTGTTAATCAAGCATAAAATTTATATTTCGTAAAAGTTCTGATAAGGAATATATAGAAATGAATCTTTACCGAGTGTTGTTTTTTTTTTTAAACTCGGTATCGGTTATTAGCAGGATCGAGCTAACACAAAAATCTAAGAATTGGTTTAAGAATGATTTCATTCCATAATTACTTTTGACACCAAAGGTGAACGGAAGTTATATTTTCATCACTGTGTATGTGTTTGTTAGCGACATTTTTTTTAAAAACAACTGAATGGGTTTATACGAATGTTAGTACAAATAAGAAAATGACTCAGCTTAGAAGTGATTAGTTTTTGGAAGGTGACGGTCACAGCTAGACCTATAAATTCTAAAAAAAAATTGCCGATTCACCTTCCACAGAAGAGGAAGTGGTGTCCCCCGAAAAGACACCACCTGCTGAAGATATGTAATTTTTAATTTTAAGGCTTAATATCTTAATAATTGTTCTTATTATTTCAGCAATAATGAAAAGTATTTTAATGGCAGGGTTAAATAGTTTTACAAGTAGGGTTTTAAAAGTCTAAATGCACATAAATATATACGTAAAAATCGGCGATCCCACTTCAAGGAAAATCTCCTTTCGCGGGGGGTTTTGGAACGCATCTACCGCGATACACGAGGGAACACTGTATCGTATTATTCTATTTATAAGTATTGTTTAAATGACCTACTTTTGACAAAAATATCTCTCTGTGTATTTTCTTTTAGCAAAGCCACATAAGGCTATCTGCTGAGTCCACCGCGGGGAGTCGTACCCCTGATTTTAGCGTTATAAATTCTTAGACTTACCGCTGTACCAGCGGGGAACCTCTATGTGCCTCCCCTTACAACTAACAAACTGAATGACTAATTACACAAGTCTGCAGATTTAAACTTCACAAACTACATTTTGATTTCAGTAACTGCTTTTCCATAATTCAAATACGTAAATTTCGAAAATAATATTCTTTGTTTTCCTATCAAGGATTTTTTTTTCTTTTACAAGGCCTGGCATGGCCGAGCGCGTAAGGCGTGTGACTCGTAATCTGAGGGTCGCGGGTTCGCGCCCGCGTCGCGCTAAACATGCTCGCCCTCCCAGCCGTGGGGGTGTATAATGTGACGGTCAATCCCACTATTCGTTGGTAAAAGAGTAGCCCAAGAGTTGGCGGTGGGTGGTGATGACTAGCTGCCTTCCCTCTAGTCTTACACTGCTAAATTAGGGACGGCTAGCACAGATAACCCTCGAGTAGGTTTGTGCGAAATTCCAAAACAAACAAAACTTTTCTTTTACAAAATGGGAATGAAAGACAAAACTTACTTTGGTCAAATTATTATCTCGTTTACCTCAATTAACATTTTTAATTATTATGTTTGAGTTATAGAACAGTCGATATGATTTTCACGTCGCGATTGGCATAGAGAAATCTATAGTCAGTATTTCTCAACATTTTTTAAGAATAACAGTATGTGATCCAATTCCAATGAAAGTGATTCACCTATATAAAAGTACATATGATGTGTTGTGAAAAGTCTCTACGTGGCATAGAAGTATTGATATCATTTTCAGATTCAGGGGAAGAGAATTACACTACAACCAACAGATACCTGTGTTATCATCAAACCTAAAACGTGCCTTAGGGCCACTGGCTAATAACCCGAGGTTCGAAGTTTTGATCTGACCTACATTTATCATCCTGAAGTCCTTTCTGTCTTCCTCATAGGTTTAACTGTCGTGATAGCTGTTATCGATAAAATAATATTTTAAATTAAATCTGCTGTCAGTAATGAATAACCAATAATCTTAAGACTAAACTTTATGCCATGTTGTTAGAAAATTTATTTAAGATTATTTAATAAACGATAATAAACCATGGATCACTTCTTTGCTTGGTTATTGAAAAAAGCTTTGTCGAACAGTACTGTAGTCGAGTTTATCACAATTAATTAAGTATTAGGACTGAGCGCACAAACAGCGGGTCCCAGCATGGCAAGGTGGTAAGGACGCTTAACTTGCAATGTGAACATTACAGGTTCGAATTCAACCCACAAACACTCTTGCCCTTTAAGTCGTAGGGTTATTATAATGTGACGGTTAATCTCACTATTCGTTAGTAAAATAGTAGCCCAAGTGTTGGTGGTGGGTAGTGATGACTAACTAATTGTATTTCCTCTAGTCTTCTAAATTAGGGACGGATAACGTAAATAGCAGTCGCGTAGCTTAGCGCGAAATTCAGAACAAACAAAGTACCAACCTAAATAAAAATCACCCATTTTTAAAGATCTTTTCCTAAGTAAAGAGTGTGTAGGTTCTGAAAAGTTTTTTTTTTTTGTTATCTACACAGTATAAAAATTTCAAAGGAAACGAAAGATATTAGAACCTAAAAATAACATTGTCACACACAGATGTTTCTCCTCAGGGTTCATAAAGTTTACTATACATTTGGTTTGATTTATTTTGAATTTCACACAAAGCTACTCGATAGCTATCTGCGCTATCGGTTTCCCATTTAGTACTGTAAGACTAGAATGAAGGCAGCTACTCATCACCATCACCGCCATCTCCTGGGCTTAAAGAGGGAGCATATGTGTTGCGACGGGGACTCGAAACTGCGAGCTACGAGTCGAGTGCCTTAACCATCTAGCCATGCCAAGCCTTTAAGTATGCATAGAATCGCCCGTTCTTGGGAGCTGCTAAAAAAGATGTGCTTCCTTATGGCTCAGCGATAACTGTGAAAGCTTACATCACTAAAAACCAGAGTTCGATAGCCGTAGTAAACACAGCGCAGATAATTCGTTGTGTACCTTTATTCTTAGCTGCAAATGAACAAGGAAGAGATGTGATTTTGAGAAATAACTTGTTTGTTTGTTTAATTTCGCGCAAAGCTACGGGAGGGCTATCTGCGCTAGCCGTCCCTACTTTGGTAGTGTAAGACTAGAGGGAAGGCAGCTACTCATCACCACCAACCGCCAAATCTTGAACTACTCTTTTACCAACGAATAGTGGGTCTGACCGTCACATTATAACGTTCCCACGCCTGAAAGGGCGAGCATGTTTGGCGCGACGGGGATGCGAATCCACGACCTTCAGATTACGAGTCGCACGCCTTAACACGCTTAGCCATGCCGGACCTATTTTTTATTATTATCAGCTCTAGTAAATTTCACTACAGAAACAAACCTATCATAGTAAAAAATGTATATTTTTATATATAATACGAGAAGCTAGTGAAAAAATATATAATAAAATTATTACTGTAAACAATTATTTGTGCTATGATCAACATAAAATCTCCAATTCAGCCTCTTAAAGTTTTATTACAATTGTTGATGAAACAAATCAGTCACTCTTTAATATATATTTTCTTTTGCAGCTTACGTTTTCAAATACGTTTACCACATTTATAAGAGCTTACTGAATGTATAAATGATCTGCGTAACCTTCATTACACTTTTATTACTTAGTTTTACTTTGTCTTTCGCTTAAAATGTTTTTCGTTGTTTGTACGAGTTCATAATTTTACATCGCTATGTTTGTAAGTAAGAAATGGAGCATTATTCCCAAACATAGAACAAAATTACGAAATTTTTGTGTGCATGTGCTGTTTGAAAAATCATTGATTAATTTAAATTTTTTCTCAAGAAATTTTTCTTGGCGTCACTGTAGTGTCCGCTATAAATCTAATTTTTTTTTTTTTTTTTTTTTTTATGTTAGGCTAATGTACGAGTTCGAAAACTAACACCTGCCATGAAAAGTTAGCGAGAACCAGTGCAAATGGGTTTCTTTGTATCTTTCACTCACTGATGGACTTTTTGTAGTACCAAATGTTTGATTCTCACATACTGAGTTGCAATATATTGCGTATAAAGACTTTCTTATGAAAGTGCATCCCCATGTCTCAGATAACTTGCGAAAATATCATACATTAAAGATATTGGGTTTACATTTACTTTAACCTTACATTAACTTGTAGTTACTGTGAAAGTGATACGTTTCTAAAGAATTTCTTTTGTTGTCGTTAACATGTCACAAAATATTTTTTGAAAGAACTGAATATTTACATTAATTATGGCATAGACGAATGCACAAACAAGCAAACTGTACGTTACATTATCAACAAATTGTGTTTATTTTCAGCAAGCATCACAGAAACGAACAGAGAGAGGCGCACATGTAATAATTTTAAAACTTCTTACCATTTGTGAGCACTTTATGTCGGCAAAAAAGTACTTTAATGAAACTATTCATATACAAAAGAACTGCAGCATACATTTACAGCACAAAAGAAACATTGAGCACTTTGATACGTCAGTTAAAAAGTTATACAGATACTTTTGTTACGATATTAACGACAAACATTTTTTTCTTAATGCTTTACTTAAAAAATAACACAGAACGCTCACGCTTGGCACAAAAGACATTAGCAAAAATTTACAATTACATTAAATCATTCTTAGAGATATCACCAATCTACTTATAGAATGTCAGATATGATGAAATACCGAATACAAACAGCGATATTTCAACATATTTGAATAATTTTACGAGCGTCTGAACGCTCCTTGCAATAGGGAACAAGGTATTAAATTAATGGATCCATTACGTCTGAGCAACCCAAGCTGACAGAACAAATGAACTCATCAGCTCGAGTCTTAAGTAAAGAAAACGCCAACTTAGTTCGGGCGCGAAAGTTTCATTAAATTCAGACCTCCTTTTTTTATTATTCAAAGTGATTTCCTAGCTGACAGGAAAGGCTTAAGAAAATTATTTTTTAGCGTATTTGCCTCAACGACAAAAATAAGAATTAAGAATTTAGATCGTAATTCAAATAATGACAAAATGGTCTTAACGTATTCTAACAGAACAGCATTTGTTAATGTTGCATTGACAGCATTTAACAGTTCATTTTAGAAAACGAAATAAGCAGAATGCCATGTTAATAAAACTAATGCACGATTTTTGATAGCAAATAGAAAGCTAGTTTACAAAACTTATACATTTTGATATATTGTAACTATATTAAGCCTCAGGAAGAACTAATCAATTTACACACACACACATGTATATATATATATATTACCCAAAAATAATTATTATAACTGTAAAGCCTACTTAAGGAAGTGTTCGTAGATTTTAATTGCCTTTGCTTTGTAAAAAAAGTCCCAGTTTTTACTTTAACAAAAATGCATTCTATAGAATGGGCTTTTATGATATCAGTGCTAACAAAATCAGCTTACATTCAGAATTTTATTTCAAAGTACCAATATGTACGGGAAAAAGAAATTAATGGCTTAGGTGACTTCATGACAGCAAAGTGACATCTAGGATTAGAAATAAAAATTAGTAAAACAAGAAGAGAGTCATACTAAAATCGCTTGTGTTTATTATGTTTCCCTAATGTGTTAATTTCTTTAAAAGCAAAACTACACTGAGTTATCTGCTGTAGTTAGTGTGCTCAAATCGCAAACTCATGGTCTCGAGTTCGAATCCCGTCAAACTGAATTTACTCGCCCTATTAGCTCTTACAGCGTTATAAGGTTATGACCGCTATTCTTTGGTAAAAAGTAACATAAGGGTTGACGTTAAGTTGTGTTGACTAGATACATTCGCTCGAGTCTATCATTGTTAAATCAGAAACGGTTCGCGCAGACAGTCCTATTATACCGAAACCTATATTTTAGCGTTATAAATCCGTGACCTTTCCGCTTTCCCACCGGACTTCAAATTATATCTCCCTTAGCATATTTTGTTGATAAATAATTTTAACAGAAGCTCATACACTTCATAAAAGTATGCCTTACATAGGAGATAACCTTCCTCGCTCAACTCCTCAAACTTTAATCACTAAATGCATTGTTTTGGAATTTCGCACAAAGCTACTCGAGGGCTATCTCTGCTAGCCGTCCCTAATTTAGCAGTGTAAGACTGGAGGGAAGACAGCTAGTCATCACCACCCACCGCCAACTCTTAGGATACGCTTTTACCAACAAATAGTGTAACTGACTGTAACATTATAACGCCCCGACGGCTGAAAGGGAGAGAATATTTGGCATGATGCGGATACGAACCCGCGACCCTCAAATTACGAGTCGCACGCCTTAAGACGTTTGGCCACGTCAAACCTTTTATTGAAAGACTACAGTTAAAGATAATACGTTTCTTTTATTACGTTTGTTTTAGAGGAAAGCCACTCTGAGCTCTCTGTCTACTTTGAGAAATTGAATTCTAACATTTAGCGTTGTAAGCCCTTTAACGTATTGCGCTTCCGCCGATAAACTACAAAGAGACTAAACGTAACACTTGTAATTATTATTGATGTGATAAACTAATCATTATCAGCACTAAAGATACTCGTGAAGCAGACAAGTGAAATTTAGCTTTCATTCTTATTGTGCACACATTGCACAAACTTGTGGAACGTAAACAATTTTTGTTAACAGTTTACAAAAGTAGATGAGAATATGTTTTATCTATACTTCATATCAAATATTATGTTAAGATTCTGATTGAACATTTCTGATTTCTAAAAATAACAAATTTTATTATGAATTATTTTCTCTAGTAATAAAAATTATATCATTGAAACATAAAAATAAGAAGCTTCTTTTGTACCTTACAAAATTGTCTCAAATAATGTAGAACATGAGATAAAAAATAGTAGTTTTTATCAATATCTATTTAATCGGTTTCGTGATATATGTTTTGACAAAAGTGTATTTTTTTCTTATTGTAATTCAACAGCACGAAAAATGTTAATTTGAAATTCGATTCAGTAAGAAACGTTTTAAAAAGCACTAATAAGAATGTGACACATTTACGACCTCTGGTAACAGAATTATAGAACTGCTATAATTTTAGTTTCAAAAAACACATTATGAAAAACTGACGAAAAAGATGTTTTTTAAAAAGAGAATTTTTGTTCTCTGCTAATCGGGCAACAAAACGAAAGACTTTTCATCAAAATTATGTTAATTCAGTGCGTGGGAAATAAACGTCTAAAAAATTAGTTGTTTCGCTAAATGGCAATGTACACGATATCTAGGTGTTGTATTATACTAGTAAACTTGAAAATCAAACAACTGTGCGTTTAAACAACTGGGGATCCAGTGATAGTAGAGGTATTATAGATGATACTTCGGATCCAGACATATACAAACATGACCTTGATTCATTTTCGACACGTATCAAGGGCATTAAACGTCATCAACACAGAGCGTAAACAAACACGACTTCAAACGATTTTGACAACTATCAGATCATCCCTAAAGTAATATCCGATTTTAGGTTTAGAAAAAGAGAAAGAATTTCAAACACTTTTAATATTATTTAATCAATAATGTATGTTCCATTATTACTAATTATTTCTTGCCAACGATTTACAAGCTACTGAATGTCACTTTTATAAAATTCTTCGGGTTTGGAGAAAAAAAGAATGTAGATAGAGTAGCTTTGACATCTTCATGTGTTTCAAACTCTTTTACGTCAAGATAGTTCTGTAAACTTCAAAATGGATGATAATCAGATGGTACAAGGTCTGAAAAATAAAGAAGATGTGGAAATGTTTCCCAAAATAAATCTTCAATCTTTTCAGATGTGATCTTTCCTGTATGGGGCCGTGCATTATCCTGGTGTAACATAACATCTTTATGACTGATCAAAGCCGACCTCTTTTCTTTCAGTGTAACATTAAAGTGATCTAACTGTTGACAATAAAAGTATGATGTAATAATTACTTTGACTGGTAGCAATTCAAAGTGGATCACACCAACAATATCCCACCAAACACTTAACAAGGCTTTTCTAGGGTGGAGTCCATTTTGGGCTGTGCATCAGCCAGTTTACTTGCATTAAGCCATTGTCTGCGGCGATTAACATTTTTATAAAATATCCATTTTTTTATTTTCAGTCACTAACCTATCCGGAAAAAGATAAGTTACGTTTACAAGAGTGCAGAGAAGCGCAAATGTCCACTCTTGCTCTGAGGTTAACTTGTATCTAATTATAGGGCCCAATTTCTGAGGTT
Organism: Carcinoscorpius rotundicauda; assembly: GCA_011833715.1. Lineage (NCBI taxonomy): Eukaryota > Metazoa > Arthropoda > Merostomata > Xiphosura > Limulidae > Carcinoscorpius > Carcinoscorpius rotundicauda. The sequence continues at coordinate 29,720,441 of CM022392.1, forward strand.
TTGACACCTTTCCAAGTTGTTGCAGATAACAGTGAATTGTTTAATGAGTTTAATTAAGCTTCTGTTCATAAATTGTTACAACACAATTTTCATAAAGTGCAGCCAGCAGCAAGTCGTCATTAAACTCAACAGGAAGACCTGAACGTGGCGCATCACTTAAGTTGTTTTCACCTGACCTGAGCTTCTGAAACCACCTTTGACATTTTCTATTATTGAGGGACTCCGCACCATGAACACCTTGCATGTTTCGTGTAGTTTTTTCTGCATTTTTGTCTTTCTTTAAACTCATAAAGCATTATATACCTAATGTGCTCCTCAGACACATCCATCTTCATAAGGGTTTATTTGATTACTGATTTGAAAAAGTGGAGTTGGGTTAATTTGTTTTATTTATTTGAACACTTTTATACACGTCTTTCTAAAAGGATAGAAACGATGCTTCAGTTTGTGCATTAAGTTTTTGGACATTACTTATGGGGTAATCTGATATAATACGAAATCAATGACTTTAAATTAGACGTTCGTCTGGAGCCAGAAGTACATAAAGATGACCTTCGACTCCTTGCGAAGGGTATTGATCCAGTATGTGCGTTTTTTAACACCAGGAATATATTACCAAAATAATATAATAGGATGCATAATCTAATCCAGGTGGCGTAATAATGTATAAGACTAATAACGGTATTTTATTTCAGCATGATAGATATAATATTTTCATGAAATTTGTTTTGATTTATCTAGAAACAAGATTATCTTCTACTGAAGTTAAATTCCTCTAACAATATCTTCAATTTAAAACATTTCTGTGCAATAAGGATTTAAGCCTGGTATGGCCAAGCGCGTAAGGCGTGCGACTCGTAATCCAAGGGTCGCGGGTTCGCGCCCGCGTCGCGCTAAACATGCTCGCCCTCCAAGCCGTGGGGGCGTATAATGTGACGGTTAATCCCACTGTTCGTTGGTAAAAGAGTAGCCCAAGAGTTGGCGGAGGGTGATGATGACTAGCTGCCTTCCCTCTAGTCTTACACTGCTAAATTAGGGACGGCTAGCACAGATAGTCCTCGAGTAGCTTTGTGCGAAATTCCAAAACAAGCAAAGCAATAAGGATTTCGATATTTTTATACATAATAAATCACATCTTTTTTATGAGATTGTTTTTTGTTTTATCTGCAAACGACATTATTTCTAAATATAACGTTTTAGGTATACCAAACACCCTAGTTCTTTAATATTCAGAATGATGTATATTAGTCTTTTCATATCATAATAGAACTGTTTGTAGATGTCGTTTCAATGACAAACGACAAAGTTAAGTACTACAGAGCATGATTGAAAGACGAGAATGAAATAATATTTGATAAACGTTAGCTGTTCAAAACGTGATATAAAAGTATTATCCATTTCGGCTCAGCATGGTCAGGTGGTTAAGGCGCACGACTCGTAATCTGAGGGTCACGGGTTCGAATTCCCATCACACTAAATGTGTCGCCCTTTCAGCCGTGGGGGCGTTATAATTTGACGATCAGTCCCACTATTCGTTGGTAAAAGAGTGGCCCAAGAGTTGACGGTGGGTGATGAGAAATAACTGCCTTCCTTCTAGTCTTACACTGCTAAATCTGGGACGGCGAGCATAGATAGCCCTTGTGTGACTTTGTTCAAAATTCCGAAAAACAAACATAACCAATGTGCCTATACTAAATCTACTATCTCACGCCTTGCATATATGTTTGTTCTCAGTTGAATCACACATATTATGATTTCATGCTGATTCGACTTCCATATGGCTGAGACAAATATTATTGATTTAAATAGCAGATTATCAGTTTCTCCCAAAACTTCAAGACATGAATCTTCAGAACAGTTAATACCCCAGATGGTACTCATAAACACTCTTTAAACAATAAGTTTAATATATTTATTTATCATGGATATATTAAAAATGGACATTGTTTTAATGTCTGCATAATAAACATCGACTTGTAAATTTGCTACGAGAAATGTTTCTGAATTATTTGTGTGTGTATTTATATTAATGGCCCCCCAGTGGCTCAGCGGTATGTCTGCGGACTTACACGCTAAAATCCGGGTTTCGATACCCGTGGTGGGCAGAGCACAGATAGCTCATTGTATAGCTTTGTGCTTAATTCAAAAACAAACAAACAAAAAACAAACAAATTTATATTAATATAAAACTATTAAGGCACAGTATTGTCAGATGTGAAGAATTGTTTCTGATGGTAAGTGTGCAAGAACCGCAGGTTAATTCAAAGTTAGGTCGATAATGTTTCACTAATCAAAATCTGAAATATTTCGAATATAATTGAAACAAAGAAAGATATCGGACACAATATATCACACATGAAAACAATTTCTATTCAAGGTTTCACAAAACAAAATTGTCCTTAGGCAAGTGGATTATGGCGCTTTACTAGAGAAATTTACGAGAATATATCTCTCTGATTAGTTTTCTTAAAACAGATTGTTTTAATATCTTCTTCTAGACTCAATAAACACAGTGTTACATAAAGAAAACGTTCTACCCTGGAAACATGCACCGCCCACGTGACAGATACTCACGATTTCTACAAAATAAGGCATGCTGCATCCCTAAGAAGTCAATCGATTTGCCAGTGGAAAATATCATTGTAGTTTTCTATACAATACGTCTATACACAAGGATATTTACCTTCAGCCAACCATAATTTTGAAATATTAATTAGAAGAAAGACTGCCAGTTACCAGCACCCTACCACCCCCACAACGTTATGGACTTGGTTGTTGCTCATATAAAACACTCGCAATGTAGGCGGAATGTCTATATTTCATGTGGTCTCGTACCTGGTTTACCAGTTCCGAAATTCCAAATTCTGCCACTAGGCGTCCATTATTGTCGAACCTTTATAAAAAGCAGCTTGTGTCACTGGTTATCCTGCATTACTATCTCTCATTTTGTTTTTTAAGTTGCGACATTTACAATATTGCGTGCACTTAATGCTAGTCTTGAATAATTAACTTGGCATTCAGATAACCTAAATTTATATTCTGGCTTTTTGATCTCCTTAATAGCAGAAACATTGACAAAGAAACTTGATAATCCTCACCACAATAATATTAAGTGGCAAGTAAATATATATTGTTAATACTTACCTTCAGGGATTTATATTACAAATCCTTAAAAAATAAATATAATTTTGCACTACTTGCTAATGAATTTAATTCTACCTAAAAAGCACCTTTCGAGCATGTGCGCTAAACATGGCTAGGAATTATAGCAATTCTTAAATTTGAATTACTGACCGGAGGAAGTACAGACAATAGCTCTCAGAATCGAATAATAGGATTGGATTTTTACCTTATAATGCAACCACAGCTGAAAGTGCAAAGCGTTTTTAGTAGTGTCAAGCCTCAAGCATCGAATTCTTAGATTCAAACCTTAATGCGCCGATCTCTAAGCCTAATCTGATCAACTATTAAGGAGAAACCATTTAAGACTTTTATTTGCGCACTAAATACATAACACTGAAGAATTCAGAAAACTGAAATAAAAATATTCGTTGCTCATATTCTATAACTTTGGTTCCAACTGCACATTCGAGGTTTATAATTTTGTTTTTATTTAAATCGGTATTCGTTTAGTCTGTAAAAAGAATCTATATATGCACGTGTAATCAATCAACTTACCCTATTGTCTAGATGCGGTGATATTATAGCACTATAAACACTACAAATGTAATAAAAATAACAACAGAAAGCATTAAAACTTATTTTTGTATTCATTCGTGTTATAAAACTAGCAAAGATCGCTATGAATAAAAAATTAAATACTAAAATATTTATTTCGCTTCCATTTTATTAAATATCACATGGCCCAGCATGACTAGATGGTTAAGACACTCGACTCGTAATCTGAGGGTCGTGGGTTTGAATCCCTGTCACATGTTAAGAAAATGACTTGTAGAGAACATGAGAAGGTCTAAACGTTGTTCTCTACTTATAAATAAAAGTGCTAATACCCATACCAGTCATTCTGAGATAGATATTTATTTCAAGTGGATTTCTCATCACCAAGAGAACAATCAAATATCATTTGAAGCCATCATATCATTAAATAATATAGAATTTACAAAACAATGACACTAACAAATGTGGTTTTACATTGTTTTATGTATTGTGATATTTTGTGATAGGAGTATTGAATTTTCCAAATTTCTAAAACAGTTTAAAATATTTTAATAAAATCTTGGTAAAGCTATGTGAAGTTTTATACCATCTTAAAACATAGAAACCGATATTATTGGCTATATCAGTGACTCTAATTATAAATCAATATCTATTTTACATAAACAGATGGTAAAACCAAATAGTGTTTAGTAACGATTTTCCTTTGTGCCACGTGAATCCAATATGAATGTGTCTCGCGTAGGACTTTAACATGGAGAAGACTATATATTCTAAAAGCACAAATTAATGCATATGACAGAAGTAAATTATGGTTATTTGTATTGTCAGATCAGAGTACATTAGTCAAACATTCTCTCAAGTTTAATTTGGAACTGACATTTTCTGTGAATGATAAGAGAAATTTCTGAATCATTAAAATAGAGTGAGTTAACTTCAAGCCATGAATGTGATCTATCAGAGATCTTGTCGTATTAATTGATTATTGAATTCATAGTCGTACGTGCCTCCAGTGACACAGCTGTATGTATACCGTCTTATAACTCTAGAAACTTGGTTTCGATACTTGTAATGAGCAGAGCACAGATAGACCATTCTGTAGCTCTCTGCCCAACTTCAAACAAACAATATTTTAAATAAAAGTCGCATTTGAGCGTGAATATTGGAGTAGGAAATAAGTCCAAGTTATGCATTCACAAAACGTTTGTATGCGATAAAAACATAAAGTTTCCAGAAAGCAAATTAGAAGTTTCGACGAATGGCTAAGATAACGTTGATAGTTTTGTTAGGTCAAATGTAAAAAGTAAAATTATAACAGTTATCATGTTATAAACTATTGATTACTAGAGGACGTTAACTGTCAAGTTAATTGTCCGATTAATTGTTGATATCTGTACGTGAAAAATTGCATTACTGTTGTGGTGTGCTGATTACAAGAGAGTATTAATAAACACGTTAATAGTTTACCTTAAACGTCGATATCTGCTTGTTACAAACTGTGGAAACTAGTTAATTTCTGAAGTTCTTTAGTGTAAATTTGCAGTAACAGTAATCACTGTTAAGTAAAAATTAGCATACAGTATATAGGGTTGAGTTAGACACAGTAATTTTCACATTGAGAAACCATAAGTGCTTAAAAACGGCTAATGGACATTAAAACAGTTTTACAAGGAAATCGACCTGATTGTACGTGATACAAAGCTACTGTATCCACAGTTTTAGTTTCGAGTTTTGGGTCTATTCTAAGCTTCCCTGACTTATAATGGGAGGGTATCTGAGGGCATCGATTGTTCAATCTTCACATTTTTGACTTATGAATATTTTAAACAGTTACATTGCTTGAAGTCCTTCAATTCATTAAATGTGTTCATACAGTAAATCATAAGTTTTTAAAATTAATAGAAATTATAAGGCTGACTCTCTGTCTTAGCCACATTTACTGCTGTTTCTTGAGCGTTCGTAAACATAATCCCTACAAATTTCTTTGCACAAAAACTTGCAACTAGAAACTTAATGAAGTCACAACAGTAATCAGACACGCTAAGCCTCACTCAGTAGTTCCATGTTGCTCTCCTCGACGTAGTTTATCGTACAGCGACTGCTGGATGACAGCGGTGTGAATTATACTATACAATTTAAAACTTCTGAATCTAAAAAATAAAGATAGTTTGACACAACAAACGAAAATTGTATTGGTTTTAGATTTTCTCCCAATGTTAATCAAATTTCTATACATCCTAAAACAATTTGGAAGAAAATTACTATATTGAACAGTGATGTAAGCATGACAGAGTTGCATGATGTAAAATTTACGATGTGTTCACTACAGAATATAAAGTTTCACACCAAGTTATGCTGAATAACTACAATATGTATATACAAATATACGCTATAAAACTAATGACAAAAGCGCTTTTTTAAATTTGACCAATACACCATAAATGCCTATCCCCTGTCTGATATAATAAATCATACTCATAGAAATACGCTATTTTCATGCGTACGCACTGTATTGAGATTTTAATGCAGCCAAATACACAAACTATAATGTCTGCCTTGGAAGGAATGCCGAAATTACCAATAAATTTTTATGTGTAATAAGTTTAAGATACCAATATATATTTATATATATAAACCACCAGTGAAAATGCCAATTTTTTTAAATACAATGCTTATAATAGCATTCATTACCTCTTAATTTGCTAGTTTGTTTGTGTGTACATGTTTTTTGTTTGTTTTTTTTGCAAATAATGGACTATATTATATTTACACGCTATACAAATGGACTAAACGATCAGCTTGCTAAATTTTATCAAAAGTAATAAAGGTTTGATCCATTAAGCCAATAGCTATACAACGGGCTATCTGTGCTGTGCCCACCGTGATTATCGAAACCTTGGTTTTTAACAGAGTAAGCCCTCAAACTTAAGGCTGATACATTATTGGGGCTAATTCGTTTGTAATTTTTATCACCTGTTATAATTTCATTGAATGTGCTTCTGTTAAAAAGTTATTAAAATATTTAGTGAGATAAAATAATTCAGTAATGATTGTATTTCTCTTTGATATTCAACAAACTGCAAATAATGAAATATATAGTTTTGCATATTAGTTTCATTTGAAGGCTACATGAAGGTTATCTGCGCTAGCCGTCCCTAATTGAACAGTGTGAGATTAGAGGGAAGGCAGGTAGTTATCGCCACCCACCGCCAATTCTTGGGACTACTCTTTTACTAACGAATAGTGGGATTTATCGAACGTTATAACGCCCCCACGGCTGAAAGAGTGAGCATATTTGGTGTTACGGGAATTCAAACTAAGATTAGGAGTCGAGTATCTTAACGACCTGGCCAATCTTGTGCATCTTAACATCCATGTATATATTGTCAGGTATAAAAGATTATTTAGTGTAGGTAGAATTATTGATTGATTGATTTTCTGTTTGTAATTCATTGATGTCGAGGCTATCAAACGTTGTGTTTATATATTTTAAAACGGCTGGAATGGGTAGAGAAGGCACTATGTAGAGGAACAAACAACGTTTCGACCTTCTTTGGTCATCGTCAGGTTCACCTAACCTAACCTATTAATGTCGTCTAATGTGTATAAACGGCTGGTAGGGGTTCAGAGAATTTGAAAAACGAACAACGTTTCGACCTTCCTCGGTCATCATCAGGTTCACAAAGAAAGAAAGAGGTTACTCACTGATAGTTGACTACAGTTTGAAGACGGTTGCGTAACTGAGTGTAGGGATGTAGAGGGTGTCCTTAGGTGTTGGATTATATTTATTAATATAGGTATAAAGGTGTTCCTTTGTATTGGTTTATTTTGGGTTTGAGTTGTTGTATAATTAAGGCTTCTTTAATTTTGCGTTTGTTTATGATTGTTTCTTTATTTAGTTTTGAGTGTTTTTATGGTTATTTTGTGTTTATTTGGTTTGCAGTGTTCGTAAACGTGTGAAGGTGACTTACTATCTCTTCTGCATAAACGTACATAATATATTCCGTTTAAGACCGCCATTTCCTGCTTCTAAGTAAATGGAATAGAAGAAAAAAAAAGGTATATCACACTTCAAATAATAGTTTCATAATCAGCCTAAGTTAAAAGATTATCGCTGTTACTATAGACCTTTAAAACACTGGTATTTTGGTGAGTTCTTGATAAGTATTACAACCTCAGACATGTTAAACAGAATTTCATTGGATAAATGACAATCTAATCAAAAACACCCTTCGTGTGGAAAATAAAACGGTTGCTGTCAAAAATTATTGAATGTGCAATTTATAGGAATGAAATCAAAACTGACGGTCAAACTGGTCGTGAAATTTATAACATTGATAAGAATTTTACAACAAATATTCTTTCATTAATTAGCCAGGTCACGTTGTTTATACAGATTGGGGCACAACAGCAGGTGAAGCAAAACACGCGCTCTTGTTTGGCAGCCAACTCTGATTTCATTCCTTTTATTCGCACATTTAATCATTTTTGGGCTGCACTTTTTGTTCACACTGAAGATGTTATAAATTAGATATAATGACTTTTTCCCAATACATACCAACGTATTATACCAAATAAGAAAGTGACTCTTCATAGTAACCAACATTAGCTTTAGGATCGCAACCGTATTATTCAGAACAGATCTGTACCTTACAGAACTAATCAGGTTTCTTTTTAAAGTTTAGGGTGGTGAGTGTTCCTCTGTAATACAGTGTTAACAATTTTCTCTTCAGTAAAGCCACAATATTTAGATTAACTGTTTCTTGTCGTCACACCTTCCTATGCAATTTATAGAGCCGTGCAAAGCATTTTTATTGATGATAAGTTATTAACTAATATTACATGATGTTGAACGCTCTTTTATCAGTATAATTTCGTAAAATGTAATTATTTTTGTGCTGGAAAATTGGTAATGAACAATCAATAATATCCGTCCACTCAGAGGGCCCGGCACGGCCAAGCATGCTAAGGCGTTCGACTCGTAACCCGAGGGTTGAGGGTTCGAATCCCGGTCGCACCAAACATGCTCACCCTTTCAGCCGTGGGAGCGTTATAACGTGACGGTCAATTCCTCTACTCGTCGGTAAAAAAGTACCCCAAGAGTTGGCGGTGGGTGGTGATGACTAGCTGCCTTCCCTCTAGTCTTACACTGCTAAATTAGGGACGGCTAGCGCAGATAGCCCTCGAGTAGCTTTGCGCGAAATTAAAACAAAACAAAACAATTATTTTGAAGACTTGAGCTAGAAATTGCTAATCTAGTTTAACCTAATCAATACTTATGTATCTTTCACCTTATAATTTTGTTGTTTAAAGTCAGCCATCTTTTATCTAAATAAGAAAAAAACTAAAATTTGTCCACGTTTACCTGTAACTGTTAAACAGATAGCACAGGTGATTTTTTAGCGTAGGCATGTTCAAAAATTGACGTAATATTTGAGCGATTTAAGTTGAATTACATTGAACAAGTGGCTTTTATTTGCATCACATGAGACTAGGTTGCAAATATCTGTCAATGTGTTTGAAGTTAAACACATAGTGTTGTGAGAACAACCAATGTATAAAATGTAAAAAAAAACGATGCATTAAAGTTGTAACGGATTTAATATTACATATTTATTTTACTATCTACGCTTGTTTCGGTTTAATATATGTTTAGAAATGCATGTGACGTGTATTGTTAAATGTGCATTACGAAAGTCATGCCAGATCTCTAAATTTGTAGAAGAACCTCGAGTGTAAGAATCAAAAGTGTACTATGTGTGTCCTTAAAATAAAAGTGATTGAAAGTATTATTACCAGCTGAATGTTCGAGAATCTCGAATACTATGATGGGGTCAAATGGTTGGGGCGCTCGGCTCACAATCTGAGGTTCATGAGTTCGAATTTCCATCACACCAAACATGTTCGCCCTTTCAACCATGAAGGCATTACACGTGACGTTCTATCCCATTATATTCGCTGGTAAAAGAGTAACCAAAAGTTTTTGGTAGGTGGTGATGACTAGGTACTTTCCCTCTAGTTTTATACTGCTAAATTAGGGACGATAAGCACAAAGAGCCCTAGTACTGCTTTGCGTGAAATTCAAAAACAAACAAACAAATAAAATTCCACTAATGTTTATAAATTGTAGATATCGCAACATGCGGGGAGAAATCTTAATATTATTGGTTAACTACAGTTAGCATACTATAAATCTCGGAAGTTATAAATGGTATAATCGGAAAACTGCAGATATTTGACCAGGAAATAACAATCAGTGATGTCGAGAAACCCACTTGTTGAGAATTTTATATGCAAAAACCTGACGATGACCGAAGATGGTCGAAACGTTGTTCGCTCTTCTATTTAAAATATTTTCTGAACCCAAACGAGCCGGTTTTGCATATAAAATTGACCAGGAAAGTTTGTAAATTTCAAACATTACAAGCCGATTAACTTTAGAGAATCAGATTTGGACGTTAGTATTTTTACGAGGACATTAGATGTTTTGTTGGTAAAAACCTGACATAAAGTAACTTGTTAGCATATTCGTCAAGTAAACTGTTCCTGTGTATCAACTTAGAATTTATTCGTTCCTCATGAACCGCAAATAAAGTATTCAGTCCCAGACCAAATAAAAGATTCAATGTTCCTCGTTAGCTTCTATAACGTTTTGTATATAAATTATTCTTGTAATAACCTTTATTACAAATTGAATTGTTGTTTGGAAATGAAAATATATTTGTGTTATAAAGAAAATTGGGTGAATCAATCTTGTTGGCAAATATCATAAATTGGATGTATATCGTCATTCAGTTAACTTCTAAATTAAAATGTTCCGGCTATTTGAAATCCTAATACATAATTTGCGTAATATAATAAATCGGAGACTAGTCCGAGATAAATTATAATATGTAAGAAAGTTTTTCTAGCAAATAAAGTTTCCATATTTTTGGTAAAAACAAAAACAAAAACAGATTGTATAGAAATTCGATATGTGACGTAAAAGACTTGTGGAATGTCATTAAACTATCTCTTCTGTCAATAATAGTAGTGTATGTTGCATGGCTTTTTTTTGCTGCACGATACATTACCATGTGTCTTGATGAAGTTTGCCCATTTCTGATAAAAATAATATATAAGAATCTCTTTTAAAATTTTGTTGGTGTTGTTGTTTAGAATTAAGCACAAAGCTGCACAATGGGCTATCTGTGCTCTGCCCACCACGGGTATCGAAACCCGGATTTTAGCGTGTAAGTCCGCAGACTTACCGCTGAGTCACTGGGGGGCGTGTTTTAAAATAATGAAAGATATTGGCTACACGAAAGAAAATAAGATATCCAAAAAAGCCCTTTAAAATTCTCTAGAAATGTTAAGCCTCGCTAGTTATAGAAACAGTATAAACAAAAATACACTAATTTGGATTTGTCGAAATAGTTTAATAATGTATGCTATCCTTTTATGAAATAACAATACATACGGTGATGGAAAAATTTATTGGATCACAGTTTTTTTCAGACGCTTCTTTGAAATAATCATTTGTATGGGGGTGTAAATGTGTTTCATGGATGATGTAGTACGATATAATTAGTATATCAATAGCTTTATTGGCTGTTTGGGTATTGATCAGCCGTTTTGGGTATAACTATTGATTTTTACCGAGAATTAATTCAGAAGCCTATCTGTTATAAAGTGCAAGTAATATTACAATGGGAAAAGGTTAAAAGTTAACTCCATGGTGAAAAGTAATTGTTTCTTTGATTTAGATTAGGAAGTTTTCTAAAAGAATTAAATCTAACTAGTCTACTTTGAGCCGATGGACGCGGAGCTATGCAGAGGCTAGCTATGTGAAGCGATGGAAGGAAAGTGGTAGGAAGAAATTTTATATGCAAAAACGGCTCGTTTGGGTTGAGAAAATATTTTAAATAGAAGAAGTTTTTGCATATAAAATTCTCAACAAGTGGGTTTCTTGACATCACTGATTGGTAGGAAGAAAATTTTCACGATTGCTGGCGATAGTGTTATGAAAAATATGGTGTTACAGAGTCGTTGGCTATCGTCCACAGATCTCAAAACAACATGGTAGGAAATCTCACGTGTCACTTTTACCGCCCGTTTTCAACCGGTTCATCCTTACGAACAACACGAAAAAGATGAGTTTTAAACGAACTAAAGATCTTGACTGGGTTGAAGCAAAGTGATATTTTCATATGAATGAAAGTTCTTTCTGCACAGATTTGATGGGAAGCACTTTGTAAGGCGTCTGTTGCAAGAAAAATTTCATCCAGCATGTTTAAATGCAACTGTGAAACATCCACAGAGTCGGGGTTCATCTTTTACAACGTTCTGGGACACCTGTATTTGATGAAAAACACTGTCATTGAGACAAGTTCATTGAAGACATCGAATCAACAAATGTCTCAATTTGAAATACAAAATAATTCATGAAATGTAAAACCCTATTTTATGAATCAATGATTTAATGTACTTTCTGACATTTAATAGAAACTCTTAGCATTTTTTAACTAATGATATTTAAATTAACTAAATAATAAAAAAGACCAGTTTTTACCTCTTTTTATTTAATTTTACAATACTTTACAAATATATGTAATACTTGATAGCGTAACTATTTTTACGAGTGTTTTTCAATACTTGTTTATTTTAAAGTTTAGATGCTCCCCAGAGGCACAATAGTGTGTTTGCTGACTTGTAATGGTAGAAACCGGGTTTCGGTACCCGTGGAGAGCAGAACATAAATAGCCCTTTGTGTAGCCTTGTACATAATATCAAAGCAGACAAATTAGTTTCTATATTTTATAAGGGTGTAATAAATACAAACTTTACATTAAAAATGTTAATGTTTAAAAATTCAGTTGCCCAAAATGCACAAGTTTACGAGGAAAGCCCGACAAAAACCACAGGAAATAATCACGATGTATTTCCTCATTTATTGTTTAAATAATAAATTTTCTGTGATATTATCATGTTATACTTTCTGAACAATAAATGAACACTTGATTGTAAATTAAATTACAAACGTCATCAATGTTGAACGAGATAAATGCTCGAGTTGGGTTGGTATTTGTCAATTATAAAATTGTAAGGATTAACAAATAATGAAACTACTTGACAATTTATTTTATATTCAATTATTTCTAATTTTAAAACTAACCACACACAAAGTAACAATATTCTATTTTTACATTATTAAATTATTCACTTTGCACAGAGCTAAGGATAAGGGACTATGCAAACGCCTTTTCTGATGAAAATTGTAACTATAACGACGTCAAGCAAAATATCTAATAGTTTTATCTTATATTTTAGATAAACATCTTTTACACTAACTAGTATTTTCTAGAAAATTAAAGATACCATATATGCAACTTAAAATAATGGTTTGTAGTTTTCATTATTTACTTTTCCATTTTAACTCCGATGTACATCAAATCTGTTACAAGTAAACACGTAATAAATAGTCGATCTGAATGAAAAAACGGCGAAACATTTTTCTGAATTCGTAGCAAAGTGACCAGTATGCTAGTTATATAATTGACCTGTTCTTCCGTACATGCAACTTAATCATTCACACTATTCATGTAACTCAATTTCTTTTTTTCCATACAACGTATATTAAAGATTAAAATAAAAAAGCGACAAGTAACGTATTCCACAGCTTTATAACATATGGATTCATGAAGGACAAGTGACGTATTCCACAGCTTCATAATATATGGATTCATGAAGAACAGGTGACGTATTCCACATCTTTATTACATATGGATTCATGGAGGAGAAGTGACGTATTCAACAGCTTTATAACATATAGATTCATGAAAAACAGGTGACGTATTCCACAGCTTTATAGCATATAGATTCATGAAGGACAGGTGACGTATTCCACAGCTTTATAGCATATAGATTCATGAAGGACAGGTGACGTATTCCACAGCTTTATTACATATGGATTCATGAAAAACAGGTGACGTATTCCACAACTTTATTACATATGGATTCATGGAGGACAGGTGACGTATTCAACAGCTTTATAACATATAGATTCATGAAAAACAGGTGACGTATTCCACAACTTTATTACATATGGATTCATGAAGGAGATAACGACATTTAATTCTAAAGACAAATATGGTTGATAAAGCATAAAATATTTGATTTACAAATTTCGAAAGTTTCGGAATACACTCACTCATGCTATGAATATTATTATTAACAAAAGCTGTTGTACTACATTCAATAATTCACTTAATTTTCAAGAGAAGTTGTAAACGGAAGGATACAACAAAAACAAAGGATTATAGATGTAGAACCACAGTTGCATTTAAGTGTAAAAACTTAGAACAATTTCAGACCTATGTGAGTTGTTACTAGTTGGGCGGTCTTTAGCTGTGACTAAACTTTCTTTAACGCAGTTTTCCAGGTTTGAACGTACTGTGATAATAGCACAGAAATCGTTACGTGAAATATTGTGTCCTGTGGTTTCAGAATGTGATCGGTTCTGTTAGATACCCCTAAATTTTTACAGACTCTAGTTTCTAAGCGTGTTTTGTTTTGCCAATGTACATGATCTTACAGTCACTACTCGTATATTTATATTCAAACCGTGAATGTAGAAGTTTAAATGGTTGATCTTCATATTGAAATAGGGTTTTAATATTGATACTAGGTCTCTATATTAGTCTGTGCTTAATTTGAGAGTACGGGTTAATTATTAGAAAAAAGAGTTGTTTTAACTCCTAGGGATCGTGAACCGATGAGAGATATTGAAGGGAAATTTTGTTTGAAGTTGTTTAAGAAATTAAATTTAATCTTCGTTGGAAATTGTTTGTTTGTTTTTCAATTTCGCGCAAAGCTACACGAGGATTATCTGCATTAGCCGTCCTTAATTTAGCATTGTAAGACTAGAGGGAAGGCAGCTAGCTATCACCATTCACCGCCAACTCTTGAGCTACTCTTTTACCAACGAATAGTGGGTTTGATCGTCACATTATAACGCTCTCATGGCTGAAAGAGCGAGCATATTTGATGTGAAGAGAATTTGAACCCGCGACATTCAGATTACGAGTCAATTGTCTTTACTATCTGGCCATGCCGGGCTTTCTTAGTTTTTAGTCGGGTAGCCATTATATAACATAGATGTGTAAAAGGGTAATTTGTTCTTGTAAACAGAATAATATAAACAAAAATTAAAATTTCTGTTTAATAATGATATAACCAGCTTAATTTTGAAGAAGTTGGAGAAAATACTATTAAAATTGATATACACGCCAATAAAAGTTACTTTATGATAAACAGATGTATAAAATCGTTTATCTTCTTTGGTTATCCTGACGTTTAAGAATGGTAAAGAATCATTAGCCTCGAGTTCGTATATGAACATGATATCAGGATGTTGGGTATAAAGGTAAGAAAACAGCATATAACATATTTATGGCGCTGTAAAATTTCTTTAAACGTGCTTTTGTGTTACTTAGTTACAACAATATTTGCCTAAAGTACTTAAAAGCTCTTACATGTTTTTACGTTCTTAATAAACAAACTGGAACTTTGAGCTATTCACACTAACTACGAATTTTTATATCCAAAACGTTGATGACTTTTAAGTATTTTAAACAAAAACTCATTTACAACAAAATATAAGATGTCTTGTTTACAAAACAATTATTTTTTGACGAAATTTCAACAAGCTGTAAGGGATAAAGTGCCTTTCTTTGTACATTTACAACCAGAAACTGTGTGAATTTTTAGATTGAATAAAACCATTAATATTTTGTGTTATATCTATCACGGCCAGGTGGGTTGAGACGTTCAACTCGTAATCTGAGGGTAACGGGTTCGAATCCCGGTCGCACCAAACATACTCGACCTTTCAATCGTGGGGGCGGTATAAAGTGACGATCAGTCCTACTTTTCGTTGGTAAAAGAGTAGCCCGAGAGTTGGCGATAGGTGGTAATGACTAGCTATCTTCCCTCTAGTCTTTCACTGCTTAATTTGGGACGGCTTGCACAGATATCCCTCGAGTGCAAAATTTAAAACAAACAAACAAACAGTTAAATCTATGCGTATCAGGTTTTAAAATAACCTTCTGAACCATCGCAATATTATAAAACTGAAATACGTTTATGTCTGGCTTAATTACGTAATCTCTTATTTCTCTACATCCTCACAGAACTACAGATAAGACAGGAAAGTAGACTTTCCAAATTGCATTTGTAGGTGATAATGGTGAAAGAATATTTAGCGAAAAAGAAATCCATCGTAAGTTAAGTAAGAGAACAAACTGTTTTGTTTGCACATACACAAATTTTGTAACTTTTCTAAATATTTAAATTGAATAAATACATACAAAAAACAACAACAGCATGAAACTGTCTTATATAAAACAGTGGACAAACTGAAACAGTCATGTAAGAATCTAAAAAAGTTGAACACAATAACCAGCCAGCTGGAAAACACAGGAGGTCTAAGGACGTTTATTAACTTCCCTGAGAACAGACATGAAATTGGAAAGGCTATTGTTAAACAGCTCTGAGATAGACATATGAATGAGTCTTTGATGAAGACAATTTGCGTCTTTGCTTATAATGTTTGTGAAATGCTAAATAAGCTCTATCTGGTCATATCCATCTATCATTTTGAAGTTATAGGCTAAAGAAAAGGCAAGTAGTTAACAGCACCAACCGCCAATATTTGAGGTAACCTAATAATAGGAATTGACCGTAACTATTATAATGCACTCTATGTGCGGAGTGTAATTTTGCGACAGCGGAACGCTAACAGACAACCCTAAAATGCACAGTCTACAAGCATTAAACACAAGACCATTCTCGGTCCAGAAATTATCATAAAACCATTCGCTTAATTTCTTTTAAATAACAACTAATTTATTTATGTAATTGATGTATTTCGTCATTATTATCGATTTAGTGTGAATTATTCACTTAAATCTCTATCTTGGTCTGCAAAGTGCACCAGTTAACAATCAACCAGAAAAAATGTCCATTATAAAACAGTGACATCAATACTGTTAATTCCTACCCTGTAAGTTAATTGTTGTATAACAAATATAGTTTTTATACTCACGTAAACTTACTAAATCCAAATAAAAATATAGAATCAGTTATTTTCATCTTGTAAATGTTAAAGCAAATTGAAATAAACTATCAAACTCACTTAGCTATCAGAATTCAAATAACACAACTGTGACATAACTTGAATTATTGTCATATAAATTTGTTTCATTTAAGAATATTTCTAGCTTAAAAATCACTTATATATATATATTTGTTTGCAAATAAACACAAAGATTTAACATGAGCTATTTGTGCTTCGCTCATTACGGGTATCGAAACACCGTTTCTAGAGATGTGAGCACACGTACCGTTGTGCCACTTCAAGGTCATATTGTTTTGAATGCTTACTCAATTGATCATTGCTAATCAAAAATTGTATTCAAACAATATCCGCGATCAATATTTACTTTATCACGTTTTTTCTTGAATATCTGAAACGTGAAAGTACTCGATAAAACCAGTCAAAATATTAATATTTACTGACACATTAAATGTGACGCATACTGGACGAGAAGATTTTCTCAATACACCATCATTTGAAACATATTTCACTTGAATTTATCTTGCGAAGATAGAATATGATGAGAAAAATAATGGTTAACGAAGGATTGCTTTTATTTATTTAAATCTAAGCCACACAATGGGCTAGTTATCTGTGCTCTGTCCATCATGGGTATCTAAATACAGTATCTATCGTTATAAGTCCGCAGACATACATCTGTGACACTGGGAGTGACATAAAATTGATATCAAGTTTCCATAAAATATAGTAGCTTTTCTTTTTATTCAGTCAGCACAGAGCGCTGATTTGCTCTTCGAAATAATGGTCCACTAGTTCTGGGGTGTACAAACTTTGTTATTAATGAGAATATACAGTTAAAAGCTTAATATGTGCACGCTGGCATTGCCGCAAGAGTCTGTGCTTTTAACACATTCCACATTGCTATCAAGAATTTACTAATATGTGCATATTATATATATTAGTTTAGATCTTTAAGAAAAGGAAGGAACTGAGACAAACAGTTCAATAATCACACTTGGAAACCATTCACATAAAAAACTTTTTGTTTTTTGTCTTTCCTTAACTTCGAAACTAAACGCAGATCTCAGAAATTAGTAAAAACGAAAACAAGAAAAGATTAAGAAAAATTACTGACTCTTGTTACACAGTTCAACGAAAAAACAAAGTATACCAAAGACCAAACCAAGCACGAGAAAACAAGTATTATTCTTTCATATGCACGTGCTGTCAAGTTTCGTTGTTATAGCATCAGCTATGAGAGTTAATTTTAACTTCAAACATGTTTAGAAAGTAATTTTATTCCATTTGAAAACCTGTCTGTAGGTATCTTCACTTCTTTATATGACTTTTTGGTGTGTGTGTGTTTTTTGTTGCCTATTCTACCAAGGGTGAGTCTTGGGACTTACAACCCTAAAATCAGGGGTTCGATTAACCTCGGTGGACTCAACAGATAGCTCAATGTGGCTTTGCTATAGGAAAACAAACAAACACATGAACAAACCAAAGATGAGATAGTAAAGTATTTCAGTCAAAGAAGAGTTTAAATGGAATATCCAGAAAACCTTTAGTGATATGGACAAAAATAATTAAAAGACGTCAATTAATTAAACAACGTTTGTGTAACATTTTCTTAGCTAAAAAACAAAACAGGTCTTTATTGACTGATTAATCATACCTGTAACAATTGTATAGTAATGATATTAAGGATTTCATTATTACACAGTTGTTACCGTACTCTGTTATGCCTTTACGACGTGACCAAGTTTGATATAAAAATTGGAAAACAGCAATAACAACAAACAGAAAACTCGTTATTCTTCCAAATTTGTCAATAGCGCAAGATTAATAACTCATTGATAATAATTTTAGTTACCTATTATCATAGAATCATCTTCTTTAGATGCAAATTAGTTTCCGAAAATTTATTCTTCAAACATAATTTTTTTTCGTTTGCACTTCAGATTATCGTTCTAGTCTAAAAAATCCAAATGTGTCGACCCAACAATACGTGAAGTTTGCTAATACAATGGAAATATGTCAAACTAGCATTATTGTCATTTCTTCATATTTTCTAAGATATGTAAAACATTAGACACAATAGTATAAAATCTGTTAATATGTTCACAACTGGCTCGGATCTCAGTCAAGCTTTTTTTTAAACAAGATTTACACTTTCATGGTATGTAAATAATTTCAGCTAAATCTCAAAAAAATGTTTATAAGTCATTAATGTTTACGCACTTTTTTATATGTAAGTATTCATAAAATTTTAATTAAAACTTTAAATTCTATTTTAAGTTGCATATTACTTGACAATGAACTTTTTAAATTAAAAATAATATTTTATGTAAAGATATTAATCTCAAAATATTTCATTCACAATTAATATTTAAGGACAAAACTAATTATTCAAACAATCACGTGATATTTACTTTATTCAAGAGTACAAATTTGCTTATTATGTACGGACTTTCAATATTGTTAATTTGTCATGCTATGTTTCCGCACTCTAGGTAACTGGATTTAGTAATACTACTTTGTATTGTGCCTCCCAGTGGCTCAGAGGTATGTCTGCGGACTTATACGCTAAAATCCGGGTTTCGATACCCGTGGTGGGCAGAGCACAGATAGCCCATTGTGTAGCTTTGTGCTTAATTCAAAACAACAACAACTTCGTATTGCGTTATGTATTCAGTTGACTGCTGTATTTGTAAAATAAAATTAATAAAAATAAATTGTGCTTTGTACTTTAGAGCCTAGACTGCGTTATAAGAGTGAAGATTAAATTTATTCATTCATGTTGCGCCACCTGTCCCTAACATTGAATTTCTAGACTATAGTGAAAGCAGCTTATCAAGAAATCCCTTCGTCAGATCTTGGGATATCTTAATCGAATAGTAGGATTTTGGTTGTTTTCGTGATAGTTACCTATGGACCCAATATAAGAAGCGATATTTCGTGACAATGAAGTAATAACCGTAGATCTTCGGACTAATAGTTTATCAGGTTAACAATGTAACCTGAGAATGACTGAGAAAAATTAACATAATGTTCTTAACCCTGAAATAAATAACTTCTGAAAACATATTTTATCTTATATGGATGTAAAATTCTTACAATTAGACACATATATTAGAAGTGCTGCAATTTAACCAAGAGAAAGATGTTTGAGTGTTTAAGTGAACAGTTTCGTAAGTGGAAGAAAAAATAGAATACCTTTATCTTGTCAGTTTTTAGAAAAAGTTTGTCATTAATTAATAGTTGTTTATTTCGTGTAAAAATATAACATTCAATGTATTAAAATGTTAAATGAATGTTTATATTATCACCTCATTGGGAAAAGTACTTCCAATACTTGCAAGTTTCTTTTCGATAATTCTATGGCTATACATTTTGCATATGTAATGAATTTACTGTTATACATTTATTTTAATATCCACGTTTGTTTCAGTTTAATAAATGTAACTTATGTTATTAATTACGTACTGTGAAAATCCCGCCCGTTCTCTATATTTGTAGAAGATTCTCGAGCGTAAGAATTAACAACATACGAGGTGTGTATGTAATATTAATAAATAGCGGTATTGTTGCCGAAGTGAACTTTTAAGAACGTCTCCTAAAAAAAGAGTTTATAAATCGGCGCGCCAAGAAACAGTTTTATAATATTGTTTATCTGACGAAACCAGTACACAGTATATGATAAATGCTTATTTTTTCGGAAAGTTACAGATATTTTACCAGGAATGTTTATAGATTTCCAAAATTTAACTTCAAAGAATTATTTATAATAAGTAACTGTAATTACCGCTATTATAAAATGTATTATTTTTTATATTAAGATACATTATTGTTTTAAAAAAAACTTCTGTATATCAATCATGTTGGAAAATATCAGAAGTTTAATACATTTTAACATTTTGTTAATTTCTGAATCCAAATTCAAATGTTTAGGAATTTGAAATCTTAATATATAGTGCACATGACATAACTCAGTAC
Organism: Carcinoscorpius rotundicauda; assembly: GCA_011833715.1. Taxonomy (NCBI): domain Eukaryota; kingdom Metazoa; phylum Arthropoda; class Merostomata; order Xiphosura; family Limulidae; genus Carcinoscorpius; species Carcinoscorpius rotundicauda. The sequence continues at coordinate 29,741,208 of CM022392.1, forward strand.
ATAACCGAGCCCTACATATCTCAATTGGTAAGGCGCTCGATTCGCAATCTGAAAGTAAAGAGTTCAAATCCCCGTCACACCAAACATGATCGCACTTTCAGCCGTAGTGGCATTATAAAGTTATGGTTAATTCCACTATTCAGTGTGTGATGATTAGTTGTCTTACACTGCTATATTAGAGACGACTAGCACATATATTCCTCGTGTATCTTTGTGCGAAATTATAAAAAAAAAAACTACAATAACATGATATAATAAATTTAAAACTCGTCAGGGACAAATTATAACAGATATTTAAAATATGTTTGTTCTAAACCCGAAAAAAAAACATAAATTATTTTTAATTCTTAAACATGTATGTATATATCACGACGTTAAACACAGAGATGTCAGTAATAATGTACGATAAAGTTTCTCTTTTCCAGAGTTAATATTATCAAGGATTAAAGATTAACTTCATGTTGTAATATCTTTAAGAACTGATCGTCTCTACACAGTTGTAATTAATAATTATATGACTATTGTTTTACAATAATAATAAAAAATAAAATCAATAAGAAATTTTCCTTAACAAATGCGAGTGAATGAATGTTTGTAAATATATTTATGTTGATAATTTAATAAATTTCTTGAATTAGAAAGTGCTGTAGTTTGTCAAGAAGGTTTTAATGTTTCAGATATAATTCCGCTTCTGGCAAGTCTATATACCGTGTTGAATATGTGGTTTGTAAAAGAAAAATTAAACAGCTATGTAGCAAATTTCTCATAATTCACTTACTGTGACATTATAGTGTATAGTTTTGTTTGAAGAGCATTTTATATATATATTAAATATATACAAGCTAAAATTTTATTCAAAGTCAAACACAAGTATTTGTTCAAAAGTTTTAAACTTGTTATAACTGTGAACATGCAGTAACATCAACTATAAGCTCCTGGTTTTCTTTAGAATATTGACACTGTTAACTAAAATACGTTGTTTGAAGCTATACAGTTTGTATCTTTCTTTTATAAAAGTTTCCTAATGTTTTCTAAAAAAAAAATTATAATATGTAGCAAGATGTTTTGATCATGTAAGAGTGATCTGTGGTTTTATAAACTAAATGAAACACAACACTACAATCCTATGATCATTATCAATATAAAATACTGTTTGTTGTTGTTTTTCCATAGGAACCGAAAACAAAAATTGCTTTAATAACGAGCGTATTGTTTAAAAAATTACCCCTTTTTAATTGCACATACTAATTTATGTGTTTTACTCACTTCCTTGTGGATTACATGTTTTCTGCCTTTTGACAAGATTCTTCATTGTTACCGTACAAGTGGAAATAGTTTTATACTGAATTCTTTTGGAAAGAGTTGAAAGCTCATCCGGAGAGAACAAACAAAAATTCAATTTCTGAGTTAAAATCTTTTGTGAGTTCCCTTTAGACCCAATCAACATAACTTTGCAAACTCATTGTGCACGACCGTACAACACGGTAACAAATGAACAGAACCAAACAGAAGGAAAGGAATGTAATTAGAGTTATTTTCTCTGTACTGTTTTATAATGAAGTCTCTAGAGTTACCAAAGATGTACAATTATCTATGTCCTTATTCCTTTAGAATTAATGATAAGTAACTTTCTAGGGAAATACAGTCATATTTTATTAATATAAAAAGGAAGCATACTTTTTAAAGTGAAATAATTTCGTATATACTTAGCATATAATACAGTTATTACCACTGCTGTTAACTTTTCAATAAAACAGCAGAAACATTATAAAAAGTAGAAGTGAACCAACCAATCACGTGAAAGAAATTAATTAACTAAAAGCACCCGGAGAAAAATGCTGAAAATTACTTAGATTTGGAAAATGTATATATCTTTCTTTATTATATAATACTAACTAATATGAGATCAAAAATAAATGGATCAGGAAACAAGAGACCCTAAATCGGTAATTTTTTGGAAAAATATTTTTTTCTTCTTACGAATTGCAAATTATTCCTTATCGAATGAATGCCTACTTTTCTAAAGTAGTTCTAGTTTTGTGGATTTGCTCCATTAAATATTGATATATTATATATATGTTAATGTAGAGAGTTAGTTCTTTTGCATCATTACAACTCTAAACATTTAAGCCGATACTTTGAAGTTTTAAAATAAACTGACGTAGTTTTCGAGCTCTAACATAAACACAATCATGTATTAACAACAGAAAAGACAGTCAAGACCACTTCATACGAAATGTTAAACAACCTTTCTTTAAACTGGAGATTGAATCGAGAATATGAAGTACATTAAATTGCTTGACATAATGTTGTTCAGAGGCAGAAAAGACCAAACTGAAATGTTTTATAAATACGTTTTTCTCCGCTGATCAAATAATAATTCACTTAACAGTAAGCTAGCTCGTCTGCGCTCTTTGTTCTTCGATGATCACACTTCGAGGTTTATACTGCCAAAGTTATACAAAGTATTTGTAAAAATACCAATTCCCATTGCTAGTCTGTTCAAGTTAAATTGTTTGTAATGTTTAAAATTTATAAACGTTCTTGGAAAGATATTTGAAGTTCTCGATAAGTAAGTATATATAGTAAACTAACTATTGCAAACCAATAATATATATTGTCTCTTGTGGCGTCGTGTTTGTTATATTTATAGTCGGGAGGATGGTTTCTAGAAATTTCAGCCTGTAGAACAATATTAACGGCAAAATAGAGTTTACGTACATACATATATTTTTCATTCTTACACTCGACAATTTTGTACAACTTTTGTGAATAGATGGACATTTTGCATTATAGATTTAACAGTAAAAGTTATGTATATTTCTAAACATATATTTAAAAATATATGATAGTAAATCTATCACTTTTCCTTCCTTAAGGAATTAAAAACTTGCATTAGACAATTATAGACAAGATATCATATATACATATAATATTATGATCAAACATTAAATATGATACACTGTAAAAGAATTATACGACTTCAACAACCGTCACATTATACAACACTCTCAATATAAATAACCTTGGAATCATAAAATCACGTAGCTTGTGGAAGTGCATTACGAGAGATTACTATCAACACCTTTAACATGGATTATCTTCAAATAATATTCTTCTTATATTAAACTCCAATTTAACAGCCTTTTGTCTTGCCCTTCATCAGATAAAAAAATCGTCAACAGGTTATAATCAGTATAAATAAGAATAGACTGCTAATATGCAGATGAATACATAATGAAATGTTCTAAAGCTAACACTAAACTCAATATTTTTTCCACAGTAGAATAATTCTTTTGATGACAATTAAACATTTTAGAAAAATAACAACAAGGTGTTTAATACTTTTGTCGTCTAATTGTAATGAAATAGAATCAGAACCACAATCTCTGGCGTCAACAAGTAATGCGAAAGGCTCATGAAAGTCATGTACAGTAAAGATTTGACCTTTTTAAAAGCAGATTATCATGTTTAAGACCACTTGAACTTTTGTTTCTTCTTTAATAAGTTTGTTAATGGTACAATGATGTCAGCAAAAGTTTTACCAAACTTCCCGTAACAGCCACTTATTCTCATAAAAATATCATCAAACTTTTCTAGTTGGTAGAAGTTGAATAACTGAGAATGGAATAAACTTTGGCTTGAATCGGAGAAACTTGACTGTGATCTACCACATGACCTAATGAAACAACTTTGGCTTTACAAGAGTCAATTTTGCCAAATTTACAATGAAATTGACTTTCTGAAGTCTCTTATAAACACAATGTAACGCACATAAGTGTTCTTCCCAAACGCTACTATAAGTTAAAATATCATCAACATGAATGCCAACATCCGGCAGATTTTGAGACATTGATCATTCGTTGAAGAGTTGCTAGAGAATTATTCATTCCAAACTATATAACATTGTACCGGTATAATCTATCAGGAATAACAAAAGCTGATATTTCTTTTGTTCTGTCAGTTAGAAGAAAAGCCCAGTATCTCTTTAGTAGGTCACACTCTTTAGTATATTTGACTTTTCCAGTTTTATCAATATAGTCCTCTATTTTTGTAATGGGATAGGAATATTTATCAAAAAATTTACTTTGGAAAAGTATCTACTGAATTTAACTGAACCAGCAGATTTAGGAACCAGTATACGATGAGAAAACCAATTACTTTTAGTGGGATCTATAATGCCATTTTCCAGCGTATAAAATATTTACTTATGCATTTTACCCGTATAAATTAGATTTACACGACAGGGATGTTGTTTTACAGGAAATGCGTCACCTGTATCTACATTATGAACCACAATGTTAGTTAGTTTCATAAAGAACGTCCACAAATATACATCCGAATTCAATCAATAAACTAGCAAACTGATTTTTCTCTTCAGGAGGCAAGTGATCGAATTTTGAATCTCGATTAGCAAGAATGTATGAATTACTCAATTTGTTGTTTAATTCAACACTGATATTTTCTGAGTCAAAGCAATTGTCATCAGCATCAGAAAAACACTCAAAGGCTTAAATATTTTCAGATGCAGCTCAAATGTGACAGAACTTCAGCATACTAATGGGACATAATTGGGCAGCCTTTCGACTATGATCAAGTGTTTTTACATCATAGAGCATCTTATTGACATTCCAAGCAATCTCATACAAACCATCATAACAACCTTTGAATGAACAGATCATAGTGAGTAACAATACTGAAACCATTTCAGTGTTTAAACTACTAAATTAAGGACGGCTAGCACAGATAGCCCTGGTGTAGCTTTGAGTGAAATTCAAAAACAAACAAACTAACTAATTCGTACTCTTTGAGTTGTTGTTGTTTTGAATTAAGTACAAAGCTACACAATGGGCTATCTGTGCTCTGCCCACCACGGGTATCAAAACCCGGATTTTAGCGTGTAAGTCCGCAGACATACCGCTGAGCCACTGGGGGCTACTCTTTGATAATAGCTGCTTTAATATTTTAATAGTTCATACAATCTTCAGGGCTTAAGTTGATGTTTAGCCATTCAGTGCGAGATTCTTTGATGTTGCTGAAGAAAGAATGGTTTGAAGATGACCCAAAAGAAATACACTTACTGGATGACGTTTCCAAGTTTCGGCCCACTCTATACGCTTGTGAATTGGCTCAATAAAATGTGTAGTTATCCAAAGATAAAATGAAATGGTTTCATTGTAAGTGGTAACAGAACCACTTACACTACCTTGAACAATACTCAACAATGAATAATTCGAATCTAAATGCAATATATCACTAACAAAAATATTTGAGTCCTTCTAGTTTCACGTAGAATACTTATGTAATGGTAGTGTTATTTATTAGGGAGACACAACCAACAGGCACATCCCTAACCACATCAGCCTTTTCACCAGTAGCCAAATCAACAGTATCGGGTGATCTGGTAAAACTACATCCAAATGTGGATAAAAACATATTGGATGCTACTTCCTTTTCTTTTCAAACACTAACATTCGGACATAACGTGACTAGGCTATTTACAAAAATGGCAGACAAGCCTTAATGGTTTTTAAGAAATTGAATCCTAACTGTTATAAGACTTCGAACTAGAGGAGCTGGATTTTTATAAGAATTCTCAGCGTTAGTGGATTGAGCAGGTACAGGTTTTTGCTGAGATGACAGAAGTTTCTTTTTATGAAAATTGGTTTTATTTGTTAAGGTGCAGTTTTCGGAAAGAGCAACTGCTGCAACTTGAAATGTTTCAACTTTCTTTTCGTGCTAGTAAGTTTCGAGGTTGTAAAGTGCATAAAGTTTGAATTTTTGAATTAAACACAATTGTCTTAGTTTGTCGAAACTGTTGCCAATATGCAAAGAATTACACCATCGATGAAAATAAATTTCTTTTTTCAAGGAAAAAAATCTTCCACGTTTGATTATCTTGCTTGCGATAACATCGAGACTCTTGGCATGATAAGTCTGTGGTATTAATTCGTACACACCAAACATGCTTGCCCTTTCAGCCGTAATATTTATAACATTTCATAACATTTATTTAGCTTCAGAATTAGTTTGGAACCAGTTGTGATTGATGTAAACCGTACTCTACCAATTAAGAAAATGCCATTATTGTTTGAGAAAAATTAGCCAGAGAAAAGTTATTGCTGAACCCAAAATGTTAAGCAGACTGATTACTGTTTCATCTTAGAATTCGACGTGTTATTTTTGCGTACTGTGACTCAATCTCATGCCAAAATTTAAGCCAAAAACAAGTGATAGACACTTATTCAGAGAATGATATTTTAGATTTGTCTCAGACATTTTTTTTCTGATGTGAATTTCGTGAATGGTTATCTTACTAAAAAATTATGGGTGAATGACAATGTTGAAAGTGAGGGATTTGGTTCTTGTTATGAAGTTCCATTTGATACAAGCAAACGATCGTTAAGAAAGAATAGGATGAACATATTCTTTCATTATATAAATATTCACTCCCTTAAGAAGAACTGTGGAAAATTCCACGAGGTTGTTTTTTCTCTCAAAATTGATGTGCTTATGAAGAAATTGATATCATCAAATGTACCAGTTTCAGAGGACTGAGCTATAGCTTATAAAATTGTATTCCAAAGATATATCATTCTAAAATATTAGAACTTTTACATGAACTAACTACCCATGGAAGGTCATTTAGGTGTGAACAAGACATCTGACAAAATTATGAGATATTTCTTTTTTTCCAAAAATTATACAAACGTTTTCTCAGTTTTATAAAATTTAATAAAATTTGTTATACCTGTCAGTTGATCGAGAAACCCAATCAGAAACTTCCTGTTGCTCCTTTGAAACCATCCTACATTTAAAATTTTCTACTATTTTAGTGGAGAAGCGGGAATTTCGCAATATACATTTAACAGTATAAGTTACATAAGTTTCAAAATATAAATTTAACTTAAATTATTATCGATATTAAAATAGATATATGATAATAAATCCTTCACACATTTTATATGGCAATATATATGGCACCCATTTTGCTGCATCAGGAGTTAGATTCCCCCTCACAAAGCTACACGAAGGTTATCTGCCCGAGCCGTCTCTAATTTAGCAGTGTAAGACCAGACAGAAGACAGCTAGTCTTCACCATCTACCGCTAACTCTTGGGCTGCTCTTTTATCAACGAATAGTGGAATTGACCGTGACATTGTAACGCCCATACGGCTGAAAGGGCGAGCACATTTGGTGTGACGGGGATTCAAACCCGCGACCCTCAGAACGCCTTACCCCACCTGGCCATGCCGGGGCTTAACATTCTGCAAAATTCAGAGTTAGTTCTCAAGGCTCAGCTGAAAGTCAGTAATACCTTTGATCTCAACTCAAGATCTAATTTGTTTAAATGAACAGTAGAAAAATTCTGGTGTATAAAAAACTAAAAAATACAATTAAAATTACAAAATGTTTTTAAATAAAATGTTGTAAAAATAATACAATAATACTTTTTATTGTACCATTGACAACCTTTTCACAAGAAAATACAAAAATTCTCTCTAAATATATATTCAGAAAAATAAATCGGTATATTTAAGTTATTTTTACCACAACTATTAACATGTCAAAGATTTTACTAAAATGTCATTTAGACAAATTCTCAATATATAGAAAAAAATGCTATTCTTATTATTCTGAGAAGATAGTTATTTTTTTACATTGTTCATATAAAAATAAAACAGTGCTTTTGCTAATAAAATGTTTACCCCATACCAATTCCACGTTGGAGAATGAAGGCGTGCTTTCTAAAAGTGTTTGTTTATGAAACTTTAAAATCGCAGTTTATTTGTTTTCTACGTATCATAGATTCCTAGCCAATGGTAACATTTTCAGGTCTCAAAACCTGTTTCATAAATTGGAAATAAAACATACGCACTATCAAATTTATCAATCCATAGATTTTAAATAAGTACATTGAATGTATTAACTTTTTCACTAAGTATTAGGCCTGGAGTGGCCAGATGGTTAAGGCGCTTGACTCCTAAGAAGGTCGATACGTTATTCGCTCCTATACTAGTGCTTTCTCTACCCATACCGGCCGTCTTTAAATATATAATTCTTATAAAAATCGGCTTTTCTTGCTGTGTTCACCAATGATTTTAGGTTCATGAGCTCTCATGTTACTGGCGAGGCATTGGAGAAGCTCATGGTAAAAAGAGACTCGAAATAGGATTCATCATTATGTTACAGCTCTGAATATTTATTTGTCAACAGCCTTATTTGTTTTTAACAAAGGATGCTACGAATTCCATTTTACTTGATACTTTAAACCTACTAACCATGTATTTGATTATAATTTAAATTAACTACCCGTCATAAGTCTACAGTCACGATAAGACATTTCAATTTTTATCTAAACCAGTATTATTCGCCAATTTGAGTTTTATGATAGAAAATCAAATTGAAGTTTATAAAACTCAATTGTTGTACGAGAAAAATTTAATGTATTTAGTTTTTAAAATTTAACATTTGTTGGTAATTATATTTACGTGGAAAGCAGATCACGTATTTCTCATGAACAAATACGAACTACTTAATTGATGAGTTCAAATTTTTTGTGAAGAAAGAAATTGAATGACGTAATATGCTGTCATAAACATACACTTTATGAAGATTCCATTTCTCGCTTCGGCAAACATAAAGCTAAATGGTTGAAGAACGCCAGTGGAACATTCAACACACAACACACAACATTCAACACACAAGACTTTTAGTTCTTCCACCAACTACGTTAATATAACCAAAATTTTAAAAGTTAAATGAGATGCTTTAAAGTTAGCTTGGATATTTCCAAACCAGTGATTTCAATTTAAAGTATATGTATATGCTTGGTTTAATTTCCCGATATTGGCTTTTGACGATGATCTGATCCTGTACAAAAGATATTGCACTGTTTGATGTCTACCGATGGGTTACTTATGAAGTCAGTTTAGAACTAACTTAAAATACAAGGAAACAAAATGTTCACAACTAAAAAAAAGCTGCAACAAGTAGCATACAATAAACTAACTTATATATTACATTTCAATTCATACAGTTAAGTAATCCTGAGTATATTGTGACCAACACTTTGTACATAAAGACTCCTGTATTGACTCGTACGCCTCGTTACTTCAAAACCTTTTTAGTATCAATCTTTTCTGTTGACATAACCTTAATTAACTTACTTCTTTATCATATTTGTGTACGTCCAAGTAATTCATGTAGAACTACAAAAAACATTTAAGTAAATAAAATAAAGGTTTGATCTTCAACGAATGATGGCTATTTTTTAAATATACACTTTGCTTACCATTACAGGCGTAGGACTTGTAACTGGTCTGTTTCTAGGTGATTCATATTCTATTTTCTCAATGCAATCAAATAAAAGAGATATTCCCCTCTTGGAGATTAAAATCTCAGTTCTAACTACACGTTTATGACTTGAGTGCATGAATACTGATTGAAAAGCCTAATGCGTATTTTCCCAAAAAGAGAAAAATCTTTAGCTTCCTTTTATTACTTATGAAACTTTAAAGAATGTCGAAATACAGCTCTGATACGTGTAGTTTCACTCTGACATATATAAAAACGTACTTAATTATCAAGTGACAAAGTATCAAATTCAATGTGAAAATTCAAAAATGTTTTCAAATATTTGCTTGAAAAGGTCTTCACTTTCATGTCTACAATGTCATTCATGTTGCGATTGGTTCCACAACGTCACTTATTACATTTCTTAATCACATTCCAACTGTTTCCAATTTGCTGCAGATTGCATAAATGTAAGCTAAAACTTGGAGAATTGACTTCTAAAGGGGTGAAAAAATGAGAAAATACTTACATTTTTGAAAGACGTTTTAATAAAATTTATTTTTATTTGAATGAACCGCTAATTATTCACTAATTAGTCTAACTTCATCAAACATCACAAGAACTGACCTAACCTAGCAAAATAAAGAATACAAAAGTATTTATTTTCATTTCTTTTATTTAATTTCTTAAATAACTTTAATTTATATTTCTGAAATCAACATTGAAAACTACATTCGCTTCTTTCTATTTGAACGCGGTACATGAAACAGAAAAGATTCGAAAACAACAAACGACTTCCAAAGCCAAGTCTTTCATTATTAGGCATATTCTCGTCAATTTTAAATATTTCTGTCTGTTCTCCCATGTCACATTTATGGAATAAATTTCCTTCAGGAATGATTTTTAACTGATCAAAATTAATTTTGTTATTGATTGTGTGAGCTGATAAAGATATAGTGATTTTTAAATTTGATTCCTTGAACAGTTGAAGTCTTCATGCATTTTATTGTTTTGTCTGACCGACATAAGCCCGAATACACCAGCAAAGAATAGAATAAATATCCTGTCTACGGTAAGCTTTTATCTTATTCTATCTTTAACTTTGTTAAGACGGTTTCGAATCCATGTCGCACCAAACATGGTCGCCCTTTCGGCCGTGGGGACGTTATAATGTGACAGTCAATCCACTGTTCGTTCGTAGAGTTGGCGGTGGGTGGTGATGACTAGCTGCCTTCCCTCTAGCTTTACAGTGCTAAATTAGGGACGGCTAGCGCAGATAGTTCTCGTGTAGCTTTACGCAAAATTCCAAAAACAAATAATCTTTCTGTTTGTTCACGAACCCGCGACTCTCAGATTACGAAGCGGACGCCTGAACGCGCTAGGCCATGCCGGGCCCCAATTTTTCTAACGGCATGCAAATCAAATAACATTTAACCGAGTAAACTATATATATGTTATTCATTGAATTTGAAAGTAATATATAACTTAATTTAGTAATATGTTGCTATTTGCAGAAAGATTTTGGATTGATCAAAGTTTATTACAATCTATACACTTAATAACAGTGTTCATGAACTTCAGTAATGTTAGTAAATCCGTCCTTATTCATCGATACTCTGTAAAGCTAATTTATTAAATATTTCATTAAGAGTTTTTGCATAAGTTTTCCCTTTCATAAAAAATGACGAATTACACAGAAACATAAAGATGTAATATACATACATATTGTTTTTTGTAGATTGCAACATATAATCAATTAGCAAAGATGTCAATCATTTTCATGACGTATTTTGTGCAAAATCGTTTAAAGTATATAATTGCTTACGATTTTACATAATTATGTTATTTTAGCCTGATGAAATTTCATGTGATATGTTGTATAAAAGACAAATCTATATTTTTAATCACTCCATACATGCAATATATTTTAACAGTAACCCTGTTAAAAACTAACATAAAATATATTTTATTATCTTAAATGAGCGAGTCAATATTATTACTCATTCGAAGATTTTATATCATTTTTATCAATATAAACACATATGATAGAAACAAAATATAACTTCTGTACGACAGAAATATTTAACTTTTTTGATGCCGATACGTCCATCACCGGCTTGCTGGAAAATAATGTTACATATAAATATCAACACTCGATCTACATTTCACAATTCATGAGCCAAGTGGTTAAGGCATTCGACTAGCAATCTTCAGTTACGGCTTTGAATTCCTGTTACACCAACATGCTGGCTCTTTCATCCGTAAGGACGTTATAATGAAGCGAACAATCCCAATGTTCATTGGTAAAAGAGTAGCCCTAGAGTGGGCGGTGGATAGTGATGACTAGCTGCCTTTCCTCTAGTCTTACACCGCTAAATTAGGGACGGCTAGTGCCGATAGCTCTCGAATAGCTTTGCACGAAATTCCAAAACAAACAATTAAATTTGAAGGCTTACAAAGCTCAAACGTTTGTTTTAATATCTGCGTTTCAAGGGCAGAAATACATATAGAGACAGGAATTCAACAAAAGCGGATACAGTAGATAAAAGGGAAACAAACTGGTCAGGTGTAAAAGATTAACCGAAAGAAGCACAGGGATGAATTAATATGTTGTCAGTAAAATCAAAGGACTTTTTTAAACCTATGTATAATGTACTACAGAGGCTTTCGAATTGGAATTTTATAACAGTTGTCTTGGTTTTATTGTTAGGTTTTACATAATTCAGCTAAGCAGATTTCGAAAATACTATTCATTTTATTTATCATTTTTATCGCCTATTCTTTTTTGGTTTTTGTATTACAAAACTCGAACTCAGATCAAATTACTATTTCATTTACCACAATGAACATTTATCATTATTATGTTTGGATACTAGAACAATCGACACGACTCTCATGTCGCGATTGGTCTAAAAAATCTATAACCAGTGGTTGGCAACATTGTGAGCATAACAGCATACAACCCGATTTAAATTAAAATAATTCACTTGTATAAAACACATATGTCGTTATGCGAAAATGTTGTTTGTTTTTGTTTGTAATTATGCACAAAGTTACACAATGGGCCATCTGTGCTCTGCACACCATAACCGTTTTCTAACGTTGTCAGTCGACAAACTCACTGCTGTGCCATTAGAAAACAATTTTGTGAAAATCTGTACATGATGCAGGAAGATGGCTACCATTTTCGGGTTCAGCGTACATTTACTGATGTATTATATTTACAACTGTTAAGACAATAGAACCATCGCCGGTCTGTGTTTTCTTCAAACTTAACATGTGTCTAAGAGTCACTGGCTCGTGACATGGAGATCGAAGTTTTGGTCTGACTCCTACCTGTTATCCCTGGAGTCTTCTGATGTCTTATCCACACGCCGAGCTGCTGTGTCAGCTGGTGTTGACATTAATACATGTAATCTTATAACTAAACGTTATGACATATTGTTGGGAAACTTAATTCAGATTACCTTATAAACTACAATAAACCAAGGACTGTTTGTATGCTTAGTTATTGAAAGCCCATTATGGAACAACACAGTAGTCTAGTTATTCACAATAATTTGCGCTTTTGAACTTAGTTTAGCACCAACGGAAAAACACATATTTTTGAATATCATTTTCAAATCAAAGTTGTTTTCTAGGTTTTGAAAAGTTGATCTTACTTTCTAAACAATATAAAAAATTCAAACGAAACAAAGACGTTAGAACCAAAAAAGTTACACTGTCGCATATAAATTGTGCATATCGTTAAATATATATGGAATCGTTATTCGTCCTTAAGAGCTGTTAGAAAAAAATGTGCCTTCTCATGGCTCAGCAATAAATATGAAAGCTTATAATGCTAAAAGCCATACTTTGCGTAAGGCATTTCGAGATAGAAATAAGAAAACACCTAAATTACGCAGATGAGCATAAGAATGGTTAACAAAAAACGAATGACACAATCACAACAAAATGTTGTCAGAAAAGGGATTCGTCAGTTCCTTAGGAATCGAAAACTAACAGCGAACAAAGAGTTTGAAACTGGAACCGCATTAACAAAACCCTTGAGAGAGCTCACATGATAAAGAAAAGTGAAATCGAGGAAAAGAAAAAAATATTTTTGTTCATATCTTGCTTATTTGGGTTTGGACGGTAGTTTAATTTTGTCTTGGTGAATATAAATTTATGTTTCGCTATTTAAAAATAAAGACTTAACACTAGAGCCAATGAGAATTCGAAATCACTTACAGAAAGGCTAGTTCTTAATAAATATAGAGAATTAGGTTTAACATTTAGTAGCAGCTGGGGAAAAACATAAGATGCGCGAAGTTTTAATTAAGGTAGGAGTTCTAACCTAGAATTTAATAAAAATACATGAACTGCAAGTTGCGTTCACAAAGATCATCATTACATTGATTTCGAATTTGCAAAGATACCATACGAAATGAAACGTTTGGAAACAGAAGCTGATAGTAGAGGTTTGGAAATCAAAGTTGAAAAAAACGTTTAAACTAGTTAGAAGACAGAAATAATCATAAAGAATCCGAGATAATAATCAGTGAAAGCAGGATAATATTTTCAATATCGCTGACTTCTATGAAAGAATCGCCCATTTGCAAATGCCAAAGTATTGCAAAACGAAATAATACATTTTTCATTTGTTCTTTTAGCACTACTTAATTTCATATACATATATATACGTTACAAAAAAATCCCAAATGTGTAATTAACAGCATCGCAAAACTTACGTCGAGGATATTTAATATATATTTAAATAATTAAAATTGACACACTAGTAAAAAATGTCGGTAAATTGTTGTTGAATGATTAATGAAAGTTACAGAATTTAACTGATTCTAATATGCCTGAACCATCAAAATCAACCTACTCCTTACATATTACTTCATTCGCAAAGTATTTCTTTAATTTCCACATTTTCAGTAAAAATACGTTCAAACATTAAGCGTTATCATGAACAAAAAAGGGCCTGCACTGTGAAAGAGACGTAAATAAAACTCTTGAGCCTTTTTACAATATTCTAAGTCAGAAAGAAAAAACATATTGAGGAAATTCTGACACAAATTTTAAACTGTACAAAGGAAAAATATATTTGGAAGTAATAAACGTTTATTTTGTTCATGTTTTACTGCCAGATATGTGATACAGGTGTTACAATACCAACCGAATACCTGTTAATAAATATTTATTTACCACTTGAAATTGTTTTAACTCATAGTTACTCTATTACTCTAGTAACAGTAGGCCTTTTTATAATGAAACTTTGTAGAACGGATGGCAACTGCCTGTTGTGAAGACACAAGTGTTCAGGACGACGTTTCGAAAGTCTTCCGCCTTTCTGCTTCAGGTCAATGTGTGTGTAGGTGTTGTTGGTCTTTAATAGTATCCTGGTGGATTGAGAAGAGCTAGTTATAAGTCAACCAATCATAATACGTCCTTTACAATCCACCAGGACACTATAAAAGACAGACGATACCTACACATACCATAACAACCCTGCACGTCTTGGCATTACACTTGAACGAAAAAAGAAAAACCGAAGACAACGAGAAAAATCCTTCCTAGACGACATGTAATTTCTCTCCCTCTTTTCTTTTACTTCCTTATTTTTTTAAGTTATAATTATGGTAAACATAACCCATATTAATGTTTGCGGAGGTTTATATCACAAAAAATACGAAATTCTCCAGTTACTCAAAAGAACAAAAACAGATATCTTATTTTTAAACGAAACATTACTAAAAGATAAAACTAATTTCAACATTTTTGGTTATACTATGAAACACTTACCCTTTAGCCATAATTGTCGAGATATTGCAATACAATACCTCAATTCTTTGGTAATATCTTTCCCTAAATCAATTATATTACCGATAACGATCTTATTGTCTTCGAAATTCACACTTCATCAAGTTCTATTGCATTAATTGCTATGTATGTTTCACCTCGAACTAAACCCGATTTATACACTCTACATCAGAGCTTTAATTCATTTCCGAACTCGATTACCATTGGCAACCTCAACAGTAAACACATTGACTTTAACTGCCAAACAACTAACCGCAACGGAATTATACTACATAAATTCATAGAGTATAATTATCTTGTCACTTTAAACAATAATCAAGCTACCCACACACAGAATAATGGCAACGAAGACATCCTCGACTAAGTAATACTCCCTAGCACACAGTCTCGGCACTTAACTCACTTTCAAGTTCTTAGCGACATCGGTAGTGATCACTACCCTATTCACATTCAATTTTTGCCTAATCTCTCACCCAAATCAGTCATATGTCCAACACTTCCTGATTTCTCTCACGTTGACTGGACTCAAGTTAATAACCATATTGAAAACCACTTACCTCTAACTAAGACAGTAGCCTCTTGCGAATCTGATATAGATAATTATGCAACCCAAATCACCAATGCCATCAATCAATGCCATGCCTGGTACGCAATACAATACTAACCCCAGTTCTTGGAAAGTAAACCCTGACTTACATCAAGCAACCATTTATAGACGCCGACTACGGCGACACTTCATATCCTCTCGTAACCCAACCATATAAACTCGGATTAACAATACCAATATTAAGATCAAATCCCTGATTAAAACTCTCCAAACCTATAACTGGAACAACTTTTACGATTCTATTGAAAAATCCTATCCAAACCCAACTCTATTCTGAAGAAAAATTAATTCCATTACTAATACACAATCTACCAACAATTACCCTGACATCAAATATAGCAATATTTCAGCAACCTCTGACCTCAACAAAGCTAACCTATTTGCTCAATACTTCATGAACGCCTTTGTCACCCCTAATCTCTCATCCTTCGACCAATCCCACTGCGACCGAACCATCCAAGCTGTGAAGTCAAACCCTGCTATGTTCTCTCCCCGATTTGCCATTAATCTTAACCTAGATAAACATCCTCACTCTTATTATACCAGACTCATAACTAGGACTGAGATCAAACTTGTCCTTAAAAATAAAAAAACAAAGCCCCTAGATCTGACAGCATTAGTAACCAAATTCTTATAAACCTGTCCGATACTAACTTTAATCTCCTGGTCTCAATTTTCAATCTTTCTCTGTTCTCAGGATACAACCCAAACTTACGGAAAACCGCGTTAATTAAAATCACACCCAGAAAAGATAAATATCTTTGTTACCAAAATAATTACAGACCAATTAGTCTTTTAAACACCCTTGGCAAACTTATGGAAAAATCCATCACTAATAGGATTACTTGCTTCCTCGAGACTAACAATCTAATCATCGAAAACCAAAACGCTCGTAGGAAAAACAGACAAACCACTGATCATCTCGCTCGCCTCACCAAATCAGTGTTTAAAGGATTTAACCGGGAACAAACAACCGTCGCTACCTTTTCATATTTGCAAAAAGCATTTGACTCTGTCTGGCATGATGCCCTACGTCATAAAATTTTAACCATCGGTATCCCTCATATTCTTGTCCGTTGGATATCAAGCTTCCTCACCAACCGTAAAGCAAGTGTTAAAATAAACAACTCGATCACACACCCATTGAGCTTAAACGCAGGCGTGCCCATAGGTTCTGGACTCAGCCCAATACTTTACAACATATATGTCAATGACATACCTTTTCCCTCACTTAACTCAACCCTCATCTCTCAATATGTTGATGATATCGCTATTTGGAGCACCTGGTGCAAACCCCCTACTGTAGCCTCACGAGTTCAAACAACCCTTGACGCAGTATCTCAATGGTGTAATAAATGGCACGTCGTCTTAAACCCCTCAAAGTCACTGCCGTCCACAGAGAAATTAACAAATTCAGTAAAAATTCAAAAACATCAAACTTAACCTCAATAAAACTGACATCATTTTTACAAAGTCTATAACCTTTCTAGGCCTTACCTTAACTCATAACCTTTCCTGGACTCTACACTTCCAGAAAGTCGCTACACGAGCAAGTTATAGAATCTACTTTCTAAAACGTATTAGCTGCCCCAACAAAGGCTGTTCTCCCAAAACCATTCTTACAATATATGAAGCAATCATTAGACCCCTGTTCGAATATGGTAATGCAGCCACATGTAACATGACTGAATGACAATACTCAATATTATAAAACCTGCAAAACCGCATCAATAAAATTGCTTATCGCCTCCCAAACTACACTCCCGCAACATACCTCAACTCCTTAACTCAGCTTTTACCAATTAAAGATCGATTCATCAAACTTATCAAACGCTATTATACTAAAACTTCTTATATAAACTTCCAAACTCGCCAATTATTCCATATGGCAGATACCCCTCATACCTGCACAAATATATCTCACCAGTAAATTGGACTACTAACCACAGTGACCAATACTAACCATTAATATTAGAATAGACAACACAGTGTTACCCAATTATATGTCATTAATGTTTTTTTTTACATTCTAGGTTGGGCACTGGGTGGGTATTTTTTTTCGGCGCCCATCCAGTGAAAGTGGTTTTCTTCGGGTACTCTGGTTTCCCCCACATCTAATTTCTTGCTATTGGATTTATAGATCCCAAGTACCCTGGCCCTGAAAGAATCTTCTGTCTCTACTCCTCCCTTCCCTTTCTCTCTCCCCGTATTACTCTCTCTCTCTTTCTCTCTCTATCTCTCTTCCTCTCTCTCACGCTCTCTCTTTTTTCTCTCTCTCTCTCTACCCATGTCCCCCTCTTTGTCCCCCTCGCCTGAAGAATGTGTGACCTGCTGCAGCCTTAGTCTTCCTGCTTATGATCATGATTATTTCCGTCCAATGCAATCAAGTCCAGCCCTTCCGCTCCTCAACTTTCATATTTTATAGTTATATTCTGTCATACTCCAGTCAATTCCTTTTTCTTTTTTTCACGACACGACCCACCTTATACACGTGTGGGACTGAAGAGAAACAAAAGTTTCTGAGCACCCCGGATTTGCCTTAGGGGTCTTCCCTAAGGTCTTTAAAACCTAAAATACTACCAAGTCTAAAATAATAATAACATACCATGACCTGAAGACGAAAGGTGGAAGGTTTTCGAAACATCATCCTCTACACTTTTGTCTCCACAACAGACAGTTGCCGTCCATTTTACAAAGTTTCATCATGAATACTCTGCCAAAACAATCTATCAAAAAAGGCCTATTTATAGTCTGATTTCAGCATTAGGCATAATACATAAACGTAAAGTATGACTTTGCTGAAACACTACTTGGTAAACTTTATTTAGCTTTGGGCTACAACAAGATATCATAAAACTTATAAATTAAACTATTTTGTTGATACAAATCACTGAAGTTATTAAAACATAAAGAATAAAAACAAACTTTTGTAGCAAATGAAAACAAATATTGAGCATTGAACATAAACACCGAATAGTAAACAGTTATTTTGGAAAATATTTTAATTTTATAGTCTCTCAGAGTCAACAGTACACGATCACATCACGTTATGCTGTATTTC
Source organism: Carcinoscorpius rotundicauda (assembly GCA_011833715.1). NCBI lineage: Eukaryota > Metazoa > Arthropoda > Merostomata > Xiphosura > Limulidae > Carcinoscorpius > Carcinoscorpius rotundicauda. The sequence goes on from CM022392.1 coordinate 29,759,981, forward strand.
GTAATGTAATAATGCAATCCCTGTCACACACACGCATACAAATATTTATTAAATTAATTAGTTACGTAATACGTCATATTTTTATTATCAATTTTTCTAGCACTTTTCCGACCATTAAATGGGTTTATGTCGATAATTACAAATATAACTATAAACATAAACAATATTTCTAATAAAACAATGGTAGAAGCAAAGCTACTTTCATGCATTCTGTATTCCAATGACTGCTGTTATGGGTTTTAAAATTTTAATCAACGTAAAGTACAGGAAAACGTTTTTACTTTCTTAGGTCATCTTCAGGTTAACAAAGAAGGTTTGAAATTGACCTTTGCTAGACACACGCTCTAGGGACGAGAGTATAAACGGGTACGAAATTGTAGGAGACGTTGTACTTAGAGTTACATTATTAATTAATATAGATATAAAGATGTTCCTTTGTATTGGTTCAATTTTGTTTGTTTTTTGTTATATAAATAGGGCTTATTTGGTTTTGCTTTTGTTTGCATTTGTTTCTCTACTTAATATATCGGTGTTTTCTATGGTTATGTAGTGTTTACTTGGTTTGCAGTGTTTAAAAAACGTGTAAAGGTGTTGTTTTTTTCTTTAAATCTGGTGTCCATTTTTCTGCTTGTTTTTCCAATATAAAAATAGTGGCAGTTGTTACATTGTACTTTATAATTAATATTAATGTTGTGTTTTTCAGTTAGTTTTTACATAGTATGGACTTTAGTTTTGTACCTGGTTGTTGAATAAATTTGGTGTTAACTGGAATGTTGTGTTTTGTTATAAGTTTTTTTACATTTTCATTATTTTCTCGCTGATGTCGGGAGCATATGGTATACAGTAGTGTGATGTTTTGTAGCTTGTTGTATATTGGGATTTATAATTGTTTTTTTGTTGTTAACCGTGTTGTTGAGATCTAAATGCGTGCGTATAATTTTTTCAATAATTTTTAAGGCAATTTGTTAATGTTGATGAAGAGTTGTTTTACGTTGTTAATTTCATCATTGATTTTATCGGGTGAGCATAGTTCTGTAGCTGTGTTTGGTTTCTCAATATGTTGAATTTTTGTTTTGTTTCCTGTGCTGTGTCCCACGGAATGTATAGTCTAGTATGGTTGGTTTTTTATGTGAATTTCTGTTTTGAATTACATATCGTGAGGTGGAGAAATGTTATTTATTCAGGTATTTCCTGTTCACAGGTCAATTTAATTTTGAGGTGTATATAGCTAATATGGTTGAAAAACTAAATGTGAGTTATGTAGATGTTAATTCAGCAATTATATGGACAACACATCTGTACCAGTATAGTGGTGGATGTAAGGATGAACTGATCGCTTGAGGTTCAGTCTGTGTCATGAAAATGTTGGCTAGAACTGGTGACACGGGATTGCTCATGCTTAAGTCATTTATTTTTAAGTAGTTTTGGTCGTTGAACGTAAAGTTAGTTTTTGTCAAAGTAAATTCTACAAATTCTAATTTGTTTCTGGAAATGTCTATTAATCGGATATAAAGTTCTAAAGCTATCTTGCGGGCTTCAGTGGTTGGGACTTCTATGAAGAGGGAAATTGCATCAAGACAGGACATTAAGGTTTTAAGATTAAGTTGATAAAGAATAGATTTAAAGTTATTATTAAAAAAACACAATTACTTGAAAGTAAGACATGATAGCTGGTGACGTTTCACTATTTAGTGAATAAACTTCCACAGTGTCACAACTGATGAGAAATCGGAGAATATACACATATACCGAGAATTAAAAACTTTATTTAAGTGTATGCAACATCTCAGCGGTAAGTCTGAAGGTCTATAATTCTAAAAACATGGGTTTCATAACCATCATTGGCACAACACAAACAGCCCAGTCTATAATTTTGAGCTTAAGATAAAGCAAACAAAACAGTATATATTTATGCATTCACTATATTTAGACCTAAGTTAGTAAAGCTAACACATACGATATTGTGAAAATCAGTAACAGCTCCAGTGATATAATTAAATCGTGAATAAAGAAAAGGAAAAATTATACTAAAAAATATGGCTAATGATAAACAGATGTCTCAATACAATGTTTCGGACAGTAACGCTCTTCCTCAGATGATTTTAAACTTTCTTATTTTTGTGAAATATACAAGCCTCCCAGTTGCTCAGCGGTATGTCTGCGGACTTACATACTAAAATCCGGGTTTCGATACCCGTGGTGGGCAGAGCACAGATAGCCCGTTGTGTAGTTTTGTGCTTAATTCGAAACAACAACAGGAATATGCAATACTGTTTAGTGTAAACGATATTATTTATTTTATTTTATGATAAAATATTTAATTACTGGATAGTTCTCACACAGTTTTCAAGGTTGATTGTCTGTTTGTTTGTTTTTTTGAATTTCGCCGAAAGCTACTCGAGGGCTATCTGCGCTAGCCGTCCCTAATTTAGCAGAGTAAGACTAGAGGGTAGGCAGCTAGTCATCACCACCCACCGCCAAATCTTGGACTACTCTTTTACCAACGAATAGTGGGGTGTTGGATTGACCGTCATATTATAACGCCTTCACTGCTGAAAGGGCAGACATGTTTGGCGCGACCGGGATTCGAACCCGCACTCCTCGGATTAAGAGTCGAACGCCTTAACACGCTTGGCAATGCTAGACCAGGTTGATTGTTTAAAATGGTTAGTTGGGACAAATTTCATGACGTAACTATGTACCAGTCACGCACAACTTGTGCATGAAATTAGATCGTTGTCCTAGGCTATAGTAATACTGGTGACGTCATATTGCTCGAATCTTCGGCGTTTTTCTCGTTACCTTAAATGAGCCTTGTTGCTTCATAGCATCGTATAGTTTGTAGAAAATTCCAGGCTTTAGTTGTACAAGGTATATATACGTATATTGGTGACCAAACGAGCAGAAGAAATTTTAGTCAGAGAAAAGTTAGAAACGTGAAGTTAGCCAGCGTGTGAGTGATTAGTGTTAACGAAAGATATTTAAAAGTGTGTTTCACGGTGTAACAAAGATCATGAAAATAATTGGTTTTCCCAAAGGGTGTTCTGAAGTAATTTAACCTACCCGTGTGAGCCTAGACAAAAGAAAATATTTATTTAAAATTCGAGATGTAACTGTGGTAACCCTTGAGATAACGTAAGTAAATTTATCACAAACTGTGTAGTGAGAAACAGAATATATAAAAAAATAATTGGTATTGTCATCTGTAATTACGAGAAAACCCACTTGTAGATAAAATTATATATTCAAAAATGGTTGGAATGGGTAGAGAAGGTACTAATAGAGACCCTAACCTTTCTATAGACATTCCAAATAACCAATTAGCAACTCTCGTAGAATTCACCACGATGAAGACAAACTTCATGTTCAACAACCACAACTATATACAAACAAATGGCCTGTGCATGGGTAAAATAGTTTCACCAGTTCTATCTAATATTTTTATGACACAGCTTGCAACACAAGCAATTACCATATCATTACATCGACTATTATACTGATACAGATATATAGACCACACAATTGCGGAATTCATGTATACAGAACATATACTTAATTTTATCAATCACATTAAATCTATACACCCTAACATTAACTTTACATGTGAATAGGAAAAAAGCAATCAAATATCATTTCTTAATCTCAAAATTACAATAACCGACACCCAATTTAAAACAGAAATCCATCGAAAAATAACCCATACTGGACTATACATTTCTTTGGACTCAACATGTGAAACAAAACAAAAACTCAACACACTAAGAAACCAGATAAACACAGCCATAAAACTATACTCACCAGATAAAATAACCAATATTTGGCAAAAACTAAGAACAAATTATGACATCCCAGTTAATATCAAATTTATTCAAAAACCAAGCACAAAACTAAGGTTTATACTATGTAAAAACCACACTAACACGACACCAACATAATTTATAATATACAATGTGATAACTGCCACGACCTCTATATTGGAGAAAAAAGAAGAAAAAAATGGAAACCAGATTCAAAGAACACAAAATTTCACCTTCACACGTTTTCGAACACTGCAAATCAAATAAACACAACATAACTATAGAAAACACTCAAATACTAAAAAAAGAAACAAATATAAACACAAAATTAAATACGCCTTACTTATACAACAACTTAAACCCAAAATAAACCAATACAAAGGAACACCTTTATACCTATATCAATAGACATATCCAACATTTAAGCATGCCCTCTACATTCCTACACTTAATTACACAACCGCCTTCAAACATGTGGTCAGCTATCGGTCTGCAACCCCTTATTTCTTTGTGAACCTGACGATAATTAAAGAAGATCGTAACGTTGCTCGCTTCTCTATATAATGCTTTCTCTATTTATTCCAGCCGTTTTTAAATATATAATTTGTATTATCAATTAGATTCTATTGCAATTAAATCAGCTTGAATGAAATTTGAAAAAGAAAATATATACATTTAGAATTTTAGATGTAACTCTGATATTATAAATGTAAATAAGTTTGTGGAAACATTTATCTTGTTTCAAATATAAAATTTTAAAATAAGTGTGGTCTGCTTATTGTTTGAATTTATCGCCAACATATTACAGACACTTACTGTAACAGAATCTCAGCTCAATCTTATATGCATAAAATCCTGACAATTACATAAAGTTATCTTGCAACAAGAACTGACATTTTAAATATCACAGGTGATAAAATTGCAAAACACTAAATTTTTGAAAGTTAATTATCTGGAAATATCTAGTTTTCGTCACAGGTAATCACCAATGAACAAAACTTTCCTTTCTTTTTCTCTCTCTCTCTATGTAGATAAACAAAAATTAGCTGCTGATAAAAAATAAATGGTGAAGGGGATTATCATCATGACGTTATTTAAAAATATTATAATCTACCACTATTTAATCACAATGTACTATCAAAATATTTTAAATACAAATATTTCAGTTGTATAGAAATAAACATTATAATGAAAAGCAAAATCTTGGAACTTAATAAAACTACTAAGTGAATAATGAATGACCAAAAACACTGATGCCTTTCCTTACTGCTTAAATAATCGATTGTAAGTAAGAAACTGTTTACACACAACAAAACCATTCCTTTAAAAAAAGGTGAATGCATTCAAGTGTTTGTTTTTTATACCCCATGAATATTTTTACTACTAATAGCCTCTCAGACTTTCTTAATATATGAAAGTATACTTATTTTTCAAGAATAAATGTACTTCCAATAACTTTCTGCCACCAGATAAATATATCTATGTATCTATCCATGAAGAAACTATGAAAAATATCAGATAACAGTAAGTATTTTTCAGAAATTCAAAAAGTTATTGATTTATGTTTCATATATTCGTGAATGAAATACAATAACCAATAGCATAAATTCCTTAAGTTGCTAGAAAAATATATTTACAAACTGGGAGTAGTAAGTATAAAACTTAAAATATAAATAACTTCCCCTTTTAAAAAGTTATTTGCTGCACTCTTTTATCCATTGCTGAGCATTATCTATTTCGCTAAACATTTGAATATTATCTACTCAAAACATTTGGAAAGAGCTAGGAATATATATTTTTTAAAGCCTCGAGTTTTAATTTTCCTTTCAAAGACCCTATTACAAACCGAAAGTATCATTTCCTTTTAATAATTGGCTACTTCAGCTAACAATAATAGTTAGATACAAAAGCTTAAAGGATAAAGTGTCTTATTTCAAGGAATAAATCTTGAGAAGGATTAATGTCAGAAGTTGCCTGTTGAGCAGCTTCATTAAGAAGGTTTAGCGTGTCTTCTGAAAGCTAGAACATTTATTTTCTTCAAACATATTACATATTTATTTTATATTTTCTGTTTTAGTCGTAATTCAAAGCTATTTTATGTGAATGTGCACATTAAAATTTAAAGGGGAAATTAAAAACGGTAATATATTTCCACTTACGCAAAATTGGCAAACGTTTTATATGATTTTTAAAATACATGTGACACAAGAGGGCTGATATCAGTTTATGTTGTACAGTATTGAAAACTGATATAATGTTCAAACTGTTATAACTTCAATCAAAAATTAAAAGCAATATATTCTTATATAAAAATAATTAGATTTTATTTTAATTGAGAGATAAATAGTATTCTTAAATATTGACTAAGCTTGGACTATTGGTTAGAGTGCTTGAAATGCAAATCCAGGGTATCTTTATCACGACTGAATGTCGCAAAAGTTCTTGAAACTTTTAATAAAAGGTGCATCATAAAGTAAAGATCAAATCCTACTATTTGAGGGTCAAAAATGAATAGTTCAAAATTATGTAGCAGGGGTTAGTGACTAGCTACCTTTCTTTAAGTCCATTTTTTCTGGTGATTACCAAATTATCAAAGCCAGGTAGTAAAGTGAATTTAGTTATTTATTTAATAAACACAAGCACAAGGTGTAACTGTGATGAGTCACTGTACAAATTTCTATATAACTTCTTTAACATAACATTTATTCCACTCGAACCCAGAAAAATTATAAAGTACTTACAATTTTGTTTGTTTTGGAATTTCGGACAAAAGCTACTCGAGGGCTATCTGTGCTAGCCGTCCCTAATTTAACAGTGTAAGACTAGAGGGAAGGCAGCTAGTCATCACCACCCATCGCCAACTCTTGGGCTACTCTTTTACCAACGAATAGGGAGATTGACCGTGACATTATAACGCCCCCACGGTTGGGAGGGCGAGCATGTTTGGCGCGACCCTCGGATTTCAAGTCGCACGCCTTACGCACTTGGCCATGCAAGTACTTACAAAATTATGTCTTATAGACATACAATCACTCTCTACGTTTTGCTTTTCCTTGCAAAGAGGAAAACAAAATAAAATTATTAAAAATAAACTACAATGCTAACCACCGATAGTTAATGATAAAAAGAAAACTATTCAATCTGTAATAAATCTAAAAACCCTAGTTATGTCCACTTTATTTTTAATATCTGGTACTTTGGGTAAATTCAATAAAAGGTCTCAACTTTTTTTGTATTATTATTATCACTCCTCTTAACTGCGAAACGCAGATTAGAGATTCCTGAAATTCACCTATAGTAATTTCTAGTTACAAAACAGCAGTACACGCCACCTATCGGTTAATATCAACTAAACAACAGAACTGGCCATCACATCTGAAATAATATTACAACTGAAAGTGTGTAGAGAAATCACGACTCTATCCTTGAGCTTTTTAATCCACAATCTTTAATGCATTTCAAACAATGATATAGTTTATCTATACTAACGAAGATTTAGAAATTAGTGCTGCATATGTGACACCAGGATAATAAGTAACAGCCTCTAAAAGTACAAAAGTGATTATAAGCTCCAGATATGTATATTTTCTATATATCTTAAGTGAATCAGAAATAGGCGTATTTGAATTATAAAGAATCTAATTATCATTGTGTTAAAAGAATAACTGATTTTCACAATCGTGTTGTTTGTGGCTACAGGTGAGATCTGAAAACAAAAAACATAAAAGCACAATTAAATTTTGCTGTCAATTTGTATTTTTCGTAAGATTGTTTACCGTAATTCATTGTGAAGACAAATAATCTAATTAATTATTTTTTGTAAAAATGTACCCAATTATAACCACAAAAGAGTACCATTATAGCATAACGTCTGCCAAATTTATTTAAACCAATGAAGAGATATTTAAATTTCCTTTCTTAAAGTCATCGTATAAATAGACTTTGTATTATTCAAGTATTTTCTTATGTTAAAGAGAACTTCAACCTTTTAGCAGCATCATGTTTAACTCGGGCCGCCATTGCCAGGTGGTTAAGGCACTCGATTCATAATTCAAGGGTTCTGGGGTCGAATTCTTGTCATACCGAATATGCTTATAATGTGATGACCAATCCCACTATTCGTTGGTAACAGCGTAGCCCAAGAGCTGGGGATGGGCTATAACGACTAGCTGCCTTTCCTCTAGTCTGACACAGCTAAATTAGGGACGGTGAGTGTAGGTAGCTTTCAGCGAAAAAAACAACACATATTTAGTTTATACCGTGTTTGATATAAAACATTTTCTTCTTTTTTCCAAACCTGTTTTATTGGTCTGTCTAATCTGTGCTATGTGGAGTTGTATTACAGAAATCAGTTTGTCAATAAAGTATTAAAATACAGCAGCTGCCATAACTCTGAAGCATAGGTCGCATTGTAGTGACATCCAAAATTGTATTCTTGGTTTAGTTTAATCACGTGCTGAGAACAAACGTTTTTTTCTAGTTTGTTTCCGTTTTACCCTTTTTGTATAAAAATTTGTATTAAGGAAAATTACATCGTTCCAGCTTAAAGACGGACAAATTTGACAGTTTAGTTTTTAATTAAAAGGCACTCAAATTAAATTTTTTTCCTTCATGTTTATTGTTAATAAACTAAATACAGGTAACCTAACAACCTTCAGACAGAAAGACATTTACATAGTAATTTGTTTATTAACAAATTTAAGGAATTACGACAAACTTATTAAGCATATTTTAGGTCGTTTACTCATAATGCTTATGCTATTGGTTATTGACTTATTGCCTTGTTCTTGAGAATTTAGAATGTTATCTAACTTTTCTGCAGATGCGGATAGTTGTGTATTGAAATAACGACAACTATGACATTGATAAATATTGAAGTACAATAAGAATAGTATCCGCTATTCATAACAAGACCTAACACAGAGAACACTGTTATTACATGTTTGAAACTCGATGTTGAAAATAGGCCAAAAATAATTAGTAATATTACATATTTTTTTATGCAAGTGTGTTTGTTGTTGTTGTTGTTTGCCATTAAGCACAAAGCTAAACAACCATCTATAAATAGTGTACTCGCCACAAGTATAGAAGTCTGAGTTCTAGCAATGTAAGGCCGCATACTTATAATTGTGCCATTGGGGTGAGGTGGATCTTAAGTAATATACCCGAACCTAAAAATTATTAGTGATGTCAGTTACACAAATACCGTATTGTTTTTTTTTCAATTTATTTATTTGACTCAAGTTGTGTATGCTCTCAAATTGCCAAAAAAGCAAGAGATTCAAAAAAACATTTTGATGTATTAGACATTTAAAAACAAAGTTTATCAAAACTCGTGTATTCTAACCTCATTTTTCATAATACATCCTACGGCCTGGCATGGCCGAGCGCTATAAGGCATGCGCTCGTAATCTGAGGGTTGCGGGTTTGCATCCGAGTCGCGCTAAACATGCTCGCCCTCCCAGCCGTGGGGGCGTTATAATGTTACGGTCAATCCCACTATTCGTTAATTAGTAAAAGAGTAGCCTAAGATATGGCGGTGGGTGGTGATGACTAGCTGCCTTCCCTCTAGTCTTACACTGCTAAATTAGGGACGGCTAGCACAGATAGTCCTCGAGTAGCTTTGTGCGAAATTCCAAAACAAGCAAAGCAATAAGAATTTCGATATTTTTATACATAATAAATCACATCTTTTTTATGAGATTGTTTTTTGTTTTATCTGTAAACGACATTATTTCTCGAGTAGTTTTGTGCGAATTTCAAAAACAAACAAACATAATACATCCGATCCTGTTATTATTATTGGTCCACGCTGCGTTATTTGAAAAAAAAAAGTTATTCATAGAAATACTAACTATAGTTTCTGTTTAGTTTGGATATTTCTAGTTTCACTAAATAGATTTAATGTAAATTTTGTTTGTTGTGTGGTTATTTTATCAAAATAAATGAGAATCAGTACTTATATTACCATAATGACTACTGATATACACTTATTCAAATATTTGAACTACGTGTTTTAGCTCCAAAGCATTATGGCACATAAAATTTCAAAACATTGTTTGTTTCTCTGTACTAACTGCCACACAAAGGTTTCTCATTTACAAAAAATACGTATTCAAAGTAACTTTATTTTTTACTGTTAACATACAATAAAATAAATAAGATAAACAATTGTAGTCCTTTTAATAATTTAATAATGTTACATTGAACATATCATACGAGTCCAGTTAGAAGTTAATACTTTTATAAATAATATAGCAAATTCCAAGGTTATTTTTATGAATTTTATTTGTCCATTCTGTTTCGAAAATCAATGATATGTAACGATCTAAGAGTGTGATTTAATATTTTCCATCTTGCAAGCTATTTCAAACAAGTAACATGTTTTAATTTTACTTTTTATATGTGTTAAGTGAATAACCTGTTTTTTGAAATAAATAACTGGACGTTTTCCATTTCAATGTTAACATTTGTTTCATGTTAGTAACTAGAAGTAACTAGTACTAAAGCTAGTAACTGGCAGAAAAAAATTCTTTATGATATATAAGATAAGATAATACTTTGAACTTTTAAGTAAATATTACTAACATATGTTTCATTTAAGTAAAACAGAACTATAAGTAGATTTAACATTTTTTTTAGAAAAAATATGTCTCTAGATTGTTTAACTACTCTACCTTTTAAATGCTTTTAAATATTCAAAATAGCATCATGTTTCTGAATACTTAGACAACAGAGATTTCTGCTTCAAAAGATGTAGGATTATACTAAAACTTCATATTTTTATTTTTAACTGAATATTAATTTCTTCTTTACGATAATATCACAAAGTTAGTTTCAATATACAAGCCCTTTAACATTTCATAGATAAATATTAGAAAGACAAAACATTTTCAATATTTTGTCATGTCAAAACTTTTTAAAATTCTCTCATAAGTACACTACAATTAATTTAGCGAAAACTTACTGAGACAATAGCTAAAATATCTTTGTCAAGGAAATCCAGTTCATTTTACAAAGCTACATAAAGATTCCCACAACAATTTTAGAAAACACCATACTTTTTCAATAACAAGTAAATTCACATGTTTTGCGTTTTTCTTATAGCAAAGTCACATAGAAAATATCTGCCGTGTCAACCCAGGAGGATCGAACCGCTGATTTTATCTGTGTAAATCCAAAGACTTGCCGTTGTCCCCGCGCGGAACATTAATTCTTCTAAAATTTTATAAAAGTAATAATCTATCATGTTGTATGTTCAATAAATTGTGAGACTGTCAGTTTTAAAGTTTACGTCGCAGTAAACTACATCTGTATTCTTCTCCACAATATACAGCTGGTAAGTTTAAATCATTTTTATATTGCTGAATGGAGCCCAAGAATATGAAAGACATAATATAAGTTGAGAGTTTTTTTTTCTTTAGTTGTGGTTAAAATCGTAAATATAGAATTGTTTTGTATATACAACCTAGAACGAACATGAATTGTTTTACCTTGTAGATAATATTTGAAAAATATATTCTCTTATAATTGAGTAGGTGATGTTGTTGTTTTATCTGTTTTAATATTTCAAATTTTACTCGCTTTGAAATGTTGATATATTCATGTTCTTTTATCAGGATAAAACCCTCTTTGTTTATTTATACCTCCAATAATGCAAGAAAATTTCACATTGCACAAAATTCTCATTTGTTTTACTTCGAAAATCAAAATTTGTTCATGGTTATGTCTTGATTATACAACATTGTATAAAAGTAATGCTTTCAATTTTTACAGTATCCACAAAATATTAATACGTCAGTACCTATTTCAAAGCATGGTAGACAGTCACCTGTTGTCATAGCAACAAATGCTTCGTACACCTCAGAAAGTGAGAGAGTTATCGCGTAGCATTACATTATGCATAAGGATAGTATTGCGTTTAAGCTTTTCACAATGAGCACAAGTTTGAGGCTGGAAACTGTAAAGTATACCCTTATACAGATTGTTGAAGACAGAGAACCGCAAATAAACAGTACTGTATATCAACATAATATTAATGACTTACTCACAAGCAACGCTGCGGCTGCGTAAATATACGATTGTTGGTCCCTAGAGAGTTATCATGAATCAAAGACACTGCAGGAGAAAGCCGTCATCTGGACGTATGTGCCAGATTACTCGGGGATAAACTCAAAAGCTGACAAGGTCGTAAGAACAACCCATAGATAAAATTAGGCACAAAGCTATTGACAAGATATTGAGCTTCTCTACATTATTAAGAATAAAACGGCAACGAAAAAGATCTTTTTATCAACAATCAGAAGGATTGATACAGCTGAAAGCAAAGTACCTTACAGTGTAGTTAAGAATAGCAAAATATAATGAATCAATACAACAGGATACTGACAGAAGACCACTGGTAACATCAATCAATGAGCTTTTTACTTCATAATGGGAGATACAAATTCGGGGCTTGTCAACTAGAAATCAACGTTACTATCAGGTATTTATGAAATGGTCATCCTTCTCGTCAGTGTTTCACGTTTAACTGGAACGGATGTAACATTATGGTCAGCATGCCGGACTGTGGAACAAATACTGGAAGATTCAAAAAGTGATGCCATTCAATAGCTGTGGGCGGGTTATATAACTGGCGGTCAATCCCATTATTCGATGACAAGAATTGAAAAAAAAATCTGCCGACTGGCTTCCTGCTATCTGATCAGTTGTTATTAACCGCATAACTGAAGCTTAGGGGTCCCTGCAAATAAAGCGCGACCCAGATTTCATATTTCAATTCGCTTGTATGTTCTTTTGACAATTTCTTGAGATATAGTACAAATAAATCTATATTTCTAGGTTGTTTGTTGTTGTTTTTTTTGCACTGAAGAACTATCAAGATTCAAATATTCATTCAGAAAAGCAACTGAATGGGCTTTCATATTAATTAATAAAAATCTGTATTACTCTAACACCAATGATATTTTACGGTTTAAATCAGAAACCAGTAGGTCTCAAATGTGTGCCAAATATTTACGTTATTTGTAGATTTTAAATATCGGGGGTCTAGTTAGCTTGATTTTATCACAAAATTTATATCTATTGTTGTCATAATATTTCAACCAAAAACATAATAATAGCTTTCAATCAAGGTGCTAATACTTTTCTTTGGCATTGAAAAGTTTTCATATGAAAGTTTGCTTGTTTGTTTTTTGGAATTTCGCACAATGCTATTCAAGGGCTATCTGTACTAGCCGTCTATAATTTAGCAGTGTAAGATAAGAGGGAAGGCAGCTAGTCATCACCACCCACCGCCAACTCTTGGGCTACTCTTTTACCAACGAAAAGTGGGATTGACCGTCACATTATACGCCCCCACAGATGAAAGGGCGAGCATGTTTAGCGCGACGGCGTTCATATGAAAGACTAATATCTTCAGAAATATTTCGTCAAATAGTAAAGCAGGCTCGTCATGGCATGGTGGGTTAAGGCGTTCGACTCGTAATCTGAAGGTTGCAAGTTCGAATCCCCGTCGCACCAAACATGCTCGCCCTTTAAGCCATTTGGGCGTTATAATGTCACGGTTAATCCCACTCTTCGTTTGCAAAAGAGTATCCCAAGAGTTAGCGGTGGGTGGTGATGACTAGCTACCTTCCCTTTAGTCCTACACTGCTAAAATAGGGACGGCTAGCGCAGATAGCCCTCGTGTAGCTTTGCGCGAAATTCGAAAAACAAACAATAGTAAAGCAGAAGCATAATAAAATGTAGTTGGGCTTTAATATTGATTAAGCAGAAGTCACACGTGATAGACGGCGTAAAATAAAAAGACAAATAAGAGATTCTTTATAAACTTTGGTGTATTTCTATTGATAATCCTTCAATAGTTTTTATTTTTTTGAACTTCCTGATTTATCGTATATATTCATTTTACGGATTTTATGATTGGTACATTATCATTAAATTTAAATGATATATAGTTCATAACTTATATGTGTATACTTTTGATCTGCAAAGACAAAATTAGTAAAGCTTCGTCATAAATTACACCTTTTGATTAATTGAACATTTGTTTGGGTTGAATTTTGCGCAAAGCTACATGAGGGCTATCTGCGCTAACCAACCCTAATTTAGCTGTGGGCTACACTTCTACCTGGCCCGGTGTGGCCAGATAGGTTAAGGCGTGCGACTCGTAATCTGAGGATCGCGGGTTTGCATCCCCTTCGCACCAAACATGCTCGCCTTTTCAGCGGTGGGGGCTTTATAATGGGACGGTCAATCCCACTATTTTTGGTAAATAGTAGCCCAAAAGTTGGCGGTGGGTGGTGATGACTAGCTGCCTTACCTCTAGTCTTTCACTGCTAAATTATGTATGGCTAGCGCAGATAGTGTTCGAGTAGCTTTTGCGCGAAAAACAAACAAACAAACTCTTTTACTAACAAACAGTGGGATTGACCGTCACATTATAACGTCCCCATGGCTAAACGGGTGAGCATGTTTGGTGCTACGGGAACTTGAACCCGCAATCCTCAGTTTGCGAGTCGAGTGCTTTAACCACCATGCCATGCCGGGCGTCACTGGACGTAAAACCTCAATTACAAATAGTTATATGATTTAATGAGATTAATTCTTCTTACGTCTAAAGTTTATTTTTTCTACGTTTTCATGTCTAATGAAACTTATTACAGTGCAAGAAATTCATAAGAGATCAAAAAATAGATGGTCTTAACATCTCTTAATTTCAGAATTCTATCTCCCTCTACTGTAAACATGTAAAATGTGATATTTTAAAGTATTATTTACAATAACTTTTCAATGTAACAGAACACAATAATATTTTTTCCCATAATTCAATAGAAATATATTTGTTTGTTCTCTATGTCCTGGTCATTGGCTTTTGTATTTCGACCTTTCAATTACGATTCAATCAGCTAGAGATGATTCGGGATGTGTCAAGAAGTTATTCTTAAGATGCGTAGATTGCATTCTCTTTAACTGTTCCTTTTGTTACGAGAGTAATCTCAAAATCTGGGGTTAACAAGTTGTATTGTAAGTTAAGATATTTTAAACTCAATTGGCTGCTAAATAGACAACCACATAGGATGAGAAGTGGTGGCTAAATACAGATTATTAAAGCTCGCTTCTCATTGATGTTTTCCAGTTCTGTGTTTTACATACATGTAATTAGTGTACTTCAATCATTACTAGTTTATATATATTAGGCAAACACACTATTAACACCTCATGACTTGCTAAATATTGAGTTTACAACTGTATTTCATTTTTAAATCCTATTTAGCATTTGAAGGATTTTGAATTCACACCTTCATTACTTTATACATACATTTAACATATATACACATATATTGAGTGAGGTGTTTAAAAGTCGCTTGTTCCTTATTGCTTTACGATAAAAAACAATTAAAATAGAAACTAAAACGTTATTTAAATAGTCGAGCCAAGTGGACATAAAAATTATTTTTATGTACTGATGTTTTATACTGCCTCTGGCATATTTCGAATCAACAACCCGCTTTTTCTGTTCATAACTGTTAAAATTTCCGTTTTCAATGTCATGAATCACTTCAATGATTAAATATTTATTGATATATAACCTGAAAATAACACCAACCTAAGAATAACACCTATCAACAGCATATGATTTATTATAAGACATCTAAATAAACACGTTATTTCTTACTTTGTAGTGATCTTACATGGCCGAGCGCGTAAGGCGTGCGACTCGTAATTCGAGGGTCGCGCTAAACATGTTCACCCTCCCAGACGTGGGGGTGTATAATGTTACGATCAATCCCACTTTTCGTTGGTAAAAGAGTAGCCCAAGAGTTGGCGGTGGGTGGTGATAACTAGCTGCCTTCCCTCTTGTCTTACACTGCTAAATTAGAGACGGCTAGCACAGATAGCCCTCGAGTAGCTTTGTGCGAAATTCCAAAACAAAAAACAAACAAACTTACTTTGTATTTCACACCTTAGTCAGGGTGTGATCTTGCCAAAGAGACCAGTTACATGATTCGCAATCTGATGGTCGCAGGTACGAATGCTAGCCCCACCGAAAATGCTCACACTTCAACCGTAAGAGCGTTATAAGTGAAGATCAATCCCGTTGTTTGTTGGTAAAAGACTAGCCCAAGAGTTGGCGGTAAGTGATGATCTCTAATTTAGCCATCCTTATTTAGCAGTGTCAGACTGTAGCTTTGTAAAATAAAAAACAAATAAATATGATGCCAAGAAACGTAACAAGAAAGTAAGTCAAGAGCATAAAGGACAACTACAGGAAACAAAGATCATGAGACCTAATAAAGATGATTTTCACCATCCTTTTACAATCTGAAACATTTCAACATAATTTTATTATAACGTTTAATGTAGCTGATTCTCAGATTAACACTTCACTGCATGTCTAAGTAGAAGTTTGTTTGAACCCATAGTTTGGTTTGTTTGTTTTGAATTTCGCGCAAATCTACGCGATGGCTATCTACGCTAGCCGTCCCTAATTTAGTACTGTAAGACTAGAGGGAAGGCAGCTAGTCATCACCACTCACCGTCAACACTTGGGCTAGTCTTTTACCAACAAATAGTTGGATTGACCGTTTCATAATGACGCCCCCACAACTGAAAGGGAGAACAAGTTTGGTGTAACGAGGATTCGAACCCGAGACCCTCAAATTACGAGTCGAGTGCTTTAACCATCGGGCCTTAAACCCACTTGCGCAATTTTAAGAGTTCTTCATTTTTCAAAATCAACATTTCAAGCCAAATTAAAATAAAATATATTTTCCATTACCAAAAACAATCATATCCGAGAAAATAGGAGATACATTTTTATTTAAGTGTTTTTATATTTTTTTTCTCAGATTAACAATTTGGTTAAATACACGTCATGAAATATTTTCCAGTTTTCCTTCCGACAAAAATAAACAGGCTTTAAAAACAATTATTTTTTCACTAATTGAAGCAAATAAGCTTGCTGCAGATATTGCACATAATGAAATATTAGCTTGTTTAATGTCTCTTTCGGAAACAAGAAACACATTATTAAATCTCAGATCATATTTTCAATAATAAAATCTAAGAAAATAAAGTAGTGATTATAAAGAGCACAAAATACACCCGAAGGTGTAAAAAAATGGTAAATGTAATTTAACACTAAGTCACCCAGTGTAGCACGAGTGTAAAATACTATTTGCACTGCACAGAGGCCAGTATAGTGCTATGAAAACAGATAAATTGTCGTGTATAAAATAAAAGACTCAGTAATTATTTCTCAAAGTCATACAAATGTTATTGTTATTTATGAAAATATAACAGTGAGGCAACATTCTCCGAATCAAAAAGCCGATATTTAAATTAGATTTATAAAATGAAAGTCGACAATGTTGAAATGATTTTTTTATAAGAACATTATAGTTAAAAAAGTGGCAATTGATTACACGCAACTAAATTGCGGCCAGAGAGCATATAGCTCAAAACAGAAAAAAAAATCTAATAGATGAGAGGCAATAAATTGGTGTGTTTTCAAGTTCTCAATAGTCCACAATTGGTTCTTCTTGTTACATAACAATTAGCGAGATAAAAGTTAATCCCTGAAGTACCTATGTTGCAGCAGTGGTGTCACGAATGTCAAGACAAAGACAATTCAATTACATCAGGACAGTTTTCATATTACGAGACTTCCTCAGGCTGTCAACCAAAGCTTATTCTCTACCATGAGCGCTGTTATTGATTTGTATACTCTTGTGATCCAGTTTTGTCTTGGCAGGTTTCCTGCAAATTCCAATTTAACTGTCTCGGAACTAAACGACGTCTACGAAGCTACCTTGTGAATCTTTCGATTTCAAGAAAAGGCATCACCAGTGTTAACTGGGAAAAGTAACTTAAATTTAGGTTTAAGCTTCACATTTAAATAGCATGCACCTTCTTTACTTGTAAAACGAAAAACAGAAATGAAGGACGCAAACCAGCTCTATAAACTTTACCCATATGATTCAATTCTTTGTTTAAGTAAAGTGTTTCGTAAAGAATAACTTCGAGCACAAAAACTAACATTGAAACTTGTTTTAACAGCCTGGAGTTTTTGGTTTATTGTTTGCTACCTGTAAAAAAAAGCCAGTATTTTTCTCTTTTAATAGACTTGGTTTATGTACAGTAAGATATATATGTGCAAAGCACAGAGTTTAAAAAAAATAAGTGAATGTCTCTTATCTTTTTCTTTCAAAGCCACGTTCAAAGACCAAGCCTCATGCATTTTAATGCTGATTTAAGATTTTTTTTAAAGGTCTTGGGATTAAACTTTCACATGCCAGCTTCGTGCCATGTCAGTCGTAATTGCAGATTTCTTTTCGGTAAGGTTCAGAAAAAAGATTAAAGAGAAAATCGAACAGGTGTCAAGGGGTTGCTTGTTTAAAGTCATCCCACTGTAACATAAATCATTCGATTTTTCTTTATTAATCTAGCCTTTCATTCATATATTTTTCACTAAAGGTAAATTATCCAATATGAGGATATAGCCTGTGAAAATTAGTATACTTTTCTCAGTAAATTTTACTTGCAACTTATGCGGGGTTTATTCTGCTTTTTTAACATATGTAAATGGTTCTCCTACGTCAGTATCACGTCATACCTACTCTTAGTCATAAAACCTAATTACAAAGAGACTTTAATATGGCATTTTTATTTTTGCTTTTTACCAACCAGTCAATTGGTCTTTATTTAGGCCCTGCATTGCCAGGTGGGTTAAGGCGTGCAACTCGTAATCTGAGGGTCGCGGGTTCGCATCCCGGTCGCACCAAACATGCTTGCCCTTTCAGCCATGGGGGCGTTATAACGTAACGGTCAATCCACTATTCGTTGGTAAAAGAGTAGTCCAAGAGTTGGCGGTGGGTAGTGATGACTAGCTGCCTTCCCTCTAGTATAACAGTGCTAAATTAGGGACAGCTATATTTGATAGCCCTTGAGTAGCTTTGCGCGAAATTCAAAAATAAACTAACAATGGTCGTTATTCCTGGTATCATAATATAGAATATAAAATAAAACGAAATTGTATCTTGATGCGAACAATTTGGGGTATTTCTTTGAAATATATATTTAACTCTTCGAGAAATCAATTTAGTTTTTCTATGTTTGTAAATATACATTTCCATATAATATCAATTGATAAAAGACATCAGACCAAACTTGTCAGATGTCAACCAATTACTCTTAAATAATATTTGTTTCTCTATGTAAAATATGTTTTACATCGATTTAGGCTACAATAATAAATGCCACATAAGAAATTAGTTTCACGGTTGTCATTACTTTTTAGCTGCTAGGAAAGAGGCATTTAACGGAACAGCACGTACTGCCATCTTTTGAGCTACTCGTACCTAACTAAATAGGTTTGAAGTTGACCGTCATTCCTACAGTACATTCGCGACTTTGAGCTGCGGTACGCGTTTTTCTTGTCAACGACATACGAGCCATGAACCTTAGATTTTTCAGTCGGAGAAGTTAACATCAAGGCCACCATCAGTCCGACTATTTATAACTTACTATCTGAAACGTTGGGATATTGATTGTTGATAGTTACTAACGAGTTACTATTTAACATGCACATAAACCGGGTTGTTGTTATCAGATGAATTTTGAGAACGATTTAACCTATTGCTCTATAGATACATCATGTAATTAACAGGTATATGTTGATGTTAGATTGCTATTGTAAACTTGTGTTACTGGCATGGGTCATTCTAAAGAAACAACGATCTTTTTTTCTTTTTTTTTTGTCGCCGGGTCAGTAAGCTTTTCTCGTCTTTCGTTGGCTTAAAGCACCTTATCTGTCCTTGTCAGCTACACAGACGATCACTAGAAGAACTAAACTATGCTGGCTGATTTCCCTGCGGCTTCTGGTATCGCCACCGAACTTTTTAGTTGTTTTCTTGAAAGGCGTCAACTCCACGGAGGTCGCTATTATAAGTATTTTATCAAGTCGGGCTGCTAAATGCATTTAGTTTAGATAGCTGAGGGGATAGCCGTCCGTTAGAAAATGCGAACTAGATATTCACTATCCTAAGTGAGTCAACCGTCAACAAAAACTTTTTAATCCCGAGTTTTTAAACTTTACATTAACAATACACAAAGGAGTAGCTCTTACCGAAGATGAAACGACAGTTTCTTTCAAATGCTTAAGATAAGGTTTCAGTCTTCTGGTTCTCGAAAGAAACTATTAAAACTATTGTAATAAGATAAATTTAAATGCATCTAATAGTCTAGATTTTTACTTTTTAAAGTGTTTTTCCGCTTAAAATAAATGCATACTTTATTTTTCTTAAATTTAATTTCTTAGCAACATTTCCTAAGAAGCGGAAATAAACATACAGCCAAGACCTAATCCTATTTAATATTCTGATCTAAAATTGTTTGAGAAACATCAAATTCAGCTAACTAGAAGAAAGTAATACTTATAATACTTAAGAGCTTCCACAAATGATAGTAAGTTAGCAACGTAATCAAAATATATTTATATACATATTACTTAACATTCTACGTTCACAATACAAATTACAGTACTGCCAATAATGATTAAATTTCATTTAAAAACTGAAGATTTCAAAGGGAGGAAAAGAAAACGCATAGTTTTTAAATAAAAGTGTTTACAAAAACTATATAAATACTCTGTTTTATAGGCTTTACAAACTCAGAATGACTAAGTTACCGTCAGCAGAAATACACTGGAATTCTTCAAATACTCCTTAAACTAAGTTATCGTTAGCAGAAATTTACCGAAATTATTCAATTACTTTTTAAACTAAGTTGCCGTTAGCAGAAATATACCGAACTTGTTCAAATACTGCTTAAAATAAGTTACGGTTTTCAGAAACATACCGGAATGCTTCAAATACTGCTTGAGCTAGGTTACATTTAGCAGAAATATTCCGGAGTTCTATATTAAACCTAATTACCACTAAGACTAAGTTATCATGAAAAGCATAATAGCACTATTAAATTTTTTTCTTAGAATAAACATGTCACTGTGACAGAACTATACAGCAGTTGTCTGATTTTTACTCAGAATTACTAGATTGCCATTTGGAGAAGCATACCCGCAATATTACGACTTTAATCAAAATCATTATGTTACCGTTTCCAGCAGTGTATCAGAAGTTTAAGATTCTTACTTTGCTTTAAGAGCTGCTTAAACATATTAAGTACTTTAAAATACAAATTATCTTTCTCATCATAAATCCCCCTACCCTCATCAGTTAATCAGAAGTAAGTCTGTGGACTTCCAGGGCTAAAAACTGGGTTTCGGTAGCCTCGTCGATCGTAGCAAAGATAGCTTTTGCGTTACTTTCTACTTAACTACAAATAATCATGATAAGTAGCTTCTGTGACCACCTAAATTTCATTATTAATTAGTAACAATTCTTTTTTAAAATACATACCTTAGTATTAATTGCTAATTAGGTCTACCCGAATTGCAAGCTACTAGTGTGTTACCGCTTTCAGGAAGATATAAAAGTGAAGATAATAAGAACAAAGAACGAAAAAAAACACTACATCTTTTCACTCTTTTTTAGTAAGAGATCTCAGAAAGCGTCGTAAAAAAAAGAGTCCCACACTGGTACAGCGGTAAGTCTGCGGATGTTGCTATAGTTACAGGAAATAACATAAACACAGTCGTCAAGAAGAATATATATATAGAAAATTCCAAGAATAAACAAGAAGGAAACTCGAAACATACAACCATTTCAAAGACTCCCTCGAAATATACCTAGAATAATACATGTAAGCAGTATAAAGTAAAAAAGTTTTCAAAGACACAACATATCCCTGCAATTAATACGTCACTAAACCACATGAATATCATGTAGATAGGAAAAATTGCCTTTTACACTGTTCCTTTTAACGGGAAATCTAAAATGTCCCAACATATTGTATAATTTGTTTACTCTTAAACAGAAGCACAATCGGCTGTCTGTAATCTGTCCCCCATAGGTATCGCAAACCATTTTCTTGCGTTGTAAGTCTGCAGAAATATCACTGTGGGGGGGGACACATTGGAGAAACATGAAAACTAACAAAAGTGAGAATTCAGAATCGTTTGATTTTCAATTTCGTGCAAAACTACACAACGACTATCTGCGATAGCCATGTGGATAAGACACTTCACTGGTAATTTGAGGGTCGCGAGTTTGAATCCCCTTCACACCAAACATGCTCGCCACTTCAGCCGTGGGTGCGTTATCAATCCAACTATTATTTAAAACCAGTTAGTAATAATTATCTAAACACGTGAAAAGGCTTCTGCATAATCAAACTTAAGTAACTGCGATATTTAATCGCTACAATTACGCTTCAAGTATATACTCGTATATACATGACTTTCAATAAAACTTTGTAATACTTTCAAAGTTATTTTTGCAAACATAATACGGTGGCTGAATATACGGTTTCTGATATGTAAGTTTAAATATCTATATTCTAATCGTTCTTAACGAAAGTTGTTGTTGTTGTTTTTGAATTAAGCACAAAGCTACAAAATGGGCTACCTATGCTCTGCCCACCACGAGTATAGAAACGCGGTTTTTTAGCGTTGTAAATCCGCAGACATGCCGCTGAGCCATTGGAGGAGGGGCTTCAACGAAAGTTCTAAGCATGACTAGTGGTCAGCTTGTTCACACTACGAACTTAGAATTTATAATTCGTTTAGCATTGTCACAAACACTCACTTTGTATGCAGTAATCACGAATGTGGTTTAAGAGTAATGGTCATGTCCCATTATGTGGTCAGATTAGAGAGTCCAACAGTTGGTGTTGAGTGCTATGGATTATATCCCATCTCTATGATTTATCAACGACGGTCCATTGTTGATAAGAACTACGTGATTTCGAAAGAAAACAAACCTTATTAAGGTGGTTCCTTTCGGTAAATGATACTCGTTAGTTTGACAACGAATCGTCAGTAAGCAACCACTGCTAAATATATGTGAGTTTTCTCCACCAAACTACTGAAGATACCTAATGTTAACTAGTTGGGTCACACCAACTGTCTTTTGAGTTTGGTGTTTTGAACATCTATACGTTTTATCGTTATTGTTCATAAATGTTCTTTATGTACTGTTGCTCTGGGAACCGATGTCAGGTCAATCTTTGGTACAATATTTATTCAATGTCATAAAGAAACATCTACACTAATTCTATCAAAATTTCAACTAGCATGCCTTCCTTATATATTTTATGGGTATGTGTGTGTTTCTCTTATAACAAAGTAACATCATGCTATCTGTTGAGTTAACCGAGGGAAATCGAACCCCTGATTTTAGTATTGTAAATCCATAGATTTGGGGGACTTATTTAAAAGTAAAATGCGTTATAACATATTCTCAATTCTAAGTCTTCTGACATACAAATACCAGTTATACAATGGTTTATCTACATTCTATATACCACGGGAAACTGGTCCCCAAATTTTAGTGTTGTAAGTTTGGAAATTTCCTGTTGTTGCATCAGGGAAGATGTTGTTTCACAGTTTATGCTAAAATACAATATTTTGGTATATTTGAATGTTCTTGTTATGATATTAGGTTTGTTTTTCATGTGTTTATTTTTAGGGAAGTAAGAAAAACTAGACCTGATATAAAGTTTCTACTGAACTTAATTTCTATAAGCTTCCTATATGAAAAAATGAAACATATGTTAGTAGCCAACATAATATGTTAAATTTTGAACCGGTTTTTTGCAAACCTCTAAAGTAAAGAATTATTATTTAATTGCTCACAAAGATTGGTTTGAGAAATAAAGTAGAATAGATCCAATATAACATTGTCCTGGAAAATATTACAGTTTCTGTTTAAGTTAAATCATTGTGGTTTCGTTGTAATATGTAAGTAATGTTAATAATGAGATAAGGAATGGATCGAGGTCACTTCTACTCGAAACTTCATAAAGACGTTGTAAGTTACGTGATCCTTAAACCGTTCAGAGAATTTTTATGTTGCTTAATGATCACATCGTAATATTTACACCTTTAAGTTAATAACATTTCACATTAAAATATAATGAAATATTGTTAACTTTTGTGGTATTCTGCTTCTGTTTAGTTTGCTGTTAAGATTATTATGAGCACCATTTGTTATCTCAGTATCAAACCAAGACATAATCTCATTAAACAGAGCTAAGGTGCTGAATCGCTGTATATATATATATATATATATCTTTAATGAATATTAAATTCACATATATATATACGTTAATGAAGATTAATACACAATGTGTCCCCACCGAAATGTGTGTCCTTCTATCTCAGTCACCTCCAAAATCTAGGGTACATTTTATAATCTCACCTCACAGTTTGTAACATCGGATCTTTTCAATTAAATATTGAATATATTTAAATATTGTTTATATATATATATATATACACACCTCGATACGTTGTACTAATGCTACCCTTCAAACACAACTGAACAAGGTTTATGTCCAAGAAGTAAACCACACAGATTAACATCTCCCAAGACGAAGAACCAGTGACAACAGTAATGTCTTAACCCTAATGTAAGGCTTATAGTCTAACAAATGCACACAACAAGGCTCATAAGATTTGCTTGTCGTTAAGTGCTACACTGTAGCTATTTTTGTCCAACGAAAATTTTCTTATAAACTTTAAAGATTGCCTAGGAGACAAAAGTAAAAAAAGCATTTGCCCATTCTTTAAATCTTAAATTGTTAACCAGATTTTTTTCCGTTTTCATTATACGAATTACATACAGTACTTGTAATCCAAAAGCTCTTTAGTAATCACCTTTTATATTATAAAACAGTTTTCTTGTCTTTACACTTGACGTTAGAAAGTATCAAATTTAAATGGCGAGTACATAGTAACTTTAATGTGCGTTTAAAATCATTGATATGTGGAACATCTATTACGATGACAAAAAATTGTAAAATTATCTTACAATAAAATGAACTATAAACAAATAAAATGAATCCTGAGTTGAAATTTAAAAATATAATATTTGATTTTGATTTTTAAATAGCTAGAAACTCTATCGACTAATGGTAATTTTTTCTCCTTATATTCAATGTATTAAAGAAAACTGAAATTTAGTTATAGCTTGATAATATCTTTTCAATTAGGATTATTATTACTGCGTTATATTAAATTAACACCATCACTGATTATCTAAAAAGTTCTAGATTTATATATAACGTACGTTACACAAATTGTTTCTTGAAACACGATAGGTTACTCATTTCCTTTTTCAATACTATAATGAGTGTTTAATATTTAGATGTGTAAACATTGTTATTGCTGTTCTTTTTACTGAATTCTTATAAAAATAGTTTAGGAATACATCATGTTTCTTCGTTGGTAAGCACAATGTGCTAAACCCACCGTTTGAATTGACATGAGATATCTAGCGTCTTAAACCGTCAGACTTGTCGCTTTACAGATAATGTAATTAGTTGTAAAATCAAAAACCTCAACTATCACGTTTTCTCTGTCATATCTTATTCGTAATGTCTAAATAAAGTTCACTTTAGACTGTATTTGATTATGCGAAAACAAGTAGAACTAAATATAAACAGTAATACAGAACAATTTTAGCATTTCAAGCAACTTAAACATTATAAAAAGTTTCTGACTAAAAATAAGCCTAATGTATTAATAAGTTAGCATATATAACAAGCTGATAAGAAATACTCAGTAATAAATCAGCACACGAAAATAATAAAGTGCATGATAAAAAATAATTCAATCATCTGTTAAGTACGTTCGCTGTTAGTTATATTATATGTTAGAATGCCAAATTTTATTTAACAAGACAAACAAAATTCATTTCCAAATATTATAGCCTAACAGTAGTCTTATGTATTTGAGCATTTGGAACATACCTTGCACCCCAATAGGTTTTAATTCACATGTTCTAAACTTTTTATGTATCAAGCTGTTTATAGGTCTCTGATTTTGTTAGTTACATTTTTTGTAACAACATTTCAATCCCAGAACTACAAACAATCCTAGTAACAACTGTAAGGATTTTCGATGTAATTTATCTTCAAAAAATGGCTGAATTTTCACACTTTTTTTGGTCAGGTCTTTACATTGCATGTTGTATCAAGCATAAATGTAGTATCACTCAGTGTAATGTCATATACAGAGAACACTATTAGTGAACGGTATAAAAACAATTCGGTTATTTGAGGATTAAGATTTTGAATGATTTATATTTGTACGGTTGTATTTGTGATACAGCCAGTAAGAATATCTATTATCATTTTTAATTTGAAATGAACAACCACCATGCGTGCTAAGTGGCCCCTCCTCCAGTGGCTCAGCGGTATGTCTGCGGACTTACACGCTAAAATCCGGGTTTCGATACCCGTGGTAGGCAGAGCACAGATAGCCCATTGTGTAGTTTTGTGCTTAATTCAAAACAACAACAATAACAGCGTGCTAAGTGATTCGTCATCATCATTTTTAATCAACCAGAACTTAAGGAGTAAGGTATTTTTGTAAGTAACATATCCATTCGAACTCGGTTCGTCATCTCCGAAATAGAGCTCTACCACAAGGTTAACCAGCACTCATTTCTAATGAAGAATATTGGATAACAAAATATTTTGACGGTCTCAAAATCTATATTTGTTACAAGTCCTAATTTTCAGCTCATTTATTCTAGGGATAGTTTAAAACAAACTTCGTTATTTATCAATTTTGTGCTAAGAACTACGTCGTGCATCAATTCAAAATAAATATATATTAAAGACTGCAGTATCTCATGTATGACTTAAGTTTCTGTTTATTAGATTTAACACTCTAATCTTACATAAAAAACAAGAATCCCACTGATGAGCAATGAACAACAACTATTAACCTGTTAAAATAAATTTAAACAAAGAATATTTAATACAAAATAAACGTGCCAGTAACTTGGACAGTACAGCTTCACAATATCAATTTTTTATCAACTGTGACACTCATGATTTCTTTTCCATGAATATCTTTTAATAATGTTATGGTCAATCCCACTATTCGTTGATAAAAGAGTATCCTTAGAGTTGGCGGTGGGTAATGATGACTAGCTGCCTTCCCTGCCTTTACTGCTAAATTAGGGACAACTAGCACAGATAGCCCTCGAGTAGCTCTGTGCGAAATTCAAAAACAAACAAAAAGGCTTTGAAGGCAGATAAGCCACAATATCTCTTACTAACATTTTGATTATTTTTGTTTTATCGAATAGTAGTATTTAACTTTCATAATCCAACTACACTGAAAAAAGTACAAATTCTATGAGATCATTACGCTTTTATTTCGCGAATGTTGAAAACTAGACCAAGCTAGGAACAGAAAATGTAAAATTAATTATAAGAAAAAATATCTCAACCACTTTGTCGAAACTATAATTTTGAATAATTTTAAATATAAATAAATGGTGAAGATGTTTAATTTCCTAATTGTGTGTTCAGTAGAGGATAAGAACGTCACTCGTGGATCTCCCTTTATCTTCATTTATTCGATAAAAATCACGTTGTAAGAAGGTAATTTGCCGCAAATTACTAATTACCACAACGTGTAAGTAGCTATTGCCAAAATCAGTCAACCAATGTATCTTGTTACAGATTAATTGGAACTTGACATAATTTTAACGAACATAACATAAAATTTCAAGCTATATTTTATTAAATTTCTTACATAGGATTTGGAAACATCTGGAATGTAGTAAAATTTCGATGTTCTGTGTAGATGTACCCTTCATACCCAGGTGGAGCGCTCGACTAACTATCTGAGGGTCGTGAGTTAGAAACCCCGTCACCAAACATGCTCACCCTTTCAGCCGTAAAGGCTTCATAATGTTACGGTCAATTCCACTATTCTTTGATAAAGAGTAGCCCAAGAGTTAACTGTGAGTGGTGATGACTTGCTACCTTCCCTGTTGTCTTACCTTGCTAAATTAGGGACAACTTGCCGAGATAGCTCTTGTGTAGCTTTGCGCGAATTCAAAACAAACAATCTATGATAAAAGAGGTTAAGCATATGTGTAGGTGTTTGTATGCTGTCGATAAGCTATCGGAAGACACAATTTCAAGAAAATCTAAAATAAAGCACATTTAAACGATCGATTATTTGCAAATATTCAGTTACTGTAACACACTGATTATGTTCCAAAGAGAAGCCATCATAATTTAATGGAAATATATTTGTTAATAAGTCGGTAGAATTTTTCTTCTGAAATCTATTGTTTAGTATTTCACAGTGAATAAAACGGTTGATATAATAATATGTTGTTCTCGTTCCTTTGCTTAACTTACACTCATTTTCGAAATATATCTTTTACTTATGCAACCATTGTAGAGAAAGTTAAATGCAGTAATTGCATCATTCTTTTTGTTTTAATGAAACGTACTTTCTCATTTCCCGGAAATCTAGAATTAGAGTAATATAAAAAAACATTCTTTATACATCTATTTCACTTCTTACTCGAATCATTGTTTAGCATGTATAAAGTCTTATAAATGAAACTACATGATATAATTCTGACAAACTCATTTTATTAATTTATTTTGTTGCTAAACGCAAAATTATACAAAATTCTAGCGTAAAAAACTTTCTACCTCCCACTGAACCATGGGAGGACTTCATTTGTTTGTTTTTTGGAAATTCGCACAAAGCTACTCGAGGGCTATCTGTGCTAGCCGTCCCTAATTTTGCAGTGTAAGACTAGAGGGAAGACAGCTAGTCATCACCACCCACCGCCAACTCTTGGGCTACTCTTTTACCACCGAATAGTGGGATTGACCGTCACATTATACACCCCCACGGCTGAGAGGGCGAGCATGTTTGGCGCGACGCGGGCGCGAACCCGCGACCCTCGGATTACGAGTGCACGCCTTAACGCGCTCGGCCATGCCAGGCCGACTTCATTTGTAAGAAGAAATTATATCATCGCAAGCAAACGTATCTAGCAGCAGCAACTGAAATTATTTCATGGACTTTAAGAAGGTTAATTATTTTGCACTCTTGGCTTCAATGAGATCAAAAGCTCTGGCCTACATATACCGGCCCTCCTAAAAGTAATTGTCGAGCATTTCAGTCATACTAAAAGCCGCTGAACAATAGCATATCGTAAATTTACATTTTTATTATTTAATTGTTGTGTTTGTTTGTATTGAAATTTCGCACAAAGCTACTCGAGGGCTATCTGTGCTAGCCGTCCCTGATTTAGCAGTGTAAGACTAGAGGAGGGACAGCTGGTCATCACCACCCACCGCCAACTCTTGGGCTACTCTTTTACCAACGAAAAGTGGTATTGACCGTCACATTATAACGCCCCCACGGCTGGAAGGGCGGGCATGTTTGGCACGACTCGGGCGCGAACCCGTAACCTTCAGATTACGAAGCGCACGCCTTAACGCGCTAGGCCATTTTTATTATTTAAATTACGTCACATTTTGAAGTTTGGATGGCAGAGTGATTAATTAATAACAATTTAATATGGAATATTCTGCTTAGAAAATATTATTTGGCATCAACATTATTCGTGTCTTTTAGCCAGTCATTTCAAAAGTGAATATCGAGCCTTGCCTGAGTGCATAAATATTTAATCAGAGTGCGCGAAGCGGTCACCATAAACAAAAGGCAGAGAACGTTCGAGCAAACATCAGGATTCAAAATATATATAAGATTTAATTTCTCAGTATACGTTTATCTCTTTGAAAAAACATATGATTATGGAAAGGTTCACTGGAAGAAAATATTAACTCAATAACTGAGCATTTAGAATGCAAATTGCCGAGAAAAAATGTATATATATGTATACATGAGAAAATATTTTATTATGAGATTTATAATAACGGATACACTTAGGGCTTTTCATAAGTAAGATATTACCGTATATACATCATTAATGTAACCATCTTGAAGGTATTAATTTATTCACATGTTTGTTAGTTAAAATAATGTTCATTTGTACTTCTCTTGAAAACTTTTGACACTTGCATACTGAAAGAAACATGATGCTAATTGAAATATTTATTGTCATTCGCTTAATACGATGCTGATACAGAAATACGATGTCATACACTGAACATAATGCTGATTGACAAGCATGATATTAAACTTTTGATTGATACAATCACAACAATACAATATCATACACAAAACATAATGCAGTTACAGAAATATGACATGATAAACTTAATATAATACTGATCGACAAATACAATGTCATACCCTTAATATGATGCAATTACAGAAATGTGATGTTATTCACTTAACATGATGCAACTACAGAAATGTGATATCATACAATTCACATGATAGTGATTGACAAATACGACTTAATATAATACAATTACATAAATACGGTGTCATACGCTTAATACGATGCAATTACATAAATATTGTCATACACTTAATACGATACAATTACAAAAATATTATGCCATACACTCTATACGATGAAATTACAAAAATATTATGTCACACACGTAATACGATGCAATTTCAAAAATATTATGTCACACACTTAATACGATGCAATTTCAAAAACATTATGTCACACACTTAATACGATGCAATTTCAAAAATATTATGTCATGCACTTAAGGCTCGGCATGGCCAGATTGATTCTCGACTCGTACATAATCAGAGATCTGCGGGTTTGAATCCTAGTCGCACCAAACATACCTGTCCTTTCAACGATGGGAGCGTTATACGAGAACTGTTCAAAAAATACGCGGACTGATGTCATAAAACAAAATGTACTTTATTTAGAAGTTACAGGTCTGGGACCCCTTCAAAGTACTCTCCTCCGTAACCCACACACTTATCCCAACGGTGTTTCCACTTGTTGAAACAGTCCTGGTATGCTTCTTTTGTAATATCCTCAAGCTCTTTCGTCGCATTTGCCTTAATCTCGGGAATCGTCTCAAATCTTCTTCCTTTCAAGGGTCTTTTGAGTTTGGAGAACAAGAAAAAATCGCAAGGAACAAGGTCAGGTGAATAGAGGGTGGGGAAGAACAGTGATCGCGTGTTTGGCCAAAATCTCGCGAGTTCTGAGGCACAAATTTCGTAGCAACGCGGTGCATCTTCAATTTTTCGGTCAAAATCTCGTAACAAGATTCAAATGATATTCCACAGTCTTCAGCAAGCTCCCTGACAGTCAGACATCGATTTGCCCGCACCAGGGTGTTGATTTTGTCGACGTGCGGGTTGTCAGTTGACTTGGAAGGACGTCCACGACGCTCATCAACTTCAACGGACTGTTGACCATCGTTAAAACGTTCATTTCACTTGAAACATGCCGTACGCTTCATAGCAACATCACAGTAAGTCGTGTTAAGCATAGCAAAAGTTTCAGTCGCAGATTTTCCAAGTTTAACACAAAATTTCACAGCAAGTCGTTACTCCTTCAGGTCATTCATTCTGAAATCCGCCAAACGAAAAATTCGCACTTCACTTAAAACCGCGTAGCTAATACACAAATGAAGATATCTGCAATCGGGAAATGGCGTCGTAATCAGCTGATCTGTGTGAACCTAGCAACACCAAGTGGATTCCCCTGGAACCAACTGGAGCCGCGCAATTCAAACAGTCCGCGTAATTTTTTAACAGGCCTCGTAATTTGACGATCAATTCCACTATTATCTGGAAAAAAAGTATCCCAAGACTTGGCGGTGAGTGGTGATGACTAGCTGCCCTCCCTCTAGTCTTACACTGCTAAATTAGGGACGGCTAGCACAGATAGCTCTCGTTTAGCTTTGCGCGAAATTCAAACTAAACCAAACCATGCACTTAATCTTCAAAATCCTTCCTTTAAACCGTTTTATGTTTTGTTTCATACTTCTCGTTTAAAACTGATACTTTGAAGATAGAAATTATTGTATTTCTTGAAAAAATGCATAATTATGAATACATTCTAAATCACGAAAAACAACCTCTTCAAACTTTGAATTTATTGAGTCATACATAATAGATTCGAGAACGTATATCACATTATTGAACATAATTTGTCAATATCGCTGTTTCATTATCGAATGAACATAGATCTCACACTCAATAACCGTAATGTGCAGCTCAAAAGAGCAATATATTGGTAAGTTAATTTTTAAAATCTGCTTGATGAAATGTGTGTTTTGGTTATATGGAAAAAAGTAGTTGTTACTACTGAATTTTAAAATTTACTTTTGCATTCTTGCATTATTAACCTTTGTGGGATATTTAAGAATAACTGCATATTTGTTCATTACCTACACGTTCTGATAACGTTATGTAAATGTTAACGTAATGGAGGTACGTAAGGTCCAGGGTTCGAGACACATTATACCGACGCTGCAAAAAAGGTCCCATTTTCAAATTATGTTATAATGCTATCAATCCAACGGCTTTGCAGTTCTAAACGCATTTTGGTTATGCCTGAAATTAGAGGTCTCTGATCTAACCATTTACCCCACATTTCTATATAGTTCCACTCAAGTTTAAAATACTTATAAATGTGTTTTTAATGACACATACGGATTGCACCAAGTATTTTATGTTTCTTAATTTTATATACATAAGTATCTTAGCTATAAGAAAAAAATAACACAAACAGTTTCCTGAAATAACGTCTTTATGATTAACTATTACGTTATATTTATGGACCTTAAAATATCATAACGTTTATGTGAGAATAATAAGTATGTACTTCATTATGTAAACAAAACAATTGACATGTATAACAATCATAACTGTTGCGTTAGGAGTAATTTATGACATAGTTTGAAGACATCATCTCAGTCTCATTGAGCAGATGGAATTACATGTAATGAAATAAAACAATTAAAACAACACTTTTGTGATTTTGTTGAAGTTATAATCATTAACCCAAACCCTCTTGAACTGATTAATACCAAAGGTTAGCTGTTTGTACAGATTAGGAAATATCCATATATATATCTCCTAAGCTCGCATCTAGGACTTTCAGACATATTTCCAGATATATCATTACTTCGATTTACAGACGTTCAATAATTTAGCTAATAAGTTCATGACAAGTCGATTTTAAAACAGCTGATATTAAAATCAGTGAATATAGCTCACAAACACAATAAAACTGTACCAGACTGATACATAACCCAATAGATGGCGCTTCAAAATAGAGTGCTAAACATCAGTTTTGACGCTAGTTGAACAGTGCATGATTTCATCGGATAAACTCAAGAGCGCAAACGAACCACAGCCAGCTATGTTTCTACTACTTCGTGTATAAGGTCACTCACTATGTTGCTTGCTAGTCCAGTGCTTGAGGAAGTGGACCGAATAATTGCATAAGATTGAATCTTTCAATCTATGTCGGACTAACGATAAACTACCCTCTAGTGGTTCATTTGTTTCAGGTAAATTTTCACCTACTTTTACTTTATACAATAGGTTTCATCTATTTTTCGTCGCAGACGCTAGAAGCAGAATATTAGAATTTTGAATGTTCTAAAATATCCTAAAAAGTAATGAATAATTGACATGAAAACTGGTATAGAACATATTTTACACGCATTGACGAAGAAGACAAGTGTTCATCAAAGAACTATATGTGCATCAAACATGTAAACAAATAAACTGTTACTTTGACAGTTGTTCTGTATAGATAGGTGCTTACTTTAAAATAATATAATAGTGCAAGAATAAAAAAAGAAACGTTTTAAATATTTTTATAATATCTGAAAACATATTTTCCAGTTACTGATCACAGTTAGAGAATAGTTGTAAGTTTCATCTCACGTTGATAACCTTTTCTATGACTGTATGTCATGAGACAAAAGGATGGCACATGGACATAATGATAAGGCGTCTCATAAAAAGTTTACACCAATATAAAAATTATATTCTTTTTTTATTTTAGTGGTTTTGTTTCACGATTGATTTGAAGTTTCTAAAAGCACTTACTTTATTTTGAGCATTACTTGTTTTGTACGGACATGTAGAACTGGTCTTGGTGAGCTAGTGGTTAGAGTGCACAAATTACTAAACCTATAATTCATCGTTTGCTAGCTTTTGTCCCTAAAACTTGCTTTGGGGCCTCGCCCTCTTTGTAAGAGTAACGGTAGTATCCCACTATTAAGTCAGATAAGGGCAGCTCAAGATACGGTGTTTGGTGTCTTTTACTGGTTGCGTTCCCTCTTATCTTAATTCCAAACTAAAAACGGCGAGGCGCACATGTTCCTTGTGTAGCTTTTCACAAAATTATGAAAGGAAAAGTAAATATGTGTATGAAAAGGGATAATGTGCACTTTAATATTAAAAACGTATTTTTTGTGTGGCATGTGTTTCGTAAACGTTTAAGCAATTTCACGTCTCCTTACTACAAATATCCTGATGAGAAGTTCATTCATATTACAAAAAATAAAAATACTTTAAGGAGAAGGAAGAATTCGTTTTCAGTTGAGATATTTATAGAATTTTGAGACAATGCACATAATGCTGAAATATTCTTATTTTTAACAGATACTAAATTACCATAACATTCTCTTGGCAGTATCTTTCTTTTCCGAAGAACAGCGATAAACTTATACATATGTAAATAAGAGAACCATTGCTCAAATTCAAGTCATTATATAAAACAGTCATAGTTCTCTCATCACGTTATAAAAATGACTCTATAATGTTCTTGAATACTAAAGATTTCAGATAGAATAAACTAACACGTTACTTGATTATATTCTGTTCCTAAACCACTGAAATTGTTGACATACGTAAAGCATCTATACTTTCAGAAAATAATCTAATAAACCAGAAGACTTTCGTTTCGTGATTATCCCCTTTCCACATCTTGATATATCATCAAATGTTTAGGCTGTTACGTGATTGACATTAATACAACAAAAGTGATAAACAAAGCTTGTTTTCACTTCCATCTCTTGCATAGCAACTTAAAATTCAGAGTATTTAACAAAAAGTAGAAAGAATATAAATATATATTCAGAAAATCGAGAAAGTTGTTGCTACTTATTAAAATCGAGCTTATCTTTACTTGTCTTCTTTATATTTTGGCACAGTGCACTAAAAACAGAGAGAAGACACTCCTGACATCGGCAGAATTGTATAGCTCTCATATAAAGTGATAAGAACAGAAGTCTATATAAGAATCTAAGTAGAAAGCTTACTGAACGTAAATACAATGTACACCAACGTTCTTGGTTAGGTAAATGAAAATGATAATTTTTAGAATACTGATATTATATTTTAGTTATTGGTCGAAACAGCTCAGTGTATAGATGTTTCAGTACTTAGCTTTAAATTTTGAAATGAAATACCTATACAAGACAAAAGCATATATTAACCAATCTGAATGATAATTTTCATTTTATATATTTTTTAGTTATTGTTTTAATGCAATAAATAAATAAAGGACGGTAGACAGTAGTTTCTTTCAGACGTATTTATTTCACTTAGAAAACCTCATAGTGAAATTATTTTAAATTGCATTGAGTTTTAATTAGAAGTTTACGGTTCCTCGATAGAAGTGAGTCGTCTTACACTAGTCTAGGTTTCCAATAATTTTAAGAAAACTTACCAAACCATAAGAAATGGATGATGTATTATGGAGTTCGTATCTTGTGATTGTTGTACATCATCATTAGAAACCCGGGAACAAGAATGTCAGCTGAAACCAAATAGTTACAAATAACTGTTACGTAATTATTTCCTATTTTGTTTAAATAAACATAAAATGAATTTATGTTGCCATCGCTAGATAGGTTAAAGATAATTTAAAGGTATAGTAGATACAGAGAAAATCACTCCAATTAAATCTAAAATTAAACTGTTGTATTTTGTTGTAAGTTTATTGCAGAAGACTTGTTCAACACTAGTGCACGATTGCTTGTGTTTTTATGTATAAACACAGAAAATCTTGGAAATGCATACCCATATAAAATAGTTTTAAATAATAAATGTTATTAAAACATTATGAATGTAAATAAATATGAAGGCCAAGTAAGTTGCCCCCCAGTGGCTCAGCGGTATGTCTGCGGACTTACACGCTAAAATCCGGGTTTCGATACCCGTGGTGGGCAGAGCACAGATAGCCCATTGTGTAGCTTTATGCTTAATTCAAAACAACAACAACAACAACAGCCAAGTAAGTTATGGTAGTTAGAGTGTAGATTGTACATCTAAGATTCAAGGTTCATTTTGTTTGTTTGAAATTAAGCAAGAAGCTACAAGATGGGCTATCTGTGCTCTGCCCACCACAAGTATCAAAAAGCGATTTCTAGCGTTGTAAATCCACATACAAACCGCTGTGACGTTGGGGAGTTAATGGTACGCACCAACATTTTCAACATTTAGGGCCGTGGATATGAGAAAAGAGTGAAAGTCAAACCTTACTATATGATCTCAGAGCAGTATCCCACTTTTGACTGTCTTGTCCGTTCAAAATAAGGCAGACGATGAGTCAAACAAATATAAATTTCCGGCTTGACAAGCATAGAGCTATTTATAATTGTTTCATTGAGTATTATACTTTGGTACAACTAATCAGTGGTCACGTTTGTGTGAGTGTGTGTTTTCATATAGTAAAGCCACATCGAGCTATCTGCTGAGTTCACCAAGGAGAATCAAACTCCTGATTTTAGCGTTGTAAGTTCATAGAATTTCCGCTGTATTAGTGGAGGACTATTTGCGTTTGATGCAGGGAGTTTAACTAAAAATGTAATAAAAAGTAAGTTAAATTTGTTAAAGTTTAGGACTTTTTACCTTCAAACGATTTTTGTTTGTTTGTTTTGGAATTAGTAAGACAGATGAAACTAACCAAACTTAAGTCCGAGATAACAAGTTGATACCTGTATCATGAATAAGTCCGAGATAACAAGTTGATACCTGTATCATGAATAAGTCCCAGATAACAAGTTGATACCTGTATCATGAACATTTTCAATTAAAAACCCTGGCATGAAATGACTTAAATGAAATAATATTTGTGTTCATCATTATTATTTTTTACAATTCCAATAAAAAGGTGGAAACGTATGCGATGAAACGTTTACTCTGGTTCATTGGTGCTATCTTGCCTAATTAAAATGATATGTCTATGCAGGATTAATTGTGTACGCCTTATGTTCCCAGGCAAAGTTAATATTGTAAGCAGGAAAAAAATTAAGATATGAGTTACAAAGAAAATCGTGTTTATAACATACTAGATTGAATCAAGAGTGAAAAATAAATTAAAATATAAGTTGAGTGAACAAAACGTTAATTAAATCACGGGTATTAATAATATGGCATACTAAGGGTTACTTGTACTTTAAAATAACGATTGGCTTGTGCTAACGTAGTGGTACTCGTCACAGATGTGAGGTACTGTCAGTGGCATATTTAACATATATGTATTTAACTCATGATGAACTACAAAGCACCTTTCGGCAGCACAGTGACAAAAGGATAACCTTACGTATAGAGTAATGTCACAACGCTTTTGGAAAATGGATATTCATATAGCGAAGTTGCTAATGCTAAGTGATGCAGAACAAAATAACACATTATTCAAAAAGGTTAAATCTTCTTAAGTATCCTTAATTAAATCCGGACACAACAAAACCTTAGGGGAATAATAGCTAAAAAAATACAGTAAAACGCACCCAAAGCCAACCTGGAGTAATGTAAACACAAAAGATAACCCAACGACCCAAAAAACAATTGTAATGAGGTTTAACGTATCTCTGAGGCTAATAACATTATAATATAACCAAGATTTGATGTTACCAAATCTTTATATGTATCAAAATGCTTCTCGATATCGGTAAATGTTTTGATTAGAAATATTTCTTTACACGCTAGAATCACAGCAAACCTATTCAAAACATGTAACTGTCAATTTTTCACTTTTACTTCATTACCGATACAGCTTTAACTGTCAATTCTCCAACTTCAGCCCTTTTCCAGATACATTCACCATTTGTCCCAGATACAAATTTGCGTCTTTATTCTCTTTACACATTGTCTTGGAGCCAACGATCATATTCAGTGAAGTATTTGAATGGTTTGGTTTATTTATAATAGTGATATTAGTATAAGCGGCAGAATACAGGTGCTGGTTTAAAATTCAGTGTAAAACGAGTATTTTGTTTACGTAATATGAAATCACGACACAGAACAATAAGTCGCATAATAAATGCCACAAAGTATACAAATGATTCAAGCTGTGAATTACAATATCTAATTAAGGTCACAAGAATAAATCAATTTACTACAGTAACAAAAAAGAAAAAAAAATAATATATTTTTTTAATAAACTGCAAAGTGTGATTTATGAGAATTTAAATTAAAGGTTTGGAATCTAGTATT
The DNA here is from genome assembly GCA_011833715.1 of Carcinoscorpius rotundicauda. Taxonomy (NCBI): domain Eukaryota; kingdom Metazoa; phylum Arthropoda; class Merostomata; order Xiphosura; family Limulidae; genus Carcinoscorpius; species Carcinoscorpius rotundicauda. The sequence continues at coordinate 29,798,084 of CM022392.1, forward strand.
TGAATTTCACACAAAGCTACTCGAGAACTATCTGTGCTAGCCGTCCCTAATTTAGCAGTGGAAGACTAGAGGGAAGGTAGCTAGTCATCACCACCCACTGCCAAGTCTTGGGATACTCTTTTACTAAGAAATAATCGGATTAACCGTCACATTACAACGCCATCGGCTGAAAGGGCAAGCATGTTTGGTGCGACTAAGATTTGAACTCGGGATTCTCAAATTACGAGTCGAACGCCTTAACACGCTTGACCATGCCACACCCCACATTTTGGATGGCGATGTAAACAAAAAATCTGGATGAGTTTTAAGAAATTTGTTAATTGTAAAACAAAAAATTCAGTTATCTATATTTTTGCTTATCTGCTGATATAAAGATTAGTTGTTTTCAACAAGTGTGAAAATGTCTTACATAATATTTTGTATATCAGTGCATTTTATTTTATTCTAATGGATGTAAATTGTAAGTTGTTTTTTTTATAAACGAATATGTATTTTGTTAATGGAAAAACTCAAGTTTTATTAAACTAAATAAAGTGCTTTTCGTTGAACCATTTGCATTACAAAATGTGAACCATTGCTGATATAAACTGAGGAAACTGTAACGTATGAAAAGAATTTTTCAGCTTTAAAGAATGAGTAATTTATATGCAATTGCCAGAATAGTATGCAAAGCCTTAAAAGTTTCGAATTTAGAGTAACAATATATTTGGTGTTAGTGTAGTAAAATATTCAGAAATTAAAAAAGACAAATCTCTGCGAAATACTTAAAATTTGTTTTTAAAACAGCCATTGCTAGGTTTTTCCTGTTTTTTTCCTAATAAGTAGATATAAACATCAATGCTTGTTTTTATTTATTAGAATGTAGCAAATTCAGATAACCCCCAAATTCGTTCCTACATAAATTTAATTAATTTGAAACTATTAGATATTGTTACATGTTAATAGGTTATCATCTCTTCTACTAATCTGTGTGTTTGTTTTTTTTAAAAAAAGAGAACAAATAAAAATCAGAAGTAATTAACTCATGATGTCAGTCTTTTACTGTGTTTCTTTGTTCTGTAAAAACATAGCACATATCCTCAGTGTTGTGATAACAGCATGTGAACAGGAGATTGATTACCGATATGTTTTCTCATTATATTGTTTATTTGCATGTATAACGTCACTGGTATTACTTATAATAACTCCACGGTAATTTTTCGGACTTATAACGACAAATTCCAGGATTCGATTCCCTGGAGTGGATAAAGTGCGGGTAGCCAACTGTGCACCACTGCACAAAGAAATAAACAACTATTCATGAACAACTTTATCATTTTTATGGCTATTGACCACCCACAAGTGACACCCGTAATGAACTAGCTATTCCAGCAACCAAATTTGTTTCTCTATTTCCATACCGCATATTTGTTTAAATTACAAAACCTGGAAATAGCCTATAAAATATTTGAATGTCTTGCTATGTAGTAACAACTAACAGTGCATCAAACGTATTATAAACTGTTCCATAATTCTCTCATTTTTTACGCTCCATCTGACACAAAATTAATATTGTCACACTTTGTATAAAATAATTTGGATTTAAAAGCTATTATAAATTTGTCTTTCTAAAGTGTTAGATATCTGCCCTCGAACTAAACTGATGTATAAAAAGAAACAAGATAATGAGACACACTTAAATTACCACCCAAAAAACAAATTTACTAAGATTTGGGAAATTAACCTCAAAATGAATTTGCAAGTATTTTAATGTGTGAAAATAATGAAGAATGTTATTTTTGAAAGGTGCATAAGATCTTAATATTTATGTTAAGAATACTCATGACTTTATTCATTTATGATCACTTCAGTGATGGAATATTAAACATGTAATAAATATTAAATTATTCAGTTATGAACCATTTAAATTGATATAGCATTATTCTATAACAGTTCCCATACGATTTTATAAAAGTTAATGCATTTATATTTTCAATAAATTACCGAATCTAAAAGCAAATATTACATTTTCCACAGCTGTCTAGTGCATGATAAGCGATATACGAACTTATCTACCTATGTATCCTTCTACGCATTGTAGGATTAAGAGTTTAAATTTGAATATGTATTGATAATTATAAGTCAATGCACGTACTTATCACGAATGATTACTTTTATAAAATACTTGCTTTATATTTAGTTTATTAAATCTGCGTTCATACCTGAAGCTAAGACTAGCATGGCCAGGTGCTTAAGGCACTCAATTCGTAATCTGCTCGCACTTTCAGCCGTGGGGCTTTAGAATGTGACGTTCAATTCTACTATTCGTTGGTATAAGAGTAATCTAAGAGTTGGCAGTGAGTGGTTATGACCAGCTGCCTTCCCTCTAGTCTTATACTCCTAAATTCGGGACGGCAGCGCAGATAGATATCGAGTAATTTTGTGCGAAATTCAAGATCAAAATCAAACCCTCTAGTCTTACACTGCAAAATTAGGGACGGATAGCGCTGGTAGCTTTCGTGCAGCTTTGTGCAAAATTCCAAACAAACCCAATCATATCTGAAATTTATTAAATATATATATATATCTATATACACATAGTTTGTGACAGTTCAGAAAGCACAACCCCTATAACACAACAAACGCTAGCAAGTAGAATGGAGTACTTTAATTTGTAATTGATCAAATGGAATAATAAAGACAATCGAAATCAAACATTTACATAAGAGCTGTCTTAGTAAATAAAGGCAATGCATCAACTCCAACGCTAACACTTTGTAAATAAAACATGCATTATTGAGGAGTTGAGAAACACGACATACTGGTAACAACTTGATGGTTATTCGTCATAACTGACAAGTCTAGCTACCGGAAGTAAGTATCAACCATTAGAACTGTACAACTGAAAATACGAAATATTCTGTCAGAAGAATTAATTTTCGCGAGTAATCCTTACGATCACATAGAGTGTGTTCATTAATTATTATTTATTCTAAAAGGGAAGCCACATTTTGCAGTCTATGTTAGTTATTACGTATGACTGAAAAGACATGTTAACAAAACAATTTCAGCTATAAGTGTAACAAAATATTTTTATTCGTACATTATATGTGAATCTGTATTGCTGGATATAAGAACAATTGGTATTGCCTTTATATTTATAACGTGTTGAAACAAATGCTCTTGTCGTTACTTGCAGTTGTTCAATGTTTATTTTAATGTCTTTAATTTTGTAGAGAATTATTCGTGAATAATTCAGAAATATTTCAATTTTCAACAACCGTGTGTGTGTTCATGAACGTTTAGCGCATGCGCCTTCATTAATTTAGAATCCTTGTTTATTATTTTGCTACTGAAACCAGGTGATATGTACAGTTTTATTATGGCAATGCAACTTCAAGTTTTATTCGTAACTATGGGTTTTCTTTATAAATGTGAGTATTACACCTGATTGATTTGGTATGTAATCTCGAGACTTTTTACGGTCCTAATCATTTTAGTGTGCGAATTTTTCAGCGCCCATGGTAAATATTACATCGAATTATTGTATGCACTGGCGCTAAAATGTATAATAAATATATATTTTACAACGGATATTCAGAAAGCTAAAACACGATTTTACAAACCTGCAAAGAATACTGTCCTTAAGTTTGGGTTTTCACTTTAAATGGCGTCACCAGCCAGTTCAAAAAACATTTAAATGGCTTAATTTCAAACAAACGTAAAGTTTAATAGTGAAACAGTAATATTTAAAAATTCTTTTGCTTGCTTTCTCAAAGTAGGGTTTGTTTCGTTTATATGTGCAGAAAGAGAACATCAGTTTTAAAAACAAACACAAAGAAGATAGAAAACTATGTGCACACTTCTTAGTCTAAACCTTTATTTTTTATGTTAGTTATTAAGTATATTTAGAGACAGTTGGTTCTACTTTAACCGATTTTGTTGTAAATTTCAGTACTTTTTTAAACTACGAACAAGATTAAAAGTAAAAACATAGAATAGATAAAACTACAAAAGAGAAGCAGAGAAAAACAAGTACTTTGTTTATAACAACACTTTTCACAAGTGTTACAAAGAAAGAATATTTAAAGTCGTTCAAAATTTTACTGCACTTAGTTCAATAAACGGAGTTTTAGAATTAAAGAGGTGAGTACCTTTAGCAGTGTGAAATTAAGGTGTGGTATTTAATATATAATAATTTTCAAAATCTTGTTTCACACACTTACAATACATGGTACAATAATCCCAATTTAAAAAAAAACTTTATTGGTACATGCAATTTTGTTCTATAATTACTCATAGAATATTGCACTTTGGCCTATCCAATATGGTTTACTGAAATACGAATAATCCAGGGTAGGAGAATAATAAACTGTTTTTTTATACATTGATTTCTTTGTTCCAGTGTTGACTGAAACAGATCCGTCAATAGGTTGGCCACTAGAGGTACTGACGAGATTTTAACAGTTTCTTCTTTTATTATACACTTACAATGTATGTTACTTGTATATTCTACACTTGAATTTTGTTTTTGAGGAATTTGTTTTTCGCACATTGTTTATATATACCTACAAGACACACACTTATATCAGGTGAGATGTTTTTAAGTGACATATAACTTAAGTGACATAGTTTCGATGAAACTAAACGACGACTCTTCCCTATGAAATCAATAAATTAATCATGTACATGATTTGTTAACTCTCATAATTCTCCCATTGTACATAACACAGGTACATTTGCTAGTATATAACAATACACGGCTGTACAACCAAATGTTATCCTCATTGTAAACTTCTTTAGTAAAATATTACTAGTTCTTCTTAACAAAGAATAAAATTAGATAAAACTTAACATTTTTTTTTAAACAAGACTTCTTCCATGATTTCAGAATTTTAAGAAACACTTAGATCAAATTTTTAAGACTAAAATCAAATAAAATGTAAAATTAATAACAAGTTGAGAATAAGTATTCAATGATTCGCCAGTACGTTTGGTGAAAACATAGGACGATCTGTCGTAATAATAGTTCACAAACATAACAACATGCTCACAAAGTTTAAGAAAGGAAACTGTAACTAAATGGTTAGTTTCAAGTTGCGATAGAGACAACCTCTCAACTTCCCGGACTGATCTGTCTACCGTCAAGGATTTTGGTAATGAATGGGACGAGCAATATAACAAGACATTTCCTCTTCCAACACGTGAAGGCTTGATCGTCATTACACGACAGCGAACGTTTACCCAGTGTCATGATTAAGTGAAACAAACAGGCCTTATTGGTTTAATCTATATCGTGGATGTGTTGCTCTAGAATGAACAAAAATGTAAGGGTTTGTTCGCTTTCCGTCTACAAAATGACGCTATGATTACTTCTTCGGTTAACCAATGTCCTGGACTGCCAAAGGCAAAAAAAAGAAGAAATAATAATAATATGTGTCGTGCTTTTGCGTTGTATGTTTTCCCCTTTGTTTTATTTTTCCTGTAGTCACATATGTCTGTTTGAGTTTTGACGCTTTGATTAGGACAATGCTACGAAAACTATTGTATAGTAGCCAGTTTCCTCGGCTTTAACGAAATTTTATTGTGTTTGATAAGAACAGCAATCTTTCATTTTCCGTTATTATCAAGAAAGCCACCTCAAGTTCTTTGTGACATTTGATAAAAATTATTGTTTTTCTCATAATATGAGGCATCGGATAGAAATGATTAACAATTGACAGACATTAAAAAAAATTATAACTGAAATTTAAGCTCTAACGATGAGTATAAATTGATTCATCAAAACAACTATTCAAGCAAAATGTCTTCAGCCAATGAAAATTTCACTAACAAAAAACGCGATTTTAGAAAGACATAAAACGCCCGTTTTCTATTGATATGTTCTTTCCATACACCTTCTTCATGTAACATATACATTTTTCGCCTTCCATTTTCACACTATGCTTAGAGTAAAAACACTTTGCTGCACGCGATTTCAATCCCGTACCTTATAGTGTTTTGCATGAATAGTGTCTACAGATTTGGTCATTTTCTTTGTACATAGGACACAAAGAATAATAAATATAACTGCATAATATTCTATGTTATTCTTTACGTTGTATAAATTGTAATCGATTCTTTAGTGGCATTTACACTTTAGAAATAAATGTTTTCCCTTGAAAAACATATATATATATGCTATAAAGCTTCAAGCTCCAGTTAACGTTCTGTAATTTTGGGAATTCAGTATTACGTTTTTCAAAGAAGTGTGTTGCAAAACTACGTATATTTTCAGAAGAAAGTTTGAATATCTGAACTATACATATCGCAGACAAAAAATACTAGACATAAATTTGTCATTCTCACTATCTTAAAACTCATGTTATTGAAAATCTTAGAGTAGGAAAAATATGTACATCAAATACAAATAAAAACTTCTTGACTTTTCTACCGAAATTCCTCGGTATCTCAGCGTTACTTCAGTGAGTTTATAACGCTAAAATTCGGGTTTTGATACTCGTGGTGGACGCAGCGAAAGAAGCTCACTGTGTAGCTATGTACTTTTAACACAGCAGCAGACCGTAGTGAAAGGAATCCAATGACACTAACATCAAACAATACGAATAACATCCCGCTGTAGTCATGTGACGGTTTGTTTGTTTTTGAAATTCGTATAAAGCTACACCATGTTTATATGCGCTAGCCGTCCCTAATATAACATTGTTTGAATAGAAAATTATCTAGCTTATTTGATTGATAGTAGTGGTAATAATTTCAGTTTTTATTACTCAAGATAAACATCTACAGGGCGTCCGAAAAGACCACAAATCTAGGTAGTTTGTAGATTGTCATAAAGAGAACTAAGTATGGTGCTACCAAATCACGAATAAGTCGAGTTAATCCAAACTTGTTTCAACTTACAATACAGCATGTGGGACACATTCTGTAAAATTCGTTAAAGTACTTGTGGTTTCCAATCTTTTAGACATCCTGTAAACAAATGAAACCGTATTAATATGGAACAAACGTGGATTATTAAAACATTAATTATTACACAAAAATAGTGAGAACAGTGTTTGCTTTGTGTATCATTAGAAGAATAGTTATTCGGAATTTTATGTTATATTTATTTCTCCTTCCAACAAATTAATTAGTGGCTCATGTAAGTGTTGGATTATTTATATATTTTTTGCTCTTATTCTGCTGTCTACTGGCAGAGTTTGGTATATATATATATTTGGTAATTATATCTTAATAATTACAGAAACTTGTCAACACAGTTCTTTTACTGTGATAGGAACTGTTATTACCGTATATCTTTCTATTTAACAATTGTCAATTTCAGACCCTGTGTTGCACAAAATATAGATAAAAAACAAGTAAAATGAAGACAACTCAGTGCATGTTAATATGCAGTGGCAATTAAGATCTATATTTTATAAATTTGATAAAGGCGTTTATTTTCGTTACGGAACGACTTATTAATAAATCATAGATGTGCTGCATAGGGTACAGTATAAAGCGGCGTATCGAATAGTTCAGAGTTCGAGACATAATGCCGCTAAAGGCGCTCCGCGCTTCAATTGTGACTATGTTATAAGAGTAACAATCAATAGTGATACTCGGTTTTAAAAAAAAATCAGGAAAACTTTTGTGACAGAAGTTGTTTCTAGTTAACTGGGTATTTCCCTCTGGCCAGTATTTCAAAATAAAAGGAGCTACACATGAGTCTCAGAGCTCTCTCACCCAGCCATTTAGCTTACACATGATCATAAGATACCGTTTACGTTTTACACCCAAATTATAAACATTAAATATAAAAACTACATAACGATTGTTACAATACTTACCATGTTGTTAAATTATAAAACAGCTTAAAAATAATTGGAGACAGACGTATTCGCATACATTCTTTACTATGTAAGTGTAGTAAGTATTGACATCACTGGTGGAGATTAATTTCATATGTGATGTAACTACGGTACATTTCATAATATTAAATTTATTAGAAATAAGCTACAAATTGTATGAAACGAGCCTGGCAATAGTAACAGAAATTTTGATCACATCTCTCCCATTATAAAGTGTATTGAAATATTGCAATGAATTTTGTTGTACCTTGTCGTATAGTACGATTGTAACAAATAATAAAACAATGTAAAAATGAAGTACAATGTAGAGATGGTTATGAAAAAGTACAGAAACAAAATCATAAAAAATAACTAAATAAGTAGTTAAATATTTTCAAGAATAACTTTTATCTATAAATAAATATTAAATTATTGTTACTTTCATTAATTCAGGTTAATGTGTGTGTGTTCTTATAACAAAGCCTCATCAGGCTATCTGCCGAGCCCACCGCTGGAAATCGAACCGCTATTTGTAGCGTTGTAAACCTATTTACTTGCCGTTGTGCTAGCGAATAGCAAATTCAGCTATGAATAAAAGTATTTAAACTGAAAAGTTTTGTAAAGTGACTCAAGGTTCATAAAACGTACTTGGTACTTGCCGACTACTTATGTGTAAATTTTTCTATGGTTTTGTGTATGTTTTTCCTGTGTTTCTTGGCATTGCCATCCCTACATCATACTTAGGTTTTGAAAAATATAATTTTATTATTTCTTCCACCTCTTTTTTTTAAATATCATTGATATTGACTTTTTTATAATCCAATGGTAATATTTATATGTTATTAATATAATATCACTTTACCAAGTTTCTCTAACTTTGGATACATTTCAACTTACTGCATGTTCGTATAATCAACTACACCAAACGTACATTAATGTAGATGGCATCATACAGATTCTAGGCTATTAAGTATGATATCAGGTATATACAGATTGCTGCTACGCTCGTCACAACTGAAAGTTTGAAAATAAAAAGTGAAAAATAGTATTCAATTCTGGCAGGCTACTAGAGGGTTATGCACTCTCTACTCCAGAAAATGTCACAAGAAAAGCATAGAAAACAAAAATGGATTAATAAGAGGATGTAAACATTAAAGATCGAAAGGTAAGAATGTATTCGGCGTAGAGTTAGGGGACAAAGTCTGAAATAGTGAGGTGTGAGTGGTCTGAGCTAGGTCTATGTCCGTTTTGGTTTTAAGTTTGCATATAAGTGCTATTTGTGCTAATCATTTCTAATTTAGCAGATAAAAACTAAAAAGAAGGCAGCTAATTATCACCACCAACAGCCAACTCTTCGGCTACTGTTTTATCAACAAAAAGTGGGATTGACCTTCACATTATACTAACCACACAGCTGAATGGGTGAGCATATTCAGTGGAATTGGGATTTAAGCTTACGACCCTCAGGTTGCGAGTCGATCTTTTTAACTGGTTATCGGACGAGACCTACATTAAAAACGGTGTCTGTAAGTAAATCAACAGGATAAATATAATGAAGAAAGTCCATCAGCAGGCAGCCAACATGTTTAAGATCGTCAGCAGGAAGCAATATAACGTGCAGGTTAAGGTACTTAACAAGAAAAATATGTTAGAAAGATTGGTGGACTGGATGCTCAAGAGAAGAAGAAAAAGGACAATTCTGTGCAATAACAAACTAGAAGATCAGAAAGGTGAAGGAAAATATAGATAAGGCCAATGTGACCTTAGTTGGACAGGGCAGTTAAGTTTTAAAGAAAATAACACTGCTATAAAATGTATTATTTTGAAAACTAAGAAACTAGCGTTCTTTAAACTTATACATCAATAATATGTATACATATCTATCAGTTACATGAAACGTTCATCTTCTTGATACATTAAATATTAATTTGAATTATTGTTTATTTATTATTACTAAACTTGCTTTGGTAGATATCATGCTTATTTATGAAGTCACAAACGATGGTTATATAAGAATAACTTGTGTTGTCACCTAGTGAAAAGGAAATAAATTGTTTTTTTTATGAAACAAATAATATATACTTATAAACTGAACTCACTGGTAATTAATAGTAGTTTCCGTTTTATTATTTTCACATAAAAGTACGTATGGTAGGATAAAAGAATTATAATAATTTCGTACAAGCTCTTTTATAATCGACTTCCACGTGCCCTTTTCCATTTCTTTAAACCTTTAGTCACTAAATTTGATAACTGAAATTCTAATTTAGTACAAACTGGTTTCTTATTCTTTTAGCTACGTTTGGCTTAATTAAGAGTTTCTTAAACTGCAAACAATGCTTACCAATAAATGTTTTTGAGCAGTTTATTTTGCATTTCAAAACGTTATTTCATATTTCTTTTTATTTGCAATAATTGTTCAAACTAGACGTTACAAGCCATTACAAACCTATTATGTATTTTTTGGGTTCTCTACGACTTCATATATATATTTCAAATGGTCTGGAACGAAAGAAAGATAAAAAATTGGCAGTCATTCATTAACATGTCTCACATCTGTTCTGTTAACGGTTGTAATCTAAAAATCGAGAATGAACTAAAAATCACGCCATTGCTCGCCTGTTTTTCGCCAAGCATAATAATGTTTTCACCGTAATTACATTTTACAATATATTGCAGAAGGTCGGATGTATTATATTAAAATGATTTTTAATACGCAATTCAGCAAGTCACGTGACTTCACATCAGATGTGTCTACATTATGTACAAGGAAATTTTAAATCCTTCTTCAATACATGTTTATAATCTGATTGTACGAATATTTTTTTGTCAGAATGAATGTCACATACCTTTCTCAAAACCAGAATCACCTTGGGGCGCTAGTAACACTTATAAAGAGACATGTAAAGAGTGATAACTACACCACTAGAGCCAAAGTGCTGTCTTGTAACACGTGAGAACTCAAGAACACAAATGTCAATGACGAAATCCGCGAACGTGTCAAAGACAATAGTACGCAACATAATCAAGTATCTTAATCTGATAAAATTCATGATTAACGTGTGTAGAAGCTGCTTGTATGACGTATCCATTTAACTGTCATATACTTCAAGCATCTGGAGTGTAAAATGGATATTCATGCTAACCCACATATATACTTGTCAAAACACTGAACGAATAACCTATGGATATTTGTGCAAATGGATTGTTGCAACGGTCGCTGGTAAACCATCGTTCTTTTAGTGGTGCGGTTTGGACATCACAGCCTTAAAACGGATTTATTTGCAGTAGAAATACTCAGCATGGTTATTTTCAAGATTCGTGATTGTCAGGTAGAACATGACAGTTTGTGGTGAAGCTTCAACATTATTTTAGCATATTCAACCTCCGTATATACACAAAAACTTCTAAACTGTACTAACATTTAACACTTTTCGAGGGATGAACTATGAAGCAACACGTTGTACAAAATGGTTTAAACCAGATCAGTAAACGTATTTCAATTCCTTTTTGGTTTCTTTTTTTCACAAGTTAAATTGAGAATACTTAAAACTTTCATTTATTAACACAAGTAAAAATAACGTTTTGTATCTTGGCTTCTTTGTCTTAGAAATTTCTTAGTTTTATTTCAAGTAAATTCTACTTCATGTAAGGTTTCAAAACTGTGTATTACTGACAACTATGTTTAAAATGTTAAGACTTGAACTTTTTCACAAAAGTAATAAGCTGAGTTAACCCATATTATTGTTTTTAAGAACTTGAACAATAATAATTGACGGTGAGTTTCTTGATTCTTTCAGAGCTAAATATCTCGTATTTCCAAAATTTTATGTTCATGGTAATTCATAACACTATTGTCGGCATATCTGAAATTATATACAGACGTATTACGTCACACCATCAAGAGAATACATACGCTACAAATTATCATCCACTAAAACTCATACTCTCGTCTACAGATAACAACTAATTTAGTACTAAAAGGTTTTATTCCATCCGGTAAACACGATTTCTGCCTGATCGTGCATGTCGTGATTATAGTGCCCTATTATAAATTACACAACTCTTGCGAAGAAACTGAGGCACCCTACGCATGACAAGCAACAGCACAGAGCTTCGTTTCGCTAAGTACTGTTATTAATTCATTTTCGAAACTTTCATTTGTATCGGAGAAACAAATGATGTACCTATATGATAATACTGGCCTCACGTAATGCCGTTACAAAAGTTTTGGTTAGCACAACGTGAATGACTATAATTTATCAGTAAATCACTTATTTATAGGTAGGCAATAAAAACTAGTACAGAATAAAATATTTTATATTAATTATTGTTAATATTAAATGTTAGCGCTTCGATTGCACATTCTATTTCGCACGAGTTAACTCACATTATTTTAAACTTTCAAAAACAACAACAGTTTTTATGAAAAAGACACTTGGCGTAATAATGAGTATGAAGATATTCTGAATTTCGCGTAATTAAGCGACTACAGTGTGATGATGTGGAAAACAAAATCCTTAAGCCAAGTGTAGGAAAATGTGTATTTTTAAAAGCCGGATGGATAGTAAAAGCGAAACAGGCTACAAAATAGTATCGATTTAATGAAAGTCTCGATGCACCAAATGCAGACTTATTAAAATGTTGATTTTTTATTACTGAAAATTTATTTTCGGTATCACAAAAGCAAATAAATTTTAACACCGTCTACAAATTAATTAGATATTTTATAATACTCACAATAATAATGAAATTGTGATAATTTTTAATTCAAATTGTATTTTGTCATAATATACACCGTCTTTATATCCATTAACAACTGTTTTAAATTGGTACATCAATTTTCAAGTCGAACGAGAGTACCAACAGAGGACCTCATATGTTCGCTTGAAAGAACTGTTTAAAAAGATCTCTCATCATCATTGTTACGTAATCACTATGAACGTGACACCTCCAAAGAGCGTGTGTGTACTTTACTTAAAGAACTTCAAATATCCAGCGCGAACTATAAATTAACCCTAATAACACATTTTACAAATTTCTAAGTAGATTCTACATTTAAGTCTGAAGGTATGCATGTTAACAACTCGAATATTCGGCTTTTTTTGGAAAAGTTAATAATTAAGCTATGACGGAATTTAAAGCAAATATATTAATTACGTGTAGTGCTTTAGCATATTATATTACCACGTCTTGATTTTTACTTCACAGGTTCGTTCGTATCTATGGAATCTTGAACTAATAAACAGGGTCGTAACGCCCAAATGTTTAACTTAAGGATTTCTTTAAATATTTTGTTTGTGATTTGTAAAATTGTATTATCTGGATTTTTTTCTAAAATTTATTTGTTTTTACTTGATTAGCAAAATACAACTTATGTTTAAATATAATAATCAGATTCATCCTTGTCATTTCATCACACTTTTGTTTTGGTCTATTCTGTAATATCAATGTGCATTTATTAACATCAGCTTTGGAGTTTTACGTTCACACAACGACTGATGGTAACCATACAATTACTACTGGTGGTAACCATACAATTATTGTATCATTCATACCACCTTGTTATCATCGCAATAATCTATCTGAGACGTTTCTAAGAAAATGATGTAAATGTTAGAGAATATAAGAATTTTAATAGCTTTTGATAGACCAGTAGTCATAGGTAAACGTCTTGTAAGGGATTTTACTTTATCCTTATTTGCATAAATAAATCAAAAGTTTCTATATAATTCATCTTAGATTTTCGAACTCATCGTTTTATATATTTCACTTCAGATGATCAGTGTAAAATATGTGAAATGCTGTGTTATGTATATGTGTAAATATTTTGATAACGACAACATGTCGTGTTGTGTTTGAATTTTCATTTCTATTATTCATTTTTTCCATATTGATATTATTGTTTCGAAGTTTAAACTAATATTTTGTTATTCATTTAGGATAACATTTAGAATATTCTTGAATTAAGTAAACCAATCATATGTTTGTAAATGAGTGCTGGTGACTTCGTGTCTAGACGTGTAGTTTCGTGCAAGAACGGACACGCGCGGATTGCTCTGGAGTTGTATGGAAATTGCAAGATTGTTCGAGAAGTAGGCCTACCGGTATAAAAGACGGTAACGCGAGAAGAAGTCAGTCATCAGTTTTTATTCGAAAAAAGAAAATAGATTCAGTCATTAGTTTTATTCGAAGAAAAAGAGTGAGATTCAGACATTAGTTTTATTTCAAAAGAAGAGAGTTAGTTTTTTGAGAAAGATTAAGTGTGCTGTGAATATTCAACTTGGATTTGTGATTGAAGTTAGATCTACGGAAGCTGTGATTTTATTTCGTCAATCTCTACGATACATCTGAATTACTGCTTGTGCTGAGAGACGGCGAATTTATTGAACTGTGAACTGTTTTGGAATTTCTTCGTGGGACCAAATTCACACCCTAGACTGGAATTTGAGACTTTCATTTTAGATCATTATATTAGATACAGGCCAGTACCATTTTGTATTGTGATTAATTTTGAAGTTTGAAACTAGTATTATTTTGTTTTGTAATTAATTTCGAATGTTATAACTTAATATCTATCACTGTTATTATATATTTTATGTTATATCTGTTATATTTGTTAATAGTTTAGTGTAATAAATTATACAAGCTGTTATCTGCGTTTTCTGTTGCGTTTAGTCTACGAAGAACATAAAACATTAAAAAATACGTAACATGCTGTTTGTTATGTGTGTGTTTTTCTTATAGCAAAGCCACTCAGCGTAATCTACTAAGTCCACCGAGGGGGATTGAACCCCTGATTTTAGCGTTGTAAATTCGTGGACTTAACCGCTGTACCAACAATTGGCACCAGTTGTTCTGCTTCAATGAGTTTGCAATATGAAATATTACATGAAAATACTTTATCAAAAACTCAGTCCTCTGTAAAAGAAACCTTTGTTACAGAAATCTTAATTATTATATCAATATGTAGCACAAATTATACTGTTATACATATATATATACAAAAAATGTTTTTGACATTTTTTTTTCAAATTTCATTCTTTCTGTAACAATGAAAAAAGTTTTAAGATATACTTTAAACAGTAAATTTTAGCAGCATTCCTTAAGCCAAACATAAAAACAGGTATAATGTTTCATTATTTTGAACACAGTGAACCTTCTATTTTTTTTTAGTCAGTTTACGCTAATCTGATGAAAAGTTTATCAGACGCAAAGGTTGGCGATAGTAATTTTATATACTACCTCATAATTTAAGATAAAAGTACAATCCTCTACCACCGTTAATATGAGTATAACGACCTCAGGTAATATTAATGGAAAGGTACTTTATACACTTAGTACCTAAACATCATGCTCGGAATGGCTAGGTAATTAGGGTTCAAATCACCTTTTCATCAAACGCGTTCGTCCTCTCAGCCGTTGGGTATTTATAATGTAAAGGCCAATTCATTATTTGTTGGTAAAAGAGAAGCCCAAGTATTGGTGGTGAGTTGTGATGATTAGCTAATCTCTCACTGCCAAATTAGGAATGTCTAGCGCAGATAAACGTCGTGTAGATTTATGGAAAATTGAAGACTAAATACAGTCGCCTTTTGACAGTTTTCTTTATACACAAATGACAGATTGTGTGACGGACTAGTGCTTGGAAGGGTGGCACTGCTGCTCCCTTAGCTCACCCTCTCTTTGCCACTTGACACACCCCTAGAGGCCGTAGCCATCCGTGTTTCCTTGGGTCGTACCATCACTGTTCGTTCTCTCTACCTATCTCTTAGAAAGCCCTGCGATCAATCAGATATTGATGCTCTCGTTGAACAGTTGTCGTCTTCCTTTTTAATCCTGGGGACCTTAAAGGCCTCAATCCCCTCTAGGGAGGTACTGATATTGATGAGAGGCATCGCTCCACAGAGCATATGCTCTCAGATTACAATCTTTCTTCGATACTGGTTCTGATATTTATTTTAATGCATCTAGTCAATCTTTTATTGTTATTAATCTCTCAGTTTGCTCCCCTTAACTATTCTCACACTTTTCATGGAGGGTTGATAATAACCCAGGAAATAGTGATAATTTTTCTGCTATTTTGAGAGAGACTGGCCGTGGCCGTTGCCAACTTACCCACTTGCAGAATCTTAATTCTGCCCTCATCTGTAAGCCATTGGTAGACGACCTTGCGTCAGCAGTGACTAACTGTATTATACAATCAGCTACTCAATGTATTCCTATAACCTCCACACGTTTTCTAAGGTATCCTAGTCAGTGGTTTAATCCTACCTGCCACATGGCAATGAAGGTTCAAAAACGGGCCTTGGATACCTTTCTTAGGTATTTCATACTTTCGAGCTGCATCGCTTTTCAGTGGGCTAGTACGCATGTTCTGCAGGTAACACATCAAAGTCAGAAGGAGTCTTAGATTAAATTCACAACCAGCATCTTTTCTACCACCAGTTCCAAAGTAATATGGGATAGGATTCGAAATGTCACTGGGTAATATAATTCTGTACTCCCTTCGATCTTGCTCTCTAATGGCCAGGAAGCTGCTGATGCCCAGAGCATAGTTGATACTTTCGACAATTTATTTTGCAGGGTATCTAGCACTTCTGCTTCATTCTCCGCCATCTTGTCCATCAAGACTCAGGCAGAGCCATCGTCTCTATGATTGTAATCGCACCTTTACACTGGTAAAACTCAAGCAACAACTTTATCGGTTTGGCAGTAAATCGGTCGGATCTGATGATATACCCTATGAGATGCTGCGCCATCTTTCTCCTGCTACTATTTTAGTTGTTTTCAACCGAATCCGGCAAAAGAATGTTTTTTTCTGATACGCAACAGGATATTGTCCGACCTTTCTATAAGCCTAGGAAGATTCCTTCAACCTACTGTTCAGTTGCTTTAACAGATTTTCTTTGTACAACCTTATAGAAGATGGTAGTCCACACCCAGTGT
This sequence comes from Carcinoscorpius rotundicauda, assembly GCA_011833715.1. Taxonomy (NCBI): domain Eukaryota; kingdom Metazoa; phylum Arthropoda; class Merostomata; order Xiphosura; family Limulidae; genus Carcinoscorpius; species Carcinoscorpius rotundicauda. The sequence continues at coordinate 29,814,844 of CM022392.1, forward strand.
GGATTCCGATGACAGCGCTCCACCGTGGACCACCTGATTTGACTTGAAACTTCAATCAGAGAAGCCTTTCTCAAATGACAACATCTTTTGTCAGTATTCTTTGACCTTAAAAAGCCTTACGATACGACGTGGGGGTTTGGTATTTTGTGACATCTCCCCTTTTGTAGGTTGTGTAGCCATTCGCCTATTTGTCTTAAACTTTTTTAACGAGCAGGCGGTTCCAAATTCGTTGGATTCGATACTTTTTCGTTCTTTCCTACAGAAACTTGAAGTCCCTCAGGACTGAATGTCACACTTTTTAGTATAAAGATTAATGCTATCACCGAACATCCTCCCTCTTACTGTTGCAAACGGGCTCTATGTCAACGACTTCCACATCTCGTGTCAGTCATCGAACATGAGATATATTGAGCGGCTCCTACAACTGCTCTTAATCGTTTACTAAAGTGGACCATAGCAAACGGTTTCAATTTTTCGCTCTCTGAAACCATTTGTACGCGCATTTGCTGCCAACGGCGTTTTTACCTCGATCCTGAACTCCGTGTTTGTAAAGATGTGCTTTCCGTTGTCCCTGAGGCAATTTTTTGGAACTTATCTTTGAGGGTAAGCTGACCTTTATACTACACGTCAAGCAGCTACTAGTCAAGTGTACAAGGGCACTAACCATCCTCTCTGTTCTCTCTTTCTCATCTAGACGAGCGGATCGATGTTCTATGCTAAAGAAATATCGTGTCCTTATTCGATCGAAACTGGACCTCGTCCTTGAAGATGCTGGACCCCGTTCATAACAAAGGGCTTTGGCTCTGGGCCAGGGCTTTCTGCGTTTCCCAGTCCACAGTTTGTACACAGAGTCTCATGAGGCTCATCTACAACTCCAGTGTTTGCAACGGTCTTTACTGTATCCTTCAAAATTCGATCCTTACCACAACATTCCATGTGGGATTATGTTTTCCTTGCTCAGTGAACCATGCTTTTTCAGAACATACACTTTCCCATTGTTCCTTTTGGCCTTCATATTCAGGTGCAAGTGGAGGAATTAATCCTGTTCTTGGATGACGTTGCTGTAACCACTTGGCTTATTCTTATCTCCAAGTGTAACCTTAGTTTGAGTCATCTGAGAAAAGTGGATACTCCAGATTGGAAGTACCGTCTTTTATTTGCTGAACATCTTTCTAATAATCCGTATAAGTGGGAATGGAAGGATAATTCAACATCAGATGACTCTTTGGGCTCTCCTATGGTTTGTTGAGGTTCGGTAACTGACACAGAATCCTCTCTACAGTTTCTGTGTTTACTATCGAAATGTACGTAATTTCTCTTGCGCTGGATCACATAGAAGCTGAGCAGTTTTCGAACTGTACTATTTATACCTGCTCGCTTAACTCTCTACTGGCCCTCCAATCGCTTCATGTTAGTTCTCGTCCTGTAATCGCCAATATTCAAAAACCAACCGGCCTATTTTGCTTAACATCTATTTCTATCCAGCTCTTCTGGATACCATGCTATGTTGGTATTCACGGGAAAGAGCTCGCTGACACCGCAGCTAAATCACTGCTGTGCTTATTCCATACATGGAATATGGTCCTGTATTTGAAGCTCGGTTCGGCGCCAGTTGGCAGTCGATTTAGAGTGAGTAAAGTAGAGAAAAAAATTTTTCAGATAAAAGTCTCTATTATACTTTGGCCGTCTTGTTTCTGTAAAGATCAGAAAGAAGTTTGTTTTTGAATTTCGCGCAAAGATACTCGAGCACTATCTGGGCTAGCCGTCTCGAATTTAGCAAAATAAGACTAGATGGAAGGTAGCTAGTCATCACCACCTACCGCCAACTCTTAAGCTACTCTTTTACCAACAATTAGTAAACTTGACCGTCAAATTATAACGCCCCTACGCATGTTTTGTGCGACGGAGATTCGAACCCACGACCCTCAGACTACGAGTTAAACGCCTAAACCCACCTGGCCATGCCAATCTATAAGAAAGAAGTAGTCCTAAGTAGACTACACATTTGTCACAGTTTCTTTAACTCATCGTTTTCTTTTATCTGGGACTGATGCACCAATCTATTGTCTGTGTGACAATCAGGTCACAATAGTCCGCATTTTACTGTCGTCGCGTTGTTACAACTCTGAACGACGGCACTATTTTAGACATGTTTTCTCCATCGATTTACCCCTGACATTGGACATAATCATTGGAGATGGTCCAAATTACAAATTTATTTAGTTATTTAAGGGTTATTGGCCTTTCTAACAATATTTAAGTTTTTAATTCAAAAATTGAACTTTGTTTGTTTTAACATGACTTTTTTTAATGAATTTTAATAATTTTATTTTACTTTTAATTTTCTACCGGTTGTTTGGCACAGATATCCTAAATGCTAAATGGAGGAACTCCTCCAGGAGACGTTTGTGCGACGGTAGGTTTGCAGTTTTGGCATATCAACTATTAACCAGCTTATATTTTATACATAATAAGGTACAAGTAGAGCTAAACTTCCTCCAATTATAAACTCATTTCACTATATGTATATATATATATATATGAACAAACACATATATATTAGCTCATTTATGATCTATAGGTTCTAGAAGATACTTGAAGTACGTTTCATAAAATGTTAAAAAAATGTTTTTAATACTGAATAGAAAGGAAGAGCGCAAATTACATTATGAACTAAATTCACGAGCTTTTGAGACACTTTACGTAAAATACTACTTTCTTACCTGTAAAACACTGAATGTAACGAAATAGCTTATCTAATACGGTAACTCTATCAGTTTTATTTAGGGAAAAGCTCTGAATGTACTAATACTTTCTAATCACGTGCTTCAGGTAGACAGAACAGTGGGATATGTACACTTTATCCATCAGGGAAAACTGAGCCCCAACTTTTAGTGTTGTAAGTCTGTAAATTTATCACTGACATAATGCGGTCAAATAACGAAACAGAAAAAAATATTTTAAGAGAGTACTAACTGTTCGTGATATTTCAAAAGAATAAAATGAATTATATTTGATTTATATTGGACATAATTTAGGTAAATGATAGAAGTATGTGCTTGTATTAAAGAGTCTTGTGATGACTGCCCCCGTGTTCTAGTGTTAACTAGCCTGCGAATATTTTCAGAAGGAGTGTGTGTGTTTTTTCTTTTTAAAAAGCCACATCAGGCTATCTGCTGAATCCGCAGAGGAAAACTGAAACCGTGATTTTATAATTGCAAATCTGTAAACTTACCGCTGCGAGGAGACGAAAGATTTACAAATTTGCAACGCTAAAATCTGGGGCTCAATTCCCCTCGGTGGATTCGGCAGATAGCCCAATGTGGATTTGCTATAAAAAAACATACACACACACACACTCCTTCGAAAATATTAGTTTATCGGGGATTTATTGTTGGTCGAAAAATAGGTGTTTTTTTTCCTAATATAATACAACTAAACACACCTAGATTTACTTCCCTTTCAGTTAACTGTAGAGACTGTTTATTATCATTCAAATCAAATAGCACATATGGGTAAAAAACAAATGTGTTAATGCTTGGTAGACTGAGCTCTGATAAAAAACGTTTTTTCACCGCATAAAAACTGTGCCACATCAGAGACAATAGATTAAGATAATATAAGAAAAACCCCAAAAATGTTTCTGCTACGAAACATCACAAAAATTACTAATGAAAGGTACATGTTATGAAGTCGTGAATTATATAAAACTTGAATATCTTGCCTAAAATATTAACATTTTAGATTTTGTTATTAATAATTTGTTGATTATAGCTTTCGTAACGCTCTATACAAGTTATTTAGGAATATGATGACATTTAAAAAATATATATTCATCCCACTAATTCAAGAGAGCAATTACATTGAAATAAAAATATTAGAATTAGAATTATACATTTAAATATATTTACAGATACGACTGTAAACACATAAGAAATAATTCGATTTTTTTTACCTAATTGCAATATATTTTAAAGCAATTATATTTAAATAAAAATATTACTATTTAATTGTACATATATATATATATGTGCATGTAAGTACATAAGGAATACTTCGGTTTTACCTAATTCCGTTATATTGCAAAGCAATTACATTTAAATGAAAAATATTAGTATTATAAGCATACAAATAGTTTTGTTTGCGATGTGAATCTAAACACACAAGGAAAACTTCGGTTTCACCTAACTATGTTATATGTTATCATATACAAACTGCATAACCATGTTGAATCAGTTTGGAGTTAAAATACATTACCCTTTACATAAATATTTGTTATTGAATCTTTGAAATTATTATCTAAATACATAACTAACAAAGGAATAGGGGTCGACTTCACTTGAGAATCCAACAAAAAGAGATTGCGCAATTGTCTTATATAGAAGCGATAGCACTTTCATGTTCTTTTCTTGCTGTGTAATCAATAACACGCTTACTTAAACCTATGAAATAAATAATGCATTTTACTCTCCATTAGCTCTTAAGGTAGGAAATAACACTGGAATGGCAATAAACAAACACCAACGCTACTTCATATTGCGAGCTAAGCGGGTCGATACGTCGAACTCTTACGGAAAATAGATTTCACTGAACTTAAAACTCATGAAATAACTAAAAGAAAAAAATACACTTTAGAATTCCATCTCATTATAACTGTCTTACTAATTATATGCGTATATTTGTGTCATAGAATAAAATAAATTTCCAAGATATGAGTTTCTAAAAAAATAATTCGGGAGAACAAACCAAATGTACACATGTGTAATCACGAACGTAACTTACTGGTTAATGTGCAAGACTGCAAATCGAAAGGCCCAATGTTCGAGAAGAGGTGCCGCCCGTGCACTTGTTATAAAAGTGGCAACAGATGCTGATAGTTGACTGTCCATTTTCTTATTAATATTTCATAATTCAGCATTTACAGCTGATACATTGCATGTAGTGTCGTTTCCTTTGTAAGCTCAACTGTATCTAATTAACAGGTAAATTAGTGTGAACTTAACAAAATATTTTAGAGTAATTTATTTTAAAGCATAATTTTCTTGGATATAGTTTGACGTTTACGTTATATGTGAATGATAATCATTCACAATAATTGAACGTTTTCACTATTTTACTCTATTAAAAGCAATAAAGTATATAATTTTTCATGCAGATCAGTACAACACATAATTTCTGATTCAACCTAATAGAAAAATAGTTACTAATGCTAGTAACCACAAATAGCGTAATTGTTACTATAAACCAATATTGCCCAAAGAATTACTGGGACGAAATCGAACAACACACAATTATTTATGGTAAACAACAGAGAGCAGAATTACTGATACAGCTCAATAAAGTATACAGTTATTGAGACACATAAGAAGCACTGCATTATATTGATATAAATTTGTCACATTGAATTTGTTGTTTTGCTAAGATTTATGATGATTTTAGATTTACGTAGAAAATTCTTAGATTGACAAGAATTAAACTGCACTCTTCTGCAATATTGAAGTGTCTCCTTTAATAAACAGATTTTCCGTAAATTTTCTTTTAAAAGCTCAGTTGTTAAAGATTCATATATTTTTTTATGTTTAGGCATTCTAAAGTTTATATGATTATGTGCATTTTTATTCGATTTTCACTATCTTTATGCGCTTTGTTTCTTCTATAAAGACAATCTATTCTATCAGACATTAAATTAGAGATATCGACAATCCCATCTACGTCATTAATGGATTAGAGATTATGAGCATGAGTCCATTTGGACAAGAATCTAAAGAGAGTAATCCATTTAGTTAGTAAAATAATTCGGCAAAAGTTTTTGTTTTTGTTTTTGTTTTGTTTTTCAAATTAAGTGCACACGACTCTTCACAGCGTGACTTTGTTTCTAAATGATTTCGCCTTAGGTCATAAACATTTCGCTTCTAGATTCTTAGTAGTGTTTATGGGAATTAAACAAAATAAGCGATAATAAGAATCTGAAATTGAAAAAAAAAAGTTCGGTTTTATTTCTTATTTAGATGTCTCTTTTGTAATTCAAAGTATAAATATCATCTTAATTAAATTTATGCTTTCTCTTCTTGATAGAAATATATATGATAATGTTATTCTCACCAAATGAGAATGAAGCAAGTTATATTTTCTACATTAAATATTTTATTCTCAGATAATGTTCTTCTTGGGAGTTTAGACTGGCTACAATAACCCCATACCGAAATTACTAATAATTTAGCTTGTCTAACAGTAGAAACTTTGACTCGTTGAGGTCACGTTAAATAATTCGCAAATGAGTAAAATAAGTAATGTGTAACAGTAGAAAATATTTACTTTTTATAAAGAATGGAATCAAATATTATACTAATGATTTTATTTTTACTTAACTCGTATTCTCTCTTTACTATCTTAATACAGTAGACGAATATTTACAATTATGTAATAACATCCGCCAGAAAAATTGTTCAAAACTGTGGAACAGTAATTACAATTGGTAATAAATAGTCTTAACTTTGAGTAACAGGCAAACTACTTAAACAATTTATGGCCACTCTATCCTAGGTCGTCATTTGGATACTCTCGTTGTCAACGTTGTTTTCTACTCTTAACCCAAGAACCCGTAAATAGGTTCATTCATCTTGCTTAACTATATCCGTCTACACGACCACTCTCTAAGCAGTCCACTCAAATAGTTACAAGATAACAACCAGTGTTCATTAAATATAGTGCAGTAAAATGATGTTACATGCATATTTCAATTCCAGAGAGTTCTTCTTACACATTTAATAAACGTGTATTTATGTTACCTATTTCTAGGATAAAAATAGGAATCAAAAAATAGTTTACTTATTTTCGTATGTGTATCCATGTGTAAATTAATGAAAATCCGAACAATAAATATGAATTAATGTGGAGGATATCTTGCAATATAAAATACCTTTTTAATAACTGCAATTTTACTCTATTTAAACCGAGTGAGCTAAGATTACATTTAATGTTGTTGGCGTTTTCTTAATGAATACCTAGACAATAGACTAAGTTCTGTCCGACGCGAGTAATCCAATCTCGGATTTTAGCATTTACAAGTCTATAAACATATCCCTGACCCCGACTGGAGACATCAGAATTAATAAACTAATTCAGCGATATTAGAATTAAAAAAAAATTCTTTTGACGCAAAATCTTATGATGTTTATATTCAGTGACATAACTCTAGGTATTAAACTGGCGAAAAGTTAGATTAAATTCTACAGTATAATGTTTTATTCTGAATTCTGCTTTTTCTGAATCAATTACATTACAGCTGATGCTTCTAGAAAGTACTTTCAACGTAAATGATAACGTTAAAAACGACTTGAAATGTTTTCTCTTTCAGTGATATTCATATCAAAATAATTACTATTCTAACACTTCAAATTACAGATATTTATAGTAAGTTGGGTTTTTTGTTCAAATTCTTCATGGCCAATAATTTTAAAAACAACAACGACAAATTATAAGCTGGAAAGGGTGGGACTGTTCCAGTAATTTTGAAAAGATCAGTTACTGACTGTAATTCCAAACAGACATCTGTAGGCACAATGGAATGACGTGAAGTCCACTGTATTACATTAAACCTAACATTACTTGGGGAAAGAAGTGATGGCCGCTCCGCCAGATAATCAATTAAAATATCACCACTTATAAAGAAAATTGTGTTCAATTTCTTGTTCATTACAATTTCATTCAAAAAAAACTTTCCAGTGGAAGGCATAAGAATCTCTTATATTTAACAAAACCTTTAGAGTTTGACCTCTGACAAAATGAAAATAACATGTTTTACAGCTTCTTCTCGGGAAAGCTGTTTAACAATGTGTTTAACAGTAACACATAATGGGATGAGCAGCTTCATGCAGGAGAGGCTGGTTGGGATGGGAGGACATATACCTTTATAATAGCCAAATGTACACATACGTCAACAACACTGCCAAACAAGTTTTTTTTTAAGTTTTGCTTCCTGAAACGTTTTTGCTGTTTATGACAGGTACCTTGTGGGTATGCACAAATACAGTTTTGGTTTTGCTTCATCACGTAGGATCTCTGGGAAATATACAATTAACTGTTTACTGGCAATAACGTATTTAATTACGTTTATGTTTTTAACACGCTCTTAAGTTCAACATAATTAAAAGTGTTTTGCTCCCGATTTTCGTTTGTATTCAATGTCCGGTGCATCACGTTGCAGTGTCCAACAGTAGTCAGCAAGCATTGATAGACTCCAGTTGCCCTGATATCGTTTTTCCATTGTAGCAATGTCATGGTGAAACCAAGTTTTCGATGAAACGGTACGTGAGGGGCAAATATGGATGTGATTTTCGTGATTAGCAGCCAAAGATCTATAAGGAACACTCAACAGTGTTCAAGAAGCAAAAACTTTGTTATGATCTCTCCTTAAGACCTTGTTAAGTGATGACAAAACCTTTAGTAACTAAAAAAAAAAATATGCTTTTGCTAACATATAACAAATCTTTGCAAACAAGCAAGTTGAAAGAAAGCCACAGCTTAGAGAATGGAATGTTACATTTTGATCAGCAGCAGAACGTACCTTGTTCTATTTTAAACATATATATTTTGATATAATCAGAAACGTCATTAGATACGTTCTGAATGTGTTCAGTTTTCATTTGAATATTTGTACATTCTAAATTACCTTCACAGAGATAATGATACACATGTTTATTTTCTTCTCTTACAGCTACAAATGAAATTAAAGGAAGTCCAGTTTCTGATTGCCCAGTCAAAAGTTTTTCTCTCTTCTGTTCTTATCTGAATAATGAGGAAAGTAGTGCTCATACATCATTAGTTTGAACATTTCGTGTCTCAAGTGCAAACTATTTCTAAGAAATGGATTCACCAACCTATATTATTGTCGCCATTCTGCTTCGTGGTATGTATATTGTCATTTCTTTAATATTTCTGTATTTCCTGAAATTTCTCTTCAAAGTAATGTTGTAATAGATAGTGAAGAAATACTTCATAGTTTTCTATTCATTTTCAGACATTTTAGGTAAGTAGTATACGGTAACTTGCGATACGTTTGGATAGTGAAATAAATATTTCAACTAAATCATTAATGTTTAATGTCGTTTCGTTATTGTTCTCGTGTTCTGACAACGTTTCAGGTAAATCAAAACGAATGAAAGAACGTATCATGTACAGGAATGATTAATTAATTACTATTACACAGGAAACATTGGAAATATATGTAAGGCCCTCGTACAGAAATATATATACAAGTTATTTACGTTTCTGTATAAACTATTATTTAAATTGGCTCGTCACTGTGCGTTAACAATCCCATCCTGTTTTGTATTCTGGTCTTCAAATAACGATATGAAATTGTTTGTGTTCGTAAAAATATAGCATTCTATAAACTACAGACACTATATTATCCAGAAATCCCCAGTTAAAGGAAAGTGTGGACTCTACAACAGTATCGTTTTAATGGGAACACACAAACACAAATTGCAGTTTCAAAACTATATACTCTGTTGTTAAAATACCATTCAAGACAAGTTGGGGTAAAATGATTCTGCAAACTTACTCTTTGAACTTCATCTCGTATAAGCGACCTGACGTTTCGGGAGTATTTTAGCTCATATTAGTATTCAAATGAAAAAGAGTAGGGAAATATATGTGCAAAAACGGCTCGTTTGGGTTAAGAAAATAGTTTCCGTAGAAGACAGAACAACTTTTCGACCCTCTTCGGTCATCGTCAGGTTCACAAAGAAAGAAAGAGGTAACTGATCGGAAGCTGATCACATGTTTGGAAGGAGTTGTGTCACTGTGTTTCGGAATGTAGAGGGCGGTGTTAGATGTTTGAATATATAATTTTACTTAATTATTTTTAATATAAGTATAAAGGCGTTTCTTTAAATTGGTTTATTTCGGGTTTAAGTTGTTGTATAAGCAAGGCTTCTTTATTTTTGCGTTTGTTTATGTTTGTTTCTTGATTTAGTATTTGAGTGTTTTCTCTGGTTATGTTGTGTTTATCTGACCTGCAGTGTTTGAAAACGTGTGAAGGTGACTTTTTGTGTTTTTTTAATTTGGTTTCCATTTTTCTACTTGTTTCTCCAATATAGAAGTCGTGGTAGTTATCACATTGTATTTTATAAATAATGTTGGTGTGGTATTTGTCAGTGTAGTTTTTACATAGTATAGACCTCAGTTTTGTGCCTGGTTTCTGAATAAATTTAGTATTAACAGGAATGTCATATTTTGTTACTACTTTTTGCCAAATGTTGGTTATTTGTTTGCTGATGTCGGGAATATATAGTATACAGCAGTATATGGTTTTGTGATTTTTTGATTCGTGAGATATATTTACTTTTGTTAGTTTATTTTGCTTTCTGTCTAGGTGTGTGTGTATAATGTTTTCTACGGTTTGTGGAGGAAACTTGTTGATGTTGATGAAGTATCGTTTTATTTTGTTTAATTCATCGTTAATTTTATCTGATGAGCATAGTTTTATGGCTGTGTTTATCTGGTTTCTTAGTATGTTGAAATTTTGTTTTGTTTCATGTGCTGAATCCCATAAAATGTATAGTCCAGTATGGGTTATTTTTCGATGGATTTCTGTTTTAAATTGGGTGTCGGTTATTGTAATTTTGAGGTTAAGAAATGATATTTGATTGCTTTCTTCCTGTTCACATGTGAAGTTAGTGTTAGGATGTATAGAGTTAATGTGATTGAAAAAATTAAGTGTGTGTTGTGTAGACCTGAATCCCGCAACCGTGTCATCTACATATCTGTACCAGTGTAGTGGTGGATGTAATGCTGTGTTAATTGCTTGTGTTTCAGCTTGTGTCATAAAAATATTGGCTAGAACTGGTGATACTGTGTTGCCCATGCTTAGGCCGTTTGTTTGTATATAGTTTATGTTGTTGAACATGTAGTTTGTCTTTATCATGGTGAATTCTCTGAGGGTTGCTAATTGGTTGCTGGGAATGTCGAATAGTTCGGTTAGGGTCTTAGATACAGAATTCTAAGGCTATCTTGCAGGTTGTAGTGGTTGGAACTTGTGTAAAGAGGGATATAACATCGAAACTGGCCATTAAGGCTTTATGATTAAGTTGATTTAGATTAGACTTGAAATTAAAAGAGTCATAGAATTATATATGCAAAAACGGCTCGTTTTGGTTGAGAAAATATTTTACATAAAAGAGTGAACAACGATTCGACCTTCTTCGGCAGTAGAGGCCTACTGTATGTAAATAAAGCATACCACTTCCTGTATGTAAATAAAGCATACCACTTCCTGTATGTAAATAAAGCATACCACTTCCTGTTTGTAAATAAAGCATACCACTTCCTCCCTCACTACGTCTACCATGTTTGTTTCTGCAAACTCCGAAACTATGGAGAAGTTTCGAACAGACAAATTTACAAACAAGCAATTTGAATTAATTTGGAAGATAGTGAATGGTATTTTAACAACAGAGTATATGGTTTTGAAACTATAATTTGTATATGTGTGTTCTGATTGTAGATATTGTAGGAGCTTCATCAGGACATTGGAGTATCTGTGAACCAGGAGATGGGCCTTTGAATCATACAACGAAGATCGAAGATTTTATATTAATAGGTGATACAGATTGTATAACGCAACAGTACGTGAAATAAATAAATAGTGTACAGACGTTCAGAACAGATACAATCAAAATCATAACATAACTATAATCGGTAAGTACATTTGTTACAAGGAAATATTGTAGCTACTCTGACAGATTATAAGAAGTTAACTTCGTTAAGCTCTTTGAAAAAATGCTGTAAATTTTCTGTTGCCTTTAAGCAACAGCCAATGATTCAGAACATTTTGTAACGTCGTCTTTGTAAATAGATAAAAGTGACTAACCTTCGGCCCATTACAAAATGACTGTTTTTATACCTAAGTGTATTTGGTTACAGACATTTAGTCGCTAAAAACATAAAAACGATTAACTAATTAAATCGCGATTCCCTAAGCAAGTTGTGACTGATATATAGTATATAGTATGTTTTCAATAAAATTCTTCCTGTCCTGTTGCTTGTGGTAGATAAAGTCTTTTGACGTCTTCAAATATTCTTAATATTGTCTTCTTCGTTTTTACAGCGGTATGTATTTTAAATAAAAACAACAATATAACAATATAGTTCGAACAACTATATTTTTGTAGTTATGTATTTGAAGCAATACACGAACCACTCATTCCATATATAGTATGTTTTCAATAAAATTCTACCTGTCCTGTTGCTTGTGGTAGATAAAGTCTTTTGACGTCTTCAAATATTCTTAATATTGTCTTCTTCGTTTTTACAGCGGTATGTATTTTAAATAAAAACAACAATATAAATTATACATTGAAATATAACACAGAAATTTTGTTTCTAATCAGATTTTCTTTCTATTTTATTGTTGTTGTTGTTCGATCTTAAATACAAAGCTACACAATGGACTATCTCTGCTCTACCCACCACAAGTATCGAAACTCCGTGTCTAGTGTCGTAAGTCCACAAACATCCCTCTGTGTACCACGAAAGGGGCTTCAGTTAATTAAATTGATTTTCATTTATTTTTAACTGCAATTTTTTCTGTTGAAAAAAATGCTAGAACTAAATGGTCTTTAAGAAACTAGTATTTTTCTAAGTTGATCTAAAGTAATCTTAATCGTATATTTTCACATAATTTTCTAATCAAACTGAATTTAAAATACTGCGAGCAAACTTTGTACTGTAATGGTATATATATATATATGTCAAAACCATATTTTTAATCACAATTATCTGTTAATCTTTAAACTAAGTCTAAATTGTGTATTTTATATCAACATGAATACTTTTTCACCACTGAGATAGTGGTAAGTATTCGGATTTACGACACTAAAATCAGGGGTTCGATTCCCCTCATTGAACGCAGCAAATAGCTCGGTGTGACTTTGCAATAAGAAATGCATACAGACAAACAGGATTGATACTTGAAGAATTTCTAGCTGAAATAAAGATAATAATATTTTAATTAACCAGATGAAAGATCCACGATTGTGTTAGCTAATGTCTCTGCTTGCAAGTCAGATTAGTTTTACTCTACACGAATAGTTCTAACTTTGATTTAGTTCTTAAAATCTTCTGACTTTTGTTTATGTTTAACAAATACAGAACTAAGTACGTTTAGAAACACTGAAAATGGAATTACGTATACAGACATCTTCAACTATACTTCTATAGTTGGTTCTAATAGTTTATAATTTGCATCACACATAGTAAAGATTACTTTTCTGAAAAGAAATTCATTTTCCTTTATATCTAAATCTAAATATATAATTATATATAACTAACAATGTGCAGAAAATCTTATTGAATTCCAGTAAAAACTTTAGAACTAAATATATATATATATATTAGACAAAATGAATACCAGTAACATTCGGTAAACAAAATAAAAAGTAAGAACTGCGTAAGAACAGCAAATCGTAACATCTGACTAATTATATTAGTTTGTTATAACCTAAAAAACAAGAATAAATTAAAAATAATAAACAAAAAAGCACTAATTGAAAAGATCCTAAGGTACAAGATATAATGTGGGATATAAAATGTATTCTAGCTTTTGGAGGTGACTGCGGAAGTAGGACCCATATTGCAGTGGAGATACACCGTCTATCAGTCTTAACCTTCATTCTCAAGTCTCATATAAAGAAATCAAATAAGAAGTAGCAGTAGGCAAAGAAACAGAAATAAGGTGAGCGAAATGTGAGGGCTCAAGCCCAAAAGGTTCCACATCTATATGATCCTTCACTGGTTGCAGATAGTTATGGTAATGAATGGTAATATAGATGTGGGACATTCTGGGCTTGAGTCTTCACATCTCGCTATCCTTATTTCTATATTAATTACTACTCCTTTATTTTATTTCTTCGTGTGAGACTGGCAAATAAAAATATCCCAACCGCAATGTTGGTACTACTACTTCCAGTCACCTAGGGTACATTTTATATCCAATCATAGCTTGTACCCTGGGATCTTTTCAACTAGTGCAGTTTGTTTTGTTTATTATTTTTTAATTCATTTTTGTTTCAGCTTGATTTTAGGTTATATACATCTAACAATGTACAGATAATATCACTGTATTCAACTAAAAACATTAGATCTAACTACAATGTACATATAACCTTATTCTATTCCACTGAAAAATTTAGTTCTAAATATATATATATATATGTACCTAACAATGTACAGATGATCTCATTGTATTCCACTTAGAACTATAAGAACTTTTCTTATAGGGACAAAATGCAATGATTAATGAATGATTCAGAGAATAAAAAGTAAAATATTTGAACAAAACTAAAAACTCACGTCTTCCATCCATCTAGTTATAATCTTGATTCTTGAAGTAATATACTTGATAGCCTCTTCCTTACCTGAGTGTTGGTCAGCAATAGGTCATTTTCTAACATTTTGTAGGTTTCCTTTTTTTAAATTTATGGAATAGCTTGAAATAAGATACATATGTATAATTAAGTTTATTATTTTTTTTTCTGTTTCTATACGTATTCTCTGTCGATTTATAGTTACTTTACAAACTGAAGATCTCAAAGTTTTACTCTCACAAAACTGAATCTCGGACGTAGTCAATTTTCAGATTCTCTGCTCTTGAATTGTTTGCAGTAATTTAAAGGGTTTGGGCTGAAGATCGATCATTACATTTTCTGCTTATGAAAGTAAAATTAATAATGTCCTCACGATCTGTGTTCCAATTTCGGGAAAATAGACTAAATAGTGCTTGTCTATAAATATTACCCGAAAAACAGCCCTTGTTGACAACACTGAATCTCTTTTTCAAAACTACGGTTGCTATCACAAACAACATCTCAGTTTGTTGTTGTTTTTTTCAGTTTTCGGGATAAAACTCTCACATTACGAGACTAGCACCTGAACAACCTAGCTATGCCGAGTTTAGTAAGGCAAGCATTCACTGGGTTGTTGTTGTTTTGTTGTTTTGAATTAAGCACAAAACTACACAATGGGCTATCTGTGCTCTGCCCACCACGGGTATCGAAACCCGGATTTTAGCGTGTAAGTCCGCAGACATACCGCTGAGCCACTGGAGGGCCAATCACTGGGACAGAAATATCGTTTGTGATGTATCGTTAATGGTAAAAAAAAAGATAACGCAGAAGTGTGCAATATAAACTCTTAAATAAATGTTAGTATGATTTATATGTATTCTTCTTTAATATCAAAAATACGTAAGATTATTTTACAGTAAGAATTATGTGTCCATATACTACCGTTAAGAAACGTAAAAAGGACCCTCTCAAAACTTGATCATTATTAAAATAATGACGAACCTACTCCTATTACAAAACTATATTGGTGTATTTTTACTGTTTTCGACAATCATTGTTGGAACTGGTTGTGATATCATCAAAACACTTATGCTTATTTGAACTTGTACTATTATTGGTTGCGAACATTATAATATCCAGTCTGCTCGTTTGGTCACTGTTGTTTCCTTATTTTAAGTAAAACATTGAAACAAATAACAGTAAATAAAACGAAACTTTTCAAACAGTATGGGAATATAATATTAGCAAATTGATGGTTTCTTAACTCTGACTTATTTCGTCTTTATAACTATTTCGCGTAATGTTATTTTGCTTCTTGCTAAGAACAAATTCGCGCATTCCAGAGTTCATCACTTACTGTACAAATCAAATGAATCTCGTTATACATTCAGTATTTTCGACTGACAGCGAAGGTCATTATATACTGTCGATTATCTATGCATTAAAGGCAGCTACTATAATTTCAAGTTCTTACAACTGAGTTTCTTATAGTCACTGTAGTTTCTTTTCGTGACGAGCATGCTTTGAGCAGGATACTTTATCTTGGAAACTTTATCGACTATTGCATGAACGAACACGACTGGGAGTGGCATTGGAAGACAGTGTCAAGAGTTTTCTATTATAGAACCATGTACCGGTGTGTGATAACGTGAGGTGGGCAGATTGTCTGCTCTTCGAACAAGACCGCTTGCAGCAAACTCATGACTCAAGAGGCTAGCTATATATTTCGTACGACAATTTCTGAGGGCCACGTGCAAACCTTAAAAATTACCTGGCACGAAAAAATCCGGAAAACCTTACTCTGCGGTTAAACGAACTCACTCTTTAAAAGAAGGCTGATAAATTGAAAAGTTAAGGGACAAAGACTTAAATCTCAAGTGAAAACAATACTGTTAAATTTTTGTTTGTTCTGAAGTAGCCTTCGTAAACAAAGTATTGCTCATCTTTCACAGTTTTTAACTGGCCTTTGAATTCTATTTTTGAGCTTGTTTACAGACACCGTTCAGAACAAAACAAATAAACAACACCGAAGAAGAATAAGGATATACTAAGCAATGCATTTCAACATTCAAGTTTGCTGTATTATTATTATTTGTTGTGTAAGGAAGAAGTAAATATATGTTTGCGTCTTCCATATATTTTATCTAAGAAGGAGTTTAGTTTCAACTGATAAGTTTGAGTACATCTCTATTCGGTTTTATAAGATTAACCTTAGACAATTAAGTCATTCATTCTTTTATTTTACATTCAAAACTTTATCACAATGTCAATGACTATCATGACGAAATACTTCTTATTATAAAGAAAATATTATTTCATCGCTGACATACACGAATAATCATAATGTTTAAAAATACAGATTTCTTTGTGTACTCTAGAACAATATATGTTAAAAATAAATACCCTTACGTGAGAAAGATACAGCATATCAATAAAACGTTGCTTACACAGGTCACATTGGTCTGTTTTATTGCAGTCATAACACTATGTATTTCAGGATGGTTGGTATAGGTAATTAACACTTTTAACAAATAAAGCAGGAAACAACGATTCGACCTTCTTAGGTTATCTTCTGGTTAACAAAGAGAGAGTTTGCAACTAACCGTTGCCGGTCACATGTCTTAGGGATGAGTGTATAAATGGATAGGGGATTGTAGGAGGCGTTGCAGTTAGATGTTAGGTTATTAATTAATATAGGTATAAAGATGTTCCTTTATATCGGTTTAATTTTGGTTTTAATTGTTTTATAAGTAGGGCTTCTTTGAATCTGCGCTTGTTTATATTTGTTTCCCTACTTGTCATCTGTGTGTTTTCTATGGTTACGTTGAGTTTATTTGATTTGCAGTGTTTAAAAAACGCATAAAGTTGTTGTGTGTGTGTGTGTGTGTTCTTTGAATCTGGTGTCCAATTTTCTGCTTCTCTCTCCAATATAGAAATCGTGACAGTTGTTGAATTGTATTTTATAAATTATATTAATGTTGTGTTTGTCAGTGTAGTTTTTACAAAGTATGGACTTTAGTTCTGTACCTAGTTTTTGAATAAATTTAGTATTAACTGGAATGTTGTGTTTTGTTATAAATTTTTTTCTCCAAATGTTGGTTATTTTTTCGCTGATGTCTGGAACGTATGGCACCCAGCAGTGTAAGGTTTTGTAGCTTGTTGTATCTTGGGGTTTATTATTGTTTGTTTGTTGTTGTTCTAGGTGTGTGCGTATATATATTTTTTTTTACTTCAAGTGTGTTTCTCTTATCAGGATAACACTATACACTGTTGCATAGATTGTTTTGTTCTAAATTCAGGCGAATAAATAATTATCGACATATTTATGTGTGTAATATTATTTAAACAAATGAAAGAAGACAAATTGGATTGTGTAAAACTAATTTTCAGAAAAAGATGTAAGAACTTTTGGAGCAAATTAAATAAAGAAGACGATAGCGTATACTTAAATATGCCAGTAGAAATCGTATTATATGATGGTAACACAGTGGGTGCAGAGTTCGTTAGAAAAATAACTAACTCTCTAATGACATTTCACTTCTTAGCAAAATGAGCTAAGCTCGCTGTTCATATGGTGTTATATACGAGCCCACGCTTTTGAAGTACATTTCTTATCTTGCAATTAGTATGAAATTTTAATTTTTAAAACCGTACAGTAACGTTATGTTACAAAATAATGTTTCCTCGCTGATCTTTTGGATTTTTAGCAGAATACTTAAGTAGGAAATACTTTTGTTGATCTCTTTTTACTTTCGTGTCTGAAAGCGAAGCACAAATAAGAAATTTTTCACTTGTATACATAGCGCATACACACATATATATATGTAGGTTTTGTATATATATACATATATATCACAAATCTCAAACGGAAATATTTCTTCTTCACATTTGAATAAATTCTCAACCAACCTCTAAAAATGGCATATATATGAGCCTAAGGTTTCTGTTAAATAAGAGGAAAATTATGGCTGTTTTTTCAAGGATCTGTGAGAAATATAAAACATGAATATTTATAATCCTAAATTAAACGTAGAAGGCCCCTGATATTGAGAAAGAGTTTATGTTTGTCTTTTGTTTTTTTGCGAAACAATACAGGAATTATTTGCAAAATGTGAAGAAATGCTCTTACATTAAAAGAAGATATTTTGCTACAATAACCTGACAGAACAAATTAAAGTTTAAAACAATTTAATCAAATATAATTATGGAAATATAGGCACGCCTAGCGGTTTCTTTCTAAAAAGATCGTACGAATTGTCATTACAGTAGGTGCACCATGACAAAACCTTAGTCATAATTCTCTATCAGCTGTAATGTTTGTATAGAAGACTCAAGACAACCATTCACTTGGAATCTCCCGACACACCAGCAATGGACTTTCATGATTGTACTTTGCTGTGATATGTTCTTATAGAATTTAATTTTCCTATATTAGCAAGTTAGAAAAAAAAATAAAAATAAACTTACAGACAGCGATCGGCTGAAAATTGCCTTCCAGTAAACTACGGTGAGGCAAAGAAGTCGTGTAGACTAACAATAGAATCAGTAGGTTACGGAAGTTTTTTTACATATTTTTTTGAAAACGTTCATTGAGTTCGGCATATTAGTACTGAAGGCTGTATTTTTTGTGGCAATCTTATTCGTACTTGTTCACGTGCTTTCCATAAACGACCCTGCAGCGATGTTTTTAGAAGCTCGGGTTTCCTTAGAGAAAATCATGTCAGTTTTTCTCTCTTATCTTGAGGATTTTTTTTCATATACTAACTTTTATGCACGTGCTTAAATAGATCAACGTCACAAAAGTCCAATACAGCTACACTGGAAGCCATTATGGGAATGTATGTTGTCGAATGATATTACTATGATTTATGTTTCTTCAGCTTTTTTCAAGAGAAAACGGTCTGGAATTTACGGGTGTGGCCAGAGCTTTGTGAATTTTTGGCTACTAAAGCTTCGTTAACTTTATGTTCCTGCTCATTATTTTGAAAATGCTGGATCTTCATCACAATAGTTGTAGCCTTTCCTTTCATAACCGTAACCTGTATTTGAAGATGAAGGAATTGGTACTAATTAGGGTTTTGAGCGTCTCGAATTTCTGATTGAACACCCTAATGTGCACGTTTGTCCATTTCTGTTGGTATCAAATAATACTTCATTTTTGGAATGTTGTATTCTGGTTTACATCGTTAAACAGTATTTTGCCTATGAATATTTTTATTCGAAAAAAGCAGTTATATATTTTTTAGCCAATAATCACATTTTGGGGCATTGTACAGTTCTGATAGGCGAGATTTTCGTTTATATGCAAAACGAATGCATGTTTAGCACGTGACAGTAGTTCCTGAACCAGCCCAGTATCTTAAAAGAAACTGTAATTAATTTACTTATGTTTCTATAGTTGTAAGTGCCTCTTTTACGTTGAGGAAAAGATGTCCTCACTATATATATATATATATATTCAATGCCAATTATAAGGCAATGTGTCATTGTGCGATAAGATAATTATAGAAATAAACATCTTTATTATTTCTTAGAATTGTTATGTATCCCCTTCCCATTCTTTTTCCTATCTACTGGCCACGGTAAGGCTGGTCACGGGTTTACTGCAGCTGGCCAGATTTACTCTTTGAGTGACATTTTGAACACTTTACGAACCTCTTTCACTGTGACAATTCTTAAATTCTAGTGAGCCGTCGTTGCTTCATGCTTTATCTGAAACTGAATACTTTTAAATAAAATATATAACTACAAAATATCTGCCTCACTTTCCGATATCATTTTCGCTATCTGCTTGCACGATTCTTGCCATTCCTTATGGCCGGCTTTAAGTACGACTACTATATCTGCAATATTTATAAAATTAGCAGTCACTTAGTGCTGACTATAATTTTAGTATTACCATCAGCCATTACGGTGATTGCCTTTTCGGTTTTGGAAATTGAGCTTGGTGCTAACTTTTAAATTACGCCTTAAAGATTTATGTTCTGGGAGACAACCTAGATCTTTATGTAACATGGCCAAAACATTAGTATAAAAAACCGTGATCCAGTCAACAATATTGTATCTAAAAGAACAAGAACCCTATGCATAAACAAATAATACGAGACATCAATACACTTGCAATAATAACTTAACCATGGCGTCCCCAGTAGCACAGCAGTATATCTTCGAACTCACACTTGTAAAAACGGATCTCGATACCAGCGGTTTGCTGATCACAGATAGCCCATTGGGTAGCTTTATGCTAAATCCTAAACAAACAAGCTTAATAATGGCTGTGGTGCATGACTTATGTTTGCTATATAAACACTAAATTCCAACCATGGCCTGCACATAATTAGGTACGTATGCATGTAATTGAAATGAAACTTTATCTGAACCAAAAACTACATTAAAACCAATGATTGTCAAAGGTTATGAAGCTGCTGTTATTAACAATGATGAACTTATATGCAAAAAACGGCTCTTTTGGGCTCAGAAAACACTTCAAATAGAAGAGCGAACAACGTTTCGACCTTCTTCGGTCATCGTCAGGTTCACAAAGAAAGAGGTAACTGGCCGGAAGCTGACCACATGTTTGGAAGGGGTTGTATAACTGAGTGTCGCAATGTAGAGGGCGTGGTTTGATGTTTGAATATATAATTTTATCTATAATATTAATATAGGTATAATGGTGTTCCTTTATATTGGTTTATTTTGGGTTTAAGTTGTTGTATAAGTAAGGCTTCTTTAATTTTTCGTTTGTTTATGTTTGTTTCTTTATTTAGTATTTTAGTGTTTTCTATGGTTATGTTGTGTCCATTTGACTTGCAGTGTTCGAAAACGTGTGAAGGTGACTTTTCATGACACACAATTCAAAACAGAAATCCACCGAAAAATCACCCATACTGGACTATACATTCCTTGGGACTCAGCACATGAAACAAAACAAAAACTCAACATACTAAGAAACCAGATAAACACAGCCATAAAACTATGCTCACCAGATAAAATTAACGATGAATTAGATAAAATAAAACAATACTTCATCAACATCAATAAGTTTCCTCCACAAACCGTAGAAAACATTATACGCACACACCTAGACAGAAAGCAAAATCAACCAACAAAAGTATATATCTCACGAATCAAAAAATCACGAAACCATATACTGCTGTATACCATATATTCCTGACATCAGCAAACAAATAACCAACATTTGGCAAAAACTAGTAACAAAATATAACATTCCAGTTAACACTAAATTTATTCAAAAACCAGGCACAAAACTAAGGTCTATACTATGTAAGAACTACACTGACAAACACCACACCAACATTATTTATAAAATACAATGTGATAACTGCCACGACTTCTATATAGGAGAAACAAGTAGAAAAATGGAAACCAGATTCAAGAACATGAAAAGTCACCTTCACACGTTTTCGAACACTGCAAGTCAAATGGACACAACATAACCATAGAAAACACTAAAATACTAAATAAAGAAACAAACATAAACAAACGAAAAATTAAAGAAGCCTTACTTATACAACAACTTAAACCCAAAATAAACCAATATAAAGGAACACCATTATACCTATATTAATATTATAGATAAAATTATATATTCAAACATCAAACCGCGCCCTCTACATTGCGACACTCAGTTATACAACCCCTTCCAAACATGTGGTCAGCTTCCGGCCAGTTACCTCTTTCTTTGTGAACCTGACGATGACCGAAGAAGGTCGAAACGTTGTTCACTCTTCTATTTGAAGTGTTTTCTGAGCCCAAAAGAGCTGTTTTTTGCATATAAAATTCTCAACAAGTGGGTTTCTCGACATCACTGAATGATGAACTTAGGAATATTACACAGGTTTGAGTACAATACTGGCAACCATTTTTTGTTGCAAGCTGGTGGAACAATATCAAATGATGATAAGGACGATGGAATGAGCGATCTTTATTATGAACCACTACTGTAGTTTAAGATTCATTGGTTGTTCATTACACTACGCGGTATGACCATTCTCTTAACTAATGAAGTATTCAGTTTGTTTCACACTTAGTCTCTTACACTTTACTTTTTATCTATATCATCTTCCTAAACACTGACAGAGAATGGTTTCATAGAAGTATTTGTTCCGATTTCAAAGGTATATATCATTTACATATTTTACAGTTATTAATAAAACAAACTTTACACTACAGGAGCTGACAAAACTTTATTCTCATCAATATTTGTTTTTTACAGTTATGCAAGTAAAAACAAAACTACTCGTGCGAATTTTTCTCTTATCAGTTTATTTGTACAGTCTGCCAGGAGTCGCAAATGCTGACTCGTTACAGCAGTATTCTTCGGTTTAATCGTATATTGTTAAGCCTTGTACATGGTTACTCAAGTTATGTGTAATAAAGTGAACAATAAATTAACGAAAGGTATATGTTTGATGCTTCCAGTGATACGAATTAACGTTAGCGCTACATGCTAAAAACTCTTAAAACGTGTCGATGCTCTTCACTTAACGTATAAGAGCATACTATTTGCATATAATTTCTGTATATCACTGCTAGCACTACATACTTTATTGGATTTAGTAGCTGAATCCGCTAGGCGCTCCATCAACAAACTTGATAAACATGCATTTAAGTTAAGTGACGTAGACGCTTAAGAAATTAGATAAATAACACGTCTTGGTTGTAGCGTATAAAACTTTTCACAAGTTACTGAGAATTCTGAATTCTTAACTCTTTTATTAAACGTGATGTAATAGAACGTGTAGACTACTACTTTCTAACTGCAAACATTTTTTACAAAATAAGAGTTTGTTTGTTTGTTTTGGAATTTCGCACAAAGCTACTCGAGGGCTATCTGTGCTAGCCGTCCATAATTTAGCAGTGTAAGACTAGAGGGAAGGCAGCTAGTCATCAACACCCACCGCCAACTCTTGGGCTACTCTTTTACCAACGAATAGTGGGATTGACGGTCACATTATACACCCCCACGGCTGGGAAGGCGAGCATGTTTAGCGCGACGCGGGCGCGAACCCGCGACCCTCGGATTACGAGTGCACGCCTTAACGCGCTCGGCCAGCAAAATAAGAGAACATGCTGAATTTAATTCTATTACTTGGCTTAGTGTTTGTTTGTATGAAATGGAATAAAAAGAAACTCTAATCCTATCTGAATCAAAAGGAGGCTTATTTTAAAAGGAGAATTGAAAAGAATCAGATTAATTAACGTAGTGGCAACTCCAGCGGGTTAATACAACTACATTCAACACCAAAATCTGACATTGAATGTATGCCTAATCTCATTTGTGTTGACTGTGGACATGAATATGATTATTCTTATGTAAAGGAGCCCGAAAAGTAAAAATCAGAAATAAACAATCACATTGCATTGTTTTAATTAAAATAACTTAAGATAAAAACAGACAAATTACGTGTATATAAGTAATGAATGCAACACACCTTTAAAAATATGGCAATGTGTATCATGATACATAAGATGTATATACATATATAAATATTACAATTATAAAAACTATTATGCACATGCAATGCCTATTTACCACGTGACATTAGCTTCTTAACTAACTCAGTATCTTAAACAAAAACTGTAATTAATTTACATATATTCTCATAGTCTATAACTGCTTATTTTAATAGGGTATACATTATTTTTGTTATTTTTGTTCACAAACATTTGTAATGATATATGTACTCGTCTACCAATATGTAATGCATAACAATTTATAAAGTAAACATCCGCCTCACACGATGTGTGAGGAATATGACAGTAATCTGTTATGACATTATTTGTTTCTAGAACATACAGTTCACTTCAAAGTTGATAGTTTTAAAGACTCTAAGTGTTAAATATTGTTACTTCTGTTTGTCAGTATCAAGTGTTATAAATTTATTTGAAATATTCAGTCGGAGTCTTTCCTTATCTTAGAAAGTTCATGGTTCATGTAAGTGAACTCGTATCAATTAAGAAATATTTAGCCATAAACATCTTTATTAAGCTTAACTTTATTTTTGCTCTTTAATTACATTTTCTTACAACAAATAATCAGACATGTTGATATCTAGTGCACTTTGCGATTCTTGAGTGCTTCTTAGATTTGATAAAGGATCTGTCCGAAACATATATGAGTGATAAACGTGTATGATTGATATGGGTAAGCAATATGTCTTCAATCCTGACATAATGGTACTCTGATATATGAGCGATTAAATAAGAAAATGGGCACCTACTGCCTTACACAGATAGCAGAACTTTACAAAAAGGGTTTCAATGAAGAAGACTGAATGACAACGTTTCGAAGGTCCTCTATTTTTCAACTTCAACTTGCAATATATTAAGGAAATCCTAATATCGTGTATTATATGGATTATTATCACGCTACTTTCATTGAATTAGAACGTGCGATCTATTTCTCATCTTACAGATTCTGTAATAATTAACCTTATGAAACCGTAAACACTTTCAGCAAGTTAAAATGATTTGGATATTTAGCTGATGAGCACATGACCTACCGTGATTTATGGATTTGGATAGTTAAGATTACTTGAATAATTGGTTGGTAAGCACACGATAGGTTGTAATTTATGGGTTTTCGTAAATTCAAAAGAAAAACTGAATCATAAAACAAAAGGCATCGTGCAATCACATACAAATCATCTTAAACGTAAAAAGTCTACTAAAATCAAGACAAGTTAAGGTTCGACAAAAGAAGCCTATAAACATTATTTTCAGTTACTTTGCACTAATGTTGCAATAATCTCTTTTATGCATAAGTTTGTAAAGACTCAATCTATTTGTACTCGTCTACCAGTTTATATTGCATAACGCAGATAATAACATTTCTATGCTATCCTTTAATTAATAAGTGATTGATTATTTTAAGAATTTCTCGTTTATAATTGAAATATAATTGGCATGTTTTACTTTTTTTAAGTGGACTCGTATTCATCATATCTCTCCGTTCAAAATAATTCAATTGTTAGCAATGTACGTTACAAATCTTATTTATTGTTCAGCATACTTTCCTTGCTGTTATTCAATCAGTCTATAGTATCGTGCATTTACTTATTCACGCGAAGTTCCCCTGGTAACAACCACATAGACCATTTACGTGGATTTACGATAATATGGGTGGAATCTCTTCATTTTAAGGTATTCAAAGGGAATAATTGAAAGGCGTAGCAAAAGTGGCTCGGCCATCCTGAGAAATATAAATATATTAATCGCATATTACTTTGCAGATTTAATATATAATAAACTCGTTTTTAATCATTTAAGAGAAACAGAACTTCTAAAAACGTAACTACATTTCATTTGATTTGTTTTAATAACCATTTTATTAAAGATTTTGATCCATTTTAATTTATTGGACTTTTAAAATTTTCTACTCCCCCTTCCATTAAGTGAAAAACTCATAATAAATATTCCTATTACATCTATTTTTATGTGTCTATTCATGCTAAGCTTATCCAGGATAACAAAAATTGACTATCACTGCTAAAACTGTTTTTATGTCACTATTCATGTTTACCTTATTCAGGGACCCCGGCATAGCCAGGTGGGTTAAGGCGTTCGACTCGTTATCTGAGAGTTGCGGATTCGAATCCCAGTAGTACCAAACATGCTTGCCCTTTCAGCCGTGGGGGCGTTATAATGCTATCGTCAATCCTACTATTCGTTGGTAAAAGAATAGCCCAAGAGTTCGCGGTGGATGGTGATGACTAGCTGCCTTCTCTCTAGCCTTACACTGCTAAATTAGGGACGGCTAGCGCAGATAGACCTTGAGTAGCTTTGCGCAAAATTAAGAACAAACAAACTTATCCAGTATAACAAAAATTGACTATTATTACTAAGTTTGTTTCTATGTGTCTGTTTACGCTAACCTTATCCGGGGTATCAAAAACTGATTGTTTTTACTGTTTTTATGTCTCTATTCCTGCTAATCTTGTCCTGTTTAACAAATAACAAATAGTGTTTGTTGCTACCAGTGTTCTCAAAACGTAACATGCACCGTTTATACTCCAGTTTATAATAATTGTATACACTGTGTTTGTTCTGACTAGGTCTCCAGTTTATAATAATTGTATACACTGTGTTTGTTCTGACTAGGTCTCCAGTTTATAATAATTGTATACACTGTGTTTGTTCTGACTAGGTCTCCAGTTTATAATAATTGTATACACTGTGTTTGTTCTGACTAGGTCTAGCCACCGTTGCATCTCTACGTTTAGATGATGAAATGTTTGATGTGCCATCACCGATAAGGGCCGGACAGTCTGTTGAACTAACGTGCTCCTACAAATTAGATGGTGATTCATTATATTCTGTCAAATGGTACAAGGATAATATTGAATTCTACCGATATGTTCCCAAAGACTGGCCACCTGGGCAATTTCTTCCTTTAAGAGGTGTTCGAGTTGAGGTAAGCTAGTTGAATAATACGTTAGGATTGCTCTTTTACTGTGAAATCATCAAATCTTGAAGTTGAAATAAATATAATTTAATATCGATATAAAATACAAAATAAGATACATCTCTATATTTATAATAAAAATGCTCGGCATGGCCAGGTGGTTAAAGCACTTGAGCCGTGGGTTTGAATCCATGTCACACCAAACATTTTCGCCCTTTTAGCCATGGGGGCATTATAATTCAACGGTCATTCCCACAATTCGTTAGTAAAAGGGTAGCCTAAGAGTTGGTGGTGGTGTTGATGATTAGCTGCTCTAGTCTTACATTGCTAAATTAGGGACAACTTGCGCAGGTAGTCGCCCCCTTATCGCATTGCGCGAAATTCAAAAAACAAACAAACAAATTTATAGTAAAATATAAATAAACCCAGCAGAGTCACGCGTAATCTATTAATGGTATAGACCTGATAAGTGATTCATTATAAATTATTGTAAACCTTATACAAATATCATCTTGCTTTATAAGTTGATTATTTTCTGTCCTGCATAACGTATAATGACGTCGTGAATTTCGTTGTTCCTGAAGTTTGGTATTTACAGTGTTGAACATCTTATTCTAAAACAATTTTAAATACAAAATCATCAGTTTGCTACGTCTGAACCATTGTCAGTATAGCCTCAAGGTATCACAAGTACCACATGACATTATTTGGCGTATCGCCAAGCAACTGATTGCTTTTGGGAAGGATATAATACAAAATATTCATCATTGGAAAAATTTAAAGTTTCAAGACACACATATCTCTTGTACGTAATGACATTGAAAACGAAAATACTTTGTATCAACTTGGGGTAACACAAATATATTTGCACCAAGTTATTTCTCAAATCTGAGACAGGCATACGTCGTGATGTGTAACAGTTCACAAAGGTCAGCTTAAAAAGTCCTCCACACATCTCAGGCAACAGCAAGTGTATCAGTAAGGAGCGTAATCAATAAAGAGTCATTCACATATAGGTTCAACCTTTGCATATCTTAAGCTGATGAATAATAAATCATGTATTCTTGTTATTCTATTCAACGACATGCCATAGCAGTCATGTCGCCTGTTGATTTATGTGTAATTAAATTGTTGAAATGGATTATGAAAAATCCATCGGCCTTGCACCAGATGGAATATGGAAATTTAGCATAAGTAGTTATATACGTTGATCATGACAGTCTTATGACGGAGGTTTATCAAGTGAGAATTACACGACACGGTCGTCGGATAGAATACAACCACACTTTGCGACACGGACTGTAATGACGTGGTGAGGCTTAAAAACTGTTTCAATATATCACACTCAGCTTTTTCATTCTTTAATTACACATTATTTAGAGCAG
Organism: Carcinoscorpius rotundicauda; assembly: GCA_011833715.1. NCBI lineage: Eukaryota > Metazoa > Arthropoda > Merostomata > Xiphosura > Limulidae > Carcinoscorpius > Carcinoscorpius rotundicauda. The sequence goes on from CM022392.1 coordinate 29,843,004, forward strand.
CGAAACCTAGTTATTTATTTCACCATGTTCATCGAGCAAAGAAAGCTCTTTGGTAAACAGTACAATTATTTGTTAGAACTGGACTTATTTTTGAATAGTTGTGTATCATTTGAAACAAATAAAAACTGTTTAGTTTTATACTTTAATTTTCTCAAATATGTTTATACGTTATAATTTTGTCTCTTTAAATCAGATTAATCAATATTATGTTTTATACCCCCCAGTGGCTCAGCGGTATGTCTCCGGATTTACACGCTAAAATGCGGGTTTCGATACCCGTGCTGGGTAGAGCACGGATAACCTCTTGTGTAGCTTTGTACTTAATTCAACAACAACAATGTTTTGTTTGTTTTTTTAATTTTGCGCAAAGCTACACGAGGACTATCTGCCCGAGCCGTCCCTAATTTAGCAGTGTAAGACAAGAGGGAAAGCAGCTAATAATTACCACTCGCCGCCACCTCTTGAGCTACTCTTTTACCAACGAATAGTGGAATTGACCATCTCATTATAACGCCCCCGCTGCTGAAAGGGCAAGCATGTTTGGTGTGATGGGTATTTGAATTCGCGATTCTCGGATTACGAGTCGATTGCCTTAACCAACTGACGATGACGGGCCACATTTTGACAGTATAAATAAATAAATTTTTGAATGTTCAGTTTAGTAGAAGAAACTATTTCAAATTAATTATTTTAGAATTTTGTTTCTTACTCTAACTACATTGATGAAACTTATTCATTTAAAAATATATGCAAATTAAAAGCTATAAATACGCAAATAAAATGTAGTTTAAGAAAGACATAATTAGATAGATCTAGACTGTGAGTGTAGCCATAAAGGGAAATTATCACATATTGTTTGGTAAATAATAAATAATTTACTTTATCAATTGTTTAACAAAGTAAGTTATAAAACAGTGACGATGACTTAAACCTCTAGACATAAGTGGACTGTGTGCTGTTTTTTTTATTTTTGACAATCATCGCCAACAGGTCACATCTACTGTAAAGTATCCAGCTTATACGTAGACTTAAAATCTGACTATTATATAAGATATTCAGCTTACATTAAAATAAAATGTTTTTTTTATTTCTTTGAATGTATTACTGAAGTATTCACAAAAAAGTGAATGTCACTCCGTCAGAGAGCGACACGTTCTGAAACACCACTGCCCCATATTTGTATTTAAAACAACATTTAGAAACGTTCTGATGTATTATATACGTGAAAACGGCTGGTGTGGATTGAGAAAATTCTATATAGTTGGAGCGAACAACGTTTCGACCTTTTTTTGGTCATCGTGAACCTGAGGATGACCGAATAAGGTCCTCCACATAGAATTTTCTCAACCCATACCAACCGTTTTTACATATATATTTTTCTCTACAAGTGGGTTTTCTCGTCATCACGGATGTTGTGACGTATTCTTATTCTAATCAACATTGTCACCATCCATTAAATACGTAAAAAGCTGAAAGTTAAACCATTCAATTCCATATTCTGCCTTCCAGCATTTATTGTAATTTTTTCATAAAACGGAGCTCTCTTGTATTAGTAATTTATCTAAGTTTGCTTGCATGAGAAACTGTGGTAGAATTTTCCCACACACTGTTCGTGTTTCCTGTAGAAAAAAGAATGGATAGTTTGTTCGTATTGGGCTATCAAGTGAACCACAAGTCCAATCTGTCGAAGAGAGCTAATATATCAAATATTATGTTATATCGCGTGTGTTTGGTTAAAGAAATTATCGAAGTAACTGAGTATTATATTTATAAAGTAAGTATTATCTACTCTTAAGAAAAAATATATAATACCTCATTTAGTTGATAATATTTTGATTGAATAACCACATAATAATTTATCTCGCGGTAAATACGTGCAGCCAAATGTCCGAGTAGTTCCAACTCATGTAACAACTACTTATTAATTAAGTCCTATATAATTCAAACACGATATAGTGACATATAGTAAATGTTATACGTTGTGTATAAGAAGCTTGGTCTGGAATTTCTAAATAAAGTTCCAAAATAGAAATGCAGTTGTCAAAAATAACTAATTGTCCATGTAAAGTTTTTACTCGTGCATATGTTATGAATTAGTTAGATCAGTGGAAAGCTAAACTGAGCTATATGCTATGTCGACTACGGAACTGAACCCCGAATTTTAACGTTGTACGTTCGTAAATTTATCGTTCACCCACCAGAGAAAGCGGACTCTTATGATAGGATATAAAAAACAAGTAAGGCAAAGAAACTTGCAATAGTTGGTATAACCTTAGTTACATAAAAATGTTACGTCGTTAATTAGTCCTTGTAAAGCATATATTTGAAAATGGATAAGTCTATGGTACTCCCAAAAATAATTCATTCTTATTCTAATTTAATACTGGCAGTGTTGGACATTCTGCAATCTTGATGGTGTTTGTTTTAACTTATTGCAGTCCTTATTCTGTATTAGGTTGTTTACACCGAATATATTCAACTGTATTAATTAGGTAGTAATATCTAGGCATGAAATAAAATATTGCTTTAAACGTTAATATTTTCTTTTATGTATTTATAATTCAAAAGCTATTTAATTTATATTTCATATAACTGTGAGTTATACGACGACATGAACGTAAATTGTAAAACTTTCCAACTTTCGTCGCTGCTGTCAATGCTAACTTATCTTTCCTTTTCGGAAGTAATCGCAATAATACTCTACAGCTGCCCTGTTTAAGTTTCATCTGGTTTGCTGCGTGCTCTGTCATGCGAAAAGGAAGGAAATTAAGTTATTTTTTTCCATTATAACACATCATTTTCCGTCCTCTCATAGATGTTCTCTAATTCAATAGTTCACATTCCTTCTCCTACCTGCTCCTTCTGAGATATTTCTATTAATGCTTAATGTGCTACCACCTATTATTATTATAAAAGAAAAAAAAATTGATGACGTAATTCATTAGTAAGCTCGTGATATTTAATGCTTATCTGTGGTGACAGTATAATTTATGTTTACGTATGATTTCAAATTAAGTAAATTTATTTGCAAAAAATATCGACGATCAAATTCACTTCTTTGATCGTAGACCCCAAAGTTAACTGTGGATCTGTTGACAATCTAACTGTGGATCTGTTGACAATCTACATTCCTTCTTGTCCATGAGCTCAAAATTATTGATTGCTAGCAGCAATGTCTTTAACAAGTAAAGTTATATTTCAATATACTTATTAATGATGTTCAAAACAACCTTGTTAATTATTATGAAGTTTATTATCAATATTATATATCAGAGGTTCAAAATATTTGTTTCTTCAAAGAAAATGTATTCTATAAATATATTTCAAAGTCGTATATAATCAACTTGTTTTGTGTTTTATGATAAAATATCTCAATTTCGACCCCTTTCACTTTTTGGTTTAGTAAGCATAACTTTCGTATCCGGTATTTTGTCACATTCCACTTTAAATGGATAATATTTTACGATGAACTCGTCTTTTTCTCAGTTGCTACTCTGGCAAGGATTTTGGATAATAAGTAAACCCTTTTTCTTGTTGTTCAGAATTCACCGATCGTTATCAGGTACATAGGTAAATAATATAAAAACTCCTGCCATGTGCGACGATAGGTAATAACTTTTAAATTAGTAACAATGTTGTCAAAAAGATGGCAGTACAATCAATACCTTTTTTTTTCGTTTATCAGAATATACACATTAAAAATTCGTTGTAATTAAGAAGCATTTCATCTTTGATATCAACTGCTAAAATAAGTCAATTGTTTCCCATAAACAAGTTTTACGTAAAACAAATAATAGCTACATTATAATAAAATAAAGCTCTCTCTTCCGAAAAACTGTAATTTAAAGCAAAAAGTTCTGATATGTTGATACCAGTCAAAGGGAGGTACCGCGTTTATCCCTGTCGGATAGTTCTTGTCAGTTCACATATTTATAAATTTTCATACAATTTGACTTTTATCCACCTCCCATTAGGTGGTGGAACGAATTCACAGTCTGGGGGCTGGGAGTTTGAATTCCTGCCCAACCAAACTTACACTACATATTGTTTTCTATACCCATACCAGCCATTTTTACATATATGATTTTCTCTACAAGTGGGTTTTTTCGGATTACATATATAATTGCCTTTTCAGACGTGAGAGGACGGTATAATGTGACGTTATAAGATAACTATACATTGGTTAAAATGTAGCCTAATAGTTGGTGGTCTTTCACTATTAAATTAGGAAAGGCTAACGAAGATACCCCTCACATACCTTTGCGCGATATTCAAACCAAACTTCTTGTGAATATTATATCTTAGTGTCTGGTTCGTCCCTTTATTCCACATTAATGGTTTTTCACATGTAAAGTGTTTTGTCAGATTTTAGTTTGCAAATTTTAATACTACTGATATCTAAAATAAAAATCAAAGTAAAACGAAGTTAGTGAGCAGTTTTATTACATTATATCAGTCAATACAGTTAATCAGACTATCAGGACATATTAGTAGAAGGTAAAAACATTTTTAATTTAGTTAGAAAATACCTATGTTCGCAATAGCGTCTGTTGTGAGCAGTATTCAATATTCGTGATCAAATTAGATTAAAATTTGATAACAGTTGTTACGTCAAATTTGTAATCAATTATTAAGTAACTAAAACAATAACAACTGTCAAGCCTAATTACTCTATTTTCAGGTCATTAATCAAATGTTTAATACCTTTCTTATCACCGCAGTTGTCCAAGTCTGGAGAAGATAAAGTATATTTGAACGACATAGACCTAGATTCCGAAGGCCGGTACAGATGTGAGGTATCAGCAGAAGCGCCCTCTTTCCAAACGGTAGAGGCTAGCAAGGATATGCAGGTACTTGGTAGGTTGTTCTTCATATTTGCACACAATATCTAATTATCCTATTGTTACGTATTTTTTAATGTTTCAAGTTCTTCGTAGATTAAACGCAACAGAAAAACACAGATAACAGCTTGTATAATTTATTACACTAAACTACTAACAAATATAACAGATATAACATAAATTATATGATAACAGTGTCAGATATTAAGTTACACCATTCAAAATTAATTACAAAACAAAATAATATTAGTTTCAAACTTCAAAATAAATCACAATACAAAACGGTACTGGCCTGTATCTAATGTAATGATCTAAAATTAAAGTCTCAAATTCCAATCTAGGTTTGAATTTGGTCCCACGAAGAGATTCCGAAACAGTTCACAGTTCAATGAAATCGCCGTCTCTCAGCTCAAGCAGTAATTCAGATGTATCGTAGAGATTGACGAAATAAAATCACAGCTTCCGTAGATCTAATTTCAATCACAAATCCAAGTTGAATATTCACAGCAAACACTTAATCTTTCTCAAATAACTAACTCTCTTCTTTTGAAATGAAACTGGTGTCTGAACCTCACTCTTTGTCTTCGAATAAAACTGATGACTGATGACTGAATATCTCTCACGTCACCGTCTTTTTTATACCGACAGGCCTATTTCTCGAACAATCTCGCAATTTCCATACAACTCCAGAGCTATACACGCATATCCGTTCTTGCACGAGACTACACATCTAGACAGGAAGTCACCAGCACTCATTTACAAACATGTGATTGGTCTACTCAATTCGAGAAAGTTCTAAAAATGTTACCCTAAATAAATAACATATTTTAGTTTAAACTTCGAAACAATAATATCAATATGGAAAAATGAATAATACAAATGAAAATTCAAACACAATACGACATGTTGTCGTTTACAAAATATTTACACATATACATAACACTCTCCCCCTTAAAAGTAAAAAAAAAGTTTGAACTTGTGAAAACTTTTTTTTTGTTTTGCTTATTTGTCTTTTTAAACCAACTTAAAAGGGTTAAATCCAGTAGATTCTGAAATAACCTCGCGAACTTCAAGCAGTAACAAGGGAACACCCTCAACCCAGTTCTTTGAGTGTTTGTGGCAGTAATTTGGTGGAAACGTTCAAGGACACCTTGTGATTCAGGATGGTATGCACTAGATGAAACTTGATGGACGCTTAATTCATGTATGGCTTGTTCAAATAACTTGGACAAAAAATTTGTGTCTTGATCTGATTGCACAACTTTTGGAATTCCGAACATGGTAAAGGATTTGACAAGAGCAGTGATTTTTCTCAAAGGGATTGCCTCAGGGAAACGTGTAGAAGCACACATGATCGTCAAGAGGTATTCATTTCCTGCTTTGCTTTTTGGCATTGGGCCAACACAGTCGATAATGACCCTTGAGAAAGGTTTTTCAAAGGCAGGAATAGGCTGCAGTGGTGTTTTTGGAATCCCCTGATTTGGTTTTCCTGTCATTTGGCAAGAATGGCATGTCTTACAAAAGTCAACAACATCTTGGCGCATCTTAGGCCAATAGAAATGTCGTCGGATACGATCTAGGGTCTTTCTTACACCTAAGTGTCCCGACAATATATGGTCATGAGCAAGACTAAGAATATCATTCCGGTAGCATTTTGGAATGACGATTTGGTGAATAACATTCCACTCTTCATCAGCAGTAACGTCAGGAGGTCTGTATTTTCTCATTAACACACCTGATTTCTTGTAGTAACAAATAGGGACAGTTCCTATTTCATTTTCATCAACAGCCAGTTGTAGAAGAGAACGAGTTTCAGGATCATTGTCCTGTTCCTCAATAAGTTTGTTTCGATGAAGAGAGTCGAAAAATGTCTTAGAGTCATCAGTAGAACTTAAAGTCGAGTAAGAAATCTCATCGATGTGAGACATGAACGTATCAGATAAAGAGAAATCCTCTTTGGACTCCTGAGAACGTGTCTGAGAACGAGTAACAGCACAGGCGGGAAAAACATCAGGAAACTCTTCAACGAGTTGTTCTGTACTGGGGCTAATAACAGGTGCTTCAACAACACGAACCTCTGGTACCACCTTACTACCAGCCAAATCATTCCCCAAAAGAATAGACACACCTTCAACAGGCAATGAAGCTTTAATACCCACAGTCACTGGGCCTGAAACTAAGTCCGAATGTAAATCTAATCTATGAAGAGGAATAGAAACGACGCCACCTTCTACACCAGAAATGAGCACACTGGCCCCAACGGATGACTTTTCAGAAAACGGAAGTACACTTTCCAAAATCAAACTCTGAAAAGCTCCAGTATCCCGCAGGATTTTAATTGGTTGTAGACGTGAATCGCCAACAAAAGAAACAAAACCTTCAGTCATGAAAGGCTTAAATTTGTCCTCAACAATATCATCAGGTACATCAATAATATTGGGCTTAGAATCCACAGTGGACTGGAAAGGGTCAAAATCATTGGGAACCAATGATGTATCAAACAAGGGCGAAATGAAACTATTGGGTGATGGCTTGTTTTTGAGCTTATAGCACTCAGAAATCAGATGGCCAGGTTTCTTACAATAAGCACATGTTTTGGATGAGAATGACACGTTTTGGGTGGATGACGAGTTTTGAGAATAAGATGGAGTCTTCGTTTGAGAATTAGGAGTTTGCTCTTTTTTGTCTCTGTCGACATTTGCATAATATTTGAATGAGTCATTGGGTTTCTTTGCTGTGATATTTATTTTGCTTTTATATGAGAAATCTTTGTGAGTCAAAGCATACTCGTCTGCCAAGACAGCAGCATCATGAATTTTGGAAGCTTTTTGTTCATCAATATAAGTTTTTAGCTCTACGGGAATACATCTTTTAAATCCTTCAACTAACATGAGTTCTCTGAGTTTTGTATAATCATCTTTAATTTCTTTGGAATCACACCACCTGTCGAACAGAGTTTCTTTTTCACGAGCAAATTCGACATAAGTTTGGCTGTCAAACTTTTTGTAACCACGAAATTTTTGTCTATATGCCTCTGGCACCAATTCATATGCATTCAAAACGCATTTTTTGACATGCTCGTAATCATAACTTTTCTCGGCTGTGAGCTTGGAAAATACTTCCTGAGCTTTACCCTTGAGAACACTCTGAAGTAATACTGTCCAATATTCGGTAGGCCATTTTAGCCTAAGGGCCAATTTTTCAAATTGTTGAAAATATGTATCTACAGCTTTTTCATTGAATGGAGGTACTAAACGAATCTGTTTGGAAGCATCAAAATTATCCAACTGCATTTGGACAACCTTTTCTTCTGTCTGTGCCTTTCTCATATTGATTTCTTTATCAGCTTTAATGCGTTCCATTTGTATTTCGGCATCAAGGCGTTTGTTTTCTTGTTCTGCCTCAAGAACAAGGCGTCTGTTTTCCTGTTCTGCCTCAAGAACAAGGCGTCTGTTTTCCTGTTCTGCCTCAAGTCGTTTGTTTTTTTTTTCTGCCTCAAGTCGTTTGGTTTCTTTTTCTGCCTCAATACGTTTATTTTCAATTTCTAAACGAAATTTCATTTCCATTTCTATTTTTTTCAATTCGAAATCTCGGTCAAAATGAGCGACAAGCAATTCTTGTGCAACTGTTTGAGGTAAAACTTTTTGGCTGACCAAATGTTCAACAATAATTTGTTTAATATCTGCTTTCTTCATTGATTGCTTCACTTCTAAATTAAAATGTTTACCAACATCAAGTAATTCAGATTTTTTTAATTCACTGATTAATTCGAAAGAGGGATTCCGATTAAATTCGTTTATAAAATCTTCAAGTTCGAATGCCATTTTAAATATACAAGCTGTCTATCTGTATAGAATATAAATCTTATTTTATAATAAAATTAAATTGTTTGTTCGATATCCCGGACGAGCCCCCAATTTTCTGTTACGTATTTTTTAATGTTTCAAGTTCTTCGTAGATTAAACGCAACAGAAAAACACAGATAACAGCTTGTATAATTTATTACACTAAACTACTAACAAATATAACAGATATAACATAAATTATATGATAACAGTGTCAGATATTAAGTTACACCATTCGAAATTAATTACAAAACAAAATAATATTAGTTTCAAACTTCAAAATAAATCACAATACAAAACGGTACTGGCCTGTATCTAATGTAATGATCTAAAATTAAAGTCTCAAATTCCAGTCTAGGTTTGAATTTGGTCCCACGAAGAGATTCCGAAACAGTTCACAGTTCAATGAAATCGCCGTCTCTCAGCTCAAGCAGTAATTCAGATGTATCGTAGAGATTGACGAAATAAAATCACAGCTTCCGTAGATCTAATTTCAATCACAAATCCAAGTTGAATATTCACAGCAAACACTTAATCTTTCTCAAATAACTAACTCTCTTCTTTTGAAATGAAACTGGTGTCTGAACCTCACTCTTTGTCTTCGAATAAAACTGATGACTGATGACTGAATATCTCTCACGTCACCGTCTTTTTTATACCGACAGGCCTATTTCTCGAACAATCTCGCAATTTCCATACAACTCCAGAGCTATACACGCATATCCGTTCTTGCACGAGACTACACATCTAGACAGGAAGTCACCAGCACTCATTTACAAACATGTGATTGGTCTACTCAATTCGAGAAAGTTCTAAAAATGTTACCCTAAATAAATAACATATTTTAGTTTAAACTTCGAAACAATAATATCAATATGGAAAAATGAATAATACAAATGAAAATTCAAACACAATACGACATGTTGTCGTTTACAAAATATTTACACATATACATAACACTATCCATAGAAATGTTATATTTCATTATATTAAGATAAAATAAAACGACTGAATGCAAATTTCAGGTGTGCATAAAAACTGTTGTTTGAAGAACTGCTTTAACGAAATATTACAGGTCGTTGTTGACGGACTGTTGTTATTATTTTATTTAAAGTTTTTCTTACACTTAGGTTTACTTGATCCAGTAAGCTCTTTTTAAAGTCTTGCAACCAGATTAGAAAGGATAATCTTAGCGTAAGATTAAACATTAACCGCATTCCAGAGGTCAATTTCTTTAACTACAGAAAACATTAGAAATCACGATAATAATTAGGTAGTTATTATTAATTACCATTTTAACATGATGAACAAATAAGATTCTTTGCAGAAGAAACAATAATGTGCTGACTGGATAAATGATGGGCAAGTAAATATTTATGCTCAAAGAAAGAGATAATTTTCACTACGATCAATAGTAAACAAAAGATCTTCTTTGCACGTTAAGTTAGCAGAAGAAGAAATAGTTTGTTTACACTATTCGATACGTTCAAATGAACAAACAAACTAGTAACTAGTGTCCAATGAGCGTCTTTTCACACTAAGTTAGTAGAGAAAGGAAGAACGTTTACCTTTATCACTCATAGACAAGAACGTGTCTTTAGACATAAAGCTAGCGCAGAAAGAGACAGCTTTCTTTGAAATATAAATCGTAAGAAAGTAAGCTTCTTTGCAAACAAAGTCAGTTGGAATGGAACAATGTTTATCAGGACCAAAAGTGGCTACGTAAGGTCAGTTCACCGCCTCTAATTAGTTAGGATGTTTAGCACAGTCAGTCCTGAGAAAGTGAGCTTTTTTGCACCCTTAGTTGAGAAAGAAAGAAATCACGTTTGTCTTGGTCAGTCACGAGTATATAAGTTATTTTATTCACTCAAATAACAAAGAAACTGTTGTGGACACTTTTTGAACTCCTGGGTGACACAAAACTGGATGTTTGAATATTATAAAAAGGTAAAGTTTGAGCCCTTTTTGTATTTCATGTGTTTGTCTTTACAAGCAGTAAGTGTAAACATCTGTTTCAGGTGACTAATAAATATATTGTTTCATCCTACAGTACTGCACTCTCACATAATGATTTCCATTGATCTGTTTGCTAGCCTTCTACTATTATAGATCAGTTTTAAAAAGCATAGCTTCGCATTCGCGTTTATTTTATATCTTACGATAAACTCTATTTTTAATGTATTGCATCTTCGATAGGCAAAAGACTTTAGGATAACGTGTTGGCATTATTTCTTTACAGATGCTAAAAACTTTTAATAAATCAGCATTTATATTTGTGTGTTTAATGTTTTAGTTTTATATTCGTTACTTTGCTTTAATCCGTTGTTTTAAAGACGTTTGTTGAATTTATTTCGTGTATAAATATACAGTTAAATTGAAAGCTCTTTGATTAACACATAATATACTTTTTGGCAAAAAGAACAAGATATACGAGAATATGTTCCTTCTGTTCGTATTTCTTTAACTCGTTTATTATTTTGCTTATTTATTCATCCTTCTCCACATATTTGCACGTTCAGTGAATGATTCTTACTTTACTTAAAAGTCTGACGTCAACAACAAAGTTTACTTACGAAGTTGATATATCGTGGATATTTATATTAAAATATAAATACAACAAACGAATAACTCAAACTTTAATTCAGGATGAAGATGTTAATAAAATAAAGTGAGAGTTGTTTTTTTTAATTACAGAAAAATACAGATATCATAACTCCATTTATACCGATTTCATAATCACGTATATTTAATCAATTTTAATTATATGCATGTCTTACTTTCAAGTACATTTAATGTCAGTTGTGTGAAAAATATATACAATGTTCGTGTTTCCAATTTCAATTCTTCTCCAGAGGGAATTAAACATTATTGTTTTCAGCCTCAAATTGTGAAGTACATAAAGAAATGTAACAATGAAATGTTTTGAAGTTACTTTAGAAAGAATTAAAAACGGAGGTTACGTCGGATAGGTGTATCTGTCTCAAACACAGATTTAAATTATTCCAAAAACAAAGAAACACGTTTCGAATTTTTAATGCAATGATATCAGGGAAACTGTATTAGCTTTCACCAAAACTAAATACACATATTAAGGAAAGAAACTCGTGTTAATGGATGTTTCTATTACTTTATTTGATAATGATGTATTGTTGGGGAATGAAATTTCGTGTTTTTAATGTACCACTCTTTCTGTACAATATTATCTTAAGTTTAGATGTTGGACTAAGCATTTATATTTAATAAAACTTCTCACTGTTCTCTCATTTTTATCGTCGTTTTAAAGTTGAGCCGCGACATATGATCTTTACATTTTTTTAACAATCGTAGAAAAATCAGAAAACAATAAAACCCTATAGTGCTCGTAACAGATGGGTTGGTAATAATTTTTTTCGATTTGATCACTGTTTGTATTCTCTTATTTCGATGATATACTATCAAACTATTCCAACAATCGACGACAGAGCTTCAATCTAATGTAATAAAAGAGTAATAAATGCTTTACAACCAAGAACACACACAAAACACCAGATTCCTGCTACTAACAATGCCTTACAAATACTCACTATATTGTTTTAGAACCAGCGAAAAATGGTGATTTTATATTATTAGCTAAACAATCTTATTCACGGATATGTATTTTGGGGTTTAATATCTTGCTAAATTAGACTTTAGAATATCACGGATTATATGACTTAGGTTTCATATTGACTTTATTCGAGCCATCATGGTCTCACCGTCTCTTCTTTTAATCTGTTTAAACCTATCTTTAACCTCAACTTGTATCTCGGCTTCCAACTAATTAATTACCAACTGGCTACCTCTTATCCTCACGTGACAGGTCCCTGGCTTTGTTTTCTTCACATCTTCTTGAGTCCTTTAGCTTTTCTTGATCTATTATTTTTAAAACACTTTTCAGTTCTTTTAAATTTTAGGATTTGCTTAGAACATACCTCTAAAAATATGTTTTATGTGTTGTTTAAGTTATATCCTAGATAGTAAAACTGGAAAAGTGTAGTCAAGATATTAAAATAATTTAGAATGAAATTATTACTGCATGTTTTCTTAGGAAACTGATGTACCCACAACGTTTGGTTTATATAAGTCATTTCTAAAATATTATTCTGTATTTTCAAAACACAAAATGATATAGAAATGTTTAAATGACAATACTGTGTCAAAGATAGTAAGTGTAAAGAAAGAGATATTCTTGAAGTAGGTGTCTCTATATCAAGCGGGTTTCACTCCTGTAAATGTTATGTACTACCAACCATAACAAGTACCAAACAAACCCACTTCAGCATAATAAAAATGCTTTAAAAAATACTAGAGATTTTTGAGGTATTAGATACTCTTTTACTATAAAAGTGAAAGTTGCTAACTTAATTAAAGTAAACAATTTAGCTAATTCTTTATAAATGTAAAACTTAATTTGAACTTCAATCTAAAATGAGCTAATTTTAAAAATGCTTTATCAAAAATTATATATATATATATATATATTTATACGTACACGACAAATGTTTAAGACAATTACTGTGCCGTAACCTAGCACCAAAACACAAAAAAGATATAAATGATACACCCATTAGATGTAATTGAAAAAATTTTCAAATTTCAAAATAGTGTCCTATGTCTTCTGCAGTCTTACCAACAGAAGGACCGAAAATATCGGGCGGAAGAGCCAAGTACAACATTGGCGACACAGTCATGGTTAACTGTACTTCTGCAAAGTCCAAACCTGCGGCAACGTTACGCTGGTATATTAATGGAGAATTAGTAAGTTTATGAAAACCTAACAATTTTTTATCCGAAAAAAAAATATTTACAGGTCTTTACTCTGACTGATTTGGTAGAGAATGTTACATAGTACAGTATTACACAGCCTAAAGCTGAGCTAAAATGTGATATAGATATATATCTTAAATAAGTGTTCATATGGCCTGAAAATTTATTCATATCTTATCAAGGGTTCACTTTGAGCGACTTAATCTCGAAATAATGTAGGTACAATTCATTTAGCAAGGAGTTAGCTATCTCGGCGATATTCACTCTTCACTGATCGTATGTTGAGTTTTTTACCGCTGAAGTTATATAATGTCTTCGAAAAAATACCAGTACCCATTGTGAATCCACTGAAGTTAACTGTTTGTAATGTTCGAATTTATAAATGTTCCTGGTGAAATTTTTGAAATTCCTGATTAATAAGCACTAATCACGCACATCTTTCGAGATTTATAGTACATAAATTGTCGCAAACTAATAATATAACTGTTGTCTAGACGCATCGGGTTGGTTACATTTATAGGGGCAAGGAGAGTTTCTAGAAATTTCAGCCTGAATAACAATATAGGCGATACACTAATGTTTACGTACGCACGTATATTGTTGATTTTTACACTCCAGAATATTCTACAGCTTTAGTAAATTGGCAGAAATTTCGCTATACAGATACAACAGTATAATTTATGTACATTTGTAAATAAAATTGACTTACACAAACATCAATATTAAAATAGACATATAATAGTAAATCCGTTATGCGATATAAACGTGTAGCAGTGTAAAGTTTGAACGCATAAAAAACTAAAAAATCTTTATTATATAATAGTCTATTTGCATTTTAACTACAATGGAAAACGAGTACTAACTTTAATTTCTGTAATTGAATGTTAATAAAAAATAAAAATCCAATTACATTTCGAATAATAAATGTTCAGTCGATTGATTCATATAAATTTCAGTTTTTAGAGGTTGAATTATGAAAAATACTTGAAAGTTCAAAATTCTGTAATTCGAAGTACCACCTTGAAACGATTATCTCTTTTCTGCTTGGTTTTCTGTTACAGTTATCAATGAAATTTTGGTAAATGCTGAACTATTGCTTTGAAACCAAGTTCCATGTGTTATATAACACAGGTGTAAAACAGCAACGTTCACACTTCAAATACGGAGGATATACACAAACTTAAAAATTAATGGAAACGATGAAGTACGCAAGCTCTGTCTATATGTTGCAAGAATTCGTAAACAATTAGTAGGTTTAAACAAGAAACGAAAGGAAAATCTATATGAAACATAACTACAAAAATTATGTTTTAAATGATCAAACTTGAATCTTATTCTATAACAAAGAGATACAGCAAATAGTTGGTCCAAAGCGGTATTTACGTTAAGAGTGTATAATACAAATCTAAATAAATTCGCGAAAACACATTGATATATATATATATGTATTATTTATCATCAACTACGAAGGTGAATGACATTAAAATAATGAAATAAAATTAGATCAGAAGAAGATATGGTCAATATGTTCCACCTTTCTGGAATACCAACTTTCTAATGCAAACTGAGGTAAATACGTTCCATCGAATCAAAATATCATTTAATTTTTTTGGAATAAAAAAAGTACAATTTCATGCTCGAAACAAGATGTTGAGAATCAGAAATTAGATTATTTTTATTCACATTATAATAAGTTCTATGAGCATTATTTTTAATATCATGAATTAGCTAATTATGAGCGTGAAAAGGCGCACGTTTAACACAATAATTTTATTTGTCTTTTAAGGCAAAGCACGAAACTCGATATTCTACAAAGTTCCACAAGGACGGTCTCGAGAGCTCAATTCTCAGTTTGAAATTTATCGTCACAGAAGACCACTTACGAAATGGGAACATGAGGCTCAAATGTGAATCGAGTGTATTACGTTCATATGTCATGAGTAATGAGGCACATGCTATTGGTGAACATCACCAGGCTTCGGGACTCCACATCATTGAAAACTTGAATCAAGGTAATGTTGGCACAATCACCACCCTTTCACACAAATACCTTAACATCGAATATCAAATCCACGAAACCAATAAAACTCCGTTGCGCTACATTTATTATGTTGATAGAAGGAAAGAAATTACTTAATATTTTTAATGTGGTTAATTAACAAGGTAATTAAACTTAAATATGATGTAATATTAAATAATTTGCGAAATTCTTAATTTTTTGTGTTATTTTTCTTTAACGTACTTTTTAACGTTTTAAATATAAAACTAGCGTACTGTATGTTAATGTAATCATGTATAATATATAAATTATTCTATCAGTGTTACAATGACAATATAGCTAAACTTCGACTCTATAAACATTACATACAAAAGGTTAAGTCTTATAATTTAGCAAATTGTATATCAGTTGCACTTGTCTACTGCAATTAACAAACCGAAATTCTTATTAATATCAGGAGTACAAGACACAACGTCTGCAGGATCAACCAAAACCGGTAGCATGAGCGTCGTATTATTAGTTGTGATGATCCTCTGTTTCCAATGTTGGAGATCAACATGAGCTGAGCGTCCCGTTTTTTTTACCAACTTTCCCACGTGCTGTGATACCAACTGTTTATTGGTGCGCAGAGGACTATAAATTACCCTAAAGTAACTGAAGCGAAGAAACAAAAAATCATTTTCAATATCAAAAAATAGTAAATGTCGCAGTTATAATATAAAAAAAGCTTCAAACTTTATGATTACTTATTCATTTAAATATAAAAATAATATACATTTGAAATGCCACAAAAAACATTGCAAAAATTGTTTGTCACTTTTAGCTGCTAACACGGTGTGGTTGACCTCTTTGTTATTAATAATTTAATAATAATTGTATAAAATGTACAAGAACTCAGCATAAGAAATGAATTTTCTGGTGAAAATCTATTTCTAAAAAACAGGAAAAGAAAAACATATTCGAAATTATTTTGACAGTTAAAGTATGTGTTTATATCAAAACTCGTTACTGAAGTCACATAAGCATTGAAAATAAATTGGTGAAATTGTCAACTATGTAAAAATAAATAATGATAGTTTACTTACGTATGTTAAAACTATAAGACGCTGTAATTAATATCTTACTTTATAACCACACTTACTTAATTCTTCTTAACGTAGTTTTCAATTTATCATCTATTTTTTTTTAATTTATTACCGACACTGATGTCAATGAAAACATATAAAGGTAATATACGTTTCGGATATTACATAAAATTATCTTAATATGCAATAAAAGTAATTTATGTTTTCTTTATAAAAATATTATTTAATGTTCAGTAACCCTAAGGTTTAAAAATATTCACAAAAGTATGAATAAGTGTAAGATAAATAATTTGAATTATCTATATGAGTAAATTGAGGAGGTGTGATTTGAATTATGTACAAAAAATCCTGAAATTCTGTGAGCTTTAATTTTGTGACATAAAAAAAAAATTGTCAGCCTTCTTTATGTGTTCTGTTCGTAACTTCCAGTCATACAATTGTTTCTCGGCGTATAGTTACAATAAATTTGTATTTGTTGTAAAACCTTGACTCGTTGCCATAGATTCATTAGATATTTATAAACAAGTTTAACTAACGTTTGCAAGTCTTTTACTTATTAAAATAGTTCTCAACAGTTCTTTCACACTTTAAATTGATTAACCAGTTCCTTTACCATCTTATATTATACACTTAAAGAAAGCGTCTTCAGAACCGAAGTAAAAACTCGTGTATAAGAAAAACTACAACGTGTAAATGACACGTAAAGTTAATTCATTATCAGAAATGCGTAGTGATGACAAAATAACAATATAGATAAACAACAATAATTTATTATACATTGGTTCACAATTTTATTATCACCTAAACTGTGAGGTTAATTTCGTTTCAATAAAGACTGTCCAAAAATTATTTTTTTCTATATCATTTTATAAACTAAGGACATTTTCAGACACTTAAGGCATATTTCTACAGGATATAAATAACAGTTGAAATTTTAAACGCTAACCCTTTGGCTATCTATTAAAACAGTAGAAATACATGGCTACAATGTTCTCCCTCTGTCAACACTATTTACTAAAACAGAAGAAATACCTTGTTACAATGTTTTTTCTCTGTCCACATTATTTACTAAAACAGAAGAAATACCTGGCTACAATTTTCTTCCTTTGTCAACACTATTTATTAAAACAGAAGAAATTCCTGGCGACAATGTTCTTCCTCTGTCAACGCTATTTATTAAAACAGTAGAAATACCTGGCTACAATGTTCTTCCTCTGTCAACACTATTTATTAAAATAGTAGAAATACCTGGCTACAATGTTCTTCCTCTGTCAACAAAGAAACTCATGAGTTTAATACAGAAGAAAGCTTAACCCCAAAATGAAGTACAATTACTACAGAAGTTGAGTGTTTCACTTCATTATATTTTTATTTGAGTGTTACCACACATCTATAAATTGTGTTATTATTAATATAATCATAAAAACAGCCAATCGTGTTTTTATTTTTGAAAAATATATTTCCTGAAAAATTCGAGAACATTTTTTAATCAATTTCTTGCACATATTATCATAAAATGGTAACGTTTTCGCCAACTGATATTTTTTCAGGCTTCTGGAATTTTCGAAAACAATAAATCGTCACGAAACTTTGAATTTTTAAGGTCAAAGTTGTTTATTTAACAATTAAATAAAATTGCCCAACGATTGACTCACACTATACTCTGTGCATCAGAAAATGCCTTGCATTATTTAATTTGGATTTAAAAAAGAAAATTAAATACAAATATCAAATAACAGTCTTGCTGTGGCTTTAAAATATTCAGTTAATAGTGCGTTGAATTCTATCTTCTGAAAATTCATCTTTAAAATTCATATATTCCCGCTACTTTTACGCTTAAAAATTAGAGATGACTAGCGGAGATAGCTTCAATGTGAGGTTGCGATAAATTCAACAACAATAATAACAACATAATAATTTCATACATATTCTAAACACAATTGAATTAACAGCTTTCATTTGAATTCTCGTACAATATACGTACTCGAAGTTTTCTTCATGGATATAACTCGATACATACTGTGTTTGAAACTAAACTTCAACGTTATCCTTACCTAATAAACTATTTTATTTTTATTTTTGAGGATTCCACGGTTTCCTTTGAAGGAATTTTGAGTAATCACTTTACATTAACATATCTTAAAATTTCAATCTCTTACACCGATATCATTCCATTTGAAAATGTTCTAGAAGTTTCATAGTGGTGCACAGGTATATCTGTGGATTCACACACCTTAAAACTGAGTTTCGATACTTGTGGTGGTTACAGCACAAAGTAATTCTAACAAACCAACTACCTCCTAGCAAAATTACACTCCTTTCTTTACCTTATTGTATTTGTTACCATTACATCTTTTAAAATCTTTTTGCCATAATTCTATAACGTTGTATGATCTGTATTGCTAACCTACAATACAAGTATCGTGATTATATATGCTCTTGGTCTTGACTCGGGGAAAAAGTAATACTTAAATTAATAAGCCTTTAGACCAATGGTTTTCAACCAGGGTTGCGAGATAACATTTGTTTTGGCCACCTTCACCTTTATTTCTAAATAAATAATTTCTATGAGGGGTGCGAGAATATTTTAATTTTTTATAGTGGTGCGGAGCATAAAAAAGGTTGGAAACCACTGGTTTAGACTATAGGGTAGTATACATAAATACTTCATATTTTAATTTGTATACGTTCTCGTCTCTCCTACTAAATCATTTGTCAAGTTTCGTTTTAAACGATAAAACAACACGTAACAAAGAATCCGATACATTTGTTGTTGTTTTTTCTTCAAATTCTGCACAAAACAACACGCGGTTTATCTGTGCTAACAATCCCTCATTTCAAAGTGGTAAAATGGAAGAAAAGACATCTTCTAAATGCCACCCACTGCCAATTCGCTTTTCAGAGAGGACTGTTGGATTTGACCGTAAGAAGGAGGCTGTTTTCTGCATTACGGTTACGTCCCATTTTAGCCACATGTGTTCTAATTTGTTTCTTTTTTATACTATATATTTCTTTAATTTTTTTCTTCATCGCAAAAGGCCGGTAAAGTTGATGTTAAATTGTACCACCAATAAAATTTGGGTTTTGTTTCCGCCAGTACCGATCAAAACCAAGGTACATTACATGTCGAGCCACCCTACGATGTTCATTACATGATGAGCCACACCCTACGATGTTCATTACATGATAAGCCACACCCTACGATGTTCATTACATGATGAGCCACACCCTATGATGTTTGGTTTGTGGCTACATTTTCTTTCTTCTCCCTCTCTCTGTGTTATATTTAATTTAAATTCTTCTAGGCTGCATGTGCAGGTGGTTGAGACGCTCGACTGGTAACCTGAGGGTCGCACACTCGATTCCCCGTGGTATCAAAAATGCTCGCCATTTTAGACGTGAGGAAATTTTAAAGCGATGCTCAATCCTGCTACTTCTTGGTAAAATAGTAGCCCAAGAGTTGGCAATGGATGGTGATGACTAGCTGTCTTCCCTCTAGTCTTACACTGTTAAATTAAGGACCGCTAGCGCAGATAGCTCTCATGTAGCTTTGCACGAAATTCAAAAAACAAACAAATTGTCTAAGGTTTGAATATATTGCTTAAGGTTTGCCCTGCCCTTCCTTATGGTGCATTCTCTTTTTGAATTTTCAGCTTTTCAAAATAACTAAATACACACACGCACGCACATATATATAGTTATGTTGTTATTCACTTAAAGTTTGCCATCAAAAGTTAACGACCTTTGCAAACGTAAATAATTATCAAGTTATCATTGAAGATAAATGTAATTTTAGAGTAATACAATTAAACTGTGTTTAGCTAATGATAGCAGATTAGTTTTGGATTTGTGTAATCGTTGGCAACTGAGATAGTTGAAATGTTCACAAATGGTCGCAAACCATGGATATTTGGTTAGACTCGGGACTTTCTGAGCTAAGTCGTTGGAGTACTACTCCATAATTCGTTCAGTGTTATTTATGTACTGGTTTATCACTTGACAATTTGAGGATGACTACATATACGTTTCGCAATTTATAGATATATAGTGAAACCTTAACTACGTATTTTGTTGTTTTTGTTCTTCTTAAAGTGCAAAGTTTCATGTGTGAATATTTATTGTTTCATGGTCCTGATTATTTTCACCCACTTACAAATATTTAGCTATGCTTTAAACTTGTTTTGCTAAAAACAAGAAAAAAATAACACATTTGCTATAATATAAACTCAAGCAATTCACATTTTGAACGATGTTCTCGGACGTAATACAGCATTTAAAAGTAAGTAGTTTAAAAATATATCGCGATTTTTTCCAGATTTATTATTACACTAAAAGAAACCAAAATCCTGAATTTCGTAACGAGAAGTTGAAACTTTAAATAGAAGAATTATAGCTCAATCGTCTACTTTAAATTATATTACCGTGTTCTGTGTTCCATGGGTGGTACAAAATATTTGCTTTTCCATTTTAAAGCACGAATTGCTGAGGAAATTGTTTATATAGTGCAATACCTCTAAATGTCCAATAATCTGGACGTTGTTTAATAATAATTTTATTGGAACTACATTCAGAATGAAAAGTGTGGAAGATTGGTTTGAACCAATAGCTGAACATTGAGTATTACAACAACGGAGGTATCGAAAAACATCTTTATCAAAGAATAAAATCAAGTGACAACAAGTGTAAGATTACAATACTTCCATTGAAACAATTCATTACAAAAACACTTACTTCTTAATAAAAAGAAACGCTGGGTTCTTTCTTCAATACTTCCCGTCATCAGTGTAACATCAGAACAATTTGAATCAGACTCCTTTACACTGTGAAAACTGACATGATTGTCAGTACCGTGTTCTCAAATCAGAGTAAATTATTAAGATGATATCTCATAGTTCCAAGTTATCTGAATAAATGATATTTCTCACTTCGCATACCTAATTGTAGATAAGTCTCTAGCTGGTACAGGGGTAAGTCTATGGATTTACAACGCTAAAATTAGGGGTTAGATTTCCTTTGGTAGACTCAGCAGATAGCCCAATGTGGCTTTGCTAAAATTAAAAAATACAAAACTCCTAGCTCATAACGACTTCACGAATCTTTTGCACTACCGAACTCTCAAGAAAAGCAGTAACATAAAAGCATGATTAAATTAATACAAACTCCATGGAATTGCCATAAGGGTGTATAAACACAACTTTATTATGATCCTTGAATCCTGTTCAACAGAAATGTAATTAAATGCAAAACTACAAAATAAACTTAAAAATATTCGTAAATATACTGAACTAATAAACATCATTTCCTGATTATAGAAGAGTAGAATCAGGCCGTATTTATCCATTACACTCCCCTTTTTTACTTCAAGGTATTATAATGTCATAACTTTAAAATTAAATTTATATGGTCAACTGTAACTTGTTAATGTAGTTACGGTTCTCACTAAATCATCATCTTAGACAACATATATTGTCAAAAAAGGAACATATTAATGAATTTATAAGCTGGTCAGCCAATAAATTAAAGCTAGAACTAATTAAAATCAAAACCAAAGTATAAAATCGCAATTTAAAAGAAAGCAATGTAATAAGTTAACTTGTTAGTTTGTTTTAGAATTACGCGCAAAACTTTACGAGTACTACCTGCACCAGCCCTCCCTAATTAAATAGTGTAAGACTAGAGGGAAGGCAGTTAGTCATCACCACCGACCGACAACTCTTGGGTTACTCTGTGATAATTTTGACTTTTTTCTACACTTCAAGCAGATGAGTAATCTAATTAAAATAAGACACTTGCAATTTGAGGGATGTGAATTTACATAATATTTGTGAAATGATTAAAGGAACACAAAAGTTATAAAAAAAGTAAATGTAATAGATATTACGTAGAAAAGAGGAAAAGAAATAGATATGAAGTTGAAAATGAATAAAGTTAATGAATGGTTAAATAATATTACAATTACATTTGACAAGCAGTGAAACAAAAAAAAAGTTTAACTTTTTCCTTGTTTATAATTAAGCACAAAGTTACAGTAAGAGCTATCTGTACTCTGCCCACAACGCGTATCGAAATTTATGTAACAACAGAAGCGCATTCCTTAGATTTATAAGTGAAAATAATTAATAAAGCTATTAATATAAATATTTTTGATAAAAGAATATATTTCAATTTTCTAATGTATGGTTTACCATCATTTGATAGTTATATACCATACCCTTCTGTTGTACGTATTATAATTTCACAGTTATTCAAATTTTGTGAAATTGGTAATAAATTACAATATTTTATTATTAATGTTTAAATACTGATACAAAAAGGAATAGATAACAGGTTTACTGAAAATACTTTGATCAAAATTATCAAAATATTTTGTGATAAATACAAAACATTATATTGTGTTCTTAAAACAAAGTCACATCGGCCTCTCTGCGTTGTAAATCCGTGGACTTCCCTCTGTACCAGCCGGGTACATAATCTTCTATTAAATAGCGTGTTAGGGCATGCGACTCGTAATCTGATGGTCGCGGGTTCACGTCCCCGTCGCGCCAAAAATGCTCTCCACTTCAGCCGTGTGGGCGTTATAAAGTACGGTCAATCCCACTATTCCTTGGTAAAAGAGTAGCCCAAGAGTTGGGGTGGGTGGTGATGACTAGCTGCTTTCCCTCTAGTATTACACTTCTAAATTAGGGACGGCTAGCACAGATAGCCCTCGAGTAGCTTTGTGCGAAATTCCAAAAACAAACAAAACAAAATCTTCTTAGTGGAAACGACAGATAGTTTGATGTGGCTCTGCTATGAGAAAATACACATACCATTTAACTTTACATCGTTTGCCACAATAATCTTGAATTTAATAAATTGCATGTTTTTATGTTCAAGTGCCTAGTTTAAATATTTAATATTTTAGATCATTTTAGCTTATATTAATTTTGATTTATTAATCGTGGTGAAGTTCATCCTAAATCATAATTGTGATGCTGAGTATAATTCAATGTAGTGAAATCTTATTTTACAGGAAGTTTTAATTGTTTAAGCACTCGACTCATAATCTGAGGGTCACGAGTTCAAATCCCCGTCACACTAAACATGTTCGCCCTTTCATTCGTAGGGAGCGTTATAATGTTACGATCAATCCTTCTATGCGGTGATAAAAAGTAGCACAAGAGTTGGCGATGGGTGGTGATGACTAGTTCCCTTCCCTCTAGTCTTGCACTGGTATATTAGGGACGGCTAGCGCAGATAGCCCTTGCTCGAACATCAAAACAAATCAAGAGTAATATTTGGTAAGTGAAAATGTATTATTTTTTTTAGGTTTTAATCTTTACTCCGCAAAGTCAGATGAATATTAAAATATGTGACATACCCTCTGCATTGGGAGAATAATACATTCAGTGATAGCATTTAGTTTAATAATATGAATTAACTTTGTCCGAGAAATGTAATGGATTCTTAATAATTCGCAACACAAAAAACAATTGTCTGATGAAGTCCTCTTATCATCGATTTCAGTAAAGATTGTACGATAAAATAAGTATTTGATCTTCATATACACGTGTATTAGTATTGTCAAAGATTTGAATTGCTAAATATATGTTTCATATTATTTTACCATTTAAGTGTGTTTGAAATATTTTAGGTGTAGTTGTTAACATCAAAAGCTCATTTTCGTACATGTATTTAGGTAATTTATATCGGTTCTAGTTATTTAAATTTAGATAAGTATTTTCAATCACACTTCAATTATAAGAAATCCCTATAGGTGAAAGATAGAGTACAACAAAGTATTGGTTGGTTGAGCTATTGTGATGACTTTAGCATCTGTTCTTTCCCTTAATACTGTGTTTAGATTGGACTAGTATACTGCCAAATCAGCATTACCAAGTAAAGTGCTGATTGTATTGATTCTTTCGACACGGACACTTTATGAATGTAGCGTAAGCAGCCTCTTCACGCTAGTCTGGGCTGTAAGATTATACTCAAAGAAACGAAGCCCTAAAAAAAAACAAAAAACGAAAATCTGTTTTAAATCGTACGCCTCCTTATCAGGCACATCCAGCTGACGCTCTCGAAGGGCATGAAAATAAATGTAATTTTAGAAAAGAAAATCTGTTATAATTTGCCCTAAGAATCGCTCATTTCTATCATTGAAGTAAATGATGTTCCTCATACTATATGGTCTTTTGTGAGAATATTACGTGTTAAATGTACATCAAAATAATATAGTGTTTTATCGTCATAACAGTTGGCTATCCGTGTTTCATGGTTAGGAATCAAACCCTCTGGACCTCAAGCACCAATTTCGGACGAATGTTATTGTAAGAATTTTTGTACCCTTATACACATTTGTTGAAATCAGTTCTCTTTTACGTTTTTTTTTAAGATATTTTAAACGTTTTTTTTTATTTTATAACAAAAGAAACGCAGAAGACTTAACAAATATAAATGTATTTTGAACAGAATTTTTCATGTAGAAAAATGAAAACAGTTCAATGCTAAATCATGCGACTCTATTTAAGAAAGAAACATTTTATCAAAACTCCACTTCATCCAAATATCGAAATACTATATTTCATAACTCTCCGTTTAAATATGCTACAAATCAAAGACGGAGTATTTTTATTTTTGAAAAGCTATAATTTTGTTTAGATAAAATATAAACTTACAATCCTCTGTCAAATAGCTCAAGTCAAACAAACTGTTATTATTATGTACTGGATATTCTTTACTTCCTAACTCTGTTTTATGTTACACGACTTTTCACTTTCTGTGACAAAATTAGCGCTGTTAGATATCATTGCACTAGAACCACGTCTACAAAAATTACTTTTCACCAGAGAACTCAAAGACAGGGTTAGCCACTTTATGTTCTGTATAGTTAATCCATTTACTCATTAAGATATGCGGGACAGAAGTGCTTAAAAAGACAAATGTTGGTAAATTTCAGTAAACCGATTCTATGTACGGAAGTTAAGAGAATCTTTTATGTAAATACCGTGAATTAGAATATTAAAACACGTTGCATTTTAACATCAACGTCATCAAAGGTCTGTAATTCAAGAAAAGAACTATTCAGCTCCCAGTTTTTGCGATTTTTTTCAAATAATGAAGTGTTTAATTATCAGACGCTCTCGTGGCTGAAAAAAAAAATTCTAAGAGAATTAAAATAAACATTGATTCCCTAACTTTCGGTAGAATAGCTTGTGAACAAAGCTAATCATTTTAAGAACTGGTTTAATTAATTTAAAACAGTGAATCTGAAGCTAGTTCTAATAATTTGATTTTATTCTATTCCTACAAATTTTCTCACAAAACTTTTTAAATATATTAAATTAGGGAATATATTCAATATATTTCCAATACTTACTTACAAATGTATCTAAACTTCTTTACAAAAAGTGGCCCGGCATGGCCAAGCGTGTTGAAGCGTGCGACTCGTAATCTAAGGGTCGTGAGTTCGAATCCCAGTCACACAAAACATGCTCGCCTTTTCAGCCGTGGGGGTGTATAATGTGACGGTCAATCCCACTATTCTTCGGTAAAAGAGTAGCCCAAGAGTTGGCGGTTGGTGGTGATGACTAGCTGCCTTCCCTCTAGTCTTACACTGCTAAATTAGGGGCGGCTAGTACGGATAGCCCTCGAGTAGCTTTGAGCGAAATTCAAACAAACAAACAATAAGAGAGGATTGATGTGAGATTCTTAAAACAAGGTGTGTATAAATCAATACCATGGTATAAGTGAACCACTGCTCGAGTTCTGCCTTGCCAGGTGGTTTAGGCACTTGACTCCTAATACGAGTGTCATGGGTTCAAATACCCTCGCGCCAAACATGCTCGTCCTTTCAGCTATGGAGGCGTTATAAGGTGACAATCAATTCCACTATTCTTCGGTAAAAGAGTAGCCCAAGAGTTGGCGGTTGGTGGTGATGACTAGCTGCCTTCCCTCTAGTCTTACACTGCTAAATTAGGGGCGGCTAGTACGGATAGCCCTCGAGTAGCTTTGAGCGAAATTAAAAAAATACTTTACAAAGAAAAATTTGGTTATATTTGCAATTGAAAATATCAAAGTTGCGAAACCTTACCAACGTATTTGATAATCTTGAAATATATATATGTATATGTCAAACAAATATGTAATAATTAATTGCTGTTTTATTAAATACACATACATAAAAAGTTAAGTAACAGAATTACAATGTTATTGCACAAACAAGTAAGCACTTTTCAGTATCTCTTTGTTTATTTGTTTTTTTTAATTTCGCGCAAAGCTACTGGAGGGCTATCTGCGCTAGTCGTCCCTAATTTAGCAGTGTAAGACTAGAGGGAAGGCAGCTAGTCATCACCACCCACCGTCATCTCTTGGGCTACTCATTTACCAATGAATAGTGAGATTGACCGTCACATTATAAGTCCACACGGCTGAAAGGGCGAGCATATTTTTTGCGACTGGGATTCGTACTCGCGCCTTTCAAATTACGAGTCGAACGCCTTAACTCATCTGGCCATGGCGGGACTGAATTTCTTTGTACAAGTGCCAAGAAAAAAGTTTCGAATATATCACATTCGAATTTAATCCTTTAGATATGGTTCGACCAACAACGAATCTTCAAATTTTCTCTTTGATTATACTAATTTTTCTTAAGACTCGTACTATACATTTAAGTTGGCAAACATCTCCTTTTGTATTCGTGAGTTTTTATTCAAATTCGGTTATCTATTCTGAGGCCTTTAGTGGCTCAATGGCCATCTATAAAGCTTTAACACTTTAAATTGAATTTTAATATCCCTTATGAGAACAACACAGCGAGGCTATTGTATAATTTTATTCGTAAATTATGATTATTTCCTTTTTTTCTTGTCACACCCGTGACAGCCGTAAGTCTACTGATTTATAACGCTAAAATGAGGGTTGGATTCTCTCAGAGAACAGAGCAAATTGCCCGTTATAGAATAAAAACTCACACTTTTGTTTTAATTCAGTCCTCCCCTAACTTATCTACAAATTTAGCACCACAGCGGCACAGCCGTATGGCTGCGGACTCACACAGCAAGAAACCGGGTTTTAATACTCGTGGTGGGCAGAGCACAGATAGCCCATTGTGTAACTTTGTTCTTAATTCTAAACAAACAAATCTGCAAATGTATTTAATTCGTTTTGCATTTAGTATTTACCTGTGTGTGTTACATTTTATTCCAAATCATTTGTGTGCTTGGAGAAAACCTGTGGTTTATTTTACGTTCGTGTCTTGCCATTTCATTTTACCACACATCCTACTAAATTTGATTGCTGAATTTTTATCATCCTATTCATCTGCGAATTTTAATTACTTAAAAACTTAATTAATTTGATAAAAAGTATTGAGTGAAAGATGTTATTGTGTATCTATCTGTTTTACATTTCCGAGTCTCGGTATTCATGACAATGAAAAACGCAAACGATACAAAATGTTTCGTGAATAACATTCATAAATATCAAGTGTAATATTAGCGTTTTCTTCAGGAGGACTTGTCTTATTCATCTTAATCTTCCGAGTATAAAGTATAAACATATTTGAAACATATAGTACAATTGTGAACCAAAGTTAAGTCTTAATTTCACATGTCTATAGATTTTCGTTTCATTTTGACCCTAACTTTAAAATTTTATCGTTTAATTTGTGTAAAGTTTTGTTCAGGGTGCTTTTTAACAAGTTAAAAAGTAGCAAAGCGAACGGACGTATTTTGACTTGTAAAATGTGTCATATTCCACAATATCAACTGGTGTATCAGACACACTTGGGTTTCTTACTCTTTTTTTTTTGTTGTAACGCATTACAAATTAGTACAAAATTTTCAAACAAAAATATATGCTCTTCCTGGTTGATGAATCGTTTTCATAAATACGTCGTAAGCTTCTTGCAGTGTGTCCTGGCATGGCCAAACGCGTAAGGCGTGTGACTCGTAATCCGAGGGTCGCGGGTTCGCGCCCGCGTCGCGCTAAATATGCTCGCCCTCCCAGCCATGAGGATGTATAAATGACGGTCAATCCCACTTTTCGTTGTTAAAAGAGTAGCCCAACAGTTGGCGGTGGGTGGTGATGACTAGCTGCCACTAGTCTTCCACTGCGAAATTAGGGACGGCTAACACAGATAGCCCTCGAGTAGCTTTGTGCGTAATTCCAAAAACAAACAAACAAACTTTTCTTGCAGTGACACCATTGATCCAGATTTAGCAAACCAAACATCGCACTACGTCTTTTCATGGAGTGTTGCCATTTCTGTTTTCACTTTTCCTCTTTTCTAGCAACGCTCTTACAATGGGTCTGCAAGAAGAACAAAATTTTATGAGTTGTTCGTCAAGTTAAATAAAACAGAAGCATTCAGTCTACAATATTTTGAGCTAATTAAATTTAAATGTTCCCCGCTAGTACAGTGGAATGTCTCCGGATTTACAACTCTAAAATGAGGAGTTCGATTCCCCTCGGTAGGCTGAGCAGATAGCGCGATGTGGCTTTGTTATAAAAAAAAACACAAACACACACATTAAATTTAAAAATGGAGCAGATAACTTGTAGACATCCTATATCGTAAATACGTAGCCTATTTCATCTTTCTAGCTAATCATTTACTGTTTTTTTACCAAAATGATTCCTTCTATTTTAGCCTTTATTTATTGTGACTTATAGGTGATTACTCAAATGTGGAAAAACCGATAAAATAAACAGACAAGTTGCTGCTCGTTCAGAAGATTCACGTCCATGATAGGAAGGTAATAAATACGCTATGAAACAACTGGTAGGTGTAGTAGATAACATGGACTAAACCGTAGAATGTCAAATATGCTACCACTGTCCTCTCGACGTGGATTAAGAATGACTAGCTTCTTATCCGTGAACTAATTACTGATTTAAGTTTAATATCTAGAAGGATTATGAAGAACCAATAAATATTCTAAATCCAGTTAAAGGTAAAACTAAATATCCTACTTTTAACAACACGAATCCAGCTAAAGGTAAAAGTAAAGCTTACTTTTAACAAGATAACTAAAAAAAACTAACAAAAAGCAGTTGAGCACAAAACAGTCCATATTTTACCCCTAGTGAACTAGAAGTGAACAATATATTCTGTTATGGTTCAGCTACAGTCTGGAAATATAATGAGCCCCGATAGTGGTTCATAGTATGATTTGCCCAGGAATTTCAAAAACTTTCTAAGAGAACATCCAAGGAAAAGACATGTTAAAAAGCAGATTTGTTTCTGAAACAACATTAAGATCCACCTCAGTGCTGAGACTATTATGATACGAATAATAGAAGAAAAAATTCTTTCAATTGTTAGACAAAATTCATTCGTTTCGTCTTATTATTATCATAGGTATCATTCTTGTTTTGTAAGCCTACAAAAGAAACGAGTATAAATATTTTAGCCAGCTACTAAAAACACAACTGTTCATGTCATAGGACAATGTTTGCTTTTATTATCGAAAGAAATGCAGAGAGTTCATCAGTTTTCCACCACTGTAGACCAAGTTTAACTTTGAAGCTATTTAAATACCACGTCCACATTACTCATGTTCTTTAGTGAAGTCAAAATAGGGATTTGTAGCTAGAGAAGATAATGTAGACATTATTTTCAGCCTAGTATTTTTAGAGTCTGTTTAGAGTCCCTAGTTATATTCTTGAAAATATAATACTTGCATTTTGATTCAACTTGTTTTTATACGTTTTTGAAAATTTAAATTAACAATTTTTAATTATCTTATTTCAGTACGAATGGATGTGCAAATCTGATCGTGTTTCAAGGTGTTTGTATGTAAATTATTAATCCACAAGGTATTTCAAAGCGTAATCAATCATAGTCGTGACTGAAATAATGCCATGTATTATATAAGTATGGTTTCGATGAAATATCTCCGGAAACCAATAGTGTTGTAGATTCTCCAGAAGAAAGTCATCATAAATTCCATTGTAAGTCTTTGAGAAATAAACTGTGTATCAACAACATCGTCTACCACTTGCAGTCTACAAAATGGTGGTAGAATGAGTAAACAATTTCCCATAACGTTGTAAGTTAAATCAATTATGTAAATGCAGTTGGTTCATTTGGTGGAAAAAAAAACATTTAAAAATCACTATCATTTTTTTCGGATTTTTTTTATTTGCACGTTTTTATATTACTTTCAATCAAAATTCTAAGTACGTCCTCTTCTCATTGTTTTTAATGTAAAGAGTTTAAGTTGTTAACTGCTCGTTTATTGGTCTGTCTGAAGTTTCGCGCAAAGCTACTCGAGGGCTATCTGCGCTAGCTGTCCCTTATTTAGCAGTGAAAGACTAGAAAAAAGGCAACTAGTCATCACCATCTACCTCCAACTCTTTTACCAACGAATAGTGGGATTGACCGTCACACTATAACGCCCCTACGGTTGAAATGACGAGCATGTTTGGTTTGACGGGGATTCGAACCCGCTGGGCCGAATACTCGTTTACCAATGATTGATCGTCACTTTATAACGCCCTCACGGCTGAAAAGGCAAGCATTTTTTATGGAAGTAGGATACGAGCCCGCAACCCTCATACTGAGAGTCGAGCATCTTAACGATTTGCTTTCTCCAAGCCCCTAAACGCTTGAATTCCTTTATAAGTGGTTTCCCTTCGGAAGTAACTACTAACTTTTAAATGTTTAACAGGATTGTTTCTATTAATATGTATCTCACAACGTCAAGCATCAGATATCAATCAAATCTGGAAATTTAAACTTAATATTTGATAAGATTAAGTTTTTCTTATTTTCCCGACACCGAATCAAGCATCAAATAAATTGTCAGAAATTGAACAGTACTGGAAAAGATAATAATCCTAATAAAAACAAATCTTCCTAGTATAAATTGATGTCAATAGCACTTGTGTAAGAGAAAGATGAATTGTGTCACTTGAATTATATTTTATTCTACTGCCTCTAGAGAAGTGTTTTGTCCTCCTTTTCCATGTTTCTCCTTTACAGGAAAATGATTAGATCGATTGCGCCTAGCTTTAACAAGTTTATTCACGACTTATTTTAAAGTGTTTATTCATCCAGTAAAGTACCTCTTTACTTTTGACATACTACGACATAAGTCAGTTTACACTGATAATAGCATTAGTCAGGCAAGACATACAGTTATGGACATAAAAGAAGTTTATTTTTAACGTAACTCTTGAAAATT
This sequence comes from Carcinoscorpius rotundicauda, assembly GCA_011833715.1. Classification (NCBI taxonomy): domain Eukaryota; kingdom Metazoa; phylum Arthropoda; class Merostomata; order Xiphosura; family Limulidae; genus Carcinoscorpius; species Carcinoscorpius rotundicauda. Next base: position 29,874,732 of record CM022392.1, read on the forward strand.
CATGCAACGTTCTAAAATATTAGCAAGAATGAATATATTATACAAGAGTGTGTTAAGCATGTTGCTAAAAAATGACAAACAACTCTACAACGTAAAATACTGGTGAATGTAAAAACGTTTATAAGCCACAACATACTTATTACTTACAAAATCTTTTTAAAATGTTTTTATTTTCACAGAAACATCATTGTATGCGCTTTTTTGCAAAACTAATAAGGTATGTAGAATGTGTTTCTTCTCAAATTAAGTGAAACGTGTTATAAAAGTCACTGAAGAAGAGTTTTTTTTAAATAAAGTAAATATTTAATTTACTCTACTTAGTTTGTGCAAAGCATTGAAGAAATTTACAACCATGGTAAATACGATTTCTGAAAGAAGGATACAAGATAAAATAGAACTACTATAACAAAGCTGTTAAAACTTGTTTCAATACACTATAATTTACAGGAAGTAACTAGTTGTAACTTGTCTGTTATTTTGAAAACTATGTGTTTTGTCCTGATATTTGTTCGTATTTAAATATTCTATTAAGATTCATCACTCATTATAAAAGGTGTTCTAATAGAAAGTAATGAAAGAGAGTGAATAATAATGCCTTTCCGCTGTTTCATGACTTTAACACATGTAACGGATTTACCGTTATACGTTTATTTTAATACATCCGTTTTTTAGTATAATTTCCTTTTTGGCATGTCTCGTCTATTCTTGACTCTGCATTACGCATGTTCTGTCTGTTCTCTGAATTTGTACAAGATTCTTGAGAGTAACAATCAACAATATTTGTTTTACAAAATCTCGCTAGAACATTGTTGAAACTTCAAGAACGTCGTGTGATTCATATATAAGCAGCTACTCGAGAGACAGAAGAACATTATTATTTAGTTGTCTTCAGTCAATGTGCGATAATCCTATTAATCGAAAAACTATAAAATTGGACCAGAAACGTCATAGATTTCGAAAACTACAAAACATTCTTCTTAAGTGAATTACTTCGGATGTTAGTATTTCTGCCAGGACATTTAATATCTTCATTGGTAAAAGTCAGCTTATAAACAACGTTAGGTCAACCAAACCAGCTAACTTAAGCGATATAAACTCTGAACTGATTTGTTTGTCGTGGACCTAAATAGTTGATATAATATTCAGTTTTAGACCAAATATAAGATCCAGTATTGTTTGTAGGTTTGTAAAACTCTTGTATATAAACCATCTTTTGAAATAACTGTTAAAAATAAACAGTTATAAAAGAGTGTATTACTTTTAGTTTATATATTTGTGTTCAAAAAGAAAAACGCGCTTATCAGTCATGTTGGCAAATATCATAAATTTGATACACATTAATGTTTAATTAATTTCTAAATTTAAATTTTTGATTATTTGAAATAGTAGTGCATTACGTACTTAACATAATGGCCCGGCATGGTCGGGTGGTTAAGGCACTCGACCAGTAATCTGAGGGTCGCGGGTTGGAACCACCGTCACACCAAATATGCTCGCTCTTTCAGCCGTGGAAGCGTTATAATACGACGGTGAATCCCACTATTCGTTGGTAAAAGAGTAGCCCAAACGTTGGCGGTGGGGGTGATGACTAGCGGCGTACCCTCTAGTCTTGCACTGCTAAATTATGGACGGCTAGCATAGATAGCCCTCGAGTAGCTTTGTGCGAAATTCAAAAACAAAACACAAACAAACCCTCTCTCTTGTCTTACACTGCTAAATTAGGAACAGCTTTGCGCGAAATTCAAAAACAAACAAAATCTGCTGTTGTTGTTTCTAATCAAGCACAAAGCTACACAATGGGCTGTCTGTGCTTTGCCCTCCACGGGTATCGAAGCCCGGATGTTTGCGTTGTAAGTTCGCAGACATACCGCTGAGCCACTGGGGTGGGCAAACAAACCCTAACATAATAAATGGGAAACTCGTACGAAATAAATTCCAATACGTAACAGGCATTATTATCCTATACTTTGTTTTATTAAGTCATATACGCTCTTTAAAACAATATAATATAATTCTTTACCAATTATTTCTATGCATACTATACTCTTTCATGAGCCATACTTAAATAAGGGAGAAGAAATAAAAGGAAAATATGGCTAAAGCCAGGATAAATTTTCATTTGTTCGAAACAAGAAATACAACTAAAAATTAATTCACAACGACCGACATAAGGAAGTCCAAGATTCTAAGTGCATATGAGCCTACCAGTGATCCTACAAACTCGGTTGCGTAATGGGTTCGGGTGATTTATGATTGCTGTAAAATGCAAGAATGACTTGAATGCAAGAAACGCAGCTCTTTTCAACATCCATACAACAGTCTCGTGCAATGGACAAAAAATGCGGTTGAAGTATAGAGCCATTTCATTTGTCACCACCGGGGTTTTATGCCAATGCTAGATTGCTGTGATCACGTATATCATATTGCTTTTTCCCAGTGAATAGTTGTCTACCAACGCGAAAAATATTACTTTATCTTGATCGGGGGGAGGGGTTGTGGATAACGTGCAATGAGAACAAAAATATACTTCCCTCTTTAAATTATTCATTTAGAGTTAAAAGATTCTGGGTTGGTAACCAATTGTCTTGCTGAGCTTCTTAATATATATCTATATGCTGGAGTCAAAGTTCGAATATTAATAGTAGAATATAATATCTAGATAATAGCATCTAAGTATTAGTCTAACTTTTTGTCTTTATGTTTCACCATTTGTTATGAATCGTATCTCTTTTATCTCGTTCTTGCAGTACCGTTTTTATCTTAAAGTAACCATTTGGTTCACTGAATTATTAAAATATTGTCTAACTATCAGTATTTAGGAGACTGTTAGGTTCTATATACATATAAGCTGAATTATCCACTGTAGGTGTCTGTGATTTGCTAGCAATAAATTTCAGTGATAAACAAACAGTACACTTTGTTTTAAAATAAGGTATTAAAATAAGTCAAAGGTACATACAAATATTCGTTGCACTATTAGTTATCAAAGTTCTATCCAGATATTTTAATAATTGTTTTTTTTCCTCAAAGTCCACACAGGCTGGTTTCCATTGCATTATAACAAAACTGTTAAAACAAGTTATTTCTACTGTACTCTGTTATTTTGATATAAACTGTGATAATCTCACTTTAGAAATCGTCACTATTAGCTCTTTACGAATAATATTACAATCATGCAGTCTAGAAGTAACTATGTATTTTTGAACTGCATTTGAACGTGTATTTATAACTCAACAGAGGCCAAGAAAGTTCTACATACTGGGAGGAATTAATAATACTCAATTAAAACAACGAGAACAAACCCAAAAGGTTCTAGTAACATGATGCAATAATACAAACACTGCTTATTCACAACCCTTGAACAACCCAATGTTTGATTCAAAAACAAATACATAAACAAACCTGCGATAAACTATCACTTCTAAAAATAACGAAATTTAACAATCGCGCTATACTTAAACCATACAAATAACAGCGGTCGCATTAAACTTAAATAGTTATATAGAAATGGTTAAAGTAAAATTATTCAAGTTAAAAATGAATTTATTAACATCAATATTTTACTGTGTGTTTATCAACTTCACGAAACATCTGGATTTTCGCGTTTTATAAATTATTGTTACAAGCAATGCTTTTGTTATCATGCCTATAAATTAAACCTACTGGAAGTAGAAAGTCCAATCCGGTGATTGCTTTATTGAAGTCAGACCTCTTCCGGTTAAACTTTGTTCTAGGGTTACTTTAACGTCAGTGATTTTATTTCACTTCCTCTTTCAGCTAGCGTTTCTGACATAGTTTACACCATAACATTACGGAAGTTAAAAATCGGAAATTTAAAATGAATCATTTTTACATGTTGATAGAAATTCTATGTCTAAATCAACTTTTTTTACTTTGAAGTCAGATTTCTCAAATGAAATAAATTATATATAACGGTTTATTTCGACCTATCTTCGAGTTAATGTGTCTGCTACAAATGATAATAATTTTTAATATTTAAATTTTCAATTTTTACAGGTTTTTAGAAAAGAAATATATAACTATGCTTTATCGATTTTTTGTATGTTAAAATCTCTAGCTTTCCAGTTTCTGTTGTAATTTTGATTTATACGTATGTAAAAAAGTAAAATATTTTGTTTCTCACTTAAAGTACAAATATTACAGAATAGTTTTAGAATAAACATGTTCATTTACTTTAATTCTTATTATTTTATACGTAGTTACAACTGTTTACGTATTAGAATATTTAGTACAAAAATGCAGTTTTATGGAATTATGATTTTATTGTGAATAACAAATTATTAATGGTTGCCATACTATACTGTTATACCTTCTTCGGTGGTGAAGCATTATTTAATTACAACTTAATGCTGGCAAAATGAGCCCAGCGTAGATCAATGTGTAATGTGTCAGACTGTGGATCCATAATTTGTGTGCGTAACTGTTTAATGTGTGTATGTATATACGTATATAAACCATTGTTTGTTTGTTTTGTAATTTCGCGCAAAACCACATGTGGGGTACCTGTAATACCTAGTCATCACCACCTCCGGAGATACACTTTTACCAATGAATAGTGTGATTGGCCGCATATTACAACGCCCTCATGGCTGAAAAGGCTAGCATAGTTGGTGTGACAAGGAGTCGAACCCGCGACCCTCAGATTACGAGTCGAGCATCCTTACCACCTGGCCATGGCTTTCCATCTACGAGTATATAAACCACGATATGCACTTTAAGTACGGCCCTTAGCTGCACAGCGGTATGTTTGCGGACCTACAACGTTAAATTTTGAGTTTCGATACCCGTGATGAGCAGAGTATAGATAGCCCACAATGTAGTTTTGTGCTTAATTACAAACAAACTTTAAGTACGAGAGTACATTGTAAAGGTGATAACCAAATTCCACTAGTTGGTTTAGTGAAAACAGCAAAGTCTTGGAATGGATACTATTAACTAGCTACTGCCTACCTTTTATCGGTTTGAAATTAGGGTCTGCTAACACATATAAATCTTGAATATCTGTGCGCGAGTATCCGGAAACAAACAAATAATAATGTAACTTCAGTCTTTCAAGTTAGAAGTATGCAATTAATACTGCACCAATAAACGATAGAAATTCAATTAGAAACACAATTTCGAATAAATGACTAAAACTTTAAACTATACAATTAAAACTTCTCCATTTAATCTGAGTAACTTTTCTACATCGATAAGTATATTACAGCAATCAGTGAACTTTGTTAATTCAAACTATTTCAAATCATTCAGTTATAATTAAAATCACAATAACTATGCGCAACAATACAAAATATACCATTATTAATATTATAAAATTATTACTTAAGCAGTCTTTATTGCTCCACTAGCGAAAGTACCCAGCTTTGCACGCGCTATTAGGTTGACATATTTAAAAAGTGTATAAAATTTATAATGAAAGTAAAATCGTTGAACCAATTTTAAACTTAAGTCATGTCTGAATTAAGATATTTCCTGTTACCCCTCCAACGTTTCTAATAAGAAACAAACATCTTTAATCAACGGAGACTAAATTAGGAAATTAATAAATATCATTCTAATTTAGTCCTCATTACATTTCATTTTATATTTTCAGTACACAGACTAACAACAATATTAGGTTATACTTTTGTTGATAATTAGCATGGCATAGCCATTGTTATAGCTTATTATTATTAAGCGCACTGGCTTTTCTGAATAAGTTCTCAATTTAACCGATATGCAACAGGGTATGTGGATACGATAAGTAATAATATCCAGGTGCACACCCATAGGAATTATTTAGTATGGGTGCAGAATTTCAGGATTCTTTGCTTTCTTATTTTTGAGCTTTGGCAGTAACACAGAGACACGTTCTTTTATTATTATAGAATAGAGAAAATAAACTTCTCTCAGATTATCAGGTTGATATATTCCAGATGACTGAGTCAGTGTGTGTATTCTGAACATATTTTGGTATAGAGGAATAGACAAAATAGTCTAAAAGTATATTTTTCACAGAAACATAATAAAAAAGTCGTAAAGAGACACTAATAATAAAATTATTATCATAGATGTCACTATTATCTGGCCTATATAAATTCCAGCGTGTTTCACATCCCATTACACTTGATTTCTCGAAATAAAAGGAGTCATAAAAACCAAAATGCACATATCCAGTTAGAACAATTTGTTTAATATCTATGCATTATAATTTCAGTGTATGTGTTTTTGTATAGCAAAACACAAATGGCTATTTGCTCAGCCCACCGAGGGAAATCGAACCCCTGATTTTAGCGTTGTAAGTCCGGAGACATACCGCTGTACTAGCGAGTGACTTAAGATTTTAGTGATTGGGGTGTCTTTGAAGAGGGTTTCTGTGAAATCTCGTAGGTGTAATGAAAATTGATATGATTTAAAGAAATTAATAAATAAGCATAAAGTAAAGCGTTAGTGTAAGATAACCTAGCTTGGAGCAAAGTGCTTAAACTTTATCATACAAATAAAAATATTGATCCAGTTTTAAAATTAAATCATTTTTGGATTTAATCTACGGAATCTCTAAAGTAAGAAATCGGTAAATATACATTTTTTTATTTTAGGTTTTGCAGTTTACACATTTCATTTTAGACTTTTGGTGAATATACGAACACTAGTACTGATGTATCTCAAGACGGCTGATATCAGTATTAAAAATTTTATTAAAATAAAGGTTAACAAAGAGGTTAACTTGAAGATGACAAAAGAAGGTCAAAATGTTATTTCTCTATTTTATTTTAATGAAAGTTTTAATACCCAAACCAACCGTCTTGAGATGCATTTTTACTTCGAATGGGTTTTTCGTCATCACAAACATTGATATTAGGTTATACTTTTATTCCAAAGGAACACGGCATACAAGCCATTGTTTGTAATGCTTTTTATCAAAACGCATTGTTTTTCTATGAGGTAGAAGTTGTTATATAAAGAACCATTTCTTTTCCATGTCGATTTTGCCTCATTATAAAAGATACACGTGTGTATGTGCGTACACATGGATAAGATAAGTAATACTGCACAAGTAAACGTCCCCACAATCCATTTAGTATTAGTGCATTTTTTTTTTAGTTTTTAGATCTTTTGGAGCTGCGCCAATCACACACACACACACAGGTCCTTTTATTATTATGGACAGCACTGCAACTGTTGAGTCATGACGAAGTAATCATAGAAAAACATATACAATAAAAAAAAGTAAAACCTGAAAACATAAGTATGGTTATCAAACAGAAGTGGGCCGGCATGGTCAAGCGTGTTAAGACGTGCGACTCGTCATCTGAGGGTCGCGGTTTCGCATCCCTGTCGCACCAAACATGCTCGTCCTTTCAGCCGTGAGGACATCATAATGTGACGATCAGTCACACTATTCGTTGGTAAAAGAGTAGCCCAAGAGTTGGCGGTGGGTGGTGATGACTAGCTGCCTTCCCTCTAGCCTTACACTGCTAATTTAGGGACGAGCTTTGTGCGAAATTCAAAAACAAAACAAACAAACAGAAGTTATTAAGATAAAAACTAATTTTCATCCTGCTTTCAATTTTCTTTTGTTATTGTTTCATTTATTTATATGAAGATTTTAGCTAAGCACACTGTTAAAGCTTCAAAGTGTTTCTTTACATTCTTCGCATCTGCACACCAATTATTTTTTTAAAAAATCAGGAAACATTTTACTTATAAAAGGCAATCGCAACACAAATTAAACAACATATGCAGTACAAATTATAATTAACCAAAAAGGTTTTAGCTCATCTGGGTTAATAATATCATTCAGTATTTTACTAAATTAGCATTTAACATTAACAAATCTTTCAATAATTCTGTTATTAGTGCCTTCATTTACATTTCGAATGTTATTTTTATTTCTTTAGTTATATAGTATATTATGGCAATTACAAGCAAGAATGTTTCTCGAATTAGTTATTTTTTGTGTCACATTAAGCAAAGCACGGAACCTCAGATTTACATGCCGGAACGCTAACTATTCATTAAATGTTTCATTAATTAGTCATTTGTGTTTCATACAATATTTTAATTTACTTTATTTGATAATGATACTTGGAGCAGTCTTAAAAGGTTCTTGTTGTTTTCAATTAAGCACAAAGCTACACAATGGGCTATCTGTGCTCTGCCTACCACGGGTATCGAAACTCGGATTTTAGCGTGCAAGTCCACATACATACCGCTGAGCCACTGGGGGGCAGTCTTAAATGGAATACTGAAATATTATTTTACAACAAACGCCACAGATGATAGAATAATCAAGTAATCGCGTTTAGGAAATATGCAGGAAAAAAATCGGTCCCCCGTTTGTACAACGGTAAGTCTACGGATTTACAATACTAAGAGAAGGGGTTCGATTCCCCTCGCTGGACACACCAGATAGCTCGATGCCGCTTTGCTATAAGAAAAACACCCACTAAATAATCGGATCACGTATGAAACTCGTAGATTCCGTATGTTACGAGCAAGTTACTAAATAATTTTAAATAATTCGCTCTGTTACTAATAAACAAAGTACCCAATTACAGCGCTATGCGAGGGATATCTGCACTAGCCTTTCCTAATTCTGCGGTGTAAGACTAGAAGGAAGACAGTTAGCCATCACCACCCACCGCCAAATCTTGGGCTACTCTTTTACCAAAGAATAGTGAGATTGACCATCATATTATAAAGCCTCAACTGCTGAGAGGGCGAGTATGTTTCATGTGACAGCTATTCGTACACGCGACCCTCGGATTACTTGTCTTATCCACCTCGCCATGCAGGGCCGCTTGTTCACAAACTACGTCATTTCAATTTTTAAAAGTTTTATGAAAAACTTTGCATTTCAGCACTCGCCTTCTTTTGAATTTTGTGGTCCTGACTTTTATAATGATTTTGTTATTTCATTCATCATGTAAACGTTTAAATCATAATAATGATTTTATATAGTAGTGTAAACACGTTTTTTAACCTAGCCTACTTTACAGGGAAATAAGATTTTTATTTGTCTAGATTTAATGCGTAGATAGCCCTCGTATAGCTTTGCACGAAGGTTAAAACAAACCTAGATTTATTTCGTTAATAAATATTTTAGTAAAGTGTGTGTGCAAAGAAACAACGGTCTATCTGCTATGTTAACCATGGTGAATCGAACTCCTGATTATATTATTGTAAATCCCTACCACTGTCTTGTGTAAAGTATTCCAAGAATGTATTATTCGTAATTATCTTTAAGATATACCACATACTTAGTTATATAAGATATTTATATACGCCTGCACATGATTTTGATTTTGTAGATGCACATTTCTGGGTATGTTTACGCCCATACAGATCTATGCTTTTTCTTTATCAAAATGTTCTAGACAAAAGCAATGCGTACCTTCAAAAACGCTTGAGGCTATTGCTAATTACTTTATAATATTCCAAGATGCAATCTTTCCCGATACTGTATGCTGGAATATTAATATCTATCAGAACCTGGAAATACCAAGTATTCAAAGAACTGAAATCTGAACCCGGAAGTTTCTGATGCGCTTTCAGCCGTCACAAAATCGTATTTCTCTCTATGAAGACATGTATGCATTACAAAACTGACAATCAAATCACAGTGTTCGATTAAAATAGTCCAAGTACTGACTGGTTGTTTTCCCTTCTGTCTATCAATTTAAAAATAGGAATGACTAGTCCATATAGCCCCAGTATAGATTTGTGTGAATATGTGAGACAAATATACAAACACCAGTTGGGAATATTTTTCGAAATTGAGTAGATTTTAGGCTTCATAAATTATATTTCGGTTGAGAAAGCAATTCCAGTTTTGTTTTTACAGTCGGTTGATTTTACTTTTTAACCTTGCCTGGGAAATGTATGTATACAACAAAGTATACGTCACATTCCATTCTTGATATATGAGTGTTTGTTTAAAGTGAAAATCAAGTAACGTTACATAAAATTAGCGGTTTATAATCCCTTTTTATTTCATTAACACTTGGTATATAATAATTACGGCTATAATGGCAAATTTAATACGTTTTTGCTGCTCAACATGAATAAAACTTTATACATTTAAATATTAAAAATAAGTAACTATATTCAATGTCACCGATAAACATTGAATCAAAAGTATCTCGTCTATTAACTATATCAGTTAATAGCTATTTTAACTAACGCCTTTTTGTATTGTGCGAATGGCCTTGTTAAGATTTTTTAACTTCACTAATGACTGGGAGACGATAATTACATTTCTTATGATAAGGTATAAGGAAATCAGGCTTCCTAGATATACTTCGTTTCGGTATCGATGCATCGAAATCATTTTAAGAAAAATCCCCAGACAAAAAAAAAATGTTTGTCTCGAATAATTAGTCAAATCATGCAATTAATCTTCGTGAAATTGATTGATACTCAGTAACTTTGATTCCAATTGCTCTCATAAGCATTATTAAAATATCACACACAGTTAATTCCACCCAAATACACAAGAATACACGTGTCTCAGATTTGTTTGGATTTCAAATGACCATTTAAGGTAGGGAAAGGCTTTTTTTAACATTTTCTATACTTTTATTAGCCATGTGACTCCCCACATTCGCCCCGGTAGTCTATCTGTACAAATTATGCAACATCGGAAAAGTTAACGAAAGATTAGCTTCTTTAGCAATTAAACACTATAACAAAGCAAAAACACGAAACCCCCTTATGACCACCTTACACACCATGAAAAGTGCTCCACACAGAACAATATCCCCTTACAATACATATCTATCCATAAAACAATCATAATCGCACTGAAGTGTCATAACTAACATATTCATGTCTCCAATTTCAGCTCTGGGCACAGGAAAGGTAGATTATTCAGTGCCTGTACTGTGAAAGTGAGTTTTCTCGGGATCTTCCTGTCCCCCTCACCATATCTAACTCACTGGCTTCGGTTCATCCGAGCCAAGGCAATGGACTTATATTTCCCCGTCACCAAGTGGCTCTGTTAAAGGCCCGTTGATCTAATGATTTGTCTGAACGCTATCGACTTGATTCTCTTCTTCTTATCTCCGGCTACCCTACATCTTCATTACCAACAGCCAAATCTTGTAACAAGCACCCACTGACCTTTTAACCTACACTGTTAAAACATTTGATTTCTTGATTTGTCAATATATTCACGAGCGGTGTGAAGGGTAATACTACTATCCCCCAGCGTGTTAAGGCGTGCGACTCTTAATCTGAAGGTCGCGGGTTCACATCCCCGTCGCGCCAAACATGCTCGCACTTTCAGCTTTGGGGGCGTTATAATGTTGCGGTCAATCCCACTATTCGTTAATAAAAGAGTAGCACAAGAGATGGCGATGGGTGGTGATGACTAGCTGCCTTCCCTCTAGTCTTACACTGCTAAATTAGGGACGGCTAGCACAGATAGCCCTCGAGTAGCTTTGTGTGAAATTTAAAAACAAACAAAACATACTCCTATCGCTGAACACTTCAGTTTGGAAAATGAAGTACCTTTCCCTCAAACTAAATATCTGCCTTGGTTTGTTTGTTACAAAGACTGGTGAAATTGACCCTCATAAAATAACTTCCCACGGTTCAAAGAGCAAGTACTTTTGATAGGATTTGGATTCGATCCATCAACCCTCAGATTGCGAGTCAAGCTTGTATAGAGTGATTAATGTATAATTTACAGTCACAAGCTGTACTGTAAGTTTGAAGAATATTTTTTGTATTCTGTCGTTAAGAATAAGTATTATATCTCCTGTGTTTAATAAATGACATGATCGACGTTAAAAGCGATCGTTCAAGAAACGTGTTAAAAATATCTTAGACACTTGTCAACTATATATAACATTTAATAGATTTTTTACTACTTAGTAAACACTTCTGCTGTTCTCAAACGTTAAACCGTCTAAACTTATTAAAAGTTATTTTCTTATGTTTTTGATCATTTTTCTAGTTTTTACTAACCACATATTCATACGAATTTACAAGAGTGGTCCCTTGGTAAAAATTGGCGTTATGTTCGTCAACTTACAATAATATAAAGCTCTCAAATCGTCATTTTAACCGACAAAAGAATCGCATTCTATCTTATAGTTGGTGTTTTAAGTATGGTTGAGGGTGCTTGGGGATGATAGATGTTGGTTTGACCTTTTCCTTTCTCAGTTATAATGGGTATCTTGCTCAGACATTTACAAAATACTGACGTATAAGCAACGATGCTGAAAAAAAATGCATTGCTGAATTGTACAGTTAATTTAATCATAAACCTTTAGTCCTTGTCAAACAATGCTCATAGGTTGACATTTCAATCAATCTTATTGGATTAAAATATCGCTATTTGTTATGATACTAACGTCTGTATATTAATCAAAATGCCCACTTTTAATATAAATAAGAAAAACAAAGCAACGGTATGATAAATTTGTTTCGTATTTAGTGAAACGTATTGTTTAATATTATTTTTAAATAACGTATTAAGCATTGAAGAAGCCCATTTAGCTACAACTAAACGTTCACCTAATTAAAGCCTTAATCTTTCAGAAGCTGTTTTGGATAAATTGAAAAATGCAGAGAACAAAACAAAACTTTAAATTGTCTGTATATTAGTAATGTAGATTCTGAAACATTTAACGACGTCGGACTATTCGATGATTGATGTAGTTTGTTTTGTTTTGTTTTTCAGTCAAATCTCTTCAATATTTTTGCATTTTGCAAGTTTTGTGTCTCATGTTCACGATATACTCTTCACTGTGCAATCAAAAAGTGTTGTTGTGTCTAATTTGAGCAGGATTTAGTTAAAAATTTTTTAGAGCTTTGGTAAGTTTGAGAAGCAGATCATCTATAGTTTTCGAAGGTTTGTTTTGATTTCTCATTTGCTGCTCTTTGCTATTGCGTTTAAGATATGATTAAGGCAACTGAAAATCAAATAAATATCTGGTGCAATGTTCTAAATAGTAATCGAATTCTTAGGTAACACAAAACGTTTTGTCTAGAAACGTGATTTTCACTAGACGAAAACCTCGAATGCTTCGTACAGCCACAACGAATGACATTTTACACCTGTTGTCTCAAGTAACGTTTTCGTTCCATCAACAGCCCAACGAGTTTCATTATTCAAGATATTAATTTCTACGGTAGATGATACACAATAAATCTCCTTTTCGTGATGAAGAGATTAGCAACAGAGGATTACTATAATTTCTGTTGTTTTATATCTTAGCTTTCTTTCCTTCCATAGCACCACTGTATTACTTGTTGCCCCCTAGTTTTAAATTTCAGAAGTTTTTATTCGCTTTCTTTAAAATAACCAGATTATTTTAACATTATTCCAAGAAGTGGAAACGCTGTGAGACACATATATTCAATAATTATGTAAAAGAAACTTTCAAATTTGGTTTGTTTATTTGAGGGCAGACGTGACATAAGATGCCATATATAAGCTCTGGTCACCAAACAAAATCACCCGCAATATCGTTTTAAAGTTCTTCTGTTTTGCTTAGTATTTATCTTGTATCTTCCATCAGTGAAATAATTTTTGTTATTTGGAAATTGGTATATTTTTCTTATTGCCTCGTAAGGCATTGATGCTAAAACAACTCATCTAATAAAAATCATACTCTCTCAACGAAAAGGTTTCATACTACAATAAAATATATTGCGCAAGAATAAATGAAATATGCAAATTCCTTAACTGCAGTTAGAAATAAAAAAAAAGAACATATGAATCATGTTTTATGTTCTGAACTTTGCAACCTAATTAATGAAATTACTGATAATTATCCTTTCCTATGTGAGCACATAGAATGATGGAGCTGGATGTTTAAATTAAACATGTTATTGAATAGTTAATCATTTTGCTACATGAAATTCTGATTCTTAAAATAATCTAAATATTTTACTAATTTTAGTAATTATCGTGCAAATCTCATAAAATTTAAATGTTGTGAGAAAGGTTGTTTCTGTTACTACTTTTGTTATTAGTTTGTTTCCATAGAAAATTTCCTTTCATATATTTAGTTAGTTTTAAATATTTAAACTAATATATTTATTAATAGTCTGTTAAATTACCTAAATTAAAACTGAAAGAAAAAACTCGTGTAATTTTTTGTTTAAATATTTTGTTTTTGTTTTTAGCATAACGCTCATGATACTGGTATTCCAATAAGTGTAATTTATTTGTTCTATGTAGCTGTATGTGTTACTGTGTATCCAAAAACTTTTGTTAATGGCAAATGCTTTAAACTTTTACCTGTTTACTGTATTTTTAAATATGTAAACGGCTTAATTAACTTGAACATTCTTGTTGTTAATGGTTATATTATTACAACATAATCTGCTGAATTAAATATAATGAACGCATAGATATCTAACACATTAATTTTTCTAATGTAAATCGTCTGATAATATGTCGAGAAATTATCAAGTTTTTAATTATTCCGTGGAAAATAATGTTACACTTTTATAAAGTTAGAACAATAACTCGTACACGACGTTGGTAGAAACTTTTACTTTTGTTCATATGTTAATTAATTTGTAGCTTTTCTGTTTTAAACTTGCTTCTGTATTCCAAAATTCCTAACTGTGCCAAATGTTCTCTGCTTATTAGTGTATGCGTGTTACGTTAACTGTGTGAGATTATGTTTAACAACAGTAGTGTATAAACTTGATCTTCAGTTACATTCAGTAATGTTTGGTGATTGATAAAAACACGATAGAATTACTGAAAACAATATTGTTGGACTAAATTTTCCGGTAAAAAATTGCTTAAATATTAATTCAGATGGTAAAATGTTTTTCTGAATTATAAATACCAATGTATCAAGCAGTTTTATTACAACATTGATAATTTTGGCGAACATTAATAATTAAGGCACATAATTCTTTTATAAAAAAAAGTCCAACGCACTAACTGTTATTACTTTCATTTGTTGATAAACTGAAAGCTACCTTTGTTCTGCACATTACGGGTATTGAAACCTAGTCTGTGGCACTGAGAGAGCGCAGTCCTATCAGTGCTGTACTGAGAAGATTTACTATTGATCAGGAGTGATATATAATATTTCTATATGAGCAACTCTTTCGTAACTTGTCTAGCAGATACATATATATTTACATCAAACTCATTATGGTTCTATAATAAGTTGATAATCAAAGCTTTGTAAGTACAATGAAGTGATTTATTTTCGGGATACATACTTTATTTGTTTATAATTAAGCACAAATCTACGGAAAGAGCTATCAGTGCTCTGCCCACAACGGGTATCAAAATTTGTATCAAATTTCTTTATGGTAAATTAAATGCAGAAATGAGTGTGATGTATTTTTTCTTTTCGCAAAGTCACATCGAACTATCTGGTGTGTCCACCTAGGGGAATTGATTCCCCTGAATTTAGGCTTGTAAATCCCTAGAATTACCGCTGTCCCAGCGGAGAGCAAGTGCACGAATAAAAGTTGTCAATTATTGATAAAATTCACATTCTGAGACACATTGTTCCACATTAAGCTAACTCGCACAATGACAAGACCATAAACTATAAACGAAAAACCTATAAAAAGTAAAAATAAGTATTTAATTAGTACTTTTTAATTTTGATTTTAATGCTCAAGAATACGACAGTAGATCGCTCTTTTAACTTAATACTGAATTATATTTATATTTTTCAATTAAACAAAAGTAGCCTACTCATAGGCAAACTGAGACATTCAAAACTAATTTCATTTTTATTTTATTTTTTTTGTAGCATTACCGTTATTCGAAATTAAGGATATTGAGTATTACAGTTTTTAATTGTGATAAGAACATATTCTTTAACATTTTTAGTGGAGTTATTTAAATTATCCAGGGGTTGAAAAGAAGTGGTCTTATGGTTATTTTAAGAAATAATGAACGTAAAACGTTTTAGCTAAGAATCTAAACTACTTAGGCAAATTTGTATTTATTCTGATAATTTACTATGTGTGATTCTGGATGAAATAATAATATACTCAGAAATGTTACTTTATTATATGTGAAAAAAACGAAGGGAATATAATTTATAACTACAATATATAATGTTTTACGCGATCGTTCAGTACAGGAAACATGTTAAGTCTTTACTCCTTTAATATATTCACATAAAATGCAGTTGTGTTACATCTACATCAAAGTATTTGATGAACATCAATGAAGATGTAAGTATCATAGATTTTAAATTGTTTAAGGTGTTACACCTTTCATCGATACCGTATCAGAAACAATACAGTAAGATGTCGTTTTATTGTTCTTGAGCTGCATTCTTTGTTTGTAAAAGTCTTAATCTGGTTCGACGCTCGGCTGGTGTCTTGCCGGACAACCAGTCGAATCCTCCTGCTCAACTCCGGCGAAATTTTCTTGGACCAATCACTTAAAATTCTGGTTCCATATCTCTCAGGGTCTTTTAAGAAATTTACAACAGCAGTTTTACTACGCCCAATCTCACCAGTGATAGCACCATTGAAAGAGACCTTGCTTTTGCAACTCGACAATTCTGCCACGTTAAAACTTTGTCAACTTTTTAGCCTTTGCCATGTTTTTACCCAATGTAACACAGGAGATGTCAGTAGGAGATGTTGACAACGCTAATGCTTGAACACAAATGACTAAATTTTGTTACGTGTTTACTAATTAACGATTCGTTTCAGTATGATTTTAAACTTTTGACCAGTTAGTATTTAGGCTAATTTCATGGTATTCAAATTTTTCTTATTAAGTGCTAAAATGTTTTTATTTTTCCCTTTTTTATTTTCATCTTTCAAAGCTCTACTCAAATAAGTAGTTCAGTCGAACAACACATAATGCATATTTTTTGTTTATGTTCATTGGCTTAAAATTTTGGCCAGCAGTGTATGTATGTGTATAATTCAATTTATGTCTGTCAACTGTGATACAACTTGGGAAGTGTGCTCTGTACATTCATATTTCCCGATGTACACTCCTTTCAGTCCACATGCACATTTTCTAGTGAATGATAATTAACAGTTAACGGGTTTATGGAACATATATGTTTTCGAAATTTCCATTATCATGAAATAAAACATTTAAACTTTACTTCAAAAACACAATATTATGTTCGACCTAAGCACACTTAAAATGTCAAGAGAAGAAAAAACATAAAATACACGAAACCTTATACATACACACACACACACACACACACACACATATATATATATATATATACCATTACTTATGTGATTTATCTCTTTACTTGTTATTCTGTGCGAAGCCTTTCTTCGGTAGCTGTGTCTCCGGATCTTTTAGTGTGATCACTGGCTGTTTCCCGTCTTACAAATAATAATGATTGTCACATTTCTTTAAACTCTTGAGCAGAGCTTTGATTTATTAATAGCGACAACTAAGAACCAGTTTTATTTATTAAAGTAAAATTACCAAGATACACATCTTTCAACGACATGAATTCAGATACTTTCCGACAAAAATATTGTAATCAAATAAGCATAGCTAGGAAACACGTAAGCAGTTATATTTCCGAACAACAATCCGTTCGTGTCGTTTAATTCAGTAGATTTTGGGCTTCTCTTGCAAAAGGTCTGATAAATGCTATAAAGATACGAACCTGATATTTAAACTGAACGGAAATAGTGCTCGTTCTTCATTACTATATCTCGGCTTCATGTAATTAGCTTCTGATTTACGCCTCAGTCATTAACTTTTAGTAATTATAAACGCAGACTCTTGTACGAAACGAATACCCATCGTGTACGACATGACATGCTGAGCATTGTGTTTGTAGTCCAGACGCCAATCGTTAATTTTGAAGAGAAATACCAATAGCTGGCAATACACCGAGGGTTCTTCCATCATCATAAGTTATTTCACTTCCTAAAGTTAAATACTTTTAAGCAGGCAGTACTGACAGGTCACTTTACATGCGTCAACACCCTTTATTTTTGATCTATTTCTTTTGTTTGTTTGTTTTCGTGTGAGTAATATTTAAGCAAGAATCAATTATATTTAAAACGTAACACAAACTTAAAATAATTTCTTAAAAATCGTATGCCTTTTAAAAAGCAAAACAGTTCGTGTAATGTAAAAAAATGCTCCATAATTACAAAGTGAGTTTTCCATTTACAAAATGTTCCTATGATACATGATTTCAGCTTTATGTAATGTCCCTTACGTTTGATTGTTTTCTAAGTTTTGCACGAAGCAACACGAAGACTAAAGGGAAGGCAACTAGTCATCATCATCCACCGCCAACACTTGGGCCACTATTTTCCAACGAATAATGGGATTACTGTAACGTTATAACACCCCTAATGCTGAAAGGGAGAAAAGTTTGGTGTAAGAAAAATTTAAACCCACAACCCTCAAATTACGAGACGAGCACCATGATTATCTGGTCATGTCGCACCCATATTTTTCTTTAAGAAGATGTTTGCTGAAACACAAGAGATTTCCCACACCTTATAACTTTACTTATAGCTGCAAGCATTTTGTCTTTATAAAACGAGTTATTTCTTAGAATGTATAAAATGAACTAAAACAAATATTTATTTTAATTGTAATGAATTGGTTTAATATTGATGTAGACTTTTCGAAGTTACAAATAAAACGGTAATTTACAAGAGTTAAAACACTGGATTTTACAAAGCAAGTAATTTCAGTGACAAAAAATAACACAAGTGACGTAGAACCTATCGGATAATTCAAATGTTTGATGAGAAATTCTCTCCTACAATGGGCTATGATTTTGCCGAAGTGCTTTTCTCATACTACTGCTTAGGAGAGCGATTGTTTGTTTCTTTGTTATTGAATTTCGCGCAAAGCTACACGAGGGCTATCTGCGCTATCCGTGTAAGACTAGAGGGAAAGCAGCTAGCATCACCATCCACCATCAACTCTTGGGCTATTTTTTTACCGACGAATAGTGGGATTAACCTTCGCATTATAACGCCCCAGGGCTGAAATGGCATGCATGTTTGGTGTGACCGGGATTCAAACCCACGACCCTCGGGTTAACCCACCTGGCCTTGAATCAAATAAGTAAAATTAGGCTTTTTATGATTGTGGATTGTAAGTAGTTTTTGATATAAAGTCCTTTACTATCTACAAATAATCTAAGACGCTTTAAGTATTAGAATATTACTAACAAACCAGAATACTTGTTTGAGGTCTCGTTTTGTAATATGTTAGGTTTACATCGACATGTATAAGTCGAACAAAGTATCACTGTTGCACGAGCTTTTCTCTTACCCACTTTCATTTACAACTTTTAAGATGTTTATTTTATTATTGTTTCACGGTCATACCAGTGTGACTCCATGATATGCATCAGGCTGCCGCAAAATTTATATCCTAATCTTAAGCCATGAGTACTCAGTGAAGGTTAAATCCGACTATTCGATTAGAGTACCCATAGAGTTGATGATATGTAATAATGACCAGCTACCTTCTCTTTAAACCATATTTCAACTCTAATTTACAACTATTTTACAACTATT
The DNA here is from genome assembly GCA_011833715.1 of Carcinoscorpius rotundicauda. Lineage (NCBI taxonomy): Eukaryota > Metazoa > Arthropoda > Merostomata > Xiphosura > Limulidae > Carcinoscorpius > Carcinoscorpius rotundicauda. The sequence goes on from CM022392.1 coordinate 29,894,223, forward strand.
CTGTTAGAAATTAGTTACCAGTTGGAAAGTTATTATTAGCTCCCAATCACCACCACCACCCCTATTGTATCAGTGGTAACATAATTCGGGGCTCAAACTTGTGATTAAACGAACAGTTAAGGTGGCGTTGTAACTGTTAAGATGGACAGGTGACATTTAGTATTTTAAGTACCTAATATCATTCGAAGTGTAAATATTTTAGTTATATAAAACCTTTGGCAAATAAATTCGAACAAAATGCGTATTTAAAACAAACCATTACAATTGAAAAATTTTATTTAAACAAAATTGCTCTTGAAACTATTTCGATAAATATAAAAAATATAATTAAAAATTCATCAAATTTTAATCGATTAACTTTACGTTTCATTTATAGCCTGAAAGTATAAATAAGTTCTAATCAAACATTAATCATGTATCAGTCTTATATAAGAACTACACATCATTTAATTAGAAGCAATAAATTATTTACATGCAGTATTTTTATACCTAATAGACAAATAATCATGTTAAATGATGTAAAAAGCACATGTTATTAACAATTGAAAAAAGAACTTCTAATTACGACTTGTTTCCGTTTGATAATAATGTATCAAAAACTTTCAAGCAAAGTATTTTCATATCACGTATTCAAAAAGGCGTAAAATCAAGAGATCTGTAGTTCAGTGTTTGATTTTTTGGAATTTCGCACAAAGCTCCTCGAGGTCTATCTTTGCTAGCCGTCCCTAATTTTGCAGTGTAAGGCTAGTCATCACCACCCACCGCCAACTCTTGGGCTGCTCTTTTAACAACGAATAGTGGGATTGACCGTCACATTATACACCCCTACTGCTGGGATGGCGAGCATGTTTAGCGCGACGCGGGCGCGAACCCGCGACCCTAGGATTACGAGTCGCACGCCGTAAGCGCTAGGCCATGCCAGGCCACCTGTAGTTCATTGAATTTCAGCCTTAAGTGCATTATCAACCCCACTATTCTTTGGTACAATTGTAGCCAAAGAGGTTGGGTTAAGAGTTCGTTGGTAATTAAGCACAGAGCTACACAAAGAATTATCTGTACTCTGCCCACCACGAGCATCGAAACCCTATTTCTAGGGTTGTAAGTCCACATACATACCGCTGTGCCACTGAGGGGGCGGATGGTTTAAAGAAGATAATTTAAATTGAATACTTTATTATGAAAGTGGTGTGGTATTCAAATATACGAAAATAATTCGTTATTTATATTTTCGAACAAGATTTGTACTTGTATTTCGATCACTTGTTTCAGCTTACATATTCTATATATATTTCTTGATTAAACAATTACTTTCGGAAACGTGAAAGAAGTTTGTTGTTTTTTTCAACTACATTGTGTCACTGAGATTTTAAGTGAAATACTTGCCTAGAAAAATTTAAATTATTACATATACATACAACTAACATTTATTTTTTATCTGACTGAGAAAACACCTGTCGTTTTTCCTTGTTAATAAAAACGAAATTATTAAGATCTGTATTAATCTTTCTTATTTCGAAAACTTATTTCATAAAATTATATTCCTGTAGACCAACAATTTAGGAAAACGTCATGATTAAGAAAACATATCAGCTGATGGAATTTTCAACATTCTGTTATAAATCTGGAATTATGTTACATATTATTTCATCCAAGTCCATTAAAATACCAAAATTAATACCAAATATACTTGCATCTTTTATGCCACCCACAGAAAATTTCAATGTATAAAAGTAATATCTGTTCTACATTATGAATATATTTGTACAACTACATTGTATTTAATGTTAGCAAATATAATATATAACGTCACTTTCACTCGTTAAAAGTGCACCAAATAATACGAATGTATACATATGTTTTAGAAAGAGCATTAGGAGGAAAATTTTTATTTCTATTTTCTGATTTACAGTATGTTAAATATGTTTGGATCCTGTATTTTACGAGCAGTTTTTGCTTCATTAGCCCCCAGTAGCATAGCGATATGTTTGCATATTCACAACGCTAAAAACTGGGTTTTTGTTAATGTGCTTGATTTCATACAAAGAAACAAATATTACTTTTTTACTATTTAAGAATATTCACTTGAAGCTATGCAATGGCTAGCAGCACATAACCGTTCTTAATTTGATACTGACAGATCAGGTAGAAGGTATCTTCTCATTACTATCTAATAGTAGTTCTTGGTTTACTCTTGTCTGGCAATACATACAGCCCTAACACAGTTTCAGAGTGCGAAACACATTTTTGTTGCAACGGAGCGCGAACCCTGATCCTAGAAATAATATTCTGGGCAACTATCAATGACATTACAAAACGCCCTTTCTCATTTAGCCAACAATTTCACGGCACACCAATTCAGACGTCTGACCGCAGGACAATACCTCACAATGGATACATAGTAAGTTTTAGTGCTTATAACGCTAAAAATTGGATTTCGATAGCCACAAAATTGTGTATATTTGTGCCTAACAATTAATTAACAAGCAAGGTACATGACGATAAAATATGTTTTTTTTTCAATTTGTGGAATTTAAAACATTTGAATAGTAGCCTCACTAAACAAACACAGCAAACATTTTGTTATAGCTATCGCTTTTATAATATACACTTTCATGTTAAAATATAAAAATTAATTACACTTTTGTAAATATAAAGAATTCAAATATTTAAATGGCCAATGTTTCTTTTTTCGGCGCACAGATTAGTTTTGTTCTGAAATCGCCAGGTGTTTCAAATTATTTTGATGTCCAATCACGTCAACCTCAGAAATATAAAACTGAAAACAGCGTAAACCACCAGTCATTTGACTACTAAAACAGCGAGCTCCAAGTATCTATATCTGCCTATGTGGACGATCAGACATAAAGTATTTTTCACACAAGAGCGTCAAACACCTCTAAAGTCTCAGCTATATAAATTAGTCCCTATAACTAATCAGCCAGGAAATAAACAAGTACCTTAGGATGTACACGTTATACCTTTATCATAAAGTCAAAATCATGAGTCATTCAGCTCATATCTGGTTATTATCAAGTTTCAGAATATTTTGTTTCTCAGTAAGCTAATTCAAATGAGCATATGTTCTATGTCATGATATTTTGATATAGCATCAACAGTTGACTTTCGAGACAAAAGTAAAGTTATGTTATTATTAAATGTAAAATTATGCAAAAATATTTTTTAAAATACACTTGAATAAATACATATATATAAATGTATAAATTTAATTATCAATTACTTTACATACAAGAACCATATAAAAAGCAGATTTTGGATTTCAAATAACAATCCTCTTTCGGTCCCAACGTTATATTTAAATTATATATGTAACCAAAACATATGTTATTTCACTGCTTGTGTTCATGTTCCACTTATTATCTTATTTATATCTCCTGAGGCTCTATTTCGTTCCCGAAATTAAAATTCTTGGTGTCTCTTAACATCATAATGAGCTTTCTACTTCACTTAGATAGTTTAATTATCATGAGAAGTTAGTAATGGAAAGTTTAATGTTAATTGTAACATAAACACATCAGTTTCGTCAAAGAGAAACTGATGGTAATAAAGACTCATTGCGTCCACCACAAGACAAATTTGCGAAGAAATTACTATTCACAGAATTTATTCTTTACTGACAACTTCCTTTATGAAAGCTTATGCTAATGATATCTGTGTTATCTTGTAAATGCCGATAAGTTGACTTCATTTTCGTCATAATAAAAGTTTAAAAGGTTTTATTTTTAAAATATTGTTTTAATTTAATTATTATCGTATTCTAATGTTACATCAATGGGAGAGTTTGTACTGCGTAAAACATACTTAAAATTTTCTTTTGGTACTTATTGGTGTTTGAATTATTCATTTTTCTTCTTTATTAGCAGTACTAAACAATTTATTTCGAAATTACCTGACACAGATAGAATGTTATTCAGCTCTTTTCGTAATATATAAATAAATAAATAAAGTACTTTGATTTAAGTTACAAAAAATATAGGAATATCGTAGGAAATCGTAATATAAACATAATGTATTGAGAAACTGGCATTGTGATTACGTTACCTAAACTAGTTAGCTGAAAAAATATATATTTCATCTTTCACTTTATCAAAAAAAAACAACACACTCTTAATATACTGTATCACAATGTGCAGCCTGAAAATAAATCATGTTATTAGTATTACACAGTGAAATACAAATTTAATAACGGTGAATAAACACATAGGTAAACTAGGCACGTTTCTAGGGCCTAAATTCAGGAGGTGGGTAACAAAGCACGTGCTCTGACTGGATTTTTGCTTTTCTAAAAGGGATCCAGTATTCATTAACTATACTATTTATCATGCATATTTATATGTTTTTATCTATTCTTTGTTTGTTGTATATTAATATAGAAAATGACAAAAGAGGGCGCGATTTCGTTTGATGTGATTTTAAACAAAATATCTACCCTATCTCTCTCTCACTTCGAAATAGGTCTCAGAATAGAAATAGAAAATAAATACATTGATCTCAAAATTGAGAAACAAATACATATATAAACTGAATAGATGCTACAATTTAGAATAATGTTATATTTCATAAGCTGACATAAAACGATAAAAAAAATTATTTATTAAGAGAAGTACAACTACAATAAGAAATATGTCTTTTCAGAACTTTACAACAGCTGTAAGAAATATTGCTTTTTACAGCCATCAAATCCTGACTTAGCTTAGTTTTAAGGAACTCGACTTTCAATCTGAGGTTCGCGAGTTAAAATCCCATTACAGATCACGCTAGTCCTTCGAGACATGATGCGATATAACGTAATGGTCAATCCAACTATTCGTCGGTAAAAAGAGTAGCTTAAGAGTTGGTTGCGGGAGGTGTTGGTTGGCTACTTTCTCTCGAGTCTGTCACTGTTAAATTACGAACGACTAGCACAGATAGTCCTCATGTTAACTTTGTCCAATACCCAAAACAAACCAATTTTTCACTAGGTTCTTCCTTCGCTAGTTTCTCTTTGTATTCTAGTTCTCGTTAATTTTTAATTTATATAGAATTCAGGGGCTAACATGGAGAATTTATTTCTGTGCATAAAAATCCCTCCAGAAATATTTTATCTTTTCTTACAAAATAGCCCCCCAGTGGCTCAGCGGTATGTCTGCGAACTTACACGCTAAAATCCAGGTTTCCATACCCGTGGTGGGCAGAGCACAGATAGCCCATTGTGTAGATTTGTGCTTAATTCAAAACAACAAAATAAAAGTCGTGACGCGTGACTATTATTCACTATTATTTGATCAAACATACAAATGGAACAATGCAAAAGTTCTGGTGACTTCTCGAAGAAAGGCGTGTTTGATCTTGGCAGTTAACCAATGTGTATCGCAAGAAGAAAGAGCTCGTATCAAAGAACCTATAATTAAAGTCAGATTTTACAAGCTAAATATAGACTCATTAACGAATATCCTAAAGATTTCTCGAAGTGTCTAGTCACCACCAGTCATATGGACGTTTCTGAAAAAGGACTCATGCTTTATAAGCCCGCTTGGAAAGTAAAGTAGAGTTGTTGTTTTTTGTGTTAATTGGTTGTTTTGTGTGTTATTTAACGTTGTGATGAACATTTCTGTGATGAAGTATCCAAAGAAAATCATTTCTATAGTTTGTTACAAGTAAACCTACACTACAGGTAATGAGTAGTGGTGTATAGGCTGACTTTCTGGCTTAAACTCATGTTGAGCAGCCTTATCTTGCAACTAGTCAGATAGACTCTTAAGCCCCTGGTAGGTAACTACCCCTTTCTTCTTAATCGATTTCCGTAAAATAATAGCAAAAAATAAAAAAAAGAGGAAAAGAAATTTGAATGGCTGTTTTTCATACATTCCTTTGAAGGGTTTTTTTGTAAGTACTGCCGAGAATTTTTGAAGAATAATTTCGGCGGACTACGAAGAACAGGTGATGTTTTTCATAACAGTCCCGTTTACCAGCTTTCGATAAGCAACTGTAAATACTGGGAAGATCAACAAACTTTCTAAATCTGAAAAATATGTTCAAACAATGCGTAAGCTTCGTGAAGAGAGTCTTAAAAACCAATTCTTGTTTTACTCGTTCAATATTTGATTCAGAAATGTAGTCTCAGCAGGGAAGGAGTGACTGTGTTTGCAAGACGCGTCTACTTTATAGAAAAAGAAGAAATCTCGCATGCTATGAAGTACGAACATTTGATTTCTCGTTTTCTTGTTATAAGACGACTCACTGAAACAAAGGTTGAAAAATCAAAACGATGGTTCAACATACGTAACCAAAGCTACAGCTTGCGATCTGTTGACCTTCATCTAAGAAGTTCGAGATTATTTTAACGCCTAAAAATTGAATAAACAATGTTCTATGTAACATTTGACAAGTCAACAGATGTCAACAATGTGAACCGGTTGGCAATTTTGATTTGCTATATGACTGACTGTTGTGAAGTAAAATATATATATATATATTGAACATTTACTGATCTAACAAACACTTATCTCTAAACCATTATGAATTCACTTGACAGAGAAATGACGAAAGAAAAACTGGATTACAAGAAAATATTTAATTTTGTTTACAGAGGGAGCAGGATATTTTAGTGCTCATATCTTTATCTTTAGCCTTAACCAGTACTAGAAATAAAATCATGTCTGAGAAGAAGGTCCTTCTTGTCATAAAATACTTACAGGGGGTGAACAGAAAAAAGTGCCTTCCTTGAAAATGTTATTAATTTGTTATGTCTTTTATTATATAACAGAAAATACGTAGAATTATATGTTAATAGAACGCACTCGACGAGATCTGTTTAAATATGATCTCAAACCATAATTTTAACACGGGATTTCGTAAATACCTGAACTATTCATGAATTTAGTTAAATATGCTCATAAAAAGTGTTGTACACCTGCTCTAGTTTCTAATATCTTCTTATTTCAATTATCCTGCAAAATAAACATTTATATGTATAGAATCAGAATTTACTTCATAACAGTCAAGAACCAAATATTTAATTGCTAAATCTATCAGAACAATAGCTTATATATGATATATCCTTTGTGAAAAGTCCATTGTTATCAACTTCTGATTAAAACAACTTATCTTTATATTTTAGGACTGAATAATTCATCAACTAGCTAAATGTATGAATGCAAAAATCATAAAACGTAAACTTTGAATGGATTAAAAAGCATTGAATCATCACTGTTGCCAAGTCAGAAGAACTAATATCATTTAAACTTATAGTATTATAATGTGTATCTACTAATGTTTTTCTTTCCCCATGAGCAAGTAAACATACTCTCATACACATATTAAACAATAAATACTGTTTGGTCAGAAAGTAAACATACCTGGTTAAACCTGACATATAACTCTTGAAATCAGAAGAAAGTATTTATAGATCTTTGTTGTTGTTGCTTGTATTCCCCATTTGGACCTCTAAACTATGAGCAATATAATTATATTTGACACCAATATTTTATAAATTGCATTTTTGTGATCTTAAGTGAGAAACTAGTTTCGCGTAAGTTATTTTTGAATTTCGCAAAACCGTTACGCGAGGGCTATCTGTGCTAACTGTCCCTAATTTAGCAGTGTAAGATTAGAGGGAAGGCAGCTAGTCATCACCACCCACCGCCATCTCTTGAGCTACTCTTTTACCAACGAATAGTGGGATTGACTGTTACATAATAACGTCCAGACAGCTGAAAAAGCGAGCATGTTTGGTGCAACCGGGATTCGAGCCCGCGACCCTCAGATTACGATTCGAACGCCTTAACTCACCTGGCCGTATGTTATTTTATAGTATGTGTGTTTTTCTAAGCACTTGAATATGTGGTTATGTATTTTGTTACTCTAGTTATTTTATTTGTTGCGCTTTAGAGAACCAGTGTAACAAGCGAATGTTCTCTCTCTCCCTTTATTGTATTACAAAATTCTTCTTATTTAGAAGGGGCCTGTGGCATGGCCAAGTGTGTTAAGGAGTTCGACTACCAAATCGAGGGTTGCGGGTTCGAATCCCGGTCGCACAGATAGCCCTCGAGTAGCTTTTGCGGAAATCAAAATAAACAGATAAACCTATTTAGAACAAGTCCATCGATATTCTACATGTAGTTATGCATGTTATGTTTTGAAAACTAATGGCCGAAACATGGGATGAAACATTAAACTTATATGCGTAATTCTTTTGATGATTTAAGCCTACTAGTTATAAACTTTATACTACAATGAACACTCTCTGTTATTTTTCAGCTCTATAATTGTAATAATTAATTTCAATAGTTCTTTTACAGTCAATAGTTTTTAATACAATTAAAAGGCATTGTTCGTATTTAGCTGAGAGTCGCTAAAATGCGGTTTTTCTTTTTCATTTTATCCGAGACAAAGTGTCCTTTCAGTTATCGCAATTTTTCTAGTTCCACTATCGCAGCTAGTTTGAATCATGCCCCAAGGAGTTCTAATAATTATCTTCCTTTAGTTTTGGTTCTATGACGAGTAACATAAGAATATTTTTTAAACTTCATTTTGATAAAAAATTCCACCTGTGTCGTGTAAGAGTAGCTTAGGTTTTAATATGAACATCTTGACAAATAATACAATTTTGAGTGCTCTCTTTCCGTGTGATGTCTCTATAACGGGAAATTTAAAATAAGAAACAAGGAAAAGTTTTCAGGCACTTTTATGATTATAAACGACAAAAACGCCACTATTGCCTAAGCACGTGGTTAACCACAGTTATTCAATGTAATACTGTATTCTTACAACATAATCATACAAACGTCTCCACATCTCCAGCGTTAACTTCATGTACCTACCAGTTAGATATCTGGTAATTATAACAGTGTTTTAAGTAACATCTTGGGTGTCGTAAATTTGTGAGCCTGTAATGAACTCGTCAGAAGAGAAGGAGCTTTCTGTAATGGCATGTGATAAATAAAAATGTAGTTTAGATCTGGAATTGTAATTTTCCAACTTTAAATTTGTCTCGTGTAAATGAAGGAGGAAGCCCTGAAATACGAGATGTATCATGTACTTTTATCTTGTGTTTTATTGTGATAGGTTTTGTACTTGTCATGTTTGATATCAATCATCAGTAACATTTCGTTCCTGTTTAGTAAGGAAGCATGTTAAGCTGGCTTTACGAAAAGAAACACATACTATGACTGGCTGCAAACTACAATGGAACCTTATCTTACTTTAACTACGAATTTTCTATTTTATTTCATTGTTATTTATGTTGATCTTAACTTCGAAAGATTTAGGAAACACGTTCTAGAGTTAAATAGACATCCAGACAGTTTTGTAACATAACATAAAACTCTAATAAGTAGCATTCCTATTTGTCTTCATGAATATTTTTAAGTAATAATACTTATTGTCGTTATAAATCACTAAAATGCAACACTTCGTAATGTTGTTTAGAAATCTCTAAAATAAAACATTCCGCAATGTTATTATAAAAATCTCTAAAATAAAACATTCCGTGATGTTGTTATAAAATATTTAAAATAAAACATTTCGTAATGTTGTCATAAAAATCTCAAAAATAAAACATTCCGTGATGTTGTTTTAAAATATTTAAAATAAAACATTTCGTAATGTTGTCATAAAAATCTCAAAAATTAAACATTCCGTGATGTTGTTATGAAATATCTAAAATAAAACATTTCGTAATGATGTTATAAAATAAATAAACTTTATTTTCGTTATAAAAGTCTCACTTATTTGTTGTTTGATTTATTAACTCCAAAACTATTCGAGGTCTCTCTGCAGTAGTCGTCTATAATATACAAGTAATAGACATAAGAAAACAACTTTTCCTCACTGCTCACTGCAAATCAAGCTTAAGATCCAATAAAATAAGTAAAAATTACTTATTATACGTGACATAGCAGAGAGCGCAACGAAACGTCGATGGATTTTTTATTTTTATTTTCGACTATTAAGTCGAGCAAGTCACACCAAACATGCTCCCCCTTCCAGCCTAGGGGCATTATAATGTGATGATCATTCCTACTGTTCGTTGGTAAAAGAGTAGCCCAAGAGTCGGTGGTGAGTGATGATGACCAGCTGCCTTCCCTCTTGTCTTACACTGCTTAATTAAGGAGAGCTAGCACAGATAGTTCTTGTGTAGCTTTGCGCGAAATTCCAAAACAATCAAACAAATTAAATATGCACCAGCAACTCACCATAGAAGCAAATCTACCTGATTTCAATCGGGTGATTGCGCTATTTTTGTTTGTTACGTATTTTTTATGTTTTATGTTCTTCGTAGATTAAATGCAACAGAAAAACGCAGATAACAGCTTGTATAATTTATTACACTAAACTATTAACAAATATAACAGATATAACATAAATTATATGATAACAGTGACAGATATTAAGTTACAACATTCGAAATTAATTACAAAACAAAATAAAACTAGTTTCAAACTTCAAAATTAATCACAATACAAAATGGTACTGGCCTGTATCTAATATAATGATCTAAAATTAAAGTATCAAATTCCAGTCTAGGGTGTGAATTTGGTCCCACGAAGAAATTCCGAAACAGTTCACAGTTCAATAAATTCGCCGTCTCTCAGCACAAGCAGTAATTCAGATGTATCGTAGAGATTAACGAAATGAAATCACAGCTTCCGTAGATCTAACTTCAATCACAAATCCAAGTTGAATATTCACAGCACACTTAATCTTTCTCAAATAACTAACTCTCTTCTTTTGAAATAAAACTGATGTCTGAATCTCACTCTTATTCTTCGAATAAAACTAATGACTGAATCTATCTTCTTTTTTCGAATAAAAACTGATGACTGAATCTATCTCTCGTCACCGTCTTTTATACCGGTAGGCCTATTTCTCGAACAATCTTGCAATTTCCATACAACTCTAGAGCAATCCGCGCGTGTCCGTTCTTGCACGAGACTACAAGTCTAGACACGAAGTCACCAGCACTCATTTACAAACATATGATTGGTCTACTTAATTCAAGAAAATTCTAAAATGTTACCCTAAATGAATAACAAAATATTAGTTTAAACTTCGAAACAATAATATCAATATGGAAAAATGAATAATAGAAATGAAAATTTAAAAACAACACGACATGTTGTCGTTAACAAAGTATTTACACATATACATAACATGTTACTTTAAAAGATTGATCATTCTCCTTATTTTCTGAAACAGTTGTTTACTTTCATTATTATTTGTTTTCATGCCTTTATAAATAACGCGGAGAAGTAACAACTTTTGAAAATAAGTTCAACGTATGTTAGGGGAAATGTATTAGTAAGTAGCGAAAAATAGAAGATAAATACTTCTTTCTGAACAATACCTAATACTTAATGTTATTATGTATGTGCTTCAGCAAATATACTGTATAAGAGTAAGTATTATAAGTATGAAATTAAATTGCTTACTGAATACAAACAACAATAATTATGATAAAATGATATTAGAGGAATATAATAGTGCATAAAGATAATATATATAGAACGACAGCAATAATTTAGACATTATTACGAAAATATTATTCTGACTGAAAGCTGTTAGGAATTATAATTTATTTCGGCAGAGTCTCCAAATTATCATGTTATGTACGTTACGGACATTTGATTTTGAAATTTAAAAAGATAATTAATTTTATATGCAAAAAACGGCTCTTTTGGGCTCAGAAAACACTTCAAATAGAAGAGCGAACAACGACCTTCTTCGGTCATCGTCAGGTTCACAAAGAAAGAGGTAACTGGCCGGAAGCTGACCACATGTTTGGAAGGGGTTGTATAACTGAGTGTCGCAATGTAGAGGGCGCGGTTTGATGTTTGAATATATAATTTTATCTATAATATTAATATAGGTATAATGGTGTTCCTTTATATTGGTTTATTTTGGGTTTAAGTTGTTGTATAAGTAAGGCTTCTTTAATTTTTCGTTTGTTTATGTTTGTTTCTTTATTTAGTATTTTAGTGTTTTCTATGGTTATGTTGTGTCCATTTGACTTGCAGTGTTCGAAAACGTGTGAAGGTGACTTTTCATGTTCTTTGAATAAAGACAAACTTCTTCATGTTCAACAACCAAAACTATATACAAACAATAAAGACAAACTTCATGTTCAACAACCAAAACTATATACAAACAATAAAGACAAACTTCATGTTCAACAACCAAAACTATATACAAACAAATGGCCTAAGCATGGGCAACCCAGTATCGCCAGTTCTAGCCAATATTTTTATGACACAAATTGAAACACAAGCAATTAATACAGCATTACATCCACCACTATACTGGTACAGATATGTAGATGACACGGTTGCGGGATTCGAATCTACAGAACACATACTTAACTTTTTCACTCACATTAACTCTATACATCCCAACATTAACTTCACATGTGAACAGGAAGAAAACAATCAAATATCATTTCTTAACCTCAAAATTATAAGAACCGACACACAATTCAAAACAGAAATCCACCGAAAAATCACCCATACTGGACTATACATTCCTTGGGACTCAGCACATGAAACAAAACAAAAACTCAACATACTAAGAAACCAGATAAACACAGCCATAAAACTATGCTCACCAGATAAAATTAACGATGAATTAGATAAAATAAAACAATACTTCATCAACATCAATAAGTTTCCTCCACAAACCGTAGAAAACATTATACGCACACACCTAGACAGAAAGCAAAATCAACCAACAAAAGTTAATATATCTCACGAATCAAAAAATCACGACACCATATACTGCTGTATACCATATATTCCTGACATCAGCAAACAAATAACCAACATTTGGCAAAAACTAGTAACAAAATATAACATTCCAGTTAACACTAAATTTATTCAAAAACCAGGCACAAAACTAAGGTCTATACTATGTAAGAACTACACTGACAAACACCACACCAACATTATTTATAAAATACAATGTGATAACTGCCACGACTTCTATATAGGAGAAACAAGTAGAAAAATGGAAACCAGATTCAAAGAACATGAAAAGTCACCTTCACACGTTTTCGAACACTGCAAGTCAAATGGACACAACATAACCATAGAAAACACTAAAATACTAAATAAAGAAACAAACATAAACAAACGAAAAATTAAAGAAGCCTTACTTATACAACAACTTAAACCCAAAATAAACCAATATAAAGGAACGCCATTATACCTATATTAATATTATAGATAAAATTATATATTCAAACATCTAACCCCGCCCTCTACATTGCGACACTCAGTTACACAACCCCTTCCAAACATGTGGTCAGCTTCCGGTCAGTTACCTCTTTCTTTGTGAACCTGACGATGACCGAAGAAGGTCGAAACGTTGTTCGCTCTTCTATTTGAAGTGTTTTCTGAGCCCAAAAGAGCCGTTTTTTGCATATAAAATTCTCAACAAGTGGGTTTCTCGACATCACTGAAGATAATTAATTGTTTATTTGCCAAAAAGATTGACACACAAAATTTTCTTTTTTAACAGAAATATATTTTAATATACTGACAAAGAAAGGCAATATAGTTTATAATAGTGGTTATTAGTAATACTTATTACAAATAATTGTTTATATACAGGAGTTTCACAAACTTTCAAACTATGCTGAGTCTCCATCCGGTCTAAAACTGAATATTTTATCGTCGATCCAGGTCCTCGACGAACAAATTAATTCTGAGGTGATATTGACACAGTTTGTTCAAACTAGTTAACTTGATTGGCCTAACGACTTTTATAAGCTGTCTTTTAACGAAGGAGGTAGTTAATGTCCTCGTATAAACACTACCGTTCAAAGTTGATTCACTGAAACTGAACGGCCTGTGATGCTCAAAATATACAAACATTCCTGGTCAAATTCTGTAGTTTTCCGATTAATAGATGTTAATCACAATTATAGCTTCCTAGGCCTATAGCACATTGACTGTGGCTGTCTAGTAATAATATAATCTTTATATCTTAGCGCGTCGGTTTTCGTATAAGAATCATGCGAATTCCTCGACGTTTCAACAATATTCTACCGATTTTCGTAAACAAAAATTGTTGATTCTCACGTTAAAAATTTTCTACAAATTCCTAAAACAGGGAGATCAGTAAGTGTACTGTATTGAAATAAATAATAGAAATATGAAATTAAATTGTTTACTGAATACAAACAAAAATAATTACGACAAAATGATATTAGAAGGAATATAATAATGTATATAAATAATATATTTAGAACAATAAAATATACCTTATTACAAGATACATACGAAAATATTATTCTGATAGAAGGCGCTCAATAAACTGTACTTCTAGAACTACCAAAAAAGCTATTTTAAGTGACAGAAATAGACTGTTAATAAACTTCAATGTAATTAAATTACATCTGAAATAATAATTATAAATTTTTGAATACGAATTTTAATATATAAAGCAAAATACTATTAATATTATGCTACAGATATTGATTAAATAATATATTTTTGATACACTATTTGCGAACTTGAATTGAAAGAGAAAACGAATTTTATTATCGATATGATCCACATGTACACACATATATAATATGAAAACTTAAACATAATTACTTCTTCCATTAAGTATTTCAATGAGATGCATATGATATATAAACATACACATCTAGAGTTTTGTGTTCTGTTTCCGTAGAATGAATGTTTCGTTTTCATTTACAATTTGCAACTGCTTTCACACAATCTTGTTAACAGCCAGAAGTGTAGTTCTGATAATATAACATTAGTGATAAATTACTTTTCCTCCAGCTACGTATTGTTCTAAAGCATTCTTCATTTGTGTCGAATCCGCTTTCTCGCGGAATAGAGCACTGCAAAGAAGGATGGTGAGATTTTCCAATGACCGGTTAAATAACACATAAAAGCCATTTTCTCCCTATATGGCATGAGAATGAACATGCATGACGTGAGCTGCCCATATGAACTGAGAGAGATTGCACTATTAGTGTTTGGTGTACAGAAACACTTATACATGATTAAGAATCGTTAAACTGACTTAACTCTCCAGCAAATATGAGGTCCTATGGTCCCTATAGACATCACAAGAATTCGCCAGTCAAAATATCTCAAAAATTTCGCTGATTGATGCAACTTGAGAACAATAAAAGAACTAAAGATACTGTTAATAAATGGCATCTGCTAGTCTGAGGTGTGTAGTATATGAAAACAATACGTTTTGAGGACAACTAAAGAAGATGAAAAGGCCAACTTTTACACACGTTTCCAAAAAATCCTCCTTTTTATAGCTAAAACTTTTGATACTTCATAAATAATGGAATTGTTCACTTGTGATTGCACTAAAAGGTGTTCAAAATATAATACTCTGAATTAGCAAAAAAAGATCAATTATTTAAACATCACTAGAATGTTATTTGGGAAACAACAGATACAAGAGAGAAACGCGATGAACTTTTAGGGAAATAACAATAACAACAAAGTAACAATAGGTCAAGCTTTGGTGTCTAAATGGTACCAACAATTAATAAAAATTAATTTTATATTCCAACCGTTAACAAAATGACAACGTTTGACTATTAAAACATGTATTCAAATAACAAAAGATTAACTTCTTACTGTTAAAATATGCACACAGATAACAGAAAATCAACGTTTGACTGTTAAAATGTGCACAGAGATAACAAAAGATCAGTTTTAAAATTGCAAAACTATGAGAAAAGATTAACTTTTAATTCCGAATGGGGAACAAAATGTAGACTTTTATCTGAAAAAAGGAACAAAATACTCGCTTTTTATTACCAAAAGATACTATTAAAATATAATTTCTGAATATCATATATTTAATGCAGTGAAGTTTATACTATGAAATGATGCAAATAGGTGACAAAACATCAGTTTTTCATCATTTGAAAAAAAGATACAAACATGTTAGATCTCAAAAGTGATATTTAACTATTTCCTCCCTCAAAAGGAAAAAACAGAACAAAATATCTAACAAAAAGCTCCTGTAATAAGAGTGATACCAGTATGTCAGTTTGTTTTTTATTTCGCGCAAAGCTACACTAGGGATTACTGGGCTAGCTGTCCCTAATTTAGCAGTGTAAGACTAGAGGGAAGGCAACTAATCATCACCACTCACCCTCAACTCTTGGGCTACTCTTTTACTAAAGAATAGTGGAATTGATTGTTATATTATAACACCGTCACGGCTGAAAGGGCTAGCATATTTGATGCGACAGGGATTCGACTCTCAGATTTAAATTTGAGCACCTTAACCACCTGGCAATGCCGGGTCAGTGATACCAATATACACTGAGAAATTGAAGCCATTGTCTAAATGAAGCTGAGTAATGTTATATCAACCAGATTTATTCAGAAATAATAATGATTTATATGATTTGGATACTTTGCAAAGAAAACAAAGGAAAGAAAGATATCGGCATTGAAGTGAGAATATGATGATACAAATTGCTTTAAAAGCCTTGATGGGCCCAGCATGGCCAAGCATGTTAAGGCGTTCGATTCGTAATCAGAGCGTCGCAGGTTCGAATCCCGGTCGCACCAAACATACTCGCTCTCCCAGCCGTGAGGGCGTTATAATGTTACGGTCAGTCCCACTATTCGTTGGTAAAAGAGTAGTCCAAGAGTTGGCGGTGGGTGGTGATGACTAGCTGCCTTCCCTCTAGTCTTACACTGCTAAATTATGGACGGCTAGCGCAGACAGCTCTCGAGTAGCTTTGCGCGAAATTCAAAAACAAAAAACAAACAAAAGCCTTAATATCACCATTATCAAATTAGAATAGAATACTGAGAGGCCGGCATGGCAGGTGGGTTTATTCTAGGAAACTCATCTACATAAGAACTAAAAGAGAACATTAAGAATTTACAATGATCATCATGATTCAGTTCACATAGCAATATGTTGTGGATTTTCTACATGTTTCATTAGCTGAGTTACACTTGGAATCAACTACAAAGATGGGGATATATATATCTGATAGAAAGTGTATGGCCATTGTGACTATCGACAATATGAAACCTGAAGTCATGTAAAGACCATGGATTCAAACTAGGTGAAAAACAGTTTAACTATAAATCTGATTTCAAGGGCTGCAAAAGAGATCTCCAAGAGCCTTTGGCTACTAATGCGGATAATCTATATCATCTATATGACAAAATATATCCCAGAGTGGTATTAAAAGATTGAAAAATATCGATTTAGGCATGTTTTATCAACGTAATGCTAAGTAATGTGATGAGAAATAACTGATGTATTAAATATACTTTCTGATGACAATATTTGTAATGTCATTCATCGAGAATGTTTTTATGAAACAAGTCACATGATACCAGCTACTGTGGTAATACTTGGTTTAGTCCATCCTCCTCTGAAGTATTTCTAGTGTCAAGTTCATGTTTCACTTAAAGTAAAATAACAATGACAAATTATGTTGTTGTGATACAACACCATAGAATACCAATTATGCCTGTGATGTAGCAAATTTCAGTGATCCTTACAAACACATTGTTCATGTGGCATTTGATGAGTCAGTTTAGAATGGACTTCCCATTCCACGTTCTCCAGTAATATTTTATTTGAATTATCTTAAAATGCAGAAAAATATCTCGTAAATCATAGGAGCGTACACCTGTGTTTTGAAAATTAATAAAAGCTAAGTTGGACTTGACCACAGCCTTGGGGAACACAATATCAGTTTCTTTTAAAAAGTTCAGTGGTGATTCCAATTCTTTCATGCAAAGACGACTTTGAAACAATCTCCAAAGACACACAAATATAAGTTGGAGAATCTGCTTGATTCAGACACTCAGACTGAAGCTATCTCTTCAACCGGTCATAACTGACTTCGTTGATCAATTAGACATGATTTAAAAAGTAACATTCAAACTATGCCTAAAACATGTTACCTATGGGACAATTTTCTATTAATTTTAAAAGATAAATTTTATTTTCATAAGCAAATCATCCAGTGTTGGATTTATTAGGCCTACAGACAATAAACTATAGATATTCATAACTGGTGTACTGTGATATACTGCAGACAAAGTCAAATTTATTCCTGCTACATAATGAAATTATATAATAGTTTTCTAAAATGCACTGAGTCTTGTCTATAAAGCTCGCAGTATTCACTTAAACAATTATATGTTCAAGAAATTACATATTCTCAGCATTGATTTTTACTTATGGATATTTGACTGTTCATATTCTCACATTATGATATTGGTCATAATGAGTGAAATTTTAGTAATAAAACTATGGGTAACATTAGGATTGCTTCTTTAGTTTTGCATTGGATATTCTATGTAAAGTTTCCAATACATTTAAGACCACTAGTTAATAACTTTGCAAAGTTAATAAAAGTTAAAGTTAAAGTTCGACAAAGTTGTTGACATTCAGAGAATTGATGGCTAAATAACGAAATCATAATGAAATGAAGCTCCTTGAACATAATGTGGAAATAAATGCAAGATCTTTGTATCTCGAGAAGAATGCACAGATTTATGTCTCGTCCCTATCCTTGATTGATCCACAATTTTCTTGTTTTTGCAAGATATTATTAATGTCAAAGGACAACTTTTTCGACATTGACAAACTTTTTTTCTTTTCTCAACTAATGCTGATTCACTTTTTAACTAAGTTGAATAACGTGACTACGAATTTCTGTCATTAACATGTTTTTTGGTTGGACTATTATCTGCATACCCAAGATATGATTGTAAATTCTTGCTGGATGCTGATGAATATGATATTGCAACTAGAGTTGTGCTGTGACAGCTGTAGAAGTTAAAATAATGTGTAAATATATATGCAAGACATAAAATAATGTTTTATGATTTCAAA
Source organism: Carcinoscorpius rotundicauda (assembly GCA_011833715.1). Taxonomy (NCBI): domain Eukaryota; kingdom Metazoa; phylum Arthropoda; class Merostomata; order Xiphosura; family Limulidae; genus Carcinoscorpius; species Carcinoscorpius rotundicauda. Next base: position 29,913,078 of record CM022392.1, read on the forward strand.
CTACTGTATAATGAAGAAAGCGATGCTTGCAATTTTTGTATTCATGAGGCATTTCTAACACTAATTTGTGTGAACCCATGCATCACTAAAGTGCAGATCCAAAACGACATTTATTTCTCGACAACCTAATATTACTGGTAGTTCTTAACTACCTTTCATCAATATGAGTAACCTGAATTTACAGTGGTATATTTATCAGGATACGAACATAACATAGAAATAAATTGTGACATTAATTTGTTGAAATCATAACATTTATGATATGTGTTCACTAGATACACATATTTCTGTCTTAGACTAAATACATTCTTAGCATTTCCTAACTGCACATATATTTCTAACACAAAAAATGAAGAGCTCGCTAGTCATGTGTAAAACATTAACAGTAGATAATAACTCTCTAATGATTTAGAAGAGTCTGTTACTGGTTGAAGGTAGAAATAGCACGGATCCTTTAAAACTAATCAATTTACTCTACTTGATTGCATCATATGTCTAACAGATGTTTCCATATGTTGATAATAATGATACATTTCGTTATTTTTTGTTACTTACAAATAATTATGAATCTCTAAATTACAATCTGGGTATTTCGATTTCATCGTTATCAGGCCTTTCGTTGTCAGTAGGTTTCCAATATAACAAAAGATTTAACCTTGACATTGTTCAAAGCAAAGAAAAATAAATTATTTTTACTATCTATGGAATGTAGTGATAACAGTTAGGAGAGATGAAATTACTGTATGATATCACTAAACTGCCAAAGAAGTATGACTATTAATAAAAAAAAAGGTAAGTCACACGTCTATGTCCATATTTGCATCATTTTCAACACAGACTGTGAAATTATTGCGCTCTCAGACGCAACTTTGAAATCACTAACTGCGCATTCATATACTTCTGTTCGTTTGATTTTCTTATACATGGTCTGCGAAAAGTTTGTCTAAATGCGCAGCCTAAGATTGGCTACGTCATGCTCCGTTTGTTACAATTTAAAATGGGGTGTCTGGTAATAATGGCTATGTTACAGTGGAGAAGACGGTGTCTGATGAAAATAGCTAATTAAATTAACGTGGAAAAGACGGTGTCTGATGAAAATAACTATTTAAATTAAAGTTGAGAAGCCGGTATCTGGTGATAGTAGCTATGTTAGAGTGGATAATATAGTGTCTGGTGATAATGGCTGACTATGTTACAGGGGAAAGTATATGGTCTGGTGACAGTAGCTGACCTTCTTAAGTAGAGCACGTTACAATAGAGAATATGCTGTCTGGTGATAATGAAGCACGTTAAAATGGAGAATGTGCTGTCTGGTAATAGTGGAGCACGTTAAAATGGAAAATGTGCTGTCTGGTGATAGTGAAGCACGTTACAATGAAAAATGGTTTGTTTGGTGATAGTGAAGCACGTTATAATGGAGAATGGACTGCCTGGTGAAAGTAATTACTTAAATAATCAGAACGATAAAGATCAACAAAACAGCAAGGAGTTCCAAAACCAACACAACAGGGATATTCCTTCTTTTAAAGTACGATCCAATGTAGCTGTCTTTGTCCTTCTAATCACAAATACACGGACTCCACAACAATCGGTTCTAATTAGAACTTCAAGTATGTCAAGAGATTCAAATGTGTTTTTTTCAGTTTAAACTTAAGATATAATCAAAATAAAATATTTTATCATTATAATGCTTAATTTATTACATTAACTCAGGGGAAGTAAGTGTAATCATCAATTTAATTGTACTTATATCCCAAAGGATGCGTTTTCAGTGGCTCATTGATAAGACTGAGAGCTCAGACCGCTCAAAATCGAATTTCGATAAACGTGGTGGACAAAAGACAGATAGCCCATTGTTTAGCGTTGCGCTTAAGTACGACAAATAAAAACAAAAAGTAAATCAAAATATTCTAATATTTAATTGTTAATTTTGAGTTTCATGTATAATATATGTTATAACTTTTTATCATTAAACATATTTTTAAATAAACATTTAAAAGTTCATGCAAATCACACAACATACGCAAAACTATTAGCAGTTCCTAAAATAGTAGTGAAAGATTTGATTTGTTGTGAATTTTGCGCAAATTAATACGAGAGCTATCTGAGCTAGCCGTCCCTAATTTAACAACGTAAGACTAGAAAGAAGGCAACTAGTCATCACTACCCACTGCCAACTCTTGGGGTACTCTTTTACCAACGAAGAGTGGGATTACCCATCACTTTATAACGCCCCTTACGGTTGAAAGGGTGAGCATGTTTGGTGTGACAGGGATTCGAGCCCGCCACTTTCGGATTACATGCCTTAATTACCTGACCATGCCGAACCAGCAATGAAATACTGCCTTACACTATTTCTTTAATAGCAAAGTTACATCGAACTATCTGCTGTATTCACTGAGGGAAATCAAGCACGTAAGGCTTACCACTATTCTAGGCAGTCATCAACACTCACCGCCAACTTTATTCTTTTACCAACATATAAAGGGATTGATCGTTATATTATAACATCGCATTGCTTAAAGGGCGAGCATATTTAGTTGTACGGGGATTTGAACCCACGACCTTCAGACTGTGAATCAGGCGCCCTAACCACCTGGCCATGCCAATATAACCTTGAGTCTACCTTTGCGCAAAATACAAAACAAACAAAACAAATACATTTAAAGAAAGTAGCCCTGAAAAAATTATGACACAGCTACACGTTGTGAGTGAAAATTTTGAGAATATTTCCTATCCATTCTTGAGATATTCTGTAAAATCGGAGGCAGTATTTTGATTTGTCCTGTAAATTGTTTGGTGCTAAAAATGTGCAGATGACTTTAAAAAAGATTTTCGTTCTTGGTAACGTATAAAAACACTTTAAAATAACACACAAAATAAACAGTTCCATATGTAAGGTTGTCTGAAATTTGTAACAAAAGCAATTAAAAAACTATGCTTTAACTAAAGTTATGACGAAACAGACTTAATGTGATTAATTCTCCATTTTTATAATCCTTCAAATTTCAACATAAATGAGGTATGTCAGAGTTGTATACTTATTTGTATTACGCCTATATGTCCATTTGATGAATCTGTAGTGCACATTGTGAGTTTTATCAATTTATAAAGTTAGTCATTAGAAATAAATGCTTTTGGTTCTCTTACACAAATTTTTATTTGTAATGTTATTAGTATTCTCTGCTGTAGGAACAGTTTTATTTTGTCGTTAGTTCACATTTTATTCAACTGGGTACATTTTAGTCTTGGTACATAACAATTAAGAAGTCATTAAATTACTTCTTTTCTACCTTTACCTGACCTAATTTTGGTGATTGATCATTTCTCTCACAGCGCACGTGTACCTAATTCTACAGAATGCTTTAATGTAGCAACGGAACTCTTAACTGTGAGCTGTCGAATTCGTTATCTCTCTAAATAAGAGTTCAAGCCCGTTTCATATGAAAACAGCAAAGAAACAAGTTAAAGGTTACAGTAAATGCAACTTTTACTGTCGTACGTTGTACCAATACCATATACTTATTTCACTGTAGCATACAGTCCAGATCATTTATAGAGTATACCACAAGGCACCAAAACAAACACGAATTATTGTCCAGCAATATATAGGTCAGCAGCAACTGAAATTGGTTGATAAGCATACGTTTGTACTTATCTCATTATACTGTGCTCACACAAGTTAAAATAATATAAAACGAGCAAGTCTCTCTAATTAGTTATTTGTTATAACGATAGCATACAAATAAATCGATTGTGTCGTGACAATCATATAAGCCTAATATTTATAATTGAGCCCAAATGCAATGATGTTTACACACGTGTGTTCATTGTCCTCTGTATTCCCAGGCGAATCTTTGTGGTAATAGCATTCCTATGTAAACAGTTAGAGTCTTTCTCCTTTTTTCTATTTTTTGATAACTTAACCACAATGACCTAACAAAATTTCCGGTGGACTGACCTCTGTGTACTTATTCATAGGTCAAAACTGCAGAGAGAAAAACTAATAACATTTTTGTGCTACTTTAAATCTTGTGCACGTAGAAATTAACAGATAGAAGCAATATCGTTTTGCAACAACAAAAATGAATAACTATCGTAACTTAAATGCTTGCAAAGTGTTAGAGAAATAGAAAAATAAGAGTTTTTTTTTCAACTAAGTAGTTTCGTCATTTATTTCCCTCACAATACATCTGCCTACTTAAAACGTACTAGAATTTCAATGAGAGTTTAATATCTTCTGACGAAATTATTTTTCAAATCACAGCTATCACGAATAAAACATAATATATTATTTAAAATACTCAAATATGTTGGTGAAGAATATATATGTATGTATAGTAAGATTAAACTTATGTATTCAAATGTACGCTGTGTGAATAAAATTATTAAAAAGGCCATATATCTTCTAGTAACTCCTCATGAAACATGATCCCTTCATATCCTGCTCAGTATAATATCGTGTATAGGGATTCAATCTATTAAAATTGGAAAAAAAAGAATTAACATAATTCCAAAATACAAAAAAAGTTCCTTTTGTTTATGTTTTGATGCCAAGCTGCGTGAGCTCGAACCTCGGCTTTTAGCTTTCAACGTGCATAAATGTAATACTCACCGAACGGAAGTAGTTAGCCAGAAATAAACGAACAATAAATGTAATCAAATCTTTGTACTTCTGATTTTTCTCTCAAACAAAAGTCACAATAGATTCTGTCAAATGAGTTATAACATTAGTGGCTAAGTTATGTTTAAGGGTTTTAGTGCTAGCATAAAAAAATTTTATATGCTATTTTCTTAATACACTATTTAGTACGTTATTTTAAAACGATTTTAAACATTTAATTCGGCAAATCTCGTCCTGATCACAATCAATATAAAGTTGCGATGCAACATCAAGTATCATAATTATATTTTGATATTCCTTGAAGTTACATAGATACTGATGTCACCCAAAAGTGATTGGTTTAGGAAAGGGTATGTAACAGTCCTTTCAAATACAATATAATAACAGACGCGGATCATAAAGCTGTGCATTTCTATTGAATTTAACAGCAGTGGGAAACAGAGAAATATGGATTAACTTGGGGTATCAGGGTAATTCAGAGAGAAATATGCAACAAGTCGTATTCTAGAGATGGTAAGCAAAGTCTAGCGTTTTTTAACAAGTGAGAATATATGAACAGAAACATCAGCAACAAAATACGTCTACTCGCTCCAAGATATAAGTTTACAAATTTTAGGTTTACATTCACATCTCCAGTTTAACAATCATATACAGCAATCAACTGGAAAGTGAAACGAGTATTTATTATATTCCATATGATAACATACCGGTCAAGTTTTCGGACGCAGCACCGACTTTAGTGGGATCAAACTGTTGAAACAATCACTCGAAAACCCTTATCAATTCTTACTAGACGAATTATGGAAAGAGTCCTGAAAGTGTGGCGTGCTTTGGTCAGTACACCTTAACGACAAAGCCGTTTTAATGATATCAACAACGCAAAGCTATCGTCAAGACGACTCAATGTCAGAGGTGACGGCATGAACTGTATGTGGTTCGACACTTAAGTAATTTTAGAATTTAGGCACCCAAATTTCTAAATATGTTATTATTTAATGTCAAAGGTTAATATTTTTTAATCAATGCATAACAGTTACTAAATTGTTAACTCCCTTATATATATATATACACACACACACACCTTTGGTATGCATTCACAATTAACAAACATGTATATTTTAATCCACAATTATAATTACAGTAAACTTTCCTCATTCAGATAGTCTAGACATTTATTAATTAAGACAATAAATAAATTTCAAGTGCAAATTCTATTAAATATAAATGCCACAGTATGGCAGTCTTCAACGAAACTATACTTCAATAAACTGTGCATAATTATTCGTTTAGTTGTAATATTAAGTTATAAATATATACCTGTATAATAGTTACAAACTAAACTTTTACAATATTGAAAAAAAACCAAGTGAAGTATCATCTTTTTGTACCGTATAAAATGAGTGTATGTTATGATTGATGAGAAATCATAAAACTTAGTCAAGGCTAAGCAGTTAATTAGGCAACAGCTCGTCATGTTGAAGGGATAGAAGGAACAACATAAGGTCATGCTTGCCTGAAGAACGTAAAAATGTAGACTTTACGATTTAATAAAGTCGTACAGTGAACATTCCAAGTGTATATCGATTAGGTTTTACATATTTTTGCAACTGCTCAATTTATTTTGCAATCCTACTTTTCAGTTAAAATTTCCTTTGTATTAGTATTTTTAAACCAAAGGCTGCTACAAATCTGTAGTGCGTCTTATTGATTAAAGTCTGATTTATTGTGGGTTTTTTTAAATAGTATTTTGCGAATTTTTTTCTTTTTTTTAGAATTACCAGAGTTAGTGTCATGTTTCATTAAGAGAAATGTTTCAAATTGCACGTTATTTAATAAAGTTTTTTTTTTTTCAAATATTACCACGTGTTTCAGTTAAATATTTTTATGTAGTTTTTGTAATTCAGGCTGAAGATCAGTATTTAGAGTGAGAATACCGAATTCAAAAACTAATCGGTTTATTTTGGAGCTAAAAATCTTACAACCTCAGGAATCTAGATGTCATTTTAATCCTGGAAACACGGAGCTCGAAATACGCACAAATAATCAGTCATTACTTGCGTGTAACGAGCGTCCAGCCATTCATGAAAATTTCAAGAATCCCAGTTTTGCGAAAAAAAACAACTTATTACTTAGATGGTTTCGTTGCGGTATCGCTTGTTACCCTTTTACTTTTCGGTAAGATTACTTTGATTGTTCTCTCGCTTCTAATTTACTCAGACAATGTTCATTTCGTTGCTCATGCTGAGAATAACAAATCAATGAACGTTTCTTCTTCATGACAATTTTAATATAAAACTATTGCGGTAATACCATGCTAGTTGGGCCGACGTGACCAAGTGGTTAGGGCGTTCAATTCACAATCTGAAGGGCGAGGGTTCGAATCCTTCTCATAACAAACATGGTTGGTGGTGGGGTATTATAATGTGACGGTAAGTTACACTATTTTGGCAATCATTATATGAAGGACGTCTTCTATATTGTAAAACTTTATTATCATTTCTTGCTACGATCCTATTTACAAAACGGTTAAATTACTCCATTATGCAGAATTGTTTCTTCCCCCTCTTTTGTATGCAATTATTTTTGCAAATTAACCATTCTTACAATCTCACATTCCAATTTTTTTACTCGACTTTAACGTGCTTAGCGTGCCTATACTGTGAATTTGATTATACGATCCATTGCCAGTAAGAACACGCCCTTCTCACTCTGGGACCCGAGATGCACAGTGAAAGTTATCTTCAAAGTTTGTTTTTCAAAAATTCAATTAGCATTTCCAGACAATGCGTCGTCACGTTTCCAATAAAATCTGTAACTCTATATTTTGGAACCACAGTCACCCCATTATTCGATGAAACAAAAGTAATCCAAAATATAATTTTAACTATCTGCTTTCCTGTCTGTGTTTGTCTCCTCTAGTTGGCGTGACTGAATAGTCAATTGGAAGATTCATGCTTTAAGTCCTGTTTCCGAAGAAAAACGAAAGTGTTCTGCATATTAGAAGTTGGGATGCGTTATAAGAGAAACTGTAAATTTCCACTATTAATTAAGACAAAAGTAGCCGCATCCCTTCTGTTATGTTACTTGCAAATTAGAGATGGTTTCGTGTAGATTGCTCTTTGTATAGATTTGCACATAAATACTGAAATAAAAAGACTGGCTTGCCTACGGTTTGCCCCCCAGTGGACAGCGGTATGTCTGCGAACCTCGATACCCATGGTGGGCAAAGCACAGATAATCATTTGTGTAGGTTTGTGCTTAATAACATATAACAACAGCCTACAGTCTACCAAGTCAAAATAATAGTGTACTCTACACAGATTGTCCTAAATGTATGTGAGCTTCCGGCAAAATTCTTAAACAAATACACGTATAAGTTTCGCACAAGATGCACTTTTCTGGTATCCTCAGTCTGTATTTTTAATTTCATGATTTCTATAAATTATTTGATGTATTTTTCAAAACCATCTGCACCATTTTGTAGCCTGTTTTACAAATTAACTAAGGCACCACAATTCACGCTAAGGTAGGTATTAAAATTTTCAAAGATATAAAACTACATTTAACTTCCATGAATCCGACTGAACTTTAAATTTTTGATTGACATCTGTGTATATCGTTGCTAAGTAAGTGTTTACATGTTTAAAGAAATCAAAATGTGTCTTTTTCAGGCTCAATTAGACTGTGATGTAGATGTGCAATACAACGAGGTTTTAAATGTGCGGAAAACTACATGATAAGATCATGAGAAAGACATCGAAAAACTATAATATTCTATAAAGGAAGGATTTTATCGACAACTAAGTGCATTGAAACCGATACTGTAACCAAACCGGATTTTGCTTTTTAGAAATACGAATGTGATGCGAAATAAAAGGTAAATTATCTTTCAAACGAAAGGCTATTTAATGAACGTTTGAAGTATTATAAACATGTTTAAGACAAAAATATCAGGCCTCAATTCAACCTGTAACTGCTAATCAGTTATTTTAACTTACTTCAATATACGTTAATCTTAAAGTTGTATGTTTTGTGTAACATGCTTGCTATCAGTATCATAAGTTTAATACTTACCCCTCTCAATTCGCTCTTGACATCTCAATATTAGTTCATCGATAATTATTTGTGGATATCAGGTATTTAGAGTCTTAATATCCTCAACTCTGAATATTTTAGAGATGAAAGATAACAAAATCAAACCAGTACAAGCAATATCCAGGTTGAGTTGATATGTAGAAAATCAAACAACCTGTGTTCACGAAGAAATTAGTGATAATCCATTAAGCAGATTCTGTTGATTTGGGAGTGTTGGAACTTACGGCTGTTGTTGTTTTGAATTAAGCACAAAGCTACACAATGGGCTATCTGTGCTCTGCCCACCACGGGTATCGAAACCTGGATTTTAGCGTGTAAGTCCGTAGACATACCGCTGAGCCACTGGGGGGCTGGAACTTACGGGAATATCTCATTAAGGGACCATAAGATTCCTAAGGCATGGCCCGGCATATCCAGGTGGTTAAGGCACTCGACTAGTAATCTGAGGATCACGGATTCGAATCCCTGTCACACCAGCTATGTTTGCCCTTTCAGCGGTGAGGGACGTTATAATGTGACGGTCAATTCCACTATTCGTTGGTAAAAGAATAGCCCAAGAGTTAGCGATGGGTGGTGATAACCAGTTGTCTTCTTTTTACTCTTACACTGCTAATTTATGGACGGCTAGCGGTGATAGTCCTTGTGTAGCTTTGCAAAATTCAAAACAAAACAAACATTCCTAAAGTATGTGTCTTGGTTTTGACGTAAATATAAATAGGTCAGGCTATAAGAGGTAAAGGAGTTCTGTTTGTTATATTTTATGGTATATTGTTTCACAAAGAAATCTATTGAGAACCTCATTTTTCACAGACAAGAAAACTATCCCCACTACTTTCATGGATGCTACTAGTAAACAGTTTCTTGTTATTACTGTAAAAGTGTGTTTTTTTATTATTATTATCTTATTTAAGGCCTAATTCTTAGGTAACCGTCTTTTCTCTGTTCTCGTGACTCTGTTTATAAGTTTATTTTTAACTCAATGAGTAATAACGTTTATGAGTTTCCTTCATTTTCTGCACTTTCTTTAATGAAATTAGAGAAAAAACGTATTCAAACCATAAAGATCTTAATGTTATGTTTACAAGTTGATAATATATCTATGTAAAGCCTAAGCCCCTTCATCCACTGTAAGTATGATCCTTGTCTTGTTTATAATTTGAAAGACTCCTAGCCCCTTTGCTAATCAATTTATTTGCTCGTTACCTATCACTCTGCGCTAGGAGGACAAGTGCACAGAGAAAGGTTTGTTGAAGTGAGACATCTAATGCTGATGATCAGTGACTTATGAAGTCTCCCATGATTAAATTTGTATTCTATCAAAGTTCTAGCAAACAACAAGAAGTGTGTTGCCAAAAAAAATCCTTTTAGTGTATCTCAATCAAATGAGACACAAAGCTCCTATGACAGGTGAAATAACCTCCGTGAAAAATTGAAAAAAAATGTTATCATCTTGAAATCACTTTCACGTAATTACACCAGACAAGATACTTCAATATTCTTGCATAAAAAGAAATAACGTTGGTTAATTTCGCGCAAAACTACACGAAGGCTATCTGGATTGGCCGTCCCTAATTTAGCAGTGTGAGACTAGAGGGAAGGCAGCTAGTCAATACCACTCACCGACAACTCTTGAGCTACGTTTATCCAACGAATAGTGGGATTGGTCGTAAAATTATAACGCCCTTACGGCTGTAAGAGCGAGGTTGTTCGGTACGAGTGGAATTCGAACCCGTACTCCTCACACTACGAGACGAGCGACCTTACCACTTGGCCGTACTGTACTTGAAAAAAATAATGAGAGAAAATAAAACGTAACGGATGCTCATATGTTTTACAAAGCGAAGCTAAAAAACTGTTTTAGAAAGCGAGATAATAAACATAAACAACGACATAACACTAAGTGCCCCTTTGCGATACATTATGGATATTGTACCGTATTGAATAGTTTTAGTAAAATCATTAAGATATATTACTTTGTTGATAATAAATTTTCGTTGATGAGATTGATCTAAATTATATTTCTTAAATAGATGCATAAACATGTCATCCAGCACCTGTGTAACAAATAAGACAACAAAATAAAAGTATGTTACAAACTACAGGATAGGAGCAGTTTTTTGGCTATCAGCTTTGTTATTGCGAGGGATCAATCCCAGATTTTTTACGTTGTACGTCAACAAACTTACCGCTGTTGCGCCGAAGAACGTAGAATACAATAAAATACAGCAGTACTTGAGAGACGTCCAGAGAAGTCAGGGGCGAAAATGTATCGATTATCTCATAACTCGCATGAGCATAAGAATTAGACAATTTGTTCAAAACTGGGGCCACCTATATGTGCTCAAAACCACTCACTCTATATCTAAACTACCAGTCATTTTCTTCTGTCAAGCGTTGTGAAATTAGTTGTTTCAAATTTAATACAACGTATATGATAATCATGAACCGGGATATATGTCATTATTTAAATTACCTACGTCACATTGCTAACATTGCTGAGGCCAATAATAAAATTTCTCGCGTAGAATATTATTAATAAATTATACCATCCATACTTGTTAAAACTCCATAATAACATAACTGAGGAAAACAAAAATAGTTGTATGTTTCATTAGCATTACTACCATGGCTTCGTCCATAAAGAAGTCTTCAGGTAAGCATCATAAACAGTGTTTATAGATGCATAGTAGTGGTAAGAATAAAAATAATAGTGGTAGGAATAAAATAAATATTTGTAAAACGTACAACTATATTTGTTTTTATCAGTTCTTGCGTAACAGATATCTCGGACCCCATAGAAAGCCCTCACTCGTAAAGCGTTGTTTAAATACCACAACAAAGTTTAACACGACCAAATTAAAATACAAAATAAAAGCCTTTTCATTAAATTACGATGTTAAAATTTAGGTTTCATAGCACAAATTTGTAGATTTAGGCTTAGCAACAACCAGTCAAAGAAATAAATCGAAAGATAGCTAGAACTCTCATACACCCATAACCGTCACAGTTTTTAAAAAACGACGAAGTTTATTATTGGATAATATACTTTTACTCAACCTGAATAAAGTGTTGATTTTTATAAATGATTCTAAATCGTTGTTTATGCTGCTAAAGCACACATGTTGTACAAATACTCAAGAGTAAATAGATTTACAAGTAAATGAGTCTTATTATGACAGTGAATGAAACATAACAAAGGTATGCCATAAACTAAGTAACCCAAACTTTTTTCATTGAACTTTCTTCAACAGCTTTGTCAATACTATTGTTTCTAAATATTGGTCAAAAAAGTAATTGTTATAAATCATATACACATCAAATATGTCTGATCTAATCGATTGGAAATGGAAACATTATGATTAGTTAGTCATTTATTTCAAAACTACTTAATTCGTCATTTATGTTTATTCGCTCTTAATTAACTAACACTTGATAAAGGTGTCAGGAGCTTAGCTTAGAAATATTCTAAAGGGACTGAGTGTAATAATACACCTTGAGACCTGTCGTTCCAGGTCCAGCATGGCCATATGGGTTAAAGCGTTCAACTCGTAATCTGAAGTTTCGAATCTCCGTCCCACCAAACATGCTCGCCCATTCACCCGTGGGGACGTTATAATGTTACGGCCAATCCCACTATTCGTTGGTCAAAGAGTAGTCCAAGAGTTGGCGGTGGGCGGTGATGACTAGCTGCCTTCCTTCTAGTCTTACACTGCTAAATTATGGACGGCTAGCGCAGAGAACCCTCGTGTAGCTTTGCGCGAAATTCAAAAACAAACATACAAATCTATCGTTCCTTGTTTGGTCATTACTTTGTTGTTGTTTTTTATTTCTGTATTCAGTATATTAAGGTGCATTCTGCAAAATTTCACCAAAATTCCTCTTTCTTTCTTCTTTGCGACGGAAGGATCTTAAAATATTGTGTCTGGAGCAGTCGCTTAAAAGTGACTGCATGCTGATAACACTTTCCACTGTGTTTAGTTCACTTGTCATTCCACTTTCCTGACGGTTCATTTGATTGGCAGACACTGCTGGGAGAGACCTTTTTAAGAAGGTTGGGCTGAGAGTGCGTAACATACTTTTAACTTAATACTGGAAGGTATCTAACAGGTTTGAATACCTAGGTTAGAGGTACGTTATTGTCCAACTTCTCAAATTACACTCTAACGTCACGTCCCGAGGAAGGGTAATAAGCATCATATATGTATATGGAAAACATTTTGCTTCTCTTTCAAAACATGTGTTCTACTTCCGTTTTTGTTGGGTTTGTTTTATAGTTTTAGTGCATGTGTTTGGGCGGGCGTAGTTTTTTTTAATGGTGTATGGTAAATAACTTTTCAATGTAATCTGTATTGTGGGTTACTTTTGCACCATACCTGTTTTGGCTTCATAGTCTTTGATTAAGTGATGTTAAACAAATATAAAAATATTCCCGACTGTAAAACGCATGCGTTTCATTTATATTATTTGCAACGTTATTTGAGATGTTTTAAACAAAAAAACCCATTATTTAAGAACATATTATTCAGAATGGGTGTTTTGTCGCTATATTGAGTACAGAGTCAGTTTAATTTTTTGCCACAGCATAACGGCTCATAGAGTGGCTCTGAAATGTTGTGTTTTGTTTCACAAGTACAAACTTTTAACTTTAATTTCTTGAGAAATTTGAAATCTAGGTAAAATTTTGGACTCAGGACTGATGTATTCGACCACAACCAAAGTGGTTTTTGTTACCTAATCTTGTCTAACACAATTTCAATTTTATGGTAAGCTGATAGGTTATCTTTATCATGTAGTTAAAAGAACAATGTGTACCAATCAATCCGTGTATGTATGTGTGCTCACGTGGAAACCCATTGTTTCCATTGGCTACTTGTAATGCACAGTGATGCTTTTAACTTTATACAAGTGCAAGAATAAATGATGTTTATCATGCTTTGTTTTATACGAGTGCAAAACTATAACATTAAATTTTAAAACAAATTATTTCAATGACATAAACATAACGCAATAAAACAACTTAATTGGTTACCTTTCTGTGGCTTATAAAAAACGCAATACCACTACATCTCAATACAAATTCCAACAGGCGCATAAAATCGACAATTATCTTGAAATGTAAATATGTTTTGTATGCAAAGCGTGAGTTTGCTCTATGGCAATTAGACTGACATAACTTCAATCATCTTTGATGTTCTACAGCTAACGCATTGCACGAGAAAATACAATTTCCGGTTCCAGGTGATATATAAATCTGATTTAGGCCCACACACAAAGAAATCAAAGGATGACATTTGTTTTTCACTTTTAGAATACCATAATTTTCAAAAATTACCAATGTATAGCTATTATACCTTTCCAACTGTATCGAAAGAAAAGCTCTGAATTTGTTTCTTTTTTTCAGTTCAAACTCTTAGCTCGTGGCCCCTTTATATTTTGATTGATTGAAAATCTAATTACAGCCAAAAAACAATTTACTCTAATCTTGCCTAAAGGAGTTAAAATTTTAGAGTAGGCTGGTAAAGATTCTGATGAGTACTAAAGTTAAATCGAGTATACTCGGCCCCCACATTTGATACTGCTGGAGCCCAAAACTATGGCTAATAAAAATGGGGAAACCTAAAACGTCTTACATATTAATTTGCTCTAATTCTGCCTTTAAGGATTTCAATTAATGCGGCTACTGAAGTATCCTTTTTGTATGTTTGTTTTTATTTTAAAAACTAATGAAGAAAACACCCAACTGCTGAAAAACTACTGTGATTTCCACTACTTTTACTGTTACTACATTTTTCGTTGCTTGTTATGTTTTTAATAAGTAAAGAGATGGTAAGTGGAAATATTTTTTTTATTATTAGTTCACATGCAGTGTTGAACTCACCGGAAACAGCAATAACTTATTAGGTCCATAGTTTGAAATACGTTTTTATCCAATCATGGTTTTGTATCAGTGTCAAACACGTTTCCGTATAATAACTTTTATTTAAACAACAACACTGAAATTGTAATTTAAAGTCCATTAAAAGTGTTAAAATAGTTAGTATAATAAACATAACTTGAGAAGGTGCGTTTAAGCTGCTAGCTATTTTACTGTAAACTGTTAAACTTAGGCATTTCCTTACGAACTTAATTGCCTCCGTGAAAAATCATAGAAAAATCAGCGAAAATGTGAAAACAAGTTCATTTTACACCGTGACTTTAATATTGACCTAATGTGTTTTTTTTCCACTTTCAACACATAAGTCCTGTATCAGGAAGATTATGAATTATATTGAAATGCTGAAAAATATGTTCCTTAAGCTATTGTAACTACAACACGAGAAAGATTTACATGTATTGACACATCTTAGGGTATGATTTCTAGAATGTTTTATGATACTAATATCATTTTTGCTCTCTATATATGTGGCTAACACTCTCATCTTAACTTAATTATTTTAGTTCTTGCAAAACGTTTTGATCACGTACTACTAATTTTGTTTCGATTACAATTTTAATCAACATAGATACGATCTCATAGACCACTACGTCATTCTATTATTGTAGAATTTTTACCTGTCTCTAGGTAATTAAGCAATGAATTTTAACTTTTCGGCTTTGAAGGGCAAATAACTGTTAAAATCACCAAATCAAATAAACTGTGTTATATTAGTGATAGAGGTTTAAAACCCTACTTTAAGTTCATATCTATCAGTCAATTTTGTTTCATGTCGGTTCTCATTTGTTTATTATGTATCATCAATGATAACAATAATAAGAAAAAACAATTATTTCTCTAAATCTAAAATATATATGAAGCTAATAGTTTTAATAGTATATAAAAGTGTTTAACTACGTCAATAAACGTAAGGATAGTTTCATCCCGGCATTTGGAATAGCTGTATCAATAACCCTGACTTGACTAACAGTTTGACATCTTTGTTTATTTCTAGCTAAGCGTAAATATACGTAGAAAACTATCTGAGCTCTGTCCACCACAGATATCGAAACTTTTATTGTGTCGTAAGTCTGTAGACACACCCCTGTGCCATGGGAGTTCGATCCTGTATCTAAAATATGGCAGTGCTACTCCAGATTTTAACTTTACTTGAATCACTTTCGTATCATAAAAGTGTCTTCATTTTGCTTTTATTCACAACAAGTCTTATTTCTTGTGACTTGATTGAATTAATAAGCTATTACATTGCCATTAGAATTTATTTTCACTTAGTTACAAATTATTTTTATATACCCTTTTTGGTTTCTTACCAGGGTTCTGATTGATTTTAGTTTGAATATTTGTTAGCTTGTTTACTGATTTTAAGTAGCAAACACCTTTAGAAGTAGTTTATAATACTACTAGTTGATTTATAGCTCAACAAAGATTGTTACAGAAGAAATGAAAAAGTAAGTTATAACTGTGGAGCAAGAGAGTTACGCAAAGTGATTTTATGATATTATATCTTAACGTAATAATCTGTTTAGGTGCCGTATCAAAGTTTAAAAGTGTGTTCAATGCAGGAAATAACACATAAACAAGTAACACAGGTCTGTGATAGTCTTATAATCCTGAAACATTTCCAACAATTGCACATGTTTCATCAGCGATATCAAGATATTCAAAAACTGAATAAATTAATGCGTAAACGTACATTAATATTGCTATCATTATTTTAATCAGAATATATTTTATCGGTTTACACAGAATCATTTCTCACAGGTTGAGAGTTTGTTACTTCACATACACAAAATCATTTCTCATAGGTTGAGAGTTTGTTACTTCACACACACAAAATCATTTCTCACAGGTTGAGAGTTTGTTACTTCACATACACAAAATCATTGCTCACAAGTTGTGAGTTTGTTACTTCACGGTGCTTTTGCACAATTGGCCAAAGTGCTTCCAACACATACATGGGATGAATGTGGGTAGTAGCTTTCAAGGTATTTCTTTTTATTGATATTGGCTTAATTTTTACTCGAGTCAGACACCTGTTATGGAAGACCGTAACAAAAATTCGAACGTTGATCGCGCTTAAAGCTATATCGATGATGTTGTTACACATTTGTGTATCACCATTAACCGTTATTTCTTGTATTTGTCATTGTTATTGTTGTGATTGCTTGAATATCCAAATGTGCTTCGTAACTTTCAGAATATGATATATTAAACTGCAACCGTCAGTTACATTTTGTTCTAACTGAGCATATCCATAGGAGCGTGACGTTGTATACATGAAACTTCCAAAAATTCTCTAACTTTCTCTGTTGCGTTGCTTTAATATTGGAACCACTTTTCATTGGTTGTTTATAATTCATTTTGTTGTTTTAGATATACAGATTAACATTAGTTTATTTGTTTAATTTTCTGCGTTTTAATTTTCCTTCTGTACCTTTCTGATGCTAATTATCTTCCTAAGCAGTAAAGTGTCCGAAGTTATTTAGTTGTGAAGTCAAACTAATTATTTTACACAACTATGCTCTCTAGTATATGGATTAGATACAAGCCTAAATCTCATAATCCGGTTGAATCTCATGAGGTGGCTTTGTGGTAATAAGACCGAAAATACCGCTAATGGCGAATATACCCAAATGATTCTTCAAAGCATGATAATCATTATAGGTTTTAGTTTTCTTGCGTATTGGTTTTTGGTAATAAGTCCAGTACTCCAGTTTATTACGTAGGATTCTTATCATTAATTTATAAATTACTGTTTGTTTAGGATATACATTGTTAGCTTACTTTTGATCTCAAGTTAATAACAACACAGGTCTACGAATTTAAGCATCATAAACGTTGTTTAAACAATGGATTTTCCATAATTCAGCTACGTAGATTTCGAAAACAATATTCAGTTTTTCTTACACGTAAAGTTTTTTGTTTTTTTTTACAAATTGGGAACAAAATTATTACTTAGGACCAATTATTATTTCGTTTACAATAATGACCTTTTTTATTGTTATACTTGTTAACAAAAATACAAGCAAACTGAAGAAAAGGAAAGAACATTGGCGTCAAAATAATTTGCATCCTCATTTATCTTGTTTTCAAAACTACGTCATTTTGTCTCAAAACCAAGAGTTGTGGTCTTTCTTTTATGTGTTGCGTCTGCAGCAACTGTTTCCAATGTCCCACCTACCCTGCGCCTCCTATCATTTTCCCTGATTTTTTTATGAAACTTTTTTGTGTTCTTCGCTTTCGACACCAAGATTTTCAGGAAACTAGTCAATATATGAGTATAAGAAATGAGCTTTTCAGCTCAAAATATGCTTCAAGTTTTTGAATTTATCAAACATATTACTGACAAAAATTTCATAAATTGTGTTCTTGTTGTTTTCATAAAATTTGACAACAGTATATTTAAAGGTAATTTGCACTTCCTTTTCAACTCTCCTCATTATCTTCTTCCGAAATCAACTTCCTAATCTGAGGCCCAAAAAACTACTTTATTAACTTTTGCTTCTGAAAGAATTGGGAATTGCTCACAAACAAACTTGAAACAGTCGCCATCTTTCTCTAAGGTCTTTACAAACTGCATCATCAAGCCAGTTTTATGCGAAGTAATGGTAATAGGACTTTCTTTACATCAATCCAACTTTCACGTTTAATGTTTTTATTCTAGTATTGGGTTGACTCTACAAGACAATTGCTTTTTTATCTAGTGCTGATTTTGTTCTATGCTGTCTCATTCACAGAAAAAAGAAAAACTTGGAAGCTTTTTTTTATAATTGGATTGCTGACCCAACAACTTTCGTACGTCGCATTCAAGTGAACCAAATGAACAATAGGAAGAGATGCGTGTATGTTACCATTTTTAAGGACAATTAACAATCGCCATTCAATTGGTTGATAGACTGCTGCTCCTAGCATTGGTATTAATGCAGCAATATTGTTTTAATAACCAGTGAATGTTCTTGCAAAAAATATGGTATAAACTCTTGCAATTTCTGTACCACTAAAATGATGCCTCTGGAGAAAGTAAGTTCTTAGCCAGAAATCTGGACCCAAAATATCTCAAGAATCTTTTGAAAGGCCGAAATCTCTCACCAAATTATTAAGTTCACCACGTGTGAATCATAATTCACCAGACGCATCAGGTTAAAAGCAGTCTTTAGTATCATTTCTATTGACATCAAATTCAGAATCAGGTGAAACTTTATCAAGAGTCTTGGTGAAGCAGGTACATCAGGTCCATAAACAACAGGTTTTATAGCCAGTTGAAGGCTCTGATAAAAAAATATTGTTTTTATTTCAAATGTTGGAACTTTTTTCGATTCATAAGCAAAAACATGAATCATCTTCATGGCTTCCAGGCTCACGCCTGATTACTGGAATTCCTAAAGGCAAATACTTGTTCTTACCAATAGTCTATTCTCTCAGCCTGTAGACGCAAGTGGTGCTAATTTTGTGCAAAGTCCATCATTTCTCTTAGTTCCCAAGTTTCATTCCAAGATACGCGTAGTACACTTTCCTGGCGAAATCTGTAAAATTTTGTCTTTGTTACTTGACAACAAATTTACCATAAATATGACAGAATATATTTAGGTCATTTACACAATATCTTGTAGCCGTAGCGAGAAATAAACAATATTTAAAAGAAAAATACTGTCAAAGTGCATGCACAAACACAGTACTATTCAGAAATGAAACATCAAGTGACCTGTTAGCTGTTTATGTATTATAGGTGAATTTCTCTCTAGTTGTAGAATAATCGATAAAAGTTTAACGTTATGATTGGTCTAGAGAAATTTATAGCCAATGGTTGTCAACATTTTAAGCATTATAAAGTGTAACCTGATTTCAATGAAAATAATTTACTTGTGTAAAATTACACACGACATTTTCTTAAAATATGTCCGTAATGGCAAAAAATGGATATAATTTTCGGATTCAGCGTACAGAAATTAATGACTGTATGACATGTAAAAATGTTAACTCAATAAAACCATTGCAGGCCTTGAAGTTACTGAGTTACGGATATGATGATAAACCACATACGTTACGACCCAGCATGGCCAGGTGGTTAAGGCACTCCACTTAATCTGATAGTGGCGGGTTCGAATCCTCATCGCACCAATCATGTTCGCCCTTTCGGCCTTAGGTGTGTTGTAATGTGAAGGTAAATCCAACAGTTCATTGGTAAAAGAGTAGTCCAAGAGTTGGCGGGGGTGGTAATGACAGCTGCCTTCCTCTAGTCCTACACTGCAAAAATCGCAGATAACCCTCATGTAACGTTGTGCGAGATTAATAAACAAACAAGCCAAAGACGTTATACACTATTTTACTTTATTTATTGTAAACCAGGACAGTAACTGGAAAATTAAAAGTATTATTAAAATAAAAAAAAACATTGAATATTTTACTATTGAACATTTTTATAACTAATAGACTTAAAATGATGAGTAAAACTGTATATTTCATACAGTTCTTGTACCTGCTTTAAATTACTGGCTACTAAATATTTTACGTATTTTAGTCACAATAAGAATAATGTAATATAATACAATATAATAATAGTCACAACTGTTTCTTTTGAATTTCGCGCAAAGGTACATGAGGGATATATGCGCTAGCCGTTCTTAATTTATCAATGTAAAACTAGAAGGAAAACAGCTAGTTTCACACCACCGCCAAGTCTGTGATTACTCTTATGCTTTGGAATGGACTGATACATTATAACGCCCTCACAGCTGAAATATTACATGCCGGCCCCAGTTACAATTGAATTGTTTCTGAGATTAACCACCAATGAAGTTCTATGCTGCTTAAGAAATAATAGCATCCCAGTGGCACAACGGTATATCTGTGGAATCACACCGCTAAAATCTGGTTTTCGATACCCATGGTGGGCAGATCACTGATAGCTCATTTCAGACATAATGTACTTTTTTCCTTTACGATTTTGGCCCGGCATGGCTTAAGGCGTGTGACTCGTAATCCGAGGGTCACGGGTTCACATCCCAGTCGCGGCAAACGTGCTCGCCTTTTCAGCCGTGGGGGCGTTATAATGTTACAGTCAATCCCACTATTCGTTGGTAAAAGAGTTGCCCAAGAGTTGGCGGTGGGTGGTGATGACTAGCTCTCTTCCCTCTAGTCTTACGCTGCTAAATTAGGAACGGCTAGCACAGATAGCCCTCGTGTAGTTTTGTGCGAAATTCCAAAACAAACAAATAAACCTTTATGATTTTATCACCATTACTACGTTTTCTTTGTTGTGTTCTTAACTATACTGAATTTAACATTAAATGCAACAATCTGATTTACCAACAGATGTGTGTTATTAAACCACGATAATAACTACAGCAATAACAGGAAAGAAACTTCGATAAATAAACATCGAACTTCTCTGCACCTACTAAATCTACTTGTTTTATTAATATCCATCACATGCTTTCTAAACTAATTAGTTTTAGATTAAAGATAAAGCATAGGTGATGATGTTTCGTGTTGAGACATCAATATCTAATACGTGACATAAGCACGAATACAGTTAGTGATAATTTGGAGAATATTCGTCGTGCCTTATAGCTTCATGTGCAAAGCTTATGCCTTATAAAGACACACAGTTTACCATCTTTTATCGAATTATTGGAGCTATATAAATATTTTACACTTTTAAAAGTTTGTTTTGAATTTCGCACAAAGCTACTTGAGGACTATCTTCGCTAGCCTTAATTTAGCATGTAAGACTAGAAAGAAGGCAGCTAGTCATCATCGCTTACCGCCATCTCTTGGGCTACTCTTTTACCAACGAATAATGGGATTGACTGTCACATTACAACGCCCACACGGCTGAAAAGGCGGGCATGTTTGGTGCGACCGGGATTCGAACCCGTAACTCTTGGACTACGAGTCGAACGCCTTAACACACTTAATCATGCAGGGCCGACTTTTAAAAGTATAATAAAAATTAATTTTTAATTAATCTAATCGTAAATTTGAATTGATTTAAACAAGATATAAGCTTAATACATAAAATACTAATATTTAATTACACTTAGATGTATTCTAAGAAGAGAAATGCAGTAAAATACACAAAATTGTAAATCTTTATTCACGCAATTCAAACATCAGAAAAATATATTTATATGTATAACAAGAAAATTATTTAAATTTAACCGACATAAAAATAAAATATCAAAATTGTTTACAGTAGAATAGTTTAAAACAAGCCAGAAATATCACACTGTAAAAGTTGTAGTTTCTGTATTTTTAAATAAACTATTCAATGGATTCTTCACCAAACATCTGTTTTAACGGGTTCTGACAATTTGCATAATATTAATCTGCCTGTGAGTAAACAATTTAGCTTTTTTCTTGTCTTACCAAGTTTAAAAAGAGGACTTATAATATACTTCAAAAAAGAAACGCAAAAGGGATATTTTTTTATTATTTTAAAGAGAAATAAATGTAATAACGTTACAAGCTCAGAGTATGTGATGTTACATGTGTTAAGGCACTGATTGTCAGACTAAAATGACAATAAAAGTTGTGCACTTTGAAAACGGAGGAAAACATCGGATTTTTCGCCAAAACGCATTCGTGTCCAATAAATTTGTTTGAGAGATCTGCATGTTTTGCAAGTGCAACATGTGCAAAATTCCTATAAAAGTGACGGGTTCTCGGTTTCCATAACTCAGTGTTAAGCCACCGACACGCAATACAGTTACGCTAAGACTGACTAAAGCACAACGTAACAACGTTATTGGTCGCTTGAAAGCAGACGAATTTCGATCACATGTTGCCAGAGCTGTGAATGTCCACCTAAACACCATCACAAGGCTATAGAATCGTCACCAACCTCATGGATCAACTTGTGACTGTCCACGATCTGGCAGACCTCGTGTGACCACGCTCGCTACATCCGATTACGTCACCTTCGGGATAGGACCACCACTGCGACGTCTACTGCCTCAACCATACCAGGGCTGCGTAGGATTTCCGATCAGACTGTACGCAACCTTCGACGAGATTCTTAGATCCCATGTGCAACCCATCATGGTAAACGTCAACAACGTTTTTCAGCATGACAACGTCCGTCCTCACGCAGCCCGACTCACCACTGTCTTCTTGAGACACCACAACATCAACGTTCTTCCCTGATTCTCCAGATCACCAGATTTAAACCCCATCAAACATCTTTGGGACGAGTTAGACCGACGTTTGCGACGGCAACAACGTCAACAGCAAACTATACTTCAGCTTGCAGCAGCTTTGCAGGCTGAGTGGACAGCCATAGCACAGGTTGTGATTCGTCATCTTATCGCTTCCATGGACAGGATATGCCAAGCAGTTATTGATGCTCACGGGGGACATGCTCGTTATTGACGTTTAGTGACGTTAAACGTCAACTAGTGAGCGTGGACTTCGCCTTTGCAGACTTTGGATGTTTAGCAGTGAATGTGCAAAGTTTCACACATGTCATACAGAACTACCCGGAATAAACTTGTTAACAATATGTCTCAAATTTTGCCTTTTGCGTGTTTTGACCAAATCATACATTATCTTGATACCACATGAAAGTTGTCAAACAATACTTTAATTTACGTTCAATATTAGCACTCATTTCTCTAGCGTAATTTACTTGAATCAAGTTGTTTGAAACTAAACTATCGTGGAAGAGTAAGAAGAAATTGTTTTCTATATTACTTTGTTTTGTTTTTTTTCTCACACGCCTAAAAATAACAATTTATTTTTATTTACTTTTATATACGAATACACCGGCGGTGCTAACTAGTATCAGTTCCAACAGTCAGGGTGTTAAAAACTATATTACTGTTATATATCAGTCTGAATTCCGAATAGAAAATATTTAGTTGACAGACTCATTTAAATTTGCATATAAAATAATCAATAAATTCCGTCAGGTAGACACTAAACATTGAAGATTTTCTTTCAGATGTATATGACTTTCGGTTAATTCTAACGTTGCATTTTCTTATTATGTTAAAATAAGAAGTTTGCAAACACTTTGATATTGCAGAATTTGTAATTCAGTCACTAAAATATAAATGTTTCCAATGATATGATTTGCCTAAAATGTGTAAATTTTTAAATAATACATATTACAAAATTTCACCGAAACTTCAAAGCATTTACATTACTAAAACCTTATTTAAACAAAAATAAATGATGTATTAAATATATTTTTGCAAATAAAGACTACTTCACTTTTGCAAAGCCTTGTGAAGGTGTCATCGCATGTCGAAGTAATTTTGAATGATTAGCGCACGCGCGTTGGTTAGTCTAACTTTTAACTGAAATTCTGAATTCTTGGAGAATTTATAATATTATTAAAATTGCTGACGTAAATGCCCATTTCATCTCTGTTATTACTGTTATATACCTAATTAACACATTGTCCCATTTCATCTCTGTTATTACTGTTATATACCTAATTAACAACTTGTAATTGCACTTTTATTCCAATATGTGACCATTATCGAGAAGGGGATGCCAATTCAGGGCCAGTTGTTTGCTTTATAACCCATTTCTTCACTAAAAAAGAAATAAGTTCTCAATTTCGTGGACAATAATAGTTACTTTTAAGTAGAGGGCGCTGAATTTCAATACCGCTATCTGCTATAAACTTTAAGTTATAATTTCATTTCCAATTCTCAGAGTATGAATACAGTTTCAGGACGTAAGTCTTGTTTGTTTGTTTTGGAATTTCGCACAAAGCTACACGAGGGCTATCTGTGCTAGCCGTCCCTAATTTAGCAGTGTGAGACTAAAGGACAGGCAGCTAGTCATCATTACCCACCGCCAACTCTTGGACTACTCTTTTACCAACGAATAGTGGGATTGGCCGTTACATTATAACGCCCTCACGGCTGGGAGGGCGAGCATGTTTGGCGCGACTCGGGCGCGAACCCGCGACCCTCAGATTACGGAGCGCACGCCTCAACGCGCTAGGCCATGTTAGGCCTGGACTAAGTTTATGGCTGCAGTGTAATTTCATATTCTTGTTAAGGCACTTTATATTTTAGTTTTATTTGTCCATTTTAATAATGCGATGTTTTTTGCTGTTGGTGTAGTTTTTTGAAATTATTTAAAGCAATATATTTGACTAAAATTGTTATATAAACAGTGAGAACATACTATTATATTTTTTTATAGTAAGGCCTTTCATAACTACCTTCTCCTTCAGTTCTTTACTTGATAAAGCTGAATATCTACTTTTTATTTCTCTAGAATTTTTCACGGCAGTAAATTTATTTTCAGACATAGTCCGAAAAATATAATGAAAATGAGCTAGGGAAAAATATTTACGAGAAATTTATCAGAAAACCTGATATTACCTTTTACCTTCCCACGCCGGTGTATATAAATATATATCTGTGTGTGTATGTGTATAAAGGATCGTTGTCTCTTGAATGTCAAATCAAAAGGCTGTTAAAGTATATTATAACGTATCTCTTCGCTTCCATTGGTCTGTTTCTGATTATTTAGTAAAAACAACACCCTCCAACATAAATCAGACTTTTGAAGGATATAAAATTACAATATACTTAGACTAATGTCTGCCAGCATCCTTCGTCAAATTATACAGCTGACATTATGATGTGCGCCAGTGATATATGCAGTTGACACATGGTTGTTCCTGTTTTAGTGTGTTCTAGCTCTCATCTTATCCAAACGTTACCTTTAACCAAAGTACATTGTTGTTTAATATATATATGTCTGTAATTAATATTGTTGTTAAACGGAAGAAGATTTGTAATTATAGCTTTTACCAAAAGTGACATGTGTTATTAAACGTCTCTTTCTTTAAAACTTCACTTGCAACTTGAGTAATATAAATTTTGCTGGTGGATTCCATAAAACGGTTAGCTGGGAAAAAAGAGCTTTTTAAAACAATACATGTTGCACGTTGTTGTGGTAAAAATATTTGATGAACGATGATAGATAAATAAATGCATAGCTTGTATTTCTTTTCACTGTTCTAATGTTGTTGTTAATTTTAGTTCTTAAAACTATATAAAATAGAAACATTTTGTATAAGCTAATTCGATCTGAACTCAGAGTAAAATGAACTGTGTTATTAAGACCTTTATACATCGACTTTATCTCTCTGAAGGCTCCGTTGTATATTAAAATTACACAGTTTCCTTCAGAATTTTTTATTGTTTGATGCTAAGCAACGACAACAAAAGTTTGTATGTACAATTCCATCAGGTTCCTTAACATCGTGTTTAGGCTTAACAGTAAGAAATATCATATTTGATTTGAAAATTTTAATCTACTCATTATAATAGAAATAGTGACCCGAACAAGGCTGTTTCCAAACGAAGAGTTCCCCGTTAATACAGCCGTAAGTCTACAGATTTACAACGCTAAAATCAGGGTTTGATTCCCCTCGGTGGACACAGCAGATAATCCGATGTGGCTTTGGTATATGAAAACACACACACAAAATGAAGCATTGTCTTGAATTTACTACTATCATAACTCAAATAAATTTACAAAACAAATTATCCTCAACTTCGAAAAACGATTTAAAACATCCTAATGTTAAATATTACAAATTTATTACTGATGAACTATTTCTTATTATAACTACTCTAAAATTTGTTTATTAGCATTTCACATTTAATATTTTAAACCTGAATTACATCACCTAACAACCTATAAACTGTAGTTCATTCGTTAGCACTAAATAACAACAAGTGGTTTTCACTTCCTCTAGTTTCCCATAGACTAGACAGCTAAAGCTGGAGATCCCACGATTCAGAAGTATAGATCCCTAATTTGTAACTGCTGACGAAATAAAAGACAGTCAACAACACTAGCTAAATATTTGGCTAATTAACTAAACTATGGCGGTTTTAACTCCTATGACGGAGCATGTTCAGGGAATTTTGCGGTTTGAATCATAAAGTATCCAATCTACATTTCAGTATCCTAATCGTAAAATACCTTCTAGTTTAACCCTTCTGCTATCTTATTTTTTCTTTGAATAATAACTATAAAAGAAGAGTTTAACAGAGTCTACGAAATACAATATAGAAAGAAGATTGCTAACTCTACAATATACTCCCGATGATTCAATGAAATATTTATGAGTTTCCGATGCTAACAACTGAATTATGATATCGGTGGAGGATAAAGCTGGATATCCCCTCATATAGATTTCTGCTTAACAACAAACAAACAACATACAGATAGATTGAACTAATTATGTGTCATCCTGAGGATTTTACAAACCATTTATTTTTCATACATCTAGTTGTACCTATATGAGTCCCAAATTGTTATCATCAAAATATATATATATATTACAATTTAGTAATTTCGTCAATAAATATATATACTCGTAATAAAATATATTTATGGTAATATTTCATAATTGAAATATATTTTTTATATATTTTAACTATGTATGATAAGGCACAGCTACAATGTTTCAAATACAAAGCTGCACAATAGTCTGTTTGTGTTGTGTAAAATGCAGATATCTATGAAACCACGAATTTTGGGTTATATACCTTCAAACTTACCGGTAAGCCCCCGTGTCTAATATGCAGATTTCAGTTGTATATAAAAGCGAAAGACATTAAGCGCGTTCTCGGGCAGTACTGAAAAGAACTAAAGTGAGTGTCAACAGTTACACACATACAACTAATTGGCCTATGTGATGCTTATGACAATTTTGTTCCCAAAGACTTGTCGTACTTAACCAGTTTCTATCTGAAATATCGCTCTCAATGTCCTCCAAAAGTACATTAACACGTTACTCTGGGAATGTTGGAGATAGAAGAACATTTTCGACACTGCAACAAAACAACTATATAACATTATAAGCTCAAAGAAACTTTACCTTCCAACTAACCATGAAACGCTTTAGACAAGTCAATATGAATAGAACTAATAGTACTTCATGAAGTTCGCTTTTGGCGAGGCATAAATAACCTGTCTTCTGTAGTGTTCAGAACGATATGTGACCGAACGAAGCGAATCATGCTTCCAATTGCTGCCAGTTATGGATTGTCTGTACAATTTGTCGGTGCTCAGAGCCAGACCAAGTCACAACTAAAAATTTGGAACACTGGTCTGACCAGCACATCGCTAGATTTGAATTCAGTGGAACAGATTTATGAATTAGAGGCAGTTCTGAGAAAGAAGTGGGCAATATTAGATCAGTACCTCAAGAACTCGTTTACTGCAAGCATATTCATTAATGAACACGTGCATTAGTCTTCACTGTAAACTCATTTACTTCATAAAAAACGTTTTGGAATTTTTATTCAGTAGAACCATGTAATATTCTCAATAAATTACAGACTTTCTAGTTAATATCAAATGAATATTTTTAAATGTTTTAACCTTCAATGAATCAGTTGTAAGACTGAAGACTTATAAAACACTAAATGTGGGTTCGCACCCTCCTTGGATAAAGTCCAGCTTTGTGTTTAAAAATAAATGAGTTTAAATAGAGATAAGTTAGTTTAATTAAAGCAGATATGTTTTTATAATTACATTATTATTATAATGAGTGTTATTTTGCAGCTAACTAACTTTTATTAAATTAAAAATTTCGTAATTATAAGTGTATTCTCATTTTGATTTACACTTACTTTAGTCTACCTAATTTTTTCGAATACTTTCAAAAATTAAATTTGTTCACTTTTCGGTGGCATTGATTGAAATAAAAACTACTTTAATTTTTTGGATAAAATATAAATATGAAGCTTACAATATAAAAGAAGAAAACAGGGTACTTTTCCAAAGTTTATATAATTTTAAATATAATATTAACTGCAGTATGTAAACACATTTTATATTATTAAGCTACATTTAGGCGATGTTTACAAACAACGAAAGGAAATCGCATGAAACAATTCTCATTAGAAGATTACTGATAAACGTAATTGCCTTTCCAAATAATACAACTGGATGATTTATTGCTTAAAGGATTGCTACTCTTTCTTTCCGACATATTTACAAAATCTGCTAATACAGGGAGAAATGAGAACGTCGGGCTCTCAGTTTGTTTGTTTGTTTGAATTCACGCAAAACTACACGAGGGCCATCTGCGCTTGTCGTCCCTAATTTTACAGTGTAAGAGAAGGGAAGACAGTCATCACCCCCTCACATACCAATTCTTGGATTACTCTTTAACCAACGAATAGTGAGACTGAGCATCACATTATAACCTATCCACGGCTGAAAGGGCGAGCATGTTTGTTGTGACGGTGATTTGAACTCGCGACTCTCGGATTACACGTGAAGTGCCTCACTTGAGTCATTTTTGTAGAAATGGTATAGTAAGAGTTAATATATAAAATTATTTCTACTGAATTTAAATAAACGTAAAGTATATCAGATAGCAATAAATATACGTTTAAAATTCTATATTATATACTGACAAAGAGAATACAATGTGGACCAAAAGTTCACAGCTGTTAAGTGGATATAGAAGTTATTTTATTAGCGGTACTAAATACATTATTACAAATATAATTAATTATAAAGAAATTAATATTCTTTTAGAGTAGTGTTTAGAAATTAAGCTATATTTTCAATTAAAAAACTGTAAAGTCTCTTCTGTTCTACTCTGTATTAATAATGTGAATGCACACTTGAAATATGAATCTGGCATATGTTTATATTTAATTTCGAAACGCTTTGGTATAGTTCATTATCACAATGTAGAATTGAAACAGTGGTGTACCAAATCTGAAAATTTTCAGTTTTTTAATGATTCGCGAATCTTCCATTTCTACTTATATAAACTACTTTATTACCATGTGTGTAGAACTTATGTAATCTGCTCGATTTCTGCAATATTCTCGAACAAAAATTCTTAAAAAATACTTTTTGTCATTTTTAAAATTTAATGCTTGTGTAGCAATATATTTGTAGTTCAATTTATAATATTAAAGAAGCATAGGTTCAAAAAATTGCTTTAATACAAAGATATGAATTCTATAACCTGATCTCTTTCGAAAGACAAATCTATCTTTTTCAGGAGCGCTCGGGTTATATCGTTCCGTATATTTACGTTTACAGTTCAGTTAAAAATTATTTACTTAACAGGTTAAATTATCACGTCAAAATACAGATTTTATTTAAATATAATCTTTCCATCTTCTTAAAGAACTATTTATAAGATAGATTTGTCGCGGTAACCGAAAACAAAAATTGAAAAGTAAATGTAAATCGTGTGAGGAAATCACATAGCCATACGCATACTTTTAACGTTCATACGTCCACGTTTAAGTGTCATAAAACAATACTTACAAAACGAGTACTGATCATAAATAGACAAATTCTTCAAATCAGCAACAGTAAGATAACACTGTGTGTGCCTTATAGAATGTGTGTGTGTGTGTTTCTTACAGCAAAGCCACAATAGGCCATCACTTGTATCCACCGAGAGGAATCGAACCCCTGATTTTAGCTTTTTAAATCCGAAGACTTACCATTTTCCCAGAGGATTTCAACATGTGTTTACTGAACATGTTCAAAGAATGTTGCAATGATGGTATTATTCCACGATGCTTCCGTTTGAAAGCAAATCACTTCGTCATCATAACAAAGCTATTGCTCAACTAACCCTTCATCTTTCACTATCAAGCTTCAATAAACAGTTAAACCAAGTAGGTACAATAAAAATAACAATATTGTTCATTAAGGTTTGAGAACACGCAAAAATGTAAAAACCCGAACATCAAAACATTGAGAGACTACTTGCTAAAAGGAAAGGAAATATTTCAGCAACTATATAAATCTGCTTCCAAAAATGGTACAATGTCTAGCGTAATTAATCTTACAAGTAAAAGTTTTACTTATTATCAAGTTTTATTTTGTTGAAACACGGCCATGACTTTTGTTTTACTCCCCAAACCCTTTTAACACGTAAAATCATAACAGAAATCCAAGAGGTTGTACACAAACTAAAAGACAATAAAAATATAAAATTCATGGTGGAGGTTAAAAGATGTAAACTTTTCCAACACCAAACAATACAAATGTAAACCTAATGTATCTAAAAACAATATATGAATGATCTTATTTTGTCCCACGACTAACATCAATTCCTTAAAACTTATTTTTTTAGTTAATGTTGTAATTCCTAATGTAGAGCTCTTAATGGATTAATGAAACGTTATATTTCAACTTGGAATTTCAGCCTGTACTTTTGTTGGTTTTTTTAAATTACGTTAAAAGAAAAGGTCACCATGATTGTTGATGTTGAGATCCTATGATTAATTAACAACATAAAACATTATTAAATGAACAAATGACTAATATACTTGTGGTACCTCACTTTAGAGCAAAGAGAGATTGACAAACGACTCAAATCCTTACGACCTAACGTGCATTTAATCAAAGAATTATTGATTTTTATTAGAGAAAAACTTTAACGTATGTTATAGATAGTATTTTATAAAATGATATATTTAATAATTGATTAAATAGTAAGAACAAAATTTAGATGATTAAGCGTATAACCGAAATTTAATTATATAAATTGTGCATCTGGTACAGTAGGGTCATTCAAGATATTTCTGTTAAAATGAGGGCACAAACATGCCCAACTTCCTACCCACTCCAAAACAAAAGAAATATACACATGCTTCAAGGAAGTTTTGTCAATTATGAAGAAAGAAAAGAAACTTTACGACTGAGGTTCTGATAATGTAAATGCTTCTTTTTTCTCATTTTTATTAGATCCAGTGGATCAGTGATGAACTTAGGTACTCAAAACTCATAAATTCGGAGATCGATTGTTCTAGATAGACAAAGCAGATACTGCAAGGTGGTTCAACTGTAAAGAAAATAAATAACCTCTTCAGAACAACAACATAATATTCTACAAGAAACAGGACAGAGTATCAGAATTAGATGAGTATGACGTCAAAAGGAATCAAAATGGCAATATACCCTGCGGTATACTACAGCTAATTCATCAGCGAAGAATTGTTTGATTTATATTAGAGGTTTTCCTTGAGTGAAAAGTATAAGTGTGTCTCTTACTACTCATAACGAATAACTAGTATATGACGGTATAAGAATGGAGAGGTTGAAAAAGAAGAAGAATTTTACTTTTACTTTATTTTTTTTACTCTATTGTCATCTTGGCATTTATCTTTATAATTTTACTCACTGTCTACTTTCCAACTAAACTCACTTTAAAAATATATGTAAAATAAAATAGCTAATTTAAAAATGTGCATTGAATCAGCTCAATCATGCTTTAAAATTTCCAAGGAACAGTTCTATTACAAAGCAACATTCATTTTACTTTCAATGTGTTCTACCAACGCTAATATTAAATAAAGAGTTTACTGTGGAGAATCCTTTCTTCTCACGGGATTTCTAGTCAGCCACAAACTAATTGCCTCCTGGCATTACCAACGCGAATCGTTATGTTCCAACTGGCATTTAATGATATATTGCTCTTAAGCTAAAATGACAGATGAATTCATTACAGTCTGTAGTCTGCGTGATGGGTCACACTCGCGAACTGTTCCTGGCATTTTATAAAATGTCGTAACGCTCGAAAACCTAATCCACACTCAAATAAGAAAATGATGAATTTACTCTTTCGAATTGCTCGATATATGGAAGATAAAAACCGAAAGTTCCTTGGTCGTGCTCAATCTCTAAAGGTCTACGTCTTGTAAGATTTCTAAAGTGTTCTATGTATCTCGTCCTATAAGACTTTTGATATTTCAATGCTAAAAGAAGTCAGTTGTTTTGAAGAACCACAAAAGTAGAACTTCTATGATTGCTTCCTTATTCTTTTTTAAAACCCTTTTCAGAGATATTTCAATTTTTGTGTATCTGAAATTCTAATTTCTTCTGGTATGATTTCCTAAACTGTTCATATTAATACTGTTTATCATATTCTTCAATAGATTTTGTTTTGTTGTTGTTGTTGCTTCGTGACATTCCCTAACATTGTTTTCATTGTGATACAGAAGTTTCATTGTTCAATTTTAAAGGCTTTGAAATGCAGTTTATTTTTGCTGGTTCTATTATGTGTTTGAACATGGCTCTGGATGTTTTGTTTTGTTTCAATGTTAATATGCAGTGATCTTTACATTGTTTGACACGTTTTTTGTTATTTTATCTGTATGGTCAATAACAATAGACAAATATATATTTAATGTAATATAATGATACCGTGAATACAGACTAGTAAAAATGTAATATTGTCTTGCCTTCTTTTTTCTTTCTTTGACTATTCTCGGTTACAGGAGCAATGAACATTATAATAACATTGCATTTTTAACACAGGTCAATAAAATCATAATAGTCTAATGTATTTTACACTGTTTTACAATTAAGACTAAATTTATAAATATTATGCGTTAGTCTTGTGAATACACCATCTTGTAAATAATATAGATAAACGTACATTTTGTTTTAATTATCAGGTATTGTTTATACTTTTCTAAAGCTGTAGATTTATATACAAATGTGTATATATAGTTATAAGAAAACCTTCTTTGCAGTACCATTTGGATTACATGAATTAGACAGTAAGTAATTCGTCATTTACCACTGTCTTCCTTCAACTGTCACAGGTAGTTAAAGAAGGTATGATTACCAGTTCTATTGAGCTGATTGGTAAAGCTTTGAACCTGCAGCTTTACTTGTTGGTTCTACTCTTGGTTTTGATCTTACTTCTTGTCTTGATCTCTACAAATGATGATGTCGTATGTACTGATCAGTAAGAAGCTTTACGACTTATTTATGACTCTTGTTTCGGTCTTAAGTCCAATTTTATTCGAAGTTAATCTCAGTTGTCAATAGATTATGTTAACTTCCTTTTTGTTTTGACTATAAACACTGTACATTTAAGTTTCTCATTTTAAGAACAATAAATAGAAGTATTTCCATTTTCACACCTAGTTTTGCTCTTCGATTAGTTTTTAGCAACTAATACGATTTTTAGGCTAATTTACTCTATCTATAATAGGATCACTTTCTTATTAAGATTATTAGTTATATAGTATCCAAGCCAACATAATGAGCTCTGGTAACGAATAAAATACTTCGTTGGCAACAAACAATCTGTTCTACAAGTAAAGTATATGTTTTTTTTAAATTCAAACCCTTTAACTGACGAGATAGTAATTGATTATTAAAATATTATTATTTTTATTAAATATAAATTATATTAGATTTCTCTGTTCGTTAGATATGACGTTCAGATCACGTGGCTTTTGTATTTTTATACATTACACTATGTATGCTGGAGTAGACTGCACTAGTTCCATTTTTACGTAAAGGAAACGACTTAAGTACCGATATTTATTTTTAAAATATCAGAAATTAGCTGTTAATAAATGTTGTTGTTGTTTTTTCAACTTGTACATAACACAAAGAACCACTAATATACAACTATTTTTTTCAATGTTCTGTTTTAACTCGTTTAAAACAATCACATAGCATAGTCTAGGATCCTACCACAATTCGATAGGTTATTTTCTGCGGACCCCCAAATTATACAAAACTTTAACAAAAACAATTAAACAAATGAATAAATATTTTAAAAAATGAACAAACATTAGCTAAAAATTTAACCAAATTTTTTTAAGTGTTTTCACAAAAGAAGCAAAAACCTGAAAGTTTTCTCGAATAATTCGTTTTAACATGAACATTATTCAAATATATAATGTTCTTATCTGGTTCACTTTATTATAATATACTACTTTAATGCAGTCATGTCAGCGAGGAAAAAAATATTAATTAGCTAATCGTTCAATAAAATGCATGCTATTGCAGATCGAATCTTACATCTTCAACGGAAAATTAACGGCCATTTACGTTTGCATTTTTATTATTAATGCACATGTATATATAGATATTACGATCAACTTTAAGTGACCCTTTTGACAAAACACTAGGTTGCACACTACGCTTGAGTTATGGCACGATACACATAAGTTTATACTTACCTTCGCCAAAACAGAGTCCTTTCCGTTGTATAGCGATAACAAAAACACTTTATGTTTAAAAGGTCTGAGATGCATTCAGATATAAAGCTTTCTTAATCCAAACACGTCGCCAAGATGATTGATTCGTGGGAAACAACAACTGTGCCGTAGTCAACAAAAATGTAAGAAAAACATTAGATAAAACTTCGAAAATCTAAAATGCTAGTTCTTCAGAAACTTTGCTTACACAGTAATTCTGTAGAATACGAAATTTGTGCTATGCAGTTCGCCAACTCTCACAGAATTCTTAAGTATGAAAGAGCATATTAACAAACTACAATGATGAAACATGTCAAAACAACATATGACTTTTATCGCATAAATCACAAATATTTTCCTGTTTAGAGAAACATCCTAGCATTCAAAATAATCTAGCAGTTAGCGTGCCCCTGCTGTGACTCTGAAAACCCCTAGTTCGTGTCACATGACCGCACAAACTCGTTCCTCTTTTTTGGAGGGCTGTAGGTATGTACGTTCGGTCAGAATAAAGTATCCAAAAAATTGGCTTTGGGTACCACGATACGACCTCATCTAACCCAGTTTATTTGTTCAACAATATCTCTGCGTAACTCTTCTCAAAAAACAACAATCTTTGTTTAACTGCATTAAAAAAAGAACTATTTAAAATGTTTTGTTTTGTGAAATAAACTGACTTCTTAATGTTTTGGCATGTTGTATCATGTATTAGTTCTATCCTGGAAGGTAAACATGCGTACGTTTCTGAACACTTCAAAATTAGGAAAAAGTTATTGTTGCGTCAATAAATTTGTATGAACACAAAATTTATTATCAACTTCTCACATAAGTGGAAAGTTTGTTTCCTTTTTCGATTTCCAGATTACACAAGTTTTTGCAGAGTTTACTATAGAGTAGACCCAAACTAGATACATTAATGATTGAAACAGTATATTACCGATTGCAGGGTCATCTTAATCTAATAGAGATTTTTTTATAGCAGGTGCTGTCAAAAACGTTTATATGTTGCTGTTGCTTTTTCTTATATTAAAGTTATCAAGCATCGTACCTTAAGATAATGTGTGGTTTATGTACTGTAAGCTGTTCGTAAGAAATCTATAAAAAGTACTGTATTAAGATCACACATGGTTTATTTATGTATTCAGTAGAAAAGCTATCAAGCTTTGTATTGTTAGGAAAAAGCGTACTTTTATGTCGATATGTGTTTTGTAAGACAGTTATCAAACACTGCATTAAAATAGGATGTAATACATGCGTTATAGACTTGTACACAACTCTGCAAGCTTATATATAGGCTTACGGTGACACATGATGCTTGAGATAAATGGCATTGTTATACGAAGTTTTATGTACAAAAGTAGTCATAAAGTGTCTGACTGCTATTAAATACATTGCAACACTTAATGTGCTACTAACGCGTGAGACTAAAATACCATAACATAGCTCTATATCTCTAGCATAGAAAATTAATAGAGCGACGTATGTAGTAGTGATTTAGATTTAAGGAGTTGTGACTTATAAAGGACACGTTATCCATTAACAAACAACAGGAAGATCGTCCCGTCAAAACAATGGTTCTAAATATTGTAATTAATCATTTCAACTAGACACTTTAACTAAAGGTTCAACGTATACTTATTCACGGATATTCCTGACACCCTCCCTCCAATATCCTTACACATATATATATATATACACCAAAGATGGAAAAGTAAGCAATAAATTATATAGAATAGTCTGATATTGTTTTAAACCTCCATCACAGTCTATTACATACACTTCGTAAGCACGTGTTTTCTTAATTAAAACAGTCGCAGAAACTTTAACACACAGATGCATCATTCATAACCGGTTGATTACTTCTCACATAATATAACTGGACATACGTATCATTAATCACAATATCAGCATGATGATGTATAATATTATATTATTAGCGTCGTATGAGCTGTAAGATGATTTATTTCGCTATCTATTTTTATTTCTAATGCAAAAAACAAAACACACTCATGGCAATTAACAGGCGTTATACTACATTAGTTCTCAATTATACTGAAGGCAGGCACAGAAAACTGTAAAACGAACGTGACAGAGTTCACTTTCTAATCTCTACGTTCCACTTTGTGTCGCACTTTACATTTTAATGGACAGGCATTTCCTCGCGCTTTTATTTGCAATGTTAACCTCTTTAAATTTATTCAGGAAAAGTGAAATGTTTTAAGGCGTTTTAAGTTCATCCTTATATACTGTACATATAGAGTTTTATCGAAGACTGTTGTGAATAAAGCCGAAATAAAATTAGCATTTTGAAACTTTACTGGCACCATGTGCGCAAGCGTACTTTATAGTAGGTCAATAACTCCACGACTCAGATAAAACGTTCCTTTATCACACAAAATGGAAAGATGACCAATCTAAAGCACAAGGGCTTTATGTGTTTCTTTTGGCCGAATAACAGATTTTTTTTTAATAACGCGTACACGACCGTAAATCGGAACACGCTAGCGGCATCATGTGTCCTTCCGCCGCTCAATATTGTCCGTTAAACAACACTCGAACCAATGCCAAGATACTGTTTCAGTTATAGAGGTGTGGTTTCTATCAACTGTAACAGTCATGAAATAGCTGAGCTCACAGTATTGTTTGATGTTAGAATTAACGGTTCTCAACTCAACAAAAATGAACTTTTATTTAAATGTCCCCCTGAATGCTTAGAGAAGCGAAATATGACCTCAAGATATAGTTGCTCCCCGGAGTCTAAGCGATAAGACAGCGGGTATATAATGATAACAATGGAACAGAGATAACCCGCTGTTTAGCTTTATTATTTACAACAAAGATATAAGGTATAGTTACAGAAATAGTACTTTTCCTATCTTTTACACAGATCAAACGCACTTAGATACTTGAATAATGTTATATCATTTTACAAAATACAATGTTCTCTGTGTTGAAACGGTTTACGCTTTATATATGAAATGCTTAACAAAACTTAATGTTGCAAAGAAAGTCGGCGATTTTTTTTATGAGCTACATGAAACAGAAGACACAGTGAGTTCTCCTAAAATAAATTAAGCCATAAGTTGCTTCAACTAAACATTACCTGAAATCAATGGCACTTCAACATTCCTGATGACTCTTCTCCTGGTTAGTCATGGCGATTAATAGTTGGCAGAGAAGAATAAGAAATCATAGAAAATTAAACTATACTGAGTCATGTTGCAAGTAAATACAAAGATTTTGTCTGATTAAAAAGAACGCTGGAAGACATCCTAGTTACAATGTTCTCTATGGAGTTTTTAAATATTTATTTTGCGTTTAACTAAAAGTACGGCCCAGCATATCCAGGTGGCTAAGGCACTCGACTCGAAATCTGAAGGTCGCGGGTTTGAATCTCCATTACACCTAACATGCTTCTTTCAACCGTTGAGGTGTTATAATTTGACGGTCAATCCCACTATTCGTTGGTAAAAGAATAGCCCAAGTGTTGGCGATGGTTGGTGATGACTAGTAGCCTTCCCTCTGGTCTTACACTGCTGACTTATGGACGGCTAGCGCAAATAGCCCTCGTGTAGCCTTGCGGAAAATTTAAAACAAGCCAAACTAAAAGTACGTTAGACTGACCTAGGCTTAAGGTCAAAACGTAACAAACGTTAAACAGGAATTTATTTTGTGTTTTTATTTTCAGAGTTAGAGAAAATATTTGTTTTACATAGCTCACTTTACTTCGCAAAGTTCTAGTGTCCGTAAACATCTTCAAAAATAGCACCAGTAACTTTAAATACGGTTTTAAGATATACAAGTGTTAATTTTCAAACACAACATCTTATGGAAACTCTGATGTAAGAAGTGGTACTTAGCATTCTTTAATACCGATCTTACTTTATTTTTATTTCGACAAAATGTGGAGAAACAATCAAATAGAAAATTGATTCACGTTGAATATAATTTTGAAATAGTGTATCACTAAAAGCAAAGATATAAATCCGGATCTTTCACAATATGCACGTGATCGTCCACAATGTAAAAACTACCTATTCTATTTTTGGTTGTGTGTGTAATAGTAATACGTTTCATCAAAAAAAAATAACTAACAACATATTTCATGCTAAAAACGCAAACTATTTAAATTTATGGATTTTGAAATTTTAGAACATTATAACTGAGGAATGATACCGAACCCAGTAAAGACTATACGAAGTGTCTCCACACTGAATGCAGTAATAAATCATATGTTTTATTTATCCGGGAGCTACCATTATGAATACTGTTTCTATAACATGTTGCATGTTTGAAAACATTCTGCGTCTTATATCAGGTACTGTTTATTTCAGAAATCTATGCATAACTACAACAGAGCTATAAACGTATATCCGTCCTTAACGTCCTCCAGTGGTACAGCGGAATGTCTGCGGACTTAAAACACTAAACTCCCCTACCATACCCCTTGTGGGCAGAGCACAAGCATCCATTGTGTAGCTTTGTGCTTAATTTCAAACAAACAAACCGTCTCTAATATTAAACTTATAAACTAAAGGAAAGGTAGCTACTCATCGACAACAGCCGCCATTTCTTGAGCTGTACTTATCTGTTTCAGTAACGGAATTTAATGATCACACTTATGGCACACCCACTGTTCTAAAGTGCGTAAGATGTATGTTGGTGTTTTCTTATAGCAAAACCACATCAGGCTATTTACTGTATCTACCAACGGAAGTAAAACCCCTGATTTTAGCATTGCAAATCAGAAGACTTACTGCTATCACAAAGGGATCATGTGTTCACTGAACGTATTGTACGGAACGGGTATTCACTTTCGGGACAAGTAAACTTGTGGACAACGTCTGTCCGTTCAAGTAATATATTAATATTTCTAAAGCATTTTTTTTACTTACTGTTGGAAGATTCCGACGGCAAGACGAAAAGGAGGAATTATTAATAATTTGTATACGTTTATTACACGTATTACTAAAAACTATTACTAAAACTACACATTTTTGAACTTCAATACCAAAAGCTCCTCGAAACTGTTAAAGACTACAAACTGTTGGGAAAAAATCTGTTTCATCTCATAATAGTCGATGATGATTACTAATAAAATGCTACATGATATTTTCATGAATTAATTATGATAAAGACTTCTCTTCATTTTACATGCATAAGCATGTATATAAAAGCAGGATTCCTCTAACATTCTTCAGTTGCTTTCCCATCTTCATCATTTTTTTCTTATTCAAAGTATTAGAACTAAACTTAACTTTACTTCTACATCTCTCACTCATCTGCTTCAGTCATACTTTTATCAGACGTAAGCAAAAATTCTATTTTTATATCAAATTATTTCCCAGTATTTCTCTAACATACAAGTTATATATCAGGTTTTTGATGTTTCATAGGAATGTCCTTTTCTCATCCTTCTTCTGAGATGATCCTATATCAATTAAATTGATTATGTTATTTCTCTGCTAGGAAAAAGAAAGAATTATCAATCTTTAAAAGATACAACCGGCAATATAAGAACTGCCTGCATAATTTTAAAAATACTAAGGAAACATTCATTAGCTTTGGTTCCCCTTGACGTCTTTTTCAATTCAAGGTATCATGACGTTACAAGTCAGAAGATAAAGACTAGTTGCAAGTTATCACTTATTGTGGCAGTGAAGCTATAGATTTTTCAGTATTGATGAATTGCAAAAAAGAAGCAATTTGGTCAAATCTTCCAGATAATTCAAAACTGAAGTTCAAAATATATAACACAATAACTTAATTTTAACGCAATCACCAAGTTGAACTTTGTACCGGTTTACAGTCAGGACAAGAATGGTCGCGTAACTATCATCCAGAACTATATCAAAAGCAAGTTGGAATAACACTGTTGTATTTATTCTCTAAGAAGTCAAGAGCGAAAGTGATACCTATATTCCATTACTTATTTATGTTTTGTCATAACCGTCAATGCGTAGCCAAATAAATTAGTTTTGCATTTACAATTAAAAAACAAAATTATTTCTCTTGCCACAATTTAAGCAGATATTTATACCACTGTAAAAACCAAATATATCCTCCAAAAACATACTAGTTAGCAGCTGAGTGCTGTACCTCTTATGATGTAATAAATACTTGGTTCTCGACACTCGATATACCATTCTTAGCCAGTGACACACAAAAACGTAAAAAAGACACATACACAAACAGTCTAAATAATAGCTAAGTATCTATGACTAAACAGTTGCAATAGAAATCTTCCAAACTAGAATGTAGCTGAAATACTGTATCAACTTTCCTGTTATTCACAAATTGTTCATCGGAGTTACGTATTTACTTTACTATTTCTGTACTTTCACATGCGAGTAAAAAGGAAAAGACAATGAACTACACTAAAATGTATTCTGCACCTTTCCTCATCCACAAAAATTTGTACTTATATATGAATTAATAACAAATTCTCAATCTTTTTTTTTAATTCTTTGGCTATTTTTTACGCTTTACCCTGTAAAGTCTGCAACTGAGCGGATAAAACAAAACAGAAAAGCATATTTTTCTTTCAAACTCCACTTGATACCTCCAAAAATAGTGTATAATTTCTGCAAGTCTCTTATTATATAGCTGGATAAGCTGCAAATCAAACATCTCTTTTCTATGGTGACAATAATCGAAATCCCAACCACTGGAAGAGGATAGGCGACAACGACTTTATAACTGTTTAGCTCTTCCTTTTCACATAACTCTTTATACACAATAAAAAATGATTTAGGTTATGCTCCTTAGATACTTTCCAATGGTGCATTCATCATAGTCTACAGTTTTTAATCTTTCACTCTCTGTTCATGGTTAATCTAGTGTCTGTCACAGGCTCATTCATAAGACATAATTTCAAGGAATTACGTAGTATTATAGATTTCCTTCTTACCATACAAAATAAACTTAGTCCAACCACATGCTGACTGAGTAGAAAAACTTTACCCAGTCAATCACTCAGCCAGCCCCCTCAAGTGATACAACGTTATGTCTGCGGACTTACAACGCTAGAAACTGGACTTGGAATCTCGTTGTGGGCAGAGCACATATATGTAGCTTTGTGGTTCACTTGAAACAACAGCCTCAGTCAGTCCTGTGGTATTTAACCAAGTTGTCTCACGTTATATTGTTATTCGACTACTTTACTGTGGACATGAAAACTGTGTGCATCAACGCTGCAACTTGTAGGGTCTCTAAATAACATCTCTTATAAACATTATCATGTTTCTGAGACCAACCAATCAACTAATGATTTGCTCTTTTCTATGGTACAATATCATTAGACATAATATACTCATCCAAAACCGTTAGGTTTCAGTTCATATTCTCAACAGCTTGGACGACACATCCGGCTTGGCTCGGGATGGCCAGGTGTTTGAGGCACTCGACTTACAATCTGTGGTCGGGGGTTCGAATCTCGTCGCACCAAATATGCTCTCCCTTTCAGCAGTTGGAGCGTTATAATGTGACGGTCAATCCCACTATTCCTTGGTAAAAGAGTATCCAAGAGTTGATGGTGGATGGTGGATAACTTTCACTGCTAAATTAGGTACGGCTAGCACAGATAGCCCTCGAGTAGCTTTGCGTGAAATTCAAAACAAACAAACCAAACCGCATCCGGCTTTAATCGATAAAGTATGTACGTGACTGTTCACTACATTCAGTACCTTAAACAGCGGAGCAAACATATGACTATTGAAGGTTTTCCCCCTGATTATTATAAATCTCTGCAGGTGCCTGAAAGCAAATGATTCACTGTTTAGCTAATTCGTTAGCTACTTTTGGAGCCAATATATCATTCAGATCATATGCTTCAGCCCTTTTAGTGAGGTTATTGACAACTACCTGAGCGCATAACCATCCTAGTCAGTACACTGTTTAACCGTTTCTCTACATCTTTAAGAGAATATAGCCAATAAAACCAATGTTCAATGGTAGCTTTGGAAACATTACCTAAAGCCTAGATCAAGAACTATAACTATATAAATTATATGGACTATATCTCTCACATACTTATGATTTCTCAAACAACTGCTCGAGGTTATGTGTTTCTTTATTATACATGACCATCTTAAATAGTCTTGCTGCTCGACACTTAGTGTTGGTTTCCTTAATTTTATTCCCTCATAGAACAAATTCAAATCTTCTTAAAAGTGAAAAATAAAAGCTAAAAATAAAAAAAGCTTGTCCTAGTACTAAGAAGTAAGATTTAGCGAATTAAGCCAGGAGGAAATTTTCAGCCCACTTAAACATTTGTTTTTTCATTGTAATAGAAGATATTTCAGCAATTATTACTATGTTCATTCACCCTTAGTTCGCAAAAATCTTAGACAAAGCGCTTTTTTTCCACATGAATAATACCAGTGATAAACAGACAAGTTTTTGAGGGTTGGATAATTCTGTCCTTCACATCTGATCCTTGGTACTCCAAGAAAATCTACTTGAAAGATCTTTTGCACGATGCGTTCTTCCATTATCTATATAAAGAAGTGTAATGTCAGTTCTTCCTAGTTGGACAACTAATCCAACTTGCTAAGGTTATTGAGCAAAATAAAACATGTCATGCTGATCTGAACCCACTTTCTCTGCAACGAAGTATCTCAAATTTACTAGTAATTGCATATTTCCACTTTCATGCAATTTGATCAAAGAAACAGTACCTTTGATGCTATTTTATTTATGAACAATATCAGTGACCACTACAGTTAGAATCTTTCCTGTTTTTCGTAATTGCAGGTCG
Organism: Carcinoscorpius rotundicauda; assembly: GCA_011833715.1. NCBI lineage: Eukaryota > Metazoa > Arthropoda > Merostomata > Xiphosura > Limulidae > Carcinoscorpius > Carcinoscorpius rotundicauda. Next base: position 29,956,463 of record CM022392.1, read on the forward strand.
TAAAAAAATTACAAATAGCTTTAAAGCTGAGCAAAAACGGTTTATCCTGAAAACAAAAGCAATATCACTCATGAATTGCTTCCACCACACCTGTAACTGGTACAGCAAGATAATCATGAAATACGAGTTGTGTAGTGAATGAAACTGTAAATACGTCATCCATATGCATTCCTGAGGATATTGATTAGCATTCTGTAGTGTCAATACAGAATTGCAGTTTATCAGATTTACGGACTATATCCACAAATAACGTTTGTAGACATAACTAAATGCTAATTCTCAAGCCACGATTTGTGAAAATCCCTCTCGGCCGTTTATTCATGGATCCATTAACAGTTTGAAGTTAAGCTTTTTAAAACCCGCAAAACTTGTCAGTAGTGGTCAAGAAAACAATCTGTGGTTATTAGTTGGTGTGGTGGTTTGCATGGCAGTGACTAATAGGCAGTGTTATTAAAGATAGTTCCAGCTATTCCTTTATTAATTAATGTCCGACTTTGCTTATGCAGTCTTAGCCAAAACGTTTGCATATTTTGTAATGAATAGATCATTATTATTAATATGGAATAAAAATACACCTAGCGCTGTCAAATGGAGAAATGCGTGTAATATTAAACATCTGCGATGTAATTTATATAATTAGATATGTTTTGTGGACATCACGAACGATTTACTAGAACAGCAAATCATTTTATCAGACACCAGTAGACAAATGCATAATTAAACATTTCATATATCACATTAAAACATTACCAAAACATATCTAAAGATAATCAAATTAATATAAATAGTATACGTAACCTTATATCGGTTAATATTAAACATTCAGTACTCAGTTGGTCCTCCTTGTATTCTAATAAATTTTTCCAAGTGGCAACGTGGCATGTTGTAGATTATTGATGTAATCCACTGTAATTTTATCCAAACTTCTCACTAGAAGGCACTGAAACTCAGCGTGAATCAGGGTTATAAATTTTTTTCACAAATTTACGCCCAACAGATCTTAATGAATTTACGATGTGGAGATTTTATTGATAACAGCAATCTTGTGACATTCTTCTGTTTGTGATAGTTCAGTGCATTTTCATCATGGAACAAAAAGTCATTGTCAAACCTTTGCCTAGCATATGGTAGAAATATCTTCTCCATGTGATACCTGTAAAAGCATTATGACATCTTTCTGGAGAATATGAAGAGCAGTTTTTCCATTATGATGAGTAGCTGCCCACAGATGTATTGCACCACCTCTTGTGCGTGCTCTGTTGAAAAGACAGCCCCTGTTTTCTGTACTCTCGTTAAACGACAAACACAAATTTCACCATCAGTTTTAACGAGCCGGAAACAGGACTCATTTGAAAATATTGAGTGTCCTGACTGTAAGTCGGCGTAATGTCTTGCCGAAATTACACAGTAACGGGGGTGAATTTTGGTTTATATTGGTTTACATATAGCTCTACTTACAAAATAATCTTGTTTAGTCAGTCTTTTGCTAACTGTTATCCTGATGAAGATGTTCATGTCATTCCTGGCGTAAGGTGTTGCAAGACTTCTTTCGACCTTGACACGTTGACACAATTATCTCGGACAGTAGTTTTTCAAGGTCTTTCAGTAGACTTTCCGAGAATAATGTTTTCTATAGGCCGATGACGTTACAGGATTATTGATACAGTACAATGTGTGTATCTTTCTGATCTAGCATTGTCCCTTCGCTTTATACATTTCTGAGTAGTCAAACAATAGAACACCCTATAACTTCTGACACGTGACAAAGCATGTCACTACACCAAGTACACAGATTCTGTCTGAACTGATCTGTTTCAAAAAAACTTTATACCAAAACACGCTCTTTTATAGAAAAAAAATGTGTATATGTTATGTGTTTGAGAGGACAAATATTCGGAACAAATTATACAAACCAGGATAACAACTCGAACCTTTTTATCGGCTCATACGTTAACTTCTCTGATACAATTCGAACGTTTACTCCATGCAAGTTGACACGAGCATCAGTGTAGAACAGGGGGTAAACATTTTGACCAATATTGTATATATACATATGTGTGTGTGTGTTAAATACTTTAGGCACTAAAATGTTTATTTCATTTGTTAATGATTAAACTAACATAAAAATTGCTTTTTAACCTTTTTTTTTCAATTGTTCAGAAACTGCGGCGAACTACCTTAACTGAAAAAGCATGAGGTAATAATAATAAATTTGTTCACAGTTAAACTATAACTCCAAGTAATCACAAAACACGAAGTACATTTCTGTGTACTTTATCGATGATGGATATCAATAAACAAACAAACAGGACTAAAGTTGCATTTCACTGCTTATTCAATGTTATGATAATTAAACCAAAAGTTCTTAAAGGGAATGATTTGCAGTTTCAAACACTTTAAAATAATTAATGACGTATTTATGCGCATTTTACAACAAAAACACTAATTAAAATCTTAAAAAAACCTTTACTCTAAGACAAACCAAACAAGTTTTCCTTTTGACTTTCTGAAACTTGTATCTCATTAAAAACAAGAGTTTTGAAGAAAAACTATAATATCTTGAAATTCTTTTTGTAAAGTATTTTACTGTTAGACTAAGTTAAATAATCAAAGTTACCTTCCAGTGTTTTCTGTTTGTCCGTATACTTTAATGGGTATCAATATTACGTTTAAACAGTAAATACGTTATCATATTCCATATATGAATGAAAATCATAAAAGTGATTTATTTATTTTTAAGTTCATCCAAAAAATACACAATGGGCTATTTGTGATTTGCCCATCACTAGTATCGAAGCCAGAGTTTTGGCATAGTAAGCCCTCAGTCTTGCCTCTGAGTCGTGAAAGATTATAAAAGTAAATGGAAAAATCTTAAATTTCCCAAGTCAAGATAAAACTATTTTATGAAGACTTAAAGCAGGTTTTCAAAAATCCAGAAACTCGATTGCCTTCAAGTAGTAGACCTTTCTTCTTCAGGAGCAAAAAAAATATCTTATATTTAGAAATATCTTCACTAACATTTTGTATACGTTCAACCCCACCATGTGTTGATTAAATACCTTAGTAGAGTTCACTTCATTTCAACATTTTGGACGTTGTATTCTTACTATTACAGTCTGGGAAATACCTCATCCTCAGACATAAGTCAAAGTCTGCTTTTTAGTCTCTGTAGTGTCACCTACCTTGACTTCAATGAACCTACTGTTCTTCCTCTATTATTATGTTCTTTATAGTCATCACATCTGTTCTAATGAGCTCAAATCTTTTGAAAAAAATGCTTAATTTTTTGGTACTTTTTTGTGCTAATACTTTCATTAGCACATATATCTTGCTAGGTCAGTATGTTAGTGGATTACAAGCAAACATTTTTGTCCAGGAATAATTTCCAGCTGTTATATCGAAGTCCCAGTTATCATACACTGCAATTACGTAAATAATATAAATGTACTAGCTTCTAAGAAAAGTTTCGCATGTTTAAAACATCCTACAAATAGATCGAGCACCTAGCACTGAGAAAAACAATGATTATATTAAAATGCGTGGTTACGAACATGGGTCTTGAGAAGTACGCATCCTATGAAAGGAGAACATAAAATGACACATCACGATTAGATTAATATCTACATTTCATCTCAGTTTTCACATAGAAATTTGAAGCGATAACATTAAAATCACATAATATTAACATGTCTTCTTGACCATCCCATGGACGGTTATAATAACAAAAGTACTCTTTACAATATTTGCCTGTGATCTCAGTCATGCCATAGATGTTTACAGTGAGAAAATCTCTATTGTATAATATTTACTAAATTTTATAGTCTTGCACTCAGTACTAGAGTTAAAGCAGATTGTTACGTATTTTTTTAATGTTTTAAGTTCTTTGTAGACTAAACGCAACAGAAAAACGCAGATAACAGCTTGTATAATTTATTACACTAAACTATTAACAAATATAACAGATATAACAAATTATATAATAACAGTGACAGATATTAAGTTATAACATTCGAAATTAATTACAAAACAAAATAATATTAGTTTCAAACTTCAAAATAAATCACAATACAAAACGGTACTGGCCTGTATCTAATGTAATGATCTAAAATTAAAGTCTCAAATTCCAGTCTAGGGTGTGAATTTGGTCCCACAAAGAGATTCCGAAACAGTTCACAGTTCAATGAAATCGCCGACTCTCAGCACAAGCAGTAATTCAGAAGTATCGTAGAAATTGACGAAATATAATCACAGCTTCCGTAGATCTAATTTCAATCACAAATCCAAGTTGAATATTCACAGCAAACACTTAATCTTTCTCAAAAAACTAACTCTCTTCTTTTGAAATGAAACTGGTGTCTGAATCTCACTCTTTGTCTTCGAATAAAACTAATGACTGAATCTCTCTCCCTCGAATAAAACTGATGACTGATGACTCTATATCTCTCACGTCACCGTCTTTTTTATACCGATAGGCCTATTTCTCGAACAATCTCGCAATTTCCATACAACTCCAGAGCTATCCACGCATATCCGTTCTTGCACGAGACTACACTTCTAGACAGGAAGTCACCAGCACTCATTTACAAACATGTGATTGGTCTACTTAATTCGAGAAAGTTCTAAAATGCTACTCTAAATAAATAACATATTTTAGTTTAAACTTCGAAACAATAATAACAATATGAAAAAATGAATAATACAAATGAAATTTCGAACACAACACGACATGTTGTTGTTTACAAAATATTTACACATATACATAACACTCTCCCCTTAAAAGTAAAAAAAAAAGTTTGAACTTGTGAAAACTTTTTTTTTTGTTTTGCTTATTTGTCTTTTTAAACCAACTTAAAAGGGTTAAATCCAGTAGATTCTGAAATAACCTCACGAACTTCAAACAGTAACAAGGGAACACCCTCAACCCAGTTCTTTGAGTGTTTGTGGCAGTAATTTGGTGGAAACGATCAAGAACACCTTGTGACTCAGAATGGTAGGCACTGGATGAAAATTGATGGACCCTTAATTCATGTATGGCTTGTTCAAATAGCTTGGACATAAAATTTGTGTCTTGATCTGATTGCACAACTTTTGGAATTCCGAACATGGTAAAGGATTTGACAAGAGCCTTGACGATGTTGGGAGAAGTGATTTTTTTCAAAGGGATTGCCTCAGGAAAACGTGTAGAAGCACACATGATCGTCGAGAGGTATTCATTTCCTACTTTGCTTTTTGGCATTGGGCCAACACAGTCGATAATGACCCTTGAAAATGGTTCTTCAAAGGCAGGAATAGGCTGCAGTGGTGCTTTGGGAATCCCTTGATTTGGTTTTCCAGTGATTTGGCAAGAATGACATGCCTTACAAAAGCTAACAACATCTTGGCGCATCTTTGGCCAATAGAAATGTCGTCGGATACGATCTAAGGTCTTTCTTACACCTAAGTATCCCGACAATACATGGTCATGAGCAAGACTAAGAATATCATTCCGATAGCATTTTGGAATGACGATTTGATGAATAACATTCCACTCCTCATCAGCAGCAACGTCAGGAGGTCTGTATTTTCTCATTAGCACACCTCACTTCTGGTAGTAACAAATAGGGACAGTTCCTATTTCATTTTCATTAACAGCCAGTTGTAGAAGAGAACGAGTTTCAGGATCATTGTCCTGTTCCTCAGTAAGTTTGTTTCGATGAAGAGAGTCAAAAAATGTCTTAGAGTCATCAGTAGAACTTAAAGTTGAGTCAGAAATCTCATCGATGTGAGACATGAACGTATCAGACAAAGAGAAATCCTCTTTGGATTCCTGAGAACGTGTCTGAGAACGAGTAACAGCACAGGCGGGAAAAACATCAGGAAACTCTTCAACGAGTTGCTCTGTACTGGGAGTAATAACAGGTGCTTCAACAACACGAACCTCTGGTACCACCTTACTACCAGCCAAATCATTCCCCAAAAGCATAGACACACCTTCAACAGGCAATGAAGCTTTAATACCCACAGTCACTGGGCCTGAAACTAAGTCCGAATGTAAATCTAATCTATGAAGAGGAATAGAAACGACGCCACCTTCTACACCAGAAATGAGCACACTGGCCCCAACGGATGACTTTTCAGAAAACGGAAGTACACTTTCCAAAATCAAACTCTGAAAAGCTCCAGTATCCCGCAGGATTTTAATTGGTTGTAGACGTGAATCGCCATCAAAAGAAACAAAACCTTCAGTCATGAAAGGCTTAAATTTGTCCTCAACAATATCTTCAAGTACATCAATAATATTGGACTTGGAATCCACAGTGGACTGAACAGGGTCAAAATCATTGGGAACCAATGATATATCAAACAAGGGCGAAATGAAACTATTGGGTGATGGCTTGTTTTTGAGCTTATAGCACTCAGAAATCAGATGGCCAGGTTTCTTACAATAAGCACATGTTTTGGATGAGAATGACACGTTTTGGGTGGATGACGAGCTTTGAGAATAAGATGGAGTCTTTGTTTGAGAATTAGAAGTTTGCTCTTTTTTGTCTCTGTCGACATTTGCATAATATTTGAATGAGTCATTGGGTTTCTTTGCTGTGTGATTTATTTTGCTTTTATATGAGAAATCTTTGTGAGTCAAAGCATACTCGTCTGCGAAGACAGCAGCATCATGTATTTTGGAAGCTTTTTGTTCATCAATATAAGTTTTTAGCTCTACGGGAATACATCTTTTAAACTCTTGGACTAACATGAGTTCTCTGAGTTTTGTATAATCTTCTTTAATTTCTCTGGAATCACACCACCTGTCGAACAGAGTTTCTTTTTCACGAGCAAATTCGACATAAGTTTGGCTGTCAAACTTTTTGTAACCACGAAATTTTTGTCTGTATGCCTCTGGCACCAATTCATATGCATTCAAAATGCATTTTTGACGTGCTCGTAAACATAACTTTGCTCGGCTGTGAGCTTGGAAAATACTTCCTGAGCTTTACCCTTGAGAACACTCTGAAGTAATACTGTCCAATATTCGGTAGGCCATTTTAGCCTAAGGGCCAATTTTTCAAATTGCTGAAAATATGTATCTACAGCTTTTTCATTGAATGGAGGTACTAAACGAATTTGTCTGGAAGCATCAAAATTATCCAACTGCATTCGGACAACCTTTTCTTCTGTCTGTGCCTTTCTCATACTGATTTCTTTATCAGCTTTAATGCGTTTTATTTGTATTTCGGCATCAAGAACAAGGCGTTTGTTTTCTTGTTCTGCCTCAATACGTTTTTGTTCTCCCTCAATACGTTTATTTTCTTGTTCTGCTTCAATACGTTTTTGTTCTGCCTCAAGTCGTTTCCTTTCAATTTCTAAACGAAATTTCATTTCCATTTCCATTTTTTTTAATTCGAAATCTGGGTCAAAATGAGCGACAGGCAATTGTTGTGCAACTGTTTGAGGTAAAACTTTTTGGCTGACCAAATGTTCAACAATAATTTGTTTAATATCTGCTTTCTTCATTGATTGCTTCACTTCTAAATTAAAATGTTTACCAACATCAAGTAATTCAGATTTTTTTAATTCACTGATTAATTCGAAAGAGGGATTCTGATTAAATTCGTTTATAAAATCTTCAAGTTCCAATGCCATTTTAAATATACAAGCTGTCTATCTGTATAAAATATAAATCTTATTTTATAATAAAATTAAATTGTTTGTTCGATATCCCGGACGAGCCCCCAATTTTCTGTTACGTATTTTTTTAATGTTTTAAGTTCTTCGTAGACTAAACGCAGCAGAAAAACGCAGATAACAGCTTGTATAATTTATTACACTAAACTATTAACAAATATAACAGATATAACAAATTATATAATAACAGTGACAGATATTAAGTTATAACATTCGAAATTAATTACAAAACAAAATAATATTAGTTTCAAACTTCAAAATAAATCACAATACAAAACGGTACTGGCCTGTATCTAATGTAATGATCTAAAATTAAAGTCTCAAATTCCAGTCTAGGGTGTGAATTTGGTCCCACGAAGAGATTCCGAAACAGTTCACAGTTCAATGAAATCGCCGACTCTCAGCACAAGCAGTAATTCAGAAGTATCGTAGAAATTGACGAAATATAATCACAGCTTCCGTAGATCTAATTTCAATCACAAATCCAAGTTGAATATTCACAGCAAACACTTAATCTTTCTCAAAAAACTAACTCTCTTCTTTTGAAATGAAACTGGTGTCTGAATCTCACTCTTTGTCTTCGAATAAAACTAATGACTGAATCTCTCTCCCTCGAATAAAACTGATGACTGATGACTCTATATCTCTCACGTCACCGTCTTTTTTATACCGATAGGCCTATTTCTCGAACAATCTCGCAATTTCCATACAACTCCAGAGCTATCCACGCATATCCGTTCTTGCACGAGACTACACTTGTAGACAGGAAGTCACCAGCACTCATTTACAAACATGTGATTGGTCTACTTAATTCGAGAAAGTTCTAAAATGTTACCCTAAATAAATAACATATTTTAGTTTAAACTTCGAAACAATAATATCAATATGGAAAAATGAATAATACAAATGAAAATTCAAACACAACACGAATGTTGTTGTTTACAAAATATTTACACATATACATAACAAGATGAAGAAGTTACTTAGACCCTAACTATAGGAACTTTTGGTGAGATGTTAAAAAAGAGTTCTCTTAAAACTAGCAAATAAAATATTTCAAAGTAAAGTATGCGAGTGGTGATACACTTGCAAAACACTGGTTTTTATTTTAAGGCTTAACTTTAAAATGATCCTATATCGACAGACGTGTTTTTTTACACCATCAATGACTCGGTACTTCAGAATTCAATGCCGTCATTAACATAATATTATGATTCTATCAATAGTTTTCTAGTAATAATAATGCTGTTTCAAAATAGTTTGAAATATACTTGTTCTATTTTTTGCAATATATGTATATATTTCTTTTTTTTTTACTAGAAAAATTCGGTTGTTAACAAAATAAGTTGACATAATTAATTCACAATTCCTTAGATAGTTGGTAAAATATTTTGAAAATATCTGGTCTTCATGTCCCTTTAACGCAATTTCTTTCCTACACTGGGCTCGGCATGGCCAAGTGTGTTAATGCGTTCCACTCGTAATCAGAGGGTCGCTGGTTCGAATCCCGGTCACACCAAACGTGCTTGCCCTTTCAACCGTGGGGGCGTTATAATGTTACAATTGTTACATAGTTTGATGTTTTAAGTTCTTCGTAAATTAAACGCAACAGAAAAACACAGATAACAGCTTGTATAATTTATTACACTAAACTATTAACAAATATAACAGATATAACACAAATTATATATAATAACAGTGAGAGATATTAAGTTATAACATTCGAAATTAATTACAAAACAAAATAATATTAGTTTCAAACTTCAAAATAAATCACAATACAAAACGGTACTGGCCTGTATCTAATGTAATGATCTAAAATTAAAGTCTCAAATTCCAGTCTAGGGTGTGAATTTAGTCCCACGAAGAAATTCCGAAACAGTTCACAGTTCAATGAAATCGCCGTCTCTCAGCTCAAGCAGTAATTCAGATGTATCGTAGAGATTGACGAAATAAAATCACAACTTCCGTAGATCACAAATCCAAGTTGAACATTCACAGCAAACACTTAATCTTTCCCAAATAACTAAAACTGATGCCTGAATCTCACTCTTATTCTTCGAATAAAACTAATGACTGAATCTATCTTCTTTTTTCGAATAAAAACTGATGACTCAATCTCTCTCTCTTTTTTCGAATAAAAACTGATGACTAAATCTATCTCGCGTCACCGATTTATACCGATAGGCCTACTTCTCGAACAATCTTGAAATTTCCATACAACTCCAGAGCTATCCACGCATATCCGTTCTTGCACGAGACTACACGTCTAGACAGGAAGTCACCAGCACTCATTTACAAACATATGATTTGTCTACTTAATTCAAGAAAATTCTAAAATGTTACCCTAAATGAATAACAAAATATTAGCTTAAACTTCGAAACAATAATATCAATATGGAAAAATGAATAAAACAAATGAAAATTCAAACACAACACGACATGTTGTCGTTTACAAAATATTTACACATATACATAACACAATCAATCCCACTATTCGTTGGAAAAAGAGTAGCTCAAGAGTTGGCGGTTGGTGGTGATGGCTAGCTGCCTTTCCTCTAGTCTTAGTTACACTGCTAAATTAGGGACGACTAGCGCAGATAGCCCTCGAGTAGCTTAGCGAATTTCAAAAGACAAACACTCCTTCACTGACGGCCTACTGGTTGATAAGCAATAAATTTATGGACTTCCAACGTTAAAAACTGGTGTTTGATTCCTGGCAGTTGACAAAACTCGAGTAATTTATTGAGCAACTTTTCACTAACACAAACACAAGTAACGATATCTATACTAACAAAATTATTATGATATAACGTTTACACTATATGCAGAAAGCGAACAATTAACAGGACAAAACTTTATACCATCCTATAAAATATATTTGCAGTCCATGGTCAGTGAAAGAATAATATTCATGTTGTCTTATATGATACAACTTCTTCGCAACTTATTTATTCTTCTACCTCTCTATTTATACACAGGATACAGTTGTTTTGTTATGTACTTCAGTCATTTTCTGTTCTTTATCTGTTTATTCCTTTCCGCAATACACCAGCAGAAAGGCTAACTATACATAGTTAAGTAATTTTTCCATGGAATTTTATTGCTTGGTTATCACTTTCCATAATTTGGTTATTTTTTTTCTAAAAATGATCTTCTTCCTACCTTACTAAATGTTATTTTGACATTCATATAATGAAGTGATATCGAAAGAATACACTGTATGTTCAAAAATTTGTTTTCACAAGCACGTTCTATGTCTGTGCCTGAATTTATTACTTTTGCTTAAATGTAGAATAAACAATGGTATGGATTTATCTATTTTATCTCATAAATTAATAGTTAAAATAGTAAAAAAAATACATATATTTAAGAGATTTTCACCAAATAATATTTTTATTTTGCCACGAGCTTTTTCAAAAACTCATTATCGATGAGAGACTAGGCTTAAATGATTAATAAAGAAGAAAAATATAATTACATTTGATCAATAATATTTCATGACTACAATACAATTTAATTAGATTAAAAAACTACTGATAAAAATACAAACAGATGCAATAATGTTGTTCACAACAATACAAGGATACAAAGGCTCATAGAGTACCAATGTTAACAGCTAAATAATGTATTGTTCTAAAACCAATCTCCCATAACTTGATTTTTCTAACAATTTTTAGACTTGCTGATTTACAATATTGTGCCAGTTCTAGGTGTATAAACAAACACAAAGTATTATATGTGATTACGGTGCTTTGTTACTAATTAATTCAATTTAATTGCTGGTTTCTTCTCTAAACAGTTATGCCTGACGTTTCATCTCTTGAAAAAGATGGAAAGTGTGTAGTCAGAGAAAAGGCTTTAACCTGTTCAGTGCCGTAGACGAGATAACTCGTCCAAGCCTATCGGTAACACAGTGCCACGGACGAATTAATTCGTTCTTAATAATACCTAACTTCGTCTTCACCATACATGCATTTGACTAACTTAAAATTGTTTTACTTTTGATCTGAAATGGCGTAACGAAAAAAATTACAAAATGAAGAAGCATTAGAGTTGTATTGTAGCAGCTGAAATACTTGGCAGTCAACCGGTTAAGTATTAAGAAAGCTGGTTGAACTTGAAGCACCATCAATCTATTGAGTTTACCGTTAAGTCCTGTTAAAGAAGTACATGAAAGATATTTTATTAATTAGTATACGTGTTATATTTACTGGCACAAATCTTCTAAGTTACGTGTGGGAAAAAGGTTTTCAAACCGAAATTCAAGAAACCTTGAGTTGAGCTTTTCCTCTAAATAAATCAACTACGTTCATAGTTGAGTGCTCACTTTCTATAAAATTGCTGGATCACCTGATCTGTAAAAGACTTACAACATATTGCTCAATTTAAAAGGTAATATTGCTTTTCGCTTTTCGTGCAGCATATATTGATTTGGATTTGGATGTGTGGTGTAGTGTAGAATGTACTCCAGAACTGTTTTATATCTCGTTTGAAATGCGTCGTCCTCAGAGAAGATAAGGACTTCAAGAAAACTATTGAAAACGTCAGTTTGCCTGTGAAATGCTTGATCCTTTAGAAATTTAACTTGTTTGAGAAAGCTCGACCCAAGAGGAATGAGAACACGTTCCTTAAACAAACTACGTTTCCATTACAATGTTACAGCTAGAAGACTTTTTGCCAGCATATACTAAATAAACATTAGATACAATATATATAACACAATTCATTAGCATCAATCATATTGTATGAATTTTTAATCACTTTAAGCATTCTTTAACAGTTTATTTTTTGATTTGTTTGTTTTTGAACGTTACTTTTTGTGAGTGCTTTACTTGCAACTTATTAAATTCAATTCCGGTTTTAAAATTATGGGAGCAACATTTTGTTAGATTATTAGCAATTTCATTAATGGACCATTTACATTTAAATTTTAAATATTAGATAAGTGTTTGCTTTTATGTCGCTTACCTTAATGTATGAGCTACAATCACGACTCCACATAATTTGCGAAATCAAACTTAATTAAAAAGCACTTACGACAGTAAACAACATCTCATTATTTCAACCTAAAATCAAAAATCTCGTCCCTATAAACTATATATATATATACAACTCGAAGATAAAATGGTCAATAAATTACAAATGAAAATAATTATACAGATACTGCTTCCAGGTACTACATTAAATCTGTGCTTGATTTTAGAAAGTTTCCCTCAAAGGAAGCATCGATATTTGTATCTACTATTTCACAAAAACTTCGAAAACACACTTCACTTTACTAACCCAGAATTAAATAAACCAATATGTTTGAAGTAATGTAGTTAAAACCGAAAAATAATACTTCTGTATTATTATGTTTTTCAGCACGGATGAGGCTTAGTAGAAATGCAATCTACTTAAGGAATGGTTTATAAAGATGCCCACCGATGTTAATGAAATACGTGAATAAGGAGTAATGGTATGTTGTGGATGAAAATAATTAGTTTTTTAATGTACTTCGTAAAATCCTCTAAAACATTATAGAAGAGTTAATTAAAACCTTAGAGGCATCATTTTTCGAAGAACTGAACCATGTTTTCGCTAGTTATATGATTAATGTGAAGATTTTGTTTCCTGTAATGAATAATAACCATGGCTTAACTTAGACGTAGACGTTAGAAAAGGAAATAAAACACGAGTTGAATGGTGTTTGTGTCAGATTTAAATACTACATTAAGAAATATATAATTGAAAACTACACTTTCATAAATATTATAGAATGCAAGCTTGCAGTTTGGATGTTTTATCGTTTTTGAGAGCTAAAATTGAAAATATGAATTAATTGTAATTCCACAGTGTAGACATTATTTTTATAGTTTAAGAAGCGAAATATCTTTTACAAACATGGAGATTTTGAATGCACTTCTACATTCGACAGTAAATTGTGTTGAAAAGCTAATATCTTCACTAAATCTATAACGTTAATATCAAAGTAACAACCCGGGATGACCAGGTGGGTAAAGGCGTTCGACTAGTAATCCGAGGATCGCGGGTTCGAATCCCGGTCGCACCAAACATGCACACCCTTTCAGCCGTGGGTGCGTTATAATGTAACGGTCAATCCCACTATTCGCTGGTAAAAGAGTAGCCCAAGAGTTGGCCGTAGGTGGTAATGACTAGCTCCTTTTCTTCTAGTCTTACACTGCTAAATCAGGGACGGCTTGAGTAGCTTTGCGCAAAATAACAAATAATATCAAACTGTAAATGTCAGTAAAAGTATCTTCATTTCAACTTTTGTTTTTAGTTGAAAGGCAATGAATTTTTATCTTTTTTAATTGTGGGAAATATAGAACTGATTCCTTTGAACGTTGCTTTTATGAAAAGTGAAAGAAAAGAAAATTAGCATTGACAGGTGCAATTTAATAATTAGCTTTTAAAAATGAATGAGCCTGTGATGGCCAGATGAGTTAAGGCGTTCGACCCGTAACCTAAAGGTCGCGAGTTCGAGTCCCCGTCGCACCAAATATGCTCGCCCTTTCAGCCGTAGGGACGTTATAATATGACTATCAATCCCATTATTGTTGATAAAAGAGTAGCCCAAGAGTTGGCGGTGGGTGGTGATGAAAAGTTGCCTTCCCTCTAGTCTTAAACTGCTAAATTAGGGATGGCTAGCGCAGGTAGCTAGCTCTCAAGTAGCCTTGCACGAAATTCAAAAACAAACAAACACGACCTGGTGATGACGCGTGTTTAGATAATGAAACGTAGAGAGTCAAGATGGAAACTCAATATTTATTTCTTTTCCAAATACGTCAAGATTTAGAATACATTTCTTTGACGTCATTGTACACTGCTAACATCATTTTTAGTTAAATTCATTATTCTATTTTACAACAACATAGTATCAAATTACCATAAAATAGAGAAAAAACTTAACCCACTTAAATGACAACTTATTAATTTTTCTATGGGTTTACCTTAAATGTTTCCCATTTTTATCTTCCTACCAAAACGCCCGAGATCCAGCAAAATGGATTCAAACAACAATATAATGACCATTTTCATTGTTGTAATATTCCTTTTTATTCGTAGTCCAGATAAACATATCATTTCCGCTACTTTTATTTCACATGCAATACGACTTATTATTAGTAATGATATGAACACACTGTTTCATCGTTTTCATTGCCATCAGTAGAGAAACTGATTTCAATTTAAGCTATTGCATTTTGTATTTCAAAGAATCTCTTACTGAGTTCGTAACTTTATAATACGTTAAGATGAAAGTTCGAGAACTGAAATATGAAGTTGCTACAACTATTTATTCTCAAACGTTCCTTCAGTGCACCATATAAACTAGTTGCTGTAGTTTAAAGATAAATTTTTCAAACATTGACAATTCATAATCACTCATTCTCAGAATAACTGTAAGGTATTTACACTCGTCAAGTGCAACAAAAGTGGAGTTTAACGCAAGGAAAAGTTCCTTAAGGATAAAATAAGTATTTTTCTACTTTACTGACGGATAGCTATAGAAAATAACTTGTTATTTATATCACAGAACGTTTCACAAAAATTATAGTTCCAAGTTGTCACAATGTTTTCTGCTCTGTATTTGTCCGAAAATGAAGAAAGTCATCTGTTCATAAAATATGCTTATCCACTTAGAGATCCATTTTTTTTTATTGCTAACGGTCTACAAATTGAACCTTTTAAACCTTTTGTAAGATTTATTTTCGTTTTTGAAGTAACCATTGGGAATGCATATAAAGAAAATGTGATTCAACAATGCATATGACAGAGACAAACACTCAGACACCAAAATAATACAGGGTAAGCTAAAGAGACCCATTATTGTATTACTTATATCCAATTAGTAATTGTTTTCTGCCGTTTTGACAGACTTTATCTTAGAAATCTCACAATTTCAACACAAATGGAATTTGTTTAGCTAAGCACGTCTTCCGTAACATAACACGAGTAAGTTACCCAGAAGAAAATGCAACGCAATTTCTACAGCTTGGGAAAACAAATATAAATAGCTAGATCTAAGAAAACATTTGCATTATTTATACATCTAATAGGATCAGTGAATCAAACATAAAGGGTAACTGACTGCTTAATTATATGTTTATTATTAACTAAAGTATTGTGTATTTTTGACGTTTCTAATCTTAAATAAAGCACGTTTGGTTTGGTTTGTTTTTAGTTTTGCTACCTCTAGATTCTCTTGGAAATAACTTTTTACAGTATTTCTTTGAATGATCCGATCACATAATCGATTTTCTTTACAGATTTTGTGCAGTTAGTTGTTGGTTTTTTACTTACTTCTTTTGATGTTTCAGTGGTAAAAGTTTTATCAACATTTTCTCCGTTCACCTATAACCTGATTGTGATATAAATTATAAAATATTCATGAATCACAATAATACGTAACACAGTGCAAAAGTTAAGCCTAATACCTAGCATTATGATTTGGTTGAGGAATGCATTTTCAGTTAAAATCAACCAACGAATTTTATTATTTTCAAGCAATGAAATTTTCGGAAAATGCTTGATAGTTGATTCAATTACGTTTACGCATTAAGGCAGCAGCGTGGTGTGATGGAACTTGTGAGAGGAATCTAAAACAATGTTGTAGAACTCCTTGTGTGTTTACATTGTTGACTTTAGCGATGTAAAAGCAAAGGTTCGTAACTATTCAGTAAGTGTCCTTCATTGTTTTGTTTTTCTCGGCTATTTCTGCAGAGACTACGAGAGGGTAATCCAAGGACATCTCTTTGAAATTTAATATTGTACTTCTATCACGTTTGGTATGCCAGATTCTAAAAAATATATGTTTGAAAATACAAATGCTTTTGCACGCAAAGAAAACCTCAAGCCCCCCAGTGGCACAATGCACTTATACTGCTAAAAACCGGGTTTTTATACCAGTGGCGAGCAAAGGAGATATAGCTCTTGGTATAACTTTGTTCATAACAAAGAAAACAGAAAACCTCAGACAAGAACCTAAACATGGATAATATAATAATAAAATAATATTAGCTTAATAATTAATTAATTTAATATACAGTTGGGATACTATACATGTTGCCCCCGCTAGCACAGTGGTATGTATACCGATTTACAAAATTAAAATCAGATATTTGATTCCTTTTATGTGGGCTCAACAGATAGCCCGATGTGGTTTTGAAATAAGAAAACGCATGCACACACTCAGCGTGTAAAACTAAGAGAGTGAGACATTCGACAACAACTTAGCAAAAAATATTCATAATTATGTTATGGCGCAAATATATATATATATGTTTGAACAGTATGAAAGCTGTATGTATGTAATATACAAACGTAAGAAACTGTGAACATTGGACCAAATACTATTACATATCCGATTATTTTAAAAATATCTAAAAAAATGTAATCTGATGTATATCTGCAAAAACTGCTCGTTTGGGTTGAAAAAATATTTTATGTAGAAGAGCGAACAACGTTTCGTCCTCCTTCGGTCATCGTCAGTTTCATAAAGAAAGAAAGAGGTAACTGACCGGAAGGTGACCACATGTTTGGAAGGGGTTGTGTAACTGAGTGTCGGAATGTAGAGGGCGGTGTTAGATGTTTGAATATATAATTTTATTTTATTATATTTAATATAGGTATAAATGCGTTCCTTTGTATTGGTTTATATTGGGTTTAAGTTGTTGTATAAGTAAGGCTTCTTTAATTTTGCATTTGTTTCTTTATTTAGTATTTGAGTGTTTTCTATGGTTATGTTGTGTTTATTTGACTTGCAGTGTTCGAAAACGTGTGAAGGTGACTTTTTATGTTCTTTGAATCATTTTTCTACTTGTTTCTCCAATATAGAAGTCGTGGCAGTTATCACATTGTATTTTATAAATAATGTTGGTGTGGTATTTGTCAGTGTAGTTTTTACATAGTATAGACCTCAGTTTTGTGCCTTGTTTTTTCATATGTTTGGTATTAACTGGAATGTCATATTCTGTTACAAGTTTTTGCCAAATGTTGGTTATTTGTCTGCTGATGTCGGGAATAAATGGTATGCAGCAGTATATGGTTTGGTGATTTTTTTTATTCGTGAGATATATTTACTTTTATTGGTTGATTTTGCTTTCTGTCTAGGTGTGCGCGTATAATCTTTTCTACAGTTTGTAGAGGAAACTTATTGATGTTGGTGAAGTATTGTTTTATTTTGTCTAATTCGTCTTTACTTTTATCTGGTGAGCATAGTTTTATGGCTGTGTTTATTTGATTTCTTAGTGTGTTGATTTTTTGTTTTGTTTTATGTGCTGAATCTCAAAAAATGTATAGTCCAGTATGGGTGATTTTTTGGTGGATTTCTGTTTTGAATTATGTGTCGGTTCTTGTAATTTTGAGGTTAAGAAATGATATTTGAATGATTTTTTCCTGTTCACATGTGAAGTTAATGTTGGGATGTATAGAGTTAATGTGAGTGAAAAAATTAAGTGTGTGTTTTGTAGATCTGAATTTCGCAAAAGTGTCGTCTACATATTTGTACCAGTGTAGTGGTGGATGTAATGCTGTATTAATTGCTTGTG
The DNA here is from genome assembly GCA_011833715.1 of Carcinoscorpius rotundicauda. Lineage (NCBI taxonomy): Eukaryota > Metazoa > Arthropoda > Merostomata > Xiphosura > Limulidae > Carcinoscorpius > Carcinoscorpius rotundicauda. The sequence continues at coordinate 29,974,678 of CM022392.1, forward strand.
TTTCAACTTGTGTCATAAAAATATTGGCTAGAACTGGTGATACTGGGTTGCCTATGCTTAGGCCATTTGTTTGTATATAGTTTTGGTTGTTGAACATGAAGTTTGTTTTTATCGTGGTGAATTCTCTGAGGGTTGCTAACTGGTTACTGGGAATGTCTATAGTTGGATTAGGGTCTCGGATATAGAGTTCTAAGGCTATCTTGCAAGCTTCAGTGGTTGGAACTTCTGTAAAGAGAAATGTAACATCGAAACTGGCCATTAAGGCTTTATGATTAAGTTGATTTAGATTAGACTTCAAATTAAAAGAGTCTTTGATGAATGAGCTGGCTGATGTTACATATTTGGAGAATGTCCATGCTATGTATTTACCAATATTGTAATTAAACGATTCATATGTTGACATTATTGGTCGTAATGGACAATATGGTTTATGAGGTTTAGGGACGCCGTATATTTGCGGTGTGCGTGAGTCGGTTTTACGTAGGTAGGAATAAAGTGTTTGTGAAATTGTGTTGGCTTTTTTCATTTGTGGTAGTAATTTGTTCAGTTGCGTCTCGTGTGTCTTTGTTGGATTTGTGTGTATTGGTTTAAATTTGTTCGTGTCTGATAGGATGTTCTTCATTTTTGGATGTATTCATTCGTGTTCATTATAACTATAGCGTTACCTTTATCTGCTTTTAGAATTTTTATGTTTTTGTCTTGTTTTAGGTTTTTAAGGGAATTAATGCCTCTTTTTGTAAGATTGTGTTTTAGCTTACTGTTTTGTGAAATTATGTTGATGGTTTTGTGAGAAAATTCTTTGAAAAAATCGTTTAAGATGTTTTTAGGTGTTTCTGGAAAATATAAATTTGTAATTTTACCTGGGAAGTTTGGCTGTTTGATGTCAATAAAATTATCTAAGTTGTTTTCTTTCTGTTGGTTGTTTTCTTGTTTTTGTTTTCTGTAAAAAGTATCTATAGATCAGAAAGTTTTCTGTAGAAACGTTGTTTGCCCTTCTACGTAAAATATTTTCTCAACCCAAACAAGTAGTTTTGCGTATATATTTCTTTACAAGTGGGTTTTCTCTACATTACTGTACTCTGATATGTCTATTTTGTAAATAAAATTATTATGTATCAGTGAAAGTCACATCAAGAAGACTTCACTTGTTATTTATATATAGCAATGGTGGCTTCAAACTAAACGTTTTAAATATAGTAACATACTTACCCTTCATTTAATAATTATATGTGTAGCTCAATGTCTAAAGATTGATATTTATTCTATGTAAGTTTTATTTCAGATGTCGACTAGTGCCACACGTTCACTAAGGTTTGTTTTATGATTATTATTTCACTAGCTCACAGATAATGCCATTGTTATTTCTGAAACTCACATATATGTGAGTTATAGCTTTTATTATAACGTGAAATATGTACGCGTATGTATATATATTAAATAACTATCTTAATTTCAATATACAACTACAACATTTTATGGTTCATCTTAGGAAACCGATTCCTTTGCTCATTAATAGTCTTTATGATAATAGGTGGAAGATGTTTCTAATGGTTATGCTTTGAAGAATGCGAAATAATTTAAAATTACTTGCTTCTTTCAGTCTATTTTTAGTACGATTTAATTTGTAATTTTATTGTTCTTTTTATTTTCCATTGTCCGAAAGCTAGATTTGGAAATCAGTTATTTTTTCTCACATACTTAAAAGAAACAAAGATATTGTTGCAGTTATGTAATTTATTCTGAGTCAAAGTACGTTTACACAAAAAGATTCAAAATGGAGAGCCCCCTAAAGTCACATGGCATATCTCCAGACTCACACCGCAAGAAACAGGATTTCGATACTCTTAGTGGGCAGAGCACAGATAGCCTATTGTGTAGCTTTCTGCTTAATTCCAAACAATCAGATCGAGATGCAGAAAGTAGGAACCTCCTACTTCTAAAACATTACTTTCAAACACAGTAAAATCAATATCTTTCTGACTTTCCTACTTTCTTACAAATATTCTTCTAAATCACCGAATACAATTGTGTTTCAATGATAAATCCAGCCTACAAATCACAAAATGTGCGCATTTAACATTATTCAAACACCAGTACATGTAAATTAATTGTGTATCTTACCCATGCAATATTTCATTTCCATCGAATTTAAATTAATCACGAAGATAGTAATTAACCAGTCTCTCTCACTGCTACTTTAAACCATACAGAAACACTGATTGACAATTTTATCATGCCCACAAGTGAAAAAGTGTGTCATGTTGAACAACCTGTTAAGTGCCCGACATTTGTGATTCATGACATGGCATGTCCTTGTCTGATTAGGATACCAAAAGATATACGTATTAATACAGCAAACATTAAAGGATAACAACAGCTATGCCCCCCAATTTGTACATTAATATATCTGCAGACTTATAACGCTAGAAACCGGGTTTCAATACCCGTGGTTAGCAGAGCATAAAAATGCTCCTTTGTAACTATGTGCTATCTTTAAATAAACAACAACTGTAAGGTGAACTCAAATCATCACAACGAAACTGTGATTAAAACTAGAAAAAATGTAAAGCAGTACGAGTTGTTGAAAATGATCAACTCTTTATGCATGAAACTACTAGAAAAGTTGGCACCTATAAATCTGTAAGCACCATTGACGTTTCCCAAGATAATGTAAAAAGCAGTTCTCTACATGATGAATAGCTGCCCACATATGTACTGCACCATCTCCTCTTTGTACTCTGTAAAAAAGTCAGTCTTCCTTTGTCTGCCCTATGTATAAACGACGAACACAAATTTCACCATGTTTTAAAAAGCCGAAACAAGATAACATGTCAAAAGTGTTCCAACTGTAAGTTAGAATGATGTCTTGCCGAAGTTACTTGGTAACAGTGGTAAATTTCACTTCATACCAGTTTGCAGAGAAGCTCCTCTTGCAAAATCACCTTATTGGATCAGTCTCATTTTAACTGTTCTCCCCTATTCCTGGAATGAAGATGCTCATCCCATTCCTGGCATAAGGTGTCGCAAGATTTCTTTCGATCTAGACATGTTAACTTTATAATAACACAATCATCTTGGACAGTACTTTTTATGGTCTTTCAGTAGACTTTCCGAAATAACGTTTACTGTAGTCCAATAACGTTTCAGTATTTTGGATACAGTGCTTAACTGTCCTGGCAATGTTTGTTCGCTCCATATATTTCTATACAGCTGAACAGTTTGACGCTCTCGCTTTTGCATTGTATAATAAATAAAATAAATATTATAAGACACATAACAAATCTGGTTAATAAATCTAAAAAGATATTTCATTTTACTATAGCTACATTGAAAAACACTAAGTTTAATAAATAAATATAAATTCCTTACCGAGTATATTACTGAATCATGATATATATATATATAAATAGTTTATTTCATACGTTTTATACTTTAGTCCTAATGAGTTAAAAAAACATAAAAATATAATATAAAAAATAAACAGTAAGAAAAATTATACCAAAATTAGCAATGATTTATTTATTTTGTGGCCTATTTATCAATGAATGTTATTACGTAAACTGAAAAATAAATCTGGTCAAGATGATCACATATATTTAAAAAAAGTAGAATTGTTTGTTTATTTGTTTGTTTGTTTTTCAATTTGCACAAAGCTACTCGAGGGCTGTCTGTGCTAGTCGTTCCTAATTTAGCAGTTTAAGACTAAAGGGAAGGCAGCTAGTCATCACCACCCACCGCCAACTCTTGGGCTACTCTTTTACCAACGAATAGTGAGATTGATCTTCACATTATAACGCCCCCACGGCTGAAAGGGCGACCATGTTTGGCGCGACGCGGGCGCAAACCCGAGACCCTACAAAAGTAGGAATTAATAACACTAAAATTATACATTCGTCATACTTAACCAATTATACTAATATCGAATTCTACTAATATAATTAACTAAGTAAGTCACAAGCAAAATTAAAATTCTTCAAAAAGTACAGACACGTACCTTAACAAAGTCCTAAACAAAGTAGCTGTACATTTATTTTAAGACAAAACAAGAGACGACGAACTTGATTTTTTATGCCCTCAAGCTAGTCAGAAAGAAGGAAACACGAGCCATATGGCTAATGAGATTAAATATCTCACCCACATTCTTTCTGAATTAAATTATATTTTATGATAACATTACAGCTACTGATCAATAAAACGTCACACAAGCCTTTAGTTACTAATAAGTAATGTAATTGTATATTTAAATATTTAATTTTTCCCTGTTGGTTAAGCGGTATAACTAAGGGATTATAACAATAAAAATCGGTTTTATATATCCTCGGTAGAAAGAGCAAATATGGCACATTGTGTGGGTTGGAGATTAACAACAATCAAAATAAAAACTTCAACTAACAGTTGTAGCTTATAACTCAAATTATTTGTCATTCCTACATCTGGTACGGAAAATGTATTTCTCTTTGTCAGTCAGTCAAGTGTAATGTAAAAAACTGAACATCGAGCTCAAAAACTTCAAATATCCTAGTATGAGATACCGAATATTCACCATGTTTATAGTATTCTACAAATTGTAAGGGTAATACAATAGGTTTTGATGATTTTGTATAAGTGATAATTTTCCTACAGAAGCTTTAAACAGCTACGTGTTTCCAGTGAAGTCTAATTTTTTACATAAGACGTTATATGCTTTCTTTGAATTTAAAGTTTTGTATGTCATTATCTTAATTTTACCATATAAAACCCAACAAATATACCATAAAATAACACTCAAATATTTTACAGTATTGAATAATAATTTAACGTGATCTATGTAAACATTAGCTCAAAAGATACCTGTTGTCAACTGTTGTTAGTTCTTCTAAGTTCTCTCACATTATTTTAGACACATTGTTTTCGAAATGTCATTCATCCAGCTTACTTCAGAATTGTCCTAAATAAATATTTAAGTGCGAATGTTGTACTGATTTTTTGTGACTTTTCTTGCCCATTTCTATACACATGCAGAATACCTTTAAGTGCCACATGATTGATCGAGCCATGTGAATGCAAAGTTGTAATCGTATCATGATTATTCTGTAAAACGATTTTTCCGATTTTGTAAAGATCATGTGCTTGTCTTGCAAGAATGTTCTAAAGAAACACTTCTTTCTTCACTAGTTATTTAAAGACACGTGGGTTTATCAACAAGGGTAATCTATAGGGAATACGTCTGCTAGTCGAAATAAATGTGACCGCTGGTCCCTGATGAATGTTGGCGTATGCAGCAAATATCAGCCTATGTCACAGTCACTCGTTTCCTTAAACAGCGGTCCGAGTTAGACTAGTTCAACTATAATAAACAAAGAATATTACAGTACCGTCAGTCTACAACTAGAACAAAAAGTGTTTCTCAACGCATGTATAAAAACGCCGTTGCATTGGTCCTCAGTGTACAATCTGTACAATCAACAACTGGGAGAGTCTTATAGGATCCGATGGTTAGCACTTCATTATTTTTCTATACATGCAATAAAGTAAAATATGAAGAAAATCACATGAGAATCTTGTCTTTGATTGTGTTGTTTTAATAGTGCAAACTTCTGAAGGTAATGTAATGATGTATAAATGCTCTAGCGTAAGATTGATGTTTTTTTGTACTCTTCTCCAAAGACAACTAACATCCAGAGTGTAAAAACGTTGTTACCAATCGTCCCGCCAACAATGTAACACTTTAATCTCTTAATGTCCAAAGATGGTTTGAAGAATAGGAAGGAAATTTCGTATCCATCTTCCTTAAACATGTCATTCGTCTCGTCTGCTTCTTTCCACATTGCTGGGGATCGGATATTATAATTTGTGACATCATAGTCTTCCGTAGGCTTTTGTTTTTAGCCCGCTTGGTGCACTGTGCCAACAACAATTCAGCCAACCCCTTGAACACAACCGTTCATATTTTATGTTGTCATTCACGTGAATAGTATTCTTCAATCTTCCCTTGCAGAGTGGATATTGAGATATTGTTGGTCCTGATGAGAAGAACACATTATCTCATGTTACTCGTCCATGATACAAAATTAATATACAGAATACCGGCCAGCAGAGCTAATTCATTAAACCTCAATCCTGTTGAGTATCTATTGAATGAGTTTGAAAGTCGCATTCGTTGCCTTATTCTCTCCTGACGTCTAGAGATCAAGTAAAGATACTATTTGTCTAATTGGTTTTAGTTAAACAACAAACTTTTTACCATATTTGAAAATCTATGCAACTCTGAATCTAAGTGATTATCACAGTAAAAGATGTTTTAACTTTATACAGGTGGAGGTACTTATTATCTTAATTTTTTAACGGAATTATACCTTAATCGTTCAACGTTATAAATACATATTTATTATATTTCAAATGTGTCTTAATATTTCTGATACCACAATCATACTTCTTGGACGTATATTTCAAAATACTAATAGTTTTTAATTTAAATAATGAGACAGTATAAGATATTTATTTTAATGTATTACATTTAGTGTTTGCTCCAAAGTCTGCTATTTAAATTCCTATTTAAATGTAAAAGAAGAAAAACAGATTCTTCAAATCAGTAATAATTACACAGCCACAACTGGTCACGAAATTAGGTCTAATGGTAGATATGTTATAAAAAGGAATATTAACAAACCCACCCTCAATACCCTGAGTAACAATAGACTTGCCAGTGGCAAAACATAAATCAACCAACAATAACTAAGTCACCTCAGTATCACATAGAATACATATGGGTAAGATATTAGCAGTGTCACTTATCAAATACACACAACCAACAGACACAAAAAGTCCTAAATTCATCCCTATTTACATCAGCCTTTATATCTGTGGCCAAATCAATAAGATCAGGTGACACAGTGAAACTACGTCCATATATGGACATGGATGCACTGGATGTTATCTCTTTTTCTCTTTTCCTTTCTAAATTCCAGCAATCCGACATAACATGACCAATCCTTTCACAAAAATGGCCCAGACGTCTTGATGATTTTGACAGATGGTTTTATCCCGCCTTAAGAAGATTTCGAACTAGAAAAGCTGTATTTTTAGAAAAATTTTCAACTTTAGTGGATTGGAAAGATACAAGTATTTTTTTCGATACGATAGGATTGTTTTTTATGAAACGTGATTTTATGAGTTAAAGAGTAATCATTGGAAAGAGTAGTTGCTTCCAGTAATTTTTCAATTATCTTTTCATCCAAATAAGTTTTCAGGTCGTCACTTGTACAGCATTTAAATTCCTCAATTAGACATAATTGACTTAGTTTATCAAAATTGTTGTCAATATGCATAGAATTACACAACTGATCAAAATAAAGTACTTTTCATGGGCGAATTCCATATAAGTTTGGCTGTCTTGATCACGAGAACTTAAAAACTATCGACGGTAAGCTACCGGTGCTAAATAGTATGCCTCGAGAATAGCTGTTTTAATCTTATCGTGATCCAAACAATCTTCTAGAGAGACGACGGTATTAGCTTCTTGTGCTTCAGCTGTTTAAACACTTTGTAATAATATTGATCATTTTCAGTGGAGTATTCCATAGCTTGGACAACCTTCTGAAAAGTTTGAAATATTTATCAACTTTCAATAAAAAGTAGCACTTTAAAATATCGATGGAGTTAAAAGTTGTCATATTGCTTTGGTCGATCGAAGTTAAGTCCAATTTTTCTTTAATTCAGTCTAATTTCTTTCTCGGCTTCGATGCAGTATTGTTCAAGCTCGATTTTTTGAGTTTTAGCTGAATTTCTAACTTGTTTTTATCGCTAAACTTTGACTAGAGACACTAGAATATTCTCCTAATACTTTTTCAGATAACAAATCATCATCAAATAGAATTTCAATAATATTTTTTTCATTTTTTATCAATGATTTCTTAACTTCTATTCCTAAAATTTTGGAAATTGTGAGCAATTTATTTTTATTATATTTTTCTAATTGTTTGATGGAGGGTAATTCAAGAAAACCTTGATAGTCAAACATGATCAGATCTCGTTGGTACTGATAAATATTGTTATGTAAATGTCGTGTAAATATTTTGTAAGCGACAACATGTCGTGTTGTGTTTAAATTTCATTTCTATTATTCATTTTTCCATATTTATATTATTGTTTCGAAGTTTAAACTAATATTTTGTTATTCATTTAGGGTAACATTTAGAATTTTCTTGAATTAAGTAGACCAATCATATGTTTGTAAGTGAAGTGCTGGTGACTACGTGTCTAGACGTGTAGTCTCGTACAAGAACGGACATGCGCGGATTGTTCTGGAGACCTGTAGAATTTTCGCGGTCTTTCGGGGAGTTTAGGCCTACAATATATAAACAGACGAAGATGCGAGAGACGGGAGTGAGATTCAGACATCAGTTTTATTTCAAAAGAAGAGAGTCAGTTATTTATGAAAGATTAAGTGTTTGCTGTGATTATTCAACTTGAATTTGTGACTGAAGTTAGATCTACGGAAGCTGTGATTTTATTTCGTCAATCTTTACGATTCATCTGAATTACTGCTTGTGCTGAGAGTCGGCGAATTTATTGAACTGTGAATTGTTCCTGAACTTATTCATTTAAGCTTTGGAATTTCTTCGTGGGACCAAATTCACACCCTAGACTGGAATTTGAGACTTTCATTTTAGATCATTATATTAGATACAGGCCAGTACCATTTTGTATTGTGATTAATTTTGAAGTTTGAAACTAGTATTATTTTGTTTTGTAATTAATTTCGAATGTTGTAACTTAATATCTGTCACTGTTATTATATAATTTATGTTATATCTGTTATATTTGTTAATAGTTTAGTGTAATAAATTATACAAGCTGTTATCTGTGTTTTTCTGTTCCGTTTAGTCTACGAAGAACATAAAACATAAAAAGTACGTAACAATATAAACTGATTTAAGATTTGAATCTGAATTTAGAGTGAATTTTGTCTGTGATTTAGATCTCTGACACGAGCACCCAATCTATCATTGTTAAGTACTATAATTTAACCTGGACGAGTCTCCGATTTAATATGTTACGTATTACAATTTCAAATAGCCGGAAATTTTAATTTTAACTTAGAAGTTAATTAAATGTCGATATGTATTAAATTTGTTTTACTTGCCAACACGATTGATACATATAATTTTTTATCAATATAAATATATTTTAATACAAAAACAATACATTTTATAATAACTATTATTACAAACAGTTATGATAAATAATGATTTATATATGAAAGTTATACAAACTTAAAACTGATATCTGTCTTCAATCTGGTCTGGAACTGGCTATTTTATCGACGATTCACGATAAACAAATTGATTATGAGTTAATATTGTTACACTTTGCTTAATGGATGATGTTTTAGAGAATAGAAGGAAATTTAGTAACGCATATTTAATACTATAAGTTACATGCATTTCTAAATATACATTTAACTAAAACAAACATCAATATTAAAATAAATATATAATAATAAATCTGTTATACAAGTAATCTTTGAACACTTAAAAAATATAATATTTACTATGATGAAAAAGGAGTAATTTTCTTTTCAGTTTTAGAATTTCAAACCGACCATATATGGTTCCTTTTATTATTCAATGTTAAGCCTTGGAAACAAAAAATAATTCTCTTTCTACGACTGAAAACAATAAATATCAAAATTTTTGAAGCCAAAAATTACTCAACTAATAGGCCTGAACGCGGCTCATTTCGTATAAGCTTAAATGTTTTCTAGCTGTCATATAAACATAAACAATAATTCAAAACTTCGATCTTTATATACCTAATGAAATACAAAAAAGTTACTTCTCCATACTCTTAACTTCATACTCAATCGTCAAAATACAAGAAAAAAATTAATTGAAACACAAAATTCATTTATTTACCTCTATAAATAATCTATTTAAACATCCAGGCTTAGGTATTTCTTTTTAGTAATTTTAGAAAGAACGTTATTGGGCATAATTCCTCATTCAATGGATGTTACAACCTATTCCAAGCGCAGATGTCAAATCAAAACCAAATTTCAAGGCCTTGCCTCTTCGTTCTCTCTCTCTCTCTCTCTCTCTCTATATATATATATATATACATACATGATATAGACAGCTACTCAATCAATAATAAGAAACTTAAGTTTCTTAACAGTGTAGAAAAGATGAGTAATCACGTACAACCTGTGCCAAAGAAGCTGACCAATCAATGTGAAGTGGGTGGCCTGGGCTTCATCTTGCTATTCTTGATGACGAGAAACCCGCTTGAATTAAAAATGTATCTCAGAACAGCTGGTATGGGTATTAACACCTTTTTTGATAAGCAGAAAACAGCGTTTCGACCATCCTAGTTCATCATCAGGTTAACAAACAACGGAATGTCAGCGGACTCGCACTGTTACAAACCGGATTTCGATATCTGTGGTTGGCAGAGCATAGATTACTCACCGTGTAGCTTTCTGCTTAGTTTCAAATAATCAATCAATTAAAATACGCAAGTAGGCTTTGTGGTAAACCAAATAGTTCTATAAAAAACAACCATCTTATTTCACAGTGTGTGGATTGTGTAAAAGATATTTTAAGATGATTAGTTTCGATTAATCTTACTTTATTTAATTTGAAGTAAAGTATACATATATTTTTCTCCTGATTAGCAACAATTGAAAATTGTTTAGCGGTCTGCTCTTAAGGTATTTTAATGATTCTTATAAGAACCTTCATAATTATTATATATGACAATGTTTCCAAAAGTGTGGGGCACGCCCTTCATGGAGGTGCAAATTATCTCTTTAAGAAGCTTAAGCGATTAGGGTAGAAATGATAATGCATTGATGCAAAACTAAGCGTTTTAATATATTTTTATTAATAAAAATAGCAGGCAATTACTAGAATACATATTGTATTTTGATGTGTATCCGTGTATTATATTTCATCACTTAACTCATTTTTTTCACTTCTTTGGGAAAAAAAGAAGAAATGCGTAAGAAAGCGTAAATATTAAAGTTTGAAAAATGCTGACATGAAAAAATCAGCACGGCACAAAATGTAAAACTCTTATTACATAAGCACTAGTCATGCCTTGATGTTAAATTCGAATTTTCTCTTAGTAAATGCGTTTCAAATACAAATCATACCATTGGTTGAAATAACAGTAATATGATTAACAGTGATTTGGCAATACTAAAGCAAAACTGTTTGTATATAAAATCACTCTAGAATTTAATTGAATCTCTAAAAGTTATCCTGCTTGTGATCATTCTATTTAACTTTGCCTTTAGATAACCTACAGTATATAACTTAACCATTTTCTCTATTGCAGAGTATTTCTATAGTTTATATGTTTGTAAAATAAAAAAAAACATCAATTGCAGTGCAATTAACTGTCTTGGTCTTGCTGGATTGTCGAACATTCTTCGTACTAAGACTCCGTTATACGTCGTACTTTGAACATGACGTATCTCCTTTCCTTGTCCAGGTGATGATAATTTAATTGCTAGAAAGTCCAGATACTGTAGCTGTGAATGACGGCCAAAGACCAACGAAAAGACGAGCGTTTAAATGTGTTTTCTGTAACTATGTGTAATTTACATATCACTCGCCGTCACAGTCTGCGGACTCATACGGCTAGAAATCGTGTTTTGACACCTGTTGTGGGTATAGCACAGATAGTCCATAGTGTATCTTTGTGCTTAAATCCAATAATATTAAAATAAATTTATATATGTATACATTCTGCCTCATATTTTAAGTTTTACTTGAGGGTATCCAGAAACTAATGAAAATAATTAGAGAACGAACGACTTAATCAAAATGTTAATTCACATGATGTGTAAAATATTGAGCTGGCTGATCTTTTTGTTTTTATGGTTCAGCGAGTAGTTGTTTATTTCTATTCACACGTGGTTTAAGTCTAGTGTAATCAGGCATCGTTTCTATGATGTGCAACTTCAAATCAAAGTTTTGAAAGAAACATTTCTCTAAAAATTTCACGGCAAATTTGCATGTTGACACTTATGGATGGAATGAACGGCTAAAAATCAAACGACAAAATTAAAAATGGGAAACAGGGTTTTTAAATAACGTGATTTCTTAGATACATATTACTTGATGACTAATACAACAAATCTAAAACTACGATTCACATAATTCAAGTTTTATATTGTAATACATAATGATATTTATTCTATTAACAAAGCTTTGTCTACAGCTCACTGTACGTTTCAATTATAAACGTATTTTGTGCATTTTTTTATGGTCTGATGAATAAAATACATACTTTTTCTGTATACACTAAATACAATTTTAACTGTTGATACAATTTTGCTTTTTAAAAGCCCCCTCCAGTGGTACAGTGGTATATCTGTGGATTTGTAATGCTAAAATCTGGGTTTCGATATCCGTGGTGGTTAGAGCATAAATATAGCCCATTTTGTAGATTTGTGCTTAACCTAAAAACAATAATATTGCTTTTAGAAAACTGACTGTATTAATAACAGTAATCCCTTATTATTAATATTCACTTGATATATTGTCTCATAACATGCAGTGCTTTCGATACAAAAGAAGATACAAAATAGTTCAGTGAACTTCGTTTCTATACCGTGACCGTAATTACGGGTGTGACTCACCCCTGAATACTTTAGTCTTAGTCAACATAATACATCTCAAGATTGCACAAATAGTGGAAATACTGGAAGGCTTTTAGCTTATTATCAGTACTTTAAAAACTTTAAATCATTTGTATTCTTCTGTTTCAAACAGTCAGTGGTCACGGTATGGAGGGAAATTTATTGAACTCTTAAAGGATAACATATTACAGTCTATTCTACTCTAATTGCTTACGCTTCTTAAAGAGATAATTTGCACCTCCCTGGAGGGTGTGCCCCACAGTTTGGGAAACACTGTCATAGGTAACAATTACGAAAGTTCTGATACAAATCATTAAAATGTCTAAATCGCAAACCGCTAACCAATTCTTAATGAATTGGTTGCTAATCAGGAGAGAGATATACTTTACTTAAGAAAACTAGACAGTTTTTCAGCCTTTTTCAATTACTCATCAACCAACTATTTCATACCTACTCTCTTTGTGGGTGTGACTTACATTTAAGACCATTCTTAAGGCGAATACTACAGATTCTGAGGTTCTAAGTAAAACTAATGTTACATTGTCTGACTGGTGCAGTCAGACACCATCTAGATTCACCAACTCTTTCAAGGATGAACATGAAAGGACGCCTGCTCTAGATTGGCGATAAAGCATTTCAAACTGTCACCTTCTTGAAATGTTTAAAATAACACACGTAGGTATTTGTTACCCATTGCATAAAATTCAGCAGGCTGATATAATTTGTTCCATGTTGAACATACTTAACAATATGATACGCCAACCACTTCAAACTTCCTCTATCTAGGGTATAAAATTGCTTCCACTATCACAGTAAATGACTAGTTAGTCTTCTTATTTTACAGCATAGTTAGGTATGCAGTGGTTGAAAGGATATTTCTTCGAAGCAAGTTATGAACAATAACTACGTCACTTTGCCAAATGGAGATCATTCTTGATTACTTTGTGTAGTTAGATATGTGAACAGTTTTTGCCATTACCCTTTATGTGCACGGGTCCTCATTAGGTACAAGACTTTATTTACCACGGTTGAGATAAAAGTTGTTACAGTTCTCTGAGTGGATGGCCCTGACGCCCAACTTCTTCCGTATTTCTTTATTTTCCAATGCCATTAAATACACGGGATATTCCCATGACCCGAACATAGATTTTACGATTTTAATATCGGAATATTTTGTGTCAAAAATGGCCGTTACGTGCACTTCACAAAAGCGGCCATTTTTTGGTGGGAAACGTCAAATAACGTCCATAATTTCAAAATAACGTACTCAACTAGCTGTATTTTAGTTTTATATAGATTGTAAAGTACTGGGACAGCATGACCCTGCCAAATTTTCTCTGCGTTGTTGGAAAAGAGTTTATCTGAACTGAAGATGAACAGAAAATAAGTTGAATATATAATGTTAGTAATCGTAATGCATTAACAAGTAATAAAGACACGTGGTTCAAATACCGTTTAGAAATTATAATTGACTATTACCTTGGAGATTATTGATTTTTTACAAATGTCACATAACATATAATTATAAGCCAGTGTTTCGTTAACATTTAAGTAAAGCACACTGCAAGCGAAATTTAATTCCATGAAAAGTTGTTTTATATTAGTCTTACATGAATATATGCATTTGCTTCAAACTTAGTTGAGAACAACGCCCTCTTCTTACTAATCGTTGTAATGTAAAACAGAAAAATTAAGCACTTATGCTTTCATCTCTAACACTGACAGGATAATTTGGAACTGTCCAAACGACAAAGGTTGCGTGACACGCCATCCAATAATAAACGGCATCAGCAGAATGTCGTTTAACATTTATTTTGACATGTCTTTGTACTTTATTGCAGAATAAACTCTGTTCAATAAATTGTGCAATTTTTGGTTGTTTGCATATCTGCACTAGAGGAAAAGAACAAACCAATAGAAAACAGCAGTGTCTGGCAAACAAATTACTAACAACTAATGTTGATTTTTGTTGTTTTTGAATTAAGCACAAAGCTACACAATAGGCTATCTGTGCTCTGCCCACCACGGGTATCGAAACCCGGTTTTTAGCGTTGTAAGTCCACAAACATAACGTTGAGCCGCAGGGGCGACAACTAATGAAACGAAAGTAGTTCAAAAATCGATAAGAATAATAAACCTCATATTGTAGTTTATGTGGCTCAAACACCAAAACTAACTTCAGTTAATCAGTGTTTGACTCTCCTGGAGAGATAGCGATAGTTCACACAGTTAAAATACTAAAATCCGGGTTTTTATTCCCAACAGCAAATAGTCCAATATGACTTTGCTCAAAAATAAGCAAATTGGTATCCCTCTAATGGTATTAGCAATATGCCTGAAGGCTTTTAAGACTAACAACTGGGTTTTGACACCTGTGTTCAGCACTGTGCAGCATATTGTGTAGCTCTGTGCTTAACTACAAACGATCAAAAATATAAAAACTGTTATAAAAATAAAGGTCTCAAAATAATTTTAAAAGATTTGGTATTTGTTTTTGATGTCATATTAACTGTAAGTAGATTTTTTTCTAAAAACGTGTGATATGAACACAACTGTTAACTTCAAATCATGCTTACGAATTTTTCTTACGTATTTTATATTTACTACTAAGGATTTTTACGTTAAGTCAAAATATTAGTCTCAGATTTTTATGCATTGATACTTCGTTAATTTGAATTATCTTTCTTTTATTTGCATTTAGCTAGACTTTCCTGAATTCTTAATTAAATATGTTTTCGTTTTTGGCTTTTGAGATGCCTTACAGATACACTTGGATACTTAAATTTGCACTGATTAAATTCAGACACAAACAAGCAGAAAATAATTTTGCCTTTGACTTGCTTTGACTTAATCAGTAAAGCTAGAAAGAAAATGTTCCAACCATATTAAATGCTTCAAACAGTTGATTTCACGTGAAGTAACGCTCGAAGAAAAGTAACTACGTTAAAGGTAAAGCCAACGGGTATGATTCAGAGCACACAGAAACAACCAAACTAAATAAAGTACACAGATGCCACAAACTAGCAAAAATGCCGCAAGTTGAATACAAATTATCTTCCTCGAAATTCCGACTAAAGTTGCTGTGAAAAATATTCAAACTGGCTTTAAAGCTTTCATGTCATAGATTCACAATAAGATTACTGAAACGTTTCAAGTTATTTATATAACTCCATGAAAGATGCGATTTGATTTTTTTTCACTTACTTTCACAACTGAGTTCACAAACAGTGTAGTAACAAATGTTATGTGAAATCAAACCATAAATCTGCTTGCATTCCTTTCGAATTTAATGACGAAAACCACTGCTTCATCCATATGGGTATATTCATTCGTATACCTCTTACCAAGGTGTGAGTGAACGCCAAATGCGTGGATGCAAACGTAGTCTCCTTGACATATATATAACAACATTTTTCAAACTAACTGAGCAGAAACGCTTATAAATTGGTGTATATTTTCCACTGGGGAAAAGATGTTATGGCATACTTACGCCATTTTATAAATTAAACTTGAAAAATACACGACAATAAGAATAGCATGCATGTTTTAAGAAAAATAATATGTATGTATGCGCACAGTAGAAACGTTATAACTTATTATATCTGAGAGTGTAATTCTTCTGCTATGATAGAATTAACCAGTTGTAAAGCCACAAACCAAAAAGTGATGGAGACATTGAACTGACTGAAAGGACATAATGAAAAGAAAATACGATGTTTCATTAAGCATATTTAAACTTATGAATTATTTCTGCTACTTTTGCCCCCCAGTGGCTCAGCGGTATGTCTGCGGACTTACACGCTAAAATCCTGGTTTCAATACCCGTGGTGGGCAGAGCACAGATAGCCCATTGTGCAGCTTTGTGCTTAATTCTAAACAACAACAACAACTGCTACTTTTGTAAATTGCAAACCTAACAGTAATGTGTTATTTCTTCATATTTATGACCACCTAAAATAAACTTAGATAATAAACTTGACGAATATTGTTACAACCACATAAGATGACACCAAAATTTCCCACTCAAAATCTTTCCTGTTTATACTTGTAACTAGTTTGCGATGTTCAACATAAATATGAGTCCTACATAACACAGGAATACAACACTCAAAAATACGTGGTATATGTTTTTTCTCATCATCTAACAGTGTTTAAACCTTGAATATTTTATGATATACTAGTCTCTAGTTTCTTACTTACAAAAAAAAAGGAATCCTTGCTTTACAGCTTAAAAGCCTAAACGCTATGATGGTTGAGGGCCGATAGGATCAGACGGTTAGGGCGCTCGAATCGTAATCTGAAGTGCGTGGGTTCGAATTCCCGTCACAACAATGATGTTTATTCTTTCAGGCGTTGGAGCATTATAAAGTGACAGTCAATTCAACTATTCGATGATAAAAGTGTAGCCCAAGAGTTAGCGGATGGGTGATGATGACTAGCTACCTTACTTCTAATCTTATACTGCAAAATTATGGAGGGCTAACGCAAATAGCCCTCGTGGAGCTTAGCGCGAAGTTTAAAACAAACCAAACCATCGTCTCTAATATTAAACTTATAACAACAGGGAAGATAACCAATCAGCAGCACACTATCAGCCACGCTATGAAATTGATTGTCAGTCTTATAACACGCCTAAAACTTAAAGTAGGGGGAATACTTTTTGTATCATACGGAATCGATACCTGATCGCCTGCTCCGAAATTTAGAATTAATTAGCCAGCTGACCCGTTACCGCGCAGCAAACTAGCTCTAACCAAGAACAATGGTTGCTTTCGGAATGCAAAGTATAAATATACGTAGTAGTTTGTTTTTATAATACAATACGATAAGAACATTCCGCTGTATCTTAACCCACATTCGTTGATAGCAAAGAGATATTGTAAATTAATAACAGCAAAAATAAACGTGTAAGTTTCATATATGTAAGTGGTAGTTACATTTGATATCATACACCATCCGATATAATTATCCATGTAGGGTATATTCAGATAAATGGTAAGCTAACTCTAATATAATTAGGCTGAAATCAAAGAGTTCGACTCCTTGTAAGCATAACTTGAAACTCAGTTTTTTTTTTAATTAAAACGTATAGCTACATAAATACTGTGCTGTGAATTGATAGAAAGTCCACTATCGACTAATGCTCATTTCTGTAGTCCTAATTATACGACGAAACGTACTTTTAATTAGCTGTTATTTGAGACTACTTTTGCTTACACTCGTGTTTCGTATATACTTGTATATTCGTTAGACTTTGTTTTACTGAATTTTACACAAAACTGTACAAGTTCTGTCTGCTAGCCTTCCCTAGTTTTGAAGTAACAAGTAAGATGGAAAGCAGTTAGTCAGTACAATCCACAAAACCTTAGGCTACTACTGCTCAAATGTTTTATTATTATTATTATTTTAGTAGCGAGAACCAAACCGTAGAACCAAGAATCTACAGCTTGGCACATTCGACCCCCTCAGCATGAAGAACAACATTCTCTTTTATATCTCAGAACGGCTGTTATGAGTGTTAACACTTTTATTGATAAAGAGAGAACAACGTTTCGACCTTCCTAGATAACTGACAATTTTAGTTCAAGTGTTTCTCGTCATCAAGAACATTCTTTTTCACATTATTTTACTTTTCATAGCCCCCTTCAAGTGGCACAGAAGCTGTTGTTTCTTCATTTTTAAGAATTTGGAGGCTTGTAAGACTTAAAGATGTGTACCTATGTGAACACAGATAAAAGTTGGCAAACCATTTTATTGTCATTGAAATGCTATTAATAATTATGATAGCACTAAATAGCCTTTTGTGCATATGCAGTGTGAGTTTTATGTGTGCAATTGGCATATGTTCAAACTGATGCACGATTCTTTTATTAGAAGAATATACCTTCAAAGCAATTCTAAGTATAAAAAATGTTTCTAGAAGATTGTTTTCTTTTTAAATTTCGCTCAAAGCTACTCGAGGGCTGTCTGTGCTAGCCGTCCCTAAGTTAGAAGTATAAGACTAGAGGGAAGGCAACTAATCATCACCACTAACCGCCAACTCTTGGACTACTCTTTTACCAACAAATACTGCGTTTAACCGCCACCTTATAACGTAGCTACGGCTGAAAGGGCGAGCATGTTTGGTGTGATTTGGATTACGAGTCGAAAACTTTAACCCACCTGGCCTAGAAGAAAACTTACACGTATTAAACAAATATTCTTTAAAATATTTTGTAAAGTGTTAGAGTATTAATGACAATGTATGTAAAAATCTGTTAATACTTAAACTTTTTGTGCTTAAAAATATGTAAGCTTAAATAAACATATCATATAAAAAATATACTTAGTGGTAGAAAGTAAACTGTTTGTGAAATAATGAGCACCTGTCTGTAAGTAAGGTTCTGTTTTGCACTTTCAGCAGAAAATTCTGTTGTTTATTACTTCTGTGGATAACGGGGTTTAATCTCCTCACTCAACGTGCTCGTCTTTTCAGGTATGGAGGGCGTTATATGTGACCGTTAACAACATATAATAATCAGTCGGTAATCAAATCAGTTTTAATCAGTAATGACGAGAATAAGTTTTTCTTATCTGAATTTCGCGCAAAACTACTCGAGGGCTATCTGCTCTAGCCATCGCTAATTTATAAGTGATACGCTAAAGAAAATGCAAGTAGTCATTACCAACGAATAGAACCGAGGATTTGATCACTGTATTTCTGGAAAATTACCGCTGATCCGTCAGGGACAGGCAGTAGAAAGACTAAATTCTTTAAAAATTTATAAAGCGTATGAATAATACCAAATAGGTCGTAACTTACTTAATCATGACAATGAAAATAATTACCTTTCTAAGAAAACCAAATATGGCCACTGAGTGCAACAAAAATAATCTCTACTTGAATTTTCATATTTGTTTTTTTGCAGATTGATATATATAATAGAAACTGAACGACACTCTAGACACCCTCTAGCTAAACGATCAAAGTTCTCTAAGCCCTCTGAAGTAATATTTCTCATGCCGTGGTTCGAAGTTTTGGAACCTTTTTATTTTATTTTGGAATTTCACGAAAGCCAAAACAAAATCCCTGCGCGCATGTGCTTTTATAATTTTGAAGTGATAGACTAAAAGGGAGGCAGTCATTCAATAGCCCCTACAGAGTACTCTTGTCTGTCGAATAGTATGCTTTAACCCTCATTTATATGGAGTATTCACGTTGACAAAGTGTGGAACGTGTTTTTGTGGCAACTGGTTGCGAATTGTGATTCCTCTGGGCACGTGAATCGCTAGGCCGCGCATTGCTCACTTTGAACCAAACAGTAGGACTGACCTCCACTTTTATATAGTGTTAACAACTGAAGGAGGGGGACATATTCTGTAACATTACGTCCAAAACCACGGAGTGTTCTTTACGCCCTCTAACATTAGACCACTCTTGGGTTGCAAATATAATTAATTTAATTTAATAGCAAAGAAATACAAACATTTATTTAAATATCGTAATGTAGTGAGAAGAATTAAAACAATTGCAATGGACCGTAAAAATAAATAGTAACATACGACAATTTGGATTTTCCTTTGTAGTTAATGTTTGGTTTTAAAACAACTGAATATGACACTAGTTGTTATTTAACTCAAAACTACACAAATGGCTGCCTGTGCTCTTCCCACCACAGATATCGAAGCCTGAATTCTATTAGTGTAAGTCCACATACATACCACCATACCACTATGGGGGGCCACTTGAATGTGAGATAAATTACTATCAAAAAGCGACTTTTAATCTAAATTATACCAGGAATGTATACTAAATATACGCACTAATCCATCAGATATTAAATACTAATATTGTTTATTGTCCTAAAATAATCATTACTAAACAATCATTTAACCATAATTTATTTAGAATAAATAAATAAAATAAACCAAATAAACTCATATCATTTACAAAAAATCGAATCGGTGAAGTCTCTTGATGCAGTATCAGTCGGTTTCAATTTTTAAAATTTATTTGAAATGAATTATAGAAATCCTGATAATTGCACACTGGAGATATTACAGTATAAGAAAACGGGTTACAAAGAACTGAGAGCTCCTATGACTTATTCTAGGGATTTGTCTCAATGGAGAACGTGATGAGAAACGATAAGTAATATAAAAATCAATTCCATAACAATAGTTACAGATACGCCAGAAAGAGCCAATTTCTATAACAGTTGTTATAGACATGATAGAAACAGACCAATGATTTTGTTAAAGTATAATCATTCTTTACATCACCTCCATAAAACCGAAGTTGTAGGCACGACTAAAACAAGTTATTTGTAAAACACTGATGAAAATCTCGTTCGTCTAAAATAAGAATTTTATAAAAATATAATCACTTTTTACAGCCACCCTTAAAACACCAGTTAAAGATTCAATAGAAACAGGTTCATTCTAAATCTCTGTTGAAAGTTTATTAATCCTAGCGCAATAATTGTGTTAAATTAATACCATTCTTTACAGCCACCGTGTTAAAGGTTGGTTAGAGACATGATTGAAAGAGGTTAATTCGAAAACTATGGTAAAAATTTATTTCTCCTAAGTCAAACTTAACTTATAATCACTCTCCTGTAAATTGTTGGTTATAGATGCGCAAAAAAACAGTTTAGTTCAATAAAACTTATACGTAATGAATAATTTCACACCATTAAATAATGTCGTTTTAAGAATATACCACTTGCTCAAAAAAACAGGAGTTAATTGTTTATAAAATGTACTTTTTCATCAGTTTTAAAATGATACTAACACTCTTTGTTTGTTTGTTTTGAATTTCGCACAAAGCTACTCGAGGACTATCCGTCCCCAATTTAGCAGTCTAAGACTAGAGGGAAGGCAGCTAATCATCACCACCCACCGCCAACTCTTGGGCTACTCTTTTACCAACGAGTAGTGGGATTGACTGTCACACTGTCGCACGCCTTAACAATATTGATACTAAAATTAAATGATAATTATAATTTATTTATTTCTTGAAAAATACTAACACAAGCAGTTACTAATAAAAGGTACATTAAACATTTTGTGCCTTACTTATATATAGAAATTAAATTTAATATAATTTCGATTGCATATTTGAAATGCCACGTGCTACGTAATATTAGAAACAGGTGCGAAATAGAAAGATTGATATGTGCATTTCATTCAAAGCCTCAATTTCTAAGGAATGATCATATGTTTTTCAATACATCTTGTCTATTTCCTGACACCTTCTTTATCGCGTTACTCCTTGGTAACGCATATATTCTTTATTACACATCTTCAAGCCCTCCCAGTAGCACAACAGTATGTCTGCGAACTTATACCCCTAGAAACCGAGTTTTGATACCCGTGGGGGGCAGAGTATATATAGTTCATTGTGTAATTGCATGCTTAATTGAAAATAAACACATATTTCTTCAAGTAATAAGTATCAAGAAGATGATAATAAACATGATAACTTCATATTCATAAGCTTTGATCATCTATCTCTTCCCTTGATTCAAAAGGATCTCACTATTCACTGTCATCCAAATTAAAATGAGACATTTTACTAAAATAATTAAACAATAACTGTTTTAACAATTTATTTGTAATAAAATGCTGAAATGTTTAAAAGTAGCATCTGATAGAACATTCACGTGGCAAGGAAGTGATGATAATTGTTATTTAAAAATACTTACTAGAGTACATTTGAATACTATAAACTACCTTTCAGGATGATGATATATCAATATATGTATGTTTGTGTATAAATATTGTACTACAGTCAAAATGTTCTTACTAATTAAACACCTAACTGTTAAATAAACCAAATGGTCAGTGATATTATCAATTTTACTTTTACCACAACATGTGAAGTCAAACCATTGTAACTTATAAATGAAAAAAGTAAGGTTTACTTGTGTTTAAAAACATTTGATACGTATATGAATAAGGGTTGACAAATTTTTTTTTACAGTTTGTCTTAGAGGATGGGACAGCTCAGATGAACCAATAAGACCCTTGGTGTCGCTAAATATTATGTTAAATCATATGTTATAATGTTTGCGAACATAACAGTAAAACCTGCCTGTTATTTACTGCTCTAATATCCTTAACTAGCAACACGTTGTTGAAATGCAATCTAGTGATTTCATAATCCTGGAAAATCATTTCTTTATTATCAGATTTGTGTTGTACATATCTATTAGCAAACCGCAACCTGAGTCGATGTAACAACTAAAATGTTATGCGAAAAGTCTCTACTTTGATATTTGTGTTTTAAAAAAATGAAGCAATTAAAATTGATCCACCTTTACATGTTGTCTTTTCAGAACTAAGACTTGTTTAAGGATGCCTAACAAAACTCACTAATAGTTCAGTGAAAACCTTATGTCAAAGTATTATTACTTTGCTACTGAGACATAATGGACCTGGCATGGCCAGTCGGTAAAGGAGGCTTAACTCACAAATGAGGATCGTAGGTCTCAATCCTCATCCCACCAAACTTGCTCGCCCTTTCGGCCATGGAGACATTGTAAGTTACGGTCAATCCCCCTATTCGTTGATTAAAGATTAGCTAAAGAATGGCGGTGATCACTAGTTCCCTTTTCTCTAATCTTTCACGACTAAATTAGTAACGGCTAACCCAAACAGCCTTCCTGTTGTTTTGTACGAAACTCAAACTAACCTGAATTACATTAAACTCTACTTGAATTTTAAATAATGTTTCCCTAAACTGTGTTGATATTACATTGGTGATTTCCGCCATTAAGATTACTCTCTCGTGAAGCAAAGATAAAGTCATTAGAGAACAAATAACCAAAATATTATCCCTACACAAAAGTTTAACGCTTGTCATAAGAATTCTATCTTTGTGTTAAGTGTAACACTAAGGACGAATATTACAAAGCATTTCTTCGAATCATTTTGAAAGACGTAATCACATATTTCCCGGCAGACTACTTGGCTATTTGTTTAAATGTTTTACAACATAACATATTCTTTTCCAGAATGGTCGATCAGGATTTCGAACCATAAAGGAAAATAAAACATTGAATAAATGCTTACATATCGAACATATATTTTGTGTAAGGAATCTTTTTTATTCTCTTTCGAATACTCGGGAACGTTTCTGGGAAACCAGTGACTCAACATTACAGTCCTTTGAGATTTTACTGGTAAATAGTGGAAACGTAACTGTTTCAGTGTTAAATACATTTCCTTTATAGTATTTAAAATATATTCTAAGCATATGAAATCTTCCTATTAAACGATTTAGAGTAAATTTAAAAACCATCCCAAGTGAATATGTATCGTCAAAAACCTGGTTCACACTTTAATATAAAATGTAATATACATTTTTTTTTACATTTGCTAAATTTAAAGTACTAACAACACCTTTTTTATTCATTTATTTACAAAAGCATTTTTTGATGTAATATTTTTATCACATTTACATGAATTTTAAAAGTATAACTTTATATCAAAGAAACTTATCTTCGTTCTAACATGAGGAGCTTTACATTTAAATATTTTTCTTTTAAAGTTTTACTTTTAGTTAAAATGTACAAATTCGAAATAAAATTTCTAGCTTTTTGTCGCATTTAACGTCAAAGTAACGAAAGAAAGTATAAATATTAATTATACATATAAATCGTCATAAAATATTAGACGGATAATCAATTTTTTTCTTGTAAAATTATTTAAAAATAAACGTCTCACCAGAATGCATACACGTATTCCTGTAGTATTTGGCTGCAGCGGTATGCCTTCGGACTTATAATACCAGAAACGGGTTTTCGATACCCATGGTGAGAAGAGCACAAACAGCTCTTTGTGTAGCTTTGTGATTAACAACAAACAACGACTGTGGTACTTTTTGAGCCTTATACACCAAAGTTAAGGTTTTTGTTACTCACACTATGAGTAACATTTACACTCCTCTGTACTTGGCACTACGGTATGCGACCATTTGAACATTTATCTTATTTAAATTAAGGCCCGGCATGATCAGATGATTTAAAGCGTTAGACTTGTAATCTGAGGGTTGCGGGTTCGAATCCCCGTCACACTAAACATGCTCGTCCTTTCAACCGTGCGAGAGCCATGGTCTGACAGTCAATCCCACTATTCGTTGGTAAAAGAGTAGCCCAAAAGTTGACAATGGGTGGTGACGAATAGTTGCCATCCCTCTAGCCTTACACTTCTGCTAAAGTAGAGACGGCTAGCGCAGATAGCCTTCGAGTAGCTTTGCGCGAAATCCAAAAACAAACAAACTTATTTAAATTAAGAAAATAAGTTTATTCGAGTAAATCGTATGTTGGTACATGTATTGAAAAGTTAGATAGAATAAACATAGATGTATTTCTGTTTACAATGACCTCCTTTGATAGTTTCCTAAACATATCGTAGATAAATATGTGAAGATTAATAGACATATTTTAAATCATTTTGATAATCTGACTCGGTATGTACGAGTTTAAGTCGTTGTTTGTGACACTGTCTATAAGTCAAATATTATTAATGCACCTAATTTATCTTAAAAAGATTTATCATTTACGATGTCTTATATACTGGTTTGTTTATTGGCAGGTATGATCCATAAACACTACTGTCTTTATTCGGTCTCTTGGAGTTTTCCGGGAAGTAATGTGTGTATTCATTTCCGACCACGCGTTTTGCTTAATCCCAAAGCTCGTCGGGCTGGTTGAAACACAACATACATGGCAATGGTCAAAACACTATTTATATAAGTCATTTCTTAGAATAACAATTTTTATAGTGTGGGAACTTTATATTTGTTTTTTAGTCTAGTGTTGCGGGATTATATAATCAATGATAAATAATATAACTGATGTAAATACCTTTCCGCTCTGTTTGTTGCCGAAACTACAAAGGTTTGTCAAAACTGAGGTTAGTGTAAACAAATCCGAATACTTTTTAATTATAACATGGTCGTTTTCAATGACATTTTACAGTTAAAAAACAATTTGAGAAATTAGGACAGAGGATAAAACATGTAAAAGACAATGTATAATTTTATAATAGTTTATACATACACGGCAGTATCCGAGAAAATGATTTGACAAATTGAGAAAGACAATGAATACATAATGCATAGCTTAAAAAGTCTACAAAAGTAGTTGGTTATTAACATGACCATTCATAAAAGCAATGATTAGTTTAAACATAATTTTAAAATTTACAACAGCAAATGCCTATAGCTTATTTGTTTCAACATTTATCCTCATAAGTATACTTATACTTTGCACGTAGCCGTCCCTAACATAGAGCAGATAAATTAGAGGTTACCAAGTAGCACCCTCCGCCAACTTTTAAATTACTGTTGTCTCCCGGAGTAATGTAATTTGACTATCCTTCATATCGTACCCAAGACAGACATGATAATGTTGAAAGACACTGAGTAACAGCTGTATCACTTTAAAACTATCACTACTTGATCACTCCAATGGCTTTAAAAAGGTTTGATATTGTGACTATGATACAAATATACACACGCACTTATATGAAAATATGAACTACTATAATACTTAGCTTGAAAAACGCTGCGATCGACAAAAGTCACTACATATAATCGACTTTAACACAAAATATTCAGAAAAAAAGTTATTGATTGATGGATATGAAATATGCACGCATCTACAACTTTTTAAAATTAGAATAAAATGGCTAAAATTGATAGTTTTCGCTCATTTCATGACGGTCGTTAATAAGAGGTTTGACTTGCGTGAATGTCGTGAATGTTTCTGTTTGTTGCGTGAGAAATAGTTGTCAGGTGTAAAATAATGCTAAAGTGTATTTTGTAATTTATTGAATGTTCTCTTTTAGTGTTTTTTTTTCATACTAGCGTCAAACATAACCCTAAATAATGACGAAAAAATTACGCCATATTTTCTAAAAAATGATGAAATTCCATATAAATTTAGCGAGATATTTCAAATACAACACCTTGAGTTTAATGTAAAACATGGCTCTACAAAAGCTAAGTTTCATTATTAGTTTGTACTCATTGCAATTTGTCTATTCCTGTAAAAGGAAGTACATATAATGATGTTAAGTATGATTTTGTAATGATATATGTAAACGCTATTAGAAATATTTAATTAAATAATTCAGAAAAGGAATAAACTTCAGTAAGACACAAAATTATAGTCTATGTGCTCGTAATTTGTTTTCAACTAGTTGAAACTTTTAATACTTTATCTTGTGAAAAAATAACCAACGTTAAAAAACTTACTACCTTACATATCGGAATAATAATGACGTAATTTGTGAATACTGTTACGTATTTTTTAATGTTTTATGTTCTTCGTAGACTAAACGCAACAGAAAAACGCAGATAACAACTTGTATAATTTATTACACTAAACTATTAACAAATATAACAGATATAACATAAATTATATGATAACAGTGACACATATTAAGTTACAACATTCGAAATTAATTACAAAACAAAATAATACTAGTTTCAAACTTCAAAATTAATCACAATATAAAATGGTACTGGCCTGTATCTAATATAATGATCTAAAATGAAAGTCTCAAATTCCAGTCTAGGGTGTGAATTTGGTCCCACGAAGAAATTCCGAAACAGTTCACAGTTCAATAAATTCGCCGTCTCTCAGCACAAGCAGTAATTCAGATGTATCGTAGAGATTGACGAAGTAAAATCACAGCTTCCGTAGATCTAACTTCAATCACAAATCCAAGTTGAATATTCACAGCAAACACTTAATCTTTCTCAAATAACTAACTCTCTTCTTTTGAAATAAAACTGATGTCTGAATCTCACTCTTTTTCTTCGAATAATAACTGATGACTGAATCTATCTTCTTTTTTGAATAAAAACTGATGACTGAATCTCTCTCGCGTCACCGTCTTTTATACCGGTAGGCCTATTTCTCGAACAATCTTGCAATTTTCATACAACTCCAGAGCAATCCGCGCGTGTCCGTTCTTGCACGAGACTACACGTCTAGACACGAAGTCACCACCACTCATTTACAAACATATGATTGGTCTACTTAATTCAAGAAAATTCTAAATGTTACCCTAAATAAATAACAAAATATTAGTTTAAACTTCGAAACAATAATATAAATATGGAAAAATGAATAATACAAATAAAAATTCAAACACAACACGACATGTTGTCGTTTACAAAATATTTACACGACATTTACATAACAATACCAATATTTCCGATGACTGAATTCATTTGAAATCGTTTTAGTTTTTCATTCGACTCTAGTTTCTGTCTGCATAATAATTGGCCTCCCGCTAGTACAGCGGTATGTTTCCGGATTTACAACGCTAAAATCAGGGGTTGGATTCCCCTCGGTGGGTTGAGCTTGTAGCTCTTTGTGGCTGTGCTATAAGAAAACACACACATACATTTTTCTGGCACATACATTACGCTTACATAGTAAAAGAGCTCGTCATGCATTTTCGCACCAGTATAATATGAGCTGGAGATGGTTGTTGTTTTTTGTTTTTCTGCGGCAGGCCATCGCCATTTTGTCTAAAATAAAAGTGTTAGAAACATTCCACGTAACCTTTATATATTTAGTATTCACATACTTTTTAAAAAATGGAAATAAGTCGATATCTTTCCATAGTGTTAATAATTTTTCGTTTAATTTTTGGTATTTAAAATTCAAATTAATCGTAAGTTGTATATACGTGCATTACCATTTGCTTAAGTACTGCTACAAATTAGTAATACTGCGTAAGATGTCCGCGTATCTAATTAGTTTAGAAATTGCAGAATTGTTTACATTGAGAAAATATTGCTCCGTTAACATGTTAATCTTTGACATATTTGCAATTTTAATTAGTTAGTGGTATAATTTATGCTGTCTTTAGAAATACATCCTCTGTTATGATTAACTAGAACTTAAAAGCATCTCATTTTCTTGTAGTTTCTCAATACAAGATAAAATAATTGAAAAGAAGGAAGGTTGGAGCCGCATGCATTATGCGCATAACAATCAAATATTCACGCAGCTGTAGCGAACACTTTACTGTATCAAAGTATTTTTTTAACCATCCAAACTTTAAAAAAGACAACCCGATATGACTTTCTTTTTATCAACTTATATTAAAAATTATTTCTTCCAAGCTTCGGTGTCTGTAGACCATTTGTAAACTGGCACTAATTACAGCTGTGTATTTTCATCGGTGATCCGTAGTGAGATAACTGAAAGTATTATATAATAAAGAGATGGGCGACTAAGACAGAACAAAAATATTAAACACTTAATTGTTTCAAACAGTGAAAGAGTTGATTTTCAACAATAACCTTTGCAACCTCCAGCACCTTGCTCAACTTTTACTTCGTGAAAAAACTCAGTCAAGTAGAAAATTATTGAAGAAATGACACAAAAGAACTCGGAAGAGTTCATCAAGATGACAGAAGAGCAAGGGTAAAATAGAATTGATCTGAAACTATCATAAATTCCTTTTATGGAGTCGTAGAATATTATTGGATATAGAAGAGCAGACAAAACTTGGAGTAGACAAGAAGTTAAGAAGTTAAAGAGTTGTCTATGACAGTACCTTTTTATTGTCCAAAAACGTAAACATTTCCCATCAGATATTTGAGCTACCTCATTATTTACGACTACGTGAACTAGGTTTTGGGGGCAAGTGTTTAAAAAAAACAAAACTGAAATAATATTGAAACCAAACATGAAATATGCTACCTTATTAATCTACTCTACGCAAACGTAAACTGGACAGATTATTGTCAGAGAAAAATACTCTGTTTTTATAGGTTATGTCGGAGCTCTGCCTGACGAAGACAAGGGACTTATTTCAAAAGCACTTGTCTTGGTAGGAAATTGGAAGACGCCTATTACTTACTTCTTTGTTAGAACGTCACTGAACTTTATTCATGAAACAGGTTTTCATAGGTGGGGTTTTACGTTGGATAAAGTTTCCGAAATACCTCTGTTACTAAGAAACCTGAAAATTTTATGAAAAAAATTTATATGTTATTTCTTTATCCTCAGAAAGAGTAGATTTATGACACGTTAGGTATATGCCATGGTTTATATTGTATATAAATGTCCTTTGAAATTTAATAGGAATCACAAGGAAAAGAAAAAAAGTGAATGAAAGTACTTTCGAAAACTGTGAAATCCAAAAACAAAAAACAAAGGCCCAGTTTCAATAATGGATTAGATCCCGGGCAAATAAAATAGTTTGGACAGAAAATAAGTGTTCCCTTGTTGACCAAACACCTATTTCCTCCCTTCCTAGGTGACATGTAATAAACGTTATTGTGATATATTTTTACTAAATGAAATGGAACTGTTAAGCAGTTTCATCTATTAAATTACTGATATTCTAGTGTGGCACACTGACTACACATATCTGTTTCAACGTTCTTATCCGAAAGCATTAAATGTACTTGGTTTGTTTGTTTTTTATTGTTCAACTTGATTTTAACATTAAGTAAAGTATGATTTTTGTATTTAACAGCTTTGCTTTCTTCGATGATCGTAGTTAATATTGATCATACTTCCTAAAACAGATCTAGTTTCACAATTTGAAAAACATATATTATTTCATTTGACTTTGATGCCCTCAAATAAGTTGTAAATCACATAGGTTTTCTTCTGTATAATGTTTGGCCAAATTTAGTTACCTTTTTTATTTAATATTCAGGATACTTCTGACAATATCAGCTATTCTGAAGTTGTACTGACACCAAATGTTTCTTTCTGTTAAACTTCGTAGTTTCAAATTAGCTGAACAGTGAATTAAATATTATAAAATCGATAGATAATGCAAAAATAAGCCTTTGAAAATACGTGAATTATATCTAAAAAACCTTTCTCTGTATTATACGAACAATATTCGGATAAGAGGCTATTTCGTAAACCTGACAAGTTCCCTGCTTCTCCGAATGTTCCTATTAACTATTGCAAATATTCGCGACGTCGTTTCGAGACTTTGGCATTAGGCCTATTCTATATATTTACATTTTTTAATTTCAAATCAACTTTATTCTCTGAAAATCCTACAAGTTAAAATGTAAAATATGCGAATTTGCCTCTTACATCACATGTCATTATTCTAGTACAGGAACGATACCTGTGGCAGAATGAAGGTAACACATACAAATTGCTTCCATTCATTATCAAGTAGCCTCTCTAGCTACTAATATTATATATATATATGTATAGTGTATGTAAATTCAGTGTCATGCATACAGTAAGTGAAATTGTCTAATTATTATTTCCATTGATTTGATTAAGTCATTTTCGTTCAGTTCTTAAACGTATATAACCTATAAGCCTAAATCCTAGTCTATCTAGATTAAAACACTATTTTCGTAAATAGTACTTGAATTATATGATTTTCTTATGATACTTATAATTTTCAAAAATCATACTTGCAGAAAAATAGATAATGATTTGATGTTAAGACAAATAAATAAACCTGGTTTTGATGTGCTTAACTTGTTGTTTTGAATTAAGCACAAAGCTACTCAATGGGCTATCTCTGCTCTGCACACCACGAGTATCGAAACCCGATTTTTAGCGTTTTAAGTCCGCAGTCATCCCGCTGAGCCACTGGGGGGCAATGGGCTTAATCTAAATTACATATCACTAACTTCATGTCACTTAAATAGTTGTTTTTCAAATAGATTGTATAAATAGTTCTGCTACAACTGTCGTATATCTATCAGCATAACGAACATTAGAATAAAGGAAAAAGATGTCGTTGTTGATACTAGATATGGTGTAGTAGAAATATTATTATATTCTTATTTACTTTAATTTATTATTCGGTAGACGTTTTCTTATGACAAAGTTTCCTTTCATTCACAATAGTTTTCATTAACATTGTCATCAAACTAAAGTCATTATAGGTTCGGTGTCGAATAACTGAAATACTGGTTTTTCAGGTTCAGTTTCATGTTGGGTTTTTTTAATAATACCTATCGAATGGAATTTGCATTACTTTTAAGACTTTTGTGGAAAGTTTCACAGGCGAAAATTTGTGCATAGCTATCATATAGTTTGAGCTGGCAGGATACAGGGAAGGCAGCTAGTAAATAGTACCTACAACTGACCCTTAGGTTACCCTTCTATGAAAAAAAACTGATATCTGACTCTTACTATCATAAAAACACCTACGATCCCGAAATGTAGAAGTTTAGGCTGAAACGAGATGCGAACCATAAACCTGCAGATTTACAATTCTTGCATGTTAACCACTGGCTCACGCCCTATTGTGTAAAAAAACGTAATTATATCCTAATACAATCTCGTTCATAATATAACTAAGCTAATTACGTGTAATCTATTTTAAAAGTTAAATGTTTCAAAGACTGAATTAAAAATTAGAGGCACACCTTCAATCGATATTATCTTCTCAACGTTTCTCTTTCGACTAAGTGATAGCACATTTAAATATATGAATTACTTATTATTGCAGAAGATAAGAATAATTAATTAACACCAAGTCTATAGTTTGACGACATTTAGTAATAATAACACGACTGTTATTAAATGTACCGAGTTATTTAAAAGTGTAAATGCTAATGCAACAATTACTAAAAATAAGAAAATGGAACAAAATTCAATTTAATTAAAATCCATGAAATCATGAGTACAGCAATCGCCCCTTTTCCCACTTTTACAGAAGTTTATTTATATTTTAAGACGTGCGATTCCCAAAAATAAATAATCACTCGTAAGTTGGGCTCTCCATGATATGGTTTTCTACTCGTATATACGGACACACTACACTAAATAAATACGTCTAATACTGTTTACCATTCATTGTTAGAATGTAATGTCGTTTACAAAACTGATAATTTCATTATTATTAGCTGCAGTCGGCTGGAAGACAAACAAAAACTATAGATAGTGAGAGTCCGGTGATGGTTATCTAACATTGTCATTCAACCAGCAAATGCCCCCCAGTGGCTCAGCGGTATGTCTGCGGACTTACACGCTAAAATCCGGGTTTCCATACCGTGGTGGGCAGAGCACAGATAGACCATTGTGTAGCTTTGTGCTTAATTCAAAACAACAACAACAACAACCAACAAATATCTGCTTCTTTGGTTCTCTTATCATAGAAAGTTTGTTCTACTTGTTACAAATCCTCTGAACAACAATATATCAGAATTGTTTATGTCCACTATCTAGGTGTTAAAATGGTTATCATGACCTCACAGCTTTAAAACAATTTGTTAAAGTAAGAACAACAAAAATTACAAAAATGGGATAGTTAATGTTATATGTTATGTTTTGGTTGTTAATGTCTAAGACCTATGTGTCGAAAATGTAACAGATTTACTATTTCGCACTTATTTTAACATTGATTTTTTTTAGTTAAATATATGGTTAGAAATACATATAACTTATAGTGTTAAATGTGAGTTGCGAAATTTCCGTCTATTCTTTAAATTTACAGAAAATTCTCGAATGTAAAAATCAGTAGCACATGTTTTACATTGTTGCCAACTGAAATTCCAGAACCTGGCCTTATCGTTAATAAATCGACACGTGGAGAGACAAATATATATTGTTCTTGGTTTGTTGCAGTTAGAATACTATAAACCTCGGAAGCTATAACTGTAATAAACACTTATTAATCGGGAAACAACAAATACTTTTCCAGGAACTTTTATAGATTACGAACGTTATAAAACGTTTAACAATAGTAAATTAGCTTTGGACGTCAGTATTTCTACTAGAACATTAGGTATCTTCTCCAAAAGAAAGTCAACATATAGAAGGCGTGAGGTCAGCAAAGAATAGAAAGCTAGCTATTAAGTGAAGTTTGACAATATCAACTCAAAATTAACTCGCTCACCGTGAACCGTTGTTATGTAAATGTCGTGTAAATGTTTTGTAAACGACAACATGTCGTGTTGTGTTTGGATTTTCATATCTATTATTTATATTTCCATATTTATATTATTGTTTCGAAGTTTAAATCAATAAAATATGTTGTTATTCATTTAAAATAACATTTAGAAATTTCTAGAATTAGGTAGATCAATCATATGTTTATAAATAATTTGTATGGCGGCCTGGTGTCTAGACAACGAGTCTCGTGCAAAAAACAGACATGCGCAGAGTACTCTGGAACTCTGTGGAAGTTACGCGATTGTTCGAGAAAATTAGGCCTACTAGTATATAAAACAGACGGCGACGCGAGGTAGAAGAAGAAGAGTCAGTCATTAGTTTATATTTAATTCAAGAAATAGTGTCTTTGTTCGAGAAGTTTTCAACGTTCGCTGTGTGGTTATTCAACTTAAATTTGTGACTAGAGCTAGATCTACAGAAACTGTGATTTTGTTTCGTCAATCCTTGCGATTCATTTGAATTACTGGTTGTGCTGAGGGTCGACACGTACGGGACTGTTTAAGAGAAACCGAGGCAAATTGGAAAACAACAAATTTGAGACATTCGTCGAAAACATCGTAAAAGGAACTTCATCAAATTTATCGAACTGTGAATCGTTTCTGGACTTTCACTCTAAATCATTATAGTGGACACAGGCCAGTACCATTTTGTATTGTAATTAACTTTTAAGGTTGAAACCAGTAGTATTTTGTGTTGTAATTAATTTTGAATGTTGTAACTGAATATCTGTCATTATTAATATATAATTTACGTTATATTTGTTACATATATAATAGTTTATTGTAATAAATTATACAAGCTGTTATCTCTGTCTTTCTGTTGCGTTCAGTCTACATACATAAAAAACGTAACAACCGTCAAAAAAATATTCAGTTCCAGACCAGATAGAAAGCTCAGCATTATTTGTAAGTTTATCACATTTTTGTATATAAATCATTATTTATAATATCCATTATTATAATTTGTATTATTTTTGTAAATTAAAATATATTTGTGTAAAGAAGTAAAATTATGTGTAACAATCTTGCTGGCAAATATCATAAATTTCATACACATTGACAGTTAATTAACTGTTAAATTGAATTTCCAGCTATATTTTGTAAATCATAATATCTAACGCAATAAATCGGAGATTCGTTCAACTTTCAAATACTTTGTAAAAATAAGAAAGAGAAAAATCGACCTTCATCGGGTGCTTTATGTTTGTTTTAATCCAAATATTCATCTGTTAAGGACATACGTTTCTTTCTTGTAATGTTATTAACTAGATATTTTTTTCTGTAGAACAGCATAATAATTTTTATATGCTGAATGATATATACATCTCAAAAAAGGCAGCGGATACACTAAAACTTTCTTTCTCTAGAACATTCGAAGACAATTAACATGTAACTTACGAAATTTCTGATTTTCAGAAAATGAAACTTCGTGTGACGTATTTATTTGAAATTTTATTATTAATATTGTCCCCACCGCAAGTACAACGGTATGTCTACGGATTTACAACGCTAAAATCAGGGGTTTGATTTCCTTCGATGGGCTGAGCAGATAGCCCGATGTGGCTTTGCTATAAGAAAACACACACTCTTTAAACACACATTATTAATATCTTAAGATTATAGCTTTTCAGGTCGAAAATAAAAATGTTTGCATCTGTGACATAACTCATTTTATATTGAAAATTGTTTCATTTTTATGAATAGACAAAATATGAAAAATAAATTGAAAGAATATATTAAAAGATGTTCTTTAAAATATACTACATAAATTCAATTTTTTTTTTCACGCATCGCAAAAATATCTTTGTGAAAATATCTCTCAAAACTGGTTGGACTAAGCAAATAATCCGATATGGCTTTGCTCTAAGAAAACACACACGCATATTTTCAAAACTAGTATAAATTAACTTTAATTAGCATACAACTAACTCTCTCTGGCAAAAATAAAACAAAATCTATGGTGAGCGGAAATGGCCATCAAGTGGGAACGATTCCATTAATACTCTGAACAAACACATCGAAATGACGAAGCATACTGTACTGGGATTTTCAAAACGTTAATGGCACCTAAAAACGAAAAAATGGAAAAACAATGTTAAGCCTAAATTACTAAACACCAAGTTCCGTGGCTTCTACTGCTGAATTTATAACATTGCTTAAGTTTCCCGTATTTTATTTCACTACAAAGTAATATAATTAAATTCGTGTTCCAAAGATTCATAAAAGAAAAATAAAGGTAATGTTTTTCAGTAATTTTATACTAATGGATTATATCAGTCGTTTTGCTTTATTAATCGGAATTCTAACTATATAACTATTCAGTATATATACATATACCCCTTTAATACACGTTTCATATACAAACTGTTCGCAGAAAACATGCAGTAAAATTTCAAATTGTGCATATAAATCTCATGTATGTGTCACAGAATAGGTCAATTACTTGTATCACAAACACAAAATATGAAATTTTGTAATGGTAGGCCCATTCCACTAAGTGTCTGTCACTGCTTACACATGAAGTACGAAATCTGTCAACCATGTGCCTAAACGAGTAAAACCTAAAGGACAAACTTTCACTGACATTGATTACATGTTTTATTTTCTCTTTTTATTTCCTCAAAAAATATCTTATATTTGAATATAAAGGCAATAACGCATCTATTGTTTTTACAGGAAACAATTTCCGTTGTTTTTATAACCATGTTTTAGTTTAGAAGGGACACAATCGTTACATATATCTTATATATATCTACAATCTACATGTATGTCAAAGACTGCACTTCTTTATAACAAGATCATACAATGCTCTTTACTAATTGTTTATTTTTTTTAATTTCGGGTAAAGGACACGGGAGTTATCTATGCTGGCCATTCCTAATTGAGCAGTGTACATACAATCCTCTTAATGCAAAATGATAGTTTTTTTATTATTAACTTGACTACAATTTAATGGTCATAGCTATAAAATGACTTCTAATTAAACCATTCTGCGTCCACGTATTAAGACGCCAAGCACGTGTTTCGAAAGCACTTGGGTTTTACAAGTGTTTTATTTTAATATGTTACTTTTATAATACAATGTTTCGTAATGTTGTTCAGATCTTCAGGAGTCTTAAAACAATTTACCACATACATGGTATTTATTTACTAAATTAACTTTTAATTCACATTCAAACTTACGTTTTTGTTTTTTAAATATAGATGTAGTCCGACATGTTCAGGTGGTTAAGGCAATCGACTGGTAATCCGAGAGTCGTGAGTTCGAATCCCCGAACATCAAATATGCTCGCCCTTTCAGCCGTAGGAGAAATATAATGTGATGGTCAGTCCCAATATTTGTTGGTAAAAGAGTAGCCAAAGAGTTGGCGGTGGGTGGTGATGTCTAACTGTCTTTTCTCTAGTCTTACACTGATAAATTAGGAACGGCTGGCGCAGATAGCCGTCATGTAGCTTTGCGCAAAATTCAAAACAAACAAACAATGTGTTATAAGATAAAGAAAAAACAAAATAATATTGTATTTTATTCAAATTCGTTTATATGATAAAAGTATTTTATTATCTAGAATAATATAGATAATATTAAAAACAAACGAACAAACAAATCCTTGGTAATAAGTTGAAGTAAATATTTACGAGACACGGGTTAGCCATTTGGTAAAGAAACATACCACAAAATTAATCCTCGCGTTGTATGATGTGGGTACGTTATAAGAGTGAGAGTCAGTCCGTTAAAGTGAATGATAGTTTGTACGTTGCTGCTAGTTTGCTGTCTTCATTCTGAATAATAGTTTAAAAATTCCAGACGGTGGTAAAAGTAATAGGCTTAGTAGCTTTACCATAAATGCATAATACTAATAAAATACAATTCCATAATATCTCACAAATATGAAACATAAATACTAATAAAATACAATTCCATAATATCTCACAAATATGAAACATAAATACTAATAAAGAAAACATAGTCGCAAATTCTTGCAGTTAAACATCAAGATCGAGCTTGCGTTGCACGTGTATAAAAGATTAAAACTTTTACTAAAAGTTTAAAAACATTCAACATGCATAACAGTCTTCTTTTGTGAAACCATAGGAAACCGAAATGAGACTTGACGAATAAAAAATACTTAATGCTCCAACTGCGCGAGACATTAACACTATATTTAATGCTGAAGCCTATGTTCATAAGATACACCTTTCTCAAAATCTGCAACATCAAATCGAATTATATAATACAATCCGATTGATTCGGTGTTAATATTTGGAGCTTTCGAAAATGTTTAAAAGTAATTTGAGCCATACACAAAAATAAATATTTTATTTGGAACTATCAAACCTTTTACTAACTTAATGAGTAATCAGTGCATTATTTAATCAGTTATTTACTGTCAGCCAGTTTGTAAGTCAATTAAATGCTATTAAAAGTGGATTTTTTCGACAAATAAACGGAAGTAAATGAAAGACGAAATTTTATTAGATGTAGTTAATTCGGGAAATTGGGACGTTCGATAAATGTTGGTTAGGGTAAATGTGAAATGAATAAGAGAAGTTTCGAAAGAAAGTAAAATAAACTCAAAATGATAAAAAATAAAAGTGTGTGGTTTCTTGGATTCACCGTTTCTTCTAATTATAACTTTCTTTCCATGGGTAAAATGCGCTTAAATCATTTTGTGACTCAAATATCTAAATCATAAATAATTATTTTAAAAACTTAAACTCACTCTAAAAAAAGCAATTGAATATTACTTTGAACAAACAGAAATAAAAATGCCGTTAAAGTGGGAAACCATTACTAATAACTTATTAACTTTATTTCAGTCCTTACACATATTCAAAATACCTGGATCTTAGACGTGTATTACTTATTACAGAAGCTATTGCAACATATTACTGAAACCGTTAAATGTACGATAGTAACTGATGATTCATTGTTCGTTTTTTGTGTGTTTTTCGTATCCTGCTCATGTTTCTCAAGATTAATGGTGTTAGAAAACCTGCTTGTTTAATATTGTGTGATTTTAATAACTTCGTCTTTATTTTTATACACTGTTTTGCGTTCTAACTTCAGGTGTGTTTATATATATGCACTTACATAAAAGAAAGAATCAGTTTAGGTTTTCTGAGGAAGAATTCATTTTTTCATCCATTTATGTATTTCTT
The DNA here is from genome assembly GCA_011833715.1 of Carcinoscorpius rotundicauda. Classification (NCBI taxonomy): domain Eukaryota; kingdom Metazoa; phylum Arthropoda; class Merostomata; order Xiphosura; family Limulidae; genus Carcinoscorpius; species Carcinoscorpius rotundicauda. The sequence goes on from CM022392.1 coordinate 30,013,371, forward strand.
CCTTCTTTTTTAAATCAATAAGCAACGTCAGTGTCCAGTAATAACAACAACAAAAATATGTATTTATTTTGTTTCTGTTTGTTGTGAAGAACAAAGATATACAATCGAATCTTTGTGTTGTACTTACCATGAGTAATGCAACCCGATTTTTGGCGTGATAAATATTTATTTTATGAGTAATTAAGCACACAGATTATACTTTTATGACAATTTTATTCAATAATCATACAGTTTTGTTTTCCTCTTAATGCATCGTTTGCTTGTTTGTTTATTCAGAATTAAGCACAAAACTACGCAATTGGCTATCAGTGCTCTGCCCACCACGGGTATCAAAACCCGATTTTTAGTGGTGTGAGTTCGCAGACATTCTGCTGTGCCACCAGGGATCTGATGCATCGTATTAAGGCAATAAATGCAAAGATAGAAATCAAGTAAAATCACCAGTATTGGTAAAGTAAAAAAAAATGCCATGTCTATAGGTTTGTTTGTTGTTAAGCACAAAACTACACAATGTGCTATCTGTGCTCTGCATAACGCGGGTATCGAAGTCCGATATTTACCGTCCTTTATCCTCAGGGTAACCAAGAGGATTACGTATGCAGAAACTATTATAAAAATCCATACCTTCTGAAAATGCCCCAAACTAAAGCAAGTTATTATATGTGATAATTTTCGATGATTCGAAGATTCTATTGCTTTTATATTATTTCAAATACATTTAAACCAAAACGTTTTATTCAACCAGAGCATGGCATGGTTCTTGGAAGATTATTCGAAAACAAACAAGTTCATTCAACCAACTGTTATCTAGGAAACGTACCTGTGATATACATTTTTGTTCAAACGTTTCCAGTTTTTAAGTTTTACCCAGTTTTCTTATGTATATACGACATAATAACTTAGATAAACTCGAAAAAAATCTCCATGAAGAAAGCAGGTGTCTCTTGACAGTTCATTTTCCCATTTCTTATTAGGGATTATTTATTGTTAATGTCCTTTTCTCTAAGCCTAATTATTTTTTTTAAATCGATGCTATTCTTTCTGTTTGCATTATTCTATCATTACAAACAGTATATAATTAAACAGCATATACTGTACTCTGAAACTTTTTTTGTTTCCAGATCATTACCAAGAGGTATGCTAATTGGATTTTACTTTGTTTCTTGGTTTCATCAATTATTTCTTTACCCAATACTATTATTTCAGAAACATATCCGTATAAAACATTTGTTGTATTTGCTAATCCAGTAGGATTACTTTTTAACCATTTATTTAGTTTATGAATATAAAATAACATTCAACCTTTTTCAAAAGTAATTTATTTTAGAGGACCCACACAACTCTAAAAAGCTTTAAAAATCAACAAAACATCCAAGTAAATTTAATTCGATGTTTGCCGCTCAATCTGAAACATTCATGACAACAAAGATGACATCATCTCATACAACAGCCAAGTGGCCAGTTTGGATTTAAACATTTTGTTAACATTTATTAAAAAGTGTTTTTGGCTAAAGCCTTTCAAAAATCGTGGAAACAATGAGAATACTTAACAATTTTATAAAAAAATCACTGACATACTTATGATCTATGTAAAAAATTGAAAAAATTGATTACCTACAGTTCACGTAAATAATTCAGCAAAGTAAAAGTAATGTTAGACTTTGTATGCATGCAGAGTATTTTTGTTATATGAATTTTTGTATAAGTATTTTTGCTGTACAGAATTTTCTGTAGATTAAACGAATAGCAGTCATAACAGAATTAGCATCGGCACATTTCTTTATCTGTGCATAACCCATTCTGAGTGAGATTGTGGATCTGGAGTGTTGTCAAAATAAAGAAAAATTGCACTTTGGGATCGTGGGTGTGTTATAAGAGTTACGTTGAAATCCTATAATTTGAATGTATAATGTATATAATATACATTATGTACAAATGTTGTTTTCTTAAATCTAATTTACGATTTTCATTTAGCTGTACAAAGTCAATATTCTACTAAGGTCAAAATATGGTTTCCAGTCATAATTTACAATTATATACGTACACTGGGTGACCACTTTATTCTGTACTAAAACTCCTTTCAAATATGGACCTGAGTAGGAGCTTAAGATGCAAATAATGCTGATCATAGAAGTCACCTGCAGTGCTATGAATGAGTGTTACAAGCATATTTGCAGCTAGTATTATCAGTGTGGGAAGGGTATGTATACCGTTCAAGAGAAACATGATAAAGAGCATTCGCCCAGCATCTACCACAATAGCTAAGACAATTTCATTAAAGGCTGCTCCAAGATATTAGTCAACCAAATTTAGCAACTATAGAGAAAGTTTTAAAAATACTTGCCATAAGAGGGCAGCAACAGTGAAAATATACACAACTGTGTATATCTCTTGTTACGCATTGCAAGTTTAAATTATTTTCATTTGGAAGTTAATTAAATTTCGATATGTATCAAATATATAATATTTGCCAACAGGGTTGATACACATTTTTTTCTTAAAACAAATATATTGTCATATATAAACAATACAACAATTTATTTTCTTATTGTTGTTTTGAATTAAGTACAAAGCTACACAATGTGATATCTGTGTTTGCCTAACACGGGTGTCGAAACCAGGTTTTTATCATTTAATCCGGCTGTGCCACTAGGGGCAATACAATTTATGACAAAGGTTATTACAAATAATGATTCAGATACGAAATATTCACACACTTACAAACAGTATTGAGTCTTTTGTTTTATCCGAAACTTTCTTGATATCCTATCGAGGGTTCACGATGAGCGAATTAATTATTAATTTTGAGTTGATATCGGTACAATTCATTTAACGAAGAGCTAGCTAGCTCTTCGATTATCACATGCCCATTACAATATGATGAATGTTTTTAATGTTTTCGTATAAATATTAATGTAAGATGTTATTCCGCTGAAATTAAACTGTTTGTAATGTACAAAATCTGTTAATTTTCCTGGTCAATATCTGAAGTTCCAAATTAATGAGTGTTATTCACAGTTATAGCTTCGGAGGTTTATAATACACTAACTAAAGCAAACCAGTAATATAAACTGTCTCTTGACACGTCGATTTATAAACTTTAGGTGAGGTTTTTCATAGTTCAGTTGGCAACAAAATACCAGCAATCACTAGCATTTTATATACTCCCATAGTACATTGTTGATTCTTACCCTCGAGAATCTTCTACAAATTTAGGTAATAGACGAAAATTTCGAAATACATGTTATTCAACAGTATAAGTTACATGCGTTTATAAATATGTGTTTAACTAAAACAAACATGGATATTAAAATAAATAGATATTAGTAAATCCGTTACATAGTATATGGTATGCACTCCAGGGCCCGGCATGGCCAAGCGCGTTAAGGAATGTGGTGCGTAATACGAGGGTCGCGGGTTCGCGCCCGAGTCGTGCCAAACATGCTCGCCCTCCTAGCCGTGGGGGCGTTATAATGTAATGGTCAATTCCACTATTCGTTGGTAAAAGAGTAGCCTAAGAGTTGGCGTTGGGTGGTGATGACCAACTGCCTTCCCTCTAGTCTTACACTGCTAAATTAGGGACGGCTAGCACAGATAGCCGTCGAGTTGCTTTGTGCGAAATTCAAAAAATCAAAACAAAACAAGTATGCTCAAATATAACATCTGACATTACTAACAGCTTAGTCTACTAATCTCTTAAACACCTTTACACAGAGACTGCATACATCACTCGCCTTTACTAAAGCCCCCCAGTGGCTCTGCGGACTTACACGCTAAAATCCGGGTTTCGATACCCGTGGTGGGCAGAGCACAGATAGCCTTTTGTGTTGCTTTGTGCTTAATTCTAAACAGCAACAACCTTTACTAAAATCAGAAAATATTTAGTATGTGCAATAACTAATAGTTTTAGAATGAAAAACTCACAATTAAATTATCAAAATCGTTATTAATTTTTCACCCTTAGGTTTTTCGCACATTTAAATTATTATGAGTCATGAATAAAGTAAAAGTACAAAAACTATTCAAAAGCAAAATGCTCAAAATTATTTCTTAACATAGAACTGACAAATCTAACATATATTAAATTGTGAGTTTTCATTTAAGCACTTATGTTACAAACGTAAAACCAAATCATTACTTTTAAATATTTAAAACCAGGTTGTTCTCATTAGTTTTCTTATATCGATTTTCATTACAAATCAAATTAACGAAATATTAGACGAATAGCATGCGTGTTAGTGCGCACATCTGTGACCATCTAAATACAAGCTGTTACAGCTGAAAATTTAGACCACGCAGAAGATCTCTTCCAAAGAGAACCTATTCAAATTTTCTTCTCTTTATAGCAGACTACGTTTGCGTGACAATCACAGAGAGCTCACTCTAATTGTTCTACCATATGTCCATTAATATAATTAATAAAACGCTTTTGAAAGAAGCCTCATTATATGGATTGGCTGATTTAAACATACCCATAATGTTTCTGATACACAAAACGTTCCTATATTTTTTTAACTTACACTTAATTCTTGTATAACTTTCTTCTTTTCATTAACATATTACACGTGCATGTAGCGTCCAGAATTTGAATACTGATGTATTAATTGTTTCTCAAGAAGGGATAAGAAGATTAGAGTGTTTTTTATCATTATTAGACTTGCGCGAGAATGAAAAACTTATAGCTTTTTGAAAAGGCTCATTTTTTACTAAATTAGACCTTTAATACAACTACGTATGCATGCTTGAAAATACTATGTTTTTTATTATCCATAAAACTTTAAGAAGCATAAGCCACACTAAAAATTTTAGAGCTGTACGTTACAACAGCTACGTGTACTGTGCAAATATAAAATTAAAGTACTATTGTAAAATCAGGACGAAATTACTTTCTCCATATACAGCCATATGCTCAACTTTCAATTAAGCACCATAACTGGGTTTGGTATGGATGAAAATGCAGGGTAAAATGCCCCCCCCCATTTTTTGGACAGATGCAGTAATGTGTATAACTAGATATCTTGCAGTCTAATTTAATTTATTTGTAGTGAATAAACACAGTGAAACTGCTTTCTGTTTTGTTTTTACAGACGCTCAACTTTGAAATGCGTCATTATCCGACTGGATCTGGAGCAGCAGAGTAACAAGAAAGGTGAAATTACTTTTCTTTTCGTTTGCAAATACCCAACTGAGTCTAGTATGACTGAGCAAGTATGATCCTGTGTCTTGCAGTTGAGAAAACACAGTTAAATAATATTTTCATACAAATTTCCAGCTTTCAATTACACGATTTATTTAAATCTGATAAAGCTAAAATAAATACGCTAAAACGTTTATTTCTTTGTATCTGCTAACAGAAACAAAACAGACGTGATCAGGTCTTTCGGTTAATTAATATAAATATATATTTAAATGGAAATTATTTTGCATCATTAATATGCAAGTAAAACAAAAAGCTGGTAAATAAATATTCTCTTTATAAATTTTACAACTTTTGATTGGTTTATGTTTTGTTTTCTCCATTAGACGTTTCTATTTAACGTACATGTAAGTAACACTTAATTCAAAATAAAAAATACATATTAGTACTCCCTAAAGCATGTCAGGGAGTAAGCATGTAATGCACTGATACCTTTGTTTCATTATCACTGCTCAGTTCAGACATACTCAAAATGTATTCATAATTGCAGCCTGTCATTTATAAATGTTAAACTATCTTGCTCATTCTGAAAAACAGGTAATTACCACAGAAAATTACCTATTTTTCAAATAAAAATTAAAAAGAAAAACTAAAATGTAAAATCGTAATAATTATAATAGCCTGAAAAACAATAACATGATGTACTATTACATCTTGTACGCAAGTTTAAGATAGTTCGTAAGATTACACATCTCGCTGTACATCATTTAGATGTTTATTATTAATGTTAAGTGGTGAAACGTATATGTGCAACTTCTGTAACATCTATTTTAGACGTGTCTGTACAAAACTCAGTCGTATCTTGTTCTAACTACTTGCCGTTACTATTCAAATTTAAAATAACCAATCAGTTTTAAGAAACAGTTTACTTTCACCACCATATTTGCCTTATTTCAATAAATGGAAATTTATTTTATCCTTGACTTGAGTAAATTCTGGTCTTATGTTTCAAAATTAAACATTTTGAGAAGAGCTATTGCAATAAGATTTAGCAAGCACACATTTCATGAGAAACATATAACACTCAAACCTGAAACTAATCACGCCTATCTTCACAAAATTCTAGACTTCTTGTTCCTTTGTTAGTAGAGAAAATGCTGATGAATATCTTCATTTTCTTCATCTCCTGCCCATAAGATATTTTCATTACCTTTTTTCGTAATTTTTTTCTCTTTTAATCCTTTTACAATGAACCTCCAAGTCAATCACTAATCTTAGATCCCCTAAATTTATCGTCCTTCTGACACTACCGGTCTTATTTCATATAGCACACTATCTCCATTCTATCACACTGTTGTGTTTGTTATCTACCACACAAGTTGATCTTCCTCCTTTTATTATTCCTTTTTATTTAGAATATTTGCAATGTGCTAAGTTGTTGCTAACATTTTTATTGTCTTTGATGGTTGTTTCTTCTGGTTATGTACAAATACAAGCTTATAAACTTGCTAACTTGTTTGTTCTATCATAATACACCAACTTCATTGATATTTCTAAAATATCGTGTTTTGTGTTTCTTTTATATTTTAATTTAGATTTTTGTTTGTTTGTTGCAATGAGTTTTGATATATCGTAGTGATGGCGTGTGAGGCCAAGAAATTTTAATAATATTTAGATTTAAGGTAATCTGTAGTTGTTGTTTTCTTCAATTTGTAAGTGAACAAATATTGTTTAAAACACTGCAGCGAATGAGTTAGTGATTAAACAGTCAGTAAGTGAGTCGATCAATCAGTTTATTATTTAGTTAGTAAATATGTTACATTATTACCAATCTATTACCCAATGTTTTAGTCAACCAGTTTTAAAATATATCATAGATACGAGTATAACTTTAACAAGTAACTGTACAGTTTTATTTTCTGAGTTACGTTTAACAATGAACGTTGTGTGTAGGGCCTGTACGTTAAAGTCGAAGAAATAAATTGCTTTTTTATCGTTAGGTGGATTGAAATTTACATTAATTTCACCTAATGATTCAATTAAACCTGCCCAATGATAGATACAAAACTTGTGCAAGGAATAGGAGTTTGTACTACACTAATTCTTCTTTAAATTGATACTTGGATGGTTATTGACATGATCAAAGGCTGGTTAAGCGATGTATCAATTCGAATTTCTTTGAAAGGTAATATAATATTATTTATTTATTACTGCAACAGTTTCCAGTTGTGTCAGCGGTAACTTTTTTGGCTTGAAATACTAACATCCGGAGTTCGATTCCACATGGTAGAGGGAGTATAGACAGGCTAATATACAGCTTTGCAATTAAAATACGATAATAATTAATGCAGTAATTTATATTCATTACCAAGTTAGGAAAGATTATTAATTCTACATGTAACTGGATTAGTTTGTTTGAAGTAAAGTACAAAGCTACACAACGTGTTACATGTACTCTGCCCACTGTGGCTGTCAAAATCATGTTTCTAGCATGAGAAGTCTGCAAACAAACCTTTACTCTGCTGGGAACCAACGGTTTTGGTTGCAAAGTACTTGGTTTGAATTTTTGAAAAAACTTCTAATTTTAAGATCTTAATCAAGGTTCAGTATATACAAATGGTTAATGGTTAATACGGTGGTGGATCACTGAGTGCGAAGTTTTATGATAATTGGGTTTAATACCTATGTATACAAATATCTGATTCGTTCCCAACCGTTATATGATGTGACGCCGCTATGGATCAATATTTGGTTAAACAAACATGTTATGTAAATGTCGTGTAAATATTTTGTAAACGACAACATGTCGTGTTGTGTTTGTATTTTCATTTCTAGTATCTATGTTTCCATATTTATATTATTGTTTCGAAGTTTAAACTAATAAAATATGTTGTTATTCATTTAGGGTAACATTTAGAATTTTCTTGAATTAAGTAGACCAATCATATGTTTGTAAATGAAGTGCTGGCGACTTCGTGTCTAGACGTGTAGTCTCGTGCAAGAACGGACATGCGCGGATTGCTCTGAAGACCTGTAGAAATTTCGCGGTTATTCGAAGGGTCTAGGCCTACAATATATAAACAGACGAAGATGCGAGAGAGAGAGGAGAGTCAGACATTAGTTTTATTTCAAAAGAAGAGAGTCAGTTATTTGAGAAAGATTAAGTGTTTGCTGTGATTATTCAACTTGGATTTGTGACTGAAGTTAGATCTTCGGAAGCCGTGATTTTATTTCGTCAATCTCTACGATTCATCTGAATTACTGCTTGGGCTGAGAGTCGGCGAATTTATTGAATTGTGAACTGTTTCTGAACTTCTTCATTTAAGCTTCGGAATTTCTTCGTGGGACCAAATTCACACCCTAGACTGGAATTTGAGACTTTCATTTTAGATCATTATATTAGATACAGGCCAGTACCATTTTGTATTGTGATTAATTTTGAAGTTTGAAACTAGTATTATTTTGTTTTGTAATTAATTTCAAATGTTATAACTTAATATCTGTCACTGTTATTGTATAATTTATGTTATATCTGTTATATTTGTTAATAGTTTAGTGTAATAAATTATACAAGCTGTTATCTGCGTTTTTCTGTTGCGTTTAGTCTACGAAGAACATAAAACATAAAAAATACGTAACAGAAAATTGGGGGCTCGTCCAGGATATCGAACAAACAATTACATTTTATTATAAAATAAGATTTATATTCTATACAGATAGACAGCTTGTATATTCAAAATGGCATTCGAACTTGAAGATTATATAAACGAATTTAATCAGAATCCCTCTTTCGAATTAATCAGTGAATTAATAAAATCTGAATTGCTTGATGTTGATAAACATTTTATTTTAGAAGTGAAGCAATCAATGAAGAAAGCAGATACTAAACAAATTATTCTTGAACCAAAAGGTATTACCTCAAAAAGTTGTACAACAATTGCCTGTCGCTCATTTTGACCCAGATTTCGAATTTAAAAAAATGGAAATGGAAATGAAATTTCGTTTAGAAATTGAAAGCAAACGTCTTGAGGAAGAAAAAGAAACCAAACGACTTGAGGCAGAAAAAGAAACCAAACGCCTTGATGCCGAAATACAAATAGAACGCAATAAAGCTGATAAAAAAATCAGTATGAGGAAGACACAGACAGAAGAAAAGGTTGTCCAAATGCGGTTGGATAATTTTGATGCTTCCAAACAAATTCGTTTAGTACCTCCATTCAATGAAAAAGCTGAAGATAAGTATTTTCAGCAATTTGAAAAATTGGCCCTTAGGCTAAAATGGCCTACCGAATATTGGACAGTATTACTTCAGAGTGTTCTCAAGGGTAAAGCTCAGGAAGTATTTTCCAAACTCACAGCCGAGCAAAGTTATGATTACGAGCACGTCAAAAAATGCATTTTGAATGCATATGAATTGGTGCCAGAAGCATGCAGACGAAAATTTCGTGGTTACAAAAAGTTTGACAGCCAAACTTATGTCGAATTTGCTCGTGAAAAAGAAACTCTGTTCGACAGGTGGTGTGATTCCAGAGAAATTAAAGATGATTATACAAAACTCAGAGAACTCATGTTAGTCGAAAAGTTTAAAAGATGTATTCCCGTAGAGCTAAAAACGTATATTGATGAACAAAAAGCTTCCAAAATTCATGATGCTGCTGTCTTGGCAGACGAGTATGCTTTGACTCACAAAGATTTCTCATACAAAAGCAAAACAAATCACACAGCAAAGAAACCCAATAACTCATTCAAATATTATGCAAATGTCGACAAAGACAAAAAGAGCAAACTTCTAATTCTCAAACGAAGACTCCATCTTATTCTCAAAGCTCGTCATCTACCAAAAACGTGTCATTCTCATCCAAAACATGTGCTTATTGTAAGAAACCTGGCCATCTGATTTCTGAGTGCTATAAGGTAAAAAACAAGCCATCACCCCATAGTTTCATTTCGCCCTCGTTGGATACATCATTGATTCCCAATGATTTTGACCCTGTCCAGTCCACTGTGGATTCTAAGCCCAATATTATTGATGTTCCTGAAAATCTTGTTGAGGACAAATTTAAGCCTTTCATCACTGAAGGTTTTGTTTCTTTTGTTCGCGATTCACATCTACAACCAATTAAAATCCTGCTGGATACTGGAGCTTTTCAGAGTTTGATTTTGGAAAGTGTACTTCCGTTTTCTGAAAAGTCATCCGTTGGGGCCAGTGTGCTCATTTCTCGTGTAGAAGGTGGCGTCGTTTCTATTCCTCTTCATAGATTAAATTTACATTCGAACTTAGTCTCAGGTCCAGTGACTGTTGGTATTAAAGCCTCATTGCCTGTTGAAGGTGTGTCTATGCTTTTGGGGAATGATTTGGCTGGTAGTAAGGTGGTACCAGAGGTTCGTGTTGTTGAAGCACCTGTTATTAGCCCCAGTACAGAGCAACTCGTTGAAGAGTTTCCTGATGTTTTTCTCGCCTGTGCTGTTACTCGTTCTCAGGAGTCCAAAGAGGATTTCTCTTTATCTGATACGTTCATGTCTCACATCAATGAGATTTCTGACTCAACTTTAAGTTCTACTGATGACTCTAAGACATTTTTCGACTTTCTTCACCGAAACAAATTTATTGAGGAACAGGACAATGATCTTGAAACTCGTTCTCTTCTACAACTGGCTGTTGATGAAAATGAAATAGGAACTGTCCCTATTTGTTACTACCAGAAGTCAGGTGTGCAATTGAGAAAATACAGACCTCCTGACGTTGCTGCTGATGAAGAGTGGAATGTTATTCACCAAATCGTCATTCCAAAATGCTATCGGAATGATATTCTTAGTCTTGCTCATGACCATGTATTGTCGGGACACTTAGGTGTAAGAAAGACCCTAGATCGTATCCGACGACATTTCTATTGGCCAATGATGCGCCAAGATGTTGTTTACTTTTGTAAGACATGCCATTCTTGTCAAATGACTGGAAAACCAAATCAAGGGATTCCCAAAGCACCACTGCAGCCTATTCCTGCCTTTGAAGAACCGTTCTCAAGAGTCATTATCGATTGTGTTGGCCCAATGCCAAAAAGCAAAGCAGAAAATGAATACCTCTTGACGATAATGTGTGCTTCTACACGTTTCCATGAGGTAATCCCTTTGAGAAAAATCACTGCTCCCAACATTGTTAAGGCTCTAGTCAAATTCTTTACCATGTTCGGGATTCCAAAAGTTGTGCAATCAGATCAAGGCTCAAATTTTATGTCCAAGCTATTTCAACAAGCCATGCATGAATTAAACATCCATCAAGTTTCATCCAGTGCATACCATCCTGAGTCACAAGGTGTCCTTGAACGTTTCCACCAAACTCTAAAAGCCATGCTTCGAAATTACTGCCACGAGCATTCAAAGGACTGGGATGAGGGTGTTCCCTTGTTGTTGTTTGCAGTTCGTGAGGTTGTTCAAGAGTCTACTAGATTTAGCCCTTTTGAGTTTGTTTATGGCCACTCAGTTCGCGGTCCATTGAAGTTGGTTAAGGAGAAATGGTTGGAGGATAATAACTCACAAATTAGCTTGTTGAACTATGTCTCTGATTTCAAAACCAGATTGCACAATGCTTTTAATGTTGCCAGGGAAAACCTGAAGTCTTCTCAGGAAGAGATGAAAACCTGGTATGACAAAAGGGCCAGGAAGCGATCTTTTAATGTTGGTGACCAAGTCTAGTCTTGTTGCCTACATCAAGCTCTTCACTTCAAGCTAAATATTTTGGACCTTAGTCAATTGAAAAGAAAATTAATGATCTAAACTATGTGATCACTACCCCTGATCGGAGGAAAAACAAACAGCTTTGTCATATCAATATGTTGAAACCCTATTATGTGCGAAAGAAAACAAATGTATCGAATGCTGTTCCTGTGAACGTGACAAGTGGTGTGAATGAAGATCGTGATCCTCCACCTTTTCCTCCTGAAATTATAGAAAATAGCATTCCAGACACTCATGTTAAACTCAAAAATTTACATGTATTAGCAAACTTAGATGAAAAACTCAATCATTTAACCCAACAACAAAGTCAAGAGTTGAAAGGTTTAATTTTAGAGTTTGCTCATTTGTTCCCTGATGTTCCTGGTAGAACCAATGTCATAGAACATGATGTTGTTATTGAGAACACTCGACCAATAAAACAACATCCATATCGGGCCAATCCTGTGAAATTGTCAAACATCAAGTCAGAGGTACAATACATGCTTGAAAATGATTTCATTGAGTTGTGAAATAGTAATTGGAGTTCACCTTGTATCTTGGTACCAAAGTCTGATGGTTCAGTTAGGTTCTGTACAGATTTCAGAAGGGTTAATAATGTGACCAAGACTGATTCATATCCTATTCCTCGGATGGATGATTGTATTGACCGTGTAGGTAACTCAAAGTACCTTACCAAATTTGACCTACTCAAAGGTTATTGGGAAGTACCTATAACTCCTCAAGCAAGAGAAATTTCAGCTTTTATAACACCCGATGGTTTGTACCAATATAAAGTAATGCCATTTGGCATGAAAAACTCTGGTGCAACATTTCAAAGGTTGATGAATCATGTCATCGCAGGATTAGAAAATGTGTATGCTTACATTGATGATGTACTTGTGGTAAGCAGTGACTGGTCTGAGCATTTAAGTCACATTCGTGCATTCTTTGAGAGGTGTTCCGAGGCTCAGTTGACTATCAACCTGTTAAAAAGCGACTTCGATGAAGCAACAGTTGTGTACTTAGGCCATGAAATTGGTCGGGGTAAAGTGAAGCGTATCCAAGCTAAGGTACAGGCAATAGCGGAGTATCCAGAGCCGACGAATAAAAGAGGTATTATGAGATTCTTGGGCATGGCAGGATATTATAAGAAATTTTGTCCAAATTTTTCTGATGTGGCTGCACCTTTAACAGCCTTACTAAAAAAGAATGTAAAATTTTCCTGGAATCAAAATTGCCAGACTGCCTTTGAAAGGATAAAGATCATGCTCATGAATGCTCCAATCCTCAAAGCTCCCGATTTTGACAAACCATTTAAGCTTGCTGTAGATGCGAGTGACGTTGGTGTTGGTGCTGTGTTGTTGCAAGAGCAAAATGGTGTTGACCACCCTGTGTGTTACTTTTCAAGAAAACTTGATAAGCACCAAAGAAACTATTCAACAATTGAGAAAGAAGCACTTGCATTGTTGTTAGCCTTACAACATTTTGATGTTTATTTGTGTTCTTCACCATGGATTGTTAATGTTTAGACCGACCATAATCCACTCGTGTTCGTGAACAAAATGAAAAACAAAAATCAAAGGTTACTCAGGTGGAGTATTATTTTGCAGCAATACAATGTGTCCATTAATCATATCCGTGGTTTGGACAATGTCATTGCGGATACATTGTCACGGTAATTAAGTGGTTCAGTGTTTCGTTATAATTAACGGTTGACTAAAATTTGTTTCTTAGTTCAATGTTATGTATAATAAGTAAAACAAAAAAAGTTTTCACAAGCTCAAACTTTTTTTTTTACTTTTAAGGGGAGAGAGTGTTATGTAAATGTCGTGTAAATATTTTGTAAACGACAACATGTCGTGTTGTGTTTGGATTTTCATTTCTATTATCTATGTTTCCATATTTATATTAATGTTTCGAAGTTTAAACTAATAAAATATGTTGTTATTCATTTAGGGTAACATTTAGAATTTTCTTGAATTAAGTAGACCAATCATATGTTTGTAAATGAAGTGCTGGCGACTTCGTGTCTAGACGTGTAGTCTCGTGCAAGAACGATCATGCGCGGATTGCTCTGGAGACCTGTAGAAATTTCGCGGTTATTCGAGGGGTCTAGGCCTACAATATATAAACAGACGAAGATGCGAGAGAGAGAGGAGAGTAAGACATTAGTTTTATTTCAAAAGAAGAGAGTCAGTTATTTGAGAAAGATTAAGTGTTTGCTGTGATTATTCAACTTGGATTTGTGACTGAAGTTAGATCTGCGAAAGCGGTGATTTTATTTCGTCAATCTCTACGATTCATCTGAATTACTGCTTGTGCTGAGAGTCGGCGAATTTATTGAACTGTGAACTGTTTCTGAACTTCTTCATTTAAGCTTCGGAATTTCTTCGTGGGACCAAATTCACACCCTAGACTGGAATTTGAGACTTTCATTTTAGATCATTATATTAGATACAGGCCAGTACCATTTTGTATTGTGATTAATTTTGAAGTTTGAAACTAGTATTATTTTGTTTTGTAATTAATTTCGAATGTTGTAACTTAATATCTATCACTGTTATCATATAATTTATGTTATATCTGTTATATTTGTTAATAGTTTAGTGTAATAAATTATACAAGCTGTTATCTGCGTTTTTCTGTTGCGTTTAGTCTACGAAGAACATAAAACATAAAAAATACGTAACAAAACACTTTTGCAGAAAAAAACAACAACATTTGTATAAATTAAATGGTGCTGAGAGAAGTGACATAGTACTTGAAGAAGGGATCTTTCAACAAAGTGAATGTTATAGCTATGAAAAAAAAATTATGTGGCCCATAAAGCCATTATGATAAAGTTAGGCATATTTTCTGATACTGTATAAAATTATTTAAAAGATAACACTGTTTTATAGGTCAGCGTCTCATAAGTTTTCAGATATACTTTGAAATGAATAGACGTTTTCATGAGAAGGATGATTGAAAAAGCTGGAGTACAGTAGCCTCATTAAATCACACATCTACTGGTTAAAGATGTCATATCAAGCAATTTTGTAACATTGATCTGCCTATATGAGATTATGGGGATTTGGTACTAGATGATAATATGGAGATGTGGTATTTACATACAGTTTGATAATGTGGGACATTTTCACGGAAAACTGTAAGAATATTTTATTGTTTGTTTGAAAGCAAAGCCACATCAGACTATCTCCAAGGTCTGCTGTAAGGAATCGAACCCTGATTTTCAGCTTTGTAAGTCCATAAACTAATCACTATCCCACTGGGGAACATTAAGAATGGAAAATACGATGTTTCGATCAATAGTTTGTAATAATAAAAGCTATTAAAACTAGAATAAGTGATGAAAGAGAAAACACATCTGAATATAGCAAAGGGTGTTAAACATCGTTTTAATAAAGTGGAATTCCTTCTGAATATATATTGCTAATTAGATGTATTTCCAATCTTTACTGTGCTATTTGTTCAGTTGTTTGGAGCTAAGTGGAAATGCTGCCACGTCAATAACCGGATTCCAACAGTTAGTAATTGTACAATCGGAGACGTTGTGGATTTAAGCATCTGAATATAGCCCTCTTATTAAGTTTATATCATACGTCTGCGGCTTGTTTACCTATGCTTTGTAGGTATTGAGAAAATAAAATATCTCAACTTTCTGTATATTATTAAAGGAGTTACTGTTTTAGGGTTGTAACTGTTAATGCTGTTTTGTGCAACGCTTCTCCAGTGTTATGTGATGACGATTTTATCGAACGTGCATAGTTAGCGTCATCCTTTACTTCGTCTTTTTGTTTACGCTATTATGTATAATTTTTTATGTAAATTGTAAAACTAATTACTATAATAGTTTAATACATTATTTTCGATTGAGCATTAATTATACAATTCTCACCCGATGTTTCTTAGTGATAATAATTCTAATAATGGCTGATCAGAGTTATATACCACCGATAAATGTTTGTATATTTGAAAGATGTGATTTATAAATGGTCCCTTTAAATATAATTATTGGAAAGCGGAAACAATTACTAATTAGATCAAAAGCGTTGAAATTAAAATGTTAGTTCCCAATATTACCTGTAGTAATAACGCATGCTCGGTTCATTATAAGCATAATGTTGGTGATCAGCTTATTGCACACAAACACAAAAACTAAACGGTTGTTCTTCGTAGTTTGACAAGAATAACTGCTGTTAATGTTAATTACAAATTATACTACTGTCTCTGTTCATATCACTTACCGTTCCCCGTTGCCGTATTATAAACTGCATGTGGTTGTGAAATAGTCCTTATACTCTTGAAGATAAAGCTTTAACAAACAATTTTTATTATCACTAACTTCTAACTTTAGACCCTGTTTATATTAATTGAATAAATGAGTACCTCGCAAATTTTCTAAATAACGCATCCTGTCTGAGAGCATGAGGTTCTTCTAGCTGACCCCGCATGGTCAGCTGGTTAAGGCATTCCACTCGTAATTTGAGGATCACAAGTTCGAATCCCCGTCACACGAAATATGTTCGTCCGTTCAGCCGTGAAAAGGTTATAATGTTACAATAAATTACACTATTCATTGGTACAAAAAAGAAACCCAAGAGTTTGCGGTGGGTTGTGATAACTAACTGCCTTCCCTCTAGTCTTACACTGAAAAATTAGGGACAGCTAGCGCAGATGGCCCTCGTGTAGAATTGCGCAAAATCCAAAATCAAACAAACAAACAGATTCTTCTAACCATGGAAGAGACTGTCTTAAACGAGAAAAATCTCACACAACTGCTAAGCATCTTTAAAAATTATCATCTCCTTCGATTTGTGTTCATGTGCATTATTAATCAGTTTTAAGAACATAAAAAATTAAAAGATGTGTCTGAACGTTCAATTATCGTGTTAGAATGTGTGCTAGTATGAATATCAAAGTAGAGTTACTCGTAGATAATCGAATTTTCAAAATACCTAAACCAATCTTTGTTGATATTATGGTTGATTAAAATTAAAATTAAATTATATTTTTCGTCATTGTTCGTAAAAGACAAAAACAAACTCTGAATTATGATCTTTATTAATAAACTACGGTTATGTTCTGATGGTATATTTCACTTTACGTGATACTTCAAAAGGTTAAAAATATACGAGTTTTATTTTTAACCAAAGAACTGCGGGCAAGGATTTTATTCACACCTTGTTCGTCAAAGGAATTTCTTTTTATTTTGATTTTTACTGCAACAAATAATTCTTCAAATATCAGGGGGCTAGCTTTCTAGCAAGATTTCATAGATGCGTATGTAATTTAATATTCTGAACCTGGTTTTTCGATCAATACAGCGAGTCGCTGCACTTCGTCTCGGTATGTATTTTACTTACTTTGATTTTTACCTTCAAGGGAATACTACACTGTAAATGGAGAACGCTGTTTTCTGGATTTTTTTAAGTAAACTATTTTTGCATACTATTTTTTCCAAGTAAAAAGAAATAAAATACTGGAGTTTCCCTTTCTATAAAATGCTCTAAAATTCTGTGAACCTAATTTCTTGATGATGTTTTATTTATTTTCATTATTTTAATGTGTGGTGTTGTTTCAGCAGTAAAACAAAAATGTTAATAAGTGCTAGAAACTTCTAAAATATAAGGATGTTAAGGCAAATAACAATATAACATACCTGACTCTATATATTTTTCCAATAAGAAAAGCGTATGATAGTCTTTAAGTCTTACCTTGTCTCATTTATGTTACTACGACAAATCAATTTGTTCACTACCTGAAATTAGGCTAAACGGGAAACAGTATCTGGTACAATGTTAATTATGAGGTGAGAATACAAACCTAAATAACCAGAGGAATGACAAAAAAAAATGTGCTATGGAATCAAACTCAACGTTTGAGTTCACTGAGATGAAGGGAAAAAACGGTGCACAATAAAATAACAGGTTGAAAAATAAATACTTTTCTTCGTGCAATCAAACCATAAATTACGACTTTTCACGGGTAAGATGAATACACTAAATGCACGACAGCACGATGATAATTATTAGTAAGAAATCTACCCAACATTTGGGGATGAGACTGAAAGAGTTGATTGGAAACATGATTAGAGTCAATTCTTCTGTGCCCGGAGTGGTCAGGTGGGTTAAGGCATTCGACTCGTAATCTGAGTGTCGCGGGTTCGAATCACCGTCGCACCAAACATGATGGCTCTTACAGTCGTGGGGACGTTATAATGGTGCGGTCAGTCTCAATATTTGTTGGTAAAAGAGTAGTCCAAGAGTTGGCGATGGGTGGTGATAACTAGCTGCCTTCCCTCTAGCCTTACGTTTCTGCTAAAGTTGGGACGGCTAGCGCAGATAACCCTCGTGTAGCTTTGCGCGAAATTAAAAAACAAAAATTCTTCTAAAATGTGTTAATTAATCTCATCATTTGTCCATTTCAAAGATAAACATACAGAAGACATATTTTCGTGGCATTATAAAGCCTGCATACGATCAATATTGCTAGAAAATAAATAATAGAAGACCAAACTCCTTCTCCAGCGACACTTTACTCAGGACACTTGGAAAATACCAAAGGAGAATTACCCGGAACACTGTGTAACTTACTCAAACAATAATTTCGCTGAATTTTAGAGTTGGTTTTGTCATACCTTAAAACTTACACGTGCGCTCAATCTAGGTGAGATTTTTTTTTTCTAATTTCGTTGATTGATCAATCACCTTACTGAACAATAAGGGAAAGAAAACAATGTATTTTGGAAATGCAAAACAGAATAAGAATTCGATTATGACACATCAGGTCTTACAGTGTTTAATGCCTTAGATGAAGGCGCTTGGTGTAAGTATAACTTCAACTTATCGACATACTTCACGTGTAAGAGAATCTGATAAGAGTCACTGATATACAAGAAATTGCAGTTTTTCGTTATATAGAATAAAAGTGTAATAAGTTGATGACCTTAGTGAAAGTTGTTCACGTTGATTCTTTTTAAATGTATCCGTAAATTAAGTTTCAGACATGAGAATTGTACTAAATTTTATTTCGAGTTTATAAAATAAGAAGAAAAGACGTGACTTTGTTTAAACTACACTTAAACCTTGTTCCAATGTGCAGCTTAATATGAACACAATTAAGATGGCTAGAGAAACTCTCTTGACCTTTATAAAAATAAAATAAAATAAGTAATTATTAGTTTTTTTGTAATCTTGTTTCAAACGCTATACCTGCTAAATTTTAATTTGAAGAGCGTTATATGCATATATATATTATATGTATATATGTATCTTTGACTAACACAGCTTCTTATTTGCTTTATTTTTATCGTGTAAATTTGTTTTTCTATAAAAAGGTCCGAAGTTTAAATAAAACTTAGCGATGTTTAATGTTCATATTATTAAACAAGTTCATAACAACGAAGGCTAATATGTAAACTTTACTTTAATCGTAGTTTTTTACAAACTTTATACTCATACAACTAATAGTAGGTTACATATATATAATTAAATATGATAACTAAGACACTATATTTATTTCAATGTTTACTTTATTTGGTTTGACATGTTTCTTTGAATTTAACGCGAAGCTACACAAAAGCGATTTGCGATAGCCGTTCCTAAATCAGCAGTGTGAGAGAAGAGAAAGGCAGATAATCATCACAACCCATCGTCAACGAATAGTGGGATTGACGACCGACGTTATAATGCCTCCGCCACTGAAAGGGCGAGCATGTTTGGTAGACCGAGGATTGGAACTCACGACCCTCATTACTTTATATATACATAACTCGGAATATTCTATATATTCTATAAGCCAATCATAATATCTTTATTTAATTAATTTTATATAGTATTGGATTGTATGACGCCCCCCGCTAGTACAGCGGTAAGTCTCCGGATTTACAACGCTAAAATCAGGGATTCGATTCCCCTCGGTGGGCTGAGCAAATACCCCTTTGTGGCTTTGCTATACAAAAAACACAAACACACGGATTGTGTGAGTAAATTGTATTTAGTCTTAAAAAAGTTATTTTTTTAATCTCAGAACTTCTGGTATGGGTATTAAATTATTCACTAATTGAGCAGAGAACAACGTTTCGACCTTCGTAGGGTCGAAACCTTGTTTTCTACTTTATAAGTAAAAGTCTTAATATTTATACCAGCCATTCTGAAATACTTATTTATATAAGGTTGGTTTATCGTCATCAAGAGAGGGTTTCCTAATTTTTATTTCTATAAAGGGTAACTCATTGTAAAAGCACGAGCTACCGCAATTTATGGCTTACCTTCCCAAAGCGACTCCAAGGCTCAATTGCACCAGCTAACACCGCTTAATTAGAAATCCTGTCATGTTAAACACTGACTTTCTATAACTTATCTAGTTCATGAAGACCACGGCTTTTCAGTTTCCGTTTCAATAGCCCTGTTGCAGGAAACTCCATATGTGCTGGTTTCCAATGGAGTGTCGTGAATATTGTTTCTCGATTGAGGTATACGACGGCTGTAATAATGTGTCGTAAAGGCTGCTCGTGTACACGTGTTTTATACAACTTTCGGAAATCAGTTTTAATCATGTATGACTTTTGGCATATTCGTATCTCGAAAGTCCAGAAGTCCCAAGTTGATCCGTGCTCCTTTATTTCTAATGACATTAAGTATATGAAATTTCTGTGTTCGAAATTCTAAATTCTCGAAATGAATACATCTTTATTAGCTGAGCGTATGATATCAAAAAGGTTGTTACATATTTTTCCTAAAATCAATCAGTTCTCGGTGAAAACACATTAACTATAAAACGCCATGAATTGCAAAACTGGAGTTCTGATACATGTTGTCCCACCACTACTTTATATCGGTCGTGTTTAGCATGTCACTTGCTCATTTTCTTGCTTAAATTCAATTTAATATATCGTCTTCAATTTTTGTCCTGTGCTGACTAATCATATAGAATTCAAAAACTCATGTACTTTCCATGTCAACACGACCTGGTCGTGCTTTCTTTCTTAGCTGCTAATACCGTATGGAATGTAAATCTCAAAATAAGAATAGTAACAAAAATATATCACTATATTCAACATACACGGACCTTATGCAACATAAAGTATAAACAAGTAAAACAAAGAAGACCTCAAGATTCAAGCATATCCGTTATTAATATAAAATTGCTTACTGAAGGGAAGACATCAATTAGAAGCGTCTGATGCTTAAGTGATTATATTAAACAAAAAAAACAATATTAACTGTCACGTTTATAAGGCATTCACAGTTTAAAGTACAATATAGGTTTAACTACATCTCGTGTGCTTGAGCCTCAGTCTGTGCGATTTGAAGCCTAGTATTATAACAGATAAGCTACTCTGTTATATTTGAAATTACTGTCGGGACTTTAAATGACTGATTATCAAAAATCAAACATTATGTGTTGTATAATTCTCTGCTGAGTCACTTTCTGGCTTTCTAAAATATCTCCTCTACCACTGGAATCATTGGGGAATAATTTACTATATCTCGTATTTTTCAGTTTAATCTAATAGCATCATGCTTACAGAAGTAGAAATGCCAAATCAATAAAAATCCATGTAAGAGAAAGCAGTTGAAATGGTTTGTGTTATCTTTGGTAAACATTTCTTTTTATTAAACATCGTTCCAAGAAAAAAATTGTAATGGTGTCAGGTAAATAAATACGATATTCACCCGACAGGGGGAAGTATGTATCATGTAGATGAGCCAAAATGTGTTTGTAGTTAGAGATTTACTCTCCATAATAAATATAGTTTTGTTTGTTTGTTTGTTTGTTTGAAATTAACCACAAAACTACACAATTTGCTATCTGTGCTCTGCCCACTCACATCTCTGTGCCACTAGGGTACATGTATTTTTTTCATCTCTGAACCGGAGTTTCTATTTCTGAATTTTATTTAACACCTAATTAATACTGAAGTTAAAGTAAAAGGTTAATTGCCCGTTTTGAAGTATCGAGAAGACAAAAATATTCAAATAAAGTGATATGTATTATTTGTAAATAACATAATAGTCAGTCACTTTACCAAACACTTTACCTTCAACATTATATATAAATATTATCATTGATATTATATTCATCATACAGCGGTACAGCAGTATGACTTCAGACTCACAGTAATAGAAACTGGGTTTTGACATCCGTACGGAGCAGAGCACAGATAGCTCATAGTGTAGCTTTGTGCTTATTTCCAAACAAATATTATATTTTAGAGCTTTACTTATGGACTATGTATGAAATTCGACAATTATATATATATATACATATTTCAGAAATCCTAATATTGCAACATTTTTATATAAAGTCTAACAACAATGTTTGGCAACGTCGATCTTGAAAGCTGATGCCATAAAAAAGGGCGTGAGGTCGCCACTTTCCCTCTGCGAGTTGTAGCACATGAAGTCTTTTTCCAATGTAAAGATACCTGTGCTATGCAGCCATGTCACTTTCGTTTAACGTCAGCCTCACTTTCTTACTATAGGCATCCTTACATAAATGAGCATCATTCGTGCTTTCAAGATAGTAAACTTAAAATGGCTGCCAAACTCAAACCATTCTTTCAGTTTTTTATCCATTAGCTTCCATTTTAGGAAGAGTAACCTGGAATTCCTGTATATAGTATTTCAGTGAAATAGGTTAAGCCAGTTTCTCGTACCTTGAAACTCAAAACAAAGGAACAGACAAAATTATATTTTCTATAATATAGTGGTTTAACAACTACTAGGTTATTTTACCCCAAAAACACATTTAAACACTTCCAGTATTATCCATAAAACAAAACACAGCAGTTTTGTTATTGAAGATCCAAATTTGTGATATTAAAAATTCTTATGTGTATTCTAATCCACCAGAACATAATTCGATTACAATAAATGTTGTAAGGTTTGTTTTACTAAATTATAACTTTCTATCACATCTTTAACAATATTTCATGTAACATGTTACAATACATCTCCATTTTAGTTATTCAGATCACTAACATTCTGATCATTATAATCTAATCTATAAAAGTATTTTGATAAATCCTCTCAAGCTAGAAGTAGGCCTACCCCTTAAATACATTACATATGTGGCTCGACATGGCCAAGCGTGTTAAGGCGTGCGACTCGTAATATGAGGGTCGTGGGTTCGCATCCCCGTCGCGCTAAACATGCTCGCCATTTCAGCCGTGGGGGCGTTATAATGTTACAGTCAATTCCACTATTCGTTGGTAAAAGAGTAGCCCAAGAGTTGGCAGTGGGTGGCGATGACTAGCAGCCGTGTCCTTCTAGTCTTATACTGCTAAATTAGGGACGACTAGCACAGATAGCCCTCGAGTAGCTTTGTGCGAAATTAAAAACAAACAAACAAAACGAACATTACATATGAATCTTAAAGTATTCTGCTGTGTAAGATGTATAAAGGTCAACAGTTGTTACAGATATCCAAATAGACAACTTTAACAATCAATGAATATCATACACTCAAAGGAAAAAATGTTTTTGTACACAGAACAGACAGAAAATAATAAGTGTGCGAAATATCACTGCCGACCTGTTGCCACCTAAAATGACTGCTGGAAGGAACTTAAAATTGAGGAAGAATATTAGCTCTGACAACCAGTCCTATTGCCGGTTAATGTTAACTTCAAAACATTATATTAGATAAAACTGAAAGATTTTTCATCATATGCATTAATAGATTAGTACAACCAATGTGCACTTGGATCTCCATTCTTCTGCTATTTGTAAGATCGGTTAGTTTTATCCGAAACTTATAACAAACGTTGATTTTTCTGTGTATGTATTTGTTTTATATTAGGAAATTAATACACCCATCCAGAAATCATAACACTCACCCCATTGTTCTAGTGAATGGATCTTGATTCTCGAGTAACAGTTGGAAAATAAGTGTGTTGTCCCAAACGTGAAGAGAAGGGGGTCATGTCACTGTATGAACTTGTTTTAGTGTTTTTGGGAATGGTTCATTACTAATATTTATGGAATTTTAAACATATTATCTGGACAATACTTCATTGCCTGTATTAATGACATTTTACGAAAAGTTGATTTTGTTGTTTGTTATTAAGCACCGAGCTATACAAAGGACCATCTGTGCTATATCCACCACGGATATCGAAATCCGGTTCTAGGAGTATAAATCCTTAGACATATCACTGAGAGCATTATGAAAAGAAACTTCACTCTTTCATCATTAAAATGCATGGTATACTGTCTGCAATCTACAGCAGTTATTAAAAGCAAATAATATACATAATTTGCCTTGACCATTGCAGAACGTGATCTGAACCCAAGTTAACAGGTTCCAAAGCCACATTACACGTTGATTCGTTTTACATGAGAAACGAGATTTTCCTCTCTGTGAATATCAGCGATTAGAATTTGCTGTTTCTTTGTAAATGAACAAAAATCCAGAAAATGGGCTATCTGTGCTCTGCGCACCAGAGGTATCGAAACCAGGTTTTTAGCTTTGGAAATATACAGACATACCGGTGTGCGATTGGTATTTATAATAATAGATACTTTTTGTCAAAAACAACCATTTCGGATTTTACGACCATGACACACCAAACAATCACTATAGCAGTAGAAAGCATATTACACTGTTATGCATGACTTTTATACCTGCATATACGTTGTATCTATAAGTTTTTTACAGACTCCCACGTTTAAAATGTTTGTTTATTTGTTTTTGGAATTTCTCGCAAGTGTAAGTCGCAGTTTCGTCTAGCTTATATGTATTCTGATATAATCCGTTAATTAAGTTCTTATAACGAAATTACATACCATTTCCTCTTCTTTCTGAAGAATACGTGTTTGTTCCTCCCACCAATAACTGGCGAAACGTTTCCTTAAGATAATAATAACGTTACATACCTCAGTTACTTGGTAATTATAACCTTTTTTAACAGAGTATGAATGTACGGACACTGATAAAAATATATTTCTTCTTAAAAGTAATACAACATATTTTTAAAATAAAAGTTTATTTCCAACATAGTTTAAATGCGTACAAGTATACCAGTCACTTTTGCGTGTTTGTAGGCATTATGATAGGTGAAACAAATAACTTTGAACATGATTTCATAAATAGAACAAACCTGACACATACTTTTAACTTGTGAAGATTCGTTAGTGTTTCAAATTATAAAAATTCTATGAAAGTTAAGTGTGTTTCTCTATTCAACAATGTTTCTGTACTTATGGTGAGAAAACAATGGTATAAATTCAATCAAATTTGGAGGTTTTATATCTCGTGTCTTTGATTATGTATTTGACATGTACATTCATCGAAAATATGTGTAGTTTGAACCACCACAGAAAAAACTAAAAAATAAGTGAAAAAAATCACTAAACTATCATACCTGTTAATAAAACAGTGTATCCTTCAGGTTGTTTAGGTCGTACGTCACACTAAAATTTCTTTATAACTGCGTAACTATAGTAATACGGACAAAATTCAGTTTTGCCAAATTCATTCGTTTTAACAACAGTAAATATATAACAAACAACATTAAGACAGATACAAGATAAAACATTTTAGAGGCAACTGCCCTGAATTAAAAGCGTTTTTAATTGTGTATCTATTTTAAGTCTCCCGCCAGTACAATGCTAAAATCAAGGATTCGATTCCCCTCGGTGCACACAGCAGATAGCTAAATGTGGCTTTGCTGTAAGAATAACATACATACACACATGCATTTTAATGTTGTGTGTTATTTATTTACTATTTTAATATTATACACAAGTGCCAAGAGAATATCACTGGGATAGGTATTGAATCACGTACGTGATTATGTTTCACTGTTAGAGACGAAACATGCTACAGAAATAAATTTATTTTTCTAAAAATAGCTGTTCCATAACTTCATACTGTTTCTGAGATAAGTGGGTACCTCTTAAAAATGATCTTCCAACCAGCGGAACGGTGGAATGCATGTGAACTTAAAACGGCAGATACGTGATTTACATACCAGTGGTGGGCAGAGTATATATATCCTATTGTATAACTTACAAAGCAAATAAATTTTTGATGTATTTCCTTGTCAAACTTTCGGCAAGATTTCTTCGTATTGTTTTTTACGTATGTTTTTTTTTAGTAATATTAAAGTCACTCAGTAATCTACCTTTTATCAAATTTTTGTACGTGAGAATAGTGTTTTGTTGTTTCTTTTAATTTCACGCAAAAATACACGAGAACTATCTGCGCGAAGGTATTCGAACTCGCGACCCTCGGATTAGGGGTCTAGTGCCTTAACCACTTGACCATACAGGGCTTGTTCTGTTTCATTATCATTGATTGTAAACTAGACATAGTATAGTTTTCATTATTAGTTACATTTCTACTGCCACTTGTTAATCCAGTACAATTAACGATATGTTTGAATTATGTTCTAATCACGTTCACTAATCCAAATATTCTTCGTTTTCATCATTCTATATGTGCGGCAGTAAGATTATTCCAATATTTTCCATCTATTTCCTAATTTGTATTGAATACCTGACACTATTTATCACAAATAGTAAATAACAAATCGGATGATTTAGTAACTAGAAATTTAAAAAGGACGCTCATTAAAAAGTACCTTAACAGAACCGGTTTTCATTTTTTCTTTCGTTTATTGGCACTATGCCATATTGTTGAGGCAAAGCCATAAAATATTCTTAACATTTCTCATGGTTCCATACAATTCATTAAAAGATTAGTTGATGTATTTTTGTTAACAAAGCCACATTGAATTCTCTGCTGTAATCACCACGGAAATCGAACCCCAGACTTTAGCGTTGTAAGTCTGTAAACTTATTGCTGTCCCTCCCAAGAACTCATTAAGGGAACTGTAAACAAATCAAAACTCCGATAATCACGTTTAAAAACAACTTCAATTATAAATCGAATGGACTAAATGGTTGTTTTATAATACAACTTTAAGACCATAATCCTATAAAGGGTTATTTTATCATTGAGAGACACAAGATTCAATCCACTTTCTTTGTAAGGTAAAAATAAGGCATTATTATTTACCCAATGAGCTTTTTCTCCAAACAAACTGTATTAAAAAGTCGTTTTGTGAATTATTTATCAAAATGTTAGAGTGTTATACTAATCGAAATCTCTGCTACATACTACTAGTGATAATTTGATTGAAAATTAATGTTTCCTTTCAATAATAGGAATGGTTGATATGTTTCTAAACTGTGATAAGCTGACAACATTTATCTCTCAGATCGTCACAGTTTTTTCGAGTACATATTTGAAAATTTTCTAAATGCATTCCACAATTCGACCTTGTGTAGCCTAGCTTACTTTCTATACGTGTTTCTTAAGCGCCAGATAATAAACCAGGATACGTTGGTTTTGGACTCCCAGTGGCTCAGCGGTATGTCTGTTGACTTACACGCTAAAATCCGAGTTTCGATACCCATGGTGGGCAGAGCACAGATAGCCCATTGTGTAGCTTTGTGCTTAATTCAAAACAACAACAACTTTGTTTTTTTCAATGACGTAAAAAGTTGTCTTATATAAATAATTCATCATCAACATAAGAATACAAAACAAAACATGTGATTCTTAAAATCTTATATTATTCATAAAAATATTTTCTTTCTTAAATTATTTTTGTTTGTAATTAAGCGTAAAGCTGCACGATGAGCTACATGTGCTGTGTGCCGTGTGCAGTGCTCGTTTTCAAATCTGGTTTTTATAATTATAAATCTTCAATTTAGGCTAAGACACCAAGTGGCTTCTTAAATTATAAATAAAAGGTTCTATTGTTAATGTGAGCAAAAACATTCATTATTGGTTCTCCTTATCTGACATCCCTCTTGAAAGTAATTTTTGAAGCTGATGAAACCGACCCATAAATATTCTTCCCGCCCAAACCAGAATTTTTTAAATATTTATGGCTGTGTGGCTAATGTTTTTTTCAAGATTAAATTTATAATTTAAATTTAAAACACATTTATTAATATTATACAAAGCCCACTTATGAATAATACAAAATACAAAAGGAAATACACTGAATAATAAAAAAAGCAAAAATAGAAGAGAACACACTTATGGTACTTCGTAATTGATAGAAATACGAAAATATGTTTTCAGAATTACATTTCCTGCTTTAACTGCGAATATACACACCACTTGTTATTCATACAACAAATGCAAAAACAACGATTTTTGTTTCTTATTAAACACGAAGCTACACAATCTGCTATCTGTTCTCTGCCCAATGCTGGTATCGAAACCACGTTTCTAGCGTTATTAGTCCGCAAATGTACCGCTATGCCACTGGAAGGAGAGGAAACAAGAATCATTAAAGTGAACAAATTAGTTACATCCAAGTCTTTCAGGAGATTACAAAACTATTTTGTTTTCAAGGACAAAATTTATAATCGCTTTTTTTCGAACGTAATATTGCACACAATTATATGTCGTGTCTTCTTGAGTGTATTAAACTTTATTCTGATCTATAAGGATTATATATAGAGACAGCATAATACATAAATATGTTAAAGAACATGACAAACCAGTAACGAAGAAAAAGTATTGAAAACAGTAGCATCAGTAGGTGCTTTACTAAAGCTGCAGATAAAAGAAACTTTTGCTAGTAAGTTAAAATCAAAACTAAAACCGAACAGCTAGTGCTTCTAGACTATTAATAAAACTGTACGCATCGTTACCTTGTACTATTGAACTTTATTCCAGCTGTTGTCACAATCGAAAGTCCAACTTCGTTACGTTTGGAGTGCACGGAGTCCGGATTAACGTCCCATACTCCAATCCACAAATTCTTTTGGACATTGACAAATGTCTCACGAACACGCAGAACAAAATGAGGTTGTGTACTCTCATGCTGAAATAAAAAAAAAAACATTCTCCACTTCCGACAAATTCTTCAGGATGTCGAGATCCGTGATGGGCACAGACACTCAATTACTGTGGTGACAAAGACTTTACTTACACTGGATCTGGTAGATAAACTTGTTAAGTTTGTAATTCTTTCTGAACATACATCGTTTTGGCAGTAACTGTTTGACAAAGTGTTAAGTCTTGAATCAAGATAAAATTAGTGCCCGTCGTTTATAGACCACACATCACTTTATCTTTCAGTGTTTACAAAATATAATGCAAAGTTATTATGAAAAATCAAACAGCAAATTACTCTAATAATTTTACTAAAATATTTAATACTTTCCTTGATAACTTTATCAGGAGATCATCTAGTATTCGAACTGATTATTTTACACTTGGAAGCAGTTGAAGGTTTAAGGCAAAAATATCTTTGTAATACACACACACACAACTTCGTTATGCGAGTAAGTGATGCAATAGTGTATTGCAAACAAACTAGTTCTTTCATTCTAAACAAGCATGTATATGTATATGTGTGATTCACTGCTATTCAGGACCATTTTAAGTTGTTTTTTGTAAAGAAACCTCTATGTGTATCAATACGCGATCAACAGAAAAAGTTTGTATAAAACTGAAAACGTTGTTTAAAAAAATTAGAAACCGAATTCGCACGTGACACAAATGAAGTTTTGATAACTTCTCTAATTAATAATTAACCAGACTCCTACAGTTGCTCATCTGTAAAAGAGGTAATTCGCTATATGCATGGATTTCAGCTATACATTAATAAGAACAAAATACACTAAACGAATTTTTTCTGGTCTTTTTAGTATTATGATTTCTTTCTTTGATAAAATACACAATACAAAGTATTCACAAGCACAAACATGGGTGAGAATTTTACAGAAGTAAGAAGGCAATAAATTTTAAACAGTTGTTTTTTTCAATTAAGCACAAAGCTACACAATGGGCTATCTGTGCTCTGACCACCACGGGTATCGAAACCCGAATTTTAGCACGTAAGTCCGCAGACACACCGCTGAGTCACTGGGGAGCTGAAAAGGTGTGTGTGTTTTTCGTATAGCAAAGCCACATCTGCGCAGCCGACCGAGGGGAAGATTTTTTTTAAACAATTGAGCAAACGTAACTTTACTACAACTCTAATGTTTCACAAAACAACAGCAATGTCGCATATAATCTCATCACAGACAGAAATCGATCCAATTATGGAATTTGATTGTGTACTTTAGTCACATAGAGTATAAAACATAAAATGTTTTCAATTTCAAGTTTCCAAAGCCGAAACTGAAATAACTGATTTGTGACGCGAAAGAATTTGCTTCAGTATAATATTGGTTTAATTTATGTTTTCTTTATTCAAATAATGATAATACTTTATATTAAAGTTTCTATAGATAAAAAACACAAATTTTGATCAATATACACATTTAAAAGACATAATTAGTAGACAAAGAACATATAGTGAAAACTAATGATTACAAGACGTTTCTATTAACTTGTGCGTGTCGTCATCAGGTTATACGATCTTCAATTCATCAAACAAGCCGTCAATTTCAAGAATAACTTTCGATTGTATGTAATTAATTCACTACTTATCATCCAGATCACATTATATATCGTTTGTAATTTTCTATCAAATATGCATAACAATCAACCTTATCATAAAAAAATTAAAAAGTAAATGTTCACAATTTAAGCTCCTCCCCAAAAGAGCAAGTAATTAAAAGTTTCTAAATATATGATAAATATTATTTGAGCCTTGATATTATGTATAGCAATCAAGTTTCATTTGGTTATTTAAAATATATATATATATTTATTTGTCCATCACTGGAGAGCACAGTTTCGTCATTTTTCGTCGCGGCATAATGACTTAGAGAACGACTCCGAGTTGTTGTTTCTAAAGTGCAAACTTTAGCTCCCTTATCTTTTGAGCGATTTGAAATCTAGTTACAGTTTTTAACTCAGTAGGTCAAATCCTTCCTATTGATGGATTTCAGCGCGCCCAGATCCTCACAATTTAATTTATCCTAATCCTACCTAAATGAATTTCAATTTGTGGATTGTCCGGTGGAGATTCTAATGAGTAGTAATATTGAATCGAGTATACACGAGACTCACGCTTCGTATACCTAACAAAAAGGAAAGAAAGTTTTGTTCACTCTAATTCTTTCTGGAAAATTTCCTGTTGTTTCGAATTCTAACTGCACATCTTCATATTATATCATTTCTATTTTAGTCATACATAAATCTATACATCCGTAATGTTCGTTCTATCTTAGTTCTGAGTTTTGTTATGCGATCTAATAAGTTGGTGATCCACTTGTTAAAAGCTTTCTTAGAGCTGTAACTTTACTGCACGAGCAACTAAATGGAGTATGAATTCAATATCTCCTGGGTAATCGTTGTTGGCTTTATTAATCCTTCAGTGTCAATCATATAAATAGAAAAGTAGCACATTCAGGCTCTATTCTTTCAGATCTCTTTACATGTTGGGAGGTTACTGTGTCTAAGTGGTTTCATATTTGCTCTAATATTTATGGATGTATAATGTGAATCTTCTCTGAATTTATTTTTTACTACCTTACTCAGATTCTTGACCAATGAAGTTAGGCTTATTTTAACATTAAACACTTCATCTGTAGTCTATTTATTAAATGTTTATGGTCAGTTTCCTAAGTAAGTCGATTATAGAATTTTCATGTGGGAGCTAGAGCCTGTATTCACACTATTTAACCTCGTATTAAACTCCATTGAGATATGTGCGAAATTTTCAAGTTTATTCCACAATGGGACAATTGTCATGGTAAGCAGATTTCAATGTGTTGTGTTCACAGTTTCCCTAACCATTTACAAATAATTTATGTAAAACAAAATTGTGTTTTATTTGTTAGATACGGTGTCTTTTCTAATAGTTCATTGTGCCAACTAACACATCTTAAGCATTCACATCTCTTTTAACAAACTTAGGTTAACTTTCGACGACCTAAATATCGATTAATTGTATAATCCATAACATATTACCACAAAGCCAGAATCATTAAATTGATTTAACCTCGAGATAAAGAATGTAGCTAAGACTAATTGTGAGTTAAATTATATTATTTGAAAATTATTCCTATATTAGCTTTTTTGTTCATTTTTATTATTTTCCTGATATGTGAACTTTAGCCACTCATAAATACCGGAATATATACCAGATATGTAAACTTCAGCTACTCCTAAATACCATCAACGATGCTCTATAGATGTCAACATCCAAATTTCTTACAACCGTTACTTTATGATTTATTGAATTGTGTCCCACATTAAGGGAATCCTGGCTAAGATACTCAGAAAAAGTTACTTAATTAAGCTGATCATAACATGGTGACAGATAAAGAAAAATATATAATTAGTAAAGAGAAATATGAGTGAATTTAAATCATATGGAAATAATAACTTTCAAGTTGTGAAAATAATTTTACAAGAAAAGAAAGCAGTCATAAATACTTAAGTCCTTTATGGAGCATCTTTGTTTACTGCCATTGTGAGGTGCTATTTTGTTGAAAATACCAGTAAGATGCTTATTTGGTCTTACCTTAATTGGTTACTCTTACAAGATCAATTATTTTATCATCTATTTGATATACGTTTCTGGCACTTACATGTGCAGCTGCATTCTTGATTCGCATACATAAAAATAAATCACCTGTTAAATATTTTGTGGCCCAGAGAATTGTAGAATGATATGGAAATAAACAAAGATTTGAAAATGTGTCATACTGCATATGTAATACAAATCAATTAATCATTAATGTTCATTTGGTAAGTTGTCTCTTAATTTTCAGGTATTTCGTTTACTTTTGTTCATTTTGAGTGGTGAAAGAAAAACCTGAGGCAACGAGCTTGTGTTTCTCTTGGTTAAGTACATTTTGTTCATGATACTCGTCAACCGTAAATTAAGGTCTCATTACAATGAATAGTACAGACAATGTGCTTGATTTTGTACCTACAAAAATATAACATAAAATGAAAAGTACCTAAGTCGTTTAATTTTCTTATGTTTTAATTTGTATCTGATAGCTTGAGTAGTGATAGAAATATTTCTAGCCATGTATACTTCAGACCAAAAGAATCTGGAAGTTGAATCTGTAAATGTGGGATTACAAACTTGTCATTGTATAATACAGAAGCTGTGATGTGCTGTTATAATGTTTGAATGTTTACGAGTATAAACAGAGAACAAACTGCTCTGTGAATGAAAATATTACAGCCACTTCCTTTGGAAGGAAGTGGTGAGTTATTACTCCTAAGTCTGACGGAAATAGAACATCTGAATGTGAGGGAAACCGCCCCTTTTTTCATATATCTCAAAATATTTTTGTTTAGTATTCGGAAAATGGTGTTTCATTTTAGGCTTTACAATGTTGTCTTAGTATATGATATATAGTATATGAGTGTGCAACAGCTAAAATGACACTAATTCATTCAAATCCAGAATCGTGCTTTTGGCTTAATGGTGTCACCAATGTCCTTTAATGATATTCCTCCTACTTAGAAATGAGGGATAAATAAAAGCTATCCTTGATTATATTATTTTAGCTTTAGATTCTGAAGAGAGTAGGCATATGTTAAAAAAGTGAAAGACATTTTAAGTATTTTACATGATGCACAACTAGAAGCGATGCCAGGGCAACCCAGCATTGTTAAAAAAAATCTGTCAGAGTTGTCATGGAGATTGATGTGTCATTACAGTGTCATGGCTTGAGTGGTAACTGTGTTTCGCACCTGACGATGTATGGGTGCAACTAGAAAATGCAATAGCATAAATCCTGGAAAGAAATATTGTTTTTGACTGACTTCAATTTATCAACAACAGAAAAATGAATTAAAACTCCTAATAAATCACCCGGAAACCTATAACCACTCTAATTATGCTAAAACACAATTTTGACAAAGAAAAGTGACATTACCACAAAAAATGACCGTCATTATGACTAGTTTCAAAATTGGGTGAAGATAAAATTCGTCAATTCTGCGAAAAAGGATTAAGTTGTTAATCTTGTGATAAAGTCGCATATGCATAACTGTACAATTACGTGCGCAATTGCGTATGTGTAAGTTCATCAAAGGTTAAAAGATAATTTCTTTTATTCGAACTGTAAACAAAAGTTGTACACTGTAAATATAAGATTTGGATTTATTCAAAAGCATTAGGACCAAAAATTGAGAAAAGTGGAAGAAGATTAGGTTAATTCGGAATCGTTCGTTGCAGTGTTGCGACGTGTGCTTTTCTTTAGGTCTTCCATCTAGTAATTACCTCGTCAAAGGGCAATTTCTCAAGACAAAATTGTAGTTTTACGACAGCCCGCGTAGGCACTGATGACACGTTTGTGTTCGATGTTGAGAGTTAATTAAAGCTTGCAATGATTGATGCTGATTGAAATTGTATACTTAATACTTAAGGGAGCACGCCTTGAAGATAAGATTGGTCAGGACGGGCTTGATAATGGCTCCTAGAAATGAGAAGTGTTAGAAATGTTTGTGAAAGAAAATGAGTGTAATAATCGTAGTTGAATTATTTTCCGTTAATGTTTAAATCTGAAATTCACAAATGGTATTTAATATTATTTCATGATAACGCAACACAATTTGGAATGCTGTTAATATTTTGACCAAGAGACCCGGATAAGAATTATATAGTAAGTAACAAATAATTGTTAATACGAATTAATTCGGTATATTTTTACCGTAACTAGCTTATTATCTGCCGTTATACAAATTTGTTAATCAACTATTACAGATTAGAGAGTAACCTTAATGTTCTACCCTTCAATACTTTACCATCTTGAAACAAAATCAAACTTTTAAAATATGTTACACTAAAAAAAATTCCAATTCCAGTGCTCATTATCCTTCCTGACTTTAAATAATTATGCGTTTTTAGCAAGATGAATTCGGCTTATGGAATTCAAAAGATGTTTTCCCCAAGTAAACTTCTAACTAATCAAATGGGACGGATATTCCTCTTTTTGTTCCACAAAACACTAAATATAAAAAAACTAAACAATTTAATCAGTGTTGATATCGAACGTTGTTATAAATTTAAAGTTAAACTGTCGGTACTTACGTTCTTTAAGAAATAACGTCTAACAAAACTCGGTCACACATAGTATAACCAAAGAACTGTTGTGTTAAGTAACCAATTCGTGATATTGTGAAAATAAGCAGAACTAACTGGGAGTTTTCTGTGGTATTTATGTTTTTCACAGTATTTTGTTTATTTTATGATTGGTAGAAATATATTATCGAACACAGTTTTGAGGTTGAGTAACGTGCAGCTGTCATTTGAGACAAACGACTGGTGACGGAGAGAAACCTGCGATCTTGTATGCAACAATAACTTTAACAGCACTAAGATCTTTCAAGTTGTTCGTAAGGTGGCGCTTGACTTTCACTGTATATCATATTTAGTGTCAAATTATTTATATCCTCTTCTGAGTACTAAAAAATTTTGCAAGCAGTTGCAGTACACACTTTGTAAACCATATCAAATGAGTTTTCCTAACTGTTAATAAGTGAAAACAACGTATTAAATTAAATGCTTAGACACTATCTACCGATTCGTTACAATGGTTATTACTGGACCCATGACAGCAAATTACAATATAACCGTTTTGTTTCGGCTAAGTGCTTTTTAATAGGTTTCTTTGCTTGTTTGTTGGCCCGGCATGGCCAAGCATGTTAAGACTCGTAATCTGAAGGTCTTGGTTTCTGTTTCTAGTCGCGCCAAACATGCTCGCCCTTTCAGCCGTGGGAGCGTTATAACGATACGGTCAATCCAACCAGCCCTTAGTCAAAGAGTAGCCCAAGAGTTGGCGGTCGGTGGTGATGATTAACTGCCTTCCCTATAGTCTTACACTGCTAAATTAGGGACGGCTAGCACAGATAGCTCTCGAGTAGCTTTGTGCAAAATTCAAAAACAAACAAGCTTGTTTGTTTTAATTTCGCGGAGATCTACACAAGAGTTGTCTGTGCTAGCCGTCCCTAATTTAGAAGTGTGAGACTAGAGAAAAGGCAGCTGGTTATCGCCACCCATCGCCAAATCTTGGGCTACTCTTTTTCCAACGAATAGTTGGATTTATTACAACATTTCAACGCCCCCATGGAAAAAAAAAGGGCGAGTATGTTTGGTGTGACAGGATTTCGAACCCGTAACTCTCAGATTACCAGTTGAGCGCCCTAATCACCTCGCCTTCTTAATAAGTAAATAAACAAATATTAATCATACACTTAAAAAAGAATAGTGTTAAATAGATATATTGTAATGAGAGATCAAAACAATCCTATAATTATATAGACACTCCATATTGTTTAGTGCACGTCATTTGGTTAATAATAGTGACCTTTATAATAAAAAATATTATGATTAATACCAGTATTCATCATACAATATTGAATGTTTTTAAAAGAAACAGCTCTGAGGAGCGGCTCTTAGCTAGTTTACATAGCTAATAACTATTCAATTGTACCTCATTGGTTAAATTTATGTTAGCAATCAATTTGATTCGTTATATAAACATGGCATTCCACATTGTGTTCTCAGCAAACTAATATAATTTATCCAATAACTTTAGTACATGTTCAATTTATATTTACTGATGGATTATTATAAAAGAAAATAAATACCCTACTTCAAATTCTATCC
Source organism: Carcinoscorpius rotundicauda (assembly GCA_011833715.1). Taxonomy (NCBI): domain Eukaryota; kingdom Metazoa; phylum Arthropoda; class Merostomata; order Xiphosura; family Limulidae; genus Carcinoscorpius; species Carcinoscorpius rotundicauda. Next base: position 30,049,790 of record CM022392.1, read on the forward strand.
AGAAAATACTTGTTTGTTTCTTCGTCTGTAGTTAAGCACAAAGCTACACAATGGGCTGTCTGTGCTCTGCCCACCACGAGTATCAAAGCTCGGTTTCTAGCAGTGTGAGTCCGCAGACATACCGCTGTGCCACTGGGGGGTATGCCAGAGAAAGAAAATTTCAACAGAGGCACATGAGCTTGTGTATTTTTTTAAGAGCAAAGCTACATAGGACTATCTGTTGTATCCTCGCTCGCGAAATCGAGTTCAAAACGTTATTTGCGAAAGTTTGTACAAGTCAGAGTGTGATTCTAAATCATGCTATACAGTATACGTCCATGATAAACTGGCACTGTACACTCTTCCCTTCTTTATTTTTCTGTTAACAATACGAGACAGGTTATTTTGGTAAAATACACACCAGTGTGAAAAGTCCATGAGCAGATGATGCTTTCAATTCTAAGCTTGATGCTGTTAAAAACAGAGGGAAAACATGATGAGCACCTTCAATGAAATGTTTTAAAACTGGTGAAATTTATTTTCCTTTGGACAAGCAGTTTTTTAAAGTTAAAACTATTTTCAATGTCAGGCTTACTTTATTTTAACTCTCTCTTTATGTATATGTATATATACAACTGAATTGTGCCAAATAGATTAAGATAAATTGAATGCTTGAATAAAAGTGCATAAAGTTCAGATCTGAGCAAATTTTACAAAAAAAAAGAGGATGAACCGTTTGGAGTCTAATACATGTAAGTATTAATATCGTATATTAAACATGTTACCAGAAATTTCGATTTTACAAGGAGTAGTTAAAGTGGACAGACAGCACATAAACATACGTGAGAGTATTAGGTAATCGCTAGAAATTTTTACTTACCTTACCTTCTTCCACAAAATAAACTTATTTGATTGTTTTGTTTTGTTTTTTGGAATTTCGCACAAAGATGCACGAGGGCTATCTGCGCTGCCGTCCCTAATTTAACAGTGTAAGACTAGAGGGAAAGCAGCTAGTCATTATCACCCACCACCAACTCTTGGGCTACTCTTATACCAACGAATAATGGAATTGACCGTCACGTTATAATACTTCCACGGCTGAAAGGACAAGCATGTTTTGCAATGACGGGGATTCAGACCCGCGACCCTCAGATTACGAGCCAAACGCCTTACCCCATCTGGACATACTGGGCCAACTACTCATCGGTTAGATACCGTTTGTGTTATCGACACTGTCGGCCAAAAAACTAATAGTGCATCAAAAGAATTGAAACCGTTGACTATTACTGGAAGAAACAAACATGTTTGAATGAAATGTGTAAATACCTTTGACGTGGTAATCCAATATAATAAATTGTAATTGGGCATGCCGTGCCAAACTTATTTGAATCGTAATATAAAATATATGCAAAAACAATGGGCCACCAAAAGTATTTAAATATATAGTGCTACGAATTATTTGATATAGTTTCACACTAAAAGTTCTCACGTTTCATACTTGTTGATGGAAGGTGTCACAAAAATACCGTTTAAAACATTCGAAAATACAAAGCTCGGTACTAGGCCTTGTAACTGGTTTGTATATATCATTTTTCATAAATCAAGCTTCATCAAGTTTGTACATAGTGTAAAAAAGCTGAATTTATCAAATATAATTTGTAGAATATGACTACATATATAAATAAGTCTGTAGAACACGAATATGACAAAACTTGTAACCAATTATATAAATATATGCCATGCATAGAACAGTTTCACGTGTATAAATGATAATAACCATTATAACACAACTATTTGATTTTTTTTCCTGCGTAACAACACCAAGTCTGTTAAAGTGGTACACTACGCTAAGTCGGTATGTCACCTCGTGTTTGTTTGGTTTGGTTTCTTTCAAATTTCGCTAGCCCGTCTCTAATTTAGCATTGTAAGACTAGAGAGAAGGCAGATAATCATTACCACCCACCGCCAACTCTTAGGCTACTATTTTACCAGTGAATAGTGGGATTGACCGTCACATTAAAATGTCCCTACAGCTGAAAGGGCGAGGATGTTTGCACCTTGTGTTAGAAATATCGATTTACATTCCAAACAATAAGTGCACTTTAACCTCACTAAGTATTAGTTTTTCTGATCCACCTCCTCAATAACACATAAAGTGAAACCCTAACATGTATTAGTATTATAGTTCTACTTCCCAATAATATATGTTTTAATGCCTCATTGTTTGCTTTTAGTACTAATCCACCTCCCCAACAATACGTAAAGTTAAACCTTATCGTCTATTCTACTTCCCAAGAATACTGAAAGTGAAACCTTACGGTGTCAGTGATGCTTAATTTTTCCAGTATCAATGTGTCAAGTTTGTTCTTTCTCTAGCTTTAAAATAATTCCTATAAATAAATAACTAATGATTAAACACAGAACAACTAAGTAAGTTATATTATGAAGCTTTATTTAGGCAACGAAAAATCTTTCGATGATACGATTCTCTGCCAAACACAAAGAACCTATTAAGAAGTGCATAAACACCATTTCTAAAAAAAATTATAGCTTAATGAAATAACATAAAGAAAGAATGAGTAAAACTTTCCCTTTACAATACCGACAAAAACATGATTATTAAACGTTTTGACAAAACCAAAATCAGGATTTGTAGAGATTTGCTTCTCTTGAATGATAATATTTCTTCTAATTAATATCCGGCGACTGGACTGTTCACGGAAAATACAGTAATATTCTTCAAGTCATCGTTTTGTGTCTTAATGAACAGGTGTCTCATCTCGAATGAAAATACTTCGTTTTTTGGTGAGCGGGTCATTGACATGGATAGATAAAAACACTTTTTTTTTTCAAAAGCTGTGATGTATCGAGCGTCAGCAACGCTCCTTCACAAACCACCAACTGTGAGTCTCCAGATGACCAACTAACATCCGATACGCTAGCAAGAGCACCATTTGCAACTACTTCAAAAAACGTTTCTGAGAGAAAAGTTGTCAAACTAAGTTACTTCCACTGGTCTAAAATTGAGGACTTTGCAGAAAATATTACTGTTCTACAAGAAACAAGAGGATGAGACAGTACTTTTAAATCACATTGTTGTCTACATAACATAAGACGACAACTGGAATGGAGGATAACTTTTGTCTTGGTATTTGGTCATTATACTCATGGTATAGAAATAATTTCTGATGATGTTGGGAAGACTTTTCACAGAAAGTCCATTTTATTTATTTTTGTCGCTCAGACATTGCAGAATGTGCCAGTTTCCTACGTTAAGGTACTGTAGCCAACATAAATCTGGGGATTTCTCACTTTCTTTGACTGCTTCCTCGTTTTCCATAAAAATACGGTTAATCTTTGGATCCTATAAGCAAAGGAGCGTAGACAGCCATCGTTTAGCTTTGCGCGAAATTCAAACTAACCAAAAGAGCAAAGAATCTTTTAGAACGATAAGCAAACATAATGGATAATATTTGATATAAAGTTAGCTTATAAGGTTTAGTTTATTTAGTTTAATAACTTGGTTAATCTTCAGTGTATGGATATAGCAGTTACCAATTCAATCTTTGAAGCTGTGCACTTGCTCCAAATTAGTTAAACTCTGACCAAAACAGAATGAGACTGGATGCAACTTAAATCTGTGGTGTGAATTTTGACAGTTCGTGTTATGAACTGGTTGGAAAAAGTAAACAAACGTAATTAGCAATTGAATATCTAAAGCTAGAAAACGGCTACTCGTGAAACGAATAGCTAAATAGTTATACCTTCATGTCAGGCATCGACTTCATCGATATACGATATACTTCAGACTTAAGTTCACTGATTTAATTATTCTTAGCTCGGACTATGAAAAAAGAACAGAGAATGTGAGAATAAATCTATTTGTTTTTTGTTCTCCTAATACAAAATTTTAACTACAAGCTTCAATCTAACAGCTTCTGCTAAATACAATTTGTTGTTGGTGGGACATTCTTTCCTTGTTCTAAGTCTTAAGAAAGTTACAACCAAGCTTGCTTTCTTCAACAAGAGCGAGTGTCCTCAGATAAGCTGAAGGTATTACGTTTGTTTGTGTTGTGATATTTTCTTATACGTTAGATTAAACCCACATTACTATTGATTTCTTCATAACGCTGTCCTTTTTTTTTTTACTTTAATTCAGTGTCGAAGTAATTTGCTATAAAACGTAATATTATATATTGTATAGAGAAACTGGTAAATAAGTATTTCAAAATGTTTAAGGACCGTTTGTAATAAATTGTACGTATGCGTATTTCACTATAAATACCCTTAATACGCTTCTCTTCTTAAACTTTAAAACTTTTCAGTCAACCTACGAACTCTCTGCCGTTCTTTTTCTTTTCCTTGAGATCTTATTGTAGTTTTAGATGAGTGGCATTAAAACTGTTGTTCAAACATCGCATAAGCCTAAAGCTAAACAACGAGAGTTTATACATTCACATAACATACAAAACATTCAAGGACTTTACGCGTGAATGTGATGGACAGTAAGTTAAATGCTTATAATTAAGCAGTATTAAACTTTTGAAAATTCGTTTGTATTCTTATCATATACCCGCTATTCAGTGGAGCTTCTGGTAGTGAAGATAAGAAGCCTTAAATTCCCCAATCCCAAATCACACGAATCAATCATGAGATAAATAATAAAAGAATTACTCGTATTAATTTCATCAGAAGCGTCTTGAGTTTTCATAATATTCCATGGACGCTTATTTATATCTTGTTTAAACAAGTTCGCAGAGTCTCTTCTTTACAACGTGTTTACGGAATCCTTCTTAAACATAATCGTACCAGGTCTCTTTGTACTGTTATTTGTATTAAGCTGTTTACACGCAATAGTATAGTGTTTTCTGATATACTTGTTTACACACAATAGTATAGTGTTTTCTGATATACTTGTTTACACACAATAGTATAGTGTTTTCTGATATACTTGTTTACACACAATAGTATAGTGTTTTCTGATATACTTGTTTACACACAATAGTATAGTGTTACCCTCCACAGTGTTTGTTCATAAAAGTATGGTATTTCCCTGTACTACAACAGATTACAAACAGTCATGTAATGAACATATAAATGCACTGATTGTTTACAATCAATCACACACTTTCTCTCTGTACTACATGTTTTTAATATCTTATTTAGATACATTCGTATAATGCATTCAATTTTGAGTGCTTATAATAACCTTCTTAGAGCAAATTGTATATAATTTCTACGTGCAGTGAGCCTCCAATATCTTGTTTAGTCACAACGGTATAGTGACCCGAGTATGGTCTTGTAGTTAGGACGCTCGACTCGCAACCTTCGGGTCGTGGACTATAAATCTTGAACATGCTTTCCACTTCAGAAGTAGGGACGTTATAATGTTACGCTATAACCCACTATTCGTTAGTAAAAGAGCAGTTCAACTGTGGGTGGTATTGGCCAGATGCGTTTCTTTCTCTCCAATACTATTAAATTAAGGATGGCTCGCACACTTAGCACTCGAGTAACTCTGCGTAAAACTCATCACGCAAACAAATATAATAACATAGTGTTACCCTGTAGAGTGTGTTTACGCTTTATAGTGTATTTTCTGTTGTGTATTTACATAAAATCTTATATTATCTTCCTGTAAAGTGTGTTTTATTTTTCAAACATTCTGTTTTGATAGAATCGTATAATACCTTTCTTTTCGTATTGTGCATTTCCAATATTCTGTTTGGTCACAATATAATAATGTCTCCTTGTACAGTATGCTTTCAGTATGCTGTTTAGTCACAACGGTATAATGTCTCTTTGTACAGATTTGATGTATGGATATTCTGTATATTTGTTTTTATTTCCAGTATCCTGTTAACCACAATCTCATAGTGTGCTCTATACAGTTCGTTTTCTAATACTCTGCTTCACACGAAAGTATAACATTTCTGTACTTTGTGCTTTATCTATTATTACTAAATCTTCTTTTATATTTTGTTTGTTTGAAAACATTGCGTATTGCGAGAGATAAAAGTGCGTTTGTACTTCTAACGGTGACCTCTGTTCCCTCGGGCATATTATTTCCACTACCTCGTGACTGTGTGTTAATATTTTAGTCGTTTTCTCTTTGTTTTCGTTATTTGTAGATCTTGGACAGGGATTTCTCTTCTCGCGATAAACAAGCATCCACTTTCTGTATTATATGTTAGGTATAACTTCAGATATCTTTAGAAATAAAACTTTTCATTGGTTTTGTAATAAATAAATAACCACACACGCCACGGAAGCGCTAGTAAAATCGTCTTCAATGTTGAGAAAGGCTTCGTAATTATACCTTCACAGCGATATAGTAATGTTTTGGTACAGAGAAATGTCTTTAATTTCTTTGAACTTTACTCAATACATCGTAACTAAGAGTTCTGTAGACCTTAGAAATTATATATCCCTTTTAAACTCTGTACGTTCTGTAATAATAATGACCTTTTCTATGGTTTGGGCAGCTTTCTCGAAATTTTTTGAAACATTTACCAAACATTTTCATTAGATGGTGGTGCCTTGAGTCTAAAGTTGTCATTGTGCCCTGATCGATCGGGATTAAGCCTAATTTCCTTTTCAACTTCAATACAGGCTTGTTCGGCTTCAAGACGTTTACTCTCTCTTTGTGCTTTCATACGAGCTTGTATGATTTCTTTAAGTTGTAACTGGATTTCTAACTTACAATTATCACTCAACTCTGATTGGTTAATGGAGACACTAGAGTATTACATTAATGCTTCTTCAGACAACAAATCCTCATTGAATAATATTTCAACAATACAATTTTTATGTGGTTTTTCTCATTGAGATTTTTCAACTTCTTATTCTAAGGTTTTGACATTTTCATTATTATTATAAAGCATAAAAAAAATTCACTTTCATTATATTTTTCCAGTTGTTCATAATCAAACATGATCAAATCTTCTTGGTAGTGGTATACATAAATTTAATTATGATTTGAATGTATTTCAATTTTTTTCTCTGATTCAGATCGCAGACACAAGCCCCCAGTTTATTATATTACGTACTATAAGTTATTTATGCCACTGTAAACTTCAATTTCTTACCTTTAAAATAACAGCAAATTTTATCGTTAATAATATAATCACACTTAAATATTATCCTTTCTATTAAGTTTCTTCAACTAGTTTATCCTCAAGTAAGAATGTACACTGGAAGTAAGAAAAATGATCAAAACTCGAATCTCAAACATATTTTGAATAGAGGGAGCTAAAATCGGTGGTTTGATTTGTTTTGAATTTTGCGCAAAGCTATTTGAGGGTTATCGGGGCTAGCCGTCCCTAATTTAGCAATGTAAGACTAGAGGGAAGGCAGCTAGTCATCACCACCCACCGCCAACTCTTGAGCTAATCTTTTAGGAACGAATATTAAGATTGACCGTCAAATTATAACGCCCCCCCCGGCTGAAAGGGCGACCAAGTTTGGTGTGACGGAGACTCGAACCTGTGACCTTTAGATTCCTGGTAATGCCGGGAACTGAGATCGGTGAACACATCCTGACAATTCCCTTTCTATTTATTTTTCCATAAGCCTACTTATCATTGTAGACAAAAGGTATATGTTTTTATTCATAACGTAAAAAACTTACTGCTCCTTAAATAAACAATGTATTCATTTTTGCTTTTATCCATAGGTTCTGAGATATAGGTGTATTATAGAAAATATATCATTATATGCGCAATGCAGAAAACATATTATTATGAACAGAAGACACATCATTCTTTCTAGTATTACAGCGAATGTAACATGATTTATATATTACAGAAAATATATCATTATATAAATAATACAGAAAATATATAACTATATAAATAATACAGCAAATACATCATTATCCATACGTTACAGAGACTGTTTGTTTGTTCGTTTGTTTGTTTAGAATTAAGCACAAAGCTACACAATGGGCTATCTGTGCTCTGCGTACCACGGGTATCAAAACTCGGTTTTTAGTGTGTAAGTCCGCAGATATACCACTGTGCCACTGGAGGGCCAACAGAGACTGACAAGAATTTGATAGGTTTACACAACAATGTTTTAACATAATAATATAATACAGCATTGCATACCATAAAAATGTAAAGCAAATAACAGCAAACGGCAGTGTTCATCACAAGTTATTGTTGATAGATGTGTAAAAAATAACTGTTACAAATTAATTTAAAGTTATGGCTCAGATCGGGCACGAAGTGTAAATATTTTATCGGACTTACCGACAAAGTCATAATGACACGTGTGCTTCAAATGCATGAAACACGTGTATCTTTCCCCCCTTCCAAATAATTGGTTTAACACAGCGTTTGTAAATATTAAAGAAGCAATTACTTTAAGTGTTAACTGAAACACAAAATATCCTTTGAGCCTTTCACACATTAATTAATTATTTTTATCTCTTTCGTGTAACTTATAGCAGAACAAAACCTGAATTGAATTTATACTAATTGCCACTTCAAGAACAGTCAATTATTAAATTGGATTACGTTCGATTTTCTGAAATTCTTGGCAGTTTTCGTGTTGTAATATCAGTATAATGATATAAATCTCATTTTCAAACTTTACAAACTGTTATCATTACGACCTGAGCATTTCAAAGCTGCTACTTTGTAATCGCATTTTGTTTATGATATTGGTATCAAACTTACTTGTAGCCTTAAACAACAAGTTTATATTATCAATTATTACGTTATATCTACTTAGAATTACAAACTTCCCAGAATGGTCATGTATATTTATTTATTTAATAAAATAAATAGACCACAGTTATTTTCATTCGTTGTTTTCCTACAAAACTTTCTGCGCTCTTTGATGACTTAGCCTAACGCCAAAAATCGGGTTTCGATATCCACGGTGATCACGTATAGTTCATTGTGTAATTTTGCGCTTAAGGACAGACAAACTCTAAAAAAAAATAAATCATAAAACGTTTCACTGTTTCTTGCTTTGTTAAAGTTCAAAACATTTAATAAATCGAAAAATGTGCAATATTTTTATTCCAATTTCTTTATTTCTTTATGACTAAAAAGTTGACTTGGTTACAAGGAGGAAAAAAATAGATAACATTATATAATGCAAATGACGATTATAGTCAGAAAATATCTAAATTGTTAGGCCCGGCATGTCCAGATGTTTAGGGCCCTCGACTCGTAATCTAAGGGTCGTAGTTCGAATCCTGATCCCACCAAACATACTTGCCCTTTCAGCCGATGGAGCATTATAATGTTACGGTCAATCCTACTATTCGTTGGTAAAAGAGTAGCCCAAGAGTTGGCGGTGGGTGGTGATGACTAACTGCCATACCTCTTGTCTTACACTACTAAATCAGAGACGGCTATCGCAGATAGCTTCCGTGCAGCTTTGCGCGAAATTCAAAAATACAACAAATCGTTAATAAAATTATTCGATCATAGATTATTCTTGAAACACAAAATAAACAACAGGAGTGCTATGCCTAAAACAGTTTATAATAACTGTCATATGATTAAATTATATACATATATCAGTATATCTTGGTAACATTTCTAATTTTAAAAGTATTTATAACTGTTGCTATGAAAGCATTAAGTCAATCCTTTTGTTAAACTTTCTGACAATGTCAATTTGTGTTGCATGTTTTATAGAATATTTTTTTTTACTTTCACATTGTTAATATTAAATGTTGCTTTAAACTGATCTTTAACTGTGTTTGGTTATTTATAGAGTTCATTAATAGAGTATGTTTGGTGTGTTTATATTTATTCATTATTATTCTGTTCAAACAAAATTAAAAAGATATCTGTTGCATGTGCCACATTTGTTATAAATGTTCTGATCGCCTTACATACAATAAAACAAGAGGCATTTATAAATTCAAAGAATTTTTAAAAACGTTTAGCTGGTCGCGTGATTGTTTTATTTAATTATGCGCTACGCTGCACGAAGACTATCTGCGTTAGCCGTCCCTAATTTAATTAACAGTGTAAGACTAGAGGCAATATGTGTTAGTCATCCTTACTTTTAAAATGATAAATTTCGAGGGAAGCCATGTGCATTTGCATGTTTCTGTTATAGCAAAGCCACATCGAGCTATCTGTCCACCGAGGGGAACAGAGCCTCTAGCTTTAGTGTTTTAAGTTCGAAGGGGGGACTATTTGTAGAGAACACCATTTTTTTTCCGCGAAACATCATGTTGGAGTTGCAAAGCATCTGTTGATCCTATCTTTTAGCAAATCACGCCTGAGCGTGAATCAGAGAATGTATAATATTATACCACCATAATACTACTACTAACTACAAAAACAACTTTCTTTACCGTCGTATTAGGGGTTTCTACTAAAAAAAATGGAATATTATTTGAAATGCACACCATACTAGTTCAACACCGAACCAATGAGATATTCAGCCTAATACCGTACACACACAGCTCGTTGGACTGACTGGATTTATATACATTATTTGTAGTAAACCTATACAGGACGAGCAAAGAAGGATATAAACTAAAAATTGTAACAATTATTATGATAAATGTCAAACAGGTTGACGACCCTTATCGTTATAACACAGAGACTTGATGTTTAATATCTACTTAATGTAAATATCCTTTCAACGAATACTTTTTTCTGTGAATAGTATGTGGTAAGTGCCTAACAATTTGTAACTGGTGATAGAGAATAAAACGAACTCTTAATAAAGTTATATAAAGAAGGTACAAGTATCTGGAGCTTTTGAGAGTTATACCAACCGAGAAATCCTATCTGCAGAAAATCACACGTCTTTACCTGTTGCAACAGCAAAATCTACAAATGTTATCAATCGGTTGTAAAGCATTATAAAAAAAACTCCCCGTTAGCGCTTGAGCTACTCTGTGCAAATCATTCATTGCATTGATTGAAACATTATAACGCACCTACGGCTGAAAGATCGATCAAATTCGATAAAGAGTTTCGATTCCAAAACCCTCATATTACCAGCTGTTATGTATAAAGCGTTTGAAATGCCATGTTGTTGTTTATATTATTGTTTTGAAATGTAAACCAACAAAATATGTTGTTATTCATGTAGGTAGATCAATCATATGTTTATAAAAAGAATATATGTCGGCCTGGTGTCTAGACGACGAGTCTCGAGCAAAAACAGACATGCGCAGATTACTCTGGAATTCTGTGGAAGTTACGCGATTGTTGGAGAAAACAGTAGGCATACTAGTATAAAAACAGACGGCGACGCGAGAAAAAGAAAGAAGTCAGTCATTCGTTCTTATTCGTTTCAAGAGATGTGTCTTCGTTTGAGAAATTTTTCAACGTTTACTGTGTGTTTATTCAACTTAGATTTGTGACTGAAGCTAGATCTACAGAAACTGAGATTTTATTTCGTCAATCTTTACGATTCATTCGAATTACTGGTTATACTGAAGGTCAACACGTACAGGACTGTTTAGGGGAGACCGGAGCAAGACGGAAAACGACAAATTTGAGACATTCATCGAAAACATCGTAAAAAGAACTTCGTCAAATTTATTGAACTGTGAATTGTTTCTAGACTTCTCCATTCAAACTTCGGAATTTCTTCGTGAGACCAAATTCACCACTTAGATTGGAATTCTGGATTTCTGATCTGGACTTTTGGACTTTCATTCCAGATCATTATATTGGACACAGGCCAGTACCATTTTTGTATTGTAATTGATTTTGAAGGTTGAAACTGAATATCTGTCATTGTTATTATATAATCTATGTTATATCAGTTACATATACAATAGTTTATTGTAATAAATTATATAAGCTGTTATCTGTGTCTTTCTGTTGCGTTCAGTCTACATAAACAACAACAAAAAAACGTAACACGAGCCAAATACTCCATCAACCAGGCCATGCCATGTTAACATATTGTGTCGCTCTGCATTGAAAACAAACTTATATTTTAATGTTAAAGTAATGCATTAGTAATAGTAAATTCCAATCATACACTTTGCACGTGATCAAATATTATCATAAAAGCAAAACAGAGTTATAATATTTCAGAAGTGTTTTTCACCCTCATATAAAGTACAATGAAAGTGTTGAGGTATAACTTAATACAGGAAGACAGGGTGGACAGAATTCAGAGTAAGAACACGAAATAATTTATTTTTTGTTTCAATTAAAAAACAAAGTCAGGCATGTTAAAATATTTCGTGAAATGAACTAATTTCCAACTATTATAGACTTATACTTTCGAAATGTTCATGATTTACCATGTTTCGTTTTTCTTTCTACCAGGTAAAAAAACAACGCCTACGACACAGTGTTATCATGTCATACTGTTCCAAATACATTTCAAAAGATATAAAACTAACAGTTCATAAATTTTCAAAGTTTGCAGTGCCTTGCTCTGATATATTCTATGTGTTACAAATCTAATCCTCAGCGTTTGACATGGCCTTCATTTTTAATTTATTCTTACTGCTAGGAAGAAAACTGTTTTTAAAAAAATCGCCTAGCATTTCATTTCTTGGATTCTATTTTGATAAAGGAGACGCTTGTCCTTAAAAATACAAGAGATTTCTGAGATGTTATTTTTAAAAATACAAGAGATTTCCGAAATGTTCTTTTATCCAGTTATTTTAGAAACGATTTCCGGGGTTACCTGATCATAGAGATGGACATTTAGCTTATCTATTGACAAAACAAAAAATAGCTCAAATTTTCCACTTTCTGTAAATATTTCAGTTATTTAGCTTATTTTTCCTGGCTCAGGTGTTATTGATTTATTACAATATATCCTTTTGTTTGTCTCAAAAATTCCCACAATGCATCCCAAAAACCAGTGTATATAACAGTTCCTAACTTCTAATTATAGATCAGAAAGGAAACAGCTAACAGCTCCCACTGCTAATTTTCGAGCTACTTTTGATTAACAAAATAGTTGAATTTAACCGTTACGTGACTCCAAGGGTTAACAAGTGCAGGAATGCTAACCTTAATATTACGCCCAGTTCACCCTGCCTACCACTGGCACAGCGGCATGTCTGCGAACTTACAATGCTAAAAACCTGATTTTGATACTCATTATGGGCAGGACACAGATAGCCCATTGCGTAGCTTTGTGCTTAAGTACAAATAAACTGTTCACACTAATTCACTCACAGCATTTGAAAATCAGCAGGTAATTATAATAAAGTAAGTGCTGCCATCTGCTGTTAAAACGTTATATGATTCCACCTATCACTGAAGAGGAAACCATTCTTGTTTCCAAAATATTTTCTTGAAGTTTGTTTTGGAATTTCGCACAAAGCTACTCGAGGGCTATCTGTGCTAACAAAACGTTAATTAATTAGTGTAAATTGATAGAAAAAATCTTTAAACTTTAAGTTTACATAAACAGAATTTTAAAACTGTATTGAATTGAAGCAATTGTTTGGCAATTAAAACCTTTATTAAGAATACAGAAATTACCTTGACACTTCTTGTATTTCTGACAAGTCTATTAAATTCAACGTATCTATTCATAATTGATTTAACTAACGTAAAAAAAGGCAGGCTTATCTAAACTATGACTATTTTAATTCATAATTTTGTATTTCGTGTACGTTTTATTCTCGTTTGGAAACTTCATAGTGATGGTATTAATCGTATTTGTATTGTGTATGTTTTGTAGTTAAATAATGAATAGTCGTTTTGCTTTAAAGCAGAAGGAATTAACTAATTTCTATGTATTATGTTGCTTACTTGTAACACGTTTTATTTCATTATTCTGCAAATAGTGTAACAATCTCTGACATAGAAATGCTTACATTAATTCCAAATTAAAGTGTATGTATAGATATATAAACCACACAGGTATACGTTACAAGTACATGTTATTGAAATAATATGACACTGCTTTGAGCGATATTTATTTTTAATAAATATTACTGTAATATTAAATACTAAAATCGTATAAATCAACATATATTCTTTAAAAACTTCATATATGAAACTAGAATAAACAAGTTGTAGGTAAACTTCCTTCAAATAAAGTAAGTTTAAATTGCAAAAAAAAAAAAAATGTACTCTTTGTGGAATTATGACGATCACGATTAAACACAACTAAGTATGAATGTACATCATCAACCAGCAAGTAGAAAGTACTTCACAATGAACACACCATCATTTATATGCATAGCTTAAAAAAGAACTGCGTTAAAGCCCGAGCACTTTCAAAGAGTGGTTGCGTTTTCATCATATATTTTAACTTATGAAAAGAGGAAACACTTTTGTTGCAACCATAATACTTATTTTATAATCTTGGGGACATTTGTCAGTGATTCCTAATGTTATATGGCTTCAGTGAAGTTCCTCAAATTATTTATAGTATTTCAGTTATTTAACTGTTTCATTGAATTTTTATGAAATAATTTAATGAATATAACTTCAGTAGTTCACAAGGTGTTTTTTTTGCTCAAAACGCATTAGATTTTGCTTGAATAAATAAATATAGTTTGGACACATCCCCCCGATAACATTCAACCTGGAATTCGATTTCCTGTAATGGCGTGCAGATAGCCTATTTCGTTGTGTGGCGTTGTATTAACATAAACAAATATTTATTTGATTGCAAGAAATGCTTTGGTGGTTCCATCTGTCGGAAGAATGCAAAGTGCGAAATCAGCTGTGTAAGCGGCTTGTCGTTTTGAAATTTATAATAAGGCAGCTTCGATAGAAAATAATAGTATAAAAAGAATTACAGAAACTCAAAGTTTCATAGGAAAAAAAAACGATAAAATATACAAAGTTTTACTGAGTTAACGTTATCAGGTATAATACAAAGTTTTACTGAGTTAACGTTATCAGGTATAATACAAAGTTTTCCTGTGTTAGCGTTATCAGATATAATGCAAAGTTTTACTGGATTAGCGTTATCAAATATAATGCAAAGTTTTACTGGGTTAGCGTTATCAGGTATGATACAAAAGGATCTTATTTCATCTCTTTTAACGTACCAAAGAACTGACCGACAATGTTCATTTAATATTATCTTAGCGGTCGGATTACTGCTTTAGACTAGAACTACGTTTAAAGACGTAGAAGGACGAACTATAATGCTTACTCATACCTCAATTTTTCAACTCTCTCAGCACTTTTAGAAAAGTTTTTGTCAGTGTAGATTTTAATAGTCTTAACACGAAACGTTATACACCATGTTTTGTTCCTTTCTAATTAAAACTCTTACTCTTCCTTGTCTAATATTGATTTCTTCTATGGTTATATTTTTTAAAAAATGTGCTAAATAATGTTAATTTAAAATATGAGAAGACTAAAACAAAAGAAGGTCAAAAACAAAGAGCAAACTTAGAGTTATCACTCTCAATAATCTAAGTTTACTATCACTACTAATTCTTTTAGTTGTACACACCACTCACTCTATGACATTTCTACAAGAGGAACACATGAAATAAATTTTAAATAGACAATTATTTCTTCTTAAAATTTAAAATTAGTTGAATCAGTATTAGTTAATATTGATTTTCATAGGTCATTTTAAAATCGTGAAAAGATTCATCGAAATAAACATTTTTGAACACTACGAACCTTTTAATACGGCCGGGCATGGCCAGGTGGGTTAAGGTGTTCGACTCGTAATTCGAATATCGCGGGTTCGAATCCCTTTCTTACTAAACATGCTCGCCCTTTCAGCCGTGAAAGTGTTATAACGTTACGGTCAATCCCACTATTCGTTGGTAAAAGAGTAGCCCAAGAGTTGGGGGTGGGTGGTGATGATTAGTTACTTTCCCTCTAGTCTTTCACTGCTAAATTAGGGACGGCAAGCGCAGAGCGCCCTCGTTTAGTTTTGCTCAAAATTAAAAAAAAAATTCTTTTGTAAGAAACTAATATATTTAACAAATCAACTAAAACCTATTTAAGTTGTTAAATAAAACAAGGAATATTAAATTTTTGAACTAAAAATACGTACTGATTTCGAGATAATTATATTAACACATGTATAATAATGTAAAATAAATTCTTACTTTCTGAAATGTTTCATGTCCTAACATGAATAATAATGTAAAATTAATTCTTTCTTTCCGAGATGTGTAACATCTAAACCTGTATAATGGTGTAAAATTAATTCTTTCTTTCCAAGATGTGTAACATCTAAACGTGTAAAATAAATTATCTCTTGACATTTCGTTTCATATATGATTCAATTTTGATAAGTTTTAATTTTGTAAGAGTCATGTTAGTACGAACATATACTGTGAGTATGGTAAAGTCTACAAGAGTTGTATGATTTAGTTAATCTCAGTATTTAATGCAATAGTCACGAGATTTGTCTTCTTCTCTCCCGTTGTTGGACGAGACACTCAAGCTTTACCTTAGAGTAAAATTCCTATAGTCTGAAATAATAAGAAAATTATACAGAATAATTAATATATCTAGTTTTAATACTTTAGTAATTATTATTATAGTTTTGTTATACGGGTTTCTTTCTATATTTGTTTGAAACTAACCCAAGTTTCCTAAGTTGGCCTCATCTCATAAGACTACGACTAGTAATATATTCTAAAGTTTTCGTTTGCCTGAAAATGAAACGTTGTCTATACTTTATTTTGATTGAAGTTTAACAGCCACACCAGCCGTTTTCAGAATACAATTTAACTTCAAGTGTGTTTCTCGTCATCATGAATTACCATCCAAAATGTTAACAATGAGAGTAACCAGCTGATGGAAGAATTCACTTTAATCTTTGTAAATAAGAACATTAGTAAAGTATATCTAATTAGCGATTATAATTATAGGTTTTGTTACGAGTAGATAGATTACTCTGATCAGAAATTCAAATCAATTCATATTTTTTAAAACGTACTTTATTACTTGTCAGCCAGTGTATAGTGGCATTTCCCACTTCTTGACTTTGAAAAACAATTTGTAAATAATTTTTATTTAGATTTGTAAACCTCTTGATGACTACTCCTTAGTAGTACAAGCACCTATTATCCAAATAAAAAAGTCAGTACCAGCACTTAGAGGTAGTTCACCAAAAGGTTAAAATCCCCTAAGAAATAGATGTCATCCAAAGGATTACTAGTAATCACATAACTAATAATTATTTGTTAAAATTCACTACTCCCACAAGAATGGATACACTTTCAGAACCAGTTGCTACCAAAGAGTAAAGTCGCTAAAGCAATACTGTCAATTAACCAGTCAGAATATTAATTTTTTTACGGAGTACAATTTTATGCTGAGTATCAAGATTAAGCGACTATAGATGGCGCCAAATGCATTTTAAACTGAAATTATAATTATTGACAGAAGATGCAATATTCTGATATAAAGGTAAGTCAGTTAATTATTAACAATACATCTTCAGTTCAGCTTTGAAGGATTTTGATTTTAAATTTTTAAATTAGTTTCTGCTTGAATAAGTAATGAAAACATATGAGTCATCTAATGAACATGTACGCACAATAATAAAATTTTATACAAAATGGCTTTTGAATTCAATAACTGATGTCTTATCCAAAATTATATATTCAAATTCAATTATAAAAGTTTATTTTAAAAAGATTTTTCCCGTAATAAAAATATTAGAAAACCCAAACAAACCACTCTGTACGTATTAAGATTTAAAAACCTTTCTTGTTTTACTTGTGCCGTTGCTTATTTTATTTCTTTGTTTTATATCTCAAAGCTACGCTATTTGTTTGTTTTTGAATTTCGCGCAAAGCTACTCGAGGGCTATCTGCGCTAGCCGTCCCTGATTTAGCAATGTAAGACAAAAGGGAAGGCAGCTAGTCATCACTACCCACCGCCAACTCTTGGGCTACTCTTTTACCAACGAATAGTGACATTGTCCGTCACATTATAACGTACTCACGACTGAAAGAGTGAGCATGTTTGGTATGTCGGAGATTCACACCCGCCATCCTCAGATTACAAGTCGAGTGCTTTAATCACCTGGTCATGCCAATACAAGTGGCAAAAAATAAATCAACTACTTTAAATAAGAACATCCCAGTCATGATGGCAACGTATTATTTTTTTACAGTGAATTACAATGTCTATAATGAAAAATATTGAAAAAAAGAAAAAACACAGTGTCGAACTGAAACAAAAATACATTTGTTTGTCACTGTTTTACGTCACGTTCTATAACTACATGGTGAATACATCCTAAAACCTAACAAGTTGGAAAATAAGTTATTTTGTGAAACAATAGTGTGGGAAAGGTAATGATAAAATTAACATTATAGAATTGTTACTTTTGTTTTGAATAAAAGTTAAGCACGCTTTCAACTTCTGTCTTGAAAATGATTGGTTGTTTTTGAATTTCGCGCAAAGCTACTCGAGAGCTATCTGCGTTAGCCGTCCCTGATTTAGCAATGTAAGACAAAAGGGAAGGCAGCTAGTCATCACTACCCACCGCCAACTCTTGGGCTACTCTTTCACCAACGAATAATGGGATTGACGGTAACATTATAACGTACCCACGGCTGAAAGGGCGACCATGTTTGGTGGAACCGGGATTCGAACCCTCGAGCCTCAGATTATGAGTCGAATGCCTTAGCCCTCCTGGCCATGCCGGGCCTCTTGAAAATGAGATTGTATCTACGAGTAAACAAAATTAAATGGTTTAATACTTGTAATAGAAACATGGTGGGCCTGGCATGGCCGAGCGCGTTAAGGCATGCACTCGTAATCCGAAAGTCGCGGGTTCGCGCCCGAGTCGCGCTAAACATGCTCGTCCTCCCAGCCGTGCGGGTGTATAATGTGACGGTCAATCCCACTATTCGTTTGTAAAAGAGTAGCCCAAGAGTTGGCGGTGGGTGGTGATGACTAGCTGCCTTCCCTCTAGTCTTACTCTGCTAAATTAGGGATGGCTAGCACAGATAGCCCTCGAGTAGCTTTGTGCGAAATTCCAAACAGAAACATGGTTTATTTATTTATTGTTCACATTCCTTTTAATTTTCAAAACGTTAACTGGAACACCTGTTATCATTTTGCAATAAAAACAAAACATTCACAATTTAGCATAACTTTCACTGCACACTTCGTCAGTTTGTGACGTTCAAATTTGTAAGTTTTAGACTATACGGCACTGTAGGAAAATGTTTTTAAATTAATGTTTCTCAACTGTTCCAGTTCTGCATGTTACATTGTGTATCACTTTTGTGTATTATCATATCATACGTACACCGCCGGCCAAAATCTTAAGGCCAATGAACATAAAGAAAAAATATGCATTTTGCGTTGTTGGACTCAACCATTTATTTGAGTAGAGCTTTGAAAGATAAAAATAAGAAAAATAATATAAAACCTTTTTAGCATTTAACAGGAAAAATGTGAACATCATGAAATTAGCCTAAATACTAGCTGGTCAAAAGTTTAAGACCATACTGAAACGAAGCGTTAATCGGTAAACACGTATCGAAATTTAGTCATTTGTATTCAGGCATTAGCGTTGTCAACATCTTCTGTGTTACATTGGGTAAAAACACGGCTGAGGCTAAAACGTTTATAGAGTTTGGACGTGGCAGAATTGTCGAACTGCAAAAATAAGGTCTCTCTCAATGTGTCATTGCTGGTGAGATTGAACGTAGTAAAACTGCTGTTGCAAATTTCTTAAAAGACCCTGAGGGATACGGAACAAGAATTTCAAGTGGTCGGTCCAAGAAAATTTCGCCGGCGTTGAGCAGGAGGATTTGACGGATTGTTCGGCAAGACACCAGCCGATCGTCAAACCAGATTAAGGCCCTTACGGACGCAAAATACAGCACAAGAACTACTAGACGTCATCTACAAGAGAAAGTCTTTAAAATCCGTAAATGTTTTCAAAGGCCACGCTTCCTTCTACACCACGAAACAGCTTGGTTAAATTTTGCTGAGACGCACCAAACATGGGACGAAGAAAAGTGGAAGAAGGTTTTGTTCTCTCATGAGCAAAAAATTTAACCTAGATGGTTCAGATGACTTCGAACGTTACTGGCACCATAAGGATATCCGACCAAAGACATTTTCTACAAGACACAGTGGAGGAGGTTCCATCATAATCTGGGGTACTATTTCCTTCCATAGAACAATAGAGCTTCAGGTTATACAGGGACGTCAAACAGCAGCTGGCTACACTGGCATGTTGGAGAGGAAATCCTTATTTACTGACGGCCTTCGCTTGTGTGGAAATGACTGGATCTTTCAGCTGAACAACGCTGCAATCAACAATGCCCGCAGGACAAAGGACTTTTTGATGGCAAATAACGTGATTGTTTTGAACCATCCAGCGTGTTCGACCGAACTGAACCCCATTGAAAGTGTTTGGAGGTGAATGGCAAGGGTAGTTTATAGAAATGGACGTCAATTCTAAACAGCGCACAATCTTCATGAAGCCATCTTTATCACTTGGATTAACATTCCACCTAGCCTTCCACAGACCATGCCAGAGAGTATGTTTAAAGTTATTCGCAATAACGGCCAATTTTTTTCAATAATTACTAAATGTTCTCTCAGAATTCAACATTGTTTTTGTATATTCGTCATTTTTGTCTAATTACCGCACTTTCTTGCTGTTATGTAAGCTCCAAAATAGGAGTCTAAACTTTGCTCAGTATGTATCGAACGTGAAAACAAAAAAACTGCAGTGAGTGAACATTATTTCCTATTAATCACGTGCCTTATTCTACTATTTTCCATTTTTCATGAATATATTTATTTTTTAGCGTAAAACGTGTCTTCCAAGTACTCGTATTTGTGGATCTTGAAATAATTTACACGATTTGAAGCTGTCTTCTACTACTACTTGTATAATTAGAAGATTTTTTCCGCATAACTTTATTAAGTCTCTTATTCTTGTCACACCAAATATTTGTCTGGTACAGCTTTAATTACATGATAAACAATGTAAACCTGAGTTACTTTAATTTACGTTGTTGTCGCTTTTATTAATTTGGAAATATTATATGTTTCTTGTAAATAGACAAATGCTCCCTTAAATTCAAGAAGTATACAGATAAGTAATGTTTTCAATGTTCTTCTCAGCTGAAACACTCATTTTCGAACAGCGTACGCTCAGTTACTACTGCGAAAAATAGTTGAATAGACGATACGACAAATTTCATTATCTATCTCAGTCATCTCAGTACAATGCAAGTGAGACAACAGGGGGTAAGACATCAAGTTGACAAGATGACGAAAAATAAATGTTTTGCAAATTATTTTGAAACGACGATGGAATGCTCGGTTGTAAAGTAACAACAACAAAACCATCAAGTTTTTGAACGCATCAAATATTTTAAATTAATTTTGAAGAAATGTGGACATGGAAACTCTTTCACTGAAGTGTTAAAAATGATTAGTTTCACCTATTATTTCTCTGTGTATATTCAGCTTAATACACAAGTTACATCGTATATAAGATGACAAAAATCACTCGGGAAACATGGTAAGCGTGAATTATTTGCGTTCAATGAATAGATTGTTTCACCCAGTGATTAGCGTGGAGGACTGTGGATCTCAGGTTCGCGTCCCATTTTTGACAATAAAAACAAAATCTGTTCTGCACTCAGGTGTACTATAAGAGTAACGGTAAAGTCTCGGTTTACGATTACAATAACTGCTAACATAGAGCAGCAAAGCGCGAAAATCATCAAACAACAACCAGGTGGTTGTAGTGTGCCTCATTACGCACTGTTCCAATAAACGTTTCAGGTTCGGCATGGTCAGATGATTAGAGCGCTCGAAACTTAATTTGAGGATTTTAGGTTCAAATTCCCGTCACAACAGAGATTCTTGCCCTTTCAGCCGTGGGGCCGTCGTAATGTTACGGTCAATCCCACTATTCGTTGGTTAAAAGATTAGCCCATGAGTTAGCGGTGGGTAGTGATGACTAACTACCTTCCCTCTAGTCTCACAATACTAAATTTAGAACAGCTAACGCATAGTGTATTCGGGTAGCTTTGCGTGAAATTCAAAACGAACCAAACCAGAGTTCTATCTCATTGTGGCAAAGTGTAAATAACCTTCTGTGTAACTTGGTGCTATAAAATGTGCTGTTGTACAAAGTTTACATATCATAATGTCCAGCAAGCATTGCTTAGCATGGTATCAATTTTTTATCTTATAGCTTTTGCAAATTCAACACGTTGGACGTACGTTCTTTCTTTCAAAGTGAAACTCTGCAATATTACAAATTCACAACAAAACATTGAATTTGTATCACTAAAGATAGTTATTATTACTTATAGTAATATTTTATTAAAACAAATGTAATTGAGTTATTCTTTATTTAGGGGTTCTTCAAAAGAGCATTTACGAATAATTCCAGTTTCTGTTGACTTACTGATTATAAACATTTTATTACATGTTACCACTTCAGCAAGGAAGACATTGTTTTTTTTTAAAAAATAGATATTACATTTTGATCGTTGGTGTAATCATTCTCAGGTATATAGTTGAGAAACGTAAAAACTATCAAACATTGGTGACTGATTAACCAAACAGGTTTGTCTCTACAAACCTGTTGGAAGTTTCCAAAGCAAACTTCAACTTCAAAAACACTTGGAAGATTGTTTGCTTGTTTGTTTGTTTGAATTTCGCACAAAGCTACTCGAGGGCTATCTGCTCTGGCCGTCCCTAATTTAATAATGTAAGACTAGAGGGAAGGCAGCTAGTCATCAACACCCATCGCCAACTCTTGGACTACTCTTTTACCAACGAATAGTGGGATTGACCGTCACATTATAACGCTCCACAGCTTAAAGGGCGAGCATGTTTGGTGCGACAGCTTAAAATAGCCTGAAACTGAAATAAATAGTTATTTGAATTTGTAAGTCAATTAAATGTTGACATTTATTAAATTTGTAATATATATATTTGCCAACAAGACTGATAGACACAGTATTTTGTATTATCAATACAATTATATATTTTAATATACAAACAGCATTACAATTTATAACAACGGTTAGTACATATAATGATTTATATACAAAGGTTTTACACAATTATAAAACATTATTGAGTCTTCTATTTTATTTGCAACTTCCTTGATATCCTATCGAGAACTCTCGATGCGCGAATTAAGTTTGAGTTCATATAAGGTATAAGTCACTTAATGGGGAGCTTATTACACGAAAGTTTTTCACAGCTGAAGTTATATAATTCTTTCGTAAAAGTTTTAACGTCTGATGTTAATCCGTTGAAGTTAAACGGTTTATAATTTTCAAAATTTGTAAACGGTCTTGGTTAAATATCCGTAGTTTTCCGATTAATAAGAGTTGATCACAGTTATAGCTTTCGATGTTCACAGTATGCGGACTGCAGCAAACCAATAACATATACTGTTTCTTAGCGCGTTTTGTTGATTAATTTTATAACCTTGGTGGCGATATTATAGAAATTTCAGCTAAGGTAACAATAGTAGCATTAACATACACATATGCAAAGTTGATTCTTACCATCGAGAATATTCTACAAATTTAGTAAATAGGCTAGAATTTCGTAATGCACATTTTAGAGTTACATGCATTTCTCAATAAATATATATTTAACTGAAACAAATGTCGATATTAAAATAACTATATAATAGTAAATCCGTCACAATGTATTTGATCATAGAAAAATACGTCAGATAATAGTAATCAACGACGTAAATAGCTCACAGTTTCTAACATGCAAAACCAATATTAAAAATACGTTCACATGTACATCCGTAGAAAACGAATGTTAAAACTTCTAATAAATTCACTAATTTTGATGTTTTTTAACAAAGGAAATTTATATCAATAGTATGTTAATTAATACTAATTAACTGCCCTTACATCAACTCTAATAAGAGTGTTTGCCTCTCATCTTCCTTTTCTTCAGTTAGCAGTTACTAGCTATAGCATCAAAGATCGTCCAGTTATAGTTATGTCTTTTAACTTATTACAAGTTTAGACAAATGAATTTGATGGTTTATTTGTAATTAATGGGAGAAATACGTTAGAGAATAGTTATAAGAGGATTCGTGATGACGAAAACACCCACTTGTAGAGAAAATTATATATTTATAAACGGCTGGTATGGATAGAGAAAGCACTATGTGGAGGAGAGAACAAAGTTTCGACCTTCTTCAGTAATCGTCAGGTTCACAAAAGAAAGAAAAAGATAACTGACCGATAGCTGACCACATATTTGAGGGCAGTTATGTAATTGAGTGTAGGAATGTGGAGGGCGTCCTTAGATGTAAGATTATATTTATTAATATAGGTATAAAAATGTTCCTTTGTATTGCTTTATTTTGCGCCCGAGTTGTTGTATAAGTAAAGCTTCTTTAATTTTGCATTTGTTTGTTTGTTTCTTTATTTAGTATTTGGGTGTTTTCTATGGTCATGCTATGTTTATTTGATTTCAAGTGTTTGAAAACGTGTGAATGTGACTTTTTGTGTTATTTGAATCTGGTTTCCATTTTTCTTGTTTCTCCAATATAGAAGTCGTGGCAGTTATCACATTGTATTTTATAAATAATGTTGGTGTGTTTGTCAGTGTAGTTTTTACATAGTATAGGCCTTAGTTTTGTGCTTGGTTTTGCAATAAATTTGATATTAACTGGAATGTTATATTTTGTTGCTGGTTTTTGCCAAATGTTGGTTATTTTTCTGCTGATGTTGGGAATATATGGTATGCAGCAGTATATGGTTTCGTGATTTTTTAATTCGTGAGATAGATTTACTTTTGTTTATTGATTTTACTTTCTATCTAGGTGTGTGCGTATAATGTTTCCTACGGTTTCTGGAGGAAACTTACCAATGTTGATGAAGTATTGTTTTATTTTGTCTAGTTCATCGTTAATTTTATCCAGTGAGCATAAATTTATGGCTGTGTTTATTTTGTTTCTTAGTATGTTGAGTTTTTGTCTTGTTTCATGTGCTGAGTCCCGAGGAATATATAGTCCAGTATAGTCCCTTATACCTGTATTAATAAATGTATCCAACATCTAAGCACGCCCTCTACATTCTTACACTTATATACAAAACTGCCTTCAAACATGTGGTCAGCTACCAGTCAGTAACCCTTTCTTTCTTCGTGACCCTGACGATGACCGAAGAAGGTCGAGATATTGTTCTTTTCTGTATTAGTGCCTTCTCTACCCATTCTAGCCGTTTTAAACTATATAAGTTATAAAAAGATACTTTGGTAACCACCACAACAAATGTTTTTAGGAATATATTTCAATTTAACGTGTTACAGTCCATTGGAATTTTTATTAATATACTTACCCTCCAATGGAACAACGCTAAAAACTGTTTCGATACTCGTAGTGAGCGAAGTACAAATAGCTCATTGTGTAACTTTGTGCTTGATGAGAAACAACAATTAATATACTTTAAGAAAGAACGTATTACTATTTAGACTATCATAGTAAGGCAATCTGTCGATATCAATTGTTCTTTATGTTTATACGTTTTTATGAGAGGGGCATAAACTGTAACGAAGGGTGATTTAACAGACATGTCTATAAGATCACATTCTTAAACAGATACTTTTTATTTAGTTTTTACGCTGCTATTATAAACGTAGCTTCGTTAAAGAATTATTCAGGTGTGTGATAAAACCAAGTGAATTCAAGCACTTTCAATCAATTTCGTTGCATTATGAAAAGCACCTTTGTAAGGCACTGTCAAAATGACTAATATGGGTATTTGTTATCATCACTAGCAGATGCTTCCGTGTAACGTGGCTATCAAAAATGTGACGAAAAAAAATATGCTTATAACGTCCAGAGCAAACCAAGTGTCCTGTACTTTGATGACGTGACGTACGAAAATATGAACTCATCAGTCAATCGCAAGGTTTAATACAAAAATTGATATGGTCTCTTTACTTGAACATAAACGGTTTTGAAGAACTATCGTATTGAGAGTTTACTCAACATATTACATGTAGTCTACCTCTCTTTAGCACCTGTAGTTTATAAGAATGTGTTAATCTGTGTGATATAGAGAAGTCAAACATACCGGACATTGGTCTGGTATAGCCTGATGTTTTATAACTCATGACCAGCAATCTGTGGGTCGCGGAATCAAAACCTGTCGTTGAACGTTTTCTCCCTTTCAGCCGTGAAGGTGTTATGATGTGAGCGACAATCACATTATTTGTTGGTGAAGTGTCGACTTGCTGCTTCACTTCCAGTCTATCATCTATTCATCGAGTAGCTTTGCGCGAACTTGGATAAACAAGCATACAACTTGTAAGGAAAACAATAATTAATCGGCTTGGCATGACCAAGCGGGTTAAAGCGTTCCACTCATAATCCGAGGGTCGCAGGTTCGAATCGCCGTTGCACCAAACATGCTTGCCCTTTCGGATGTGTGAGTGTTATAACGTGACGGTCAGTCCCACTATTCGTTGGTAAAAGAGATGTCCAAGAGTTGGCAGTGCCTTTCCTGTAGTCTTACACCGCTAAATTAGGGAAGACTAGTGTAGATAGCCCTCGTGTAGCTTTGCGCGAAATTCAAAAAGAAAACAACAAATTATTAGTTAACAAAGGTATAAAAAACTGACGCAATAAGTGGATTATATGTATGATATTTATGTAACACAATCTATGTTACGATATAGTTTGAAAAGTATGAAGTCATGATAATTACGTCTCTGATATGGATACTTTAGAGTATTTTCTAATTTCAATCCAATTTATTCAAAGCGAGATGACTGTCAGCTTACATATTTTTTTCGTCATGCCGATATAATTAAGTTTTAGCTGTTAGCTTTATATATACATTGTTGTTGTAATTATTTTCATTAGAAATTCTCTGTTTTCAACCATGACATATCTTGCTACCATTCGTTGACAAGTAAGTAATGTTTTAATCTTCTATTACCAATTGAATTGCCTGGAAACTTTATGTGTTACGTACTGGTATTTTCTATTTTCTCTAGAGTATGTATTAACCCTCCCAATTTGTAGACGACTACGCATGATAATGGCTTGACTACAAGTCAGAAAATCCAATGTTCGAAATAGTAAAATTCCACTGAACTTACTTCTGACATTCAAAAATAACAAAGGGAACCCTGAATCCTCGTATATCTGCTTTATAACTTATATATTATTTAAATTTGTAGATGTAATGACATTTTAATCAGCTGAAAGTTGCGTGAACTGTGTTCATCTGGACTTATGGAATTCATAGTTGACGTCAACATTTTAAGGATGTTTAAGAACACTGAACCCTAAAAAAACCATTCATGAAAATTCTCACTCATTCGATCTTTATTGCATGTTAGCGATACCTAAAAATGCTGGAAATTTAACACACTATTCTAGTTATACTTACTTACACTCACACAAGATGTTATCACGCAACAAACACGTAAATACAAATGCATGATTTTCACAATATTCTCACAACTGCGTAATACTTCAAAGTACAGATCATAAGTGCTCATTTTAGTATATCAATGCTTAAACGCTGTCGTACCATTATGTTCTTTATGCTTGTTTCCAGACAGCACAAGTTTATATCAACATCATTTCTATTATGTTCTTTATGTTTGTTTCCAGACAGCACAAGTTTATATTAACATCATTTCTCTGCCGTCTAATTTGTATTTTTATTACCCAGTTATTACTCCGCAACGAAACTATCCGTAATTTTAAAACACTTGTAGCATAATATAGATGAAAGTATTGATTTTGGCAATGATTAAATGAAGACATATCAGACTAGTTCTACAAATACGATGTTAGCCTCGTATGACTCGGTACCGGTTGTACGGTACAGACACAAAAAAACGTGAAATGTGATAGCCGGATAAACATTTTGAAGATGTTTCCAAACACGAACAATGAACTTTCAGGTTTTTATTGTAATTCATTGTTTCATATAAGAGTACTACATGTTGTATACGTTTAGATTTTTATTTGATTATGAAATTTTCTTGGATTATCTGAGACTGCGCATTGTTCATTTAGCAGCTAATACAGTTTCACTTTTCCTGAACACTAAAACTAAATCTGTCTGGAGCACCTACCATTTTTCCGTCACAAAGACCTTGTCAGTCCATGAGATTTCTCTATCAGAAACAAACAAGAACTGACAGGTTTCCCTAGTACTTACATATTGGTGGTTCACAACAGTTTAATCAGGCAGCGAGCTGGTTCTTGATATAAATAAAATTTAAGAAAAGCTGAGAAAAGTTAGAACATCCTACGAACTGCCCCCTCAGTAGCACAGCCGCATGTCCGCTAGAAATCAGGTTTCGATACCCGTGGGGGCAGAGCAAAGATGACCCGTTATGTATCTTTGCGCTTAACTTCAAACAAAGAGCAATGTACGAAGTAAAATTGTAATCACTATGAGATGTGATATTTCTATATTTTTCTGTGTCGTTGTTGGTTTTTTAAACTTTTTTATTGGTGGGATTTTTCAAATACATAACGAATATTCTTAGGCTCACTTAACTGCAAATGAAACAGATATCAGTCGTTAAATAACAGTTGTTTTTATTGGTTTGTTTTGATTTTCGTGCAAAGACACACGAGAGCTATCTGTGCTAGCCGTCCGTAATTTATCAGTAAAAGACTGGAGAGAAGGCAGCTAGTTATCACCACCCACCGCCAACTCTTGGGCTAATCTTTTACAAACGAATAGTCACATTATAACGCCCCAGCCGTTGATAGGGCGAGCATGTTTGGTGTGACGGGGGTTCCAACAAGCGACCCCCTCGGATTACGAGTCGAGTGCCTGAGCCATCTGGCCTTACCGGGCCGAGATTTTATTAAATTAAACGTCTGAAATTGAAAATAAAAGGTAACACATTAGGACTATTCTTAGGCTCACTTTACTGCAGGTAAGGTGATAAAACAAATATAAGTAGTGAAAAAACAGTGGTTTTTATTTTATTTGGGCTTTCATTGATTTAAATACCTGAAACTAAAAATAGAAAGCAACTTCGGATGAGGAAACTATATCAATGCATAATATTGTGGGAAAAACCTTGACAAGTAGATGCATACCAGTAAATCCAAAAGAATGTTAAAAATATCATGATCTAATTTTTATTTTGTAGTTAAACACAAAGTTACACAACAATCTGTCTTTCCTGTGCCAACCAGGGGAATTGAAATCGTGTTTTAACATAAAAACTCGCTGAGCTACCAGGAAATAAACACAGTCTTGATTACGATACGTCGACAAATGTGGCGAATACTGAAAGAGCTCTGCGAAGTTATTACAATTCAAAAGCAGACACACCATAATATCGAAGAAATAATATCGATTATTAAAATTAAAGTAGATCTTCGTCATGCACCACAATGACTGAAAATCACTAACAAAAATATTTAGACAAAATCATAACTTTCATTGGCATGTGTAAAAGGATCAATTATTTTAAAGCATTTCAATCAGGATATCAAATATAAGGAGGGAAGGGAATTTTCTCTGGAAAATATTTTTACAAGTATGAATATAATTTGGCGAAGTTCTAAAGATTTTACCTGTACCATGCCACCATAAGTTATACATTTCGTTTTATGTTCACATTATTGTTTTAGTGATGGGAATAGATACACCTGTTAAAAACACGTGAATAAAATTTCTTTCAGCTGTCTCTTTTACTTGATGTTCAGACCTGCACGTCGCAATTGCATAACGGGCTAACGTCAAACAAATGACTCCAGATAGTGCACGACTGATTGGTCTGGTAATAAACTCGTATCTCTATTCGTGGAACATGCGTAATTTTACAGTCACTTTTGTTATGGTTGCAGCAGTAAAGATATATAGATTTAACTTGAAGTTATTTTCACATTAACACTGTCTATTAGCGAATATCAGTTTAAGCATAATTAACTTTATTTTTTAACTTACAGCCTGGCATGGCCAGGTGGGTTAAGGCGTTCGACACGTGATCTGAAGGTCGGGGTTCGAATTCCGGTCGCACCAAACATGCTCGCCCTTTCAGCCGTGGGGGCGTTATATTGTGAAGGTTAATCTCACTATTCGTTGGTAATAGAGTAGGTCAAAAGTTGACGGTGGGTGGTGATGATTAGCTGCCTTCCCTCTAATCTTACACTGATGAATTAGGGAGGGCTAGCGCAGATAGCCCTCGAGTAGTTTTGTGCGAAATTCAAAACAAACAAACAAACAAATTATTTGCTTACAATTTAGCCCTCTAATAGTCTATCTCAAGCCCCGACAAATCCCTGCCATCTGATGCACAATGATATTTTTTTTGGTCTCAGTCGCTTCGCATTTTTTCTGATGCTATTCGTGCTTAGGGACTTATTAAATTGAACTTAAATCCATAACAATTTTGGACTCTTGGAAGTCCGAAACTACGTTTCAGTCTTTGAATCCGAAATTTAAATTTGTTTCTCGGATTTTAATGACTCACTCAGTGCTTCATACTTTTGCAGGAATGAAACACGTTACTAATTTCGTGCCATTTTATTTTTCTTCTTTCTCGTAGTTCGACAAATCACGGCGCGTTTTTTTTTTGGATTCAGTTCAGAAATACTATCAAGTGGTTGTTAATATCATATAATCATTAGCATGCGCTCTTCAGTGGTAAATGTAAATAAATACAGCCTCCATTTCGGTTAGGTAGACCAAAAGGCATTTGCTTATCAGTGATGTTGTGATGAATAGATAAGACCTCTTCTGTTACAACCTGTTTTGCTGTCAACATCACAGTGACTATTTTTCTTTTTCTTTCATTCGTTGCAAGAATCCATCTGAGTTATAATTATTCAGTCTATTCTTTTAATAATTGCACGTATTTAAGTTTAATATATTTTTATATGATGAAGTTTAATAATAAGTCTTTGATTTTTAGTGTCAAACTGCATGTCTCATACCATAGTCACGTAACTTTTCTGTGTCGCACTTGGCTCCTAAGTTTTTGAGTTGACTTTTTGATCTGAAAATATTTGTCAAAACCTAGTTTAACTTCTATTTTGATTAACATTCTATACGTTAAGGTTAACCAGAAAAGTTTATCTTGAGTATGTCACAACTTGTCAAACAATAGGGTTGACAGATAAAAGAAGAATTATAAATAGATGCTAGTTTCAGAAACTTTACAATGAAACATATCAAAATATTAATACAACTAATTATTAAAAGTAATCTCAATTCATTGTTGTGCTTTTTCGACTCTACTTATTTCACTGTGTGCACTCAAATCTGTAATAAACAACGTTCAGAAATAATCGGTTTGAGTGTTGCTTTAAGCTCAGTTTTAAACGTTATCTATTAAGTGAAATATCTTTGCTGTTATTTAGACCAAAAAGGTATGCTCCGCTTTTGTTTGATTTGTACATTCGTATTTCCGTAATTATGGGTCTCATGTACGTCACATGGTTTGGATTGTTTGTTTGTTTTGGAATTTCGCATAAAGCTACTCGAGGGCTATCTGTGCTAGCCGTCCCCAATTCAGCAGTGTAAGACTAGAGGGAAGGCAGCTAGTCATCACTACCCACCGCCAACTCTTGGGCTACTCTTTTACCAACGAATAGTGGGATTGACCGTTACATTATAACGCTCCCATGGCTGGTAAGGCGAGCATGTTTGGCGCGACGCGGGCGCGAACCCGCGACCCTCGGATTACGAGTCGCACGCCTTCGCATGGTTTGGAAATCCATACATTTATTACATGTTTTGTTTCTAGCGTTATATCAAAAGATATTTAGTAATCACTAGTTATATTTTTAAGATTTTTCCAGACTAACTAACTGTAACTGACGCGTAATGCAAATATCAATATACATTTGTTTTGTGCGATTTAATCAATTTAGTTTTGCGTTTTTAAAAATTTGTTTCCAATATTATTGCGAAGATACGGTAAGGCTATTTGCGCTATCTTTCCCTGGTTTTAAACCGATAGACTAAATAGAAGCCCATTATGTCAACAACATTCAACAAAGTTTTGGGCTATTCGAATCTAATTGTGGGATTTGACTGTCACTCCTATAACGTGCTTATGACCATAAAACTGCATATAGTTATATACTTTTTAAGTTCAACGTCTCTATCAAAATATTGGAAATTTGTCAGTGCATTGATAGTTACAGAGAAAAAAGTTTAAAACTCAAAGAAATCAAATGGTTGAATACATTTATTATATTGCATTACATATATTACATTATATCACAGGAGAAACAAGTTCTAATTCAATCCTATAAATGAAAAAAGTGTAATAAGCTGGCAAGACTGTAAAACAAAGAGTAGTACCGGTCACTTCTTTAACTTGAGCAATCATATATTTTTAAGCTGAAGATATTGTGGTTTCTACGTCATCGCTTTATATTATAAATATTGAATTATATTGTATTATGCAGATCTATAGCATAAATGGACATAATTTATTTCGATTAAGAAGAAGTAAGCTACATTAATTCACAAAATAAATCTTATTATCTTCAATAATTCGCTTAAAACAAGTAACCAAATTGTTTTGATTGTGTCAGCTTTTCTCACACTCCATAAAGCCAGGCCCGACATTGTCCAGGTGATTAAGAATCTCGACTTGTAATCTGAGAGTTGCGGATTCAAATCCCGGTCACACCCAACATGCTCGCCTTTTCAGCCATAAAAGAGTTATAATGGTACAATCAGTTCCACTAGTTACTGGTAAAAGAGTAGTACAAGATTTGGCGGTGAATAATTAGCTGTCTTTTCTCCAGTGTTATACTGCTAAATTAAGGACGGCTAGCAGAGACAACTCTATTGTAGCTGTTTGCAAAATTCAAAACAAACCTTAAAACCACTCGTGAAACTGGCAGTTATCGGTCGTAAGGATATGATTATTTTGTCCATTTTAGAAATTCGCGCAAAGTTGCACACGAGCTATAACTAATTTTGAATTAATTAACTAGAGGAAAACCAGCACCGTCCGCTTACTTGAACCGACGCTCTTATAACGCACCCACAGTTCCAAAGTGTGAAACATGTTTTCAGAACGTGAGCCGTGGACACTTTCTTATATTCACATTCCAACATTCTAATCAGTGGGCCACTCCTAGCCCATTGAGAAGAAGGACATTGTCAAGTGGTTGCTGAACAGATTAGAATTTTTATATATTTATTTTATTAAATAAAGTATTTCAAAAGTTGCATTATACCGATGTTGGGAGCAGCTATTAATTTAAATATTGAAGTTATATTAATATCCTGTAAATATTATATTTATAATTAATTAAATGAGTATATTTCCTTAAATTCGCATTCTTAGTTCAGTTTCTTACAATCTTCCAACACATCTGTTATTCTTGTTGTTATTGTTTTCAACAAAAAGCTGCATAATAGGCTGTGACCCTTGTCCACTGCTGGAAATAAAACCTTTGTGTTGTGGCTACACAGATTTACTGCTAACCCACCAGTGGACCATAATCGTATTATTAGACCTGTTCCGTCCAATCAACTTTTTTTGCTTATTTATCTTTTCTTCAGCCATCACTTTGTTCTTTGTCACTTCGTGGATCGGTTGTGACCCATGGTTAGAGTGACTGAACTGTGAATCCGATAATTAATAGTTGGTGACTTGTTGAAACAAAACATGCTGTGCACTTTTAGGTTGTTGGTGCATTATAGAAGTGATAGTCATGTACCATTACTAACCAGTTCAAACGTTTTTTGTTGTTATTTCTTTTCATTTCGCACAAAGCTACACCAAGACTATCTGCACTAGCTGTACTTAATTTAGAAAAGTAGGAAGACAACTAGTTATCACCACCCACTAATAATTCTCAGGCTATTATTTTACCAAAAAATATTAAACTTGACCATCACATTATAACGCCTCCACAGCTAAAAGGGCGAGCAAGTTTAATGTGACGGGGACTCGAACCTGTAGCCCTCAGATAACTATTTGATTTTCCTAACCACCTGGCCAAGCCAGGTCAGTTCAAAATTAAGGAAAGTTCTACGCAAGTAGCTCCTGCATAATGTTATATGAAACTGTGAATCAAACTAGTTGTAGTTCTTTGTTTTTGAAAACTGAACTGAGCAGAAAACAGTTTACGTTGTAAAACCAAATCAAGCTTAATTGTATAACACTTATTCCTGTTTTCTGCAACTATCTAAGCACAAGAAAGGATAATATATGTTTTATATTAATTAACACTACAAAAATACCTTACAATAGATAATAGAATGCTAATACATCAGATTATAAAAGAAAAAGAAATTGTAACAATGTCCAATGTTGTTGTTTTTTTCCTCATATCAAAAGTGGTTGTATAACGTATCATTCTTCTCATAAGAGTGAAATGAATTCAAGCGTATTTTCCTTTCAACACAATTAGACAAATGGTTCGTCAAGAAAGGAAATTCAAACTTTTAAAACTTATGAAACATACATTATGGACTTCGATGGCCTTTTTCGACAAGGATTTTGCTTTCAAAGCAAACATCACATCAGCAGTCTATATCGACGTGTATACAAAGTTCACATGAAATAAGAATAATAGGAACTACATAAAAGAAGGATTTTTACATTCAGAGAAACGCCTTTGCGTGTTACAATTTGACAGCAGTAGTGCCACTATGATTGATTATTGTTAAAGGTGGCTACTAATTCTAATGGAATAAAGTGAGAATTCAAATCGAAATGATAAAAAAAAATTTAAATATGGCTACATCAGTAAGTTTTGTGCAAGCACTTGTGAAACATGTTTTTTGTTCAAATACTGTTTAATGTTACAAACTAATTAAATACGTTTCAAAATGTAAAATCGCAGCTTTAAAACTACAGAAAATCACTGTATTTGAGCTTAATACAAACTGATAGAAAATGTTATTTTATAAAATAGCCAAAGATATTTTAATTGAAAAAAATACGAGTATCATATGAGTATTCGTAATTGGAACTAATTCGAACATTGTTCTATTTCTTTTTATGAACAAAGGTAAATATAGGCACAAAGTACTTCTTACAAAGATAGCAACACATTAATAAAACAGTTCATAATTCATCCGCTGTTGTTTCAATCAGAATACATCTGGATCATTGTCAGTTATACCTTTATTATGTAAATCTTTCCAATAAACTTCTGATATGTTTATAAAGAAATTGGCACCCATTTTCACCTTTGTTTCACTGCCTCCATAACATTATGTAACAAAATTTTTACTTTTTCTTTTTCCTGGGCAGAAAGTGTTATTTCCCAATTGCTTATGCCTAAAGTAAATGGAAGAAACTTATTTTTATCTTAAAACTTTGCTTTTTTTATATTGCAGCGAAAACATGATAGGAGACAATATTTGGAGTCTGATACTTGAAAGTAATTTACATTAGTGTCACAAATTTCGAAAAACTACTCACTTCTAAACATTTTTGTTCATTTTCTTATAACTCTTGTATAAATACATGTAAATATTGATTCATATGTTGTTTACTCAGATCTTATGTAAAGAAAAATCTGCAAATTTGCCCGATTTTACATAGAAAATAGGTTAATTTCTGACTTTCATTATCCAAGTCACAAAAGCAAAGTTTGAAAAAAATAATGGCCATTTTCTTTATATTTACAACACAAGCAATTAAGAAATAATATATACTATCGAGGAACAAAATTTGTGTTACATCGTGTAATCAATTAATTAGTCTTTCTTCACATATTTTATTTACGTTCGTTAATTATTAAGCCTAGAATACCAAATAATTTTAATGAAATTAAAGTACTAAAAGTGACGGGTTATCATTTGATCCTAATCAAAGTATCAATTAATAAAAGTTAATCAATGAACTGAAGTGATTTTCTGGAGACCTCTCAGTTCATTGTAATGTGGAGCATGCGCCTTGTGGTTAGTCGTGTGGAGTGAGATGCATAATGATTGGTCATTCGGGTCTCTAGTATGCACAGTGATTTCACACAAGCTTATCTAACTTATAACTTTGGAATGAATCACAGATTTAAAATTTCTCTGATCTGTTCACTGAGAAAGATTTTGACAGAAAACATCAGACGTTTCTCTTTCTTGGAAATCTATCAGACGAATAGAAATTGACCAATCACAGGAGGCTGTTCGAATTCACCACGAATTCTCACTAACCGTTAGCAGAACGTAGAACCTTTTCCAAACCAATGTAACAGTTGTTTGGTCATACAGATAAAGGAAACCCTTATCAAAAACGTATAATATGTGACGAATGAACTAGCTCACCACAATTCTATCGCATCTTCTCCACTGACAAGTTAGAAATACGCAATCGCAATTCCGTTAACCTGAAGACGACCTTAGAAGGTCAAAACTTTGTTCTCTGCTTAAATTGGTAAAAGTGTTTATACCCATACCTGCCGTTCTGAGATACATTTTTACTTCAAGTGGCTTTTTCGTTATCACGAATCACGCAATTAGACGTGTGTTAGCATAGAGACGGTTAGCGACAGACTTTGTAAAGTAAACTTGCGTGTCAAACGCCTAGTTTATTTGTTTGTTTTTGACGTATGTGTAAATGTACTCCAAAATTATCTATGCTAGCCATTTAAAATGTTGAAATGAGAGATGAGACGTGAGGTAACTGATCAACACTACCCACCGCCAACTCCTGGAATACACTTTTACAAAAAAAACTAAGATTGACCATCACATTAGAAAGTGAGCATATTTGGTGACGTTATTCGAACTCGTGATCCGCAGGTTATTAAACATATGAGATACATTTTGCTACTAGCAAGATGAAAAAACTTGCCTTCATTGGTGTCTAAAATTTGTTCGGAGGCCTAAAAGTGTACGAAGCAATATTATTTTTCAAGTGGGCTGTGTTTCATTATAGAGACACTGCTGGCATGTATTTATTTGAGAATATAGAATCAGATCCTATGGTGTCTGATTTGTATAGAAGCGACCCGAGAGTAAAGTTATGGTTAATAGTATTTTTGTAATAATTTTCTGCTTTATCATGCATGGTTAGGATACTGTAAATTCTAATTACCTATTTTGTTGTTTTTTACAGTTTGTGTCACTGGGACTTTGGACTATGTCAACTGCAGGATGAAAAGATACTACATTAGTATTAGGTACATTAACATGTAATCTCCATTCAGTTTCATTGAATCCTGTTATTGAAAGTTATTTATCCCCAGCGTCTCACTAGTACATCAACCAGCGATCAATTCACATTTGTGGACGTTTCAATATTTAATATCCGTAAAGGAATATATACAACGTTTTATGAAAGTTGTAAAAGGCAATAAAGTACGAAATGTTAAATTATTTGAAATTTCTAAGAAACAAAATAAATCTATCCAGTGCTGCTTAGTTATTGGTAAACAACTTTATGTGACAAAGCTAGCGGCATTTCAGTACTGCATTCTTCTTTCCTGCTAAAATTCACCAGTCCATAAGTCTACGTTCCAGGACATAAAAATACATTTTTATGAAAATTCAGAGCCATGGAGATTTTGTTCCGTACTTTACATATCCGAAATGATTTCAAAGGTCAGTACTTTTCAATATAATACGTTATTTTCTTATTTTTACAAAAGTATGTTCTTTTTTATCTCCCTTTCGTTAAGCTTAACCTGAAACCATTAATTACTCTAATATTTAGCGTTAAATTTCTTGATGTTAATGCCTTAATAAAAGTTTACCAAAATCCTTTTTGTTCTTTAGAGACTTCGTTAACTACCGGATAAATTACTGATCAAGACAATTAACGTACTTTTGGTCGGAAATTCTTATTTATTGAAGAGTTTTAGCTAATGAATTAAGTCACCTGGCTTAAAAAGAGAGGCTTTGTCTGACTGAGATGTGAACCATGTTTTATACTCTGAAACTCGTAAGTTCTATGTAATCACAATTCATTAGCCACGTATCCCCAGCTCGTGCGTTGGTTCCCAAATATGACATTTTAACTTAATGCTGGTACTAGAACATCTGTGCAAAAGGCTTCAACTAAAAAAAGCGTTAAAATCGAATAAAATAATGCATTTATAAAAGATTCAAAATATGTTTAAAAGTAGTTTAAACCTTAAAATCGTGAGCTGATAATACGGAAGCTAACACCTTCTAGATGCAGCTTTGAAGAAAAAAAAATATCTTACAAAACTTTACATAAGTTTTAGGCCAGACCTCTTGTTTAGGAAAACGTAATGAAATCTCCAAAATGGTGCTTAGCGATTGATTGTTTGATGTTGTTTTCGATTAATAACAAAGTTACACGATGGGCTATCTGTGTCCTGCCTACCATGGGTATCGAAACTAAGTTTCTAGCGTTGTAAGTCCACAGACATACCGCTGTGCCACTTTCGGGCTTTAG
Organism: Carcinoscorpius rotundicauda; assembly: GCA_011833715.1. Taxonomy (NCBI): domain Eukaryota; kingdom Metazoa; phylum Arthropoda; class Merostomata; order Xiphosura; family Limulidae; genus Carcinoscorpius; species Carcinoscorpius rotundicauda. The sequence continues at coordinate 30,087,991 of CM022392.1, forward strand.
TGTTGATGAAACGTTTTCTTAGCACAGGGCTACTTTTGTTCAAGATCACTATATTCTGAACATGTTCAGACATCCGGGACACTCTTCCATTTAATGGAAACAACAATAACTATTCTTCAACTATTTCTTATGGCTTTCACTGGTTGAGGTCTAAACAATCATGTCTCAGTCAGTTAACCAGTTAGCAATTTAAGACAGTGAAAATGGTTACAATGAGAAGAACACAGCAATACTATTTCTTCTGCTTCGTAGTTCTTTGGTTTACATGGACTGCATCCATAATTAATTTCACGCAAACACCACAACTACCACACACACTAAGGTGCACGAGTTTTGCACATTCTTCCAATGTATACTGACTAGTTTAGCACAGACAATTGGTCTTCTGTGGGTAAATAACTGTGCAAAAACAACAACAACAATGGAGAAATCTTGAGACAAACGAATGAAATTAAATTTCAAATGAATTTTTTTCATCAAATGGTGAACTCATGAACGCAAACTATTTATTGTTATTAAACTCTAACAATAAATTATCTTGCATATAATTTTAAGTCTCTTAAACAATTTATTAGATATTGTGATGGTCAAAGCAGTCACTAGTTGCAGCATGATCGACTTCTGATTTTATTAGGGTTAAAAGTTCTAAGCATGTAAAACTGAGAATTAGTGCTGGTTTATTTATTTGAGGAAAGTGAAAGTTTTGTGAACATTCAACTGAAGTGTTGGCGGAATACAAATATTAAGTATATTGAATATGTGAAGGTTTTCAAAAAGTACAGCTTTATTTTATAACATTTTTGATACGCTATATGTTATAAAATGAAACAACAATCCAGTTGTGACTCGAAGACATGAATTCACAGCTCGCGTCAGACCAAAGTAGGATCCTATGAAAACTCCAACAGTTAGATGAAAGAATGATGAAATGAGTCAGTGCCCACCCCCCACACCAAATACGCAGTTAATGGAACTGTGATGAAAGACAAGGGTGAGATACTATTAATGAAGAATCCAGCATTTTATGGTTTGTCTCTATATTCCCTTAGTTACTTGTGTTGGATGATTTTGCCGAAGATATTAAACAAGATGCAGAATAAGTTATGTGTGACCAATAGAAAAGTAGATTTTGTTTACAGTTTGACGAAATAGTACACTTGTTCCTGAAAGATCCCACTTGCACCAATCAAGTTACAGGAAATACTTTTGAAGGTAAATCTGCTAAACTTTTTGAACAATAGATAAGATGCTAAACTTTGAATATACATTTCTGTGTCTCTGACTCTAAAAGGCACTTCTCCAACTTCATAAACTTCTGCTCGTATATGCCTGATTCCAGAAGAAGACAGTAACAATACAGAACCTACCAGACGTTTCCTACCTAAGTTCCTTGTAAGTATGCTATTTGTGGTTTCGCTTAAGGTTCAATAACGTACATGCATAATGTATAAAGTAAAGTGGTGGGCATTAACTGTACTAAAAATAGTTGTCTTAATGAGACTTACAATGGAACTACTGAAAGATATCTTAGGGGAAATTTTAATTTACTTCTTAAGACTATTGCTGAAAGAATTTCTCATGTTAACGTCGTTGAACACTTAACTAATGACTCGTCTATGTTAATGAACAAAACTGAAGATCCTAGTAACAGATATCTAGACTTTCAAAATGAAAAATTCAATTATTTAGAAGTGCTATTGCAAAATAGCCTTCGGAGTTATGATATAAATAAACTATTCAACAATATGAATGAAGTAGTTATTGGATTTGTAATTGATTGTTTCTTTAATTTCTTCATTCCGACGTAAACTTCCTCTCAATGGTGGTTTTTCTTTTCTGCATGCAACTGAGCGACCCCATATCCAAACAAATTATCTTTGAGCAAATGTGTAGTCAAACCAAACGACTAAGCCCAAGAACTACTCACACGTCTATTATACTACAACTAGAGAAGTGTGTCTATGGATGTAAAAAAATGTGGTAAAGTAAAACAAAAGTGATACATCAGTTCACTGATTTGAGACGTGAGGTTATGTACCGAATCAGAAAACAAGACCAGGCTTGCGTCATCTCCAAGCAGCTAAAAGTGGTTAAATTTAACCACTCTTTTTGAAAGTGGAAGAGATGACTACGACGACATTGAAAACAATGGCCTTATACAGGTTTTGAATTTTGTTACTGTATATAGGTATATTCAGATGTAAAAACAGTTGGTGCGTAAGTCATCAATTCATGTATTATCTATAAAAAGAAGGAGCCAACAAGACACAGAACGTCTTATTTATTATTATTCAAAATCTTAACATAGGTATTACATGACAACAACATTTCTAATAGTTTAAACATGTGCACTCTTAGATCTACCGCTTTCATAGATATAAGCGAATTGTAGTTTTGAAGTTTGAGGTTATATTACCAGAACACTTCTACTTTATTTGATCCAAGTTATGTTGGAGATATAAAGACAAAATAAAAGTCTTGCAAGTAGTTTTTGGCCCTTTTGGACGAACATGTTTCCACCTCTGAAAAGTTAGCATGTAAAATAAGTTATGTCAATATTTCACTTCTGCCGACCGAGTGTTGCTTTTAACTGTTAAGATGGTACTTCTAATTCTGTTCCAAATAAATCACAGTTTCACTTCACTTTTCTATTCTGAGTGGATACGATTTTTTTTTTTGCTGCTTTAAGTTAATTTTTAAACAGAGTAGGCATAATACGATTTGGAAATTTAATGGGCTGCAATTGCCTGTTGATTGAAATAGGAGACAACATTTCAGAAGGACTTCAATACAAAAGCCAAAATATCGTATTCTATTCTTTGAACGGACAGTCGCAGTGCGTTAGTTTTCAAACCTATTTCTTAAGCACTTTCTCTTTAACTTTATAATTTTGCCACACATTACAGCTTGCCAATTTTCAGACTAATGTTTGTTAATAAAGTATTTGTTGCTACTTACATCAATGCCGGCTCCTTAAATTTTACTGATAATAAAATCCTTATCTTGTATAGCTGTAAGCCTATGGATTTACAACACTAAAATCAAGAGTTCGATTCCCCTAGGTAGACTCAGTAGATAGCCCGGCATGGCCAAGTGGTTAAGGCACTCAGCTCGTAATTTGAGAGTCACGAGTCCGAGTCCCCGTCACACCAAACATGCTCGTCATTTCAGCCGTGGGTACGTTATAATGTTATGGTCAATCCCATTATTCGTTGGTAAAAGAGTAGCCCAAGATTTGTCGGTGGATGGTAATGACTAGCTGCCTTCCCTCTACAAACAAAAAAGGGACCAAGCCAAACAGGTGCTGGAAGAGAGTAGACAACAATCACTTCAGTTGATATTTATGTAATGAAGGATATTATTTTCGAATTTATCAGTGGATGTTTATCACGAATGATAATTTTCGAGACAAGCTTTGAAACACTTCCTGATATGCTATATGTAGAAACACCTTTGCATGATAGAATTAATAATAATTTACTCTCGATAATATTTTAGTCAGTCATTGTCCATAAAGTGATGATTTTATTAATTTTATTTTATTAATTGGTTTGTTTTGTTTTGAATTTCGCACAAAGCTATTGAAGGGCTATATGCGCAATCCTTTTCTAATTTAGCAGTGTAAGATTAGAGGGAAAGCAGTTAGTCATCACCACTCACCACCAACTCTTGGGCTACTCTTTTACCAATAAATAGTGTGATTAATCATAACATTGTAACGCTCCAACGGCTCAAAGGGCAAGCATATTTGGTGCAACGGGTATTCGAACCCGCAACCATTCGATTACGAGTCAAACGACTTAAACCATCAGTTAGATACCGTTTGTATTATCGACATTGTCGGCTAAAAATCTAATAGTGCATTAAAAGATCCAAAACAGTTGACTATTACTGGAAGAAACAAACATGTTTGAATGGGATGTGTAAATACCTTTGACGTGGTGATCCAATATAATAAATTGAAATTAGTTTTTCATATAAACAGACAATGAGATCGATTACGTGAAAAACAGAAACAAAAAATAAAAACCAATGAAACTTATATAACCTAATTACTGGACGACATATTTTACAACAGTATATAATATTTACTTTCAGACAGAAAATTAATTTTATTTTTACAATATTTTCTTAGTTTATTACTATACAGTTATTAAAATCCTTATTTTAGATAAGCCCATGGGTATGCAGTTAAATGTGTTATGACGGCGTCCCACAAAACAATAGTAAAATACTTTCATCAGGCTCACAACTTACCTATTTATAAAGTTGCTAATCATTCCAATTGATTCATCAGGCTCACAACTTACCTATTTATAGAGTTGCTATTCATTCCAATTGATTCATCAGGCTCACAACTTACCTATTTATAAAGTTGCTAATCATTCCAATTGATCAAAGAAAGTCATTATCCCTGTTGTTTTTTTTCATCAGGATAGTTAGAAGAATAATTTCTAGTTAAACAAATATTTTTATTCCAGTTTTAAGATATGGTATTATTATGTGTTGACAAACTAACCTGTGGAAAGCAATTAATTTTTATGTCTATAGCTAACTGAATTTTCAACAGAAGCTAATTAAAGAAAATAAAAACATGATATAAAAACCTTTTTTAAGGACATGAAATTTTTAATAACAATCGATTTATTAGTTTATATTATGGTGGCCTTCGTAATGTCTGAGCATTTTGGTGATATTATAAGATGTAAACATTTTTGTACTGAATAGTAATGGTATTGAGGCATTTTGCTTCAAGATATCGATTGTAATTAACATAGTTTTTCTTTCTTCTCAAGGTGAAGAATGTCATTAAATATAATCCCAAATCATATGATATCGTCCTGATATATAACACAACTGATTAATACTTACTCTGCAAGTTGTTGAAATTTAAGTATGTTTATTGTTGTCTTGAAACGATATAACTATTTACATAATAAGTTATTCACCCATCGCGGGTCACGAAACCAGATTTTAGCACTCTGAGCCCTCGGATTTGCTGGTTAGCCAAATGAGATAATTTCATCCAGTAGAAAATACAAGCATAAGGCACACATCTTGTCACACCAAAGTAATTTTAGTGGATCGAGTTCTCGAGAGAAATCAGAAGATTTCCCGTGAAGAATGAACTCTGTCGATAAATGTATGAATATCCTAATCTAGCAACATGATAGAGAATATAGAATACTGACTACATGCTAGCACTCTCGGTTCTCTACATGAAGTACACAACACACAATGTAATTGTAAGGAACAACCAGTAAAACAACTTCTTATATATACAGATTTATTTCAAATTAAGGCCTGGCGTGACCCGACAGTTAATTCGATTGGCTCGTAATCTGCGGATTGCAGGTTTTAATCCTCCTTACCGAATATGCTCGTCCTTTATTGTGGCTATCAGGGGGGAGTCACCCAACTGTAAAATTTAGTAGCTATTACAAAATAACTGAGCGATCGACCCCAAAACTAGATGAGATTAGGATCGAAAGAAAAGAGAAACGTAGTTGAAATTAAAGTAGCATTAAATACGGGAGACATCAGCATAAGATATAGCCAGCACCTCTTTTACTTATGTTTTGGAACTCATTAATACGACTTATTTTTATGGATATTACGTTGCTGTGAACGTCATTTACGGAACAAAATTCTTGAATGAACGAACAAATAGTAAGCTTGTGGAAGCTGTTAAATAATCTTATTTAAAAAACTTAACATTTAAGTCTCTCATTTGTTTCTTTTGAATTTCGCGCAAAGCTACTCGAGGGATATCTCTGCTAGTCGTCCCTAATTTACCAGCGTAAGACTACAGGTAAGGCAGCTAGTCATCACTACCCACCACCAACTTTTGGGCTACTCTTTTACCAACGAATAGTGGAATTGAGCGTCACATTATAACGCCCCCATGGGTTAAATGGCGAGCATATTTGGTACGACAGGGATTCGAACCCGCGACTTTCGGATTACGAGTCAAACGCCTTAACACGTTTGGTCATGCCAGGCCGTAAAGTTTCTCACTGATTTTATTCATATTATGTAAAGATTGGTACGTTTCATATTTTAATGGATTAGATTAATATTTTTGTCATGCTTTTCCGGAACAATCTGGTAATACATAATACAGAGATCGATAAAGAAAAGTATTTAAATTAATACAAATTGTAGATACTATAAAAGAAGTTTAACGGAAAAAAATTGAATTTTTATTATCAATAATAAATTTTCTTTTCTGCTATTAAGAAGTATATTGAATTTATTGAGATCGTAATTTTCGCTTAACTAATCTGGTTTCTGCAATTATTAAACAACGGATATGTCTGATAAGAAAATTACTTAGAATCATTTTTCCGCAGTGTAAACAACAGAAGTGGACTGCAGCTCTGTGTTTCGGCATATTTAATTTAAATTAAAAAAAAGAATTATCATGATAGTTTAGATGATTTTTATTCATCCCTAACACTGGCTCGCAATCTGAGGGTTGCGGGTTTCAATTTCGATCACTCTAAACATTCTCGACCTTTCAGCCGTGGGAGGTGTTATAAAGTTATGATCAGTCCCACTCTTCGGTGGTAAAAGAGCAGCCGATGAGTGAGCAGTGGGTGAAATCACTAACTGCCTTCTCTCGAGTCTTCCATTGCTAAATTAGGGAAGGTCAGCGCAAATTGGCTTCGTGTAGATTTACGCAAAATTCAACAACAAACATCTGTAAAAAATTTCTTAAATCTTATATCAAATAAAGTCACGTGAAAATCAAGAATCATAAAAATTGAATTGAATTTAATCAAGTCAATATAATTTTCACCCACCAAACAAAGAATGTGGAAACACAGCAATTGCATATGAACCTTTTTTTTACTTGGCAAATGCTGATTTTCTATATCAAATATATACTGTTTGAAAACCAACAAAAAGTGATTTATGCTGCACAGCTCAAAAACAACGTAAAAACGTTTCACCGGTGTGAATTTTTTTTTAATTTCATAAACCTCGAGATCTGACAAAGTGTAAAGTGCCTGAGATCCGAATAAATATTTTTTTTTTACCTTCTTAATATAAAAAATAGAGAGAGAGGAGAGTAAGGGAATTTTTCTTTATTTTCTTTAATGTTGTTGTATGTTTTTCTTTATCAAAATTCTGGGTAATTTATGAAATGTAGAACGCTGCAAATAACTACATTTTGCTTTTGTCTTCTCGACTCGAACAAGTGAATTGATACTCTCTACGCGTCACGTCATGTTATTGTTTTCATGAGGTGATGGATTAACTATCTGAATATACAAGACAGCCTAGAGCATCTAAACTCCATGATGCTTCTGCTGTAGCGTGTAAAGTGTTTTAAAACACTTTGTAACTTGCGAAGTTTTGTTTATTTTTTCGTTGTTAGGCACACAGCTATAAAATAGACAATGCCCCTCGTGGATATTGAAACCTGAAATTTAGTGTTATGAGACCTCAGACTTACTGCTAAAACCTCTTAGTGGCTCAGTTTGAAGGCAAAATGGATTTTGATACCTGTTTGTTTCTAAATTTTGCGCAAAGTTACACCAGAGCTATCTGCGATAGCGGTCCCTAATTTTGTAGTGTAAGACTAGAGGGAAGAAAGATAGTCATTACTATCCACTGCCAACTCTTGGGTTACTCTTTTACCAAAGAAAAGTGAGATTATTAAACAACCATTATAACGACCCAACAGCTGAATAGGCAATCATGGTTAAAATAACAGGGATTCGAACACGGAACCCTCAAATTACAAGTCAAGCGCCTTAACTACCTGGCCACGCCGGGCCGTTGGATGCCTCTCATGGGCACAACATAAATACTCCTTTGAGTAACTTTGTGCATAACAAGAAACAAACAAATAAACTTTCCTCTAAACCGCTTATACGAGAAGGTGTATCTGATTTTGTGATTACCGTGTTCCTTTGTTGTCTGCACACTGTGAGCCATCGCCAGCACAGAATTGCTGATTATGTGTTTACCCCATGTCTTAATGACACACTTATCGTTACAGCTGATGCAATTATAAATATTTTAATTATGGTTGGTAGGAAGTTAGTTTTGTTGTTGTTTTTAACCATACACTTTAACATTTCGGTTTTCAGCATTTGTATGCACAGAAAAAACTTTTATCCACTGATTTACGCCATTGAAAGTGTGATACAGTGTTATTTTAATCTGTGCTCAGAAGTCCACACAACAGATTACTTCTCTATATGACAATATATTACGAGCTTTACCTCACAAGTATTTATATAAGCAGCACATTACCAGTTATAGTTCGGAGAAAGCGACTGTCACTATTGTTGTAGTTCACTGTGATCTTGGGTAGATAGCCACATATCACTACTCTTAAGCCTTTATTCTAATATTGCACAGCATGAGGAAGTTTTGTCATGTCAAAACAGTAGCTGAAAAATGGTAGCGTTAATTTCAAAGCATTGACTGCTGCAATAAAGAAAGCAGGAGCATCTTGTAAGATAATAAGAGTCTTACAAGTAATAAACAAAAGCTATGCGTGAATAATCATGACGATAAGAGCTCTGAAAGTTGTTTGTGACCATGGCTGGGTAATTATTTTCTTTTTCTCTTGCAAGTGCCCCATTGGAATCGCTGATATATTGGAGGTCTACATTAATTAAATATTAAAACCCCTCGCTACTATGCAAATGAAACTGTAATAATTTTAACTTTAAGCGTACGTATAACACTTTGTAGTGCCACCTGGTGGAAAGAATATTAACTCAAAAGATATAGAGAGTGAAAAACTTTTGGATGAAAGTAAAGAATAATATGCAATAATTTGTCAATCCCACCACACCAGCAAGCGGATCTTCAGGAGGGATGGCATACTAACATTAGCGAGTGAATAGACATGATTTTCAATATCCATGTGAATGTTCGCTAACTGAACTAACTTGAAAGTTTTCAGATACGTCGATAAACGTGAAAAAGTATATATTTCTGAGATTCTGATATTCTGCAGCCTGGATTTAAAGTGTACTGAACTTTTATTAAAGATGAGATGAATACATTTACGAATCCCTCAGTAGCTCAGTCTGCGGACTTATACAACTTGAAACCGTGTTTCCATACCCGTGGTTAAAGAGCACAGATAGTTCTTTCTTCAGTTTTATGCCTATTAAGACACTATAACAAGAAACAATGACAAATACGTTAACGACTTTTCTCTTATTGTTTTACTATTATACAAAATATCGCAAATGTCTATACTTTCAAGTAGATACACAGATAATCTACCATATCAATGAGCTTACATTAACAACCTAACTATTGCTTTCAAAACTGTCGTCTTTAGTTGTACTATTTTATATGATGCTTTTCATATTTTTGAATGTTTCATGATGTGAAATTTGAAATACCTGAAACCAGTAGATCACTGAATGATCCAGAACATACGATATTATGACAATGATCACAAATCCCTAGTTTTGTATCCATTCGTCCTTTATCTTGAACTGCCAGGGTATTTATTCTAAACAGTTGTGTTGTTTTTACATCTCTACATTTTAGAACACACCACACGTTGTGATAACAGTTATAAGAAAAAATCTGTGCAATGCTACTTGGAAACAAAGGGTTTATATTTAAAATAACTACAACAACACACGCAAACCGCGAATGGAATACGTCAAGAATGGCTTCGAACATACCCCAAGTAATCTCAAATCAAAACCCATTTTATGTCTTAGGTCAATGAAAACAATACAATGCAGGAGATTTATGAACTAGTCCACACTTCTTCGTTTTTTTGAAAAAAAAAATCAGAATAGCTGACATATCAATGACTAGATGCACACAAATCATCTGAGCACTTCACGTAATTAAAGTCTTTTCTTTAAATTCTCTCAACATTAGTCCTTATGCTGCTTTTCTTATAGCCTATTTTTTTCAAAAAAGGCTCTCGTATGACTGTAAGTATCTACTAATAGCAATGTGGTAAAATGCGAATCCCCAAGAGTAACTAGATCCCAATACTTGTTACATGAGATTTTATGACATTATATACCATAAATAATAAATCATATGAATTTAAAACGAAAGATAATATACGTGAACTATTTCACTTGGGATAACCTTTTGTTCGTATATTACAACTTTTTATACAGAGTTGTATTCAATATGTAATTAAGCTACTTTATTATCAATGTGTACAAATAAACTTGTCATCAAAACGTAGTTAATCAATCAAAGATTAGTATTATTTGATCTTTTCATTCTTAATTATCCCCAGAAAATATTTTAAGAACCTTTGTAGGAAAATTGTTACACCTGTTCTACAAATCTTCCCGAAATTGTCATTTATTTACCACCCACCACATCTCTCTACACTTCAGAACTAAATGAAGATTTTTATTATAATGTTTCTGTTATTCAAGTAAACCAAAATTTTATGGTCTTTAATTTAACATGTTTACGAACTAATAAACTAGAAGATCAGACCAATTTGTCACGCCTGTCTATTATATCCTCTTTTTCACAAATTGTCAGTAGTTCTCTCTGACGTTTTATAGTAGATTATTTACAATCAATAGAAAGTTTTAATTTGTCAAGTGATTTATTATATTACTTTGTTTTCTGTACAAACAATTTTCTATTTCCTTTCCATCTCAAAACTTATTCCCACGGTAAATTTATTAACAAGCTCAGGTCAGCTGTTAACTGCTCTTGCCACATAACTAGAAGGTTAAAAATTGTGATATATATAGAACATTGTCTACTTTTACGTTTTATTTTTTGCTATCTTAGGCTCAGTATTTTTGTTTTGTTTGTTTGTTTGTTTCGGAATTTCGCACAAAGCTACTCGAGGACTATCTGTGCTAGCCGTCCCTAATTTAGCATTGATTGAGAAAACTTTAAAATATTTAAAATGTTTTCATCAAAATCATGATAACGATGAAAAATTTATTATCACAGATCAAGTGTATTATGATAATATGGTTTTAGAACATTTAAATTATAAAGAAACTTATAAAGATATGTCCTCCAAAGATATTCCAAAAGAAGACATTAAACTAATACATAAAACAATTGAAGTATGCATGTTCATTAGTTTATTAGTACATTGAAAGTTATTTATTAATCAGTTAAAACAAAGTTGCAAAACGTTTTCTAAATTATTTATTTTACTATGGGACACATCCTTTGATTTTGGGATACTTTTTGAACCATTAATCACATTAATCTAACCATCATGTTTGCTTTTGAAAGTAGTGAGTTAGGTTTATTTTGTCAGATATATGACTTATGAAGAGAAGATGGTAAGATTAAAATGAATTTTATATTACAAATTTACTAATTTAGTACTTCGATTGCTTATAATAATAATCCAATACATACTAAATTAAATATTCCACTTTATCTAGCTCAAATAATTTTAATATTGTTTCTAACCAGAAAATTCAACAATAAAAATTGAAAGAATTAAAATTTTATGTTAAGAAAAGTCATTACCTATAGAATGTAAGAAACAGAGATTCTAAATTAAATAAAGCGTAAAAGGAATTTAACACTAACATAAGTCTGCAAATTTAAACTTCATAAAAATTGTTTTACTTTTGGTAACGAGTTTTCCATAAATCAGCACGCAGGTTTTAGAAATAATGTTCTTTATTTTTTGAATTATCGGGTGAAGATTTTTTTACATATCGGGAAAAAAACACTGATTATTGATCAAGTTATTATTTCTTTTACCACAGAGAAGACTTTTTATCATTTTTTGTTCACAGAAATACACACAAACTGAAGAAAATAAAAAAATCATTGATATAAAACGAATATACATCCTCATTCATCCTGATTATTTTGTGAAATCCACGTCTTTTAGACTCAAACTTGCGTTGTGTTTTTTCTTTATGATTGCGTCTAGAACATCTCGCTTCAATAACCAACGGTAATCAGTCATTGTGCTGCTGTTCTACCTTCCCTAATACCTCTTCATTTCTATGATGTAATAATAAAAATCTATATAGACGTTTCAGTTTAAAACAGTCTCTATCATCATTTCTATTGACATCAGATTAAGAATCAGATGAAACTGTATCAAGAGTCTTCGTGAAGTAGGAACGGATACATCAGATCCACGAACAACAGGTCTTATAGCACAATGAAGGTTCGGATAAGAAATTTCCTTTTTATTTCAAGCGTTGTAGTCTTGCACGATACAAGAGCAAAAATATCAGTCATTTCAATGGTTTCCAGGCTCATGCCAAACAAATGAAATCCCAAGAGGCAAAGACTTTACTTTGTGTGGAGCCTAGAATTTGTCTTTGGTTCCAGGTTTTATTCCAAAATACGCATAATACATTTTTGTTGTTGTTTTTCTTGAGGAATTCTGCAACACTTTACATTTGTTTCTTTACAGGAAATATATCATGAATAGAATGTTCTTGGGTGATTTACAAAACCTATTTTTGCCACAGTGATGAATAAGCTATTTATTTAGAGGTGATTTTTTTGGCAAGTTTTGAAATAATTGATAAAAGTCTCATGTCGCACTTAATTTAGAGAAATCTGTGTCCAGTAGTTGTCAACATTTTAAGCATAACAAAATGTGACCCAATTACAATGAAATTATTTACTTATGTAAAAGTATATATGACCTTTATGAAAAACTTATATGTGCTGAAATTATCATATAAAATTGTTAACTTGTCAGGATAATAAAACCATCTCATGCCTATATAATCATAGAGGTCATAGAAAAAAGGAATACATAATTCATTTTGTAAAAACGCATTACACAAAAGTTAAAATTAATATCAATGATAGCATTTCAGATTAAAACCTTGAAATCTAAGTTGGGAAATAAACAAATCATATCATCATGAACACAATTTAAAATTTTATATGCTGTCATAAACCAGAGAAATAAAGTAAATAAACTTGATAAAATTATTTCTCTCTGTAACCAACCAAGCCGTTATATTTATGAAAAGAATATATTACATACACTAGGCCTACTATGGCCCGGCACGGCCAAGCGTGTTATGGCGTGCGACTCGTAATCCGAGGGTCGCAGGTTAGTATCCCGGTCGCGCCACACATGCTCGCCCTTCCAGCCGTGGGTGCGTTTTAATGTGACGGTCAATCCCACTATTCGTTGGTAAAAGAGTAGCCCAAGAGTTGGCCGTGGGTGGTGATGACTAGCTGCCTTCCCTCTAGTCTTACATTACTAAATTAGGGACGGCTAGCGCAGATAGCCCTCGAGTAGCTTTGTGCAAAATTCAAAAACAAATAAACAAGAACAATAATAAATACTTTTCATAATATTCTGAATATATTTTAAACCGTTTAATTTTTATTAATCACTTACCTGAACAAAATAAATTTGATTTTTTAGATATATACACTAAACTTATTTTAATTTTACATAATCTATCCAATAAGAAATATTTTTTTAACATTTCCAATGACTCGTCTATTTTATTTTTGTTTGTTTTTGAATTTCGCACAAAGCTACTCGAAGGCTATCTGTGCTAGCCGTCCCTAATTTAGCAGTCTAAGACTAGAAAGAAGACAGCTAGTCATCACCACCCACCGCCAACTCTTGGGCTACTCTTTTACCAACGAAAAGTGGTATTGACCGTCACATTATAACGCCCCCACGGCCTGGAGGTCGAGCATGTTTGGCGCGACTCGGGCGCGAATCCGCGACCCTCAGATTACAAAGCGCACGCCTTAACGCGCTAGACCATGCCAGGCCCTGTCTATTTTGTACACCACTCTAATAACACTATGTAATAAAATCTTCACTTTTTTTCTTGTTCCTGGGCAAAAAGTGTTATTTCTCAATTGCTTATGCCTAAAGAAAATGTAAAAGATCTATTTTTCTCTTCAAACTTTGATTTTGTGATATGGGAGAATATATTAAAACATGATTGGAGACTACATTTGAGAACTGACACGTGAAAGTGATTTACATTACAGTCGCAAATCTCGACAAACTACTCACTTCTAAACATTTTTGTTTATTTTTGTCCAACTTTAGTATAAATCCATATAAATCTCGATTCATAAGCTGTTTTTACATAAAATATAGGTTAATTTCTAAATTTCATTATCAACGTCACAAGGCAAAGTTTGAAAGGAACTATGGCCATTTTCTGTACATTTACAACATAAGAAATTAAGAAATAACACACACTATCCAGGGACAAAATTTGTGTTACATAGTAAAATTTAATATTAGTGTTTACAAAGATACAGTGAAATATATTTTGAAAAAAACACACCTAAAACTAAGTATAATTAAGTTATAGTGATAAAATAAATGAAAGACGATAACTAATTTCTGGTTGGTCAGATTCAAGAAAATATAAAAAGATAAAAATAAATGAGAGACAACAACGTATTTCTGGTTGGTCAGATTCAAAAAGATATGCCAAGACAAAATAAATGAGAGACGATAAGTAATCTCTGGTTGGTCAATTTCAACAAGATATAAAAAGAAAAAAAATAATAAGAGTCGACAACTAATCTCTGGCTGGTCAGTTTTAACGAGATATAACAAAATGAAATAAATGAGAGACGATAACTAATCTCCGGTTGGTCAGTTTTAACAAGATATAACAAGATGAAATTTAATAAGAAACTAATCTCTGATCGGTCAGATTCAGCAAGATGTAACAAGATGTTAAGATCAAATAAATGATTATTTTCCATATTAACTAACCTATAACTAGAAGTAAAAGTGATATTCTAAAGGTTTATTTTCATTCTAGCAACACAGATTTGCCACTCCGTGGCTCAGCTGCATATCCAAAATGGTGGATTTTCATTGCTAGTTTCGATATCTGTAGTGGGCAAAGCACAGATAGCCCAGAACTCTAGTACAGTTGAAACGGAATAAAAAGTTAAGTTAATTTTCTTAAGTTAACAGGTTCTATACCTGGAGCTTAACAAAACCTGATTTATACTGGCTCAAACACAAGTTTAGAAAGTTTTATTACAAACAGTTTGAAGTACAATCCTATCATCATAAGAGTTTATCAGACAGCTATATCTTAACCTCTTTTACAAGTAAATTAAAGACCACTAAAGTAGCTCGACGAATTTCCGTTGCAGTAAACATAACCCATTCAGCCTACAACACCCAGACACTCGACGTCTTAAATTAGATTTAAGAAAAAAAACGTCTTTTTGTTGACAGCAAGAGTAGGTGGTTCTACACCAGTATAAGGTAAGTAAAAGAACAAATAAAGAAAATTTGTTGTTATTTTATTTTGAAAGCTGATACAGCACGCTCGTGCTTACTCAACTTGCAGTTACCATAGCATGATATTTATTATCCAATATGACCACGTGGGTGATGTTTCGAATTAGACCGTTTTCATTTCATACCCAGAACGACCCAGTACAGGATGGACTTTTGTGTAAAATAATCCATAACTTTACATGTGGCCTAAAATCTCTCATCAATGGAACCCAGATTTCATAAATCAATAAATTCTGATATTTTATAGCACATTATTCCTACTTCATGTAATTTTAAGTACAATTTAAATGCCACGATAACTAAATTAACTAAATGATTCGTCATGTTTTCACTGTTTTTTCATACGTTTTATGACGCACAATTTAACTTAAAACTAATAGATCTGAAACATATATTTAACTCTGTATATTTTTCTCTACTGTAGCAAAAATTTTCACTATATTTATTTTTATATAAGACACTAGATTCAATAAAGATAAAATAACTATTTCATATGTTTGGATTTTTACCCTCATTGGATTAGGTGTAATAATTCCTAGCTATGTAGATAACAGTATGCTTTACATAAGAATACAATTATTAGTTTGGTAACAATCGAAAAAAGTTGTTATATGGACAGATTGATTTGAATCTTCAGCTTATAAGATGCTCACATTGACCTGTATTTATTAACCTACGTCTTCATTTTGTTTCTTTGTTTTCTGTTACCATACAATAGCAGTTACGTTACCTTCTCAGAACAAAGAACATCATTTTTATGCATATCCTCAATCCAAAGTGTGGGCCATTCAAGGGTCATAATCTGTGAGTCCTGGATACACAGTTCAGGCACGTTAACGATGAGGTCTTGCCTGAACCGTATGTGATATAAATTTTACCATTCTCACTTTGCAGGTTGTTTTCTAGAGTATATCTCTGTTTTGTATGGTCGACGGCTTAGTTGGTTATGACTTGTTATATGAGCTAAACATAATTATTTTCAGCAGTGTATGTCTATTAGATATTGATACAGTTCATGAAACAGAAATAAAGAGCAGAAATAAAATGGTAATTGTGCTAGATGCAATGGTTAACCTTCCAAATTCATTATCTTTTACAATGATTCATAGTAAAACAAAACTTTAAAAATACGTTTTCTGTCAAGTGGAAGAATAGTATAACCTTGAAAATAGTTTTCGCTAAATTTCATTATATTATCTCATCTGAGATCTTCAAAAGATATAGATCATTTATTCATAATGGTTTCGAGGTAAGAAATTAGTAGCATTTTCTATACACGTAAAACTTATAAAAATCCAAGTTGATGTTAAACTCACAGGTTTAACATGTATTATTTTACTGTATTATTGTAAAAACCCAATAATATCAGGCTTTCCAAGCTTTTCAAATATTTCGAAGAACGTTTCCATAAAATCCAAATTTAACAATTCAATGGTTACAGCGACATCTTTCAATCTATTCTGTAGTAAAATAAACTTAACTCACTCTCTCATTTTCAACTGAATTAAACACAACGCTAGACTGAAGTAAGAATTACTAAAAAAAATGTGGTACAAGTACACAGGCTATCAAAATAAAATTCAAGTTATTGTTCTAGTTCTAATTGAAATATAATAATTCGTTAAGTTTTTTTCTTGAAAAGCACACACTTTTTACTGTTTTCGTTTAATTTTCTAAAAACATTGTTCAGTGTCGTATCACAAATGATAAAAAATGGGTGTGGCACTCATGTGTGAAAAGAGTTAAATTGCCAAATGGTAAATCAAATTACTCTAACGAGGTTTGTGAAGTAATAATACACTTTGGGAGTTAGTTCACAACCACTGCTACTTTGGGTAATATAATATCTGAAAATACAGGAGATAAGTGCACTTCGTGTGATCGATAATAATTTTATGGCACTCTATATCATTAAAACGAACGTCCTTGTTTTTAACGCATAATTAACCATTACACTCCATCTTCTTACTTCAGTTCTTAAGATGGTGTTCGTATAATATTTTAACAAATAGAAATTAACATTTATATTGACGCAATCACTATTTTAAACCTGTTTACCACACACACTTAACGTAACTAACTTCATATTGTTTTGTTTCATCGAGATTGGTGTAATGCGATTACATTTGTATTATGAAAAGCAGTAATCATGTAAATTATTTCTTCTTTTAAGCGCACAAAGTAATTATGATTAGTAAAAGTAGGTGGAAAGAAAACCACAGTGCAATAAAACGTGTTTTCTCAATGCTGACTGAACCTAGTTTTAAAAAAACATGAAACTACAACTACTTCTTACTAAACATTAAATGTGTAATTGTATAATGGTAACTTAGTATCTTACAATTCAATACATACTACTTCCCATACCTTTCTCATTTTTAGAGCATTTACATACGGGATCGCTAAGTATTTATACTATAAAGAAGAGACCGGAGAACGAAAATCACTTATTCGTTGTTAATACTTTTTCAAGCTTGAAAACTATTTATTTTTCGTCCATTTCTATTTGTGTTATATTTCATGTAATACCGCCACAATGAGAAAAGTTAGGATAATGAGAGACATATTTAACAGCCCCACTTTGAGAACGAATATACAAACCACGGTAATAATGTGTTTTCTATTCTTTGATAGATTGTTTAGTCAAAGTATTCATGACGAAAATTTGTAGAATGGACGACAACTGTCTGTTATGTTCCTGCAATGATACATTAACGAAACGGGAAGAAAACTCGCGACAAGAACATAAAGATAGTACAAGGTTCATGAAAACACAAAATTCAGCCAATGTAGAGCACGCCACGTCGACTGGACACAGAATAAACAGGGATAAAACGTGAATCATTGACACAGAAAAATTCTGGAAGACAAGAAAAATCAAAGAAACATTTTATATTAACATTATTAAACTTTCACTTAAAAGAGATTCCAGATTAGAGCTGAGTAACCTATAGCTGCCATTGGTTAAATCTACAGAAAATCTCTCATCCAGTCAAAACAGTGATAATCTAACCAATCATAACAAGCTCTCCACAATCCACCAGGATACTAGAAAAGACTGTCAACACCTACACACACACTGATTTGAAGACAAAAAGCAGAAGACTTTCAAAACTTTGTCCTCTTCTCTTGTGTCTCCACAACAAGCAATTGCCGTCTATTCTAGTTTCATCATTGTTTTTCCTATTTTTTAGAAAAATCAATATGATGTTAATTGTAATTTATTGTGACTTTAATTATACTGCAGTAATCCCAGTACAATATATTTTTCTTCTTAGTTTATTATTACCAATAAATTAATATATTCAATTCCAAATCCAAACACCAAGGCTGCAAGAATTAAGATAACCAAGGTTTCAAGATCACTCCGTCCTTGCATAGTTCCTCCAGATTCAACTGAAATAAAAATAAAGTCAAAACTGTTACACAAATATTAAACGAGTTAAAATCTTTTCTTTTACCACATTCATGGAAGAAATAGAATACAATACGTTTTGGTATTTGCGTAGCGCATAGTTTGTTTCAAGTTGGCTTAGCGGTAAGACTGATGGTCCCTAAAGCTAAAATTAGGTTTTCTCTACCAACGATGGGCGGAACACAAATAGTCCATTAAGTGACTTTGTGTTTAGAAACAAATAAACAAAACGTAACTAGTTTAAAATCTCGCAATCATTGGTCAAGTTCTGTCGCTTATTTGTATGTTATTATATACATCAAGAAAGACTGAAAAACTGTAAATGCATCGCTGACTTTAGGATTGTCAGAGCATCATCTACACTTTTGGCAATTTTCTTAATGCCCCGAGGTGAAGTCAATAGTCGCTTACGAAAAGGGGTTGTTCTAAATACGTGAAAAAGTAACGGAAATAAAGATCTGGCAAATCCCTTAATGGAAAAACAAACAAACGAAAATGCTCAAACATCTACCATAATAGAAGACTAGAAAACTTTGTTTCAACGAACTACCATTATAGTAGATACATCTTTTGAGTTCTACCATTTTATACACATAACTTTATATTTTAAATGCTGCTCTAGAAATCGTCTCTTCATAGTTTTTTTTGGATTGCTCCTTAGTGTTTTTAAAGTTTAAATAATGTACCATAAAGTAACATCCTCTGAAGATAATCGTCTATGAATCATGAACAAACTAAGTTTGTAGTCAAACCAACTGATGAACGATTGATTTTAAAGTCATATTCATTGACTCAATCCAAGAGCTGGGTTTTGTAATTTGCCGCTCAAAAAATATCGGTCTTATTGTAAACCCACTTAATTATTATGTATTCGATAATTTTTGGAGGAACACAGAATAATGTACATTAACATTTACATTTCTACTAAACCTAAGAAAACTGTGATATGTGGATTTCAGGAATTGATAATCACCTTTTGATAAACAAACAAGTTGGTGCAACAGGAATTAATGATAATTTATATGTATTTACGTTAGTTAAATCCGTATGATAATAATAGACTAATATAAGAGTTATCATTCGCTCTCATTATCTTTTCAACACATCTTCGTCAGTCTAACGTTCATATATTTACATATTTAAATAATAATGATTAAAAGAAGTTTATTTGTTGTTGTTGTTTAACGAGTATTAGGAATTACTTTGATATAATTTTATGGCAGAGTATAATACACTCATGAAATCCAAATGTTCAAAATGTTATAAGTAATATTTTGCCAGAATAAAAATACTGAAATGACAGGCGCACGGCATATTACACACTAAATTTGTATATTTGTTTTGAGTTGTTTTTTTTCACCACTTCACAAAACGTGTAACGCTGTCCAACTTTACTGTTCATTTATGATTTTGACAAGCAAATAGCTGTTACAGATTTAAACATATCAACGTAAATAGCATTAAGCTCTACCTGTGAATGTGTAGCAAATACAATAACACAGATTTAATTTGTTAAATAACCTTGTAGTTGAAGTAACAACATTGAACAATATACCTTGGTTAAGACATTAAACAACTGAAAACTATAAAACATAAATCCAACCAATAAAGCTTAAGGAACACTTAATAATTGTATATCCAATTTGGCCGTTAAACCATTTTCCAAATATGGTAAACTCCTACGTTTGTTTAGCCTTGAGAGTCTGGATCAGTTTGGGACTCCAGGTCCAACAGTTGTTTCAATATGTAGTTCTGTTAAATACAGACCGACAGCTAAAGTATTCTGAACTGTGAAAATGCACTTAACGTATTATGAAGGTAAAATAAAAATGATGTAATTCAAAGTTAGAAATGTAATGCTAAGTGGGGGTAGTTCACTTGTTATCATCTCCAAGTTTTCTCCGAAATCTATTATTATATTAGTTAGTATATATTTTAAAGAAGTCTCAAGTATTATTACTTCTTTTCCTTTTGTTATATGTACTTTAATCGGACAAGTGTCTCAAACAGTCTATTATTCTTCAAGATTGTAGATATTTAAACACTTAGCTGTTAGTGACGGGCTTTTTAACAATAAATTCGTGTTATTTTAAAGGTTTAGAGATACGATATGCTATTATACAAGTAAATATAAAATTATGATTCATAATTATTAAATCCACCTGTTAGCAAAAACCCTAAAATCAACAGTAAAACACTGCATCGTTTAGCTTTTTTCTTAATTATAAGAAAAATCACATTATAATGTAAAGTGTTACGTTCATTTTTGTATTATTCTCACGTTAAATCTATGTAGCTAATACTTAAAACAACTGGTAGTGATAATTAAAAACCAAACGAATGAGTTATATTTTGTGATACAGATTATATTAAAAGACATTTTCTAATACTCATGAAAAAACCAGACTTAACCAACAACGCCTGTATAACATATAAACGAAAATTATTAGATTTTGTGTTTTTTATTTTTCGAAAAACTGCGCATGAGTATCTCCACAAGCCGTTCCTCGTTTGGCAGTGAGAAACTAAAGAGAAAGCAGCTAATCATCCCCACCCACCATCATCTCTTGAGCTACCCTTTTAGATAATAATGGGAATTACTGTCACTATGTAATGTCCCCATAGTTGAAAGGGTATCCATGTTCAGAGACAGGTATTCGAATCCGTGGCACACATATTGCGCTCTATAAATCACGCCATGCTAGGCTATTTCAAATTAAGAAATTTAAAGAATAGTTAATTTAATGAATAGTTACAATTTTATATAGAATGCTCATAAGTGTTTCCTATTAAAATATCCACGTACCAATTACACCTTGTTATACTAAAAAACATATGAAACCCAGTAGCAAAACCTGAAGAAACAATCATTTGTCAAACAAGTTTTTTGCAACAGTAATATTTGATTATTAAAAAACAATTAAATAATTAAGCTTCGACAGCAGTAATAAGTATTTTCTACTGAGTTATACAGTGTGTAAAGTATCAATTAAAGAAATGAAATATATAAGTAATAGAAAATAATTGAAAACATTTTGCAGATATAAAATAATGTATGGATGTCAATGCTGAAAAGAATGCAAACAAAAATATACGGATGATCCAGCTATAAATAGATCATCCCTACAGGATTTTCAAAAATAAATTTAATTTTACACTATAAAATGAGTACAACATGGTTACGTAGTCGGTCAATTCGATAGACAGATAACCTATAACAATTAAGAAATGTTTTGACTTACCTTGATTTCCCTTGTTCCTTACCTTGACATGACTATAATGTCGTATTAAAATACTGCATAACAACAGTCAGGAGTATAGAGCTTTCAACTGCAGTAATATTAAGTTAATTATGCATTTTACAGTGTAACGTTAAACTTAAACATTGGATGTCATTTGAAGATGTAAAACTGTATCATTTCCATATTATTCTTTGAATTCTGTTTGGCACTGCCACTTCCACATCATTTTACATTTTCAAAACGGTTTTATTACTTGTTTTGCGACTTTTTCCCTTGACTAAAAGCTAATATATTCCATAAATATGTGTAATAAAATTTAATATTATGTATTTTGATTTTTGTACTTTTTCACTTCATACAGACCAAGGCTCGGCATGTCCAAGCGTGTTAAGGCGTGGCATCATAATCTGAAGGTTGTGGGTTCGCATACCCTTCGCGCTAAACATGCTCGTTCTTTCAGCCGTAGGGGCGTTATAATGTCACGGTCAATCCCACTATTCGTTGGTAAAAGAGTAGCCCAAGAGTTGGCGATGGGTGCCAATGACTAGCTGCCTTCCCTCTAGTCTTCCACTGCTAAATTAGGAACGGCTAGCACATATAGCCTTTGAGTAGCTTTGTGCAAAATTTAAAAACAAACAAAACACATAGACCACTTTTATAGCATGCAGAGCACCTAGTATTCTACAAATTACATTAGTTTTATCTGTTATTGACTGATCATTTCTGTTTTATCCCGTATTCAAAATTTTTAAAGAAGCACCAAATTTTTGATAAAATTTTCACTCTAGGGGATAATGATAACTTTGTTTGTTTTAGAACTATGATTTTGTTTAATGAATACTAGTTTTTACCACTAAGCGACGAAATACAGCACTGCTCAGAAACATATAGAGTGGACTTAGATTTAAATTAGTGGTTGAGGTATCTCATACTGAAAGAATATGAAGAATATTTTGATTGGTGATTTGATGGTTTGTTTGTTTGTTTTGGAATTTCGCGCAAAGCAACACGAGGGCCATCTGCGCAAGCCGTCCCTAATTTAGCAGTGTAAGACTAGAGGGAAGGCAGCTAGTCATCATTACCCACCGCTAACTCTTGGACTACTCTTTTACCAACGAATAGTGTGATTTACCGAAACATTATAACGCCCCCACGACTAAAAGGGCGAACATGTTTCATGCGACTGGAATTCGAACCCGCTACCCTCAAATTATGAGTCTAACTCCTTAACCCACCTGGCCATGCCGGGCCTTGATAGTTTAGTATCTTAGGGATGAGTTACTGCTTTGTTTCGGAGCTTGTTGGGTAGAGAAATAAACGAAAGTGAATTAACCATCTTTCAAACCAAATCTCTCTGTCATTGTTAATATTTAGTGTACACACTTGTATTATACCTAGTGAGTACCTTGATAATCCCTACGTACAGAATACTATTGACTTTTATGATACTGCTACTCCTAGTTGCATGCGTAACTGTTTTTCGATATTCATTCTTATCATGAAGAAGCTCAATGATAAATTAATTTGTAAGAAACTCGTCTAATTCAAGTATAAATGCGTACCTTTAACTATCATAACTTTTTGAGTGGAGACGGTTCTAAATGATGGAGCATCGGCAGACACCTCACATCTGTACTTCCCACCAGTTGATATTTGTACATCTTGAATGTAAACCACGTCTTTACTTGAGTGAGTAAACTGCAATATAAATCATCTTTAATCAGTAAAACGTAAATCGATGTAATTTGTTATTTTAATAAACACTGTAAAGAAATTATGAAACAGCCATTTAATATGTTAAGTCGAACATCTATATGTATACGTATAAGATTTCGAAAGAAACATAAAGAGGAATACACTTCTCTGGATAAACACATTTATTGAACCTGATGAAGTTAGTTGTTCCATGGCATAATCGAAACAATATCTGATATATTCGTAGAGTTACCAATCTTAATTTTATTATTTTGTCCTAAACATGCTTTCATTTGATATCCTCATATATTTGTATTTATTAAATAATATTTAAGTAAAAATGATGTTGTGCGAGATTTAGGATTCGTGTAGTTGACATTTTCAAACTTGAGAATGATTCCAATCAATCTATATTTCTTAAAGTGTTATCTTATTTTGTCAGAATACACAACACTTACGTCAATGTTAATACCATCTAACGGAAAAAACTGTCGTTGAGGAATCTCCTTAGGGACGTAACGAAAAAATTCCAAATCATCTTTATACCACTTGACTGAATACAAGCTGTCTTCTTCCAAGTCGTACATACAGTGAAGACGAACGTCTTGTCCCGAACGAACACTCCTCGGAATGTCTAAGTATGTGATTCGCAGACCATTTACAACTAAAATAACAAAATAAGTATATATATTATATGCATTTATATAGAAAAACTGTCTGGATTTTATTTTCGTTCTGGTTACAGCTGGGTAAATAGCGCTACAAATTGTCCAATATTGAATAAAAAACAAGTAGCAAAGTGAAACCATCTTTGCTTTAAAAAATTGTACAAAATCAATTATTTCTGTAGATTTGCTTATATTTTTAAGTAAATATATTTTACATGTGGAGTATTACGTAAAGCATGGACATAAGAGGTATATTTTCCTTATACAATGTAATTACCCTTTCAAAGGTATCTTAGCTAGTTTGTAAAAATTACTATTGAGTTCAACAATCAGAAATGCAATATTATAAACGGTATCTCAAACTTTACTACAGTATAAGTAGACAACTTTCTGCTACTGGAAAGTTTTATCTAAAAAGTCGTTCTGTTTGTTCTTATTTTTCTACTTTTATTAACTCGTAGTGACATTATTTTTAAATTGTAGCACTTCAAATGGTATTCAATTATTCACACGAACTTTGGGCTTCACCGGCCTGGTAGGTTTCCTACGAAAATCACCTTTTTCTAAAACGTTTGAGAGAGAACCCAAAGTATTGGAATTTAAGTGGTATTTTGGGGTAAAATATATGTGACCACTTCAACAGAAAAGCCGTCACAAAGTCAGAGTTAGTATATATAACTAGCATTTTCCTTACTTTCGTTAAGTAAAAAAAAAAAAGTTATATCTAGGTTTAATACACCAGTCGTTGTTTCAATACGACAATGTCATCTTCTTAATGTATCATGTAAAGACTCATTCGTCGTCCACATTTTACCTCTGTGTAAAAAGAAAGACTACTGGTGTCGAACTCAAAATAATTGAATACGTTTATTTTTGAGCTTAAACAATGTGCATGAGTTCCATAGTGGAACGGATCAATGTTACAGAGCAACAAGGATTGCAAATAATTAGAACGTGGTAATGTTGCGTAATGAAAAAATTCAACTTGAAAGTCCTGATAGGATGACTGAAATTTATTTCTGTATAAGAAGTGACAAAAATGACAAGATTCAGCCAATCAGAGGAAACATACGACTGACAGTTGGAAAGTTAAAATATGCAATAATCTATTAGTTACCTGTAGTAAAAGTAGACACTCCAACTATAAAGTTATAATGAAATAAAAAGAAAGTGTTTTGTGAAGGATTCATAGAATTATGGATAATTTTGGATTAAATTTTTTTTGTCCGAAATGAAAACGTTGAAAAAGTAATATTATAAAAAGTAGCAACATCGAATACATCTGTTGTAACCCTGTAAGACGAATGATCAGTGTAGAATAAACAAACAATAAATTCGTTCAACGCTAAAGATGGATACCAAAAATAATGCAGTACTTGTACACAAATTATGCATCAGTTATGGAAGTTTAAAATAATTTTATACAGTTTTTAAAATAAAATAAAAATTATTCAGTTGAACCAAATTGTATATTTATTTATTGTGTGCTCCTGATATGTAATAAACGATAGTATGTTTAAAAAACAAAAATCTAGTTTATGTTTAGATTAAATTCGAATAGTAGTGCAAAATATGACACCAAAATGGAAAATTAGTCCACGGAGGGTCTTTGACAAACCCATCAGTTGACTATGGAGAGAAAAACGACAAGGTAAAAGAAAAAAATTGATTAGATAAGAAAGCTGAAGATTGCTTCTGTAGCAAAGAAAAGACATAGCAATACTTATGATTTCCACAAGGAATCCACTTTAAATGAAGAAAAAGATGAAAAATATTTTATGAAAGGACAACAAAAAACCTTTGAAATATATCGTGAAACTTCTTAGAGGGTATAAGCAGTTAGATGGAGTAATTAAACTGCTTTAACTCTAAATCAAGATTGTTATAACGACAGCAGCAGGTTAAGCGGACTTAACTTTCACAAGCAATGCATTAAAATAACACTTTCACATGAATTAAGGACGCATTAAAAGTGAAAAAGAAACATTTTCAAAAGGTTTGCAAATAATTTCTTGTTGGTTGATTTATAAAAATATGTTGAGTAGTTTTAGTGGACTGAGAACTATCGTGCGACTGATAAATTTTAATCTCTTATATCCCGAAAACTCAGCAGAAACTTGGCTTAAAATAAAAGACGAAAAGTTTGATTGATTATTTGTTTGGAATTAAGCACAAAGCTATACAATGGAATATATGTGCCCTGCTCACCACTGAGGATGGGGGATAAAAGGAATAATAGAAATGAAATAAATATAATGACTGATGAAAGACAAAATATATACGTAAAGAATTCCATTGTTTAAGAATGTTGACAACCTTGTATATTTATGCGATGAAGTGTAAACAAAAGGCTCCGAGTCAGTATGACTGGTCCTGAATATTACAGAATTTGCAAGCTTACAATATTTATTTATAATACAAAAATTCTTAAAGAATATAAAGGAAGACAATTCAATTGAACAACCACCAATCGCGACCCCATGATTAACGTGTTTAACAGTGAAACAGAGGCTCTGTGATTCCCGCTTCTCGTTATTTTTGCGACATACAACGAACAACAACAACCGGACTTAAGTTTGAAACAGTACTTTCAATATTTTATATTATATCACATATAATGATGACATTGATGAAAATCACTACAAAATATTTCGATGTGTAAACTTTAAAAATGGATAATTAATTTTGGGAACTTATGAAGAACAGAAGAGAAAATATTACTTGTACTACAAATAATTTAGTTTCTTTCTTTGTCATATCAACCAAGGGAAATGTATGCTGACTTCTAAAAAAAATCGTCCAAGAAACCAAAGCAACGATCTATTCACTAAAAAAAATTATCACAGAGGAGTGAAAGTGAAATAAAAGTCAGGACATTAAACTACTTGACACGCGAACGAGTGAGATGATCTGTTCAGGGACATAGCGCTCAACAACAGGTTTGCTTGAGTGAATGTATTTCCTTCAATACCCCATTCCCATGTTTCTCCTTTAAAAGGCAGGTGATGGCCTCAGTGTGAAAAAAAAAGACGAAAGGAAGAGAAACTAAACGAAACTTCAAATAAATTGAAAGTTCAAGAAGTGTCTAAACTATTTTTATCGATGTTTCTGAAGAGCCACTTTGATGTCACCAATAAAAGTTGACCAGGATAATCTCGAGTGGTATTAGAGATAAGTGAAGGATAATAGCCAATCAGCCATTACCCTTTTCAAATACATGTGTTAAAACGAAATAATTTAATGGATGACATATATTACGATCTTAGTATCAAAGGAGGTATTATGTTTGTTAGTTTTATACGATGACATTAGCTTCTCCTCGTGAGTACGTGTGGTAGGATCAACACCATTTGATTCCATTCCAAAAATCTTCGATTGGTAACAATGAATTGGGGCAGGAGTACATCTTAACTGATCCAATTAATTCAACAACACGTTAACTTTTAACAGCTCTATCACTCTATTAACAGTCAATTTTAACAGTTGTGACGTGCATGTAACAAGGTTTGTAAACAACTGCAAAATTATGTTTAGTCAATAACATTTAGTGTTTTCTGATAGAGCTACTAAAGTTATTTGCCACTGTCTGTAATTATTATCTACTACCATCCTATTTAAAGAATTGACAGTCGTTTTTTATAGTTTACTAATAGACTAAGATGAAGGGTGAAATATTCTGTGGCACTTTAGCAGGTTATTATAACAGCTCGAATAATTATTTATGTTACAATAGAAAAGACGCATAAAATATGTGTTTAATCAACACGCTCAGTTGGAGTTTTTCGATAAACATAAACGTTTTTATAATAAAGTTTCGGACAGTTATAAACACTGGATTTTAATTTTTGGTTTCAACTTTCGTTATTCCCCCGTTAATTAAAGTAACTTCTGTTGCTAGTATAGCAGTTTCAAAATTAGTTTAATGGAGAAATCCTAGTGCACATGTACCTATAAGGGAATTGTATTTCGCCAAAAAGCAATAGCAATGTTTCCTGACGTTAATATTAGAGATAAGTGAAGGATAATAGCCAATCAGCCATTACCCTTTTCAAATACATGTGTTAAAACGAAATAATTTAATGGATGACATATATTACGATCTTAGTATCAAAGTATTAAATACTTTAGACTATTGTTATACGCATATTTTTTTTGTCTGTTTGATAAGCACAAAGCTACTTGTACTGCGTCCCCATCAAGTATTGAAACGCAATTTCTAACGACTGTATACAGCTCTAAGGATGAGCCGCTAAGCTTCATTTTATGCTGGAAGAAATATTAAAACTACCAATCCATTTGGTGTAAAGTTGTGAAAACTGTTTAAATTATTGACGTACAACAGCCACGTTCCTTTTGCTGCAATCTATAACATTACGAGTCGAAGACAAAAGAATGCCCCCTATTAACACCCAGGTTTATGTCTGGATACTTCAATGATCCGAGTTTCAACACTCCTGGTGGGCAGAGCAAAAATAAACCATTGTATAGTTTTTTACTTAAGTAAAAAATAATATTGTTATTTTGCATCATAATGATGTAGAATTTAAAATTTGTCAAATAATTTATTTTAAATTTTTGTATTATAGATTCAAATAACTATTGCATTATAAAAAACTTTAAAAATTGCCAGTCTTTGTATGTCAGGTTTTACATGAGAATAAAAACTGATGAACATAAATATGTTTTCCTTTCAAAGCACCTGACGTAGCTACAGAAAGTGAAGCAAACCAATACTAGGTTTGTGATAGGATGTAGAACTGTTCTTCACCTAATTAACATGACTTACTTTCAAGTGAGTTCACGAGTGTTTCATTCAGTTTTATTCCATTTGTTGTAATTAAACATTGATCAGTTGGTTGAAAATAGAAGGACTGAGACTAAACTTTAGAACTAAGTCCTGCAGATGACCTTGTTTTGTTTGTTTGTTTGTTTTAGAATTTCACGCAAAGCTACAAGAGGGGTATCTGTGCTAGCCGTCCCTAATTTAGTAGTGTAAGACTAGAGGAAATGCGACTAGTCATCACTACCCACCTCCAGCTCTTGGGCTACTCTTTTACCAACGAATAGTGGGATTGGTCGTTTATAACATAGTGTGAATATAAGAAAATAAAACTGTTCATTCTTCATTTTAAAGTGATATACATAAACTCAGATTGTTCCATGATTTCTTATCGAAAGCTTAATGAATAACCAATATTATACGTGAGACGCTTTAAAACCTGAAATTAGGAAAATAAGACCAAAACTCTTGTAACGTTCGATGATCCAAATCCAAACCACATTGTAGTTAAATGGGTATATAATGTACAAGCTTACATCAAGAAAATCTAGAAGCGAATCCTGGCTATTGCCGTCATATAAATAGTGGAAATGACCATCACATTATAACTCCCCCACCGTTGAAAGGGCGAACGTGTTTGGTGCGACGGGGATTCAAACCCTTTCCACTCAGATTACGAGTCGAGTGCCTTAACTACTTGGCCATGTCAGACCACAGATGACTTAAATGATGTTTTTTCTAGTTAAGTTTATGGAAGCTCTTTCCATATTAATTTACTGATCTGTGCTGTGAATCAAGAAACTTCTTCAGTTCAGATATTTGAACGCCCATTGATACTGAGAGGTGCATCTGTTTCACAGTTATGGCCTAGATCCCGTTCACAAAATGCAGCACTCATACGTATCAGAATTCTTTGTAATTAGCTCGAGCGGAATCAGTTTCCAAAATAAATGAAGTAGTTTTGTTCCTTCCATAAACTTTGAGAACAATTCCTTGCGCATTCCAACATTTCATGAAGCTATTATTAATGACGATTATACCCAGTCGTTTGTTGATATGTGATAAAGAAAGCGACTTTGTCAAGGATTATTTAGCAACTCTCAATGAGAACTTTTGCAATGCTTCGTAAACACTTTCGTCTGACCTGAAGAATTTTTCTTTTAACTTTTGTAATCAAGTTCTTAGATTTTTTAATGATGTTAAATACTATTGCCCGCACGTGTCAAAGCACTACAACTAAATTCCTTATTATTATTTACACTTCATAACTTCACAGTGATTTATCCTGACTTCTTCTAATTAAAGAAGTTCTGACATTTTGGACAAACTTCGAGGTTGCTAATATACTTATAAATCGGACGTCTATCTGCACTTACACTTTTACAGAACATGATCAAACGCAGATCGTATATATTTGGCGGAAAAAGATGAAATTACTCAATATATATGTATAAACCCTGTTGTTGTTTTTTAGATTTTAGTAAAACACACTTTCAATATAACGTAACTTAATAATCTATATATTTGAGAATTTGTAAGATGTCATATGATTAATCTACTTTTTGAAAAGATCATATTTCTGGTCCTCAATGATCATAACAATAAATATAATACATATTAAGTGTGTGTGTTTTTTACAGTTATTGTATTTCATCACTTTCACTGTGTACAACAAAATACTTTCAGGAAATAAATTATATTTATCTCGACTCTACTAATATTCCAGACCCGTCTATATCAGCTGAGCGTAATGCAAGAGCTCGTCGAAAATGAGTAATTTAAATGTTCTATCTCTACGGTGGGCTCGCCAAAGCGTCGACACACCCAGTTTGATTGATAGAACTTCCGTTTGTGCCACCTTGCTACGCTGTAAACACGGATTTTTTTAATTTTTTTTTTACTTTGCCCAAAATTAAAACAGAACACTGAACCTTCATTATAAAAGATCCAATGATTAATTATCGCATTTTAACGACTTTCTGTTCAAACCTATTAAGAATTCATAATGGCATAATATAAAATTTATAAAAGAACATTAGATGTGAAATATACTTTAATATATTTTAGGTAAAATAAACAGAAGTCCACTCTTTCAATTTTAAAATTCTGTTCGTGAGTCTTTTGATAATTTCATTTTAATATGGTTCCTATTTCTTCTTCGCCTTTACTTTCAATATTCTGTAACACCATTCACACCCACGTACGGAAATTTTTATTCTCAAAGGTAGTATAATCGATTACACAAAATATATGACATTACTTGATTGTTTGTTTTGTTTTGTTTTTGAATTTCTCGCAAAGCTACTCGAGGGCTATCTGTGCTAGCCGTCCCTAATTTACCAGTGTAGGACTAGAGGGAAGACAGCTAGTCATCACCACACACCGCCAACTGTTGGGCTACTCTTTAACCAACGAATAGTGAGATTGACCGTCATATTATAATGCCCTCACGGCTGAAAGGGGGAGCATGTTTGGCGCGATCGGGATGCGAACCCGCGACCCTCAGATTACGAGTCGCACGCCTTAACACGCATGGTCGTGCCGGCCGACATTACTTGAGCAGTTTAAACACATCTCTTTGTGTTGTTACGGGTTTATTTCTTACTGCATCAGATTTTATGTTTGTAATCAATATTTTATTCTATTACATTACATTATTGTATCTAATACAAGCGTAAATGTATCTAAATTTAAAAATATAATTCTGACTTTTCTTTAGCCTTTTCTTTTTGTAATGTGTGAATAATTCCATTTTTCATTTTAATATAACAAAGTGGATTATCTTTAATTTTAAATGCTTTTTGAAACTAATATCTGTAAAAGTTTGTTTTCATCTTTTATTCAATAATATTTCACAAAAATAATAGTATAATAAATAATACCACTATATTCTTATGCTTCGATATATGCATATTAAAAAAATGATCAAAGTTATCATAAGCCTCCATTAGGATAATATTTTCCGGAGATCTCTGAACATATCCAGGCCCGGCATGGCCAGGTGATTAAAGCACTCAACTCGGAATCCAAGGGTCGCTGGTTTGAATTCCCATTACCTTAAATATGCTCGCCATTTTCAGTCGTGGAGGTGTTATAATGTGACGGTCAATACCATTATTCGTTGGTTAAAGAGTAGCCCAAGAGTTGGCGGTGGGTGGTGATGACTAGCTGCCTTTCCTCTAGTCTTACACTGCTAAATTAAAGATAGCTAGCGCAGATAGCCCTCATGTAGCTCTGTACAAAATTAAAACTGAACATATCTAAGAAAATAGCAACAAGCAAACTTGTACAAGTCAGCTGAACTATTTCTAGTACAAAACTACATTAACCGTACACATCAAATTAATTCAATGCCGTTAATTTTAATTAATCAAAAAACTAAATTGAGAGTTCCAAATATTTTCAATCGCATTTACAATCTTTTCCCCTGTGTTTAATTATTTTTCATCGCTGTTTTTCTTTCCACGTATTGATTTTATTACTCATTTTAAAGCTCTCAAGAAGTTTTAATTACTATGTATGTATTTAGATATATATAATATTTATTTAATCATGATTAAACAATATTTATTGAAATAATGACATTATCTAAATACAGAATTATTCCCTCCAGAAAAAATTAAGTAATGTAATTCATAAACTTCTCATCTTTTACTGACAAAGTTTGAATTCCCAAGATATACATCGAGAACCGTGAGGTAAGAAAATTATATTAAATAAGTAAGGCAGTTAAGGTATGAGCGAAGTAATCCATGCATGACAAAATGAATAACAATACGACGGGTTTTAACTTATCATTCCAAATTTATTAAAAGCCTCAAGTCTTAGAAATTACGACATGCAGTTTATCGAAAATACACTTTTTTTGTAAACAAATATTTGCGTTTCAAGTTTTAGTTATTGTCATGTATACCTACGTATTCTAGCTGATATAGACTTAATAGAAATATTTTAATCAAAACAATAAAACATATCAATATTGTATTTTAACCTCCTAGAAAAGAAATTATTGTGTTTATTTTATTAGATACTGAATTTCGTCATTTATGTCAATATGCTCACTAACCCCTTAAAATTACCGATGTGCTCAAATATGTAGTCTCAACACTCTCTACCAGTAAGTAAACAGAGACCTCCGGAATGAATGTCGTTTTGTTGGATAAACAAAATTACCATTAATATCTGATGGATCTGCCTTTTAGAACATTTAAGGCAAAAATCCTTTTTATGCACATCAGAAAATTTTACAGATTGTGTTTCACATGCTGTTTTTGTAATTGGAAAAAAGGTTTGAAGACAGTACATCCATTCTATTTTAACATTGTTCACACTGCCAGTGAAACTTCCCAATAGGGCTCAGGATGCACTGCCACTGGATGAAATGCACTGAATTCAGAAAAGCTGCAAATCAGAAATAGTTCCAGTTTTTTTTTTTTGAAGGTCCTGTACACTGTATTTACACAGCCTCAAATCTGGTCCAGTAGGATTGTACTTTTGTACTTGTTGTTTGTTTAGGACGCTTTCTCGGGGAATGATCAGCTCGAGATGGTTCACTGCTGGCGATTGACCTGACTGTTAGGCCACTGTTTTGTTACTTTGGCTGAATGACAAAGAGCCTGTCTCTAGCATGAAAACACTGATTCCTCTGGTAACTTGACTGATATTTTTGAGGTGAGTAATGACTTCCTTCTTGCTATTCTGCTATAAAGATAACTTCTAAGAATATTAGATAGTGGTAATTTGACGAAAATTCGTTCTGTTGGTATGGACACTAACTGACGTAACTTAAAGTGTATTTCACTATTATTACAAGTGACTGGCGATCTTTTACTGAATTTGGCCACACTTCCAACAGGCAACTGTGCATCCTCGTGAAGCTAGAGCTACTTCTCTTGATCCTGTCGTTTGCGCATTTTTTGTTTGTATTCTGTGCAATCAATATATATATATATATAGAGAGAGAGAGAGTTGTTGTTGTTTAGAATTAAGCACAAAGCTGCACAATGGGCTATCTGTGCTCTGCCCACCACGGGTATCGAAACCCGGATTTTAGCGTGTAAGTCCGCAGACATACCGCTGAGCCACTGGGGGGCATATATATATATATATAGAGAGAGAAAAAAATAGTAATACCAAAAAGTTATATAAAACAAAACAAAATCAAAAGGAAGAACTGTTAAAAACAACAAATCCAAACCTCTGAATAATGTTAATTTATTACAAACAAAAACAAACCGAAACAAATATTTAAAAATAAAATTAAAAAACTATATATATATAAACATAATTTGCATTTGATGTCATGAAGGTGACTGATGTGTATTTTTGAGAGTTTGTAATTAAGTACAAAGCTATATAATGGGTTATCTATGCTCTGCCTACAACGATTATCGAAACTCATTTTGTAACATTATAAATTCATGAACATACCACTGTGCCATTCTGGAGGCATTTCCGAGAATATCACTTTGTTTGTAGGCTCTTTATATTCTAAGATTATAGAATTAATATATTCATTTTAAAAACTGAATAAAACAAACGGTAAAAGAAATATCTCCTGACCTTAAACTCTAATTAACAAGGCCAAACACAAGGTAGTTTGCTTAGCTTCACGTCTTATGACGCTAAAAGTCGAGATGCAATCCCTGCACTATGCATATAATAAATTAACCGTTCTACAGCTTTGCGCATGACATTAAACAAAGCCAAAACCAAGAAGAATCATATAAAACCAGCAAAATACACAACAAATAAAACTTTATGATATATGACAGCGTAAATTCATAAACTTGTTATAATAGCTATATACAAATTCAACATATATTTTATACTTTGAAGAGTATGTCTACCCGTTGAGCTATTGAAGTGGAATGTTGAGCTTTGAATGCGGGAAGAAATATATACAATGTTTCGCAATATGAGTTGGTGCACAATACTGCATTGTTATATTTCGACTTTCGCTCGACTGTTCGTAATGTATCATTTCTAGCAATTCTTTGTTAAGTTCTCTTTATTAGTAAATCTTGCTGGTGATTAAATATTCTAAACACACAGCTGTTAGAATGTTGTACAGATAATATTGTTGTTTGGTTTTCATTTGTAGGCTGCTTTATCTAAACCGACCTTTTACATATCCTTAAGAATAGAAATGAACTGAAGTTTTATTTTATTTATATGTATTTAAGTATTTTGTATACTTTGTACAATCACCGGAAAAGCAGAATGAGAAGTGATATATTACTGCGATCCCTTATAACAAGATTCGATCCTGTTTGTTAAGAAAAATATTTACCGTTCAAAATACTAAAAAACAATTATCTCTATTTCAAAGATAAAAATCAAGTACAAAATTTAAATCAGAGTAATGTTGTTAATAATTGTTAACAGTTGGTGAACCGAAGTACCTCATTTAAGTAAGATAAAATTACTTCTCTAACATCAATAATCGAGCCCAATGTGACATAGAATAATTCAGTTAGTTTAATTTAAGAATATTTATTTTTTTCTCTTTTTGTCTTCCAAGGTGTCAGTAATTAAGTTTATAAAATAACAAAACAATAATCTGAGGTTCGATTCCTTACGGTGAACATAACACAGATAGTCCATTATGTTGCTTTGTGCTTAAAAGATAGTAATATTTTATTTTATTTTATTTATAAACAGTTGCGATAAGATAATACGATATGAGCGTTAAGTTAACTTACCTTTATAAAGTAGAATAACTGTCCACATAATCCACATAGTTCTAGTAATATGCTATCACTTAGCACAACTCAACAGATGGTTCGCCTGCTTTTCACATTTAACATCCGAGAAACATCTCTTGAAGCTGCTGTTTCTCTAGCCTGCGTTATTGTATTTTGTCGACACAGAAACGTAGGCGAAGTAGATGTTTTCGTAGCTCTGAATGTTGACGGGTAGTAGAAATACAATAGTGGCTAACGCCACCACCGGTCGAATCGCGGAATCATCCGTTAGCGAAAAACTCATTGAGTGTCACTTAATCGTGTCTGAAGATTATCCTGACACCATAGAGCTGAAACTTTTTTTTTTTACAGTAGCTAATACACTTTTACTTCTTAAGATTAAAGAGAGAGGAATGGACCTATTAAACTAAACACAATGGTAAAAAACAAACTGAATTACTCCGGTAAAATACACAAGATAAAGAAAATGTTCGAAACGAAACGGAAAAAGGTGTTGGTTTTGTAAGGCTTTATAATACGACTTCATAGGAAAAAAATAGTTTGTTGCTAATCATTTATTGGAAATAATAGTTTATCTGGGAAAGAAAGTAAGTAAAAAAAGTAAAAATTAATTTCATGAATCTCCGAAAAACCTAATGAGTCTTTCATTATATGAATTATCTCTCCTCGTGACACTTAAATTTGGAGATTTCATTCAAAAGAGTTTCAAACAATAGGTTTCCGTTTCAGCGACTAACAAAGCATTATATCTTTGATGAAAGTAAGTTTCCTTTCCGAGCGCACTCGAGTTACTGAGTTTATGTTATAGCAATTTAAAGTTTTAAATTATGAAATATATATTCTAATAATTAGTTATATTCTAGCAGTTAAAGCTATAACCCCTATATTTTGATGTCAGGAACATATGTTAACACTTGTAAATACATATTATAGCGTATGTTTGTATATTAACTAGAAATGTACTGGCCTTTTGTACCGACAATTAAACTCTGTAAACAGTTTTTCTGAAAATAAATGTCGGTAAGTTAGATGTACATATTTTTTCTATATATGTGTATATACATGCATATGTGTATAACCTAAAATTAACATTCCAGTAATTATTACATTTTAGTATTTTTGTCTTAAATAATAATTGATATTGTATTAGCTCCTTCCCTCAAAATTGAGGCGGGCCCGGCACAGCCACGTAGTTAAGGCGCTTGACTCGTAATTCGAGGGTTGCGGGTTCGAATCCCCGTTACACCAAACATGCTCTCCCTTTCAGCCTTTGGGGCGTTATAATGCTACGGACAATCCCACTATTTGTTGGTAAAAGAATAGACCAAGAGTTAGCGGTGGGTATTGATGACTAGCTGCCTTTTCTCTATTCTTACACTGCTAAATTAGGGACAGATGGCGCAGATAGCCCTCGTGTAGCTTTGCGCGAAATTCAAACAAAAATTAGGAACAACTATGTGGGATATGTCATATGTAGTTTTTACGTGAAAATTATAAGAACAAACAGAAACACGTTTCTCATCCATTACTAAACATAAATCTCCTTTCATCATGCTTTTAATAATTACGAAACACGACGTCTGTTCTAGAAAGAGACAAAACAAACGAACTAAGAAACTGTGGCCACATTTTCTAAAGTTATTGATGCTCAACTACCGAACATTATTTAGAAATCGAAATGTGCAACACAGTGCCTGAAAACTACACTGAACATTTTGGGATTTTGTGTTTTTTCTTTTCTTTGTTGTTTCTTTTATGTAAGAAAGTAGAGAATATCTGTCCTACAAATGAGGAGATGAAAGATATTGGACAGTTATTTGCAACATACACTAATATTACGCTTTGTGTATGTGTGTTACAGTTTCAACGAAATGTAAAATATGCTTCATACAAAAAAGCACGTCAAGTCATGCACGATAAAGAACCTCAAACATAATTATTTCATATCACAAAATGCGTTTGGGTTTAATGGGGGTGCGGTCTTAGTGTACGTCAGCGTTAGGCGTAAGGGCTTAACGACACTAAAACCCACAGTTAGATTTCCCACGGAGAACAAATTACAGATAGCCCATTTTGCCGCTTTTCACTGAAAGCAAAGCACAATTACAAACTGGTAATGTTCGTGCCACAAATCTTCCCCCCAAAAATATTTAAGCTTGTTTGTTTTAGGGTATGTTACCTACAATTGGCTACTTTAAATCATAGTCAGAACTTCGAACTCCGCTGAGTTTTACATTTTCACATAAAACTTGATAAATAAGCTAATCGTTGATTAAGAACTTAATAACAGTTTCCATGAATGATTTAAATTTCGTTTGTTTACTTGTTATCGTTAAGCGCATAGTTGCACAATGAGATATCTCTGTCGTACTCCTATACGAATCAAGACCAAATTTTCTAGTGTTATAAGCCTTTTTTTCAACCCAAATCAGCCGTTTTTATATATATATTTTTCTGTACAGGTGGATTTTCTCGTCATCACTAAATTTCCTACATAGCAACTCAGCAATTAATAATCAAAACGTTTTTACCATGATGGTGATACAAAA
Source organism: Carcinoscorpius rotundicauda (assembly GCA_011833715.1). Lineage (NCBI taxonomy): Eukaryota > Metazoa > Arthropoda > Merostomata > Xiphosura > Limulidae > Carcinoscorpius > Carcinoscorpius rotundicauda. Next base: position 30,126,282 of record CM022392.1, read on the forward strand.
ATATTTCCTGTGAAGTAAAATATTTTAATTTTATATCTCAGTGACACACTTAAGTAGGTGTAAGTGGAGTGAGAAGCTGCGGAAATACAAAAGTTGTAAGGAAATTACGTTTTATGCACCTTTACTCATAACCGTTTAAGAAATTATCTCTAATTAAACGCACATCTCCGAGTTAAATACAGTGAGTCTCTTTACAACGTATACTTTTACGGTAATTTGTAGATAGAGTTTTCTCGCCTGTAACGCTTAGTTTATATACAGTAAAAGTAGTAAAAACGCAATAAAAATGTTATTGCATGAAGTCTAACACGAGAATGAAAAGTTTAAAAAATCGCGGTGATAATGTGTACAGAGTGGTAATGGGATTACGAGTATATGAAGTAAGAGCAGAAGACACTTATGTAGGGGTACTAAAAAGCACGAGCAGACAACGTTCTTCGTATTATATTTATTGTAAAGGTAGGTTATTTAAGTTGTTGGAAATATAGTATTATAAAACAATCACGAGATGTTATATTTATCGTGAAGTTACGTTAGTTAAGCTGTTAGTTAGTATGTTTGTTTGTTTTGGAATTTCGCACAAAGCTACTCGAGGGCTATCTGTGCTAGCCCTCTGTTACGTTTTATATGTATGTAGACTAAACGCAACAGAAAGTCACAGATAACAGTTTGTATAATTTATTACAATAAACTATTTATATGTAACAGATATAACATAAATTATGTAATAACAATGACAGGTATTCAGTTTCAACATTCAAAATTAATTACAATACAAAATAGTACTGGTTTCAACCTTCAAAGTTAATTACAACATAAAATGGTACTAGTTTCAACCTTCAATGTTAATTACAACATAAAATGGTACTAGTTTCAACCTTCAATGTTAATTACGACACAAAATGTTACTGGCCTGTGTCCACTATAATGATCTAGAATGAAAGTCCAAAAGTTCAGATCAGAAATCCAAAAATCCGGTCTAGGGTTTGAATTTGGTCCCACGAAGAAATACTGAAGTTTGAATGGAGAAGTCCAAAAACAATTCACAGTTCAATAAATTCGACGAAGTTCCCTTCACGAATTCTCCGATGAACGTGTCAAACTTATCGCCTTCCAATTTTCCCGGTTTCCCGTAAATAGTTCTACACGTGTTGACTTTCAGTATAACCACTAATTCGAATGAATCGTAGAAATTGACAAAGTAAAATCACAGCTTCTGTAGATCTAGCTCTAGTCACAAAACCAAGTTGAATAAACACGCAGCAAACGTTTAAAATTTCTCGAACAAAGATACTGTTTCTTGAATCAAATACAAACAAATGACTGACTCTTCTTTCTTTCTCGCATCTTCGTCTGTTTATATATTTGTAGGCCTAAACTTCTCGAACCATCGCGTAACTTCCACAGAGTCTAGAAGTCTAGACAACAGGCCGCCAAATATTTCATTTACATACATATGATTGGTCTACTTAATTCTAGAAATTTCTAAATGTTATTTTAAATATATAACAACATGTTTTATTGGTTTAAACTTTGAAACAATAATATAAATATGGAAATATGATATGAAAATCCAAACACAACTCGACATGTTATCGTTTACACGACATTTACATAACACTCTCCCTAATTTAGCAGTGTAAGACTAGAGGGAAGGCAGCTAGTCATTATCACCCACCGCCAACTCTTGGGCTACTCTTTTACCAACGAATAGTGAGATTGACCATCATATTATAACGCCCTCACGGCTGGGAGGGCGAGCATGTTTGGCGCACGCAGATGCGAACCCGCGACCCTCAGATTACGAGTCGCACGCCTTAACGCGCTTGGCCATGCCGGGCCGTTGAGCTGTTAGAAATGTAAAAGCATAATACATTGGGTGTCATATTCACCGTAAAAAAACAATAGTCAGGTTGATCATTTTAAAATATTCAAAAAATGAAAGTGTCAATATTTTCATTGGAAATTTTTATTGTATAAAATCAATATACAGTATATTAAAACCTGTTCTTTTCACCTTTTCAAGTGTTCCCCGCTAGAGCGGCAGCAAGTATTCAGGTTTATAACGCTAAAATCAGGGGCTCAATTCCTCTCGGTGGACACAGTATGAAGCCCAAAGAGGTTTGGTTATAAGAAAACACACACACACACCAATTTCAAGTAAAACGAAATCATAGAGTCTTAAAAAGATTACAAATTGATTTCATTTTCTTTCACTAAGTTAATTTTGATGCTAAAAAACAATTGCAAACACAGATAACGATTATTAACAAGACATAATAATTTGAACCCAAAAGCACTTCCGTTTTAATTCCTATGTATGAATACTAATATTACAGAATTTTGTCTCGAATTCACAACTTTTTCCACGAATTTATTCTAACAGAAAATTGAGCTAAGAGCAGAAAATTGCCGAAATTTACATCAAATCTCAGAATGTGGTACGTGTGAGAAAGGAACAGATACTCAATAATAAATACGATGTGAATGAATACACAACTGTATGCTTGTTTAAATGGAAAGCTGCACAATGTGTTTTGTGCGGTATCGATTCGTGAATTTTACCGCTGAAATTCCTCAACCTTACAATGAAGCCACCGAGGATCATACAATATAGGATAGGGAGTTCTTAGAATTGGTGTTTTTAAAACATACACGTGTGAAGCGTTATTGGGACAGTCTATCTCTGAACGCCACACTTAGATCAGCCTTTCCTGAACTTTCCATAACCACATGCTTTATGGAAATAAATACTTTAATCACTAGAAAAGAATAATTTACTATGAAGCTAATGACATAATATGTCGTTAATACAATGGAATATATCTTTGTTGTTGTTGCTGCTAATTTCTTCATGTGATTTTTTTCCTTCAACATGCACCACATTTTATGTGCACTGTTGATATTTTTATAATTTGAAGAAAACAGAAAGAGTGCACTTATTCCAAGCTCAAGAGATATGCAGTTGATAACTGGTAACTGTCTGTAGCTGTCTAGGGGTTAGTCTGCTCGGGTTATGAATTGACAATTCGCGTTTGCCACTCACAGATGCAAAAACGCATCGAAGGCTTTAAAACCATGGGTATGTCATAAGAGTGATAGTCATATCTCCCCAGTTGATGAGATGAGAATAGTCCAAGAGTCGGCGACAGGAAATACTGACTAGGTGTCTTCCTTCCAGTTAATCACTTTAAAATCAGAAACAGCTCTGCACGATAAATCTTGTGTAGCTTGGTACGAAATCCTGAACAAAATTAACTAAAACTCATAGAAATTTTCACTGATCCTACGTAGTAAAATTGTAGTTAATTTTCCTCACAACGCTTTATTAGGTTTATCTGAGATCCTCAGATGAGATACAAGAACTGATACTAACAGAATTGAATTTAGAAAGAATTATGTTATAATCTCTAATAATAGTGATCTATAAGCATACAAATAACTAAATGCAAACAATAAACTAATTTATCAACGAAAATAAAACTTTGATATAATTGGAAAAACCGTTAGGGCCAAGTCTAAATCCGTAGTGACAATTATTATACCAATACAACTGAAGAAGTAGAAAACAAATGTTAAAGATATAAAACAGAAGAGCTCACCGGTAGTGTAGCGGTAAGTATACGGATTTGCAACGGAAGAATCATGGGTTGGATTCCCCTCAGTGGAGTCAATAGATATCCATATGTGATTTTGCTATAAGAAAATTCACTAACGCACACAATATAAAGGAAAACGAAGATTTTTTTCAAAAGATTGGAAAAAAATAGTACAAAAATAAAATTATAACAAACTAAAGGATAACAAAATATACTAAAATGCTAAATAATTTATAGGAAATGTGGAGAAAAAGGCTGACGCAAAAGTAAAAGGTCGAGAAACTCAATTTCAAATACAGTGATCAAGGTATCCTACCTCTACACGTTATTAATACAATGATCAAGATATCCTACCTCTACACGTCATTAATTATGAAATACCGAATATGAAAAACCCATTTGGTCTATATATGATATCGATGTTACTGTGTTATATATTAATATTGAATTTTTTGGACCAATGTAACTATATTACTACCTTATTAAATTACAAAAGTTATCAGTCTAGTTTAACAAAGTCACCGAATTAAGAAACCAGCACACTATGATAATGCGGTTCATGGAAGGTATATCAAGCTCAATTTGAAATACAAATTTACAAAGCGAATGGATGAACAGTAATAAATACGTTATTCATGCTGCAGTTCATTTAAAAGAACTGTTTTAACAACATTAATGGCCCGGCATGACCAAGCGTGTTGAGGCGTTCGTATCCCAGTCGCGCCAAACATGCTCGCCCTTTCAACCATGGGGGCGTTATAATGTAACGATCAATCCCACATTTCGTTGGTAAAAGAGTAGCCCAAGAGTTAGCGGTGGGTGGTGATGACTAGCTGCCTTCCCTCTAGTCTTACACTGCTAAATTAGGGATGGCTAGCACAGATAGCCCTAGAGTAGCTTTGTGCGAAATTCCAAAACAAAACAAACAACATTAAACAGTCTTTAAGCCAGAAACCTTATTATGCATCAGGAATTAGTGGCCAAATTATATGACAAATTTCAGATGTCTCATCAAAAGGAAGTTTCTAAGGCAGAGTAAGAGAAAAGGATAAGACTTTAGCAGAAAGTGCTAAATATGTGGGAAGAGTTATCTACTTGTTGTATTCAAATGTTCCACGGGAAATAGCATACTCGTTAATATGAAACCAGCTCATATACACCATACTGGATGAAAAATTCACTTCAGGCTAAAAACATCAAATGTCCATCTTTAATTAAAGTGAACTGTCAAATTGTGATGAAGCTTAGATCAGTTAAAGTCGCATGTAAACAACTTAAACTTTCATCAAGAAATCGTGACATCATCAAATCAAATAGTGTAGAAACATCAACTTTCTCTGTTGAAAGACTAGAAAAATTCAAAGGATTAATTAGTTAACTGAAGAAGAAGAAATATTTGTTTGTTTTGAATTTCGCGCAAAGCTACACGACAGCTATCTGCGCTAGCCATCCCTAATTCAGCAGTGTGAGACTAAATAGCGTCAACTAGTCATCACCAATCACCACCAGTTCTTGGACTACTATTTTACCAACGAATAGTGGAATTGATAGTAACATTATAACGCCACCACAGCTGAAAGGGCAAGCAAGTTTGTTGTGACGGGGATTTAAACTCGTGACCTTCATTTTACGAGTGGAGCGCTATAGCCATCTGGCTATGCAGGGGTCTAGAAGAAGTAAACGACAGTAATTTCAATTGGCATTCTAAAAGTCCATATTGAGGGGATTCCCTCAGCCATGTATCTCAAAAAAACACAACCACTGACATGATAAGTTTTGGTAAAGTGTATTCCAATTTCCTACCATGTACTGTGTAAAAGAGAAACCCCATGAAGATGAGGTGAATAAACAAAGTTTAGGAAAGTGTGGGAGAAAATCGTTTCATTTTGTCACATTTTTAACTGTGTTAATATTTTATTTTATTCATTTATAACATTATTCTAATTTTTAAATTCGTCAATGATAATGTTGTTAAGTGTCATAATTTACTTTATTGTTGTTTATGAAAGTTTAAGTTTGACATACTTCTGTTTCCTTTCTGTAATAGTTTTGTTCCAAAGATTTCACAATCCAAAGAAGAGGTAGCGTTATTGACTTTTCTTATTTGTTTGAACTTGATATTGTCTAGGGCATCTTGATGTCATGTCCGCATAAATTTGTTGGCTTTTTTGTGAGAAATGGGCTGAGACAGAGCTGACTTTGGTCGAATCTTTCATACCTTTAAAGGAAATCGTTCATGTTGTCTTTATGTGGCATCCACTTTCTTATGCTTGGATCGGCTGACCCTAACCCCCTTGTCATTCTTGACTCCCCGTCTTTTTGTTGAGCAAACTTGGATATCCCTATATGTGCTCTTATTCTTTCTATTTTCATTATATCCTCTCTGTTTCTCTCTCCTTTTATTCTTTCTCTTTTTGATCTTGTCTTTAATGTTCATGTCCTTCTCTCGTCCTCTTTCAAAATAAATCCTATAATTATGGTATTTCTGTATGGCATTTAAAGTTAAATTTATCAGGACATAAACAAGCATATCCTTAAAATGAAAGATCTATATAAAAAGATAAATATTTGTTTGTTTGTACCCTAACTCTTCCTATTGAGCCAATCTCAATCAAGATTTGTGTGTAAATACAATAAACTATGAAGAATGTCCTAAAGTGGGTCGAAAGTAAGCTAGCCCTATATCTATTTTGGAAAGTCTGTTGGTTAATTACTGACAGCCTAATGAGTCAATCTCAAATAATTTTGGCAAGTTAAAGCTTTAGACAATGTTGAAGACCAAAGTATGAAAGTTGCCAAGATGTAAGATATTGGAGTCACCTCAAAATCTTCTGCTATGGTTGTTGTTGTTAAGAGATGGAAAGCAAATTGAAAATGTTGCTCAGTTTTAAATTTTGAGATAAAGTTTATATTCAAGTTACTGCATTGAAATATATAATTATTGTTAAACTTACATTGTTTTAATTAATTATAAATGTTCCTCGTCAGTTTACAAGTATTTCGGCTTGTAACTTTAAATAAATAGTTATTAAAGAAATACAGAAAAAAAAAAAATTAAAATGAAATACAACTCTTGCGGCCATCAGTATAACCGAAGCTAATATTCTGTTGAGATCAAAGTTAGGCTTTAAGTTATACCTTTCAACTACGTGAGTGTGTGTGTAAAGAAAGCCAAACAAAATCTATGATATGACCTCAGTATTCTCTTAGGTAGTTACGACCCTGATTGACTCTATGTTCATAAACAATGCTGTTCATCTACAGATCCGCGTAACTATCCAGTAAAAACAAAGTAAAAAAATAAAGCCTCTTGAATGATTATATTCCATAGAAATTTATGATCTATACTAGTGATAGGATTAAGTGAGAACTGTTGTTTCACAAACAAACAAGCCCAAAGTATGGATCGCGGGAGGTATCGAAATGGATCACAGGATAAAAAAAATTAATGAAACAAAGATATTGTTGTTATAAATTATTTATAAAATAATTACCATAGATGAAATATGAGCAGACAAAGCAATAACAAAATATTAGAGTGCCATTAGAATTTACTGAAATGTATTGTGGCAGTATCTCCAATTTTTCTCTCCAATTTGATCGTTAGTCACATAAAATTGCCTGAGGATTCAAGTGAGTCATAAGCTGGAAAGTTTGTTTGTTTTTGGAATTTCGCACAAAGCTACTCGAGGGCTATCTGTGCTAGCCGTCCCAAATTTAGCAGTGTAGGACTAGAGGGAAGGCAGCTAGTCATCACCACCCACCGCCAACTCTTGGGCTTTTCTTTTACCAACGAAAAGTGGGATTGACCGTCACATTATAACGCCCTCACGGTTGGCAGGGCAAGCATGTTTGGCGCGACGCGAGCACGAACCCGCAACCCTCGGATTACGAGTCGCGCGCTTTACGCGCTTGGCCATGCCGGGCCCTAAGCTGGAAAAGTTTAGAAACTAGTGCTTTAAACGTTGTATTAATTTGCAGTTTGCCTTATCAGTAAATATTTATTTTACATAAACGTCACTAACAACTTGTAGTTTCTTGACTTATATTTTAAATATGTTAGTTCTTCGCTTGTACAAAACATTTAACCCTCGAATTTAAAAATTAGCATGACAAAATTTTACACAAATAACAACAAAAGTAACCAAATTTAACAGATTTTTTTTTCAAATTATATGTATATAACGTAATGGAAATATAAAATTAATAAATAAAAGTTTCTTTCTTCAATAACCTCTTCGGTTTATTTGTTTCTTTTGAATTTTGCCCAAAGCTACACGAGAGCTATCTACGCTAGCCGATTCTATTTTAGCAGTAAAAGAAGGAAAGGTAATTAGTCATCACCACAAGCCGCCAACTGTTGAATTATTATTTTACTGTCACATTACAACGTCCTCACGGCTGAAAGAGCGAGCACTTTTGGTGAGAGAGGGATTTGCGCATACAAATTGGGAATCAAACGACCATAACCACCTGGCTATGCGGGATCAACCTAGTTAAAGATGATTATAACATCTGATAAACGTAAAACTACACCAACTTCTAAGTAAATAGCATAGTAAGTTGTACATTAGTTAAATCGAAGCTTACAATATATCAGTACATCAACTTTTTGGAAAACAAATTTACAAATACAGTTGTGTATGAATTTTTAATGAAACGGAACTGTCAATTTTGTATTGACTAAAAACAAAAAATTATCCTCTTTTGATGCCAAATGTTTCACTCACTTGTTCGCTGTAACACCCTGCGTAAACAGTGTGTATCTTAATATTCAAAGAACTAATACTGTCTTTGGTAGGCACTTCAAAGTGCATTTTCATGTTTCTGACAATTGCCTGAAGTTTAAACAATCACTTATCTGTAGTGTTGTTGACACGAGTATTCTCATGACACATAATGAGCTGAAATTATCTTGAAACTTTGACAGTTTTGTTTAATAATAATCTTAAGGTAAATCATAATTCCTTAATGCGTAAGTGTGCTAATATATATTATACTATAAAAAGTATGTGAAAGAAATAATAACGCTTTAAATCTATCAGACTTATTACGTGATAATTAAACTTCACAGAACACGATCCATAGAAAATAAATTACACTTTTTCGAACTGATTAATTTAATTACGTCTATTCGCATACCTTCAAACGATTACTTGCATAAACTTTGTTGTATAGGTATGATTTTGGGAGCCCGGCATGTTTAGGTTTGAATTCTCGTCACACCAAACATGCTCGCCTTTTCAGCCATGAGGGCATTATAAAGTTACAATAAATCCCACTATTCGTTTGTAAAAGAATAGCCCAAGAGTTGGCAATGGGTGGTGATGACTAGCTTCTTTCCCTTTAATCTTACACTGCTAAATTATGGACGGCTAGCGCAAATAGTCCTCGTGTAGCTTTGCACAAAATTCAAAAAACAAACAAACCCTCTATGCTTCATATTTAATGCAATTCTCGAAATGTTGTCAATCTTTGTACAACGCTTCACACCAATTATCTCTGGATGAACCTTTATAATTAATATTAAAGTATTTCGAACTAGAGGCTTAATGTAAGTAGAACTCGAATTCAAGCATTTCTAAAGAAAGAATTTTGTTCGATATTGAAAATGGCATTGATATTTGATACATTACATCCAAAGGATGTACAGTCTGTAATAGTTGATGGAAAGTAAATATCTGTACTTGTAGTTTCATGTAACTGGGAGTCTACATTAAATTCTCTGACTAAAATATTATTTTTACATGACATTACAATGCCTCCATTTGTAGGTTATTCGTACAGTCTATCTTTCCTTAGTACATTGTAAATGAACATTCTGAAACAAAAACTTATATTTAACTAGTTTTCATTCAGATGGATAATATAGTATCTGTTTCATTTGCAAGCTTTTATAAATCAGATTTCTTAAAATCAATCGCACCTTGAATAGTTGTCACATAATCATTTCAAGTGTGAGTTTGAAGAATTTTTGTTTTATGTAGACAGACGTGTTAGAATGTGGTTCCGTGCTATTAATTTGTTGCTTTGTAATGATTGGGAGATATATGAATTACGTATTATCACGAGGGTCACTTAACATATTGGCATTGGTTGTAATTGGTGCTAATTAAGTGCTACGATTTGTTGTTTTATTCTTCTATGTGTAGTTTCACAGTTACAAATGTTTGGCTAGTGTGTGTTTTCGGGCATGTACGCGTGTTGTGAATATAACCAAAGGCCACACAATGAGGAACAAGTTTTCAAATTGCTGCGATTTCTCTGAATGTTCGACAATTCTAATAATATGAAAATGTAATCCTTGGTAGTTTTTCCTCCAAGACTTTATATGGATGGCTCTGTATGGCAAAGTGGATAGGGCGCATGGCTCGTAATCTTAAAATCGCTTCTTCGAATCCGTGTCTCACCAAAAATGATCGCCTTGTTGGCGTTATAACGTGATGGTCAAACCCCGTCATGAACAAACCATACATAGTCCATTGTTAAGCTTCGTACCAACAACAACTAAACCAAACATTGAAATATACGCTGTGTTTAATGTCTCTCAGTAGATCAGCTGTTCGAAACCTGCAACAGATTCAGCACATAAAGTTCATTGTATGATTAACCTTGCACTGAAAGAGATAACAAAAGCAACCGGATTTAATTTATAACTTTACGTTTCCTACAGCCAGTTAGGTGGAAGTGGGTTGTATGACAAAATTCATCTGATCATACGTCAATTTTTTTCGTGTGTCACAAAACTTAAAATTTGAACTTGTAACAAGTGTTTTGTGGAATTCTATAATTATAAATTATTCGATCAAGTGTGCTTTATGACAACGTTTGCGTAAGGCATCTTTAATTTCAGAATACGTTTATCATAAATATATATTATTTGATATAGAAAATACGAATGAGCTCTTTTTGTAAGTGTATGGAGTTAAAATAAGCAAATGTCCTTTAAAATATCTGGGTATTTTATTGAATGTTGAAAACATGCATGCAGTAGTGAATCATCACCGAAAATAAACATTTTGTATGTCAAAACAAATTTACTAGCTAAAATCTATACAACAGATTTCATTAGAGTAAATGTAAGTATTATGCCATGACACTTTATTTTTAAAAGCTTTGGTTTTTGTTTGTTTTGAATTTCGCGCAAAGCTACTCGAGTGCTATCTGCGCTAGCCGTTCATAATTTAGCAGTGTTAGACCAGAGAGAAGGCAGCTAGTCATCACCACCCACCGCCAACTCTTGGGCTACTCTTTTACCAACGAATAGTGGGAGTGACCGTCACATTATAACGCTCTCACGGCTGAAAGGGCGAGCATGTTTAGTGCGACCGGGATTCAAACCCACGACTTAACCACCTGACCATGTGGGTCCTAAAGCTTTAGTTATTGTACTTCAAAAAGTTCGAAATAGACTGAAGAAAGACATACTAATAGCATTGGCTCTATTTGTAATGAATAAATAAATAAATAAAGCATAAATTAGTTAACTGACTGCTGATACATTAATAAAAAAAAAGTATCCAATGCGTCATTAATGTATAAATCTTTATTTTTGCTGCCATTAATTCCTTTTCAATGATCAGACACTACAAAAGTCAAAATAACAAAGGCTCCAATAATACAGCATATATCATATCAGTACAGTTAATAGTTGGAGCAGATTATGAACTGAGAACTCGTCTTGCTATATTTCTTTCAGTGTTACGTGTATTATTTAACAGCTAAAACCTGTGGTGTACTGTGTTAAAATCATTGGATTTTTTTATAATTTTATATTAGAGAATCAAGGGTAATTGAGTTAACACTATTATATTTTATTATAACGATTTCTATCGATGACTTGTTTTTTATTGTTATTGCTAGGTAAAAATAGTGCAAAGCCCAATATTTGACAAAAACAAAAATAGACGTAACACCCAAATCAAACAAAACAGGAGCTCCCTCTTTAAAAAATCCCCTTATACGAGGTAAATTACGATTGCTCGTATATAAATGCCATACAACTAATACAACTATGTAACTAAATTTTTACTTTTTCTTGTTCATGGGCAGAAAATGTTATTTCCCAATTGCTTATGCCTAAAGAAAATGGAAGAGACCTATTTTTTCTCTTCAAACTTTGCTTTTATGACATAGGAGCGTATAACAAAACATGGTGGGAGATCTATGTTTGGAGGCTGATACTTGAAAGTGATTTACATTACAGTCGTAATTCTCGAAACACTACTCACTTCTAAACATTTTTTATTCAATTTTGTATAACTGTAGTATAAATACATGTAAATCTTGATTCATATGCTATTTTATTGAGTTCTTATGTGAATGTAAATGTGCAAATTTACAAAGAAAATTGGTTCATTTCTAAATTTCATTATCCACGTCACAAGGCAAAGTTTGAAGGGAATAATGGCCACTTTTTGTTTTTACAGCATAAGCAATTAAGAAATAACACATACTATTCAGGAACAAAATTTTTGTTCCGTAGTGTTATCCGTAGACAAACACTCTCAGTCATCGATTGATCACATTATAACAGATTTACTAACTTACTGACTTGATCGTTGATTAACTTTCTTGTTGTTGTTGTTTTAAATTAAGCACAAAGCTACACAATGGGCTATCTGTGCTCTGCCCACCACGGGTATCGAAACCCGGATTTTAGCGTGTAAGTCCGCAGACATACCGCTGAGCCACTGGGGGGCTAACTTTCTTGTAATCACGAGTGTTCTTTTGTAGCACTATAATTCCGCAAACTTCTAAAATATTTGTGACATCAAGACATAGCTAAGGAATCAGAAAAATTCTAGTTTTTTCAACGGATTTACTGTTATGCATTTATTTTAATACCTACGTTCGTTTCAGCTTCATGACTGTGACGTATATCGTTGGATGTGAATTACGCAAGTCTTGCCTTTTCTCTAAATTTGTAGAATATTCTGTCTTGCTGGAAAATGTCATAGATCTGATGCATATCTGCATTTAGTTAACTTCTAAGTTAAAATTTTTGGTTATTTGAAGTTGTGATACATAACATATGTAATGTAATAAATCGTAGACTCGTCCGATATAAATTATATTACATAACACGTCATATATCATTTTACAACTCTCAATAGCAAATAAGACGTCGAAATTAAAATATTAATAGCATAACCTGCAACACTTTCTCTTCCCTCCTGGATTGTGGAGTTTCTTGGACAAACCTAAATAGCAAATTAAACCTTAAACTTGCATGATAAGTAATAGTCATTGTTCACAACTAGTAACAAGTACTGTCTATAAATGCGCACCACATTCACTAAAATCATTAACTAATTTTATTAAATAAAATATAAAAGTTTTGATTAATAAAAGAATACATTTTATTTACTATGTCTAAATTGATTATTTACCACGCGTTTTTGATGTTTTTCTGTGCTCTTTACTGTCACTTTCTGTCTTGTCACTGATGTTCTCTTCTTTGGATATGTGCTCAAGCAAATCCTCAGATAGTTCTGTTTCTGAAAATACTCTTAAAAGTTATCTTCATAGAAACCCTGGGCTCTTCAACAGGTTTACATCCCATTGCCAAATTACTTTCTTGAGCTGTCTCGAAAAAATCCTTGTGTTCTTCTATATTGGATTGGATTACCACTGACAAAGTATTCTCCAACGCTAAACAGTTGGTCATTCTTTCACCAGTGTACTTCGAAAGACAATCATGATGAATGATGTCTGGTTTGTACTACCTGTCCTGAACCATATAAACAACATCACTGATAATTATGACCTTCACTGCAAAACATAGCACATCGAACACCAAATGAACTTTGTACTTCTTCCTCTCTTGCAGTGAGAACTGTAAAAATACCCCGTAAAGCGCAGTCTCAGTGACTTTGTCTTATCGTCTTTTGCATCATTGGTGTTTCCCAGTCTCTCTGTATATTCAATGTGTGACTTAACTAAGTGATTATCCTAAGGATGTGTGAACATAAGATTCAATGGCACTCTAAAATATCTCCTAAACATAAAAAACGCTGATGTTTGGCCTGAAATTTCATATACTCCTATCCTGTAATTTGTAAATACCAGTGGAGGACCCTGTTTTTACATTTTCTTGTATTCATTCACATAAGTTACTAATTGATTTAAAATTGCACATGAGTCTTTCTACACTTTGACTATAAGATAGATACAAAGACATTGTTCTTGTCTTTTTTCTTTCAAGGACTTGACACATCTCCACAAACAAGGCTAATTCGATGTTCGAACCCTGATCTGGGTGGAGTTAAATAAGTAGCTCAGTTTTTGAAACAAATGCTCTGACAAATTTCCTTACTAAAGTTTCTACTTCTTCGTTAGGAATAGTATATCTTTTTGGCAGTTGGTCAATAAGTTATCACCACTAATACATATTTGCTTCAACTCTTCTTATGGTCTGGCATGGCCAAGCGGTTAAGGCACTCACCCGCAATCTGAAGGTTGTGGGTTCGAATCCCCGTCGCACCAAACATGCTCGCCCTTTCAATCGTGGGAGCGTTATAATGTTTCAATCAATCCCACTATACAGTGGAAAAAAGTAGCCCAAAAGTTGGTGGTAATTGGTGATGACTAGCTGCCTTCCCTCTAGTCTTACACTGCTAAATTAGGGACGGTTAGCGCAGATAGCCCTCATGTAGCTTCGAGCGAAATTAAAAACAAACAATAATCAACCGTTCTCTCAAGTAAATAGCTACTCGAGGTCTATCTAATCTATCCATTCCTAATTTTGAAGTAATAAACTATAAAGACGTTAGTCAACTCTTGGGTTATTTTAATGAAATAACTATTCCAAAATGTGCCCACGATTTTTTTAATTTTTTTTTGGCGGAAACTAGCGCAAAATGTGGAATCTGAGATCCACAGTCAGGCGCGCTTACTACGTCCGGCAAATGCAACCAAAACAGTGTTAAAATTGAATGTAGTGTTTTCGCTTTTAGACTTAAGAAAGGATGTTCTGGATGTTATGATTTGGAAGAAATTATACACTGGTTCATTACTTCATTGTTAATCTACCTACTCAATTACTAGAGTGACATCCACTTCTTTGCAATATAAATTTCTATAACTTGTTACTGTAGTAAAATAAATCATTCAAAACATTAACCATTAGTTGCCTTACACGAAATGCATGCTAAATCCATCTTGTTTCTAATATAACTTCATTAAAATTGTTATGCGACCGCATACCTGAACGTTCATTTGAAAAGACTCGGAAACGCTATACCGCAAACCATCGAGAAATGGTTGTGTGTTTTCTTATAGCAAAGTCACATCGGGCTATCTGCTGAGTCTACTAAGGGGAATCGAACCCCTGAATTTAGCGTTGTATATCCGAAGACATAGCGTTTCACTAGCAGGGGGCATCGAGAAACGGAAACACAGTTGTGACCGTTAACTCATGTCCTTTAAGAAGCATATTCTTATATATTTCTGTTTTGATTTTCTCGATTATACCCCAGTGAGCATCTATTTATAGAAGTAATGTTAAAATAAAAATTAATATATTTTTTTCAATTTCATTTATTGAACTAAAAAATTTACAAATTATCAGTATACACCCTGCTCCACGTCTATTGTCATTCACGAGTACCACGTCAGTTTCATCACAACAATTTGTTTTGTTTGTTTTGGAATTTCGCACAAAGCTACTCGAGGACTATTTGTGCTAGCTGTCCCTAATTTAGCATTGGAAGACTAGAGGGAAGGCAGCTAGTCATCACCACCTACCGCCAACTCTTGGGCTACTCTTTTACCAACAAATAGTGAAATTGACCGTATATTATAACGCCCCCACGGCTGGGAGGGCGAACATGTTTGGGTACGTTATAATGTGACGATCAATCCCACTATTCGTTGGCGAAAGAGTAGCCCAAGAATTGGCGATGGGTGGTGATGACTAACTGCCTTCACTCAAGTGTTACAACTGTTAAGTTAGAGACGGCTAGCTCAGATATTTCTCGTGCAGCTTTGCGCGATATTCGACAAACCCGAACCTTGAAACACACTAAAAAATCTTATTTTAAAACTGTACATTATTTTCATTCTATAAACACAGCTTGTGGTGTGATTTATAATATGCTCGGTTAATCAGAACATCTAAATGTTTGGAAGACATATAACGTCAACTCTTAATCGAATCCTCGAAAAAAAAAGGGCATAGAAACAAAGCGTCTTGAAACCATCAAGGTGAAACAACCACTCAAAATTATGCATTCCTAATGAGTGTACTCATTTACAATCTTGCTTTCAAGCTGTTCAAGATATCGAACAGATTCCTTTCCATCAGGGGCATCTTTCTACATAAGTAAGTTTGACGCTATCTCTGCTATAGAAGTAACTGAAACAAAATCACCTTTTATCTCATTTCGTAGTCACTGAATCTTTGTTAGAAGCTTATTAACGCCTGATATACTTTGCTAAGTTGAAGCTGAAGCTTTAACCTAAACTTCTATTATCTTTTCGTCTTACCATGTAGTATAATGTTAAAGTTCTCTTCACGATAAATTGTTACTCGAAGCATCGCTAGCTATTGTTAAATGTGACCAAGTGATTCTATGTGATAATTAAATTGTAGTTTTATGTGCTGCAATAAAATTTGTAAAGGCGTATATATACATTTTACAACATTGTTACATATTAAATTAAAAATATTTTATGCTGAAGTATCTGGACAAAATGCTATGTTATGTATGCTTTGAAATTATTCATTCTTATTTTACTATTATGATATTATTTTCCTCCACTAGATGGCAAAGGAGTAAAATTATCATGTTTCGTACAAATTTTATTTATGAACCCAAATCCTATATTTTAATTAACCAACACAGTTTTAAATGTGAACATTTGTATTTATACTTTGAGAAATTATTTGATTTGAGAATATTAAAAAAAAATATTACAATTACACCTTACCTTTTTAAGTTCATTTTCTATCTATGAATTTAGAAAAACTAAGACAAAAATGTGGGTGTGTTTTTCTTATAGCAAAGCCAGATCGGGCTATCTGCTCAACCTACCGAGTGGAATCAAACCCCTGATTTTAGTATTGTAAATCCGGAGACATACCACTGTTCTAGCCGGGGACTAGATGTGATATGAAAACGTTTATTTTAACAACAATATGTGTATTTTACTTGTACTAGCCGGAGTACCTTTACCCTGGACGGAAGTTACGTTAATTCAAGATTAATAAAAGGTTATCTTAGGACATGAAAAGTTGTTTCTTTATATATACATAATTTTTTTTAAGTTTATAAAAAGAGCAAACCACAAAATGTGAAACAGTAAATTTGCATTATCTTCTCACGGATACAACAAATCTTCATGCAAGTTTAGTGAAGATCCATCAGCAAGGGTGAAGTAATGCTAAAAATACAAAAAACAGTCAAAAAACTGTAAAATTCAGAAATTGAAAATTCGTGTGTATTACCCTATGGATCTAATGAGCCTCCATACCAGTTTTGGTAAAATCCATCCACATCCTACGAAGTATTTACGTGCACATGTTTGTTTTTGAATTTTGCGCAAAGCTACACGAGGTCGATCTGCGCTAGGGCCCAGCATAGCCAAGCGCGTTAAGGCGTGCGTGCGACTCGTAATCTGAAGGTCGCGAGTTCGCATCCCCGTCGCGCCAAACATGCTCTCTTTCCCAGCCGTGGGGGCGTTATAATGTGACAGTCAATCCCACTATCCGTTGGTAAAAGAGTATCCCAAGACTTGGCGGTGAGTGGTGATGTCTAGCTGCCTTCCCTCTAGTCTTACACTGCTAAATTAGGGACGGCCAGCACAGATAGCCCTCGAGTAGCTTTGTGCGAAATTCCAAAACAAACAAACAAACAAACTGTCTGCGCTAGCCGTTTTTAAGTTAGCAGTATAAGAATAGGAGGAAGGCAGCTAGTCATCACGACCCACCGCAAACTTGTGGGCTACCAAGAAATAGAGGATTTGATCGTAATGTTATAACGCCCCACGGATGAAATGGTGAGCATGTTTAGTGTGACCGGTATTCAAACCCGTACCCCTGAGATTTCGAATCAAGTGCCTTAGCTACCTGGCCATGCAGGGTTCGCATAAACATACAACAGACAGTGCTATTATATTTATATAGATGGCACCTGTCCATTAGATCCGCGTGTGACGTATAAATTACGACATATCTACACCATTAGAATGAAGAAAAATAAGGTTCTCAATAACGGATTTGTTTGTTTTGAAATTTCGCACAAAGCTACTCGAGGGCTATCTGTGCTAGCCGTCCCTAATTTTGCAGTGTAAGACTAGAGGGAAGGCAGCTAGTCATCACCACCCACCGCCAACTCTTCGGCTACTCTTTTACCAACGAATAGTGGGATTGACCGTCACATTATACACCCCCACGGCTGGGAGGGCGAGCATGTTTAGCGCAACGCGGGCGCGAACCCGCGACCCTCGGATTACAAATGCACGCCTTAACGCGCTCGGCCATGCCAGGCCTCAACAACGGGAAATAAGCATGAAAGGAGAAAATCTTAATGCAAATCTACGTACACACAGAATAAGAATTTCCCGAAATTGGGGGTTACAGATCGAGTAATAAAAAAGTTTTTCCGGTATCATATAAGCAAGAGTCCCATTATTGTATGATAGAAAATTTTGAGAAGGAATGAGCATTTAAATTTTCTGTATTTCACGTTCTATAAACTATGTGACAGACAAAATCTTAAATATGTTTTAACCTTTAGCAATAGGTGAAGATCATGTGAGTTTTGAATAGCAATGCCCAACTATTTATAATTCTAATAAAAATAAAATCGGAATAAAACAAAAATTACACACCAAAGCACTGACTTAATTTTCTTTTGGGGGTGCTTGTTTCTCTGAAAGCTTAAACTTTTATTTCATTACATTGTTAGCACTTTTCTATATTTATTGTGTTATAGCCACATTTGTTTGCTACTTGTGTTACATACAGAAATAAAATATATGTTATTCAACTCTCTACAAATACATATGTGTTGATGTTTTCAGTATAGGTAACTGCACAGAAACTGAATCACCAGACAATAATAGTTATAATGAAACTCTGATAATAAAACTAAATTAAACAAATCAGTTAGTACTAAGTGATTAATATTTTTGCAAAGAAGCCGATGAGCAGTGAAATATTGTTGGCCTAAACAAAAGCATTTCATATAAAACAAGCAAAGCAAATTCGACAAATTATGTTCAATAATTATATTATCAAACCAGGTAACAATACGACACTACTTATTAAAGCAAAGCTTGTTCCAAATAGCAAACCACACTGTTTTAAAATTCTCATTCCACACAATTATAACCATAAATTATCATATTCGTTCCAGCAAAAAGAAATGTTTGTTGTCAATCAACAGCGTTTGAGTTCTTATACGTCAGTAGGTTTCAGGCCCTAGATTTTCATGTAATATTTTTAAACAGTGATTTCACAAAATTATTTTTTTCTTTTCACAAAGGTGATAAAATGTGTGCGTTTGTTGCGCGAGTATATGAAAAAAAACATAACCTTGATGACTGTTTGTTTTTGTTTTAAATTTTGCGCAAAGCTACACGAGAACTCTCTGTAAAACCTGTCCCCAATACAACAGTGTAAGACTAGAGGGAAGGCAGCTAGTCATCACCACCCACTGCTAACTCTTGGGCTATTCTTTTACTAACGAATAGTGAAATTGATCTTCACATTATACGCCACCACGGTTGAAAGGGCGAGCATGTTTGGTGTGACAGAGATTCAAACCCGCTAGCCTCAGATTACGAGTCGAGTGCCTTAACCACCTGGCCTTGCCGGGCCTAGCTATTATGAATATCAATTAATTTGAATCATCAATTAGATACCCTTAAAAAGTTTTGAAACTTCTAAATATCTGTACTAAGTCAACAAGTACAACTTACGTTTAAAATTGTTGTGTAAAAGAAAGAAACAATAAGAATGTGTAACAAACAAATTTCTATCTGTCGTAGTTTTTTACCATATAGCGCAAAACTGTACTACTTTTTCTTCTATGAACCCACCGATAACAATATTAATCTTTATTTGATTTTTTATGTGACAGTTATGACATTTTTATATATATATATAAGAATAATACACTTTTAGGGGTTATATTTTTCTATGTACTTGTAAAATACTGTTATTATATTTTTGCATATATTTTGCAATGGCTGAATAATCTATCACTTTTCTTAAAGATAAGAAGAAGTTAATTGCATTCGGTGAATAGATGGTGTGATATAAAACGTAACTCCTAGTGTGTACAGTTTGTCCTGTATTTCGAATAACTGTTCTGTTAGCAGGTCTGATTAATTTGCATTACTTCTTGCTCATGGCTCACATATTTCAACTGCAATGAATTATCCAAACAGATTACTTCACGTAATAATTTTGTAAGCATTCTCTGCTTTCACGCAGCATGATCATAAATGTTGATTAGATTTTATGTGGAATAATAAAATATATCGAACGTAACGCATCAATTAACTTTAAATTACTGAAAATATCAGTTTGGTTTCATCAACCAAAATTACACTCTTTTAAATAAGAGTTATTTAATATTTTCTATAGAGTTTTAAGAGTTCCATTTAAAAGCGTACTGGCAATAATTTAAATTCTTTTCTAAAACGCCCTTTAGAACAATTAGTATTTTCGTAGCTCTTGATTAATACTTACTAATCCTAAACTTTTCATACATTTTAAGAATTAGTTCTGGGCAAAGTTTCAAGCAGTCTTTGTTGTTAGTTTGTGATATATCATAATAAAAAAGAAACTGGAAAAAATAAGCTAATAAATCTATTATATTTGTACTTTCAAGAAAACTTATATATATCAGAATATGTGCAAGAAGTATACACGAAGATTGATTAAAAGCTGTTAAACATTCTCAATAAAATAGCTGACTTTAAGTTTGGGTAAATCAATTCTATATAAAAAATAAATTAAAATAAAAAAACAGTTGTTTTATTTTTTGAAGTATTTCTGTAGCTGCACAATCTATCCTGTATGCAATTATTTAATCAAAAATCGTCAAGGTGCTTTTGATTAGATTCCATGATTTTTTTCAGTACACACCAACAAACCGCACTAAATATGAAAGTAACACTTGATAAGTAACCAACATTAGCATTAGGATCGCAAACTTATTATTTAGAACAGGCCTACGCTATAGAGAATTGATCAGGTTCATTAAGGTAGGAGTATTCCTCTCTAAAACACTGTAATACATTCCTTTATACCAACGCGGTGGAATCTAGATTAACAGTTTCTTATCATCACCCCATGCAATAGGTACAGCCGTACCAAGCATCATTATTTATGTCAATTGTTTAAGCAAACATCAAGTGACACTAATCATTTTATTTAGAATAATTCCATTAAATTTAGTCAACTGTTGCAGAAAATTTGGCAATGAATAATCAGTAATAACCGTTCATCCAAATGATTATTTTAGAAAGTTGAATTAAAAGCTACAAATTTTGTTTTCTAGGCCTAACCAATACTTATGTGACTGCATATCCTTTTACCTAATAGTTTTGCTGCTATAAATCAATCATCTTTAATACGAATGACCAACAAACTGTAAACGGTTTACTTTTACTATTAGGTGAATCTGTAGTAAACACAGACTGATAACTCATACGACTTTCTTGCTTGAACGAAAGCAATATGATTCGTTAAATATGATCAGTTTTTGCTGAATAACTGTGCATATTTGACTTGTATTTACACAAAATCAGACTTTTAATTGTAAGTTGTAAGGATATGTCAGTGTACCAAGTCCATATAAGTTAAATATGTTTTTGAATTAAATAACATTTTTGTACTCTCAGGGCAAAAAAAACAAATAGGAGGAGACTCAGTTATATTTGGAGATGTAACATCTGAAATATTTCTTAACGGATTATCTCAAAATTTGGAATGCGAAATAAGAGTCCAGTAGAGCACATGCATTAAAAATACGTATCAGTTTGGGTTACCACTGTTAGAGCTACTGAAGGAGGAAAATATCTAAACTATAATTCCTGTTAATAACATTCAGTGTGTCCAGCTGGTATTTGTTTTTTCTTTGCCCGAAAGACACACTATTGTTTGTGTCTTGAAGTCAATAACGTGAATTAATAAAGCTAAGAATATAAGAAAAACCTTTGTAAGTAGATTATTTCATAAATACAATACTGAACGGAATTATTCAACACGTTTTCCTATCACTTACATTAATTGATACCCAATTAAGCAAGAACAATGCAGTAGTTCATTCATTTTTTGTTTTATTTTATTTAAGACTGTTCAAAGGAATATTACTTTGGTTTTTGCTCGACCTTTTCTTTAATAACTTTATTTTGTTATGCAGGACCATGCGTGTGCACTCAATCTCGTGTATGATCGCGCGTGATTCTGACGTCTGTGGATTTCACTGATCAAACTACATTATTTTACCAAGGTAGAAGACAGTCTCACACTGTACCGAGCAGAAAGCAGGTCACATAAGCAAAAAGCAATCTAGTTCAGAAGGTAATTAAAACATAATTTCTCACGTTCTAGACAATCCGTATTTATTACGAATTTCAGTTTTCAACGAAAACGTTAAATCTGTATATATGTGTGTGTATTTTACAAAATTCCGTTGTTCGTCCCCCTCTGTTGTCCGTACGTAAAAACACTAATGTACGGGTAAAATGCATTTTACATACTTTCGTTTCATTATTATTATATTGCATTTTAGGAGGCGGCAATGGGATGCAATGTGAGCAAAGATGTAAAAGTTGAAGGTCAGCGAAACGGTAACACAATAGATGGCGCTAGACAGAAGAGTAATGGTATTAAAGGAAACCCAAATTTCAAAGACATACGAAGAAAAGAGAAGAAATACTCTCATGCAAACCTTCCAGGTTTAGTCCCAGTAGAATGCAGAGAAATACGTAAGTAAATGTCAGAAATATGATTTAACAGCCAACACTTAACTTATCACTACAGATAATTTGTCCCTTGATTAAAAGTAGTACATTTTTCTTTCTTTTGTACTTTTGTTTATTTTACTTATGTTACTTATACATTCTGTCCTCGTATATATTCACGTTGTATTCTGTCCATGAGCATGTTCATTATTTGTAGGATACATCCATATACTCAGCAAATAAATTATATTTCTGAGCACACCTTATATGTGTCTGTACGTTCACTACATCAAGTGATCATACCAATATTTCTTTGTGTTAATTTGCATGTGATTTCACTCTGTACTTACTATGTTTAATGTGGATGTATGTTTATCAGCACAAGACATGATATGTGAATAAAGTGACCAAGCTGTAAAACAAACAAAAGTAAAAATACATCACACTTGTGATATCACATTTAAATGCCATGTAATGTATCTGACTGTTCAACTTGGGTTTTTAAAGCGTATTTTAAGAACATATACATATGTAAAATTTGGCCCATTCAGTCAGCTTAAAACTTACATTTCACTATAATGTCACCAGTTTCGTGTATTTTGTTTTTGTTCATTTTTCAACTTGGCCACCGTATTTACGTATTATGTTTTGTACTTATGTGTTTATGCATTTTACTTGAACTCAAAACTTCACAATTCTTCGTCTGCCGCTATATATATTACATTTATGATTCACTTTTTGTCCGACATATGTAGCGGGGGTTGTAAATGTACTAAAACAGTTTCGTTAACTGAACATAAAACCCAGATATTTCTATGCTTCCAACCACTCGGACGCAACCTCAATGCTTCTCAAGTACTCTTTCATTAAAAACCACTAACAAATTTAAAATTATAATAACTTCTCTTGGTGCAGATAGGTGGTGATGTTTATCTTTCGTACTTTTTTTTTTTTTTGTCGTTGCTTCTGATACTTTCCTAGCTTTTCCTATCTTGGATAACCCAATTTTGCGACTATTAGCATATCCCTTATCAGAAAATAAAATTTTTAGTGAAATTTATCTTGTTAAGAATATATTATTGTGGAAAAAGTTGAGGTAAAATGAAGGAGATCAGTAGCTTTTGTAAATTATAGTTTTTAACAGTATAATTTTCAAATACTTGAAAGTATTTTATAATTGGAAAACCTTGGCGAAGTAAATACACATTATCGACCCAAAACTCATACATTATTTAATCATCTTTTCAAACCTATGCGGCAAATTAACTCTTTTATTGATACAATTTACTGTGATATTTGAGCAACTAAACTTCGAAGAATGAGGATAACCTATATACCAACAAAGTTTCTTCAATGGTTATCATAACCAGTAATTATTATTTGTGGAGGTTCGTATTTTCGAAAAGTGGGTGTGTTATAAAAATGGCAGTCATTTATCATTATTCGGTCTAATAAAAACAGGTAAAAAACTGTGTGTGAGTAGTGTTGGCTTGGTTGATGAAGATTGTCTCATGATGGACCCTTTGATACCTTCAAAAGTGCGAATAGTATCAACTTATTTCTAAACGCTAAAATCCAATTTTCCCACAAAGGAGATGAGATCTTCTAAATAGATATTAACTAGTCTCTCGAAGCTATTACTATGAATTATGTTGAAGGGCATGACAGTAAATACAGTCATTTTCCTTGGATTTCATTCCAATTAAAAATCGTGAGAACATGAGCATCATATCATTCTCTTGATGACTGAGATACAGTTGTTTGTTTATTGTTAAAACAAAGCTACACAATAGACTATTTGTGCTCTGCCTACAGTAGATTTCAAAATCCAATTTTAGCATCATAAGTGTTTAAGATTACTGCTGAGTCAGCGGGAGCTTATGATACTGTGCTATGTCAGGTTTGTGAAGATTAAATTAGTCGTTAGCATGCTGAAACGGATTCATGATTCACGACCAGTTGTAAAAACGTGATCCACACCTTGGGGTCGTAGGTGTGTTAAAAAGTAAAGGCCAAATCTAACTGTGTTTGATGAACTAAGAGTATCTGAGGAGTTGCCGGTGGGTACTGTTGAATTCCAACTGTATCATTTGATGTCAGAGATTTTTCTCCACAGACAACTCTTTTTTGTAATTCTGAGAGAAAATTTTAAAACACAAGTTTTGTATTTTCCAATGTCTGAACAAATATTTTTAAAACCCTAGTAACTGTAGTATAATATAAAAATAAGTGTCGAGCAGTTTATAAAAAGTCTCGTTTAAATCTTGCATTTTAACACTGATATAACTTTAATCATCTTGGGAAAACTGTCCAAGACACTATATTATGGATATATATAGTTCAAATCATAATATAATATGCTTAAGCTCATCTGCGAGAAAATTAAAACACCCGAATTTTGAGCGTTCTTCGTTGTCTACAGTTTATAAGTAGCAAAATCAAATGTTTAAAGTTACAATCATAAAATGCTAATAGGAAATTGCGTCAATATAAGATAAAATTATGAGCAAAGTAAGGATACGCTTAAGGTATCTGTGTGTAAAAACTTTCCCTTCCTTGTTACTGATGTGAAATAAATTATTTTAAACATTCCGATGAGAATAATAATTCAATTAATTGGAGTTCTATTTATACGCTATAAAAATTTCCAAATTTTACATATTCCTGAATCTGATTATTTTACTTTACCAAAGTAGCGAGATATATTAAAATTTTAGATCTAAAATTTGATTTTGTACTTTTGGTAAGTGAATTCAATTTCCTAAAGAAAACGTGATATAATTTTTATTAAACAGCCTGATAAAGTATTTACTATTTTTATACATATTTGACGTTTAAATTTCAACATGCATTTCTAAGTTTATGGTTTTATCACCAATTTTCTGTCGTGCCGCTTAAATTTTTTATCAAACAGAATATATCTGCCCATTGATAATGTTATTTTGCTCCTTTTTAAAAACATGATACACCATACACATAATTCGTTTTATCCATGATTTTAAGTGACAAACTTAATATACTTGACATGCAAACAATCCACTTTTGCTCGATCCTTTGCGAAATTCTAATTAAAGAATGAAGTTTAAGACTATTCTATGAAACGTTATTTGCTGTTAAGTGCTTTTGTTTCTCTCCAGTTCACATTTTATAATTACAAAGATGCTGAATATATTTAAATATAATTCAAACACATCAGATCATCCAATACTTCAAGGTACGTTTGAAGACTTACTTCGCTAAAATATAAGATTCCATTTCCAACGATAGACATAACAGATAATCCGGTATAAACTAATGCATAAAAATATAATATAGAGAAATAGTTTGTTTGTTTTTGAAATTCGTGCAAACCTACCTGAGGGCTATCTGTGCTAGCTGTCCCGAATTAACTGAAAGGACGAACATGTTTGGAGTTATAGGGATTTGAACCCGCAACCCTCGGATTAGGAGTCGAGTGCTTTAATGACCTGGCCATGACGGGCCTGCAGTAAGAGCTATGGCAAAGATTTTCTAGACATAAATCCAATGTTTTAATCCCACATTTATTCGTCATTTTATGATTAATTTTTCTGTGTTTTTCTCTTAACTTCCTAACGTAACAGAAAGAAACTTACCACAAAGTAACCAAGCGTTTAGAATGATTGTATAAAAGTGATATTTTTTGCCTTTGATAATCGAGTGGAAGTTCAAATGGTAAATTAGTAGCTGAGCGGAAATCCTGTTTTCATAGGCATAAAAATTCGCATTTTTCTTTTACTATTCTACTGGACTAAGTGCAAATGAAAATTCCCAAAATAAAAGTCCAAGGTGCGCATTATGATATGTAAATCAGTTTGTTTGTTGATGCTTTTTAATCTATTTAATCAATCAGCTCTTCTTTGTTCTCTAAATCTGAAGATGTAGTTATTTAAAAGTGTTGTATGCGTTAAAAGATAGTATGTTTTCTTCTAAGTATTAGTTGAAATAAAGTATGTGACATTATAAATTCTCTAAAGGTTGCTATTCTTTCTCGATAACATAAGGAAAACCAAGCTGATTTTCAATCAGTTCTTTCTTGTCGTTTCTTTTATTATTTATCACAAGTGATGTACCATTAGGTTTAAAATATCAGAAATGAGTGCGTAAAGAACACTTCTATGACCCTTATTGACTTTTCTCTGGAAGATAGAATGTCGCTATGCTAACTTAAGTCTGGTTTGAATTTTGCGCAAAGCTACACGAGAGCTATCTGTGCTAGCCATCCCTAATTTTGCTGTGGGAAAGCAGCTAGTCATCACCACCCACTGTCAACTCTTGATCTACTCTTTAACCAATCAAAAGTGGAATTGACCGTAGCATTATAACACCTCCACGACTTAAAGGGGGAACATGTTTGGAGTGAGGGGGTTTCGAAACCGCAACCCTCAGCTTACGTGTCGATTGCTTTAAGTACTCTGTCATGCTGATCAACTGTGTTGACTCTCTGTGAGAAACTAACATTTTACACACATGCATACGCAATGTCAACTGGGTAACAAATAGCCACACACACCTGTATATGAACTGGATCTAAGTGGAATATCGGACATTGATTACTGTTCGCCAATCAAAATTTTTGAGTTTCTATGATGTAAATTTTTAAATAGGCAAATAACATACGACCTGAAGAGAAAAACATTATTTTAAATGTATGTTGAAATAAGTAGAAAGCAACAAAAAGTTGCAAGTTCAACATTTAATAATTATTCTCTGAGATTTAATTCATGTGGAACCAACCGTGACTCATGGCTACCTATTCAATTTTACCTTACTCTTCTTTGTTGCCGGCATAGCCAGTTGGTTAAGGTACTCGACTCGTAATTTGGGATGTGCGGGCTAGAATCCCCATCACACCAAACATGCTCTCCCTTTCAGCCGTAGGGCCGTTATAATGTTATGGTCAATCTCACTATTCGTTGGTAAAAGAGTAACCCAAGAGTTGGCGGTGGGTAGTGACGACTAGCTGCCTTCCCTCTAGTCTTACACTGCTAAATTAGGAATGGCTAACTCAGATCGCCCTCGTGTGGTTTTACACGAAATAAAAAAATTTCTTTACTGTAAAGTCGACATTCCCTGAGAGAGATTCATGAAGCGAAATAATATTTTTTATTTCACCATTTCTTTATTTTATCAGTTGACACAGCTAACACAGCACAAAAACAATAACATTCTGATCGTACAATTTAAGTCTCATTTATTTACATTTTATGACTTTTTAATTTAATAATTTAAATTTATTCACTTCATTCAATTGTTTTGCTTCTGTAACTTTAATTGTGCTTACTTAGGTGTCTCAACTTCAATTACTTTTTTATCTGGCATCCACCATCTGGTTTGTTGCCAGAATTTTTGTTACGAATGTTATACAAAATATTTCATATTCACTATATCTTATGAGTACATCAGACATTTTATTTTAAAGACTGCCTTATTCGAACAAAACCGTTTTTTGAAGGAAAATACTATCTAGTAATTTTAGAAGTATAAAACACGCGTGAAAATATTTACCACTGAAGATAGTTTTATTAATTGTTGTAGTTCCATATAAGTACCAGCTAAAACATTCATTTAATAAATGTGATTACTTATACAATAACGAGAGAGTCAGACATTCCCGACCAATCATTTTTGTCCATCAGGTATTTGTCGTTTATTTCCACTTTGTGTATGAAGACACGAGTTTACTCACGTGCTAACGTCAATTTATATTCCCTATAAGCTTTAGTCTATCTATATAAGAACAAAACAGTATTAATTTTTTCCTTGAATCGCATTCTACTATTCTGTTCACGAAAACTCGGTTTTTCTTCTACTGTGTTTAAACCGATTCCATTGAATCTTTATGACTTCGCTAACTACCTCTTTTTTGTACTACGTCATGCTATTTGTTTTAGCTTATTTCGAAATTAAATTTGAGAAATCATTATAGTAATTTAGCTACTCTATTTCTAGATAACTATTCTTTAACATGTTGGCTCCCAACCCTATTTTGCCAATACTTGTTTGTTTGTTTGAATTTCGCACAAAGCTACTCGAGGGTTATCTGTGCTAGCCGTCCCTAATTTAGTAGTGTAAGACTAGAGGGAACGCAGCTAGTCATCACTACCCACCGCCAACTCTTGGGCTACTCTTTTATCAACGAATAGTGGGATTGACCGTCACATTATAACGCACCCATGGCTGAAAGAGCGAGCATGTTTAGCACGACGGGGATGCGAACCCGCGACCCTCAGTTTACGAGTCGCACCCCTTAACACGCTTGACCATGCCGGGCCTTTGCCAATACTTTCCAGGGTTCCATTGGTCATTTTACAATCACCTTTGTGAGGAAGAATGTATATATAGCTGTTGTGCCACAGTCAATAAATGCCACTTTAAAAAAAAATAGAGCACAACTCACCGACGGGTTCTGTGGGTCTTACTGAAAGACTATCACGACCCATTGGTGGGTCGTGTAAAAGCCAACTTGTTAATAGCAAAGTTGAGAATCTGAAAATTAAAAAATATGATTAATGAAGCAATTATTTCAATATAGGTACATTAAAATCCTCTTAATCAACTTGTGTGAAGCATACATATATCTATACTGCTTCAACAATAGCAAACTCTAACAGTTATCTGCTTTGTGATAAAGCCGTTACAAAACTGCTAGTCTTGAGAATACTAAAGAATTACTAACGTGAGATTGGATTCATAAATAGCTTAAGGGTGATTCTTTTTCTCAACTAAGCCACATCCATCTCTGTTGAATATCACTTTCTAATGTGTAACTAAACTGAACGTGGTATGAAACTTTGTTGCAGCTTTAAGTAAAAATATTACCATTTGAAAGATTTAATGAAACTGTTGCTAATAGTTCTGAGTCGTTGTTGTTGTTTTATTGCAGAGCTATGCAATAAGTTATCTGCGCTCGGAGACTAGATGGTTAAGGCACTTGATTCGTAATTTGACAAGTAAACACATAATGTTGGATGTAAATACAAGTAAAAAGCGTTATAACAAAAATATATTTGATTATAATGTACAAAACAAGTTATTTTCTTCATGGAACATGTTAAGTTCCGTGAAATATGTATTGAATGCTTCTGAAATTTAGGGTTAGACTTAGAGACTCGGGAACAACATAAAAATTAGTTTTAACCTTACTGTGCTAAATATACTCTCCCTTTCAGCCATTATAGTGTTATAATATGACGTTCAATCCCATTATTCGTTGGTGAGAGAATGCCCCAATAATTGACGGTGGGTCGTGATGACTAGCTGCTTTCCCTCTAGTTCCCTCACTGGTAAATTAGGAATGGCTAGCACAGATAGTCCTCGTGTAGCTTCGCACAAAATTTAAAACAAAACAAACCATTCTGTATACTGTCTAATGAAGCAATCAAGCCCGAAATCTTAGCACCGATACTGATTTGAAAAATATAGATAAACTGAACTACATCACTTGGCTTGCTGTATTCTATAATTTCGCCAATAATGCTTCAGGTCTTCAAATACA
Organism: Carcinoscorpius rotundicauda; assembly: GCA_011833715.1. NCBI lineage: Eukaryota > Metazoa > Arthropoda > Merostomata > Xiphosura > Limulidae > Carcinoscorpius > Carcinoscorpius rotundicauda. The sequence goes on from CM022392.1 coordinate 30,156,321, forward strand.
AATATTTTCTGGTTAACCTCCATTACATTAGGCAAGTAATAATAACTGAACCTTTAACTACAGTTAAATATCACAAATCTTATGTTAAAATACGTTAAAGAGAAACCAAACTTACTCCACCTGATTTTGCTCTGATTCAGAAGACAGGTATAGTACAGAATGGTACTATGTACCATCTACCCCTTAATTAAGATGTACGTTTTTCTAAAATGTTTCTTCAATTTTCACTTTGAATGCCGAAATTTACTTTAACATCCCTATCTTGAAATCATACGAAAAATGTGTTCACTAATTGGCAATTGACTGACTTTCTTGCAGGCTGCAGGGAAGATAGAACGTGACATCCAGAAATAGAATTTATCTTTCCTAAACGCGAATCACATAAAGATTAGAGAAGCTCCATTCGGGAGCTCAGATTATAAATTGACAACAAATACAAATATGAGGTGAATTTCTTGTGCAAACTTGGCTTTGTTTGTGTATTTGGCTTAGGTGTAAAAAGTCAGGTTTATCCTTATAAAAGAGAGTATTGGAAGATTTAGATTAATATATGTAAGTTATAACTTTTAAACTTCTTTTTTTTAACTGTTAAAGTTATTATTAGCTTTTAGATTAGCTTTCCAGTGGGCATTACTTTGGAGCTTTTATTTCAATGTACAGAAACTTGCAAATGTAGCATTTATTATAAAAACTTGAGATTACTTTTGTTTTATAGAATAATATAAGAATAACTTCTTGGGAAACTGATTTCAGTTCACTCTTACTCTTCGTGGTAAATGTAATCGTGTTTTAACGTGTGGCATTACTTTTCTGTTGTAGTTTAGTGATAACACGTGGTTTCACTTTTATATTTAACTTGTGGTTTTAATATAACTTACAGGTAGGGAACACCGAACTTGTAGAAACTTTAGATCGTGGTCTTTATCATGCTCTTATCACTCCTAAACACTTACTCTTGCTTTTAAGTTTGTGATTTAATTATGATATTGTAACTGTCTGTTTCCCTAACAAATAAACATTTTGTGCTAATAAAACTATTGGTGCTGAGATTTTATCCTGGACGATTCTAGCTGTGGATAGGAAAGATTAAAGTAATCCACAGCACGGTATTTTACGAACTGCCAGTTACCGATCCAAACTTACTGATCTGCGGTAAAACCATTTCATCGGGAATTCCACCTACGATATATGGAACTTTTAAGAAAAAATAACTTCAAGAAAAAGTGCAAAACTGCGGTAAGCTTTTTGCTGAATAGCTATGAAAATAGAAACAGCGTAAAAACCAATCATTCTTTATATTTGGCTAAAATAATCATTTCAATTCACTGTCATGTTTTAATGAGCTTGATTTTGTTGTAACCCAAATATAAAGTTTACATTTACTGAGGTCAACCAAAGAGTAAACCCTTCAACTTGCAAACACGATAAAAGAAATAGTTTATTATGACTCTTGACTTTGCTTCGAAGCCTTTTCTTCCCCCTATGACAGTCTGATTCATTATATAGTTCTGTGTATTCATCCAGATATATACATCTATGCATATATCCACACGAGTACATTATTATAGTGTATTTTTTATTAACACAACTAGTTAATATTTCTAATGTTATCATTTTTTTTTCTTTTAACACTCTGGTATTTATCTGGATGATAAAAAACATGTAATTATTGATGTAAATACGAGTGAAAAGCGTTAGAACAAAAATTATCATTAACACCTGCACTGACATACGAAACAAGTTATTTGCTTCATAGAACATATTAAGTCCCCTGAAATACGTATTGAATACCTCTGAAAGTTAGGCTAAGACTGAGAAACTCAACAACAACATATAAATTAGTTGTAACCCTAATGTACAAAAATTAATAGTTTGCGGTGCATATCGATATTTGAAATTATCTTCAAAGCTGTTTCTCTTTACGCTTTTCACACCAGCTTACTTTGCTAATGCCATCTCTTGGTACAAGCTAGTTCTTATCACGATTTCTCACTTAGTCAACCTTTTCCGTTGTATTTCCTACGTGTAATACAGTAGTCGTGAGAAAGGCAAAACTTATTTTATTCATTCTCCGTGAACGATCCAACAGCTGTACAATTTCCCATTTGAAACATCTTTTTCTATTTGAATAATAAAATAACTTTACATATCTGTGTGCAAAGGTAAAAAGTTTGTTAAAATCTAATGAACACTTCATACGTGTGATTATATTTCATATCCATGGCCTGTTTCCAAACCAGGGTTAGAATGATTCGTACAGTATTTTACACTATCTTCAGTTTCTGTCCCTCAACTTAGCTCCCTAGCAGCACAAAGATATGACTGCAAACTCACACCACTAGAAACTGGATTTGAATGCCTGTAGTGGGCAGAGCAATTCTAACCCGTTGTGCAACTTTTTGCTTACCTTCAAACAGACCAACAGACAGCCCTTAGATTAATAATGTGCCCATGGAAACAGATGTAATTAGATATTGGGTAAACATTCAGAATTATTTGTTTTTGATAAGTTGTTTCAGATTAAAACCAGTGACTTTTAGTTTACTGAATTGGAATATTCGTTATTTACTGTTATTGAACTTCATATGGCAAAGTTAGCCTGATACTTATAAGCAGCGCAGGTGTGTGCGCGCGTGTGTGTAAGTGTAATATTAACTCGGTATTTTGTACTTCTTTTATTTCCATTTAGACTTGGAAATCACTTAGTCATCTCTTTCTTTATGCCATAGCCTTCCAGTGACATAGCGGTATGTTTGCTTACTTGCAATGCATGGAACTGAATTTCAATACCCATGGTAGAATAAACACAGATAGTCTGTGGAGCTTTGTGCTTAACTACAAACAAACTCTAAGCAAAATTCATGTTAAAACTCAATACAAAGCACAGAATATATAAAGTCAGTGAATAATTATGCAAAAGAAATACATTATATTGGGTAAACAATTTCTAAAAAGCCAAAAAAACCTTAAGATGCCATAAAACAAACATTTTACATATAATTTTATAAATTTTTGTTTGCGAAAGAAATACTAGCAGTTTGTTTTTGTTTTTGAATTTCGCGCAAAGCTACTCCAGGGCTATCTGCGCTAGCCGTCCCCCTTAATTTAGCAATGTAAAACTAGAGGGAAGGCAGCTATTCATCGCGCCACCCACCGCCAACTTTTGGGCTACTCTTTTACCAACGAATAGTAAGATTGACCGTAAAATTATAACGCCCCCACAGCTGAAAGGACGAGCATGTTTGGCGCGACGGGGATTTGAACCCATGATCCTCGTATTACGAGTCGAGTGCCTTAACCACCTGGCCAGGCAAGACTCGAACAGTGGTTCACCTATACCATGGTATTGATTTATACACACCTTGTTTTAAGAATCTCACGTCAATCCTCTTTTATTGTTTGTTTGTTTGAATTTTGCGCAAACCTACTTGAGGGCTATCTGTACTAGTCGTCCTTAATTTAGCATTGTAAGACTAGAGGGAAGGCAGCTAGTCATCACCACCCACAACCAACTCTTGGGCCACTCTTTTACCAACAAATAGTAGGATTGACCGTCACATTATAACGCCCCCACGGCTGAAAGGGCGAGCATGTTTGGCGCGACGAGGATTTGAACCCATGATCCTCGGATAACGAGTCGAGTGCCTTAACACACTTGGCCATGTCGGGCCATCCTCTTTTATACAATAGCTAATAAGGTTGACATTTTCTGAATTAGGTGGTTGGTCAACAAAATGACCTCTTATTTCCTATTATTATTTATTATAACATACGTATAAATCTATGTGGAGATTGAAGGTTTTATTTTGTTGATCTTACTGTGATTTATTTCTACGTTTAGGTTGTATCTAAGTATCAAAGGTAACAAACTGCCTTCGCACAACTGGCTGCAGACAGCGAAGAGCGGTAGAAATTCAGACGCTGTTGATTTAGGCACTCAACCCTTAACTAGGATCTTGTTTGATAAATGGAATATCCAAACCGGTCTGGGTGCTATTATCATAGACATTATCCATTATGATTTAAGGATGACAACAAGGGATGGTAATGGAAGAATTATTTTGAATTTTAGTCTCATTATAGTGTTGTTTGTGTGTGTATAATCTTTATTATCAGCTTATTGTTTTAATTATATTGCTACACTGTAGTTTAGTTGAGTATTATTTGATATACATAAATTACAACGTAACACCACAGTGTGTGACATCAGATACACTGTTAGTACTGTATGAAAGCACACTATATGACCATGATGATGACAATTTTCCATTAGTTACTTGCACTAAATGACTTAAAAGCTTATGAAACAAGAAATTGTAAACTTTCAACTGGGACACAATTACCTTTTGTTTAACTTTTCGTGCCTCTGTTATTCATTATTTAAATTTTATCAGAATAGAAAATATGAAAATATACAGTAGTCTTTAGAATATTTGAAAATCAGAATTATATCTGTAGGTGACCAAATTATATTCTTTTTTTTCCAAATGTCTTTAAAAATCAATACTAAAAATAACTACTTACAAAGTCATAATGTATAAAGCTCAAAGCAGTTTTAATTTATCTACCAAACTATTTCTTTCCAAACTGAAGAGCAAAATATAAAGTTTGCTGCTTTCTTAGAACAAGGCAATTCACATCTCGTAGAAAACACATACAATTCGAGGCAAAGAGTTTGATTTAATTACTTCAGACTTGCAATAACTGGATTTTTACAAGTCCAAGACTGTAATTCATTCCACGTGATCAGCGCATCAGATACGTTACTCAGTCTTAGTTAAAGATTATTTTATCGTCAACAGCCATCTAGTGGTCTATTCAACCTGCTGTTTAGGTCAATAAATTCTCTATTCCTAAAACAGATTTCAAGCTATTAACGCGCTCTACCTAAAATAGTATTTTACGTTTTAACAAGCATGCATATTCTGTGTAATGTAAAACTGCAATCACTGGTTTCTTTGAGACAGTACGATGTTGTATCCGAGATATAACAGGTTACTCAAATGTAGCCGGATCATATAATCAATATTTACAATAAAACTTTCACGAAGTTTCACGACTCTCTGAACCACTATAGTTTCTTTTGATCAGTCCCAAAGGAATTACGGAGTCATAACATCAAGCCCTTAAAGAATTATTCCTGTTCATGGAGTTTACGGAACCCATTATTGTAATATTTGTCCTGAATTTCGCGCAAAGCTACACAAGGGCCATCAGCTCTAGCCATCTTTAATTAAACAGTGAAAGACCACAGCTACTCATCACTAGCCAATGCCAACTCTTAGGCTACTTCTGTTACTAACGAATGGTGGGATTGACCTTAGCATGCTAACGCCACAACAGCTGAAAAGACGAGCATTCTGGTGGGGCGTGGGATTCGAACCCTCGAATTACGAGCCGATCGTTGTAACCACCTGGCCAGGTCACTTAAAATAACGAGCCTAATGTCCATAAATACAATAAAGGGCCTGTTGGAACGGTTTTAAAAAGTAAAAATGGAAGAAGGGGATTCAAACCCGTAAAAATAACAGACAGAAAGAAGTAAAAGAGAAGGGAGGTCGAAGGAAAAAGTACGATGTTGTTATTAAAAAATAAAATCTTGTTCTCAGTCTATAAGTTGTTGATTACTGTAATAAATAATACATTAATTATGTATATTAGAAATTAGTACAATCTTAATACACTGAAGTGTGGGTATAACACGATTACAATTAGGTAGCGTCAAAAGTCTACAATTCAGCTTTAGTGTGGTATGCTTAACTCTCCATAAATAGGGTTGTCATTGGAGACCTATTATTCCATATGATTTCTGAGATTCTGGCTCAAAATATTCAAGAATATACGACTAGTTAATGAATAATGAGTTAAAGACAGGTGTGACTTTTCTCATTTCGTACACAATTATGACAATATCATGAATGTTTTAATGATGAGTTATTATATACTGACATTTCTATGCAAGAAGCTATTGGTTTATGCGGTGATTTTTTTGTATTGTCATTAAATAGTAAATGACTTTAAAAAATGAACTTCAACCAATGTTTCGCCATGTGGTTAGGACGCTCCACTTGCAATTTGCGTGTTGCCGGTTTTATTCCTCGTTCTACCAAACATGATGACACTTTCACCCGTCGGAGCACTATAATTTAACGGTTACTCCCACTGTTTGTTGGTAAAAAAGTAGCCAACTTTTAGGTGATGACTAGCTGCCTTCCCTTTAGTCTTACACACCTAAATTAGGGACGGTTGGCGCAGAAAGCCCTTAAGTAGCTTTGCGAAAAATTCAAACAAACAAGACTAGCTGCTTTCCCTCTAGTCGCCCCCCAGTGGCTCAGCGGTATGTCTGTGGACTTACACGCTAAAATCCGGGTTTCGATACCCGTGGTGGGCAGAGCACAGATAGCCCATTGTGTAGCTTTGTGCTTAATTCAAAACAACAACAACCCTCTAGTCTTTTAATGTTAAATTAGGGACGACTATAGCAGATGGCTCTCATAGAGCTCAGCGTGAAATTCAAATCAAACAGCAAACAATCAATCGATGTTCCTTAAATCGAAATTCATAACAAATTATCTAACTTATACTTCAGTTTTAAGCCTTGATTGTTTTCACTACATCGTAGAGTATCAAAGAGTAAATAACCAAACTTGTGTAAACTTGCAGTAATCCTATTGGATATATGAGTGAGGTAAAATATATTCACATAAAGATATTCCAGTTTTTAGCACTTTGTAATGTTTGAAAACTGAACGCGTGTTTTTTGTTTGTTCTTTTTGCCCAAAAGAGTCTTACGAGGTAGCTTTGTCCTATTATTGTTAAGGTTACAGTTACCTGAACCATATTTTTAATTACCATATAATGTCGCGCCATCTACATAAAATTATCGATACTATTAATTGTATACAAACAGAAGAACAACTACTGTCGAACGAAATACAAAACATTGGAGTAGTATATTCACACAGCTTTTTGGTTGAGAGATAAAAAATGTGAACGTCTTTACAAAAAGTGTCAATGAAACAGTAGTGTACTCGCAATGTTATTGGGATAGCTTTTTGTTTATAAAGATAATGCTATAAAAATCAAAGGGTCTAAGCTTTAGTCTGGTAGATTGCTTTTGAAAAACGGTAAAAATAAGAAGCGAAATTTCAGTTTGATTGATAATTCTATTTACTGAAACAGTGTTGACTTCAAAATTATCAATATTATCTGAATTAGCTTAAAACTACTACATGATGTCTACTAGTTTTAAAAAGCGTAGAAAAGAACTGATTCTGGACAATAAAGTGTTAACATAGTTTTAAATAAATACAGGGTGGTCGCTAGGAAAGCGGAAAATTTGTCAAACAGCTATTTATTTTTACAAAGAATAACTTTTACAAAGTTTTTTAAAGGCATATGTTATATTACACTCATAGATGCTCAAAATGATATTAAAATCATGCATTTATTCATGATCTCATCTGACCCCCGAATTTTCCGCTTTTTTAGCAACCACCCTGTATATATGTATAATACTCACTCATATTCAAATTTCTTTGTGACTATGAAATTGTTTAAAAAGAATATATTAAGTTTTTCTTATATTAAAACTTTAATACCATGTGAAACAAAAATGAATACGTACAACATTATAACCAAATGATAAAAAACAGTAAATAATATCGTCATTGTTCAAAGAGTTAATAACATTTATACATAAAAAAACTAAACTAATCGTTATTTATTATTTATTAATGCACACTATTTCAATCTCAACATATTGTTGAGTTTCGAGGCCGCTTACAACAGTCGAGACACATTAGATAATGATTCGGTGATTCTTGGGAAGTAATCTCTACATTACGCTTGGTAATATAACATTATGCATCCCCCCGCGGTAAGTTTAGGGACTTACAGTGCTAAAATCCAGGGTTCGATTTCCCGCGACAGACACAGCAGATTGCCACATGGGACTCACTTTATAACTTTATAAGTTACACACTGAGAAGAATGAAAGTTTATTTCCCATTGCACGGCTTCCTTTATCATAAACCTTGTCTTGTTATGTACGTAACAGTGCCTTTTTGTCTTGAATATTTTAATTTACTAGTATAAAATACTCATGATACGTGAAGTACAAAAGCCTCGCCCGCACTGGCACAGAGGTCATCTGTATAGTTTTGTGCTTAATTTTAAACCCGACCTCAAAGGCCCACACTTTACGATTCCCAGAGGCCACTTACGTACCGATCAGGCCCTCCCATTATCAAAATTACTTTTACAGCTTTCCAAAAAGAATCATGCCCGAATTCTAACCACATAAGACACATGCTTGTGGTACGTGAGAAGTGCCACGTTTGATGCAGCTAGCTTATGACAGGTTATGAACCTAAATTCAAGTATGACAACTCAGAAGTGCAAGGAAACAACATCCGGTGCTATATTTGGGTTCGGTGACTCTAAAAACCTATTATTGAGCCCCAAGTCACATCTAGGTGACATTCGGTTTCAATTTATTACCTCTTAATAGGAGGTCTAAACTATAACACCATTGAGGTAAGTTTGTGCCAGAAAATAAAAAAAAGATTTAAAACACGTGATCGCGTTACCTGACCACACGTATCATCTTTGATCCTGTTAATTTGAAAGAGTAGGCATTGACATAATTTCAAACATGGCGCACCTGGTTTCAAAATGAGCCACGAGGATAATTGTTTGTTTTTGAATTTCGCACAAAGCTACTCGAGAGCTATCTGTGCTAGCCGTCCCTAATTTAGCAGCGTAAGACTAGTGGGAAGGCAGTTAGTCATCACCACCCACCGCCAACTCTTGGGCTACTCTTTTACCAACGAAGTGTGATTGGCCGTCACATTGTAATGCCCTCACGGCCGAAAGGACGAACACGTTTAGCGAGACGGAGATGCGAACCGGCGACCCTCAGATTACGAGTCGCACACCACGAGGATAATATTCGATGCAAGGTTCGTATTCAGCGACCACGAAAGCCGAATACTTCATCTTCATCATAGCTGAATGACCTTTATGATGCGAGTCATTTCATCTTGGTAGAGGGTTGTGCTTATAGATAAAAACATCCCCTAGGCCATTCCGAGTCTGCTCACCAAGTGTGGTCCTGCCAGCTCCAAAACTGCGAGATTTTGTCGGACAAACAACCACGTTCAAACACACACAACGAGAATTGATATAAGCTATTATCTATAACGTGTAAGCCTTGAAAGTGCTTATTCACTGTTCAACTGAATTATAACAGGTTTTATTCTGAGAAACATTGGCTGCACTTGTACATTTATTTTACCATAGACATAAACCGATTATTTCATTGAAAGTTTCTTAACAACGATCACATTTAGCATTAAAATTCCAGCTTAGTAACAGACTGGTTAATACTTCAAAAATGAAAAAAAAAAGCTAAGATAAATACATATAGTCAGTTGCTTCAAATGTTAATGCAGCTTTCTTTTCTGTCGGGTTCATGCCCAGTTTTGGTCATGGACAGCAATTGTAAGTCAGCACTTCGGAATAATTGTTATAGAATTATAAATTACAGGTGTAACGTTTTTTTATGTGGACTGAACGCAACAAAAAGCAGCTTGTATAATTTATTACAATGATCTACTTGTATGTGATAGACACAAAATAAATTATCCAATAGCAATAACAGATATCCAGTTTCAACCTTCAAAACCACTTATAATACAAAAGCGTACTGGCCTGTGTTTAATAATATGATCCAGAATGAGTGTCCAAATCAGAAATCCAAAATTCCAATCTAGGCGGGGAATTTAGTCCCACGGAGAAATTTACGAAGTTTGAATGGGTACTTCCAAATAAATTTACAGTCCAATACGTGTTGGCTTTCGGTATAATCCGTAATCCGACTGAATTGTAAAGATTAACGGAATAAAATAAATTCACCGCTTTAGTTGATCTAGCTCTATTCACAAATTCAATTTGAATAATCACACGGCAAACGTTTAAACTTTCCCAAACGAAACAAACTTCTTGACCCGAGTAAAAAACGGATGACTCACTTCTCTCGCATCGCTATCTGTTTATATACTAATCGCGTAACTTCCCAGAATTCCACAGTACAAACACCAGGCCAATACAGTGATCGATCTACCTAGTTTTAAAAATTTCTACATGAATAATTCTAAATGAATTTTAATTAATTCTAAAATGTTATTTTAAATTTCACTGGTTTAAACCTCGAAACAATAACATAAATATGGAAATTTAAACACGACATTACATGACATGATTTTCGTTTACATGATATTTACATAACACTCTCCCCCTTAAAAGCAAAAAAAAAGAAGTTTGAACAAATGAAAATCTTTTTTTTAACTGAATAAGGTCCAAATTTTTTACTTGACGAGAAGAGCTTGATGTGGGCAACAAGACTAGTACTTGGTCACCAACATTAAAAAATCGCTTTCTAGCCCTTTTATCATACCAGGTTTTCATCTCTTCCTGAGAAGATTTTAAGTTTTCCCTGGCAACATTAAAAGCATTGTGCAATCTGGTTTTGAAATCAAAGACATAGTTCAACAAGCTAATTTGTGAGTTATTGTCCTCCAACCATTTCTCCTTAACAAATTTCAATGGACCACGAACTAAGTGACCATAAACCAATTCAAAAGGGCTAAATCCAGTAGATTCTTGAACAACCTCACGAACTGCGAACAACAACAAGGGAACACCCTCATCCCAGTCCTTTGAGTGTTCATGGCAGTAATTTCTAAGCATGGCTTTCAGAGTTTGGTGGAAACGTTCAAGGACACCTTGTGACTCAGGATGGTATGCACTGGATGAAGTGGATGTTTAGTTCATGCATGGCTTGTTGAAATAGCTTGGACAGAAAATTTAAGTCTTGATCTGATTGCACAACTTTTGGAATTCCGAACATGGTAAAGAATTTGACAAGAGCTTTGACAATGTTGGGAGCAGTGATTTTTCTCAAAGGGATTGCCTCAGGGAAACGTGTAGAAGCACACATGATTGTCAAGAGGTATTCGTTTTCTGCTTTGCTTTTTGGCATTGGGCCAACACAGTCGATAATGACTCTTGAGAACGGTTCTTCAAAGGCAGGAATAGGCTGCAGTGGTGCTTTGGGAATCCCCCGATTTGGTTTTCCAGTCATTTGGCAAGAATGGTATGTCTTACAATAGTCAACAGCATCTTGGCGCATCTTTGGCCAATAGAAATGTCGTCAGATACGATTTAAGGTCTTTCTTACACCTAAGTGTCCCGACAACACATGATCATGCGCAAGACTAAGAATATCATTCCAATAGCATTTTGGAATGACGATTTGGTGAACAACATTCCACTCGTCATCAGCAGCAACGTCAAGAGGTCTGTATTTTCTCATTAACACACCTGACTTCTGGTAGTAACAAATAAGGACAGTTCCTATTTCATTTTCATCAACAGCCAGTTGTAGAAGAGAACGAGTTTCAGGATCATTGTCCTGTTCCTCAACAAGTTTTTTTACGATGAAGAGAGTAGAAAAATGACTTAGAGTCATGAATAGAACTCGAAGTTGAGTCAGAAATCTCATCGATGCGAGACATGAACGTATCAGATAAAGGGAAATCCTATTTGGACTCCTGAGAACGTGTTTGAGAACGAGTAACAGCACAGGCGGGAAAAACATCAGGAAACTCTTCAACGAGTTGCTCTGTACTGGGAGTAATAACAGATGCTTCAACAACATGAACCTCTGGTACTACCTTACTACCAGCCAAATCATTTCCCAAAAGCATAGACACACCTTCAACAGGCAATGAAGATTTAATACCCACAGTCGCTGGGCCTGAAAATAAATCCGAATGCAAATCTAATCTATGAAGAGGAATAGAAACGACGCCACCTTCTACACCAGAAATGAGTACATTGGCCCCATTGGACGACTTTTCAGAAAACGGAAGTACACTTTCCAAAATCAAACTCTGAAAAGCTCCAGTATCCCGCAGGATTTTAATTGGTTGTAGATGTGAATCGCCAACAAAAGAAACAAAACCTTCAGTGATGAAAGGCTTAAATTTGTCCTCAACAAGATCTTTAGGTACATCAAGAATATTGGACTTGGAATTCACAGAGGACTGGACAGGGTCAAAATCATTGGGAACCAATGATGTATCCAACGAGGGCGAAATGAAATTATGGGGTGATGGCTTGTTTTTGACCTTATAGCACTCAGAAATCAGATGGCCAGGTTTCTTACAATAAGCACATGTTTTGGATGAGAATGACACGTTTTTGGTAGATGACGAGCTTTGAGAATAAGATGAAGTCTTTGAGAATCAGAAGTTTGCTCTTTTTTGTCTTTGTCGACATTTGCATAATGCTTGAATGAGTTATTGGGTTTCTTCGCCAAATTTTAGTTTTTATGTTATTTACGTGTTTTGTCCAGGTAAGTTTAGAATCATATGTTAGACCTAAATATTTTGCAGATGTAGCAGTCCGGAGAAGCTTTCCATTCATGTAGATCTGGGGTTGTACTTTCTGATGTTTCGTTGATTTTGAAAATATCACTAATTGTATCTTTACTGTGTATATTTTGATTCTATATTTTTGGCAATATTCACTTATTCTGTTTAGTTGTGGTTGTATGTTAGTGACTGCGATTTCTGGTGTTAGGGCACTTTTCAAAATTGTTACATCACCAGCGAACTGTGACGAAAATCCATAATATGGGTCTTTCAGTGGCATATTATTTACATACATGATGAAGAGAATAGGACTAACCATCCCTCCTTGAGGGACATCAGCTTCTGGAGTAAAGAACTCAGAGAAAGTTCCCTCCACGTTTACTCTGCATTTTCTATTTTCCAAATAGTTAGATAACCAGCGATTACATACGGAACCGAAGACAATTGTGCACCATAATGTTTAGTTGTTGTTGTTTTTTAATTTCGCGCAAAGCTGCATGAGGGCTATCTGCACTCCATAAAGTTTTGAGTGTGGGTTTATGATTAAATAAATATTCTAAGCCTAACTTCGTGAGAAGCGTTTTATCTTGTTGATATTATCAGTGATAGCAAAGTTACGCAAATTGCAAATTAATGCATTTTATTTATTAATGTTTTTCTTGTTTGTTTTACGACATTTTGTAAACCTGATTGTTCCAGAATACTCTCTCATGTATATTAATTATTGAATAATATTGTCGTAACTGACAGACGAACAGTCGATTATTGTTCAAAATGAAAATGTTATTTTTCTATATAATCATACAAAAGCACGATTTATTACTCTAAGTAAAGCAAAATAATACACATATATTTTATTAAAGCAAAATTTTGCCTTCGTCCAAGTTCTTTTATCACTCAGGGAAGATGATGGCATTGAATTTAAGTGAAATAACCTTAGATGTAAACAAAGCTTCTTACGTAAATGTTTTATGATATAACCTATTTTAGAAAACTAGCGATAACCCAACTATCTCAAAGAAGAAAGCTTCGAAAAGCTAAAAAAGTGATGTAAACATTATATACAGATGTGCAAGAAAAACGAAAAAAATAATTAATTTCATATGCTTTTCATAATAATATATGGTATTTATCATGCTTAAGTTGGGGAATATGATGTGAGAGTCTAGTGGGAAAACAAGATATTTTTTACCAGATAAAACAGTATCTCTTCTAATATTTAAGGCTATTTGGATTCTGAAGTGTATCAAAGTGCGTATTGCTTATAGCTATTATATACATTACAGTATATTATATTATGTCGACTTTCCAGAATTATAAATGTCCTTCTGGTACACTTCTGCTGCCTTATGTAAAAATATTGTAAACATACTTTACTCAGCAGTTTTATTTCCCAACTAGCAATTAAAGTCCGCGTCGTTCAGATCACAATGATAAAATCACAATAAGGAAAGTCAGGAGACGTAAATTTGAAAAACGAAATTTGCCTTCAAAACAGACAAAAGCGAAACATACTCTCTATAAATAACGTAGTGGTTGATTACATAGACATAATAAATGTAGCGCTCAAATACTGGCCTGATTTTGCAGAATTGCGACTGGAGTTTGAATATAACATCGTGCATATCCTATTCCCTGCGCTCGTGTGATTTCCAACTAATCCACGCTCAGTAATTGTAATACAGAAGCTTACGTGACTTCCTGACATGATATGTTTTTATTCATAAGCCATGCAGGCATACATATTCAAAGTAACTAGCCGGACTAAGTCAACGTTGATTCGTTTATAATTAAGCACGAAGCACCAGAAAACGGACTCTCTGTACTCTGCAACAACGGGTACTGAAATCATGAGGGGGAGTAGTCGATATTGAAGTGATTTAAATATTCATTTTACCTTTCTTGTTCCAAATACATCAAGCACACATAATTTGTAACCATATTTCAAATAATCTTTAAGACCAAGTTATCTATGCTTAATTTTACATGAACATTTGATTTTAATAATTATTAACACGCGTCATGGACCAGGTTGGTTTTTAATTTCGTGCGTTGATCGTACCTATGTTGACCGTCAGCTAGTCGTCACCACCTATCGCCAACTCTAGGATTATTCTTTTACCAACGAATAGTGCAATTGACCATCACTTATAACGCCCGCACGATTGAAAGAACAAACATATTTGGTGTGACAGGGATTCGAACCCACGACCCTCAAATTACGAGTCGAGTGCCTTAATCACGTGGCCATGTAAAGCTAGGAATTCCTATTTAATTAAATGTTAAATGGGTGGCAACTGCCTATTAAAGAAACATTTTTAAGAATGTTGTGGTGACTATACAATCTACTTATTGTAACTCGAGTGTAGAGGACGTACTACTATAGATATCTCCAGTGAGACAGTGATATGCTTTCGAACTTACAAGATTAAAATCCACGGTTTGATTTCCTGCGGTGGACAAGCAGATAGCTCAATAAAACAAACAAAGCTACTATAGATATTTTTAACATTATTACAGCATGAAAATGGCTAATGAAATGTAGCGAAATATCGCTTTGACTGAGCTTACTTAAACATCTCTCCCTCAGTAAACGATTTGTATATTTCTAGAGTTGTAACGTTAAGATTCAGGGCTTGATTTTCTGCAGTGAGTAGGTTGTAAATAGCCCAGTTGTGCCTTTTCACTGAAAAAATTAAAAGACTTACCCTCACCATCATTTGTTTGTAAATCAGCTAGGAATAAGTTTTCATTGAAGTTTTAAACCCTACAGTAAAATAACTCCTCGCAAACTACCTTCGTAAAATTGTCAACAGCAGTAAACTGTCAACGTTTAATAAATCAACGACTGTTTGTCGTTTAAAAACAAACTTATGTGATGGCAACATTTTACCTGTGTCGTCTAAATCAGTAGTTTACAAATAATGTAGCAACAGACTTAACCGACCTGTTTCTGTTAACTACCCCCATATAAAAGTTTTGCAGGTGGTTGATAACATCCGAAATGTTTACAAAATTGCGTTCATAAGATTGACAATAAATACCGAAAAATGAACAGAATACTTGGACATTCTTGTTATTGAATTATTTAGAGCTACCATGACCTGGGGGTTTGGGTGCTTAATTAAGAATCTACGAGTGGCGGATTGGAAACTCCTTCATCGAATATACTCGTCCTTTCAGCCGTAGGGACGTTATAATATTACGGTCAATTTTATTGATAAAAGAGTAGCTGAAGTGTTGGTGATGGATATATTTCTGCTAAATTAATAGCAACTAGCGCAGATAGATAACCCTTGAGTGGCTTTGCGCGAAATTCGAAACAAATAACCTACCTACTGAACGTTTAGCTGCGTTAATATCGTTCATGGAATTACATTGTCGTAGCTCATTTTAAGTTAAGTTTTATATTCCTAAGTGAGCTTCTTAGCATTCGTGATTTTAAAAAATATCTATAAGGTACATGCATTGTAAGGAAACTTGCGCCATCTGTTGAAAATATTATTCATCACTTAAATTTTGAAAAAAAAAAAAGAATTACAAGAAGTTTGTCGAAAACTTCATTGAGCTTTGTTGTGGTATTATTATAAACGAACTTTCCACATCCTCGAATATCATATTATGAGAAATATAAGTGCAAATAAACTGTTGTATTTGGAATGATGATTATGAACAACATAGACACAGTTGTGTATCAGTATAAGAAACATTTGTTTTGTTTGTTTGTTTTGGAATTTCGCACAAAGCTACTCGAGGGCTGTCTGCGCTAGCCGTCCATAATTTAACTGTGTAAGACTAGAGGGAAGGCAGCTAGTCATCACCACCCACCGCCAATTCTTGGGCTACTCTATTACCAACGAATAGTGGGATTGATCGTCACTTTATAACGCTCCCACGGCTGGGAAGGCGAGCATGTTTGGCGCGACTCGATATAGGAAACATAAATCAGAATGAGACTTTCAATCAGCAGTTTCAAATAGTTATATCCTTTACCCTAATACTGAAGTACATATATTGGTCGAAAGCGCTGATTCGCTTAGATTAGAATGTGTTATTATATGAGTTGCAACTCATTATATATATAAGTAACTGATCTTGTGAGCCGTTATTATTCAAATAATTACTATGTCAGTAGTTAGTTAACGCATAAAGTTTTGTAAGATATTATACGTTTTTTTATTTGTTTTGTTGATAGTTAATCATAAAGCTACACAATGAATTATAATTATTTGCACTGTTTTCATCACGGGTTCCAAATTTCTCAGAAACATTAATTTAAATGGATTCTATTAATCTACTAGAGTGAATAAAAACTTAATCTTCTTTCAGTGTGAAATTTTGGTGTGGTTTGAATTTCGCGCAAAGCTACATTAGCCATTCGTAATTTTGCAGTGATGGAGTAAACGAAAGGTAGCTCGCTAGTCAACACCTCTCGCCGTTAACTCTTACGCTGGCTGAAGAGTAAGCAGTTTACAGTCATTTCGTAACACTCTCACAAGACTGAAAGGGCGAGCATGTTTGATAAAAGGGATTCGATCCCACGAAGTTACTAAAAAGAGTAGTTAAAACTGATTATTTGAGTATACTACAACTACGGTCAGGAATATTAAATTATTGTTGTTACTAAAGAAGATAGACTGAATGGATGCCTCGAGTTTCACCCTAGTGATTAAAAACCTCAAATTTCCGGACACAGCAGATATTCTGTTGTGGCTTTGCTTTAAATAAGAAACAAACAAATATATTTTTTGTATTGATTTTACTGAACATTTTACTATCACTAATTATTTGCTTTCGTTCTTTCAATTGTAGTTAGTTTATAGGTAATAACTTTAAAAGCTTTATTAAGGGTATTAAATATCTGAGCTCAGTGATATTTAGATAGAATGTAAGGTTATTATACAATAAAAGATGTTAGTTACCTCTCGTTGTGAATACCTGGCATGGCTGCGCGCGTTAAGGCGTGCACTCGTAATCCGAGGGTCGCGGGTTCGCGCCCGCGTCGCGCTAAACATGCTCGCTCTCCCAGCCGTGGGGGTGTATAATATGACGGTCAATCCCCCTATTCGTTGGTAAAAGAGTAGCCCAAGAGTTGGCGGTTGGTGGTGATGACTAGCTGCCTTCCCTCTAGTCTTACACTGCTAAATTAGGGACGGCTAGCACAGATAGCCCTCGAGTAGCTTTGTGCGAATTTCCAAAACAAACAAACAAACAAAGCCTCCTGGGTCTCCAGTGAAACATCGGTAGGTCTGCGTACTTATATCGCTAGAAACCGACTTTCGATACCTATGGTAGCCAGATAACAGATACCGACTCGTGTAGCTTTATGATTAATAACAAACAGCCTAGTCCCCCGGTGAGTCAATGGTAACCTCATGGAATTACAATGCTAAAACTCGAAGTACAAGTACGGGAGAAGGTCATGACAATTGATTGTATTGCTTTCCTCTAAAAATAAACAATATTGCCATATCATACTATAATTTTTGCCTGAATGATACTGGAAAAACTATTTTATTACTCGATGAGTACCCCCCAACTTTACAAAAATTTTACTCTGTGTGCATGTAGATGTGCAATAGGGATCACTATTTTCCCGTTTACCCGCCGTTTCCTGTCACAAAGAACTTTAATTTTTCTCAGTTCTTTGGATGTATATGTGATGTCATGAATACCTCACACGCAGCTCTAATGAACTGGCGCTGAATATATAAATATAATAGTACTATCTCTTGTATGTCCATGTAAATACTTCGCAGGGTGTGGGTGGATTTTCACCTAAATTGGAATGAAGGTTCGTCAGGTTTTGCATTTTGCAGTTTCTACGAGTGTTTTTGCACAGTTTGTTTTTACCACTACTTCACTCAGTTATTGGATCTTTACAAAATTTGGCATGGTTTGTTGGTTTGTTGAATCCTTCAGGAGTTAAATTCAAATTTAGAGTTTCATATTTTGTGTTTTACTATTTTTATAGGTGTTTAGTTGGAGTTTTTTTAAGTTATATATATAAAGGAAACAACTTTTTATGTCCTAATATAAACTTCACTGCACAACAATTTTTTGAAAAGTTTTGCTTCCTAAAAGGTTTTTACTGATTGTGACAGGTACCTGGTGGGTATGCACAAATATAGTTTTAGTTTTGCTTCATCACGTAGGAACCCTGAGAAATATACATTTAACTGTTTACCAGTAATAACGTATTTAATTAAGTTTATGTTTCTTATACGCTATTAAGTTCAACATAATTAAAAGTGTTTTGCTCTTGATTTTCGCTTGTATTAAATGCCCGGTGCATCACGTTGCAGTGTCCAACAGTAGTCAGCAAGCATTAACGGATTTCAGTTGCCCTGATATCGTTTTTTCATTGTAGCAATGTCCTGATGAAACCTTTTACCGTGTTCGTCACTGACAGCACCGAGATTTGCGGGGAAGAAGTCCAAGTGCGAGTAGAGGGAATGAATTTTGAGTGACATGGTGCACTTCATTGTTTTGTATGCTTTGAGGGATTTGTCTACCAGCGGAATGTAATATAGGGCTGTGTAATTAATTGCCAATAAAATTGTCAACAACGTGTTTGAAGGCTTTCCAGGCAATTTTTCCGGCTCAACTAACAGATCTTCGAACCGCTTGTCATTCATAACATGTCTGATCTGAGGGTCAACAAAAATGCCCTCTTCGATCTTGGCCTCAGTTATTCTTGGGAACATCTGTCTTAAATAACGAAAATCTTCGCCTTCTTTGTTCATTGCTTTCAAGAAATTCTTCATAAGTCCCAATTTCATGTGAAGAGGAGGCAAACAAATCTTTGCCAGGTCAACAAGCGGTTCATGCACCACATTTTTCTGTCCTGGACCTAACTTTTCACAGAGTGGTCAGCTCTGTCTACAATAATGTGACTCTTTGGTTCAACTGTTTCATTCACAGGTGAAACAACAGTACTTTGTATAGCCGAGCTGCAGTCTCAATAACAGAGCAACGACTTTCAGATCTCCACAGATATTCTAGTTGTACTTGCTGTACTGGATGTGCTTCAGCAACATTTCCATGTTCTCGTAGGTTTCTTTCACTAGTCCTAAATAACCAACAGGTATGAAGGGTGGAGGTTGTCATTGTGTAACCGAACAGCTTTGAGGCTTAACATTGATGAATCGGTAAAGATACGCCACTCTTGCGGGTCATGGTCACAATCCAAAGCAGAGAACAATCCTTCGATGTCAACACAGAAACAGAGACCGTAAACTTGTGAAAGAATTTGATTATATCATCTTGGCGGCTTCGAAATACAAAAATTTTCGTACTTGGTGACAACAAACACCATTCCTGCAGTCTCGAACCCAGCAATTCGGCTTTTGCTTTTGACAGATCCAAATCTCTGACCAGATCGTTTGATTCTGACTGTGTTATGATATATGGATCGCTTGAGGAGCACGGTTCAAAATCCGGATCAATGTCACTGCCAGTTCCATGCATTGCAGTTTCTTCACCTGGTTCGTATAAGGTCCATTCCTTCGGTGGTTTCAGAATTGGAAAACTGTCGTCATGTTGCACGGGTCTCATTGCTTAAAGCAGATTAGGGTATTCAATTGACTTCTTGTTTTTGGCAGAGAAACCAGACACATTAGTCAAACAGAAGTAATAGTCCATCACATGGTCTTTCTGTTCTCGCCATATCGTCGGGACAGCAAACGGCATTGTCTTTTGAAAGCCTCTGAGCCAAGCTCTCAGACAGACAGCACATGTCGCACAACAAATGTGGGGCGTCCATTCCTGGTCTTGATCACCAATTTTACAGCCGAAGTACAGATGATATGCTTTCTTCACAAGGGCCGTCATTGAGCTGCTCTAAAGGCCATTAAAAATCGTTTTGATACTGGGAGTATTTCTGTCTACTCTCTTGGACTTTTATTGTTACACTCTGGAATTTTCGGGAAAAACTACTTATTTTGAGCTGATAGAAGGCAGCTACCAAACAGCTCACACACACACACACACACACAAATCAGAACTATTAACTCAAGTAGTGAGTATTTGACGTAAATGAGATAAACGGCCTTTGCTTGGTAGTCATATAAGCCTACATTATTTATGTTTGTTTTTTGAATTTCGCTTAAAGCTACTCGAGGACTATCTGCGTTAGCCATCCCTAATTTAGCAGTGTAAGACTGGAGCAGTAGTTCTTAACCTGGGGGTCGTGAGCCCTTGGTGGGTCTTTTGAAGTTTCTCAAGGTCATGAAAGGTTTGGGATTAATTGGGGAAATCACGGAGTCGTTTGTTTTTGTGGGAACTACCTGTAACTGCCCACCAATGAGAAACACGAAGTGCGGCAGTTGAACCGCGTCGAGATGCTTGTTGTTACGCAAACACCTGTCTAATTTTGAGTAAAAATTTTCATATGTTACAACGTGTTGATATGCCTAATTTTTAACTATATAATATTAATACATCGAACCTAAAATTAAATATCAAAGTTTATATCGTATTTAATATATTTTCTCATTATATATATCAACCCTCACACTGAGTGAATAAGTAGGTTTTTATATGATGTTCAGTAATTCCATGGATTTTGTATTTGTTTAGCACTTTTACCATTTCTCAAGGTCATTTATTTGTAACATTTTCAATCAACTGGGATCTTTATATAGTTTTGTTTTATTCTACCTTCACGCAAAGCTCACCATTACAAAAATTATTATAGGGGTTACGGTAATACCCTGGAGAGTCTCAGGGGACTAAGACGATGAAAATGGTTAAGAACCACTGGACTAGAGGGAAGGACTCACCACCTACCATCAACTTTTAGGCTACTCTTTTACCAACGAATAGTGGGATTGACTGTCACATTATAATGTCCCACGGCTGAAAGAGAGAACATGTTTGTGCGACCGGGATTCGAACCCGCGACCCTCAGATTAGGAGTCGAACGCTTTAACCTACCTGGCCATTCCGGGCTCATTATTTATATAAGTGGTTTTAGTTGTACAGAACTTTCAGACATGACTGAGCACGAAGATCTCGTAGGAGAAATATGAACTAAACGTATTTTCCTACAGTTCGTTATTAACTCACCTAATTCAAGTAATATGCTAATTAACGGAGCTAGTTAAATACCTTTTGAACTAAGGTACTAAAAGACTTGTGTGTGTGTGTATGTACGTGAACTCCAATCGGTCATTGCCAAATTATCTTCAAGCTCATCTGAATTCATATCGAAACACTAGAACAATTATTTTCGAGTTTGATCCTAACAAAGTATTTAATTGGTGTTATTTTGCGATTGAAATTACAAGCAATGACAGTTGTAGCACCCCATCGATCAATATTATCGTTATGTATTCGTAATGCTATGTTTGCTCAGTCTGAAACAGGTTTTTACCGACTTCCAGCATGTGTGTCTTAGAACTCTGAAAATACTCAAGAAGGAGAAACTAAATACTCTCGTTTTGTTTTGTGATTGTGAAGGAAGAATAAATAAAACTTGTTTTAGTCGGTTATCTTTATGTCCAGTTTCTATCGTTTCTAGAATCCGTCCAAAGCCAGATATTACATATTTGCATCCCCAAAACATCTTGGTTTCAAACTCACCGATTACCCAGAGGGAAGTCACTAGATTTGAGAGTACCACAGTATAATTCGCAAAAAAGATTCAAAATTGGAGGAAAACAAGGCTGAAAACTTTCAAAACTTAATTAAAATGGTCTGCATTGAACTCAGTTCTAAATTTAGATGGGAATATAAATCGAATAATTCTCATCTTTTCTGAAAAGTGTGTAAAATTACTGATGGTTTTATGTTTCCATAGGATTTGTATATAATTCCGTGGGCTTTTTTAAGTATTCCAATTTTGTTTAACTAATTAGTATATTGTTCGAAAATCCAGCTGTGAAAAGGACATAAGAGTTAAGGGAGTGCCGAAGAACGAATAAGGCACAAATCAGGATCTAGTACTGCCATAGTGCACCAGAGGGCTGATCCAGCAGCTGAAATTGGATGTGAATCTCGACATTTCAAAAACTTATATATATACGTTAATCAGTTTATACATAAAATTAAATATCTTTCTAAACCAATCACTCAGAATATAAAAACTAACCTATCTGTGTGTGATTCTCTTTATTTTTTTAGTAAAGCTCCAAGACTACCAAACACATCATCTTAATCTCCCTCGGGAAATGGCGTTAGGCACAATGAGACTTTTCCGGTTCAACAGATTAAAATGGTGAAATATTTTTGTAGTACGTCACAAAAATATGTATTAAAACACTTAATAAGAATATATTTTGTAATAATATTGTGTGTTTAAAAGGCACACATTTTAAAAGGCTTATTATCTACGTAATATACAATGAAGGCTTTTTTTTCAGCTATTAAAGTTAGCAGAACTGTAGGTTTGCAAGCATTACTAAAGTAATGGTTGCTGATACTATATTGTAATCAGAAAAATAATGAAATAATAAAACATGCGATTTTAACAGTTGTTTTAATGGTAGTCATTTTCATTTGCTATCTAGTCGCTATTTGTTTCCTTTGCCGCTTAATTTAGAGGAAGTTAAGTTGTTTATTTTCTTTAATATATGTATGTCCAGTCGGTACTGGTTCTTATGATGATTAATTAGAGCTGCATATATTTTGTTTATTTAACATTGTACTCACAAAATGTAAATTAAAATTGAATATGATATTTTTATCCTGATGATGACGTCACACGTTTGAAAAAAATCAGCACTACACACCAGTATAAATAACTATATATTAATACTTATGTCTTTAAACTTAATTGCTCTAATTAACCCAACTTGGTCGACCATACAGATTAATATCTACAAACAATTTACATGAATTTTTCCTAAAATGCTATAACAATTAAAATACACGGTCATAAATGCTCTCAGTGTTAAAATAAAATGACAAGCATTAAAATGTGATTTTTTAACGACAGAAACCTAATTACTCTCAAATAAACACAAGTTTTTACTTGTGAACAATTTAACAAAACAGATCTGTATTACAAATACTTTAGTTGCGTTACACTGAAACTGTGTTTTTTCTTTTAGCAAAGCCACAAAAGCCTATCTGCTGAGCCAACCGAGGGGAATCGAACCCCTGATGTTAGTGTTGTAAATCCGTAGACTTACCACTGTAGTACCGGGGGACACACTGAAACAACAATCAGTTTTACTTTGGAACAGTATTGTTCAATGGATCCATGTTACAAATATTTTAGTTGTATTAACCTCTGTTAAATAGTTAATATCGATAATGAAGTTAATAGAAAATTTCTGAATTTCATTCAATGTTTACCATACTAATTGTAGTCGTTATTAAAATTACGGCTGTAAATAGCAATGTTCGTATTGTTAGCGGTTATCAACTACTATGTAATACTGTTTAACTAATACACGTATTGTTTGGAAACTATGGCTGTAAAAAGCACAACTTTGTATCGTTAGCGGTTATCAACTACTATGTAACACTGTTTAACTAATACAAGCATTGTTTGGAAACTGCGGATGTAAAGAACAAATGTTAATCTCGTTAGTGACCGCCTGTTGTTATATAATTCTGTTTACAGAAAATATTTGTCTATCATTGTAAACACTATAAATTGATCAGTCAGGTGATGCTTGTATTATTGAAAATTAAATATCTTGGATAGAGTTCATTTCCCACTGCAATAAATTTTTGCTATTGATCACCCATTTGGAAGATTTTACAGAGAATCATGACTTTTTTCATTTCTATCATACTTACAAATTAGTTCTTTTTAAAGTAAAAAACATCAATTTGGTATATCGACACCATTAACTTTTACTTTTGATTAGTTTAAACTCTTGTTTGTTACGTATGATTAATATTGGTTCGAACATCTCAGTTTGTTTTGGAATTTCGCACAAAGCTACTCGAGGGCTATCTGTGCTAGCCGTCCCTAATTTAGCAGTGTAAGACTAGAGGGAAGGCAGCTAGTCATCACCACCCACCGCCAACTCTTGGGCTACTCTTTTACCAACGAATAGTGGGATTGACCGTCACATTATACACCCCCACGGCTGGGAGGGCGAGCATGTTTAGCGCGACGCGGGCGCGAACCCGCGACCCTCGGATTACAAGTGCACGCCTTAACGCGCTCGGCCATGCCAGGCCATTCGAACATCTCAAACAATTAGACTTTATAAGTTAGAAATTCAACTATTCTTCCCTATATGTTCTCGTGAGAAAATTTTGTTTCACGTCAAATCAAACTGTCAATTATCTAGCTGTAAGCCCACGTGGTATGACCACTAAGACAGTAAGTCATTAGAAATTTAGGATTTCTATTGGTTATAAATTTAAAAAGAGTCAGCCTCAGAAAAACCTATAATCAAATTGTAAATTATAGCATGTCAGTGGCAGGCGTGGAAAGTAGTATCTAAATTTTCGTTGGTTACCCTTTAGCTCCATAAGATTAAAGAATACAAAAATATAACTTCAAAATAACTATGACAAAATTATAGAGACTATTTCACCTCACATTTTGTAGGTTTTAGATGGTGAACAAAATTTCCGGAAGAGGAGATAGCTTAAGAACAAATATCCAAATTCTTACACTAAGGAAATTTTAAGTTATTGTTTAAACATTTCCTTATACAATTAAAACTTAAAATTTATATCGAAATTTAATGTATTATGTATAATTTTATATCAAGTTTGTTGGCATACCATGATACTTAATTTTTATTAGACCTGCCCGCATGTTAAGGATTAGTAGCACACTCCTAATTAAACTTTGTAGAATGGACGGCAACTGCGTGTCGTGGAGACACAAGTGTAGAGAACGACGTTTCGAAGGTCCGCCTTTCGTCTTTAAGCCGACCTGACGTGAAATCGGTTACGTAGGAACATTCACGTACTCCTCGAGAGCACGAGAGTCACCAATGTTCCATATTTCACACTTGTCGATTTTCACTGTGAGATTCGCTTATCGACCAAAATATGAACTCGAAACAACCACATTAAATATTTATATTTCTTTTTAAAGGCAAAGCTCAAATACCAGATGAGATGTTCATCAGAACTCCGAATATTGAGCATGTGATGTTGAATCTCTGTCGGTGTTTGGGTAAAAAAAAAAAAGTTCATACCTTGAAGGGTCAGGTTCTCTATGACCTCTTTCTCCTCCCCATACTTATGTTCTTGTTGGATTGGTATTTGTAATTGTAGAACTCAATATTATTTTGATCCTTTTCAAGCTCATATTGTGATCCATTTATTGTGGCTTATGTATAGTGATTATTTTATTCTGTCAGCAGGGTGTCAAGTTTGTTAATGGCATTTTTTATTGTTTACTACATATATATATAAGTATAATTATTATTATATATTTTTATTGATGTTTATATTTAAAATATAAATTAACTGGGGAGAGATATTTAGGACGAGTTTCATCATGTATGAGGTACCTGTCTAGTTCGCATAGTAATTCGTTTTTCATCCAATTCTTATTAAAGTAAATTATTGTACTATGTAGGTGTCTATCTGGTATGGTTGGTATGTTCAAATATTTGTGAATGAACTGGAGTGATACATACTCTTCAATAAAAAAAACGCAAAAGGGATATCTTTGTTATTTTAAAGAGAAATATATGTAATAACATTACAAGGTCAGAGTATGTGATGTTACATACAGGTGTTAAGGCACTGATTGTCAGACCAAAATGACAATAAAAGTTGTGCACTTTGAAAACGGAGGAAAACATCGAATTTTTCGCCAAAACGCATTCGTGTCCAATAAATTTGTTTGAGAGATCTGCATGTTCTGCAAGTGCAACATGTGCAAAGTCCATATAAAAGTGATGGGTACTCGGTTTCCATAGCTCAGTGTTAAGCCACCAACATGCAATACAGTTACGCTAAGACTGACTGAAGCATAATGCAACAACGCCATTGAAAGATTGGAAGCAGGCAAATATCGATTAGATGTTGCCAGAGCTGTGAATGTCCACCCAAGCACCATCACAAAGCTATGGAATCGTCACCAACAACATGGGCCCCCCAGTGGCTCAGCAGTATGTCTGCGGACTTACACGCTAAAATTCAGGTTTTGATACCCGTGGTGGACAGAGCACAGATAGCCCATTGTGTAGCTTTGTGCTTAATTCAAAACAACAACCAACAACATGGATCAACTCATGACCGTCCACGATCTGGCAGACCTCGTGTGACCACACCCGCACAAGATCGCTACATCCGGTTAAGTCACCTTCGGGATAGGACCACCACTGCAACGTCTTCTGCCTCAACCCTACCAGGGCTGCGTAGGATTTCCGATCAGACCGTACGCAATTGTCGACGAGATTCTTAGGCCCCATGTGTAATCCATCATGGTGAACGTCAACGATGTTTTTCAACATGATAACGCCCGTCCTCACACAGCCCGACCCACCAGTGTCTTCTTGAGACACCACAACATCAATGTTCTTCTCTGGCCTTCCATATCACCAGATTTAAACTCCATCGAACATCTTTGGGACGAGTTGGACCGACGTCTGCAGCGGCGACAACCTCAACCGCAAACTCTATCTCAGCTTGCAGCAGCTTTGCAGACTGAGTGGACAGCCATTTTACAGAATACGATTCGTCATCTCATAATTTCCATAAACAGCAGATGCCAAGCAGTTATTGATGCTCACGGGAGGCATACGCATTATTGACGTTGAGTGACATTAAACTTCACATTGTGAGGTGGACTTCGCCTTTGCAGACTTTGGATGTTCAGCAGTGAATGTGCAAAGTTTCACACATGTCATACAGAACTACCTGGAATAAATTGATTAATAATATGTCTCAAATTTTGCCTTTTTCGTTTCATTTTTTGAAGAGTATAGTTCTTGGAATTCTGCATACAGTTGTGAGAAGTGTGTTTTGGATTGTTTGTAGTTTGGTTTTAATTATTTTATTGCTTACAGTTATCCAAGCTGGAGCTGCATAATCTATTACAGGTCTAATATATGTTTTGTAGATTTTTAGTATATTACCTGTAGATGCTCCACTGTTTTTACCAGTTAGACTCCTGGCATAGTTAATTCTTTGCCAGAC
The DNA here is from genome assembly GCA_011833715.1 of Carcinoscorpius rotundicauda. NCBI lineage: Eukaryota > Metazoa > Arthropoda > Merostomata > Xiphosura > Limulidae > Carcinoscorpius > Carcinoscorpius rotundicauda. Next base: position 30,183,833 of record CM022392.1, read on the forward strand.
TTTATTTTTAATTTTGTTAACACGATTGATCCAAATAAGTTTTGAATCATAGGTCAGACCTAAATATTTTGCCGATGGGACAGTCTGAAATAGTGTGCCATTCATATATAATTCTGGCTGTTGTTTTTTGTGTTTTGTCAATTTCGTAAAGATTACGAGTTGTGCTTATGCTGTGTTTATTTTTATTCTATATTTTTGACAGTATCACTTATTCTATATAGTGTCGAATGCTTTCTTGATATCAAGGAAGCAAGCGACAGTACATTCTTTTTCATTGAAGCTATCTATTATGGTTTCGGTTAATCTGATTAGGTGGTTTGTCGTTTGTCTAAATTTCCTGAATCCATTTTGTTCTTTTGGTAATTTTGACGTTATCTCCAAGAATGTGGAGAGTCTATTTCTGATTAGTCTTTCAAGAATTTTGCCTACATAGTCAGGCTGATTGGTCGTTAGCTATTAGGTTTATTCGCTTGGTTTCCTTCCTTATGGAACATTAATATATTTGCAAGCTTCCAAGAAACTGGGATGTATCCTGAGGATAGAGATAGGTTAAAAAGTGAATTTATGTGGTCAAACAATTTCGGAGCGCCCTTTTTTAGAAGGGTAGCTTATATTTCATCTTCACCTGGTGTTTTGTTTTTTGTGTTTTTTTTATTGCTTCGAGTAATTCTTGAAGGGATATTTCATTTGTTACTAACGTGCTTGTATAATCTGTGTCGGAACTTGTATTTGTATCAGTCATGTTTTTGGAAAAATTGGTTCAAATTCTTGTTTATTGTTTAATATGTGATTAGTGACTTTATTGTAGAAATATGTATTCATATCTGGATCAGTGTGAGTTTTAAAAGTATTTTGAAGTTGATCTTTGATAGCTTCGGCTATTTCTTTATTTGTGTGTGCTATAGTATTATTATGTTCGAGTGGAGGATATTTCTTTATGACTGTATTTTCATTGGTGAGTCTTTCAAGATGTGACCAGAATTTTTTCGGGTCAGTTTTATCATTTAGTTTTGAACAGTGGTTGTCCCATTTGTCTTGTTTTTGTTGTTTTATTTGTGTTATGATGTGATTTCTAGTATTGTTTATTTACGTTTTGGTTTCTCTGTCTCTTGTTATCATGTACTGTCTTTTTTATTGTCTTCGTTTTTTGATTAGAGTGATTATTTCCGTGGTGTGTTGTTTGTTGTTTTATGGTGTTTTGGTATTGTTATCTTGGCTGCTTTCTGAAGGCACTTCGTAGTTGTTTGACAGTGGTTATTCTTATTGTCTAATTTCTGTTTGTAATTTTGCCAATTTACTTTTCTGTAATTACATTTTTCTTTCCTAAGTGTTATATTTTTATGGGGGGCGAGATCGAAGACACAATGTATTGGAAGGTGATCACTATCAACATCTTTTCCCACGTGGAATTTTATTATTTTGTACACATTACATGTACACATGCACATGTCCAGTATGTCACTGGAGTTAGTGACATACGCTGTGTGTGTAGGGTGGTATCATTTAATAAGATTATATTGTTATCATCTATGAATTGTAATAGACTTCTACCATTGTTGTTTGAGCTCCGGCATCCAAAGTTAACATTTTTACTATTTAAGTCACCCATAACAATGAAGTTTTGTTTGTGGGAAAAGATGTTGTTAAGTTATGTTATATCTAGTTGTTTATTAGGTGAGCAGGTGTTTTATTTCTTTGCAGGATATCGACAGTAACACGTTCGTTGTTTCTGCTCGATTTAATTTCTGTTACTAATAGCCCCATTTTGTAGAGTAGCACAGTGCCTCTGTTTTCATCATTTTTGTTTATTCTGTCTTTCCTTATTGTTGTATAATTTAGTATTTTAAATCTATTGTTATTGTATATTAGAGTTTCGCTTACTATTATAATGTGGGAGTTGGTTTCTTGTATTAGACTTCGATCTCATGTTTCTTGGAAGCTATTGTACCTTGGATGTTGGTATACACCACTCTGAACATTATGCTGTCAGCATGTAACCCGTAAGTGTTGATATTATTTAGGGTGTGTGGGGTGTGATGTGTTTTTTTGGAGATATTAATCAGTAATTCGAAGCAGTTGGTTGTTTGGTTCGGTTTTGAGTATTCTGTTACAAATTCTGTAAATATGTTTTTGATTACGGTTGTAAAAAGGCTTGTTTTATCTGGTGTGTTAGTATTCGTTTCTTGGAAGGTGGTGCTGTTTTCTTGTGGCTTTTGTGTTTGTGTTAAGATGTTCTTTCCCTGAGTAATAATGTTCTGTTCTTGCTGTTTGTGGGGTTCTTTTCCTTTTAACATTTCTGAATATATGGTTTTAGTTGTTTGATTAAATTATGTTGATATGTCTGTTTTTGGTTGTCCATTTGTATTTGGTTGATTCTGTTCTGATGATGATGTCCTTATCTTATATATACGTTGTTTTATTTGTTTGTATTTATCACATCCTTTATAGTTGGCTGTGTGGGTTTGACCACACTTACAATATTTTGGTGTTTCTTTATTTGTTTTTTTGCACTGAGAGATATGGTGTTCTCCGTCACAGCTGCAGCACCTCGGTGTTGCTAAGCAGGCTGGAGAAACATATCCATATCTTTGGTTTCTTTTGTTTGTTTTGGAATTTCGCACAAAGCTACTTGAGGGCTATCTGTGCTAGCCGTCCCTAATTTAGCAGTATAAGACTAGAGGGAAGACAGCTAGTCATCACCACCCACCGCCAACTCTTGGGCTACTCTTTTACCAACGAATAGTGGGATTGATCGTCACATTATACACCCCCACGGCTGGTAGGGCGAGCATGTTTAGCGCGACGCGGGCGCGAACCCGCGACCCTCGGATTACGAGTGGCACGCTTTTACACGCTTGGCCACACCGGGCCCAACTGTTTAATGTACCTAATTCTATTATTTTTAGCTGTGTTTTCTGTCATTATACTATTATCATATAAATAGGTTTATACTTTAAATTAATATATTATTGGATCATAAATATGAAAAATTATAATTTCATCTTTATTATACAAAATTCGCGTCCTCAGTCGTTGAGTTTTTGTGCGTGTCATAGCAAATAATCTTCTTATTTAAATTATAATTTAATTCATCTAATCTATAATGCTATTGTTCTTACGAATGGATTTGATAAGTCAGTGTTTTAATACATTGTGCCATGCAATCTCGTGTGGATGAAGGTCACTTTATTGTCTATTGACGTGAACCTGATTCTTGAGAATATTTCCACTTTCTCTGTTATCCCTGATTATCTAGTCAGCAACGCTGGAAGTCAAGTTAAAATAATAAAAATTATTGTCTTGCCGTAGTTGTTAACACAACAAAACTATACCCAAGAAATTACGTCTTCTTCACAATAGAACAGGTAAAACTATGCCTGTAGGCTGTAACTTCAAGGTTTATAGTCTAAACAGATCAACAACAGGTCAAATACACTTAGCTTTCGCGTGCTTAATTGAATTTCGAGCTTCTTACGGAAGAATTTTTTTTTTAATCTTTCTACATCGAATTGTTAATCCTATGAATAAATAAGAGAAACTGCTAATTAGTCTTAGCCGTACTTAACTGCATGTTCCTTTTTAACAATGGCATGATGCGGAATTCCAGTCGTTCTTTTTTAAAACCTAACACATTGATCGTTATTAAAGTGTACGTGTAGAGTGAAAATCACGATAACAATCTTATTTCGCATCGATCAACTACGTTATCACAAGACGTGACCAACTACATTCCGCGGCCGCTTTCATGTATAAGAAAATCCATCATTTCTTTTGGTTTCGTATCTTTCATTTCACCAGTCTGTGGTTTTGTTTATAGAACTATCGTGTTGTATAATTAAACTAATCGAGTTTTCCTTTTCACCACCAAGAATCTCTTTTTTTTCTACCTTTTTGAAAAATTTCGTCTACACATCAAATTGATTTTATTCACGAATAATTAACTTGTTTTCCCATTGGTTATTTATAATTGAGCCCAAAGCTACGCAATTGGCTACTTGTGTTCTGCCCGCGACATGTGTAAAAACCCAATTTCTAGTGTTGTACGTCCGCAGGCAGACTGCTTTGCCTCAGGGAACTGCTTTTCCATCTTTCATTATAGAATACAACACTATGACAGATTTTCTAACGTATATGTTGTTGTTGTTTTGATGTTGATGCTCATTTCAGTTAAATATATATTTAGAAATGTATGTGACTTGGTCTGCTGCAGTCAGTACACTATAAGCCTCGGAAGCTTCAATTGTGACAAACACTTATTAATCGGAAAACTACACATATTTGACAGCGAATGTTTGAAAATTTCGAATATTAGTATATCTACTTGGAGATTAGATATTTTCGTTGGAATAAAGACTCAAGTGTGAAGAATAAAGGTAGCTAACATTCCCATAAAGTAAAATGTATATGTGTATCAACATAAAAGTTATTTTCGACTCGTGAACCGTCGACAAATTATTCTGTTACAGACCTGGAAAAAGGACTTAATATTGTTTGTAAATTTATAAAACTTCTTATATGTATAATTGTCTGTAAGGTCGCACCAAACATGCTCGCCCTCCCAGCCGTGGGGGCGTTATAATGTGACGGTCAATCCCACTATTTGTTGGTAAAAGAGTAGCTCAAGAGTTGGCGGTGGGTGGTGATGACTAGCTGCCTTCCCTCTAGTCTTACACTGCTAAATTAGAGACGACTAGCGCAGATCGCCCTCGAGGAGCATTGCGCAAATTTCAAAAAACAATGTATGGTCATTGTTATAAATTGTATTATTGTTTGTATATTAAAATACATTTGTGTTAAAAGAAAGAAAACTGTATAACAATCTTGTTTGCAAATATCATAAAGTTGATTCATATGAACTGTTGATTAACTTCTAAATTCAAATTTCAAGTTATTTGAAATCGTTACTTAAAATTGTGTTTCTTTCGCAAATCTCAGATTGATGTGTTTTTGTTTATTAGAAAATTAGTCTGAGTTGTTTTGTTGTATTTTAATTGTTTGTTTTTAAATTTCGCACAAAGCTACTCGAGGGCTATCTGTGCTAGCCGTCTCTAATTTAGCAGTGTAAGACTAGAGGGAAGGCAGCTAGTCATCACCACCCACCGCCAGTGGGATTGACCGTCACATTATAACGCCCCCACGGCTGGGAGGACGAGCATGTTTGGCGCGACGGGAATGCGAACCCGTGACCCTCAGATTACGAGTCTTAACACGCTTGGCCCTCACTGTATTTTCATTAATTATATATATATATATATACAATTTTATATAGAATGCGCAAATATTTATAATGATATTGCGTACAGCTACCAATAAAGTTACACCATGCGAAACGATTTAATGACTCTTTGGGGGCCCCTCAGTGGCTCAGCGGTATGTCTGCGGACTTACACGCTAAAATCCGGGTTTCGATAGGGCAGAGCACAGATAGCCCATTGTGTAGCTTTGTGCTTAATTCTAAAACAACAACAACAACGACTGTTTGGGGATTCATTATATTTTACGAGACCGGACAAAGATTAGTGGGTTTATTGTTTTTCTATCCAGTACCACGAAAACTCCCTACGTGCTTTGAGGCTACGGATGCAGTATAACAGTAATGGTCAAATCCCAGCATTCAGTTATGCAATATCAGCCTTTAAGTTGACAATATGTACTCTTGTCAAACTGATTTTTATCGAATTTTTCTCTTCAAAATTAGAGGCGACTATTCCCAATGGCACTAGTGTTGCGTGGTGAAAACTTCTGAAACAATTACTCTGCGTTATTAAAATTTCGTAACTAACAATTATCCAAAGAGATCATTCAAGGAAATGTTATGGTAGATGTAATAAAAATACAATGGTTCCGACGAACTTTAACCTCCCATTATTTTTCTATATTTTACAGATATTCGTTTAACATCACTGAGCACATTGTAAGAATACAATTTTACAGAAACCTTGAAATGCATAAACTTCCAACACCTGGTTACTAATATTTATGTAATAACTATTAAACAGGTACTTATGTACAAAAATGTATCTTTAAGTACCAATGTACAACTTTAGGTAAATTCTTACTAATTCATTACATATATAAAAAGCAATTTTACTTAAACTACACAACAAGAAATTTATTTTAAAAAATACATTAAAATACATGTATTAAACATAAAAATAACAAGCTCTTAAATAATGAGGAACACCTTGTATTTAAGCTTTAAAATAACAAACGACTATAGAACAATTATATTTTCCCTCAACATTAAGGAACATTTTATATTCAAACTTTAAAATAACAAACACCTATAAAATATATTTCTCTTCAAAAATATAGAACACTTTATATTTAAACTTCGAAATAACAAACACTTAGAAAAAACTTACATTTATGTACTACTTAACAATTAAAACACTTAGAAAAGCAAAATACATTGACGCTGTAGAATAAAAGCGTTTGAAAATATGTAAATTAAAAACGACTTCTTTTTATGATAATGATTTTCCTTTTGTAAATTAAACATCTTGTAAATACATTACGAACTGTGTTGTCTGACCGAATGTTCTTCTGTTTCTCTTTTGAAAAGGTCCAGCTTGGCCAGATGATTAAGGTACTGGACTCGTAATCTGAGGATTGCGGGTTCGCATTCCTGTCGCGCCAAACATGCTCGCCCTTTCAGCCGTGGGTGCGTTATAATGTGACGGTCAATCCCACTATTAGTTGGTAAAAGAGTAGCCCAAGAGTTGGCGGTGGATGGAGATGACTAGCTCTTGCACTGCTAAAATAGGGACGGCTAGCACAGATAGCCTTCGAGTAGCTTTGTTCAAAATTCAAAAACAAACAAACAATACAAATACCCATCCGGCAAGAACTTGACCCTTCAGGGTATGAACTTTTCTTATCCAAACACCGAGAGAGAGAAAAAGTTGCGTAAGCAGGCAGATCTCAACATTCACTTTTATAATGACAGGAATACATATATGAAAAATATTGATGCCAAATTTTATTTTGCAAGTAGGATATTCTACACTAAATTGTTACGAATTAATCACATCATTACATTTCAAAATTTGACGTAACTTTGCAGAGTGGCTCCTACCATGACTGAAATGCTCAACAATTCCTTTTCGCAGAACTTTGGAAGTGAGTGAAACCAAAACTGCAAAATAATTAACCTTCTTAAAGTCCATGAAATAATTTGAATTGATGAATTAACTTGCACGTTTCTCGTTATTGAGAACGGTCGATTATAAAATAAAGTTAAATTTTGGTAAAGTACAATAACGACGAAATCAAATATGAGCGTTTGGTTATTGAGCACCACAGGAAACAACGCAATTTTCTATGTGCCATTTTGTAATTATCCTGTATATGATAAATCCATTGAACAATCTAAAAAAAAACTTCTGTGTTTTCTGACAGTCTTTCATGTGCTTAACTAACAATTTTTTAGAATAAGTTTTAGTATAAGCTCAACCGATATGTGGCTACCTAATGGACGAAGACCCAAATTTTGGCGTTATAAGCCTTAAAGCTCACAACTGAACATTTAGACGAGAGTTAAAGGTTTAAATTAAAAAAAACAACCACATTAATTTCTTTTTCAAGACTTTTACACAAAGCTAAACAAGAGCTATCTTAATCTCATAATTTTGAAACAATATACTGTAAAGAAGGTAGTTAGCCCCCCAGTGGCTCAGCGGTATATCTGCGGACTTACACGCTAAAATCCGGGTTTCGATACCCGTGGTGGGCATAGCACAGATAGCCCATTGTGTAGCTTTGTGCTTAATTCAAAACAACAACAACAGCCAACAAGAGTCTCCACTAACTCTTGTGACTCTCTAATCGGATAGTGGGATTTCATCGTAATGTACTCTAGATCCCAAAACACGAAGCACGGATTTCTGCAGCGATACGCCAACCAAGGACCATTTGATTTCGAGTCCTGCATCCCGCACACTAGGTACTAGTCTACACTTGGCCCCAAGTTAAAAAATATCGTGATAAGCACCACATAGCTGAGACATAACTATAAAAAATAAATGAATAAAACAGCAACAACTTTTAAGTTAAATGTAAAAGTAAAGCATTTAAAAGAGAATTCACCTAAGGGAAAAACATCACCTCCTAGGAGAGTAAAAATAATGAAATAACATTTTAATCATTTATATGTGACAAACATCTATAAGTTTGGCAATGTCTTTATCTTCTTTCTTTGATAATGTTGGTTGTTGAAGGTGATCACTGAATATTATATTCTAAACTTTTATGAATGTTAAAGTTATTTCCCTTATATGTATGAAGCTTGAATATTCTTTACTTTTAACTTTACAATATCGACTACATTGTGTTTTGCAGATATATCCGAATAAAAACAATGGCACCCAGCGTTTCCAAGATACTAAGCAAGTTTCTTTATGTTTGCCTTTGTTGCTTTAATTTCGAAAAAACAAACAGAGATAAACAGTGTTCAGGATTTGTCTTTTTCACCTAGATGAACCAATTACTTTAGTTTACACTTTAATATAATATAGACTTTGCGAAAGCCGCAAGAGAAAACAAATATTATTGTATATCACACACTTTATAAGACTATTTGTAATGTGAAAATATTTGAGATCTGCCACGTGACTGAAGCTTTTTTGCGCAACTCCATAGCTCAAGACTCATTGTGTAATCAGTGATTCGCTCTAGCTCAAGCTCTCGCACACAGGAAGCCCTCCTATGAGAAGCCATACTGGTTCTACTGAAAAGGCTACTATAAAAAGGAGTAAACTTTCTATTTACTAACTCTCATTGACTTCCCCGATAAACCACTTGTTGTCTCTGAAACTCTTGTTGTGGTGGCACAAAACACAGGTAGGAGAGGTCGTTTTGATGTTCCTTTACTTGTGTAGGTTTACATTCTGATAAAACATAAATATTCAACACGTTTGACATCTCATGCAATTTATTGTAATGATGAATGTTAATCCAGTAAAAGCAGTTCATATAAAAATTAATTATTTAAATATTATATGTAGTAATATAGTGGTCGAAATGGTTTGTACCAATTTGATTATGATAATAATAATACAACTTCAGTTTGAAATGACTCTTAGAAGTCATTAACAGATGTAATAGGTATAACAGCTCAAAAAAGGACAGTTATGCCTAAACTGTGGAGTCTGTGATTTAGATTTTAACCAATAGGTGTCACAGTGTCACACCAACTTAAGTTGATGTTACAGCATAATATCACTTGTTGTAGTATGCAGCAAAATAACTTGTGACCATTACACTTCAGTAATATGCGTTCGTTATTTATTATATACACATAGATGTATATATACATTTACTTTAAACTGATATCACCGAGTTTAGCCCCAGTTAGGCTAATCAGGATGCACACTGGTCCTGTATCTCAGAACGGCTGGTTTCGACCTTCTTACGTCATCTTCACGTTCAGGTTCAAAGATACATTTTTATTTCAAGTGGGATTCTCGTCATCAAGAACACTGGTCCTGTGGTAATAAAATAAATTTTGTTGCTAAGTGAGTGCCATAGTTCAATTTGTATAGATATTCTATACCTTATTTCCTTACAAAATTTGCAAAATATTTGAGAATCAATTGAATTATATGATTTTTGTCACTTTTTTTATTTAACATTACGTATACGTGTGTGTGTGTAGTTAGTCTTACAGAAGATAAATATTTTACTGTTAGGTTTCTGTCAGAGTAATTGATTTTTATCCTCGGCAGACTTATCTCTTTAGTCCTGGAATAAAATATATATTTATCTATTCACATGATAGGTTAGAAAAACCATATACACACATATGCGTAAATTCTCTGTAACGCAAAATAAAGTATATTACAAGTTATTCGGCAACTATTATTTTAAGTATTATACCATACACAGTAAAACTTTATCATACATTACTCAGTTAAGTCATATCATGATTTCTTTGTTTATTTTGTTTAAGCGCAAAGCTACACTATGAGCTATATGCGTATAGTAAGCTGCGGATTTCAAACTCCGAATTTTAGCGTTGTAATTCTTCAAGTTCACTACTGAGTCACCAGAGAACCATGCGGTGATTATCTGTTTACACTCCAGTTATGTGCAATATCGGTTCTCCTTACCACGGGTTGATCAGTAATACATAATGGCACCCAAGGAAACCATAAACAGCATAACTGTTTTGAGTGAAACATTTTCACGTTATATTGTTCCATCGTGTGCCATTCCCATAGTCGACGTAACTAAACTTATCAAAATGATTACCCTTTGCTAATTCTTTTGAACTGTAAAATATTTCACCAGTGTACAGTGAAAAGTCTAGTAACTGAACTTAAAAGAACAAGAGACCATTCTTTAAGTTACCGTGAAACTTGTTTGTTGCTAAAGGGATGTTTTTGGTTCAAGCAAACATACTGCATGAGCTCTAGAAATTAATCCAGTTTTGTTACATTCTCAAAACAATGATTTTTATTAATCAGTTAGGCGTGCCTGAAAAATTAACAAAAGCTACCGAAGTACATCTGGTATCTTACTACTGATGAATTTCAAATAAGAATAAGGTAGAAATATAAATGCCCGGCAGGGAAGGTGAATTAAGGTGTGCGACATGTAATTTGAGGGACGCGGGTTTGCATCCCCGTCGCATAGAACATGCTCGCCTTTTCAGCTGTGGGAGCGTTATAATGTGACAGTCAATCCCACTATTCGCTGGTAAAAGAGTAACGGAAGAGTTGGCGGTGGTGGGTGGTTATGCCTAGCTGCCTTTCCTCTAGTCTTACACTGCTAAATTAGGGACGGCTAGCGCAGATAGACCTCGAGTAGCTTTGTGCAAAAAAACAAAACAAGAAATACAAATAATTACCACAAATAAAAAAATAACGGATCATATAAAGTAATATTGATTTTGTGAGATGTATTACTGAACGAAAACCCCATTCTATACAATTTTAAGCTAAATGACGTATATCAAGGTTGAGAGAGCGAGAAATGAGACCATGGTTGAAAACACTAGTCACCTGATTCTCACTTTAAACCTTTTTTCGAACATGAATCTATTTGGTTCGCACTGTTTTCTTTTCTCACATTCAGCGTTTTTAATGCTTGAAGCTCATTTCTTTGATCCCTTTGTACCATACTGGGACTGGAATGGTAACTTCAAGAGGTACGTTTCAACTAACCTCTTCCTACTCTAAATGGTGGGACCTTATTTTCTTAACCCTCAAGTTGTGTTAAAAACCAACAAGATCATGTTCTAAGATCGTAATAACATAATGACTAGGCGTCAATTACATAAAAAATTGTATTAAAGGATATTATCAAATCTCTCATATTCCAAATGGTAGCCGTCCCTAATTTAGCAGTGTAAGACTAGACAAAAAGCAGCTAGTCATCACCACCCACCGCCAACTCTTGGGTTACTCTTTTACCAACGAAAAATTGGACTGACCAACACATTATAACGCCCCCACGGTTGAAAGGGGTAGAATGATTGGTGTGAAGGGGATTCGAACCAGCAACCCTCTTTCTCACCTCCCAAACGGTTTTTAATGTATCTTTCACAGCCTTCTGAAACGAGAATGGTAGAAAGAGCGAGGGGGTAGAAAAATCAAATAATCGCTTTAACAAAAAGCCTGGTTCTGCAATGTATATCATTGTACCTACTGAGAAGTTGTAAGAAGTAGTTTAAATTGGCAAAATGATTTACTTTTGCTTTATCTATAAAATGCCTAACATGCATTTGCAGTTTATAAGTAAAACAATCTGATGTACGATTTATCTGAAGTTCTCCGTCTTGTAGGATTCCGCAAATATGTTTAGTTCGTTATGCATTTTTCTATTTTAATATACGTGCAAGCTTGTAGCAAAATACAGATATTGTTTATTGAGCTTTACTGAGTAAACTGTATTGTATATGCGCGTGTGATCGTTTTGCAATATCTGGGCTGAAAAAGAATTATTTTATGTAATGTTATTACTTCATACACGGCCTGATAATGCAAATAAACAAAACATTCTGAGTTTTCAGTCCGCTGAATACGAATTTTATAGTATTATAAATGTTATGTAATTTTCTGAGAAGACTGAAACGGAAATTAAACTTTTTTTGAGAAAATGTTTTCCGTGTCAAATCAATCTTGTATTATTTAAAAAAAACAAACTCTGTAACGGTCCTAAGGCTTGTAAAAACATTAAATAAAATTTAGTGGGTTCTGTTAAGAAATTTTTAATAAAGAAAGGAGAACCTTAAAACTTACATAGGTGCAATGTTTTAACTGTGAAGTATTCATTATTAATAGATAATACGCCCCTCAGTGGCTCAGCGGTATGTCGGCAGACTTACACGCTAAAATCCGGGTTTCGATACCCGTGGTGGGCAGAGCACAGATAGCCCATTGTGTAGCTTTGTGCTTAATTCACAACAACAACAACAATAGATAATACATGCGCTTTTCCAACATTCGGTTAGATTGGTTTGAATTTTACGCAAAGCTACACGAAAGCTATCTGCGCTAACCGTCCCTAATTTAGCAGTGCAAGACAAGAGGGAAGACAGCTAGTCATTACCACCCACCGCCAGCTCTTATGGTACTCTTTTAATAAAGAATAATGGGATTGACCGTCACATTATAACGCCACCACGGCTGAAAGGGCGAGCATGTTTGGTACGACGGTGATTCGAGCCCGTGATCCTCAAATTGCTTGGCAAACTAGTGATGTCGTAACGACGTGTGCAACTTTCTCTGCTCATTCGTGAATACTGAAAATGACTTTTTAAATAATGTGGAAGATTGTTTTTGGAATTTCGCACAAAGCTACTCGAGGGCTATCTGTGCTAGCCGTCCCTAAGTTAGCAGTGTAGAACTAGAGGGAAGGCAGCTAGTCATCACCACCCACCGCCTACTCTTGGGCTACTCTTTTACCAACGAATAGTGGGATTGACCGTAACTTATAACGCCCCCACGGCTGAGAGGGCGAGCATGTTTAGCGCGACGCGGGCGCGAACCCACGACCCTCGGATTACGAGTCGTACGTCTTACGCGCTCGGCCATGCCAGGCCTAAATGTCGAAGAAGACGGCAGTCCAAAAACATCGGGCTGGCATGGCCAAGCGCGTTAAGGCGTGCGACTCGTAATCTGAGGGTCGCGCCAAACATGCTCGCCCTTCCAGACGTGGGGGCGTTATAATGTGACGGTCTATCCCACTATTCGTTGGTAAAAAAAGTAGCCCAAGAGTTGGCAGTGGGTGATGATGAATAGCTGCCTTCCCTCTTTTCTTACACTACTAAATTAGGGACAGCTAACACAGATAGCCCTCGAGTAGCTTTGCGCGAAATTCCAAAACAAACAAACCAAAAACGTGTGGAGTTAAAAGAGGATGTTGCATTATTAACTGTTTTATTTTTATTTAATTTTGTTATTTTTGTCTTTTTAGTTTTGTTTTGTTGGTTTTTTTGCTTGTTTGTTTTAGTAATTTTGCGTAAAGTTACACAAGAATTATTCGTGCATTTCTTCCTCTAATTTTAAACTGACAGACTAAAGGGAAAGCTGTTAGAACACCGTTTGGACCTCATTAGGTCATCTTCAAGTTTTGTATTTTAATTTAATCAAAAATTTAATACTCATACCAGCTGTCTTGAGAATACATTTTCACTTCAAGTGGGTTTTTCGTCATCACAAGCAAGCCAAGCCAACTCTTCTCCGCCACACACACACACACAAACTCGTATCTCGCCAAATAGGGGAGTTTTAATGTAGTTCTTCCAGCACACGCATGATTTCAAAATGCGAAGAGCATTTTTACGACAATGGGCCATGTATCACGAACTTTTAATTTTATTATCTGAGCTTGCTAACCATTAGACCATGTTAAGTCCGAGGTAAAACATGTGGGTTACAGGAAGTAAAAACTGTTTAGACCCAAAAAAATGAAGTCCGCTTTCGATTGCAACAAACAATGTGTTCTATAGAAAAACTGTTATTATTAATGAAAGTCTGTATCAAGTTTCTTAATATAATAGTTTCAGTTTTTGATGTACACAGCTTGACTCGTTTTCCCTTTGTACAGTAGCAATGTTAATACTAATCATTACATACAACTTTCACTCTGCATTTCGTTATAATTCCTGGTGAGATTTATTCATAGCCGTTTTGGACCTCTACAGTTTTATTGCCGTAAAATCAACTTAATATTAAAATTCCATGACATCTCCTTGCCTTCATCATCCTTCAGTGCACCATTCAGTTTTAGTATTTATTCTAGTGAGTAAAATATGAATCTTATTTTATGTGACAAGTTTATCTTTCTTACGATCTGTACCACCTGTTATCACTGGAGTTATTTTTGTAGCCGAGTAATGAATGCTCTGGTGTGTTGACATGGTTATTGTGAAATCTAAGGTTTAAAATGAAAAACACTACATTTTGTAACTCTCTGTTTGGTTGTCATAGTTACTTTTAAAAAATGTAATAAGTTTTAGTATTTATATAACACTCACGCAAAAAAAGGATTTATTTCCCGATCGTATGAAGAAAAGAATAATTGACAACCGTTAAATTTTAAAAAGTTTCCGTGATGGAAGAATTTTGGTGTAAAGGTAAGCCAGAAGCATGAGGGACTAAAGGTCGATGCTGTAAAGTGCCATCTTTCTATCGATTTGGGCTCCTCGGTCGCTCAGCAGATTAGATTCAGGTCTTACAATGCTAGAATTCGAGCTTCGATTACAGCGGTGGGCTCGGCAAAGATAGCGCATTGTATAGTCTTATGGTGAAATATCCAAACTTTAGATATTTATTTACCTTAAGCCTACATATTACAGTTAAAGTAAAGAATGTTAATGTACTTATTCTCTCTGATGTTTCGATAATAAATAAATATACAAGTGTGTATGTGTGTGTGCTTTTATAAAACGTTTAATTCGAGAACGTTCTACTGTAAGTCAGGGACTCACAATAATAAATCGAGTATTTTTTTCTCTCAATTGAAAACTTTTTTTTCACTTTTAAAAGGTGATAGTCCTCCAACGGTGTCTTCAAGACGTTCCTAATTCTAACTGTGATTTTTGTTTTCATAAGTTGTATTTAAACATTTATGCTTGACATGTTTGCATATGAATTTGTATATTTTGTTTAGGATCTATCAAAAATACTATAAGTCCGAACTGATAAACCGAATTTCCTTCAGCGAAATAAAACTTAATTTATTCACGTTTTCGGTTTCGACTTCTTCAAGACCGCTTTTCATCCAAACTTAATCTACGAATAATTGAATAAACCTATTTAAAGATAAGTATAGATAAACGGCGTAATTTTAGGTTGTATTTTGCAAAAGCAATAGACATATAAATGTATTATATACAATATAGCCTCCACGCATGTACGGTAAAGCGTAATTCACGTTTTCTTTCGCACACTTAAACTTTCTGAATTGAATATATAATATTTTTATATAATGTGTTCTTCAACTCATGAATATTTAAAACATTTTTTGGGGTACCTTAGCAGTATTTTCGTTTTGGAAATTGAATCAAATCGTAAGCAGAATTTTTATGAGTGTTCTACCAAAAAGTTGATTTATGGATGAAGGAAAGGTATTAACTGTTTTTCGAAGTTCTTTGTTTATGTTATTAGATTTTAAGGGAAACGATTAAAATTAATCAGAAATATCCAAATTTATTTTGCCCAAAAGTGCTTATTTAAAACTAATGGATACGTCATTCAAGCTTTTTAGTTACAAAAGTTAAAAGTTATAATGCATGAAACAAAACCTCAAATCTTCGTCTTCACTTGAAAAAATTGTAAAATATAATCTGTGTATTCAGAAAACACTATTTCTGCCTATTTGTATTTATATTTTTGAGCAATTACATGTAAATGCTTCGTATATTTCTTTACCTTTCTAAAACATTAAAGCACCTTTGTAAAATTATTAGATGTGATTTCTTGTCAGAGTTTTGTAGCGTTAAAAGCATTTAACAGCTGAAAAGTTTCGAAATCAATACCAGTCAAAAGGGTACGTACTGTACTTGCAAAACCGTTAGATTACAAAGCAACGGAGACAGTTAACAGTGGTTAACGTATCGCGCTGCGCAAGGATTGCCCAAAATTCCTCTGCATTGCTGATGAGCACTTCAGATTTTTAGTTCTTTGAGCGTGTTATAAACGTACCAGTCAATCCAGTTTTTTGTTTAAAGATAAACATTTTGTGGTTGCGCGTATTACTAACTAGGTGTAAGTTTATCAAAAATTGGAAACGGCTGAACTTGAGCCATAAAGGTCCTTAACCAGGCTATTTAGTCCATCTGTCTCGTAAGGTGCCGTTACGATTAAAAATTCCAAATTCTACGTAAGACAATCAAAGAATAAATTACATAGAGTCTTTAACAAAGTTTGCAAAACAATGAATCGTTTCTAATATTTTCAGCCGTGTCATAGTGATTGATATGATGGATCTAAGTTGTTTTTTCAAGTAAAAACGTTTTACTCGTAACTCCATTCCTTGACCGAATTGAGATCTAATTACAGCCGCGGCTGCTGATCATTCCCTCTTGTTGGTCGTAACATTGCAGCTGATAGAATAGCTCCGAGTAATTTCTTCAATGCAAACTTTTAGCTCGTAGCTCCATCTCATGATCGATTTTAAATCTAATTACAACGAGGCTATAGATAATACCTTTTTGTTAGCCTCAGCAAAGTGGCTCATAAAATGACTTTGAGTTTGTTTTTTTCTTCCAAGTTAAATCTTTAAACTCATAGGTCTATCACTTGTTTTCACAATAAACATTTCATACACAATAAATCTTATGTTTGTTATCAAAACTACACTGCCTGTGCTCTGGCATAATAAAGACCCGAGTTTAGCGTTTTAAGAACACAGACTGTTTTAAGAACCACTGGGGTCAATTCTCTTGTGAAATAAAATAATTTTTGTTTCACATTTATGTATGAAAAACTCTTGCGTAAATTAATTCTATACTACTTTTTTATTCATGTATAAAAATATTTTTAAAAATCGTTACCAGAATGTGTTTTACTTAAATATCTACATCAAAATTAAATTATGTAAACTATGATTCAAGCTACGACTCGATCTACTTCTAACTTTCCTGCCTACATGAAACCCACTTCAAACAAAAATGTTTTTTGAAACGGCTGGTATGGGTATTAACACTTTCATTGATAAGGAGAGAACAACGTTTTGACCTTCTTAGGTCATATTTAGGTTAACAAAGAGATTGCAACTGACCTTTGCCGGGCACATGTTTTCGGAGCGAGAATGTAAAAGGGTACGGGATTGTAGGAGGCGTTGCAGGTAGATATTAGTTTATTAATCAGTATAGTTATAAAGATGTTTTTCTTTACATTGATTTAATTTTGTTTTTAGTTGTTTAGAAGTAGGGCTTATTATTTTTTTTTGTGCTTGTTTATATTTGTTTCCCTGCTTGGTATCTGAGTGTTTTCTATGGTTATGTTGTGTTTATTTTATTTGCAGTGTTCAAACACGGGTAAAGGTGACTTTTTGTGTTCTTTGAATCTAGTTTCCTTTTATCTGCTTGTTTTTATAACATAGAAGTCATGGAAGTTGTTGCATTGTATTTTATAAATTATGTTGGTCATGTGTTTGTTAGTGTAGTTTTTACATAGTATAGACTTTAGTTTTGTACCTGGTTTTTGAATAAATTTGTAACACCTTTGTACCCATACTAATTAATAGCCTAACATCCAACTGCAATGCCCCCTACAATCCCTTACACTTTTATACTCTCGTCCCTAAAACGTGTCCGGCAACAGTCACTTGCAAACCTCTCTCTTTCTTAACCTAAAGATGACCTAGGAAGGTCGAAACATTGTTCTCTTCTTATCAATAAAAGTGTTAATACCATACCAGTCGTTTAGAGATACATTTTTACTTCTGGCTTTGTTTTCTTAATAGGAGTCAGTGGTAAGATATATATACTGTTTAATTCTCTTAACTCGTCATAATCGTGAAAACCAGCTGTCGATCAGTCAGACTCGATTTCTCCGAATCTGGTGAATTTCATGAGTCCAATTCCATTTTGTCTTGTATAAGATTTTTGTTTTTCATTGCCTCATTCCATTTTAATCGAATTTAGTAACTAACATAGGAGTAAATAACTCCTAAAGTTCGACACTTTTACAGCTATATAGAAACCTGTCTAGAAAGAACGTTTTATACCAAAGATTTATTTAGCACCGAGTGAAATAATTTGCTGTTTATTATGAAGAGAAGTTTTGAACAGTGACCAAGTATTTATAAGAAATGTAGTTTTAAGAGAACTGTTGTACAAATGCTATTGATGTAATTATAAATTAACTCTGATCAGTAAGTGTTGGGAGAAGGATCAATGCTGAGATAAGACATTGTTTAAGTAAAGGAAATATTTCCCATAATAAGCTTTGGTTCCCAAAGACAGAAAGATTCTTATTTTTCTTATGTCTGCTTTCGGGCAGAAAGTTACAAATACACATTGGAAAGTTCAACAGTGGTAGGGTTTGGTTTTTGTCATTTTTATGGTATTCATACCAGTGTAGTTATATTTGCTGGTGATACTTCTATTCTCACTTAAACTATAAATGCTTTTACTCTTGAACCAAATTTAAATTAACTATTTTATCAGAACATCTTGGAAGTAATAATTAATTTCGTATCTAAGTAAAATTAAACTAAAACAACGTATCCCTTCTCAGTTATATTACTCTGTTAAAATTACTGAAAAACATGAATATAAACTCATTTATATATTTGCTTTTTCAACACTTTTTGCTGGAATTTATATATATATATATATATACATTTATGTGTGACAGCTTTAAAAATGAATTTTTTTACGACGATATTTTGTACTTTTACCAAAATTTCCACTTTACATACTTGCGTTTACTTATAATATACTCTTAACTGACTTCTGAAATATAACAAATATATGAAGAATCTATATGATACTAAAGAAATAGGAAACATAAATTGTTCTATATCAATATCTTAATCAATCTGGACTTCTGTAAGTTATATATTTTAGCAGCTGTATAAATACATTATTAATTTCCTCTGATTTGGTGTTTCCATAATGACTGACGAAATCCATTACATCAGTTGGATTATACTGTAACAAAGAAAATTTAGGGTTTTTTTATTTTATAAGATTGTAAGAAAATTGAACGAGTGACCTTATAATTTAGAGGAGGAGTACCTCATCATGTTGTAAGCTATTGAATTTTATGTTATTATGTGTTTTAAAATAATTGTATAATTATTCGCTAATCAATTGATGCTATGTCTTAGTTAATGCTATTGATATAGTCTTCAACTATGTTCGTCTACTCATTTTATCGAGCATTTATTACTACTTTTTTACAATTATATATGTATACATTATTCTGAAAAATTTGGATAATTCTTACGACATTATAAAACTTAGTATTTATCGAGCAATATTTTAACTTTAGGATTCGTGATGCTGAAGCCATATAAATTTAAGTTTAGTGTTTAAAAAAAAATGTAACACTACGTTTAAAACATTCTATTCAAGTCCTGAAAAATGGAAAAAGTAACATCGGCTTCACTACTAGTGAGTCAAACAGATTTTATTACCCTATGTGCAACAGATAAATATATCTGGTCTTAAATGTCCAATAAATGATATCTCCTCTCTGTAGATGGGTGTCTGTTCCATAACAACACAATACAAAATTATGAGGCGTTTTCTAAGTCAACTGTGTAACACACTAAAACTCAACCAAAAATGGACTGTAATTTCCTATAACGCTTATTATAAAATTCCAAAACTCATCTAACATATAAAACCATTTAAACAGAAAATATAAAGATAAGAGTTCGATTTAGTTTTAAGTAGTAGCTATAGTCGAGATTTTATTCGAAATCCTTTTAATGTTGTACAATAACAAAGTTTACCACGTACAGCTTTCTTACATCGTTAGCTGTTTTCGTTTTCATCATACCTTCCACTAAATCACATCACGAGGCTCACGTACAAACTATAGAAGTACATTCAACGATTCTTCCAAAAATTAACTGTTATAAGCTGTACTTAGGCTGTGCGTTAAAAAAAATTTAGTAAGAATTGACTTGCACATAAAGAATAGACCCCTATTAGATATGCACGAACTGATTATTATGACACTGTAAGAATCTTTAGAGAAAGCTCGTTGAGAGTTTTTTTGCCCAGGCGCGGCACTTACGTGATCACATTATTACTAGTTTAACTTGGCTTCAAGAAGAACACATTTTTGTTATCTTAGGGTGTGTAATGTATCACTGAAGTGATAGTAATCGTTTAGATGATACGTCATATGTTGTCAGAGACTGATAACATCAATTCGCATTAAGTTCAGGAGTTCTCACATGATTTTTGTATTCTGTACTGTATTAAGACATATCGGTTATTATCTACCCCTTTTGACAACATTATTAGGCATACTTTGACAGGCCCATATTAACAAGGTTTTCTGCTTAATTACTCTTACACAATATTTCTATCTCTCTCAGAGCAGTTGTTCTTGTTTTCCAAAATTTAACAGTTGCTTTGTTTGTTTCTTTTGGAATTTTGCACAAAGCTACTCGAGGGCTATCTGTGCCTGCCGTCCCTAATTTAGCAGTGTAAGACTAGAGGGAAGGCAGCTAGTCATCACCACCCACCGCCAACTCTTGGGCTACTCTTTTACCAACGAATAGTCGAATTGACCGTCACATTATAACGCCCCCACGGCTGGGAGAGCGAGCATGTTTAGCGCGACGCGGGCGCGAACCCGTGACCCTCAGATTACGAAGTGCACGCCTCAACGCGCTAGGCCATGCCGGGCCCATTTAACAGCTGCCAACAAATACTTTGATTTCTATGATCTTTCAAGACCGTTTCACTTCACCGTATAGTCGTCTTTTAATACACACACACACATATATAAAACTACTTGATTATTTCTTTGTTGCGAAGCTACACAATGGGTTTTTTGTAATATTTCCACTATGAGGATAGAACCATGAATTGTAGCGTTATAAGCCCTAAAGCTTATGCCCGGACCACATGTAATCTAATGACTAGCAAGCCGAGTGACAGTTTATTTCATGTCGAACAGTCAAGGACTTATTCCATCAACCTTCATTTATAGACTTACAGGTCAAGTAAAATCAATCATCTTCATATAAACCCCATTCTACCTGGATATATTCACAGATATGGTTTTTCGATACGTTATAACCATAAAATAAAAATCCGTAGTAATAAAATTTGTGTTTCTTTTTGTTTCGTACTTTTGCGAAAAGTTATACAAAATGTATTTGCGCACTTTTTCCTCCGTTGGATTTCGCAAAAACCTATACAAAGACTACTAGTTTAGCGTTCTCTTATTTTGAACATCATCCACTGCCAGTTGTTAAGTTACTCTTGTCAAGACCAACTACTGGAGTTTTACCATTGCTCTTAATAGGCCCCACAGTCCCAAAGTGAAGAACGTAATTTTTATGACAACGAGAAGCGAGCCAAAATTTTAAATGTTAGCTTCGCAATTTAGCACGCTTACCATGAGACTTTGTTTTACTCGTTTATGTGTAATTGTACATAGTTTAATAGCAACTAAAATATCAGAGGGAAGGCAGCTAGTAAACAACACGTATTATCAGCTCTTTTTTATTTCCTTTATCCAACAGAACAGTTAAATTGCACCATTACTCTTGTAGCGCACCAACGGCGCCAAAATATGGAATGCGATCCTGTTGCAAAAAGTATCATATTTATTCATAATAAGTACCAACCATACTGATAACTTGGCATTTTAAAACGTAAAAGTAACAGTTTATATATGATAAGACTAGTGAAAGGTTTACCAGAAAATATCATACAACAAATAATATGAAAAGATTCGTAGCGACATTATCTTAATATTATATACTTTTTAACTGATAATAAATGTATTATATGTTAACTTAATATGATCAAACAGCTAGATTAATTTAATTATGAAAGAAAATTGATTAGCTATTCAAACTCCTTTAATAATAAAATTATATTCAATATAGGCTGGCGTGCGCGTCTCCTGGACGGAAGTTACGTAAATTCATGATTAATGAAAGATTACCTTAAGACATGAAAAGTTTCTTCCCTTATATGTAATTCAAACAGAAAAAAACTCATAAAAACTGCAAAATAGGAAATGTGAAAATTCAAATTTTCGAGTATCTTTCCATGTACCTAACGAACCTCCATACCGAATTTCGAGAAGATCCATACACAAGAGATGAGGGAGCGGTAAAAAACGAAACACTAGAACGAAAATTTTGTAAGTTTTCTCCCGTGGACCGAAAGAGCCTCCATATCAATTTTGGTGACAATCCATCCACATGCTGTGAAGTGATTACATGTACCGGCAATAGACAGTACTATTATATTTATATAGATTACGGCTTACTTAACACATAGGAAATACACATAAGCTAAAATAATTCATAAATAGTGAATAACTCAAGTACAACAACAACAACAAAAGACACACACAGATCCTTTGCCATCAGGAAACTCTATGTGATCAGGTGGTTAAGGTACGTGACACGTAATCCAAGGGTCACGGGTTTGAATCCCCTTCACACCAAACACGGTCGCCCTTTCAGCCATGGGGGCGTTACAATGTGCGCTAGCCGTTCATAATTTAGTAGTGTAAGACTAGAGGGAAAGCAGCTAATCATCACAACCCATCTCCAAATCTTGGGCTACTCTTTTACCAACGAATAGTAGGATCGACCGTCACCGTATAACGCCTCCGCGGTTGAAAGAGCAAGCGTGTTTGGTGCGATCGGGATCAAACCCGCGACCCTCGCATTACGAGTCGAACGCCTTAACCCACCTGGTCTTTCCGGGCTACTTCTTATTGAATGAAGGCTATTCGTACACTATTCATTTTAAACTTTTTTGTCTTGTGAAATACTAATGATATTCAAATTCGTTCGAATTCTGAATTGTCTTGTAAGCAAAATGGAATCCTCAGAGCCATGGCATTATTTTAGGTAGTAAATTAAACTACGAAACCTTTTAAATTTTCTTATTGTTTGTTTCGAATTTCGCGTAAAGCTACTCCAGGGCTATCTGCGCTAGCCGTCCCTAATTTAGCAGTCTAAAACTAGAGGGAAGGCAGCTAGTCATCACCACCCACCGCTAACTCTTAGGGTACGCTTTTACCAACGAATAGTGGGATTGGCCGTGACATTATAACGCCCCCACGGCTAAAAGGGCGAGCATGTTTTGTGCGACCCTCAGATTATGAGTCAAACGCCTTAACACGCTTGGCCATGCCGGGCCTCTTTTTTTATTAGCTATATTTTGTGCGCCAAAAATACCACAGTAATACGTGGGGCGCGAGTATTTGAAATTAGATTTTAATACTCATCAGGATCTTTACATTCCTATCCCCAAATTGAAATTTCATTTATGGAAGACTAGAGTAAGTTAATGTTTAAGAACTTTAGCGTGTTCAAATTTATCAATGAAAAGGGTTGGACCACATTAATCCAAAACTGTAAATAAACCTTAAATCGGTCAATAAATAAAGGAACTATGACTTAAAACTTTGCACATGAGAAACTCAGAGCTGTTCTATGAGTTGCTATGCCACAGCTGAAAAAGTATATCCGTATGATGAAATATATGTGAGGGCTATCTGAAGTGTAGTTATTTATTTATGAAATTTTGTTTTGTTTGTTTGTTTGTTTTTGTTTTTTGAATTTCGCACAAACCTACTCGAGGACTATATGTGCTAGCCGTCCGTAATTTAGCAGTGTAAGACTAAAGGGAAGGCAGCTAGTCATCACTACCCACCGCCAACTCTTGGGTTACTCTTTTCCAACTAATAAGGGTTTGACTGTACACTTATAACGCCCCCACGGCTGAAAGGGCGAGCACGTTTGATGTGATAGGCACGCGGACCCGTGACCCACAAATTACAAGTGGCACGCCTTAACACGCTTGGCCATGCCGGGCCATTTATGAAGATCACAGTTCACTTGTGTGTTTTTTTTCCTACATGTAAAAGAAAGAAAACGCGAAAACATTTATTTACCTTAGATAATACTTCAAAATACTTCAGATAATACTTCAGGTAACAAGACAGCTCCAGTAAATGTTTTTTTAAAATAGATAAATATACAATGCCATTTAAAGTAATTTACAATAAAATTTATATCCAAACTAATGGAACAATAGACCAAATGTCGATATTAGGTTCTATTTAAATTTGTTCCGTAAGTGTGGATTTAAACTTATTGCAATCTAAAGGTCCCGAGTTTGAATTCCTGTCCCATCAAACATGCTCTTCTTTTCAGCTGTGAGGGTGCTATGATGTAATGGTCAATTCAACAATTCCTTCATAAAAGAGTAGCCCGAAAAATAGCGGTGGGTAATGATGACTAGCTGTCTTCTCTCTAATCTTTCACTTATAAATTAGGGACGACTGGCGCAAAAAGTGTCACGTCTAGCTCTGCGCGAAATTCAAAACAAAGAAACATATTAAGCTTTATTCTAATTAAGTTTTATTTTTCAATCTCAGTGAACTGCTTATGTCTTTTATCCTATCTTTATAAATATTTCATTGAGATAACTACATTCCAACAACTTGTTGCAGACGACAAACAGCAGTTTTTATGTGTGGGGCGTTTTAGGCTTGAGTACTTATTTTTTTTTAAATTCTTTATTCTACATGTGAGAATTTAAATCCGATATGAAAATATTTCTGCATCTGCGTGGCTCCTATTTTCCAAGTTAAAGCACTCGACTGTTAATCTAAGGGTCGCGAGTTCGAATCCACCTCGCACTAAACATGATTGCTCTTTTAGCCGTGTAAGCGTTACAATATGACAGTAAATTCCACAATTCGTTGGTAAAAAAGTATCCCAAGAGTTGGCAGTGGGTGATGATGACTAGCTGCCTTTCCTCTTGTCTTACACTGCTAAATTAGGGACGGTTAGCGCATATAGTCCTCGTGGAGTTTCGCGCGAAATTCAGAAACGAACCAAACCGCTCTTACCGAAATTTACGAAGTTATCTGTCACTAACTCTTATTTGTTTCCTGCATGTTTAACAAGCAGTCGTGTAAATATTTTTTTAAAACTGAAGAGAAATAGCATTACTTTCATGTACATACACTGCTGGTCAAAATCTTAAGGCCAATGAACATAAAAAATATGCATTTATTTTGCCTTGTTAAACTCAACCACTTATTTGAGTAGAGCTTTGAAAGATGAAAATAAAAAAGATAAAATAAAAATAAAAACCTTGTTTAGTATTTACTAGGAAAAATATGTGAAATTAGCCAACACACTAGTTGGTTCAAAGTTTAAAACCATACTAAAATGTAGCATTAATCCGTAAGAACGTAAAGAAATGTAGTCAGTATGTCTTCAAGCATTTGCGTTTTCAACATCACCCGATGTCATCTCCTGTGTTACACGAGGTAAAAACTTGACAAAGGTTAAAAAATTGACAGAGTTTGACGTGGCAGAATTGTCGAGTTGCAAAAGCAAAGTCTCTCTCAACGTGACATCGCTGATTAGATTTGGCGTAACAAAACGGCTGTTGCAAATTTCTTAAAAGACCCTGAAGGAAACGGAACGAGAATTTCAAGTGGTCTGCCCAAGAAAATTTTGCCGGAGTTAAGCAGTAGGATCGACGGGTTGTCCGGCAAGACATCAGCCGATCGTTGAACCAGATTAGGCCTTTACTGACGCAAAATGCAGCTCAAGAACAATAAGAAGGCATCTACGAGAGAAACGCTTTAAAAACCATAAACGTCTTCAAAGGCCACTCCTCCTTCTACATCACGAAACAGCTCGGTTAAACTTTGCTGAGAAGCACCAAACATGGGATGTAGAAAAGTGTAAGAAAGTTTTGTTCTCTGACAAGAAAAAAATCAACGTGGATGGTCCGGATGACTTCCATCGTTACTAGCTCGACAAGGATATCCCACCGGAGACATTTTCTACACGACACAGTGGAGGTGGTTCCATCATGATCTGGAGTGCTTTCTCATTCTATGGAACAATGGAGCTTCAGGTTATACAGGAGCATAAAAAAGCAGCTGGCTAAACTGGCATGTTGAAGAGAGCATCCTTATTGACTGAAGGTCCTCGCTTGTTTGGAAATGACTGGATCTTTCAACTGGACAACGCTGCAATCCACAATGCCCAACAGCACAAAGGATTTTTTTCATAGCGAATAACGTGATTCTTTTGGACCATCCAGCGTGTTCGCCCGAACATTGAAAATGTTTGGGGTGGATGGCAAGAGAAGTCTATAGAAATGGACGTCAATTCCAAATAATGCATGATCTTTGTGAAGCCCTCTTCATCACTTGGAATAACATTTCAACCAGCCTTCTGCAAGCGCTTATATCGACCATGCCAAAGCGAATATTTGAAGTTATTCGCAATGACGGCCGTGCTATTCACTACTGAGACCTCTTGTTGGACATTTCCTACCCTGTTTAGGACTTCTTTTTGGTATGGTATTAAAATTTTTACCAGCTAGTATTTAGGCTAATTTCACAGTGTTCGCATTTTACCTATTAAATGCTAAACAATTTTTTTTTATTTTCATCTTTCGAAGCTGTACTCAAATAAGTGGTTGAGTCTAACAACGCAAAATGTACATTTTTTTCTTTTTGTTCATTGGTCTTAAGATTTTGACCAACAGTATATACAATTATTCATCTTTTTATTTCATTTGTCTTAACATTAGCAGAATATTTTACAGCAATTCTATGAGCCAATTGAAAAAAAAACAATATATGCAGATATCTTGATAGAATTGAAAACCTTAATTTTAATGAAATAGATATGTGCAAACTTAGTAATTACAGTTAAACATGAGGTTAAAGTTTTGTTGTTTTTTATAATAATGCACTCAAAACTTTAAACAAAATATACTTGTGAACAACATAGAGTAAAATGGGCGATAACAACGATATTAGAAATATCTTTATTAATATAGAAAGTCTCAAGTAAGATTAAGTCATTTTGACAAAAATACTGGAATGAATAAATTTCTACAAACACCTGAGAGTTCAAATCGCCGAAAATTTATGAAAAAATAAACTATTTTTAAACTTTTATGAAGCCTAATTTGTTTTATCTAAAAAATTTAAAAAGACTTAGATTAAACTAAACCCAATATTTCCACAGTTTGATTAACCCTGAACTCCTTTTCTGTCTAGTTTTAAGCTACTACTGGTTCTACATCATTTATTCGTTAAAACTAATTTAATGAAAACTGAGCTTTAAAAAATTCTGTTTTGAATTTATGTGCGTTTATTGATTGTGTTCAAAGCTTTTGAATGGAAGCTGATATAAAATTAACAGCTTAACTTATTCTCTAGTAAGCGAAACGTAATAACATAATTAATTTTAGTATTGGCAGAGAGTGGTGTATTAGTTAACATGTTAAACTGTTGAGCAATAAGTCTACGGTTTGAGACGTTGTGTCACTAAAAAAAGTCAGCACTTTCAGCTATTGGCTTGTTGTTAAAGTGAAAGATAATCCGAACATTTGGTTCATTCAACTGAACAAAATCACTGTAATAACATGAGCATGTTCGTCACTTCTAGGTGATTGTGTTCCATCTTTTACAAATTGTGGACGGCCACACCTGAATAGTTATAAACCACTATACGTGTATGAGGATCCACTACGCTTTTAAAATATTTATTAAATTTTAGTCACAGCTGAAATAAGATCTCAAATGTCATCTGTCGAAGTATCTTTAAATTATGTACAGGTTATAATTCTTTAATAGCGTAATAATAAAACTGTGTTTAGTTAGATCAGTGACGTCGAGCAAGCTGGTACAGCGGTAAATCTAAGGATTTACAACCCTAAAATCACGGGATCGATTCCCTGACCCAGCAGACAGCCCCATGTGGCTTTACTATAAGAAAACAAACACACACTAAAATATATTACAACAAAAAATTAATTAAGAATTAAACTAAATGTCCATATTGTCTATTTGCTGTTAAACGCAAAATTACGTAATAGGCTATCTGCGCTGCTCCCACCTTAGGCGTGGCCGGCATGTTCCAGTGGTTAAGGCACTCGACTCTTAATCCGACAGTCGTGAGTTCGAATCCCCTTCACACCAAGCTTGCTCACCCTTTCAGCCGTGGCAGTGTTATAATATGACGGACAATCCTACTATTCGTTGGTAAAAGAGTAGCCCAAGAATTAGCGGTGGGGGGTGATGACAAGTTTCCTTCCCTCCGGTCTTACCGAACTGAATTCGGTTATAAACATTCAAACTTACTGCTAAACCACAAGAGAACTGACATAGGATTTCACTAGTCATGATAATTATGTGAACTAGATTGCTCTTTTTTCTAAGATGTCTTGAAAGTAACCTGACCTAACCCTCTCACAACAATATTTGTCTGTTTATTTATGTTTTGTGTTTCAGAATTTTGCGCAAAGGGTTGTCAGAGCGTAGCCTTTCATACTTTTAAACTGACATACTTATGGGTGGAGAGTCAGTCATCAGTTTCTGCCACCCAAAGTTGGACACGTCTCTTGATTGATTGAATAGTGAAATTTTTCATTATTTTAGCTTACCTAAGAGTATCAAAATACGAGCACATCTTTGAAGGTATGAATCGTGAACAATGATTTGTTGGATTCCCTGTACAGGCACTGAAAGCATTATGCCACATTAATAGTCATAAAAAAGTCAGTTTTTTACGGTAATTAAATTCCATGCAGTTTAATTGGGGTAAATCAATGTGTGTGTGTTTTGTCATTGCAAAGCCACATTCGTTTATCTGCTATGTCCACCGAAGGGGGTGCAGAAACCCTTATTTTAGCGTTGTAAACCCGAAGACTTACCGCTGTCCCACCGGGGGACTGTATTGTTTTAGCTATAAATCTTTGTGCTTTAGAATTCTGCTGATTTGACAACAAACTGTCTTTCTAATTTTTACGAGGCACGTATTTTCATGCTCTTAATTTATCTTAGATATAAAAAACCTAAATATAGTAACATCATTTTTTACTGAATGACTCTTACTTTTTAACAGGCAATAGCTTCTTGTAAAATATAAGATGGCTTGATGTCCATCAGGCCACAAAAGAATTATAAAGCAATTCTAACCATGTAGCCTACAGGCACAAAACTCGACACGAGCAAAACCTCTTAGAGACCACTCAAGCACATGGGGAAACTATTGTACCACTGACGTCTGAATGGAACCACTGAAATCTTTAAATAATATAATTTAAATTAAATGTAAGAAACAAGATTATAGTTGCCTAGATGTAACTACGCATTGCAATTAACAATGTTGTTTTATTCATTGTTTAGTAAAATTCGTTTATAATTCTAACTGTAGGATAGAATATTCATTACGTATCACAAACAAAAGTAAACATAAAATTTTTCTCTTGCAAAGGGTATATAACCTGTAATAATGTTATAGAAGACTCTTGGCATACTCTTAGGACAGCTCCCCAGTGGCTCAGCGGTATGTCTGCGGACTTACAAGCTAAAATCTTGGTTTCGATACCCGTGGTGGGCAGAGCAGACATAGCCCATCGTGTAGTTTTGTGCTTAATTCAAAAACAACAACAAAACTTTCAGCACAGCATTTGCAAGAGTAGTTATTATGTTTGAATGAAGTCCTCTAGGGAGATTTTGTAACCCGGAATAATTTTTTTCGTTTTGTTTGTACAAAGAGTAATTCAAAGCAAATAGTTTATCCATTATACAGAAATTTTATTTGGGGGAAAAAAGAGTCTTAATAATCAGTGATAATGAAAACACCCACTTGTAGAGAAAAATATATTTGTAAAACCCCCTTCAAACATGTGGTGAGCTATCGGTCAGTTGCCTCTTTCTTTGTGAACCAGACAGTGACCGAAGAAGGTTGAAACGTTGTTTGCTCCTATGCATAATTTTTTGTTCATACCAAACCAGCCGTTTTTACATAATAAGAAGAGCCTTGTCCCAAAGATAAATATCTGATTTGCTCCCATTAGGATGAAAGTAATGTGCCATTTAATGAATGTATGCTTGAAACGTTAAAAAAACGGGAAACTCGTTACAACGCAACTTATCAGTTTTAATTTACACCTTTTCTTTTTGACGCAGTGTGTTTATTTTGACAACAGGAAGCCAAACTTCACCTGAAGAAGCACGTGCTGCATCTAAAATCCAGGCATCATTCCGTGGATACAAAGTGAGGAAAGAACTGAAGACAATGAAGACAGATGAAACTAAACCTGTAAGTGTAGCGTTGTCAGAAGAAAAGAATGTATCATATAAATTAAAACGAAGTAATGTTTTCAGTCTTCTTCCTTTAAACAAAACCAAAGTTTATTCCTTATTCTCCACATCAAGTTTAAGAATTGCGATTTGATTCGAAATTTTCTGCCCCATTGTTTTGATGGATGGTGCGAAACAAATAGGTTCTACAGTGTTTATGGAGAATCTGTTATGTATAAGCATTGCTTAGAGTGAGTCGTACAGCTATTTATAACATCTAGCAACTGCAAACACTTTCAGTACTGTATTTTTATAAAAACCTTACCAGGACTGTTAATATATTTAATTATTTCTTTTCATGCGACCTTCTGTATTAGTTTCATTAAATTCAATGACTCCTAAAATCGTACTGACAGAAATCGCTGTACAGATAATTATCGCAGAGTAAAAGTATTAACAAAACTTGTAGATTTTGTGACAAAGAAAGTTTTAGAAAACAAGTACTAGAGACGGCTTGAATGGGCAGCGAAAGAGCCTTTATTAAAAATATACATCTTTTCGACAAGCTTATATCCTCATCAGGCAGCTGATGATGGCATAAGTTTGTCGAAACGTTGTACATTGTAAAGAAGTTTCTCTACTGGAGCCGTCTCTAAAATTTATTGCTTAAAACATGTGGCTATCAACCCTGTAGTCTTCAACGAATACTTACTTGTGATGTTATTACAATAACGTGTACGTAATACTAATGCATTGTACAAAAACATTAAGTACAATATATAAAATGAAATTTTGTGGCTGCTCGTATCATTCCATCTTCATTTGTATTTGTTCTGTGTATATCCTTTCGTAAAATACAAGATTATCACCTATTGTGTTTTTACTCTTTATGGTTAACGTTAATTAAAGCTTGAGCGTATCCTTCTCATATTAGAATTGATAGAAAACTCACTTTAACTTTCCATTGAGTTATATTGGAAAATAAAGTTCTATCAGTGTCTCTAGCCTTATGGTAAATGTTGCAAGTACATCGACATTTAAAAACATATTGCCTTCAACATAAACAAGATTTATTTAGTTAATTACAAACCGTGTTTACGTTTCAATGTTGTACAAACACTACTTTGAAATCTCATCCGATTCTTATTAAAACTGAGCTTGCTTCAGATAAGCTCGAGTCGCACCAAACATGCTCGCCCTCCCAGCCGTGGGGGCGTTATAATGTGACGGTCAATCCCACTATTCGTTAGTAAAAGAATAGCCCAAGAGTTGGCGGTGGGTGGTGATGACTAATTGCCTTACCTCTAGTCTTACACTGCTAAATTAGGGACGACTAGTACAGATAGCCCTCGAGTAGCTTTGTGCGAAATTCCAAAACAAACAAACAAACAAATGCTTCAGATGAATTAGATGGTAACAATTAATTTATTAAAGGTGCATTTTGGGATAGTACTCTTTTGCTGTTTTATCTGAAATCGTATATGTGAGATATATATAATAAATATTTACAGCTTTCGAACTTCATGATTTTTGTACTCCATTTTAGCACATTAAAGAAGAACTATTTGAAATCGATTCAAATGACACTGACCTCACTAAAGCTGTAACCAAAATCCAAGCGTCGTTTCGTGGTTTCAAAGCTAGGAAAGACCTGAAGACACATGAAAAGATCAACAAAGCACCTGAATGGATCCAAGAACAACCAGTATGTAGAAAATATATATTTTAAAGTATTAAGAACTGTTAATAAGTTGAAAAGTAACTCGCTTTCTTCACCAAGAACTATACAATTTTAATCAGTTGTATATTTATTGTGTAATTGTTGTGCAGTATGTATCAACATATTGAGTACTAGGAAGGCACAGCATTGATGTGAATGTGATTATAAATTAATGCTAATACATTAGAGTAGAACTAGTGAGAAATACCATAGTTTACCTTGATAATGAAAACGTTTGATTGTTTGTTTGTTTTGGAATTTCGCACAAAGCTACTTGAGGGCTATCTCTGCTAGCCGTTCCTAATTTAGTAGTGTAAGACTAGAGGTAAGGCAATTAGTCATCACCACCCACCGCCAACTCTTGGGCTACTCTTTTATCAACGAATAGTGGGATTGACCGTCACATTATACGCCCCCACAGCTGGGAGATAATTAAAACGTTTGTACGATGTTGTTCTCTGAAGATGTATTTACATTAAATTAATTTGCCTTTAGTAAAACATTATGTATCGTGAATAGAGTATTTATATCTTTAAAAACAAATCTTTTCTTTTTTACTTCTCATAAATACACAAAATACATTGTACTTACAGAAAACTTGGATATTCAATTGCACTAAAATTAAATACACCTTTTAAAATTCAAACAATTTAAAAATTCGTATTAAAATTACGTAGAAATAGAAAAATAATTAACGATATAACGTTGTTTGCTAGTTGTTGTTGTTTTTTTACTGCCGTTGAAAATGTTACATTGTCGCTTTAGAATATTTCATTTCAGTAAGTAAAAACACTTATTTTGTTAAGGTTAATGAAATGGATTTAAGTGATCCAAACCTCTTGAAAGCAGTGACAAAGATCCAAGCAACTTTTCGCGGTTACAATGCACGAAAACGCGTGGGTGATCTAAACATGGATGCAGGTAAGTGTTCTACGACAGTTTGTTCATATTTTGCACAGTAAATATTTCTTAGAAAAAATTAATAAAGTTCCAGTACTTTTAAACGGAATACATTTTAATGATTGTTATACTTTTTAATTAGTTACTCTTGCGAATGTTAAAAGCGTATGTTAAAATATTTTATTCCTGACTAATATAAAACACCCACTCTCTTCCGCTGGATATAAGGTTCCTTCATGATTCACAGAGGCCTCAGTGCACCATTCAAACGTTTCCGTTATCGTAAGTACTTATATATCTGTCTCAGTGCGTCAGTTATCTAACTGATTTGTTTGTTGCCACTTCCCAAACTTCATTCAGTTTATCTCTTTTAAAAAGCAAATAGTTTTAATGTAGCTTCTCATATTCCTTGTATCTTACTGTGTTTTTATTTAAATTCATTTCATTCTCCAAATTATTCACACACACAGAGAAAGAGGTTCATTTGTTATTATAGATAACCGAGTCTTAGGAGTCTTGTTTTATTTGTTAATTTATTTGATTGCATGTTAAACTACTCCAGGCTACCTGCCCTAACCATCCTTAATTTTGAAGTGACACATTGGAGAAAATGCAGCAACAAAGCGCCATCTATCGATAACATGTGAGCTACTCTAATAAAATAGTGGGCTTTCACCGTTATTTGTAACATGCACCCATGGCCCCAAAGTTCCGAGTTCGATATTTTCCTACGGTAAAGGGAGGGGATTGCGAACAGCGAAACGACGGGTTCACACTGGGCACTCCTACCACGCTTAAACCCACTCTTCTAAAAGATGTAATTCTGAAAATTGTATGCTCTTAAAAATGGAGTAGTTTTAATATTTTATATTTTTTAAGAATATTGTGGACATCCTTAATCCCAATGGACCAATGGAATATTTTAAGGAGTAATTCGTGATGACGAGAAATACACTTGAAGTAAAAATGCATCTCGGGACGGCTGGTATGAGTTTCACACAGACCGAATCTCAAGCGAACAATTCAGCCTTGCAACCACCACTATACTGGTATAGATATGCTGACAATACGATTCCTGGATTCACATCTACAGAACACACACTTAGTTTTTCCAACCACGTTAACTCTATACATCCGAACATTAAGCTCACCTGTGAACAAAAAAATAACTAACCCATTTCTCAACCTTAAGATCACAAAAACTGATACACAATTTAAAACAGAAAATTACTCATACTGTCAATACATTTCCTGGAACTCAACACATAAAACAAAACAAAAACTCAACATATTAAGAAACTAAATAAACACAGCTACAAAACTATGCTTACTCGATAAAATCAACAAAATAAAACATTTCATCAAGATCAACAAATTTCCTCCAAAAACTCTTGAAAAAATTACACGCACACACCTAGATCAACAACAAACAAATAATAATAAATCCTGAAATACAACAAACTACAAAACCTTGCACTGCTGCATTCCATATATTCCCGAAATCTGCGAGAAAATAACCAACATTTGGAAAAAACGTGTAAGAATGACAAACGTTCCAGTAAATACCAAAATTATTCTAAAACCAGGTACAAAACTAAAGTCCATACTGTGTAAAAACTGAATTTATAAACACAATCCAACATTATTTATAAAATACAATACAACAACTTCCATAACTTCTATATTAAAGAAATAAGCAGAAAAATGCAAGCCGAATGAAAAAAAATAACACCTTCACATGTTTTTGAACACTGAAAATCAAATAAACACAACATTACCATAGAAAAAAAACACCCAGATACTAAGTAAGGAAACAAAAACAAACAAATGTAAAATCAAAGAAGCCCTACTTATGCAACAACTTAAACCAAAACTGAACCAATATAAAGGAACACCTTTATACCTATACTAATTAATAACTCAACATCAAACTGTAACGCAACCTGCAATCCCTACCCGTTTACACTCTCGCTTCTAAAACATGTGCCCGAAAACGGTCAGTTACAAGGTCGAAACGTTGTTCTGGGCTTTATTTTGGTAAAAGCATTAATACCCACACAAGCTGAGATATATTTTAAAGAGTATTTTCTGAACGAAACCTGCAAACCTGTGAAGTTATTTTTTTCACAATTTGTAAAACTACGTTTATTTATGAAATCCAGTATGAAATCATTTATGTACATATTTGTTGAAAATCATCATTTGATATCTTTGGCACAAACTGTAATATTACATGTTACAACATGCAATGTCACATGTTACAATATGTGATGTCACATGTTATAATATGAATGTAATTAATGCTGTTCTTCTTGTATTAAACGTTTCATTTTCTTTCTTTCGAATTTCATTATCTGAAAATTATAATAATATATTCAGTTATATGGTTAGTAAATCAAAATGTGTGTGGGGAAAGTATATTAAAGATAAGACTTTAGAAATTTATCTCATGACTAAAATATAAAGAGAAACAACGTGATGTTGCTTCAAAGATTGAAATAAATGAATGAAAGCTATTTTGAAAACTTTTCACATATATTTAAATTTTTACTTCCAGAATAATCCCTTCGTGAAGAAAACGGACTACGCTATCCCATTATTTATTTTTTCAGCGATTCCAGTTTATTGCTCTTTATTCGTTTTGGTCTTTTGAAAATCGTTTTCAGTATTCAAAAAAGATTCCAGAAGAAAACAAAAGACAACGGTAAATGGAAAAGGCTGGTCAAATAGGCACCAGTAATAACGAAAAAGATGCGTCAACTTTATGTTGTTTGTTTATATTTTGTTCTAGTTTTCAAAGATTTATCAATGCAAAAAAGTTTTCTAATTGAGCAAACTCTTCAACAAGAATGTTGTGTTGACTTTAGTGGTTTAAATGTTAGTCGCACTTAAAAAACCAGTCCATCTTCACTGTCATCTTGAAGGCTTTTTTGTCAGATATATTTCCTGTTGAATTTCTGTGGCATAGTTGCAATACCAAAATACCACCTATGACCTACAGGAAAAAAAAATCCTTAACAGTAGAAACTTAAAAACAACTTTCTAAAAAATTGCAAATTCGTCATAAGGTTAAATAAAAAGTCTTTAAGAAGAAACTTAAATTCTTGTGTACATTTCTGTGATGACAAAATTGATATGCATAAGTTTGGCTTGAAACTTTACATGGAAAACATTAAGTTTGTTGTGACGTCTGGAATACTGTTAGACTCTTAACACTTAAAATAATTATGGAAATTATGACTCGATCAACACGCATGATTATAAGTAATAGCTTTCCAATATATTTGCAATATGTCACACATGTTTAGAAAACCACGGGATTACTTGATTAAGGTTGAACTGTAAACGAAAAATAAACAAACACCGACTATATAAAATACAAATCTTTAAACAATCTAAATCAGACTAAAGGCAAGAAAAAATGGTTCAGTCATGTTTCATAAGACGGTAAATTTTGTATGTTTGTGCATATGTGGTGTATGAGTTATTTTATTGTAATATGAACAATGAATATCACATGAAACTTCAAAAGAAAATATGATATACATTTCAATCTTCATACAAGTCGGCATCAATGGAAAGACACTTATCATTTCACTGGTGTGTTTTTGTTTGTTTGTTTGTTTCAAAATTTTATATTCATCATATTTCGTATGTTTTTCCACCACAAAGCATTTTATTTTGGAAGAGCTAAATTTCACACTTCCATGTAGTAATTCAAATAATTAATTGTCGTTTTTTTTGTCGTTATTATCATAGACGAATACAAATATATCGTGTAATTGAAGATAACTTTATAATTGTGATAACCTAATACTGATGATAAGAATACACGTAGTGTACGAGATTATCAGATCTCTTTACTCACTAAACTATTTAATAACACTTGTCTCTCACGAAGATTAACTACACACTGAATCATTTTAAATTAATATCACCAGGATTATAATCTTTCACTTTCAGATATGAAACCTCTATAATAACATTTATCGATCACGAAGGTTAACTACACACTGAATCATTTTAAATTAATATCACTAGGATTACAATCTTTCACTTTCAGATATTAAACCTCTATAATAACATTTATCTGTCAAGAAGGTTAACTACACACTGTATCGTTATAAAATACTATCACCAGGATCATAATTTTTCACTTTCCAAAACAACAACAATAACATATTTTTTTTCTTTTCTACTACTGTATATTAGTTTTTGATGTTTATTGTTATTTGGTTTAACTTTATTACATACTTAAAATAGGTTTAATTTCAACTTTACATACTAAGACTAAGTTAACATTAATCCTAATACCAGCTACCTCAATGTTTTCTTGATTTTCAGAATTTTAACTTTTTTTCTGTCACCCCTCCATTACCCCGATAAATTGTTAATTTACCCCCAGTTTGGAAACCACTGCCGTAACTGATTTCTTGGGCCGGCATAGCCAGGTAGATTAAGACGTTCAAGTCGTAATCTGAGGATCGAGAATTCGCATCCCCGTCGCGCCAAACATGCTCGCCCTTTCAGCTGTAGGGGCGTTATAAGTGACGGTCAATCCCACTATTCGTTGGTAAAAGAGTAGTCCAAGAATTGGCTGTGGATAGTGATGACTAGCTCCCTTCCTTCTAGTCTTACACTGCTAAATTAGGGACGGCTAGCACAGATAGCCCTCGTGTAGCTTTGAGCAAAATCAAAAAAACAAAATTGATCTTCTATTGGTTGCCACTAATACTGGGGCCTAATGACCTGAATAGATAAGATCGTTTGGGTCAATTTTAAACTATAGAAACAATCCAGATCGGTTAATCATGCATTTATTATACATTCAGTGATTGGAAATAATATTTGTTCACAATCACTTTTCAAGACAAAAAAATATGTATAATTTCTCCGTTATTTATTTCGTGAGAAATCTGCTATTCAATAAGGTTGCTTGGAATATTTAAAATCTGTGTTTTTGCCCAGCTGAGTATTTTGATTTATTTGTTTAACGTGCAAAACACTCCTGTTATGATAAAAGACAAAACAGAATATGTTTAACATACACATATATTTTACAAAATTGTATTTATTAGTAATACATATTGTATTAATCATGAATATTCTTGAAGTTTTCGGTTGTAATCCTAATAAAAATGAGGGTGACCAATCAATCATTCCTATGTATTATAACCACTAGCAGAAAATATCTACAAAGGTACAATGATGGTTCATAAAAATCACAATGTACCAATCAAGTTTCTTCATTATAGTCAATAACTTCTGTAGTTACTCTACGGTAATGGTATTTAACCACATGTGCCAAGAGTAGTCCAACGCCAGGTTCAGGTTTAGCGACTCTAAAACCTACTCCCAGGCCTTATCATGTCTGGTGACCTCTCGAGCCGTCTTAGCCACGTTGGTATTCCATTGGTAGTGTGGCTACCTCTGATCCTCCTGTCAAATTTGGTTCTGGTCGATGTAAACTACGTGGGGAGATCGTGGATAAACATATTCACACGGAACTGACGAATAAGTATAGAATTATATATTTTTAGTACACAATTTACACCTAGTTATATCAGTATGTTAAATTAACTAAATTATGTACGGAATCAAGTTTTAGTTATAAGATATTTAGGTAACGTTTCTCGATTAGCTGTTTATAAGTTGTCATTCTTTGCTTGTCTGTATTTTTGGTGAAACATAAATTGAACTCTAAGCGTTTAATTTTTTTATGGGGATATTACTTAAGATAAGGTCTTTGTTTGATTTTACAAATATATCTTAGTAAATCTGTTAGACTTTTAAATAGAATTGTTTATCTTTATTAGAGATCATATACATATTGTATTTTCAAGCTACTTGCTCTGTATTGTAAAATTAATGTTTCCATAACGGCTGAACAACCTTGTTTTATTATAACTGTCATGTTTCATTCCTTAGTTCGAATAATAGAATTTATATAATAGGCATTGTTTACCTATTATGAAATTTCAGTTTCATTCATTCACATTGTTTTGATGAAAATTAAATAAAGTTTTGTCTTATCTAATTATTTTAAGTTTAATTATGCATTTAGTTTCCAACATGCGTATAAAAGCATTTATTTCTACATAATAAACATCATTGTAATTTTATATCTCATAGGAAACAAGCTTTACTCATGGTTATTCACATAATGAACACCATTAAATAAAGACTAGATATAACAGTTGTTTCTCATAGACAAGGAATAGACTTCAGTTAATAATGTTTGGAAATAACTTCTATTCCTAAAACGTAGTTCAACATAACGGATGGAGATGATCTCCAAAGTATATTTTTCAAACAGCTACCAAGAAGGATCACATATTTAATGAAAACCAACGAACACCAATACAGATTCTATATTGCATTAGAATTAATGATATTACTAATGAAGACAAAATGGACTCAGTCACCTTTTAAAACACATATTTCTGAATTATCTATGTTTAAAATCTAACTATATATGAATCCGCAACTTTATTTGTTACAGAATTTCCAGTAACAAGCAATTTACGTTACAAGTAAAATTTTTAATAACGTTACAGTTAATCCCCCTAGCTATGACTGAAATTCCCTTACATTTGGAACTAAATATTAGTGGTTTCACTTCTTTTTTTGTGTGTTGTAAACAGACAAAAATATGAGTTATTCAATGCACCGATAATTGAGTTTAATTGAACATAAATATAAAACAAATTCATGTTCTTGGTTTTGTTTTTTTTTGTTTTTTTTAGGGGAAAACAGTTCCTTAACTTTGGTAAGAGGAGGCATGCTCGTTTTTGTAGGTTATGTCAAATTCTTTAAAGACAGAAAGGAAAATTACGCTGTGTGGAAGGTACCTAAATAGACATATGTTACGTGACATCTACATAAATAGACATATAATCAACACTAACCACATCGGTTGGGCTACTCTTTAACTAATGAACAGAGAGATTGGCCATCAAATCACAACGCCCCCACAACTGAAATTACAATCACATTCGGTGATAGGGACTCGAATCTACGACCTGCATATTGCGATTCGAGCACCAGTCCATGAGAAGCCTACATTGGTTAGTCTATTTTAAACACTATCAAATGGAAATCACTGCCCATTTAGATTATTCACACAAGTACACTTTATAAAAAAATTGTTTTCAAATATATTTTATATGAATAAGGTTTACTGATAAATAAATTAGATAACTTGATTCAGGTATATTTTTTTCTAAAGGGTATAATTATGAATCATTTGTTATTCATTTCCTAAATACTAAACGAACAACTCCGTTCTGCAGGCTCTCAAAAGTAAACAGTAACAAAGTTTTAATATTTAAGAACACACCATAAATACACAATCTGTCTTTACATTTAAACCATACTTATGAAAAGCAAAATTATATTTCGCGCAAAATTAAGTTTGTTTCGTTGCAACTTTTACGCAAAGCTAGACAATGAACCTGTCTGATCTCCACCGAACGTTAGTAATAGAACTCTGGATTTTCACTGTTATAAGTCCGGAAATTAACAGCTGACCCACCAGAAAACATTTTCTAAAATATAGTACAGGCCAAACTTGTACAATATCGGACATGGACAAACATTATAATTATAGTGTACTTTTAAAAACATTTTTTTTACGATACGCGGTAGTTTTCTATGGTTAAATCATCTCGTCTATTATTTTGTCCGAAAATAGAAAGTTACTAAAACTGTAGCGATAAGAACTCTGCTATTCTTAGCTATCTTATAACATTTCCTCTCTCACGAAGCCCTGCATGGTCAGGTGGGTAAGGCACTCGGCTCCTAATCAGAGGTTCGCGAGTTCGAATCCCCGTCCCAACAAACATGCTCTCCCTTTCAGCCGCGAGGGCTTTCTAATGTTAGTGTCAATTCCACTATTCGTCGGTAAAATAGTAGCCCAAGAGTTGGCGGTGGGTGGTTATGTCAAGCTGCCTTCCCTCTGGTCTTACACTGCTAAATTAGGGACAAATAGCGCGGATAGCTTTGCGCGAAATTTGAAACTAACTCTTCTATCACATATAAATATTTTATGCTGTCGTTCGTGAAAGATGCTAACAAAGAAAAAGGCAGTCACAGATTAGATGTATAAATAAATAATGAAAGAACAGTATCTAACAAAATAAGTTATCTGAAGGTAGAAAAGGTTAGAAATTAAAATAATAGTTTGGTTTCTAATAGCCAAAAGGTGTAATTTTTTCAGATAAAATAGTAATGAGTAATGTTTTTATGAACAATCTGTTTATTACTTTTTTTTCTTGAAAAAAAGGCAGTTTTGAAATCATACAGCAGAGTAAAAGAAAAGGTTAATTAAACAAAAACAATAATGGCTAGTAGATTATCCTTCATATTGTTTTAAAAGATTTATTGGTTAACCCTCATGTTACTAACACGTCATTCGATGTATTTACACATGCCTTTTTCGACTACTTTAAATAATGTAGTAGTGACGAGTGAAGACAGAAATACGTAATAATGAATAATTTTAAATAAATTAATTTATGATTCTGAACCGAACTGTCCCCACAACAGAGAAACATAATAAAAATACTTCTAGCACAGATGTATTCAAATTGGTACCTAAAGGATTAAAAGTCAGATTTCAAATATGATTTAGTTTAATGGGTGCACACATCAAACAAAGACTGTTTAACTTGACGTGTATTTCTGTCAGGTGTAACAAATGTACTATCAAATAGCTATTTCAATATCAGTGTTTCTTTGAGATAAATTTATATTTAAAATTTAAAAATGAACGTAGCTTACTCTTTTAAATCTGTTTTGCGAAATTTTCGCCTAATCAATAAAAGTGCAAAAGATTATCCAGTACATAAATTAACAATATATGTGTGTTTACAAAAACATCGGTGTATCATCTACATTTTTCTACAAGGTGAAATTTTTAAAAACTTTTCTCACTCATAAATTTAACCAATGCAACGCCTCAAGAGACTATATATATTAATGGTTTGTTGTGATGTACTTGGTGTACTATAAATCCTGGAAGCTTCCTATAAATATGATTATTGCTTATTAATCGGGAAACTACAGATATTTGACTTGGAAGATTTATAAATTTCGAATATTATAAACTATTTAACTTGAGCTGATTCACATTGGACATTAATATTTTTACGAAAACATTATATAACTTCAGCTTTGGATAACTCGATCTGTAATCAGACTGTGACCAGAAACAAGCACAGAGCTAGCGAGTTCCCTGTTAAATGAATTGCATCTACATCACGTCAAAATTAATTGGCTATCAAGTTCGAGACCAGACAAAAGACTCAATATTGTTTGTATACTTGTAAAACTTTTGTACACGAATCATTATTCGTAATAACCATTACTGTAAATTGTGTTACTGTTTGTGTATTAAAATACATTTGTATTAGAAAAAGAGAAAACTGTGTGTATTAGTCTCGTTAGCAAATATCTTAAATTGAATACAAAGCAACATTTATCTAACTTCTAAATCTAAATTATCATTTAACTCAGTTTCAGACTGTTCTAAATTGTAATACGTAATAAAGGACATTCCAGTGACCATTTCACAGCCGTTTATTTTACAAAATTTTAATTTTTATAAATCAACATTCTACAAAATGAAAATGAAAAGACATTTTTACTCATCGTCTTTTCTTCAAGAGACATAAAATATATTGCCGTCTACAGAACAAGCACAATAAAAAGCATACACATAAAATGTTAAAGATATATGAGATTCTTTTGTACGTCTGACTTTCAGTTTAATCAAATTTAATTACAAATTCCATTTTGTCTCATTAAAACACACCTGGTCGTTACCGACCTTGATTTAACCTTTTTCACGTGTCTTTTGGCGTTAAGAGGTTTCCTATTTCAATGGCGTCGGTGTATTCAAGTTCCAGAAGTAATTATATCAAACCTGCAATTAGACAGTTTAGCAATAACAACAAGAAAAAGCTCTCTAAGCAAAATAAGTTTCTAAAAATTTATAAGATTAATTAATTTTTATTTTTATATCATTATTCTACTCCCAAGACTGCATTGTAATAAAAATATATAAAAAAAAGAAATCGACGAACGAGTACTGTAAATGTAAATTTCGTACATCCCATAAAACACAAAACCTTGACTAACCAATACGTACACCACAAAAACTGTCATAATTTCTCCTCAAAACCCAAATAGCTCTTTGAATAGTTTCGAAGTTTTGAGTTCATGATATACATCATCTCAATGGACACAACTACTCTGCCTATATAACATTCTGAATTATTTGCCATCTTGAGAAATGTTCGAATGCTTTAACATTAGGTTTACTTCTTCTCAAGATAGATTATACTCACATTAAATCTTATACATATATTCAAAATTATTTTTAAAATTAGCCACTCTTTTCACGTTTTATTTTTATTGTTATCTAAGAAAAAGTACTAATAGAATAGGAAAGTGCAGAGGAATGGAAGAAAATAAAACAGTACTACAGCGAAAAAAATTAATTAATTTTAGTTATAATGAAGATCAGTTTGTACTTGAGAAACACACCTGAAGGCATTACGTTGAATGTACCACATAGTATTGAACAAAGACGACCATCA
Source organism: Carcinoscorpius rotundicauda (assembly GCA_011833715.1). Taxonomy (NCBI): domain Eukaryota; kingdom Metazoa; phylum Arthropoda; class Merostomata; order Xiphosura; family Limulidae; genus Carcinoscorpius; species Carcinoscorpius rotundicauda. Next base: position 30,227,302 of record CM022392.1, read on the forward strand.
TGTAGTTTTAACTACATCAGACAACACTTCTACGTGTCAGGATGTAGTACCAGCACTGACTGATATATATATATTGTTAACTATATTAGAATATAAATGAATATATTATTTTAATTGTGTTAATATTATTATTATGACTCAAAATCATAAAACCGGTGTGTGTGTGTATGTTAGGCTTCTAGAACATCCACACGAATTTTAAAGTTTTGTTTGTTTTAGAATTTCGCACAAAGCTACTCAAGGGCTATCTGTGCTAGCCGTCCCTAATTTAGTAGTGTAAGACTATAGGGAAGGCAGCTAGTCATCACCACCCACCGCCAACTCTTGAGCTACTCTTTTGCTAAAGAATAGTGGGATTGACCGTAATATTATAACGCCCCCACGGCTGAAAGGGCGAGCATGTTTGGTGCGTCAGGGATGCGAACCCGCGACCTTCAGATTACGAGTCGCACGCCTTAAAACTTTAGAGAAGGTAACACTCAACTCTCCCAAATTAATGTAAAGCGACATATTTACAGAACGAACAAGATGATTTAAAGAAATATTCATGGGTCAAAAATTCGCGAACAAATTAAAAAAAAAACAGGGAGAAAGAACATCTGATATTTATATTTTTACAACAAACGTGTGGTAACGCATACACGTGAAAGTAGTTTAGCTCAACACTCTCGGTGTTAAAGCCAATCATCCTAGTAATTATTTAGATTACAAACTTCACAATTTTTCTAAAACTCATCACTCACGCATCATACGTACTAACCTCTGTTGTAATGTTGCCTCCACTCTCAGTAGCAAGTCTGCAAGTCTGAAGACTTCTTTCCCTTGAAATCGGGTTTCAATACCCGTGGTGAAAACAACACAACCAATTGCGTACATTTGTGCTTAACAGCAAAGAAAAGAAAACACATAATGTAAATGTTTTTATAACTATACCTAAGCGATGACAAAACAAAGTAAAAGAAATTCGTTTTTGTGTTCTTTTTATTTTATTTTTATTTATTTCTTGTCCCCTGCTAGTACAGCGGTTTGTCTCCGGATTTACATCTGTCTAATTTTTATTTCATGCTAATACCTGAACTTGTGTTTTATTTGTTGTATTTTTTGTGCATACCCCCTCATTGAGGAGGGATAAATAAAGAGAAAAAAATCCGGATTTACAACGCTAAAATCAGGGGCTCGATTCCCCTCGGTGGACTGAGCAGATAGCCCGATGTGGCTTTGTTATAAGAAAACACACACACACTGCTTTAAAGATAAAAAAGACCAAATGTTAATTATAGCTTATAACTTGTGTGAGGCATTAAACATGCACGACTTCTAATTTATTAAAGACTGTAATAACATGATATTACCATAAAATAGCTGGTGAATTGTCATTAGAGAAGAGCATTTTAACTTTTAAAATGGTTTTATCATTTTAATACAGAGCACTTATAATGTGAATTCCAATATTCTTTATCTATTTGGAGAAGTTGTTGTTGTTTTGAATTAAGCACAAAGCAACATAATGGGCTATCTGTGGTCTGTCCACCACGGGTATCGAAACCCGGATTTTAGCGTATAAGTCCGCAGACATACCGCTGAGCCACTGGGGGGCCTATTTGGAGAAAATAAATCGATAATACAACCCGTATTTTAAGCTTTTTCCTTCTTTTGTTATCGTTGTTCATTTTAAATCAAATTATTGTAACAAAAGCAAAACGAGAAACTGAAACATGTTTCAAATGTGAAAGTGTCTTTCCCATAGCTTAAAGAAAGAAAATGAAATCCTATTAGAAATCTAATCCAGAATTTTAGCCTTATAATTCTGAAACCCTACAACTGATTCACCGCGAGATTAGATACTTTCACCAAAGTGGCACAACGGAGTATCTGTGCGCTTACAACATTAGAAATCGGGTTTCAATACAGACAGCCCATTGTGTAGCTTCAAACAAACAGACAAGACCAAACACTTAATAGCAGTGAAGCATTATGAAGCCACAACACGAAATATTGCACGCTAGAGGTTTATTCGTTTTAATATTTGGAAGTTAAATGTTTTTAAAATATCAGCTTTACAACTATAAAATACAAAAGCTCAAACTGCTCTCGGTAGAATATACAGTACGTTACTGCGATGTTAATGACAAAAACTTCAGTACTAGTGTCAATACATCGGAGCGAAGAGTTTATTAATATACACAAGTAAACTTTTCTTTGTTGTTGCCGATGTTAAACAATGAGAGTATTGATTGTTTTTGATATTATATTTTGTTTCGGATGAGTCTCCTGTTTATTATGTTACCTACGTTACGTATTACTATTTCAAATAACAGGAAGTTTGTTATTTAGAAGTTAATTAAATGTTAATATGTATCAAGTTTATGATATTTGCCAATAAGAATGATATACACAATTTTCTTTCTTAACACAAATATATTTTAATATACAAACAGCAATACGATTGATGTTAACGGTTATTACAAATAGTTATTAGAAATGATGATTTATATACAATAGTTTTAAAAACTTACAGACATTATTGAGTTTTATATCCGGTCTAGAACTTAATATTTTATCGATGAGCAAATTATTCTGAGTTGATGTTATTACATCTCACTTAAGCTAGCTTGCTAGATTGGCCTAAGTTTGGCTTATTTTGAATTTCGCGAAAAGCTGCAAGAGGGCTATCTGCGCTAGTCATCCCTAATTTAGCAGTGTAAGACTAGAGGGAAGACAGCTAGTCATCACCGCCCACCGCCAATTTTTGGGCTACTCTTTAACCAACGAATAATAGGATTGACCATCACTTATAACGCTCCCACGGCTGAAACGGCATGTATGGTGCGACGAGGATTGGAATCCACGGTCCACGGATTACGAGTTGAGTGCCTTAACAACCTGGCCATGCCAGCCCAGGTTGACCTAAAGCCGCTTATAACCTTTCTTTTACCGAAAGAGAAGTTTAATGTCCTCGTAAAAAAATTAACATCCAAAGTTGATTCACTGTAGTCAAACGGTTTGTAATTTTGTTGTAAAATTGTTGAGCATTTGAGAATCTTGCATTAAACTATATAAATTGGCTCGCTAAGAGACAGAACATAATATTATTGGTCAGCTACAGTCAGTATACTATAATCCTCAAAATCTATAGCTGTAATGAATGCTTATTAACCGAGATAAACTACTGATATTTGACAAAAAACGCTTATAGATTTCTAACATTATGAACCGTTTAACTTCAGAAAGTTAACTTCGAACGTTAGTTTTTCTACGAGGACATTAGATACACTAAACGGCAAAAAATTTGGACGCGTCTTCTAATTAGTGGTTTCGGCTATTTTAATCACACCCATTGCTAACAGGTGCATATAATCAAGCATACAGACATGCAATCTCCATAGACAAATATTGCCAGTAGAATGAGTCGTACTGAAGAGCTCAGTGACTTTCAACGTGGCACTGACATAGGATGCCATCTTTCCAATAAATCAGTTCATCAAATTTCTGCCCTGCTAGCGCTGCCCAGGTCATCTCTAAATGCTCTTGTTTTGACGTGGAAACGTCTAGGAGCAACAACAGCTCAACTACAAAACAGCAGACCACACAAGCTCACAGAACAGGACCGCCGTGTGCTGAAGCATGTAGCGCGTAGGAATAGTCTGTCCACAGTTGCAAAACTCACTACCGAGTTCCAAACTGTCTTTGAAAGCAACGTCAGCATAATAACTGTTCATCGAGAGCGTCATAACATGAGTTTTCATGGCCAAGTAGCCACACAAACCAAAGATCACCAAGTGCAATGCCAAGCGTCGGCTGGAGTGGTGTAAAGCACACCGCCATTGGACTATGAAGCCATGGAAACGCGTTCTCTGGAGTAATGAATCTATCTGGTAGCCTGACGGACGAATATGGGTTTGGCGGATGCCGGGATAACACTAACTACTTGAATGCGTAATGCCAACTGTAAAGTTTTCTGGAGAATTGTGTGCTTCCAACTTTGTGGCAACAGTTTGGGAAAGACCCTTTTTTTCAGCATGACAATGCCCCATGCACAAAGCGAAATTTATAAAGACATGGTTTGCCGAGGTTGGTGTGAAAGAACTTCACTGACCTGCATAGAGCCATGATCTCAACCCCATCGAACACCTTTAGAATGAATTGGAGCGCCGACTGCGAGCCAAGGCTTTTCGCCCAATATCAGTGCCTGACTTCACTAATGCTCTTTTGGCTGAATAGGAGCGAATGCCCGCAGCCATGTTCAAAAATGTGGTGAAAGGTCTTCCCAGAAAAGTGGAGGTTGTTATAGCAGCAAAGGGGGTTGTCCCCCTCTAGCTTAAGGTCCATAATTTTTGAATGAGATGTTCAACAAGCACATATGGGTGTGTTGGTCGAGTGTCCACATACTTTTGGCCTGGTAGTTATCATCCTCGATAAAAAGTAGGCTTGCAAACCGCGTTGGACCAAACAAGAACAGAGATAACTAGCATTTCCGCCAAGAGAAATGTACATGTGAATCAATCCAGAATTATTTCGCAAAGCTTAATATATTAGCAAAAATTTGAAAACGTGCGAATTATGCAAGAAGTCTAACCGGCAAAATCTGCTACGTAACTTGACTTGAAGTTACTCGTGGAATAAAAACATTGCCAACACTGAAAACTGTTGTTATTGTGAAATTAAATTGTATATATAATTCTGCTCCAAGTAACATGATGTTACGTAAACAATACGATAACGTTAAAATGGCAAACATATTCATAACAATATAGTACAACCCCAGTTTCCGCGATTTTTTTCTTATTTAACTAATTTGTCGCGCTTGATATTTTCTGAATTTTGCGTGACATAAATCTTAATGTTTCCAGCTGATTTATTTTTTTATTATTTCAGTCGCTCCTTAAATAAATTTTTTTCTGGTGAAAATCGACAGGTGTTTTTTTTCTCATTGCTGGTCTGTAGTTTTAAGACAATATTATTTCTTCTCTTTGAAGACTGGGCACAGCGATCGTGCAATCGAGCAAACTGGTTCAGATTAATATGACAAAACAGATCTCAGTTTAAACCAGTCTGCTCAATTGACATATCATAAGTTTTGCCTGTTTTATAGAATTCAAGCAAGACTTTCTTATAGATGTTACCATAGCAACTGGAAACATGTACGAGGGATGAGTCATGTATGTTGTAGGTATATTGATTTTTGTCAAACATATTATCTCACTAACAACTATAAAACATAGACTCAAACCTCTATAGTTAATATATGTGGAAAATTAAATAATGTTATTTGTTGATAAGCTGTGATTGTCCGAGAAATGAATTTTCTCTTTGTCCTCTCATATTAATACCTTTTATTATATTATTTACGATGCGTAAATTCAGTTTTTACCGTATAAGTTATTTGACTTAGCGTTCGTCTTTCCTGTATATAATTCATGTTGTGAGAAAGGTTACTGTATGTGATTATGAAACGTTATCTTGAAAAACTCACAGATAAAACAATAATTACCACAAACTAAAAAGCAGACGGCATCAAAGATTTCTCAAGAGGTGAAAAATGTTGATTTCATATTCACTTTATTCCGTATGAGGATAGTTTTCAACAATAGAGTTATTAAAGGAATACTGTTATTCTTATTTATCGTAAAATATGGATCGAAATTCGTTTTGCCATTTCTGAAATTCAAAATTATATCACATATTCAACGCACACAGATATTGCTGAGCACTTAACAACTTAACCACCTCTTAGACTCCATCAAATACAATAAAACTAACAATTATCGTTGCATTTTCATCTGAGCCAGCATTTCTCAAATTTGGAGTCGCAAAGTTATTGTAGTGAAGTCGCGAAATCATGAAAAATATTGCGACAATGGATACTTTAGACCAAGAGTAGCTATCATTTTGTTTGATATTATTTTCAAGTGGGAGCCAACAAAAAGTACAGTAACATCTGACCTAAACAAAAGTCATGTACCATCTTCATATTGACATTTTGTGACAATTATATTGTAAACATTGGCTACTATGTACGTCTTAACTTTAAATAGTTTCGTAAACTAATGTCTTTTTAATACTGCATTTTATCCAAATATCATATGTAACAGTAATATTTTGTATAAATTCTACACTTTTGTATGAAAATTAATTAGAAAACTTTATCGTTAAGAGAAAGTCTTCCCTGTAGACTATACTTTGCATTGCTTGGTGGTTTAGGTGCTCGACTCACAATCTGTGGATCTTCGGTTCGAATCTCCTGCACCGAACGTGGTGGAAACGTTATAAAATGACGGCCAATGCTACTGTTCGATGATAAAAAGTAGCCTAAAAATTGGTGGTTGGTAGTGTTGCTATCTGCCTTCCACGTAGTCTATCACTACTAAATCAGGGTTGAGTAGCATAGATAGCTCTAGAGTAGCTTTGCGTAAAGTTCAAAATAAACTAAAGAAAGATTGTGTACAACATTAAACCTCATACATAGGTTGAATGTATTGTACTATTTGCAGAAATAAAAACAAATCTGAGTGTATTGAAAAGTTAATTTCTAATAATAAATAACACTTCAGTTATCCACCTGAAACACTGGTAAATAATCAACTTCAAACCTTTACAAATAAAAGGAAATATTCTGGTTAACTAAAAACGTAACAACATATCCTTTTAACCTTTACTTTTGGTTTGTCTTACTTTTCTCGCTCCAGCTACATATATTATTATCAGTAACTTTTTCTGTCTATTTTCTTTGACACAACTGAGAAGCATGTGCACCATCTCACCTTACAGCACATGAAGCTCTGATCTAACCTAAGAGATCGAAAAGTATAACCATCTGCTATTGTTGTTTACAAACGTGGTTTTGTTAAAAACTGCATACTTAAATGTGTGACAAACCAAGCCAAGCCTTACCATTGTATTTCAGTTCGTTCATAAAATATCTGGTGCCCTATTTTAGATCTATAGCTGGAACAGTGACGAAGTTTGAATCGTTGCAGTACACAAAGCAGACAGTCCATTGTGTTTTTGCTCTAATAAAAAAGTATCCTATGGCTCAAAGATACGTTAACGACTTACAACGCTAAAATCCGGGTTTCGATCTCCCGTGGTAGACATAGCAAATATTTCAATGTGGCTTTGTTCTAAAACTTAATTTTAGCTTCCTGTGACTCAGCAGTAATTCTCTGGATTTATGACGCTAGAAACTGAGCTTTGCTATCCTTGATGGACACAGCAAATAAAAAGAGTTCATTGCATATCTTTGTTTATAATAAAAATCAAAGAGTTTTTTTAAGATTACATATTAAAGCCAATCATGGCCTAGCGATTAACTTACTTAGACTGTCAATCCCATGTTCATAGTTCCTGGCCTAAAAGCTGTAGAAATACTCCATACTTAGTAACCATAGGTGAGCTTAAGAGTGAGGAACTAATTCCACTATTTAATCAGACAAGAACAGGCTAAGGTTTGTGAGCAGGTACTATTGAGTAGCTACCTTCCTTATGTCTATGAGTTTAAAATTAGTGATAGCTTTACGCAGACAACCCTTTGTGTAGCTTTAGGTATAAATTTTGACAAAAAACAACAACAACAAACAAACAAGATCAAATGTTCTTACATATAACTACATCACATTTGATTTTACACAAAAACTTTATCATTATGTGCTAAGAAACAGGCAGAGCTTGGCAGATATTGTTGGTTTAACCCATACGTTTTGATTTTGTAGACTCCTGACACCTTAATGGAAGCAGGTCTGCTATAATTTATTTCCCTCTTGGTTTACATGTTAAGGAGAACTCATGTATAATACACTGAGAAAACAAATCATGTTATGGTCATCACGTTTTTTGTTAACACCAATCAGTAATTTAAGTTACTTGGAAGATGAAAACTGTATTTTTTATTGTTTAACTTATACTGTTCCGTATTCTAAAGTAAAAAATTTGTAGCACAATTCAGATACTCAGGTACAATTCAGATATATCATTTCAGCCGTGGGAGCGTCATAATGTAACGGTTGATTACTATTCGTTGGTAAAAACAGTAGCCCAAGAGTTATGATGGTTATGACTAGCTGCCTTACCTCTAAGCTTACACTGTTAAACTAGTGACGACTAGTGCAGATAGCCCTGATAGACTATATAACGTTTATAACAGAATAACTAGAGGGAAGATAAATGCACCAGTAGTGTCTACTGGCGAGACTTTAGATTAATAATTCATTATGTAACAAAAGTTGTATTTTTTCCTGTTCCTGGGCAGAAATTGTTATTTCCCAGTTGATTATAAATGAAAAAAAAAAACATTTCTCTTCAACTTTGCTTTTGTTACCTGGGACAGTATAACGAAAACATGATAGGAAACTATATTTGGTGGCTGATACATGAAAGTGATTTACATTACAGTCGCAAATCTCGACAAAACTACTCAGTTCTAAACATTTCTGTTCATTTTTGTATAACTTTAGTATAAATACTGTTACGTTTTTTTTATGTTTTATGAACGCAACAGAAAGACACAGATAACAGCTTGTATAATTTATTACACTAAACTATTATATATGTAACATATATAACATAAATTATATAATAACAATGACAGATATTAAGTTTAAACCTTCAAAATTAATTACAAAACAAAATGGTACTGGCCTGAATCTAATATAATGATCTAAAATGAAAGTCTCAAATTCCAGTCTAGGGAGTGAATTTGGTCCCACGAAGAAATTCCGAAGTTTAAATGAAGAAGTTCAGAAACAGTTCACAGTTCAATAAATTCGACGAAGTTCTTTTCACGATGCCTCAGATGAACGTCACAAATTTGTGGCCTTCAATTTTTCCGATCTCCACTGGCTAGTCCCGTACGTGTCGACTCTCAGCACAACCAGTAATTCGAATGAATCGTAAAGATTGACGAAATAAAATCACAGCTTCTGTAGATCTAACTTCAGTCACAAATCACAGCAAACACTTAAACTTTCTCCAACGAATGACTGACTCTCTTCTTTTAAATAAAACTAATGTCTGACTCTCCTTCTTCTCGCGTCACCATCTTTTTATACGAGTAGGCTTACTTCTCGAACATTCGCGTAACTTCCACAGAACTCCAGAGCAATCCACACATGTTCGTTCTTGCACGAGACTCAACGTCTAGACACGAGGCCGCCAACATTTCATTTACATACATATGATTAGTCTACTTAATTCTAGAAAATTTTAAATGTTATTTTAAATGAATAACAACGTATTTTATTGTTTAAACTTTGAAAAAAATAATATAAATATGGAAATATAAATAATAGAAATGAAAATCCAAACACCACACTACATGTTGTCGTTTACAAAACATTTACATAACAATACATGTAAATCTTGACTCACACGTTGTTTTATTCAGATCTTATGTAATTGAATATGTGCAAATTTGCCCGTTTTTACACAGAAAATAGGTTAATTTCTAAACTTTATTATCTAAGTCACGAAAGCAAAGTTTGGAGGGAATAATAACCATTTTCTGTACTTTTACAACATAAGCAATTAAGAAATAACACATACTATCTAGGAAGATAATCTGTGTTACATAGTGTAATGTGAACATATGGAGGTCTGAGTGAAACTCTTCCCAAACACGAGATTCTTTAACAATCAGTAATGGGTGGATAAGTTTAAATTTTCATGTTACTAGCACTGCTTCTCGGATACATATGAAACTATTGGATCCATAGTCGAATTTGGTCACCGCTGGGGTCAGCTTTGAATTAAACAACAGGTCATAGTGACTGATAACATAGAGGACAGAGCTAAGACTGACGAATAGGAGGTTCTTGTAATGAATTCATGAATCCATGTATCCTTAGTTGACGCTATTGTAGTTGAAAATTGCCAGATGTCAGATATTGTCAACAAAGCCACTATTGTTTCCTATAAGTTAATTTAATCTGATTGGCAGAACAGTTCAGATTATGGCTTATTCCAACTCCATTCAAGACCATTCCAATTTAGGTGTGGACATGTAAATTCCGAATATGATCTTGCTATAGAAACTTTAAGACAAGAATCATCAATGGTGGTAGGCATATGCACTACAAACCTAAAATTGGTATCGTGCTTTTAGAAAACCAACAAATTTAGATTATATCTCCATAACACCGTCACAAATACACTTATGGTCCTGGCCCGGCATTACCAGTTGATTAAGGCACTCGACTCGTAATCCCCGTCACACCAAACATGTTCACTCTTTCAGCCGTGGAGACGTCTTAATGTTACGGTCAATCATTATTCATTGGTAAAAGAGTAGCTCAAGAGTTGGCGGTGGGTGGTGATAACAAGCTGCCTTCCCTCTAGTCTTACACTGCTAAATTAGGGACGGCTACTGCAGATAGCCCTCGTGTAGCTTTTGGAGAAATTCAAAAACAAACAGTAATGGTCCAAGCCTATCTGGATGTAAACATAGGTAAACAGTGCTATACCACTTGTATGTCATAATTGAGTACTGTAGTCTACAAGCAATAGTATAAGCAGGCATAAAAAACACCTAGAATAAATGAAAAAGGAGAGATGATACAGGTAACAGTGGTTGTAAACCTGATTTATAACTCAAGTTAATACTATTTTTAGTAATCCGTGTGCAATATAACATCATAGTAAGATTGGGAGTGCTTTACATCACATTATTCTTTATTAAGTGAAAGTTTCAAGAAAGAAAATTATATAACACCGTTTCCACTTTTTATGTTGCTGTACAGAGAATACTTACTCAACACTACATACTGTATAACTCTTCTTTAAAACTCTTTGAGTATAAATTATTTTGCTGCTGTGTATGTTTGTTTCTCAATGTCGAGTTACTTGCTCGCTTTGTTGAGGAGAGAAATTATTTTGATTTAGAGTTATATTAATGTAAGTGTAAATTTTCACTGCTTAAAGAGTGACAGTTCTAACTATGAATATGCTGTGAGAACATTGGTCAGTTGTGACTAAATTGGGTTGATTTGGACAGATTTAGTTTCAAGTTAAATGATTTAACGTTTTTTATTGCACATTAAGTTCAGTCTTTTCAGTAATAACTAGATGATCGAAATCTTCTAACCACAACACACCTTCATACAATAAAAATTATTAACTCTAAGCCATTTTATTCTTTTAATACTTACGGTACTTTTACTTATTCACACTCTAGGCCTAAGCATTATTCATTAGCAACTTTCTACTGTTAGAGTGTTTCCAGTGTTGGTGTTACGTAGAGAATTAGGTTCATCACGACAGTAAAGAAGTAATAAAGCAACGTATGAAAAGTGTATTTAAAATTTAACACTTTACCTTTATTGCTGGACTATTTATTTCAGTAATTTTACAGGAATAATTTATTTTACCCAACAAATGGGCACATCACTTTAATGATACATGACCATTTTAAGATTAAACAGAAACAAAGAGACGGTTTTAAATTTGATTATTTTTATGGGACACCCAAACATGGTTTTATGGATGAAACATTACGGTTTTTTATTATGATTTATCATAAAATACCTATTTATGTATGTGTATGTATTCTAGCGAAACAAAGATGGCAAATAATATATAAATTACCGTAAATATTTACAATAAACTTTCAAAGTCGTTAAGTGATGTAAAACCCCAAACTGTAATGATGTGTTTTTTAGATCTTGACATGTCGGGTACAAGAATGTTGATTCATTACAAACAATGAAAGTTATTATATAAAACAAACTAGGAAGTAAAATGTGTTTGACCAATTAGTAAAACAATTTCACTGATTAATTTTGACTTAAGCTACGGAATGGTTTCTCTGTGCTCTGTCCATCAAGGATATCAAAACTGTAGACATTAAATTTGATAATCGATCCAGTATAGTGAAAGGTTTAAAAAACAAAGCTTAAAATATTGTAAATATAGCCAAATATATGTTGTTGAGGTGTTAAAGCTTTAATATCAAATCAGCAGGAAACTTATCTCTTCCTAAATTCAAATCCTTTAAAACATTACACATGAAGAATTTCAGTTTACTTTCAAATTTTTTATCTAAAACAAATTCCAAAAGTTAACCTTGCATTACATAATTAATAAAATTGTTACGTATGTTTGGAAAATGTGTTTAACAGAACAATATGTTTTGAAATATTCCTGCTAAATATTTATAAAAGATGCAAGTATTCATAGAATGATTCGAAACGGGGTTGTTGTATTTTATAAGCAAACAAATGTATTTATAAAATACAACAGTTCAGTTTCGGATCCTTCTACAAAACTTGCATCTTTTTTAGGCATTTAGTAGCATTCTTTCAAAACATATTATTCCCGCGACCCTCGGATTACGAGTCTCCGTCACGTCAAACATGCTCGCTCTTTCAGCCGTGTGGGCATTATAATGGTACAGTCAATTTCAATATTTGTTGGTAAAAGAGTTGGTGGTGGGTGGTGATGACTAGTTGCTTTCCCTCTAGTCTTACACTGATAGATTAGGGACAGCTAGCGCAGATAGCTCTCCTGTAGCTTTGCGCGAAAATTCAAAACAAACCAAACTTCCTGCAAATTTGAAGTATTTAATAATGTCTTACTAGGTAATAGATACAACTAAATTGAGATTAGAATAAGAAATAAACACAGTGCTTACACAGTTTGAATATTTTATAAAACAAGTCGAACTATTATCTAAAGATGACTTTAAAAGTATGTTACAATTGCGTCATTTTATTATTATTATGCACACGAACATTTTCAGCCATTCTCCAATTTATAATTTCTTATTGGACAAGAAAGAACAAAGAGTGAAAATTATCATCGCAACTCTTTGATTCGAAGTAAGTTTTTCATTTTGTCTAGAACACATCTAGAACTTGGAAAAATGTTTCAGTTTGTAATTAGTATTACCCAGCTCTTAAACTCTGTCCACATTTGTTGGTATATTCCTTGTAAAAAATCTCACTGTTAACGTAATTTTTGATTATCTGAATTATTAAGAATATATACTTTTTTTTAGTCTGCTTTCAAACCAAATGATCGACATGTCCATTTCAGTAATCTTTAGGATTGGACTCGAAGGTTTATTATGAAAATAAAGTGTTGTTGCTCGTTGTGTTTAGACATCTGTTTTGTTTTCTATTTCTTGTAGAAAGATGTAACTATATAAATGTTTATTCTACCGATCTGTGAAATTAATTGTTTTAAGCAAAGGAAAGTATGGGAGTTAAAAAAAAGAGCTAATAGAGTTGACTAATCTCAGTTTACTGATTGAGTGTGGGAATTAATTCTGATTAGATACTTCAGTAAAATATTAAAAATGTCGAAAAGCCGAACTAATCCCTGCATCTATCTTTCTTTGTTATTTTCATTTTGTTTTAATAGAATAAAAATTTAAAAAAAGTATTCTTGCATTGGAGAAACATTTGAAAAGCTATGTTGGAAACTATTTTATATATTTATTTAATCTTTGTCAATGAAGCATCGTATATCTTGTTAATTGTTCAAACTTATCGACAATTATGTCAGTAATTTCTTTGCTCTAATTGTATCATCGATAATTGTCTAGTTCACGATAATAAAGTTATGTATTTGGAATATTTGATAATTACTAGTGTCACAACGTAGTTACTGCTTAGTTTTCTCTATGCTACTAACCGTAGACACTACTTGGACTCATGTAACAACTTTCAGTGATGTCGAGAAACCCACTTGTTGAGAATTTTATATGCAAAAACGGCTCGTTTGGGTTCAGAAAATATTTTGACGATGACCGAAGAAGGTCGAAACGTTGTTCGCTCTTCTATTTAAAATATTTTCTGAACCCAAACGAGCCGTTTTTGCATATGTAACAACTTTTTTGTGTATTAACTCTCAAAATTATAAAACCATGAAAGGAAAAGTCTGTTTTTTTGTGATTTATTTATTTTTTAATTCGTTGTGATTTTTTAATATTATGAATATGAAATAATAGACAAGTAAGATAAAAGTCTTATCATCGATAACGTAAACAAAAACTAATTAACACAAAATACTTTGAAAATTAGCTTTCCAAAACAAAATTATAATGATAGTAAACTTTCACAAGGAATTCGTGATGACTATTTATTAACCCGAAAAAGACCTAAAAAGGTCTAAACGTTTTATATTAATTAAAGTTTTAATACTAATACCAGCTGTCTCAACAATACGTTTTCATAAGAAGTGTACCTTCAAGCTAAAGTAGACGTCATTTACTAAGATAATATCTAATTACAAATAAATTAATGTCATACAACAATAATATTTCAATTCTAAAAGTGTTTGAGTCAGTGTTATGCTGAGTTGATACAGCATAAAAAACCACTAGACTGTATAATTGGCATCTCTAAAACACTAGTGTCGGTAAATGAAACCAGTTTTAGCGGAGTTGAAATAAAAATTTTTTATTGACAATATATTAGGGATAACTCACTCATTCGTGCCTTGTTCACTTTTAGTTTACGTTTTTATCTAGTTTTCTTTTGTGGAAATAAGATTCTATTATGAAAATTCAATGAACTGCAGCATGTTCTTGAGCACACGTGTACGTAGTTTTGTGAAATTGATTCCAGATGCACTGCGCAGATGTCGCATACCACACAGCATACGATCGTTCAAAACACGTTTTGCACTTCTGCAGCTAAACTTCAGTAGTGCATGTAATTAATGATAGAGGCTGAAACTTTATTGTTATTGCTCTGTAATACAAAAATAAAGATGATCATCGATCGTGAACTGGAAACGTCTGTCTTGTGCATAAACTGAATTTGTTTTCACTCATATGTTAAGAAACAAAATATTTTCTAAATGTTTACACAATCTTGAAATAATACAGATTTAAGCAACTTTAAACTGCTATAAATTACCTGATATAATAAACACTGATAGAAATCAACGGAATAATGTTTATTTGTTCCTGAACTGTATTTTAATAATTTACCGGCTTAACGTCCATTCGTGTCCCATTGGTTTAGAGAAATACATTTTTAATTTAGTAATATAATCTACTCGGTTATAAAAAGAAAATCCACTGTAATTCAATAATGTTATGAGCCTACTCAACCTGCTGGTAGAAGTTTGATAACAGTTTGAATATACCATGCTTATTATGGTGTAAACCGTTTTACATATCTTGAACGAATAAAATATATAAACACCAAATCAACAAATTTTCTTTCCTTCTGTTCACATAACCTCATTAGATATTTTTACAACATCAGTAAGCCCAAGAAGAAAAACAGAAACTGGATACCAAAGATTTTTACCCCACTCTACCTTAATCTCCCCCCTCTTTCTCTTGATATGCAGAGTCATCTATGGGACATTAGTCGAAACATTTATTCGTAATTACTTCACGATAATCAAAATTTATGTCAAGATATTATATTAAAGGTTTCTGATATACATATATATATATATATATATATATATAGTTGTGCCTGTGTAAAATATTTTAAATTCTTTTTCTGAGAAATGTTTTATTTTCACCGAATTATTTTTACTGTTAACATAATTGTTTTAGTACATTAATGTACGCTCAGAACTCGCTTTTCTTCCCTCTCCCTGCAACCAGCAAGAAAACCTCTCTAATTTCTACTCTTTGTAAATATTTATTACAGAATCAAATTCTAATGCCAAAATTAAAGTTTCACGCTTTTATAATGCTAAATAACTTAGGTGCGGATAAAAAGTTGTAAAGTTCCGTTTGTTGTTGTTTTTTCACGTTCATGACAAATGCAAAATTATATTATATGTATCTGCCAGTAAAGCCAGTTCCGGGAGGTGGGGTCTGTAACTATTATGTAATTATATACTACTTGCCTACTAGGAAAGCTTGTTTTAAGAGGTGAACAACAACGGTTTTTGGTGGTCGACGAAATTTGCCGAAATAGATATGGTTCAGCTACGACTATTCCTGTTGTGAGGTCAACGCAGCTTTTTAATTTGAAAAGAAGTATTACGTTGTGGATAGTTTTGTTTAACAAGATACAAACGTCTACACAGCTAGAAGCGGTTCATTTAGCCACAGTTGAGTTGACAACAGTTTGTCCTGAAGTTATTAAATGAAATAAAAATAATTAAGTGAAGAAAATTAGCCTGAGATTTAACATTTAAAATTCTGTTTTATTACATTGAATAAAGATTGTAACTTCCTTACTTCTCTGAAAACACACGAACATCTCAACTCTATCAAGCATCGTTACATCTCTGAAAACACAGGTACGTATTAGCTCTGTCAAGTTTTAAGCTTTTTTATCAAGTTACCCCTGAGGTCAAATATAACATTCCGTTTGTCAAGGTTACTATAAGTTTGATTTAATCGGGGCTTTATTTCAGCCCCCTTTTAGTACAGCGGTAAGTCTACGGATTTACAACGTTACAATCATGAGTTCGAATCCCGTCAGTAAGTGGGCAAGTAACTCCATGTGGCTTTGTTATAAGAAAAAAAAACCAAATATACTCTCCATGGTTAACAATTTATTTTCAAACTGTTTGATTTGATTTACCTTATTCTCCACAAAATATTTATGTCCTCAGAAAATGAAAAATTAGAAAAGTATAATTTGAATGGGCAGAAACCTAGACCACTTGCTGAAACATACACACCTGAGTAATCAGTATGATCTCATTGAATGTAGGACAGGTTGGTTAGCAAATGCTAAGTTACCTTCGAAAGAGGCTATTAAATCAAACCTGAAAAGTAATTTATGAACTGAGACTTACATATCATCATCTTAATTAATTAAATACACGTTCTTAAGAACAACAGCTGCTACAAGTTACCAGAGAAGAGCCTAAAACAACATTAACAAACTATTTTTTTATACTTTAAACTTGTTTTATCTTTAAAGTTCATGATGTGTTCGATTAATGGGGCCTAAGGTATGACAATTTAAATGCAATGCCAATGCTAAAATTTTAACACTTTATTTCGTAAAATACACTATCCAATTATTTGCATTAGAGAATGTCAAAAATGAATGTATCAAAAATCAAGATTGATAACTTTTTTGTTATATAAGATATCAACAAAGATGTATTATAAAGAGATATAGCAAACGTTAATAATTAATATAATTAATGGTTTGATTGGTTGTTTGTATTGAATTTCGCATAAAGCTACTCGAGGGCTATCTGTGCTAGCTGTCCCAAACTTAGTAGTGTAAGACTAGAGGGAAGGCAGGAAGTTATCACCATCTACCGCCAACTCTTGTGCTACACTTTTACCACCGAATAGTGGGATTGACCGTCACATTATAACTCCCCCACGGCTGAAAGGGCGAGCATGTTTGACGCGACGGAGATGCGAAACCCGCGACCCACAGATTACGAGTCGCACGCCTTAACATGCTTGGCCATGCCGGGCCTATATAATTAATGTACTTTGATATCTCTTCCATTGTTTGATATGAATAATCTAAGTATCTGCTCAAATTCTCAGAAGAAAAAAAATCCAACACAGCAGTACGAATAGATAAAATGGCATCATGAAACTGATGTTTCAGTTCTTCGAGGTATTTTAGTTTCTTACGGTAGACTTTTGTTTTCAAAAAGCCCCAGAAATAAAAATATAAATGGGTGAGTTAAATCTAGCGAACCAGCAGGCCATTTAGTAACCCCTTAATTACTACTTTTACCCATCGTTAGTATAGTCTAGGGATTTACAACGCTAAAATTAGGAGTTCGATTCCCCTCGGTGGGCTTAGCAAATAGCTCGATGTGGCTTTGCTATAAGAAAAACGCCCTGCTAATCCAACGCTCTAGAAAAGTTTGATTTAATAATTCGATCATATTTGGAGTAGTGTTCCATCCTATTGAAAAACGACTATTTATAACAGACCAGGATTTCTCGGAGTTGTGAAATAAAGAACTCTTGTAGCGTCTGTAGATATGAATTTTCAGTAATAGTTCGTTCGACAAAGAAACCAGAACAAAACAAAACTTACAAACCTACTACCTGCCTTTATATTCAATTGTTGTTGTTTTCTCAAATAAGAATAAAATTATTCACCTTTAATTTTGGTATATTTGTTTTTAGACACCCTATATTTATGTTTCATTAGCGTTTTTCTCCCGTATCAAGATTTACGAATGTGTATGTCAGGTTATCGGAGGTAATTATTTTATACCATGAAGTAAAGACTTGAAGCTGTTTTGTGACAATATTTCAGTTATTCTACATAAATTTGAAAAATTTAACGCTTTTTTGTTTGTTATGAGTTTCGCGCAAAGCTAGCTGTCCTTAATTTAGCAGTGTAAAACTGGAAGGAAAGCAGCTAGTCATCACCACCCACCGCCAACTCAGAATTTGTCCAATATATGAAGACTATGCACACGAGATGATGTAAATCGTGGTTTTTCTCTCCATTATATTGTGACTTCTGACAAGTGTTCTGCTTTTATACTTTAAAAGTTAGTAATTAGTAATTAGATGTAGCTAATCATATAAGTCACTAAATCTGAAAATATTTGAAGTTAATATTTACCTTTTTTTATTTTCTTGGATAATAACAGTATTAAACAGTAGTGGCGTCTTTATTTTACTTTTATTCTTCTGAAGGTGATAATCACTCTACGCAGATTTCATGCTTTCATCATGTTATAAACCTGCTCTCTTTGGTTGGCCCACTCACGATCAGTTAAAACGTTTGATATTGCGATATACTTCGACCTCTTTGGTTACCACTGCTAAGCTCAACAAAAGCAATTATTCAAGCACATTGTTAGGTAAGAAAGTTGTTAAATTAAAAGCCACTTTTAACAGCAAACAAGTAAAATATGAAACAGCAAAAAATGTCAATACATTAGAGTCATGATAGACGTATCCAAAGACTATGATGTGCAAGAGTTGGTTTTATCTGAAAATGTAATTGACATTTCATCGGGTGTCCTTGGGATTTTGTAGTTTGTAAAACTTAATCAAGTTCATGGTGTTATTTATGTGTTGTGCAACATCCTCAAAAACAATTTTACTGATATTTTAACGAATAAAGCCATTTGTTCTTAAATTTCACAACGCCTCCATTTTAGATATGTATATATATATATATATATAACACTATATAACACATTACAAGTTAGAATGAAGAACATTTTTAGTATATAACATACCATTTTGCCAAGGTTTTTATTTTACGAAGTCATACAGTTGTGGATATGTGGTTTCATTAATTAATTGTTTGCTATTAAGCAAAAAGCTAAACGTAGGTTATTTGTACTATGTCTACTGCGAACATCATAAGTCGATTTTTAACATTATAAGCCGTCAGATTTATCTCTGAGGATCGGCATGGTCAATTGATTAAGGCGCTCGACTCATAATCCGAGGTTCGCGGGTTCTAATCCCCGTCACACCAAACATGCTCGACCTTTCTGCCGTGGGGCTGTTATAATGTGATGGTCAGCCCCACTATTCGTTGGAGTAGCCCAAGAGTTGGTGGTAGGTGATGATGACTAGCTGCCTTCCCTCAGGTGTAACACTGCCAAATTAGGGACGGCTAGCTTTGCGCGAAATTAAGAAAACAAACAAACAAATCGACAAGTGAAGGTTTAAGATTCATCAATACAAACAGACTATGCACACGAGATAATGTAAATCGTGATTTTTCTCTCCATTATATTGTGACTTCTGTGTAGCTTTGTGCTTAATTCAACATCAAGCAAACAAGTAAAACATATTTGTGTAACATCTTTGAGTACCAAAAGATATAAGTGCCCTCAAAATAAGTATATTGCAGTCATCAAGTAAACAAGCTACAAGCTTTGGATATTATATGTAGTTGTAGTTTACCTATTTTTTGTTTATTCTTTATCTTATGAAACAAATTAGTGGATCACGATTATATTATAATGTGTGCAAGATGAATAAAAATTTGGGAATTTAAAAACCTGCAAATAAGAATCGTATAAAAGGATCTCCTGCCTTGTTTGCTGACTTGTTTTACAATCCTGATTTGCAGGTTTTTCAATTCCCAATTTTTTCAGTCTTGTTTGCTAATTTCTTTTATGCTTAACTATAGACAAAGGATTATTTGATATGTCAGCTAAGTTTATACATTTTATTGATAATGACCATGGCTAGTAATGTAATAAAAGTTAATACATTGATTTGTTTTTTCACTCCTTCACTTCATACATGATATAATGGTTGGCTCCCTAAAGATTCCGACTGTATAGTGTACAAAGCATTGAGTATTCTATTTGCTACCATCATCTAGTGCTCATCTATTAGTGGTGGTAATTCCTGTTTCACCCTGTAGTTAAGTTTTTTTAAAGGAACAATATACATTTGTAAGAAAGCTAACTTCGGGGGTCAGTGATAACATCGTTTTCACTAGAATTGTGATATATGTGTGTTTTGTGTGGGTTTTTCTTGCTTACGTAAAATATAAAGCAATAAATTGACTTTTCAATACCCTACGTTCTTTGGGTACCTTACTTAGTAGGCCTGGCATGGCCGAGCGCGTTAAGGCGTGCGCTCGTAATCCGAGGGTCACGGGTTCGCGCCCGCGTCGCGCTAAACATGCTCGCTCTCCCAGCCGTGGGGGTGTATATAATGTGACGGTCAATCCCACTTTTCGTTGGTAAAAGAGTAGCCCAAGAGTTGGCGGTGGGTGGTGATGACTAACTGCCTTCCCTCTAGTCTTACATTAGGGACGGTTAGCACAGATAGCCCTCGAGTAGCTTTGTGCGAAATTCCAAAAACAAACAAACCTTACTTAGTATTCTACGAAAGGTTTGGGTGAAATACACGAAACTGTTGTAAATTAGCGAAAGAAGAAGAAAAACAATTACAAATGTGCCGTTTTAAGTGCATTATTTTCCTTGTAGGATTAACATTAATGATTATTTGTGCATTTTCATATGTGTACAGTCTTAACAGTCAATAGTAAATGTTATGTTTTAAAGTGTTGTTTGAACACTTTACATCTTTGTTGTTTAAAGTACTTTTTATACTCTTTCTATTAGAGATTTGTGCAAATCTTTGTGATTCTGTTGTAAGGAGTTATCACGTAAGAAGTATAACAAAATTAGTTCTTTCGTTAATAATTGACATGCAAGATTTGATATTACGTAACCTGTAAAGAAAAAAGCCACTTTTATTTCTGGAGAAAACTAGACAGTTTTTGTTCTATTTAGTAGAAACTGCCGAAAATAAACTAACCAAATTATCAAGATACTGACAGTAACTAAATGGAAATTAAAATCATTAATATAAATCGATAACAATAAGCTTAAACAAAGCTAACGAGATTTTCTCTTTCTTTTCAAAACGACAGCTTTCATCTCGAAAGTTAAATTCAGATTAGGCATAAAAGTCGTCTAAAACGAAATAAATCTTAAGTAAATTGATTAAAAGAAAGATTAATGATAACCGTTTAAAGTGTTAACCTACAGAATGTATCTAAGTTAAAAACGAAGGGTCGTGATTTCCTTCAGAATTGGATATTTAAAAAAAAATCATTTAGGTCGTACGACAAAACACTTTATCAATTGTAAGAAACTGAAGACAAAAACGAAATTACAAGTTTTATCATTCTTAACAGGATTGTTTCTATTATATGTTCTATTAAAATATTTCACTGTCAGCTATTAACGTCATTTTACCGCAAATTAATTTAGGCCTATTTTATTTTTTGCCTTGTTCATCATTTCAAAATGTCATCGTTGTGTGTGTACGTGTTATGACATAAACAGTGAAGAGTCTCTGAACAGCTGGCGCAAAATTATGGAGCGTGCTTGACCAAACACGATTACGTACTATCCTTCCAAGTAATACAATCCAAAAAATCGTTCAAAATAAAATGAAACATCTGTCAAAAATGAAAAGGTGATATTATATCTAATTTACTGAATCAAGTAACTATTATAGTGCATCTGCCTCAAGTAACTAAAAAAATAATTCCACAGAAATTAGGAAGAAGTAAATATCGTAAAATAGATGTGTACAAAGAATACGAAATCGTAAAATGCTGAGGGGAGGAAGAATGGCTCCACCACACAAGAATTTGTAAATAAAAATGGCTGCAAACGTATTTAAAAAACAAATGAAACTAGAAAAGGAGCAAATAGACAAGTGAAACAGATAAAGATATCATGTAAACTACATCTTAGATTCTAAACTAATAACTAAATAAACTAATCATTGTTGTTGTTGTTTTTTTCCATTAGAGATACTTTTTAGTTTGAGATAGCTTTTGGTACATTTCAGAAATTTCATTAAAGGTGGTTGAAAGCTTTCTTCAGTTTTGAAAAAAATTGATCTTAATTACCATCGTGATACGAACGCACTTTTATTAACTACTTTTAATTGGTACTCATTCATCTCCCGTGTTACGAAAAAAGTTGACTCTTGGAAGCTTTAATGATGCCTTTGGAGATTTTTTGTTCAATGCATATTTCCAAGCAAACTCAAATCATGCGTCTTTTCATGAAGTTCTAGAATCAGTCCCGGATCATCTTATTTCAAGGCCGGTGTATTTCAACAGAAAGGTCACAGCAGATGGCGGCACTCTAGTTGCCAGAGTCGTCTAGCAAATACTTGAGATTACTCCACGAGTGGATAACTGTTTTCTGTTTATTCTTCGTTATTAAACATTAGGAGTTTTGTTTTAACGTTTCTCTTATGTAACATTCCATGAAATAAACTTTGACCCAATCTTTAAATTTTGTTAGATTTGAGAATTATCGAGACTCTTTGTAAAATATAGGTTTTACTGTGACTAGAGATTTCTCTGATCCCAAAAACAAACATTATTAACATAATATTAAATATTTAAAAAAACGTAACCTGGTATTAATTTTATATTTTTTTTCTTTAAAAAATGAATAAAAAACAAGAATTAATTTTTATTATAACACAGGATGAGCTATAGGATTTGTCTCCCCGAGGGAATAACGGTAAGTTTATGAACTTGCAGTGCTAAAATTTAGGGCTCGTTCCCCGCAGTAGCTACAGAAGACAGCCCCATGTGGTTTTTCTCTTAAAAACAAACAAACATTCGGATTGTACGCTATGAAAATAGCGACATTTCGATTTTTCAAAAGTAATATTCCTAAGGCAAATCAATAAAACATAATTTTAGATCTACATTTATTCACGCACGTAATAATCAATGAAGCTAAAATATTTGTCTCTATTGCTTCTTTGAGTTAGTACCTATGCGACAAAAATGCATTTGCAAAGTAACAAACAGCAGTGTTGATTGGCAATATTTACAAACTTGAATAAGCCCCTCAATAATACGAAGTTTATAAAGCCACTAATCAGTTGTCCCTCGCCCTTCCATCACCTTCTGTTGCTATCCCTAATTAGGAGTAAAGTCGGTGACCTGTGGAGGAAAATGGGGCTTATAACGAAGTCCATAAGAATAAGTTTAAAAGCAAAAGTTTTAATTATTCGATTATAAAATATTCTTTGAGAAATTTAGTTAGTTTTTTATCATGCCCCATTTTTCTTACAAAAAATTTAGAATATATATATATATATCTAGCAGAGAGATATGTCTATCCTAGTGGAGCCAACAAGCGTTAACGGCAGCCATTGAAAGTCACCGTGCTTCGTTCATTGGTCCATTAAGACCGGCTAGTCTCGCTCATTCAACTGCACCATCGTAGAATGTGTCTCGCGGCGGTGACTGGGCGCTAAACCAGAAGGGGCCTGCGTGAGAGGCTAGCTGTTCATGGCGTGTTTTCTACAGACTAGTTCGGGGCACGAGTCTAGTGTTAAAATCGTATTGAAGTGTTTAGTGGGCTTTAACACTAACACACAGACAAATTTGGATGCGACAGGTAACCTCAAATGTTTGTGTGCTTTTCATTGATGAACCCAAAGGATTAAATAATCTGTCGAAGAAAGTCAGCTGGATAGATTGTTCTGGTGGTTGGTTACTCAAGTTGTCACACCGTGAATATTATCAACTTGATTACAAAAGAAACCGAAGTACAAGATACCCTGGTATTAGGTGTGTACATAGAGTAATATGTGACATTAAGGTTTTATTGCGGCCTTGGATTCTTTATATTTGATCCAAAAACTGTTTTTTGAGTTATCAAGTTTTTCTTTTTGTTAATTGACGTAACGTTGTTGTTGTTTACAGATACCATGAGTGACTAAATACTATTGTAATTAAAAAGTTGTCTTAAAGTTATCACCAATCAACTTAATTTAGGTGCGACTGACATGAGGAATAGTTCTCAGGAAGATGCGCTAATTTTATCCAGTCATCAAATGTTTCTTGCATTAGAAACACCCAGAAACGGCTCGTGTGTTGGCCATACGGTAAGCCTATATGTATGTGTATACAAAAATCCGTAGAGAATTATTAACATTATCTTTGTAAGACTCGAATTACAAAACATTAACATTAGTTAATTTTGTATGCTGTAATGGTGAAGAGAAATTCGAAAATATCATTTACGGACGAATACTTTAATGTTACAATGGCAAATTTTAAGAATAATAGATCCATTTTTATCAAGTATTATTACTAGTAAATTTTACCAAACCATAAGGCATGGTTATAATTACTCTTTATAAGTTTATTTTTAAAACTTAAGTCAAAATATTCCATAAAAGCTAAAACCAATCATTTGCTATTTTGTAGGAATAATGATAAAACAACCTTTTAAAGCTTTAGGGAAAAACTTGATAACCATTGTCATCCATTATTTATAAGACGTTATTTCAGAGTCGATTTTCTAAACTTTATTTATTCATGTACCAAATTTCGTGAAGGTTCATCATTTTTATTTTATTACATGGCTCATAATGACATATGACTCCCACACAAAAGTTAAAAACACCACCAGTTATACTGATGAATATTTTATTTTCATAAGAAGATAGTGATAGTCAATTTTGTAGCCTGAATATTGTAACAAGTAAAAACACCAGCCTGTATATTGTAGCAAGTAAAAACACCAAAACTATTCAATAATATGTCGGTGTAAAACTACAAAGACAAGTTAGTAATTTGAGGAGTAATATATAATACGACATTAATATTATAAGTATGTATATCTCTGTCGTAAATCAATAGTTTGTTATTTATAAAAGTATAAAGTATGAAACTCCGCTAATGTGTGGACACAACAAATCTGTTTTATCTATCACTATCAACGAAACTTATAAAATTAAGCAGAGAAAACCACATGAATAGTGGCGTGTAATCGAAAGGTAAAACTAAAATGGCTGATCAATTATTACGTACTGTAATATCAAGAATGTTAATTTAGATTTGGAGAATCGATGAAATGTGTAAAATTAAGTACTTTTTAAAAGTAAGACTTGATTATACAAGGTAATGTTGTTACATTTGTAGTAAGTTTTTATTTTAAAGCTCCTACTATAATGTGTGTTTCTTCAAAAATAGAAGCACAGCGGGTTAACTGCTGAGCCCATCGATGGGAATCGAACCTTTGATTTTAGCGTTGTAAATCCATAGACTTACCATCGTACTACAGGGTGCTTTACTGTCATCAAAAGCCCTAGTTTTATACTGTTATAACAATGTAATCTAGGCATCAAAGTTTTAAAAAAATAAGTTTGTTAATCCTCATGAACAGTATTCTATTAAAACCAACAGCCCCCTGCCAGTATAGCGTTAAGTCTCCGAATTTACCGCGCTAAAATCAGGGGTTCGATTCACCTCGGTGGGCTCAGCAGATAGCCCGATTTAGCTTTGCTATAAGAAAACACACACACACACATTAAAACTAAGCCATTATTTCTAGTAAATTTGGTATGTACAACCCATTTTCACCACAGTTACCGAGTAGTTAAAGCATGGTTTTGGACTGCCTTAACAGTTTCGAAGGAGTTTAATTTCATGGACATGCTGACACTCCAAGGCTGTGGTTAGTGCGAGCCTCTTCTTTCTACAAGTTGAAGTGGCTTTACAAACCCGGAGTCCATTCGTGTAATGAATTACACTATGAAAAAAAAAGCTTTGAAAGAAAAGTTTATGTGGGTTTTTATGCCTTAGTGTACTTTCTGAAGTTGTTAAAAAGAGAGAATGAGATGTGTTTTTGCTTAAGCCAGTTGGAAATATATATTTGGGACAAGAAGACAATTAAAAGAGGTAGAAAAGTAGAATGTAAAGGGTTACCTTTTGTACTGTCTGGATAAGATTTGTCTAGTGGCTTAGTCATGTGGAAGTAAGGTTATTTAATATGAATTGTCTACAGGGCAGGTTTTTCTCGAGTAGCCTCCAGTTCTGTAGTTACGATAACCAGTTCTCAAAGTTTCCCCTGCCATCAAGCGATTGTTGTACTTCAGTTGGTTACTGCGTTTAGCATTATTACGAATCTGAATGTGTTTACTACACACACATTTAGAGACAGTGCTTATTGAAGACGCATGAAAAAAAATAAAAAATAATGCTTATTGCTTTTAGTCATCACTTGTTAAGTATTTTTATATTATCTCATTTTAATGAGTAATTACACCAAAGATCGCTCATTCTCCATATCAAATGTTGACTCGTTTTAAACACAATATTTGTTTGTCATGACGTAAATTTATCTCACAAAAGAAATACTTAAAAGATATTCTGGATAGAATCGAAAACTCGAAGACACAACGTATTTAATAAAACGTTTGAGGACAATCGTTGTTGTAGCTGTCGCGGGGAATCGAACCTGGCGATTTAGTACAAGATTCATCAAGATTATCTAGAGATCAAGGCGTTGGCTTTCTTAACACCGCCGTTTAAAGCAACGTGTCCTCCACTAAAATTCGACAAAATTAACTGGTACGCCTTTCTTTTCGCTACTTTTTAATTTTGTTTTTAGCTAAACACAAAACTACACGATGGGTTATGTGTGCTCTACCCACAATGGGTATCGAAACCCGGTTTGTAGCTTTATTGTCGTCGGCAAATTTTATTGACCTAAGAGGTGTCACTTAATTATAAGCATAACAAAATAAATTTATTATCACTATATATGAAAAATATGTTTAAAAAATATTAGCCGATATTGGGTGATTTATTGTCAATAAAATATAAGATTTCATAGCAAGCTTTAAAACTAAAGTAACACTTTTTTTTGCGAACCCTAGACTGTCGTGTCAGAACAGTTAGTTTGTTTTAGCAATGCCAATAACCTTGTTTCCGGTATATCGTAGTAGCTTGTGCATCTCACTAGGTATCGCAATTACAAGTTCATTTCCAGCACTCGTCTCTCCTTCGTTAGCTGAAGCTGAATAAGGACGATTATCGCATGGACTTCAAATGTGGAGTAACCAGCTGTGATTGTGAAAAATATTAGAAAAGTGAAATTGTAATGTATGTATTTACATGTAAATGCGTGTCTGTTTACACCAAATCTGTATATATAATTTCCATAATATTTCATAACTTTAATATTTTAAGATTAAGAACCACATTTTTAGTTACTAGTAGAAGAGATTACTAGTTAACTCAATAAATAAATATCAACATTATATGTGGTTTACGCACGATACTAATTTTGTTTTTGCTTTTTTTTAGTTTATAGATAATAGGTTAAAAATTACGGAACGTTTTCGACATATATCTTTAAAAACGTATTAGTTTGTTTTGAAATTTCGCACAAAGCTACTCGAGGGCTATCTGTGCTAGCCGTCCCTAATTTAGCAGTGTAATACTAGAGGGAAGGCAGCTAGTCATCACCACCCACCGCCAACTCTTTGGCTACTCTTTTACCCACGAATAGTGGAATTGACTGTCACATTATACACCCCACGGTTGGCAAGGCGAGCATGTTTAGCGCGACGCGGGCGCGAACCCGCGACCCTCTGATTACGAGCGCACGCCTTAACGCGCTCGGCCATGCCTGGCCTGAACGTTTTAGCATTAGCGACTGAAAATAAACTAGTTATCTTTGAATTATGTTACGATCACTGATGATTTATTTTTAACAGTACGGACTCCAGGATTCAGTAACTGGGGAGGCTAAGGGGTAGCAAAACATATGAGCTTTGGAAGTGAAAGCTAAGTGGAAGAAAACGTATGGAAAATAAATCAAAAAGCTATAGCGGCTAACTATAGATTGATTTTCTTTTTCAGTAAATGTCCTTTCTGTATTGGCCCCTAGTTACTGAAGGCATTGTTTTAAAATAAATGTAGCTTTTTGTAAAGTTTTTAATGGGAATTTGAGGGGGAAGCAGACATATTTCAAGGGAGATGTCTGACTCCCTTTGCCTTGACGTCGCCATCAGCTTTTTGTATTAAAATTTCGACAAAGAATTTTTTCTTCATCATTAAATTAATTTTAAAGTAAAGCTACACTGGACTGTCTGCTATGTCTACGGGGAATTGAACTCTGGATTTTAGCGTTGTAAGTCCATCGAGGAACTTCGTCACTTGGTGGTTTAAAGAAGAAAAAAAAAGATTCCAAACACCAATTCCAGGTCATTTTCTTGCACTCTTACCAAATATACTTTCTATAAAAATGCAGCTCGTGTGTTAAATAAAGAGTAATTCATCTTATTTATTGAAACATAAAAATAAAATTGTCTATATGTTTAGTGTCTTGACTTCACAAGTTTTATTGAGGAAGTAGCTGTTTTAATGTCGATTACATTTGGTAGAGGAACTCTGGTTGACTCTCCACAAAGCTAATGCTTAAATAGATAACCAGTCCGACGAATTCGAGATTAACAATCAATTCAATTTTTATTACGTGAGGCCAACGCCAAACGAAGGTGATATTTAATGCCGTGTGTAGCAAGGGTAATTTTGCTTATTCGCCGTATACAGAAGGACACCATAGCAATGGTTCGCCGTCCCGCCATTATCGTGAAGGCAGAAGATGAATGTGGTGGAAGTTTTCGTATACAAATAAAACAACACTAATAATTTGAAATTATGATGAGAATGTGTCCAAACGTCATGCAGATTATACTTAGCTTATAAAATGCAAAGAATAATAAATTACAAAGTTAAATGGTGAATCAGAACTTTTTTATTGGAAAATAGTTTTCAGAGACGAATTGGTAACGTGAGAAAGGCCGTTTATTTAAAGCTATAATTCAATTAAATGTTAGAGAAAATTTTTGAAAAATATGCTAGTCTGTTTACTGCTTAATGTTTTTACACTACACTTATTTTTATAAAACAAAAATCAAGTATGATGTACGGATGGCAGTGCCACAAAATACAGAGAGAAGAGAAGGATGAATACAAAACATTACACAAAAATCAAGTATGATGTACGGATGGCAGTGCCACAAAATACAGAAAGAAGGGAAGAATGAATACAAAACATTACACAACAATCACTTCTTAATAAGTCAGTTTTTTTCAAATAATAACTTTTGTTTTGAACTAAATATAGAATTCCTCTCAGTTGCACGAATTCAGTTGTTTATAAAAGCATTTGCACTGAAAAGTGTCATACAGTCGTACAGTGGGTAATAAGCATAAGCTTGTAAAATTACCTCAGTACCTACTGATTACTTATGTAGGAATTTTCATATGGTTGTATCTATATTCATCCCTATCTTGTTCCTGTGCTTTCTGGCACTGCCGTTCTTACATCACACTTACTTTTGCAAATTTTTCTTGCTACTTATTTCCTTTCTTTCCTTGGAAAAAAACAACAAAAAACCAGCTATTTCACTGAAGTAGATTGATAAATGAACATTGTTTGCTTCTTGTTTTGTAATTCAGCGTTAATATATATTGTTAATATCGTATCAGGTTCTCTAATTTTGGATTACATCAGGGTTCAGTGAAACTGGAATGGTTTCAGGCTGGTGCAAGTAACATGGAGTGCTGGACCGACGTTAATGGAGTGTTTACAAACTCCACGCCTTCCAACTTTACCCAAACTCACTATATATGCGTCTAATCGACTCCATTACATGCTAGGGTTACTTTGATTGACAGGGAGGACAGCAGACACCCTATATGTAAACATATTTCATACACATGATCTCCTTGATAGCGTGAAATATTAACTTAAATTAATATTATCCTTTGTTTATTTTTACTGAAATTGTTTTGTCATATATCATGTTTGTGCAATTAAAAGTCACAAGCGGTCGTTATATAAGAACAATTTGTTCTAACATCTACCAATCAGAAATTAAACTCATTTATGAAACATGAAAATAATATATCTTTATAATCTGAACTCACTGCCAAGTAATAGTTTTCCTTTTTATTATTTCCTGAAAAAAATCGTGTAGTAGAAGAAGAGAATAACATTACTATTATACAAGCTGTGAAACACTCGATAATAACAATTTGATACTGAATTAATGGTGTAACTCAACCTTTGCAGTTATTTTATATCATAGAGTTATAGACTGAATGTGACGGCAATTATTAACTCGTTAGTGATAATCTGATGCGGCCCTCCAGTGGCTTAGCGGTATGTCTGCGGACTTACACATTTCTATCGGGGTTTCGATACCCGTGGTGGGCAGAGCACAGATAGCCAATTGTGTAGCTTTGTGCTTAATTCAAAAACAACAACGACAATTTGATGAAAATCTTAAATTTTCTGAGATATAGCAGAAACAGTTTTTAAAAGTAAACTGGATTAAATCCGCTATCACAATAAAATGCAAAACGAGAAGATTGGTAAATGTGATTCGATGACCCTGAGGTGTGGGACACATAAAAACTGAAATGTTCATTTATAGCAAATATGGAGTAACTGTTAAAATGGACAGTTTAAATGGAAAGAGCACTAGTTTATTGAGTTTGCAGCTAAAATTTTAGGGCTTCACGTCAAACAACCTTTCTCAACAAATTCAGAGTAAAATTATGCGGAAAATTAAAGGAACTAAAAATTCGTGGCAGTTGATGCTCATGTTTCATAATATCTGCCTACATAATAAATAAATATACGTAACTTATTGTTAACATGTGTTATTGTACTTTGTTTACTATCTATAAAAATCCAATAAGTATTTGATTTGCTTTTTTATAAAAGCAAAAATTTTTTTTAGGTAAATACTAATTATCGTTTCAGTTATTCTCGCAAAGCTGTACACAAGCGCCATCTGCGATAGTCATCCTTATTCTTGATGTGATAAACTAAAGGAATGGCAGCTAGTCAACAGCACCCACCGCCAACTCTTGAGTTTTTTTTCTACTCGAATAGTGGGATTTATTTGACCGTTGGTCCTTTAAATGCGATATGGTATGAATCGTGGATTTTCGGGTTCTCTGTTCGGCTGTGTAACAAGACATGCCCGACCCACGAGATTGTTTTTTGAATTTCGCACAAAGCTACACGAGGGCTATCTGCGCTAGCCGTCCCTAATTTAGCAGTGTAAGACTAAAGGGAAGCCATCTAGTCATCACCACCCACCGCCAATTCTTGGGCTACTCTTTTACCAACAAATAGTGGGATCGACTGTCACATTATAACGCCCCCACGGCTGAAAGGGCGAGCATGTTTGGTGTAACGGGGATTCGAACCCTCGCCCACGTAAGATAAAAATAAATTGTCTTTATTATAAACTTAGACAAAAAATATTATACAGCTTTGCATATTTAAGTGATTTATTACTTAACCTTATAAAGTATCTCTTGACCATTTGTGGGCAACCGGTAACTTATGTCTCCCGATTTCGGTAAATAATACACTAGATTATGTTAGACGTGTAGCCACAAGGTGTGATAAAATAGCTACTATTGCGCTTTAGACTCACGGAATTATTCGTGCTTCACTCGCCACACGTTACACAAAACTGTACGATCTTAAAGATGACCTAGCGAGACCATGTTATTATAATTTTGAGCATCAGTTATTTCTCAGTCAAACCTAACTGTCTTTCCGCTTTTCTCGTGTGAGAGAGAAGGAAAGGCCACGATGGCCTTGACAGAGAAACTGATGTCTCTTTGCGAGTTGCCTGTCAATAACAGTCACAGTTCACTCCTCTAATTATTCATCACAATATTTTATTAACAAATTCAACCAAGTGCAGGATTTTCAAGATAAATTGCATACTGTCTCATCCATCAATGTGCCAATTCAACTGGCAGAGAAACATTAATTCATACCCCATAAATGGTAAAAACCTGGAAATATTTATTGTTGTTACTGTTTTGGTTTTGTACCTTATTTAATATTGCGTATGTGTTTTATTATCAGAAACAGAAAGTAATTTTTATTTTGTGACTACTTTCCAAGAAG
Organism: Carcinoscorpius rotundicauda; assembly: GCA_011833715.1. NCBI lineage: Eukaryota > Metazoa > Arthropoda > Merostomata > Xiphosura > Limulidae > Carcinoscorpius > Carcinoscorpius rotundicauda. The sequence continues at coordinate 30,259,426 of CM022392.1, forward strand.
TCTTAGAAATGTTATGCTTTTAATGATACTTAAAGACGTTTAAACGAACGTCAATGTGAAGTTGCAAAGGGTGTTAACTTTTACAATATTTCTAACCTCTTCTTCATCGGAGCTTAAAATATGGATGTGATGCATAATTTACATCTTGTCAGTAACCAAGTGAGCAACATTGTTCCAGATTATCTGGTCTTATTAATACAGCCCGGCATGGTTAGGGGGTTAAGGCAGTCAACTCGTAATTTGAGGGTTGTGTGTTCAAATCCCCGTCACACCAACCATGTTCGCCCTTTCAACTGTGGAAGCGTTATAACGTTATGGCCAATTCCGTTATTCGTTGGTAGAAAAGTAACCTAAGAGTTGGCCGTGGGTGGTGATGACTAGCTGCCTTCCCTCTCATCTTACACTGCTAAAGTAAGGACAGCTATCGCAGACAGCCCTCTTGTAACTTTGCGCGAAATACAAAACAAACCAATCTTATTAATACAACGACTCATAGACAATAATATTATTTTACAGCTCCCATGACCTCTTTAACAATATCAAAAAGGCAGCATATTTATTGAGTCTGTTCAGGAATTTGGAACAGTAGTAATGATACAAAAATATGCCAGTGAAAACTAACTGGACAGGGGAGAAATTTCATGAGGATCGTAAATCACGTAACAATCGTTGTTTGTTTTTTCACATATGAGTACGAAGACTACAAATGTAACTTCTTTGTGGTTATTAAAATGCATACTTGAAGTTTAGAAAGTGTACATGAAAGTCGTTTCTACACTTTGTAAAAATTAATCTAACCTTGACTTTAATAGATATTTTAAGATGAAGTGGAACAAGGTAGCGTTTATCTATAGTGAACGTCATAGAATACGGTGAAAGAATCCAGCATTTACATGAAATAAGAGAAAAGTCGACAATCCCATTTAGCAGGATATAATAGAACATTTTAATATTTACTGATAACGAGCATTGTAGGATATAGTGGAACAATCTCTGAAATATTTACTTGTAATAAACAAAGAATACAAACTGACGAATCTAACATTTGCTTGTTACGGACATCTCAGAATATAGTGAAACAATCTCACGTTTGTTTGTAATGGCATAACAGGATATGATTAACAAACTAACATAGACCTCTTCTGTGGGCAGCACAGAGGTGGGGGAACAAGGTGAAGTTTACTAGGGCTTGTGAAACGACTTCAAACTTCCTTGAGTTACATCGCAAATATATAAAGAATGTTTTGCTTTTTACTCACAGGGTAAAGCCTCAACTCTCATCTAGTGCTCTTTAAGAGTTTGTAAACATATGACAAATAAATAAAAACTTATTATGTAGTGAAAAAACAGTTAAATGCATTTATTTGGGCTTGTAATAATACTGTGTATAAATTACTGAACGTTAGACCTTCTGCCAGTCGCTAGTAATTTCTTTGTGTGCTTACTTATTCGCTTCTTCTATGCATTCTAATGTAAGTTTATAAAAGTTTCAAAAAGTACGTTTTAAAATATATCTTTTGTTCTGAAGCCCATTTGCTTCGAAGCTAATGCAATGGTAAGTTATATGTGCTCGTGGTTAGGCTTGAATTGAAAGTTTTAACATTTATATGTCGTCACCTCCAGTGTCTATAATTACCTACTTTTTCTTCTTCTCTGTAATTTTCAATCCCGACTTGGAGAAAAAACCTGTTATTTCAGGTCTATAGAAATAAATAACGCTAAAGGGGGTGAGAACTTAAAATTATCGTTTTGAACTTGTTAATATCTCTTAACACCAATGGAAACAAAACAAATCACAATGCTATACAAGTATTTAGCACAGGCAAAGTTTAAAAGTCGAATATATATGAAACCTAACATTAGTTAATGGTACCTAACCCCAAAGATATGAATGTTGTGACTTTGTATATTTAAACGAGTGGTGTTAAGAAAGAAATCGGATTTTATTTCCTATAGAATACAGTTAACAAACCAGATTTGCTGATTTTGAAAATGTGGGGAATCAGACACCGTTTCACAACATAGTAATCATTAGGGTCATCATACCAGTTCAATTACATAAGTCTATAATGTTGTGAATAATATTGCTAATCTACTCTATGGACATCAGTTGTGTTGAGAGGTTGTTCTATCACATCGTCATAAAGAGGACCGAAAGGTTTGGAAACCACTGGTTGCTAGATCAGGACAAATATGCAAGATGGGAGAGGACTCTCCACTCGAACTTCGCAAATTTAGTTTTTTCCTGCACATCAAATAATATGGAGAGCTGGAATATGTTATTTTATTAAAAACATATTCCATAGATATATATGTAGCAACCAAAAGCTAGTCATATCTCATTTAGATGGGAAAAAAAGTTGTGTTTTTTTTAGCACTTCTTGTATGTACCAAAATGCATGATATGAGAAGAATGAAACTCCAGTTTCAGAGCAAATATGCAATTAGAATTCTTTTATATAAAAGGTACGTTTTGAAGTTTTATTTACCAACAACGTACAAAAAGGAAAACAAAAATATCCGATGGGACAAAAGTACGATGGTAGGAAGTGAAGATGTTCAATGATGTTAATAGTTTAGGGCAAAGTATGTCTTGCAAATTAACAATATCTTATTCCCTTAGTATTTGGTTCTAAATCAACTTCGGTTCGGTCAGATCGATGACGAATATCACAGTCAATATAGTCATTTGTAAAAAAAATTTCAGTCTGATATTGACTGCTATGTTGACCCATGGATTTGGATTTCCTGAAGAAGTAAAACCTTAAACTAGCGGAGACTCAAACATGCTTACGCTTCTGTTAAACGTAATCCCTGTCGCACCAAACATGTTCGCCTTTTCAGCCGTTGGAGTGTTATAAAGTGACGATCAATCTCATTATTCGTTCTTAAAAGAGTAGCCTAAGAGTTGGCGGGGGTTAGTGATGAATAGCTGTTTTCCATCTAATCTTACACTACCAAATTAGGGACGGTTAGTGCAAATAGCTCTCGTGTAACTTTGCGCGAAATTTTTAAAGAGACAATCATGTATACTCATCTATAGAGAAAACAGCGCCTCTAGCGAACAGTGTTGAAAGATTCTCCAGAAACTTCAAAATGTTTTTAGTGAAACAGACTAAAGAAAAAAAGGTAAAAACAAATAGCATCTTTGACAACTAGGACTAAAAGAATCTAGAAAAGGACGAAAGAACTTTGAAGATAATTGTTTGTTTGTTCGTTTGTTTGTTTTGGAATTTCGCACAAAGCTACTCGAGGGCTATCTGTGCAAGCCGTCCCTAATTTAGCAGTGTAAGACTAGAGGGAAGGCAGCTAGTCATCACCACCCACCGCTAACTCTTGGGCTACTCTTTTACCAACGAATAGTGGGATTGACCGTCACATTATACACCCCCACGGCTGGGAGGGCGAGCATGTTTAGCGCGACGCGGGGGCGAAACCGCGACCCTCGGATTACGAATGCACGCTCTAACGCGCTCGGCCATGCCAGGCCTCTTTGAAGATAAACCAGCATTATTTTACGAGCACGACTTTAGGGACGGCTAGCACAGATAGCCCTCGAGTAGCTTTGCACAAACTTTAAAAAACACAAATACACACAAACACAAAGAATGAGTGAAAAGACCAAAGGAAAACATCATCTTTACAAGCGGGACTGAAACCTTATGGGAAGAAACATAAAGCACATTTAATGAACAGTGTTTAAAGAGCAGAGAGACGTATCACATATAGTTTAGTTGACAGGACTAAAAAGTCTGCAAAATAATATAACACTGGTTTACAAAAAAATATTTTTTGTCTGAGACAAGAATGTGAATAGGTGTTTTTTACTAATTTGGGTGTGCTGAATTCAAATTTATAAACAGTTTTGCTCTATCACCTCTAGTTTTCTGGCTTTTAAATAGTCTCATTTTAGTATATACAGAGTATATACGTGTTTATTTCAACAGTTGCAGCAGCTTATTACAGATAAAACAGGATAGATGAAGAACATTGACGGAATAAATATACTTGGATGACACAATGTACACAATTCATAGTACCGCAGACAGTTAGAAGTGTGTTTTCTTAGATGATCTGGTGTATTTTGCCTCCGGGATGTCACGCAAGAGCATCCAGCAGAAGTCTCTCATCATGCTGGGGTTCCACTTGCCTTGGTTGTTGCTCTCCATCTTCGTAATGTCTTGGTGGAATCTTTCTCCGTGCTCATCACTCACTGCTCCAAGGTTTGGAGGGAAGAAGTTGAGGTGGGAATGGAGAAAATGAATTTTGAGTGATATTCGGCATCCCATATCATCCAAGTCTTTAGCAACTTTTCAATACAGGCTTGGTAATTTGGTACACGTGTGTTACCAAGGAAACCACTACAGACTGACTTAAATGCTTCCCATGTTCTCAGTTCCTTTAAGGTAAGAAGCTCCTCAAAATCAGTATCCTTCAGCACTTCTCGGATTTGAGGTCCGACAAAGATGCCCTCTTTGAGCTTAGCAGCACTGAGACCTGAGAACACAGTAGACAAGTGTTGGAAGGCAGCACCATTTTTGTTCATGGCCTTCACGAAATTTTTCATCAAACCAAGCTTGATGTGAAGAGGAGGAAGAAGCACCTTCTTCATGTCAACCAGAGGATTCTCCTTGACGCTGTGTTCGCCAGGAACGAAAGTGCTTCTAGACCCCCAGTCTTTCTGCTTGTAATGCTGGGATACAGCTCGACTATCCCAGAGACAGAGAAAGCAACAGCACTTTGTGAAGCCCGCTAGCATACCCATAAGAAGACCAATGACCTTGAGGTCCCCACACAGACTCCACTGGTACTGGTTGTACTTAACAGCTTCTAAAAGAAGATCCATATTGTCATCCTTTAGATGGACAAAAAACAAGACTGAAAAAAACAAAGTAAAATTAAATCATATGTAAGGCAATAATAATTATGTGCGTCGTACGAAATTGTAATACAAATATATACCCAAAAGATTGTGTAACACAATTGTCGAGGGACACCAACCTTCTGCGCTGACTGCCCGTGCACTACTGGCTGTTGATTGAGACGTGTTGGCTACGCTTAACCGCCAAAATCCGTCTTGATATATAGCTATATATATATATATAATGTAATGCTATCACTTACATTTATTGCATAATAACTAAAAAAGAAGACATAAGTCACACAATATTAGAAATTAACCCTGAATGCATATACGCCTTTATGTACAGTATGCATATCTAAAAAAACTAGAGGTGATGAGTAAAAACGGATTTCAAATCTGAATTCAGCACCCCCAAATTAGGTTAAAACAGCTATTTTTGTGCTTGCCTCAATTTCTTTGTAAACCAGTGTAATCTTTAGCACCTAAGGCCAAAACCGTCTCAAAAGAAATAGCATCTTTGATAAGTGGGACTAAGAGAGTTTAATGGTCAGGTAAATGAGTGTCAATAAGAAAGCATGATTTGGTTAGGTGAACTAGTGTAAATAAGAAAACTATTAAGTAATTTAAACCCATTATTTAATAGAATTGTATATGTTCTCAGTATAAACTTGTTATTTTTAAAGATAAATAACTACTGTACACAAAGTTTTTAATAAATGAAATTGAATCATACACATACACACACATATACGTGTGTGTGTATGTGAACATTCAGTGTTCTGTATGCAAAATAAGGAATATAAATAGTCGATAAATGCTTCCTTACATCAGAAACACGTGCGCGTTAGGTGTTCAGGTTTCATTCTAATTAACAATAAAAACGTTGAAATGTCATTGTGGACAGTAATACTTCAATACATTGTAGACAGTAATATTTCAATGCATTGTAGACAGTAATATTTCAATACATTGTAGACAGTAATATTTCAATGCATTGTAGACAGTAATATTTCAATACATTGTAGACAGTAATATTTCAATACATTGTAGACAGTAATACTTCAATACATTGTAGACAGTAATATTTCAATACATTGTAGACAGTAATACTTCAATACATTGTAGACAGTAATACTTCAATACATTGTAGACAGTAATACTTCAATACATTGTAGACAGTAATACTTCAATACATTGTAGACAGTAATACTTCAATGAGAATATTATCTCGAGGCCCCAAAATACATTTATCTCGAATGTATCATGAAAACGTGAACATATACTTGTTTGTTTTGATAATCTGTGATACGTTTATCTAATATGAACTTTCTGTTTTTTTAATAGAAAAAGCTGTAAAATGCTACTTCATCAAAATTGAAAATTTGTTTTTCAGGCAAAAAATTGCTGATAGGTAGAGTTAAGCTTAAAAATACAACTAACAGTGCTATTGAATATCATAAGTGTAAAAATTCGTACACACTTAATAACAAATTATCCACACTAGTAATATTTAATGACTTGGGATACACCACAAAAAGGGATTGATTTTATCAAACACAAAATATATAAGCAAACTTTAGCTCAAAAAATTGTCATGAATGGCTTAAAATAATTTATTTCTCATAAATACGAAATTTTATTAAAGTTCATTTTGCGTGGTTTATAACACATCCTGTTTGTTTGTTTTGGAATTTCGCACAAAGCTATTCGAGGGCTATCTGTGATAGCCGTCCCTAATTTAGCAGTGTAAGACGAGAGGGAAGGCAGCTAGTCATCACCACCCACCGCCAACTCTTGGGTTACTCTTTTACCAACGAATAGTGGGATTTACCTACATTATAACGCCCCCACGGCTGGGAGGGTGAGCATGTTTGGCGCGACGGGGATGCAAACCCGTGACCCTCAGATTACGAGTCGCACGTCTTAACGCGCTTGGCCATGCCGGGCCAACACGTCCTGTTAACAGTTAATACATTGGTTTTATATCTCAGCATTCCTCACACAAAACTACTCAAGAGTTAGTTATGTGTGCATAACTGTTCTTAAGTTAAGTTCTAGGTGTCTCAACGGTAAGTGACCGTGAGTCAGAGGGCTTATTAAAAATCGGATCTCGATACTTGTGGTTGGGCACAACACATACAGGATATTGTGCAACTTCATGCTTACTAACAAAATGAAACTGAGCTGATAGACTAGCAAACAAGTATAAATGATGTTAGATATTACACTTTCAACTAGCCTGAAACTGAATTAAATGATAATTTAGATTTAGAATTTAAATAAATGTCATATAAAGTAAACTTACAAATCATATCAAGTCGTCTTTCTGGTCTGGAACTTCCTTAAAGACAGTGGAGCTTCGGCAGACATTAGGAAATTATATAAAACATAAATTAGACCCGTCATTGACTATGCAGCTTCTGTATAGATAAATGTAAGCAAATAAAATACTTCAAACAAAACCACAAACAATACAAAATACATTATTCGCAACAGCTTGTAAAGTACCTAGAACAACATCTTCCAAATTTATGCATAAATACACACATATCGAAACAACAGCAGATAGACTCCTACATTGTGCAATAAATTATGTTAATAAAAATTGGAGAAAAAATGAACTAGTGAGCGAACTTGATAGGTATTGTTTACATGATGATGTTAGACCTAAGTACCTTTCCCCAGTGAATATATATTTTCTACATAAAAATAAATAAATAATAATAATAAAAGGCCACCTATTAACTAGACTCCACATTTTTTTCATAATCTGTAGAACTGTAACAGAAATGTTTTATTTGCACCAAGTGTATGTATAGATTGTGCATGGACATTGCCCTGAAAGGGGCCTGAGTAAGTGCGGGTTACTTTGGCCCTCGTGTGCCATATATAAATACACTTGACAGTTGAAAAAAAAATTGAAGGAAGGAGGAAGAGGTTAACGAAACCTGATCCTCCTGGGTAGATAAACATCAATACCCAAATACCCATACAGAGATAGAGAGAGAGTTATGTATATTTCTAAATATAAATTTGAAATATATAATATAAATATATTAGAATATATAATGACTGTGAAGAGAAATAGTACTTCTGGCATGGAAAACTACAAAGTCTGGAGAGAAAGGATTTTGTTTTGCAAAAAAAGATTAATATGGTTTGAAGAAGACAGTATTCTTTTCTAACATGACTGAAAGATTGTGTAAAAAATGTAAACAAAGAGTGTTTTCTAAGTGATTGAGCAACTGGATGGTACTTGTTACAGACTTTCAACGATAATATCCGGGGTTCGATTTCCCCCAGTGGATAGTGCCCATTGTCAAACCTTGTGCTACCTTTGTCTGACCAAATAGTGGAATATGATTATCACTCCTACAGAATCCTTATGGCCACAGTGCGGGATGGACTTTTACAACAACGGAACGCGAACCATAAATTCTCAGACTCACAGACCATTCACGTCAAATCTCGACCACTTACAACGAAAAGTGTCGATTTAGCTCTAGTTGTAAACACCTATCAGATGCTACAGCATCTTATTAGTTTACTTTTTAAGCTTTTGAAATTCTGGTTACTAATTTTGAAAATACGTATGAAGTCGACAATGAGTAATGAAATTATTTGTTTGTTTAATCATATATTGTTAACAGCAAGGGAAGCATTTTTTTACCAGGCTGTTATTTCGATCCTTTCTTAGTAATTAAAAATAAACCATAAAAATAGTGTTCTCGTGTCTTGAAACATCTGACTTCAGCAATGAAAATTTCTAACTTTTATTTCGTGGACGTAAATTTATACGTCATCTAGTGGCAATAAATAAATATTAAAATGTGATTATTTCTACTGAAGATTGATACGTACTTTAAAGGAAGTTTTGGCAACTGGTACTAGAATCCCCCCCAGTGACTAAACGGTAAGTTTGTGGTCGTAAAACATTAAAAAATCAGGTTCCAGTAGTAATGAGAGCAAAGATAACCATTTTGGAGATTTACGCCCAGTAACAAACCAAACCAACCTGGCGTATTTGTTTAAGTGAATAAATTTGTGTGTAAACATTGTAACTTGAATAAATTCGGCAAACCCGTCTATTTGTGTGTTAGCTCACGCATACCAACTTGGTTATTTACGGACATCAGGTGCCAGTTCTATGGCTTTAAAAAAAGTGTATTAATGGAGTAAATTTCGTGTAGTCGTAACTGGATTCTAGATTTATATTAATATGTAATGTAAAATTCTTACATTTAGTAATTTGATGTCAGTAGATGTAAATTACATTAAACAGAGGCGAATTAAATAGGACTACGTATTATTTTAACGAGCATTCTCTTAGCTCCTCAAAAAAAAAACCATTGTCAAGAAGCGAGTATAAGACCACCATGACAAACAAAAAAACTGCAAATTACTCCGCAAACGAAGAAAACATACCACCGTCTTTGAAATTCGCTTAATAGTTATTTCATGAATGTGGGTGTGAGAGAAATTTGCCAAAAATATGATTAATTGGTGTAATTTCCACGCATCATACCTAAATTTTATTATGATAGTCAGGATGATAGTAGCGTTTGAACTAAGTATACCGCTGATACTGGGAGAAATTTTCATTATATCATGACGCAAGGTTGAGGAAATGAAAAATCACACAGACTCATTTTTAGCACGAGATGGTAATGCACTCATCCATTCTTTGGCCTGTTCATTTAACATTGTTAGCAGCACGTTTATATAAAGCCCAAGTATCATTATTCTTTAAAATAGAGAGCACTCCTAAAGTAATGTGATTTGGTTGAATGTAGCTTGCTACCCTATTGATTTTGTCCATTTCTAGTCTCTGCTGCATAGTTTAATTACAAGATGAACCAGACTTCCAGAGATTTCTGTTGTTTAATAACAGTTTTATGTTGTTTCTAGATTTGATAAATTGACAATGATAAAACGTAATCGTTCGTTATATAGCGCATACTTCACAAGTATACTGGAAGTATTGTTGACGGAGTAAGAGATCCAAGTAAACCTTACCCTCCCTGGTCATTAAGACCAAAAAACCCGATAAAGAAAGAAAAAGAAGATATTTAACCCTCTCATTTAAACTTCCTCACTTTTTAAACACCCAAAAGAAAAACTACATAACTTTTTCACGTAAATTAAAAAACAAACAACAATAAAACATGCCAGAAACGTTTTCAAGTCAAAATGAAATTATGAGGTTCTTTGGGGTTTTTGTTTGTTTTGGTTTTTTTGTTTGTTTGTTTTATTTAGGTCCAGGCTTGCCTGAATGGTTAATGTTAAATATAACGGTTAATCTCACTATTCGTTGGTAAAAGTAGCCCAAGAGTTGGCGGTGGGTGGTGATAACTAGTGGCCTTGCTTCTAGTCTTACACTGCTAAATAAGGACGGCTAGCGCAGATAGACCTCATGAAGCTTTGCGCGAAATTCAAACATACAGATGTAATTGCTTGTTTGTCTTTAGTGATCTAATACTTCACACTGCATTATTATCAAGCTGCTATTTAATTTGTTGTTGGTTCTCATTGTGTAATAAAATAAGCGTTCATGGAAAGTTATATTCAACAAGTCCATTAAATAACGTTCATTACATTTCAATCTAATCTTCATGTACATTTGTTCCCGGTGGGTCAGCTGTAAACACGGAATTACAACACTGAAATCCATATTTCGATTCCCTAAGGTGTACACAACAGATAACTGAATTTGGATTTGCCCTAAAATTACCATACATACATTCTTATTTCCAAACATTCTCCGAGATATTCCTTTCAAAGCTAAAACAGTTTAATCCACCTCGGACGGATCGAGAGAAAAGGGTAAAGGGCCTCAAACATTTATACGTAAGTGCTCATATAGGCTTTTGCACACGAGATAAAAAACATAAATAAAAATTAAAGCTATGTATATATCTTACGTAACATTTAACTCTGTGGTTTGATCATTTTTTTCAACATTTTATTCAAAATCCACCTGAAAAGAAATCAGTAGCTTCTCCTTCCCAAACTCATCACTCTGAGGAGTAATACTTCCTAATTATTTTTTATGCTTTACGAATTCTTATCGATCACGTCTTTCTTTCTTTATCTCCATCTTAAGTAACTAAACTGCGTTAGTGGTTAGCAGATATATATATCAACATCTAAGGCGTGGTGAAAACTATTTTGTTTTAATACTTTCACTCATGATAGACTGGTCGTTTCACAGTTGAAACCCTCTGGGCATTAATTTTAAAATATCTGCTAAGGTTCACTTGTTATTTTTATTACCATGCTTAATCTAGTGCAATCATTATAATTATGTACCGCCCCAAAGACAGTTGCAGGCTTCAGAAGATCGTCCCCTCTCTTGTTTTTACTGATCTCTTAAATATCCATCTTATAGCTAATATAGTTTTCCTTTATCTCTCGAACATGCCTTCTTTAATTGTCTATCTATCCTACTGAACTAATCATGTGATCAAATCATTTATATTTGTGTGATGTCGTAGAATATAACATGCTTATAAATAAGCAATGTATACACGCAGTTTTAGTTTATTACGTTATGAGTAATAAGCTAACAAGAGTTCAGCTCGTTATAACAAGAATATCAGGAACTTCTGTTACGATTATTATAATAAATTGCTTGGAGTTATTTTCAAAAGGATAAGAATGAGTGTCCGTTTAAATTGAAGAATCTAACATGCAAATTTAGAGTAACAACAGAGTAAAACCTCTGTTAGCATAGGAAGCTATAAATATATTTGTCGGAGTAAGCAGACTTCAAGTCAACTGCAAACTTGAATCCTGAGAACAAAAACTTTTACTTGAGAAGATTCACGAACTGCCCTTCTTCATTGGTTAGTGTGCACACAGAGTCCAAGGTTAAAAGTGTGTATCCCTTGTATTGTTAATTTGGGCGGGTTTCATTATTGTACTGTTGGAGTTTTTCCTAAATTGGTGGCTGATGACTGCTGTATATAGACGTTTGTACTCAGGGATGCTGTCTATCAGGCCAGTGACCCATAATGATGAGGCTAGTTATTCTCAGGCCAACCAGGATATGCCCAGGTGATAAAGCACCACACCCGACTACCACGTGCCGCGAGCTAAAGGCGGGCTAATGCAAGACAGAAGACAGGAGCCAAAAAGATAGTTAACTGATACTGTCCGAAAAATAAAACCAGTTCAAATACCCGGCTATTGATGTTGATGAAAACAAAGTGATTGTTTTGTTTTTACTGTCAGATTTATGTGACTGTAAAACGTTTGATTGTATCTGTCTATAATATTGCTGTACACACAATTACTTTAGATGGCATATCATAAACACATCACTGCTTAGCATTACTTACATTGCATCATTTAATTCACGTGTTGTAAAACTGAAGTTCCACTCAGTTTGAATCCAGTTATTTTAAGAATCAAAAACAAACTGCAAAGTGGTGAAGTAGTGGCTAGGCTGGTCGTAAACTGAGTTTTACAGCGCATAATGGATATATATACATAACTGTCTTAACGCATCGCTAATTGTGGAAGTATACTTTTATTTGTTTTGTTGCTGTTATGTTTTAAGTTCAACGACGCACAATAGATATGTGTGTGTTGTACTTACAAAAAAAATAGAACCTCATATTTAGCGCACAAACAACAACAACATGTGTGTTATTATTAGTAGTACTCTCATAAAGGCCTTTTCATTGAATTTTATGTTACAGAGTTTCGTGCTATTTACTGCTTCACTCAGTTTGATCTCATTGTAATCCACAAAACGGTTCGTTGGTAAACAGCTAAGTACTGTAACGTTATGTTTGTTAGATTTCGCACTAAAGCTACTCGAGGAATGTCTGCGCTAGCCGTCCCAAATTTCCAAATGATAACCACCGTCCGCTTACTGTTAGGCATTTTTTTAACCAACAAAAGAAAATTGACCATTAAATTATAACGTCCCCATGTCTGAACGTGTGAACATGATCCGTGAGAGATGATAACTTTTGATCCGCAGATAAGGAGTCGGAAGCCCTAACCGCCAAGCCAGTACTATAACGAAAATCATAGCTCGTGCAACATAGCCCCCCCTCCAGTACAAAGGTATGGCTTCGGATTTACAACCCTAAAATCAGGGGTTCGATTCCCTTCGGTGGGCTCATCAGATAGTTAAATGTACCTTTACTATAAGAAAACACACACAACACGCGTACAACTTTATCCATGTGTGTAAACGTTTAGGCTACAAATGCCTGCTACTGAAGGTACAATTATCAACCCAATCAAGCCACTTTCCTATCTAAAACGAATATGCTTGTATTGAAGATGCTTTAGTGGGTATATATTGTTGTAAACCACGATGTTTATTTTCTTCAAAGGCATGCGATATAACAGCCATTAATTGGGAGTTTTCGTTGCTGTGTTATTCATTATTCACATATAATGCTTTTGTATTTTTTCGTCCAGAAACAAAAGGTTCAATGTTTCCTAAACGACTTTACGATGTTTGTTTGATTTGGTTTCTTTTTGTTACAGCTTTAATAGGTAAAGAGTTACAGATAACGACCAGAAACCTATTTGAAATGAAAACGTTTTCTCAAGACGGCTGATATAAGTAATAAAAACTTTAATTAAAATAGAACAAAGTACAAAATAATTCCAACCTTCTTAGGTTATCTTTAGGTTGACAAAGACAGTTTTGAAGCCATTTTGATTGAAGTTTGTAATACTTATATCAGCCGTTTTGAGAATACAAGTAAAGACGTATTTAAAATATCGAGTAACTATAGAGAAAGTTATTTTTACATCATATAAAAGCAAAAAAACATGAGTTTTCTTATATTCTGCCTAAGTTTAGCCTTGTTTGGTGTACAATATATCCCGAACAAAGACACGTTTTGTACTGAATATGGTAATAGGCATCTGGCACATTTGTTTTGTCAAACACAATGACACAGCAATTCATCATAATTTCGTTATTCACTTCTCTTAGAAACAAGTTTTCTCTGAGCGCTCTGACAGAGATAATCGTAGATAGCTACCTACTGATAAGATGAACATACAATTTGTCAAAATTATTTTGTAGGCCTGAGGCTGTACACCTTGTTACCTGTTAATATAGGTGTCTGGAGATTGTTCAAACTTCTGTGATAAGAATCTAAGTAACTGTTCAGTTAAATATTTTGAACTAAAATCCGCTTTATGCACAACTTAAATGTTATTAAACATTGTTTCATTTCTATTTATAGTAATAACATACCTCCAATGGAGTATTTTACAATAAACAATGTAACGAAAAGGAATTTCTTAACTTTATTTTTCAAAGACAGTCTTTATTATACACAAAATAGCGCGTTTTGTGAATAAGAAAAAATAGCTACTTCATAATTTTACTGTAAATGCGTCCACTGGTTTGTCAGCGTTAAGTTAAGGGATTTGCGACACCAAAATTTGGGGGTTGGTTCCCTGTAGTGGGCATAAGCAGATAACCAAATGTGACTTTGCACTAAAACAAACAAACATTATAAATGCAGTTGTAATAATTAAAAACCTGTGTTTAAATTCTCCCTAATCTAATTCATAGAACTTTCACTTCAAGATCTGCAGCATAATTCTATTTTCATTTACTTAACTATGAATCAGTGCTACCATAGTATGAGGTCTACTAAGGTATTTACAGTATAGCGTGCAGTCTATTTTTATGACGTAAATAAAACGTTATGTACTAAATCTATTGAATAAACGATGTACGCTTTGAATATTACATGCGGACCATATACTATACTAGCTCCCTGTCAGTCTTTACTAACTTACATTGCTATGCGTATTACAAACTTATATTATGCATAGGAAATATTTCTTTTTGTTGTTGTTGACTAACTCAATATTCACTACTTATACCAGTCGAATTTCATTTAAGAAATTGTATCATGTACATTTTCTGCAGAGTTCATTATTTTTAATTATTTGGATAAATATAAGCTACTAATTTGACATTATTCGTGGCGACTAGTGACGTAAGCTGATAATTTGACATTATTCGTGACGACTAGTAATATAAGATGTTAAATTGGCATTATTCGTGGCGACTAGTGATATAAGATGTTAAATTGGCATTATTTATGGCGACCAGTAATGGGTCAGTGTTAGAATAATAGTCGTTATTAATTCTAAAGAATCCAGCAGTTAATTATAGAAACTATTTAAGAACTTGGCATGCTTCAGCTAATAACCCTGTATTATATTTGTTCCATGTAATAATACATATTACTGTATTTATTCATTCCTCCGGTTTTTGTACTGGAACAAATGAACATATAAATATTATTATTTGTGGTCTTAGTGTAACTTACTCTCAAAAAATATATCAATAAAGCTACCACATCAGGTATTTATGACACGCTGTGTCAGTTATTATAAACAATTTCATAGTTACATTATTGTTGTTTCACTAAAAATTAAAAGAAAATACATTTTTATTGTCAGATTTTCTAGAAACATTATCGACTTAGAGGCTAGCATCGTTTGTTTTTATTTAACTGAACATTGATACATGGAACTGGAATTTTACTCAGTTTTAATTCGCAGTATATCAAAATATTTATGAATAAAAGATCAGGTTATAGTTATTAATATCTGTTATCCTTGATTTAACTGTATTTTACATACTTCAAAATTAGTAAAAAAAACGAACCATAAACAAAGATATCATACAGAAAAACCACAAAGTTCAGCTACGATCTCGCCTTATAAATTAAACACAAGCTTATTATGGGAATAGAAATATCAAAAATTGAAACCAAAATTGGTAAATTTCAATTTGTAAGATGACCTCGTGTTTCACTTACTTTGAGGAAACTTATGTACAACACAATTTTTACTATGAGTTATTTTGAAAATATGAACACGTTCTACAAGAATGAAACTGTCATAACTTAGAAAGACCTAGAAAAATGACAACTAAACACATAGAAATGCATATTTTGATAGCTGTAGACAGATAGAAGGTATTATTACTTCACACGTAAACCTAACTTTGGGTATTCAAAATGAAGATATTCTCGAAGTTAATATATTTACCCTTATTAACATTTAAAGCGAAGCTAACGCACGTGGTCGTCAGTACTTTTATAGATGATGGATAACGACTTCAACTTTATTTATTGAATTTTTTACATTTCACGAATTAAACTTCTAATGGGCTTTTTTTCGCTCTCTTATGACCACAAGTTAATAACAGGAAGTTCTTTCAACAAAGGTCAGAATAATAGAAATGCAAAACGTTTGTAGCTCACGTTGTATACACATATCATTCATTGATTATAAAGATACGAAAATATTTTTCTTTGTTTTTTCGATTTGAACCTTCTGAACCCAAATTGCGTAGATAGTAGGCACGAACCATAAACTATTTTTAGTTATATTTTAGTTACAAAGGCATATCAGGTCAAAATGTGGTATAAATTTGTAGGGTATTGTTTTCCTTTTTTGTTTTACAACTAGTTCCATATTCGTCATCAGTAGCCTATGAAAACACGATTGCGCGAATGATTGTTTGTTTTTTTATGAATTTCGCGCAAAAGTATACAAGGGCTATCTGCTCTAGCCGTCCCTAATTTAGCAGTGTAAAACTATAGGGAAGGAAGCTAGTCATCATCACCCGCCGCCGACTCTTAAGTTACTCTTTTACTAATAAATAGTGGGATTGACCATAAAATTAGAACGATCTCAGGGCTGAAAAGGCGAAAATTTGTTGGGACATTGGATTCTAACAAGCGACCCTCAGATTACGAGTCGAACGACCACCTGGCCTTGCTGGGCCTCACGTGAATGACTTCATGTGTGTATGCCAACTGAGATACGGTTATTAAAGCAATTTCACCTCGGATCCTTTGTACAGTTAAAATAACAAGTAAACCATGTTTGGCATTACACAGATTTTGTTCCGTGTTTCTTATTGCTACTGTTATAGAAAATATTACTGATACATTGTGCAAGCTTATTTTGTGTGGATAAAAGTGTAATCCGTATGATTATTTTGTCAAATTAAGAGTACACAATGTTATATATGGAATCCTCGTATCTGAACTTCGTACAGATATTTGTAAGGCCCGAATACTGTGATAATTATCAATAAACGAATGTTTACAGGACCTCCCGTACTGTAAATAAGAGAAATTATTTGTCTTGGTTTTTAGTTTAAAAGCTGTAGCTGTTTATACTATCTCAATAAAATTTTCTCTGTAATATAACATCTTAGTGTGTGTAGTACTGTAAAATAGTACAGAAGACTGGGTTGTTGTTCACAGCTACACTGTAGGCTGGCTATCTGTGATCTTCCCACCGCTAGCACTGAAACACACTTTTTAAAGTTGTAGCTTGTAGACTTACTGCAGTCAGTAGGGGCCAGTATCGAAAAACAAGTAGCAACAAAATGATATTGAACTAAAACAGAATGTGTGAACAGAAGAATATTTGGATCCACATACCGTCTGATAACATTTCGTCAGAGTAATTTCCGAGTTCGCGTTTTCTTTTCGTTAACTCAAGTGATTGTTTCATTGGTTATTTTACGCAAGATAAAATCAAAACCAAGTAAAAATCTCCTCGTGTGTTGTGTCCACTTTCATTACAATCTCGTGTTCTTCAGCTCCCATACTTCGACAGCAGAGATGTTTTAACTCAGGAAGATGTTTAACCTTTGTTAGTACAGGCCTTAAACCTAAATAATATATAATTGACTTTGAATAAACTCCTTCTTCTAGGAATTCTGTGTCCACTACATCCTACCTTTGTAGTAAATAATTCTCTAGTGTAGCAACTACCATTAATTTATTTTAAATATTAACATAATAATGTTCTGTAAAATTAGTTTGACTGCTTTGGAAGCAAAACATTATATTTAACAAACTCGGTGTGTAATAACAGTCAATTCCACCATTCGGTTAAAAACAGTAGCAGAGACCGTGGCTGCCTCTGACCTGTTGCTGTTATTGTAGTTCGTAGCTGTAAAATAGGAATAACCATGCCTGAACTTGAGGTCCCTGACCAGTCATTTAGTCCATAGTACACCAAGTACCATATACTAAATATCATCAAATTATAACAATCGTATAAATATTTACAATAAAAAAGTAGTTATATTTTATTTGACAGTTTAGGATTTTAGTTAAATTGGCATGTGGCATCAATTTTAGCAGTATCTGGATTATATGTGACCTATAGTGCTTGGTGTCAGTTATGTATTTAGTTTCAATGAAGTAAGACGAATGATATGTGTATAATTATATTAATAAACTCCATTTCATGTTATAATAATACCGATTTTTTGTACTTTTTTATCTTTTAGGAAGCAAGTACAGAATCAGACGAAACAATGGGATTCTGTTGGACGTAGAAACTCATAAATTATTTTTCGATTTATTAAAACGCAATAATGGAGACGGAATCTGTCAGATCTGGACATAGTGGTCATTCCTCTCACTCTCGCCGTAGTAAAGGTAACTCTTATACCACTTCAAATCATCACCACCACCACCACCACAGGTCGCGTGGTTACCGTCGATCCAGCAGAAGTGACAGGCCGTTCTCGGTAAGTGGTGGAAGTAAGCGGGAACTGGGTAATGACCGTCGTAATGACGAGGTGATCGAAGTGCAAGTTCTGCCTCAAGATGACAACTGGGGAGACAACACCACTGCTATCACAGGTAACACTAGTGAACACTCGGTGTCTGTAGACGACTTATCAAAGCTTGAAAAGGAATTCGAGGAAGGCGTGTCGTTTCATTGTCATAGATTGATAGGAACGGTCATCGGAGCGATGCTGGCCTCCTGCGCGTTTCTCTCGCCCATCGTTATGGTGATTCTTCCAAAAATTGAGACGTTAAAATGGAAAGTGCAGAAGTGTGGTCCAGAGTGTGATGGTTTACTGATCAGCTGTTCTTTCAAGTTACTAATTCTTTTAATAGGGACGTGGGCTGTCTTTTTTCGAAAGCCAAAAGCCACAATGCCAAGAATATTTATTTTTCGCGCTCTCGTTTTAGCGTTAGTGTTCATATTCACGTTTTCGTACTGGTTGTTTTACGTTGTGCGGATTGTGGAGAAACGTAAGAGTGATTACGAGATTTCGTACCACAGTATTGTGCTTTTCGCTGTATCACTTGTGGATGCCTTGCTTTTTATTCATTATCTGGCTGTTATTTTAATGGAAGTCCGGCAGCTTCAACCACAGTATTTCGTTAAAGTGGTCCGCTCGCCTGACGGGGAAAGTCACTGTTACAATATGGGTCAGTTAAGTATCCAACGGGCAGCGGTTTGGGTTTTAGAACGCTATTATCGAGATTTTTCTATTTATAATCCTTATTTAGAAACGCTGCCAAGTAAAACGAGGAAACCTCTATCGGAGTTTAAGTTTTATGATGTCGATGGAACACCTAACAACACAACTATTAATGGTCAGTCTCGTGCAGTCTTGGCAGCTAGTGCTCGCCGAAGAGACTCTAGTCACAATGAAAGGTTCTACGAAGAGCAGGAATACAACAGGAGAGTGCAGAAAAGGCGAGCTAGACTGGTAACGGCAGCCGAAGAGGCTTTCACCCATATTAGAAGACTCAGAGATGAACAAGGTTAGTGCTGAACTTAACATGTGTGGGGTTTGGTAACGTTTGTTTGTTTTTTTGAAATTTCGCACAAAGCTACTCGAGGGTTATCTGTGCTAGCCGTCCCTAATTTAGTAGTGTAAGACTAGAGGGAAGGCAGCTAGTAATTACCACCCACCGCCAACTCTTGGGCTACTCTTTTACCAACGAATAGTGGGATTTACCGTTACATTATACACCCCCAAGGCGACCCTAGGATTACGAGTCACACGCCTTACGCGCTCGGCCATGCCAGGCCAAGGGTTTGGTAACATTCCGAAAGTTGTTACTTATGGTAATATACGGAATTAGTGTTTATACATTTAGTTAAGGAACTTGCTAATTCTTTCTCGGAAATATTTAAACTTTAAATTACAGTAATTAGTATTCAAAAGATAAGGCAAACATATTTTTTTTTTTGCAATAAACATTATACTTATCTGTAAAAAAATGTTGAAGTCATTGAAGAAAAATCATGTCTAACTTTCTATACGCTTCTTAACTTTACATTTTGTTAACATAAGACTGGTTAACCAAACATCTGATGCAAGATAATAGTGGATATTATCGTAATTTACTAACTAAACTGCGGCTCGTTTGATAACATTGTGTAGTGACATGAAACTGAGTATAATTAAATGTAGTAAATAATGTAAGATTTTGGTTAATAACGTGTCTTGGAAACTGAATTTATGCTACACTCAAAGCGGATTATTTTTGTCCCGTGTGAAAAATATTTGTATTCTTCTGTTACAAAGCGTTGAGTGCATTATAACAAACTGATTTTGCGAATTTAAATCGTTAACAAGTGTAGACAGTATAAATTCGCGTTGGAACGGTATGCATAAACACTAAACGTTAACTTTGCGTTTCGTAGGTAAGCTGATTCCACTAAAAACTGATACTCTTCGGTCATGAAGATATTTTCAGATTGGGAATTTTTTAGATCTTCGAAGTCAGATATCCCCTTATATAATAGCATTGGAAAACAAATGAACATCGATCAACTTGGTGGACAATTGGTTTGCTTGTAATTAAGCACAAAGCTACACAATGGGTTATCTGTGTCTGCCCACCACAGGTATCGAAACCCTGATTCTATCATTGTAATTCCACAGACCGTGATGAATAAATTGTCTTTTTTGTAACGTGAGAATTTACGTGCTTAAAGCTGTCTAGTAATACTTAACGATGTAAATCAGTGCATTAACTCATCGGTTAAGTTGCTTTTCTGTTAACTTAATTCTCGTCCGTTTACGAGGTTCGGCCAAACAGTAGATTTAGATTTGTCTAGATTCCTTTATCAAACAACAAAGCAACGTAAACGTTATAAGTGTACAGTTAATTATGAAGAATATTTCACATAATTATAAATATTCAAATATTGGTAACGAAATTCGTCATGTCTCACAATCGTTGTCACTGATGGAAATATACAGCCAGTTAAAACAAATATTCAGTGTTATTATAGATATTCAAAACTTACAAAATTAAATAAAAGAAAGAATTGAAAACGTTACTGCTTACAGTGGTTGTCACTGATACAACTGTGTTTAGGAGGAGAATTGGACACGTTAGGCATGAATAGTAAATTATAAGAAATCTAAACAAATCATAAGCACGGGAAACTGTCAGATGTATAGACAATTAATGTTTAGCATCTTTATATTTTTAGTCCTAATCATGGGAAAACGAAATAAATAATTGGTCCAACCTTCGTGACCAATTTACCAAAATTATTTACAATATTAATTCAAAGATTCTCTGACACGGCCACGTAAATTGTTTACAGAAAATGAGTTAATTAATAAATAATGAATGAACTGTTTAGAGTGTGTTAAACACAGGTTGCATGTGACTAATAATAAGGGTATATGTTAGTTAGATTGATAGAGAGGCCCGCTAGCAACCAGTGTTTGTACTACAGACGTGGCCTTGAAAGGTTAGGCCTTGATTATTGAACACTAGAACCAAACGTTGGTCGTGAGAGGTATTTAAACAACGAGAAAAACTAATTGACGCATTACTTTATACGTAGTCGGTATATGTACAGATGTTTCATATGAAGTGTATTGTATGTTTACAGTTGTGAAATAAATGAGTGTTTTCAATTAAAAAAAACAATCAGTAAGATAGTGATATAACTTTTTAAAAATGTACTGACGTAGTTAAATATGATCAATGTAGTTATTTGATCTGAATTTCGCGCAAAGCTAAGTGACGATTATCTGCGCTAGCCGTCCCTAATTTAGTAGAGTCAGACCAGATGGAAGGCAGCTAGTCATCACTCCCCACCGCCAACTCTTGGGGTACTCTTTTATCAACGAATAGTGGGATTGACCGTAACTTATAACGCCCCCACAGCTGAAAGGGAGAGAATGTTTGGAGCGACGGGGATTCGAAACCATTACCTTCAGATTGCGAGTCGAACACCTTATCACGCCTAGCCATACTTGGCCACTTTAATGTAATTACTAACTCTAACTACTAACTGGCCACTAACTCTTGAGCTGCTCTTTTGCCAACAAATAGTGGGATTGACCGTAGTTTTATAACGTCTCCACGGCATAAATGACGATCATATTTTGTGTGACGAGGATTCGGACCCGTGACCCTCAGATTACGAGTCGAGCGCCCTAACCAGCTTATCATGCCGGGCCCTGATCAATGTGAAATTAAATTATAAATCTTTTTTTATTATTAATCACGAGAAATATTCATTGTTAAATGCTTCAACTTAAGTTTCAAAAAGGTTACTTAACCATAATCATATCCAAGAAAACAGCTGCAGTTCCAAAAATGTTGCATCTTCTTATTTTAGAAATGATTAACGATTAACCATAAGAAGTTTAGAGAAATCATAAGCACTAGAAGGTGTCAGAATATATAAAAATTGATGTTATTATTTAGCACCTTTGTTTTTCGGTTCTAATTATGAGAAAAGGAATAACTGATTGGTCCAACCTCCATGACCAGTTTACCAAAATCATCAACAACGTTTTTCCAAAGGTTCTCTGATGTGTCACGCAGATTGTTTATAGATAACAAGTTAATACACATCAATACCCTGTTGCAGAGTTTTCGTTGTGTCTTCCAATAGATTCAGTTCATAAATTAAACGCTGTTTACTTTACCTGGTCCTCCGAGATCATTTGATCAAACAATCGACGTGTTGTGCAGTTTTGTACTCAAAGAAATATCTTTCCTTTATTCATCCTTACGAAATATGGTTAACGTTGTAAAAATGTGCAGTCACGTTACAATTGGTCTATGAACAAGAAAATAGCAAACAATTCGTTATTTTTTACCTAATGAAAAGCTACAATTTTCTAAAAACGCACATTTCGTCTCACCTTATCGTAAGTAATTGAACAGTTGATATTATTGACAAAGAATAATATTATTTTCATGAACGGTTTAAGTTTATTAAGGTCGAAATATTGAATTTGTTCCGAAAAAATCTGGGATTCTTTCTCATATATTTCTAATACTGCAGTCTCATTTTGTTCGTCTGGTAGAAACGGCTAAACCCTTATAATTCAGATATTTTTCGTCGTAACAACAAATATTTAGGTAAGACCCAATTAGGCCTGTTGTATATTATAAATTATCTCGGATGAATCTCCGATTTATGTTACATACGTTATGTCTTACGATTTCAAGTTGCTGGAAATTTTAATTTGGAAGCTATTCGAATGATTGATACACACAATTTTCTTTTTCAACACAAATATATTTTAATATACAACAATACAGTCTATAATAACGGTTATTACAAATAATGATCTATTTACAAAAGTTTTACAAATATACAAGCAATATTCAACCTTCTATCTGGTCTGAAACTGAATATTTTATCGACGGTCCAGGTCCACGTTGAGCGATTTAATTCTGAGTTGGTTCACAGGTACACTTCACTAGCAGGAACGCTAGCTAACTCCTTTCTTGTCTGGTTTCACGCGGTTTATAAGCCCAGTTTTTACCAAGGAAAATAACTTATATTTTTGTAGAAATACTAACGTCGGATACTAATTTACTGAAGTTTGTAATGTTCGAAATCTGTTAGAGTTCCTGGTCAAATATCAGCAGTTTTTTTTAATTTATAAGCGTTTGTCACAATTGTAGCTACCAAGGGTTACGGTGTACTGATTGTAACTGACCAACAGTGTTCTAAAACTATCTTTTGACGTGTCGATTTATGAACATTTTGGCAAACGTTCTTGAAAGTTCACTTAGCAACAATAGTGTCGGTCACTAGTATTACATACACACTTAGTACAACGTCGATTCTTATGCTTGAGAATTTTCTACTTTTTTAAAGAGCATAATACACATTTAACAACATACGTTACATGCCTTAAACTGAAAGAAACGTAGATATTAAAATAAATGTATAAACAGTGGATCTGTTACTGACTAGTAATTACTTTATACGGACTTAACTTACGTACGAGTACATTTGACATGCCAGTTAATTATCTACCTGTAGTTTCAAAAACGCTCTCTGCACTATGTCGCCAAGTGTGTGCTATAAGAGGGAGTCAAATTCTGCTACTCGGTCAGACAGTAATAGTTTAAAAAGTGGCTGCGATTTTTTACTAATTCCAAGAATTAGTTGTTTTTTCACATTCAAGAAATCCGATTGTTGTTATAAATTCGTGATGACGAGAAAACCCATTGAGAAAATTATATATGTAAAAACGGCTGGTATGGATTGAGAAAGCTCTATGTAGAGGAGTGAACAACGTTTCGATCTTTTTCGGTAATCGTCAGGTTCACAAAGAAAGAAAGAGGTAACTGACCGATATCTGACCACACGTTTAAAGGCGGTTGTGTAATTGAGTGTAGGAATGTAGAGGGCGCGCTTAGATGTTTGACTATATTTATTAATGTAGGTATAAAGGTGTTCCTTTGTATTAGTTTAGCTTGGGCTTGAGTTGTATAAGTAAGGCTTCTTTAATTTTGCGTTTTTTTATGTTTGTTTCTTTATTTAGTATTTGGGTGTTTTCTATAGTTATGTTATGTTTATTTTATTTGCAATTTTTGAAAACGTGTGAAGGTGACTTTTGTATTCTTTGAATCTGGTTTCAATTTTTCTACTTGTTTCTCCAATATGAAAGTCGTGGCAGTTATCACATTGTATTTTATAAATAACGTTGGTGTTGTGTTTGTCAGTATAGTTTTTACATAGTATAGACCTTAGTTTTGTGACTGTGTTTTAAATAAATTTAGTATTAACTGGAATGTCATATTTTGTTACTAGTTTTTGTCAAATGGTGGTTACTTTTCTGCTGATGTCTGGAATATATGGTATGCAGCAGTGTATGGTTTCGTGATTTTTTTAAATTGTGGGATATATTTACTTTTGTTAGTTGATTTTGCTTTTCGTCTAGGTGTGTACGTATAATGTTTTCTGTACCCATACCAGCCGTTTTTACATATATAAAAGTGTTATAAATTATTTCTGATATACCAGCACAACCAGAAGTGTACACAATCTTGTAACGGTTAAAATGCACTACAGTTCTCTGGACAATGGCAGTCGGTATTTTCACTGTAGTTTATTGATGTCTAATCTACTCGGATCTTTTCTTACGAATTAATATCAATTTTCTCATGTCCAACAAAAGGAATTTACACTGAAGCGTTTGAAAAACATTTTGTGTCTTTAACTTATTTTTGTGAGCATTTACGTAAATATTTTCAGCAAGACAAGTTAGAGATCATAACAGTACATGCAAAGGTTAAGTTGGACTGTACTTACTTTGAGGTCAATATCTTAGGCCCTTTCGTACCACATGGAAATAAGGCCAACTAGGTAGAGGTTCACCAAAATAAGGGTTCTAGTCACAGCCCCTGTTCTGCTTCAAGCACCTGGAGATTTAAAGTAGTATTTTCGCTAATCATTTTGAAGGTAAACCTATCAAGTTGCCATTGATGGATTTCTTTTCAAGCAATAGCGTTGTTGGAACAGGAAAAGGAAGAGTGTCACATTCGTACATTAAATGGATTGTAGAGAGCTGCAGGATTTAGTGGTACACTTTGTAAATGACAGCCTTATGACGTAGTGTAATGAAAACTACACTACAGAGCTATTATCTCAATACAGTCTTCAAATAGAGCATGATCAGACCAATGGACATGGACTGGAACGACAGGATGACGCTTCGAAATAGTCTTAATGTCATTATTCAACTGTCTGGTTATATTACTTAACTATGTGTGAAAAGTATTATAGACATGACGAAAAAAGCCAAATTTAGTAACATTTGCATCACTTGTGTATTAATTTGCCTGCATAAACAGCAGTTTTGTTTCTTGTTATTAAGCACAGAGTACACTCCCGATGTCGAAATGCGGATTTTGTTTGATGTTATAAGCCCTCATATTTACGCTGAGCCACTAGGGAAAGTATTTATTATGAAACAAAAAAAAATCCATATGTTTTGTTTTTTGTGATTAAGTACATAACTACACAATGGGCTGTCTGTGTTCTGTCCACTACACGTGTCGAAACTCGATTTCTAGCGGTGGGAGTTCACAGACGTACCGCTGTTCCATCTGGGAGCTAACCTGCACATATAACACATACCTTTACTTACAAGATGGAAAAGCTGAATATTTACATTCTTAACTGCGTGTGAAGGGATAGTTTGAAAATAATTAACAAATTAAGCATGCGAAACACAGAAGTATGTGTCATTATTATTATGGGTCAAAACTATACATTTATTATAAGTATTTTGTGCATCATAATAAAAATGCATTGGTATCACAAATAACAATAAGAAAGAATAGTGTTGCACTTTGTTAATACCATTAGTGTGTTGACTTTGTTTTCTATCGTACACAGTAAAATGTGCCTCGTTATCATTGTGTTTGTTTGTATTGACCGTAACCTCTTAAAAGTTTTTTTTTCTCTCTGTTGAAATACTATCCCGTAAAATGCAAATAATTTTAAGGTATCTTTTACACTAACTCTTATATTGCAAATGTGAAGGAATAATAAATGTGAAAGTTTTGAGCATTGTGCGTACACAAAACATTAAGAACTTTAAAGAGTTTCTCTGCAATAAAAAAAGCAAACATGAACTTCATATTTATAATTCATTGTTTGAGACTCGGGTAAAGATATATTTTTAATATCTCATTTCGAGTTAAAAAACATACTTGATATTAGATGATGAGACAGTGGCGTATACCTCAATTTGCTAGATTTTATTTTAATGTTAAGTTTGCTTAGTGCAAAGCTACACAATAAGCTATATGTACTCTCTTTACCCATGATTGAACTGCGGATTTTAGTATTTTAAGTTCACAAACCTGCAGTTGACCCATCGGGGGAAGAACTTTTACCTTAAAATAAAAACTGCAATTATTTGTTAATTGTTAGCATATTAAATATATTAATATTTATTACAGTTGTTAGGCATTTAAAATACAGTACAAGAACTGTATACATATATTGTTCGGGATAAGTGCCTTCATATAAATGAGAACAGGGCGAGTTTGTTTAGTTTTGTCTTTTTTTCTATAACACCTACCTTTAAGTGCACAACTAATATTTTCTTACCATAAGTGCCCCACAAGTACGTAAGCCTAAGTTTACGAAGTTGCAACACTAAAATCCCAGACAAGATCCCACAGTACAACATAATTCAGATTGTCTGTTATGTAACCTTGCACTAAAAAACAAAAGCAACATCATCATAGACAGACTTTCATTAAACAGTTTGTATTCAGTGGTGTACGTTTAATACTTGGAGTTGTTAAAATAACAAAGAAATCTTGTATCTTTGTAAACTATAAACAAGAACATAGTGTGAATAGTGTCACGTTTTTTTTATCACAAAGAACATTCACTACGTGACTAGGAAAAATATTGACTTGTTTGGCTGGTGATTCATATTCGCCTATGCTATGTATTTCAAGTAAAGATTAAATGTATTTCTTTGAAACAATAAACATATAAGCATGTTTTAAAAAATGCAATATATCATCCCCTCTCGCATCATTTCTTAGATATTTGCTTTAGATTAATACGTTTACAGTATACCAGCTCAGATGATGAAGTGCACTTTTGATAACACTTTCTGTTAATGATTGGCATCCATACTAAAAATATTTATTAGTGTCTAACGAACATCGTTAACATGAATGTCATGCACAGATTTTTGAATTAAAGTCACCGAGAAGTCAAAGATCAAATTAATGCATTTTCAAATTGCAAATATAAGCAATGTGGTGGTTTGCTGCAGACATGGCAAGAAGTTTGCATTTTTATGGTTCAATTCATGGAAACGAAAATCTTAAGTGTATTCCAGATTAGAGAAAGAATTTGTTGAACTAACAATTTGCAACTTGTAATGAATGTCCATCATCCTCTAACACAGGCAAGCCTCCAAGTAGAAGCCAAAGAAAAATGTAGAAGCTATCTGGAATAACTTTTCCCAGGAGTTCTTGATATTTTCCAAAACGTCACAATGTTTTGGTGTTTCTCGGAGATCAGCCCACAACTTCATTCTAACATGAACCATCTCTTGGAAGAAGTTAAACATCTGAAACGTAAAACGTACTAGTCTTCTTCAGATGATTCAGACACCAAACTAGAAGATACCTCCCTCTTAGCAGCTTTTGTTTGGTTTGTTTTGAAATTCGCGCAAAGGTACAAGAGAGCTATCTGCGCTACACCTCACTAATTTAGTAGTGTGAGACCAGAGGGAAAGCAGCTAGCCATCACCACCCACCCCCAACTTTTGGGCTACTCTTTTGCCCACGAATAGTGTAATTGACCGTCACATTATAACGCCCCGCAGCTGAAAGGACGAGCATGTTTAGTGTGACGTGGATTCGAACCCGAGGGCCCCGTAGTACAAGTCGAGTGCCTTAATCACCTGGCCAAGCCGGGCCACAGCTTTTGTTAATGATTCGAATTGCTAAAGTCAGATTCGTCTTGTGCTTACAAAAGAAGTATTGTTTTGGGGACCATTGACCAAATTTACTAAATAGTCGAATACCTTTTTTATATGATGTTTTTGAGAAACAATTTCTCTTTAATAAAAATAGGTGATATTATTATAAGATTTGTAGCCATTTCTCTCAGATATTTCTCGCATCATATAAATGGTCAAGGACTAAACCTTTACAAGAACTGTGGACAACTGCTTCATAAAAGGTAAGTCTACGGATTTACAACGCTAAAATTAGGGCTTCGATTCCCCTCGGTAGGCTTAGCAGATAGCGCGATGTGGCTTTGGTGTAAGAAAAACACACGCTTCATAAAAATGTGGCCCAGCATGGCCAGGTGGTTAGGCCGCTCGACTCGTAATCCATAGGTTGCGGTTTCAAATCCCTGTCACACCAAGCATGCTCGCCCTTTTAGCCATACGAGCTTTATAATGTGACGTCCAATCTCACTCTTTGTAAGTAAAAGAGTAGCTCAAGAGTTGACTGTGGATGGTGATGACTAGCCAGCTACCTTCCCTCTGGTCTTACACTGCTAAATTAGGGACGGCTAGCGCAGATAACGCTTGGGTAACTTTGCGCGAAAATTCAAAACAAACAGTCATAACAATGTCCTTGCCAGTTACTTCGAAGCTGAATATCTTATTCGTATTATGTTAAAAACTAAAGAAACATTAAAAACAATATTTGTTTTCAGCTGCAGTTAGACCACTAGTACTAGAAAGTCGCAGTGTCATTACATAATCCACTGTAAACAGATAATATTTGTTCAGCTTCGATAAACATGATGGATTACTTCTTGTTCTTTTGGTAAAACGTACTTTTTTCAATCTGCTGTTTAGCGACATCATGTTGTTTTTATACCAGCCTTAGTTTCTTAACAACAAAATATCCCTCAAAATTCTTCTGTGCCTATTCGACGGTTTATAATTATGAAAGAACTGTAATACATGTGCTAATTGATACAACGACTCTTTTCATATTTTTCTCCAACTGTATAACTCCGTCTTAGACGGCTTCGTTTTAAGTATCCTTGAATTTCCTTCACGCCTGGAAACGTTCCTGTACTATTAATTTACCTTCGTTTGAAGCCTCACTTCAAATTTCTTTTCTTGCATCTTGGCAGAATATACTTGGTTCGTATATTCTCAATGTCGTCAGTTCGTTATTCTTTCTTTGAAAAATGTAAATTAAATTTAAAAATAGTTTTTAATATAAAAAACGCCGTCTTTTCAAAGGACAAATGTTAATGTGAAAATCAAGAAACGCCGTAACTCTATGTTGTGTTTATTCATTTAGAACAAAAACTCGTAAATTTGTCAACTGAAAATCTTATAATGATGATTTGTTACCACACATTTGAAACAAAGAAATAAAATTAAAGAGAGAAGCTAGTTGAAGTTTTTTTTAATTCGTAAGAGATAGAAAGTAGCATATATATACATATATATATAAACATTTTACAAAATCATAGAACTTTTATATAGTGCGTCAAACATAATGATATAGCTGGAAAGAATTCTCTACCTGACTTATGAATGCTACTCATATAAGTGGAAATACTTATATAAGTGGAGAACTTATCTTTGTTACGACACTTTATGAGAAGATAAATGAGTGTAAGTTGTAATAAATAAAGAAACTGTCAGAGATTCGCTTCTGGCAAATGCCAGAATACCTTGAAATCACTTATGAAAATCAGTTCACGTTCCTTGTATGTAGCGCTTGGTTTATTCTGATAGGTTTAAACAACGAAAGTTTTATTTGGTCAGATAAAATATCTTGATATTCAGCTTGTCATGGTGTGTACGAGTTTTTGAAACTCGAAATAAAATATAGCTACAATATGTAGTGTTGTAATGTCACGTATACCCCAGTTATATTTGTGATTTGTATAAAAAACAATATACCTTCAACACACGATGTGTAAACTAAAACTTCTCTTGAAAAAAAATCAAATAATTTAATGTCTATTATAGTGTTCGCTTCATTTGTGTTTGTGATATTTATTGGAAATTAAGTTTTCGCTTTCCAACTTCCCAATGGATATATTCTATATTTGTATTATTTAATTGTCATTATTTGATACATAAGGTAAAGAAATTTGAATTCAATTGGCATTAAATAAACTGTAATAGGCAAACACTCGTTCATCTGTCTTCTTCTTACAAATTTCGACAGGTCCTGCTATTCCCATGGTTCCTTCAGAAGCCGCCCAAGCCATATTTCCATCGATGGCCAGAGCTCTACAGAAGTACTTGAGGATAACAAGACAGCAACCTCAACACTCTATGCAATCTATACTTGACCATTTAACTCTAAGTTTGACTCATGACCTTAGTCCCAAGGCTTTTCTGGAGAAATATCTAACCCCGGTGCCGGTCCTGCAAAACGATAATGAAAACGTACCAGTTCAGACTTGGGCACTGGTTTGTGACGTTCTTTTGTCTCGCCCTGTAGAACGGGGATGTGTCTTTATGTTACGACAGAATGACGTTTCTCTTCTCGTTTCGATTCACAGCTTACCGCACTTCAGCGTCACAGAAGAAATTATCTATCCAAAGAGCAACAAATTTGTGTTAAGATTAAATTCGGAAACATCAGTGTAGTGTTAGCTACGATATGATTAAACACTGAAATCTGTGTTTTACATTAAACATTTGTTCAGGTTCTTTTTCTACGTCAAGAAAAATAATCGTGCCCTTTCCTCAGTAAATTCGTTTTTATCGTATTACAAAACTAAGCTGTGACTAGTATTTTCTGATGTTGCCCAAAGCCCCAGATGCCCCAAAAAGAAATACTTGAACGAAAGAAATGAGAACATCATCTACAGTCATTTTTTTACTATATCATCAATCTGTATACATTTTTTTTATTATTATCTTTCTTTAAACTGGTATATTTGATGTTGATTTTATTTCAAATGTTTCTACAATAGTTAAGGTACTTGTACTAAATTAGATGCGACAAATCAATCGTAGATTAAACGGTTGATGAAACAAATTATTTTATCTATAAAGTTTTAATTGACACCCTGTTTGAGGAAGTAATACTGTTAACACTTAAAATAAGTCCTATATAAATTTTGAATTCTCAGAGATTGAGTGTAGTTGCCCAGAAACAGACTAGCTACAAACTGGAAATTCCCTGATGATCGGCAATTGCTAAAAATGTATCTTGTTGATAGAAATCAATAACATTGATTCACAAAATCGAAAACTGAGAAGTATTACTAAATGTAAACATGCTTAAAATAAATTATACGGTGAGACCGAGTGATTTAAAAAAAAAGTACTAGTCTGCCTCTGTTGGTTAAGTAAACACAGAAGGTATATTTTACTGTTTAAACACCTATTTCATTACTGACTTATAAGATCCGAACAAAAAAAAATATTGGCATGATTTCCCTTTCATTCTTATAAAGTGTTTTGGATTGGATTAGTATGATGACGTATTTAATGTGATTAGGATAAAATGTTATTCGTATGTGTTCTTGTATATAAAACGCATTCAAAAATTTTAGCTCATTGACGTTATTAGTAGCCTATATGACCACTTCAGTATGATTACTAAATAGTTGTTAATCTTATTACTTATTATTATTAACTAATTCACAATTAGATTTAGGTGATCGTATAGCCTACTGCCTATTACAATGGTTGAAACCTGGTCGCCACAACCTTATGGTATCAACGTGTTAGCTGTCAAAGATTCAGTCTAATTAACATCATCGATGTCTGAAGAAAAGTCCGGAAGAAAGTTAATTATTGCTTGTCAACGATTCTGATTAAAACGCTTCAGCCAATCAAATTATTAAGACTAAAACTTAGACAATGACTATTTCATTAATGTTCTTGTTTTGATATTCTCTGGACATTCTCTAAAATATAAGTTATAAGAAGTATAGAAAAATGTGAGATATTCGCTTTAGTGAACAGACTTTGTTACCGGGCAGGTTTAGGCCTCTCATCACCACTGACACATTAACACGTTTTTCGCTACAATGATTTCATTTGATTAATACTAGAAAGGTGACGGACAGCCTTGTTTGGTATTGAAATAATCTCAAACATCGTTTAGTTTCGGAATTAACATTGTGCTTGTATATATAGCTATGTAGGAACAGTGACATTGGCCTGATTTACTTGCAACCCTAGAAACAAACACGCACATCACAAGCGTTAACCTTACTTTTAGCTGCACTACGAAGTCTTCTATGTACAATTTTACGAAGCGTCACAATATACACTAATAACATTGTTTCTTGTCAACGTCGTCACATTATAAAGCGCTAAATAAAACTTTCTTTTATTATATATGCATACATACGTGTATAGATAGACATATTATTTCCACCACACTTGTTGTTTGTAGGTAAAGTTTGTTTTGAATTTCGCACGAAACTACTCGAGGGCTATCTGCGCTAACCGTCCCTAATTTAGCAGTGTAAGACCAGAGGGAAGGCAGCTAGTCATCATCACCCACCGCCAACTCTTGGGCTACTCTTTACCAACGAACAGTGGGATTATAACGCCCCCACGGCTGAAAGGGCGAGCATGTGTGACGCAACGGGGATGCAAAACCCTCGACCCTCAGATTACGAATCGCACGCCTTAACACACTTGGCCATGCCGGGCCCCCCACCACACTTGATAGGAAGCACTTCCTATCCTCCTCTCAACGTTTGTGCTCCAAACTTTTTACAACTATCATCAGCACTCAATACTTGTAAAATTTGCACGAGTTCAATAGACCTAAGTTCTAAATAATGTTTAAAAGTTTCGTTGCACTTTTTTATACATTGCCTTGTCACAAATATATTTAGATCTCTATTTGAAACTGGAGAAATGGCGTTCACCACTTTACAAAACTTGCAACCGACTGTTAAAATAGCATCCGGATGGGATTGGCCCAAATAAAATGATGCTGAGTATTGATGGAGTGTTGCATGGTTTATATAAATGAGGGCTTACAAAGCACACTGCACACACTGTGTTCGCTCACGTGACCAAAATAATCATTACTCCTACTTCTGCGTATAGTGAAAAAGTGAACGGCAGTTTTCCTCTGACAGAATATTCGACTGACATAAATGTTGTGAAAATCTTTGAAAACTAGTTTACTAATAGCTTTGAATATTCTTTTTTTTAAGGGATTTTTGGGCAGTGCGAACATTGTCGAATTTTGACTTTAGTGAGTTGCTTCTGCATGCTTCTAGAGTGGGCCTCAAGACAGATACGTCAACCCACTTCAGAAACAAACAGGTGCAGTTTGTTAAAGCCGAAACTCTTTAACTTCGAATGATGTCATACATGATAAATTGCTCATGGCCAAACGTTGTATTTTTCACGAACGGATTTCTCTAACCTCCGGCAGCACATAATATTTTCTGTCGGGCATTCGCGTAATTCGTAAAGTTCCCTCACTTTATACACAGTTCGACATTACTAATCCAAATACATATTATTTTACTAAACTTATAGTAACTCAGAAAAGCATTATAGACACAGATGTCCAACTTGAAATAAAATAATCAAAAACATTTCTATATATTTTGATATTTTACCCAATACACATATGAGTTAATTTATATTTTCTAAATTTTTATTATTCTTGTGGCTAAAAGAAGTCAATATCTTTACGCACAATCTTTTACTAACGAAGTGCTGAGTAAGTCTTTTTTTTTCCCATGGAAACTCGATTTTGCTTATTGTACTTCTGTGTGTGTGTATTTATTTAAGATATTGAAGCTGTTTTTTGACATTTTAAATACAATAAGTCAATTAGACACAGCTGTAAGGAAATGTTTCTTTTAGAAAGATTTATTGATGCTTTTACTGAAACATTTTTGTATATAATAAAAGGAACTAAAAATGAATACATCTAGTATAGTCAAGTCCTCTTCTATTTAACTAAAGTGAAGATTACCAACTGTATACAAAGGTGTTACGTTGTTCTGTTACTGTTTTTCACTCCATGTGTTAAAAGAAATTACTCTGTCGTTTTTATCATGCGTTGTAGCAGAATAATGTAAAAAAACACAGTTTAAAATTATTATATCTCAGAAACTATGAAGAAGGTGGTCCACTAGTGTGGCTTCATATCGATCACTCTTGGGCCAGACAATGTTTGTACAAAATAGGTTTTAACATGTTGTGACCTTAAAATCTAAAAATTTTTGAACCAGACGGTGTTTGTAAAGAAATAGGTTTTAACAGTGCATAAGTTATTCAGCGATAGCATTACAAAACCCTTATGCTTTCCAATCCGCAGACTAACAAACTAACCATTAGGTCATGTGTAGCGCCGAAAATAGAACATAATAACGTTATGTAACAAACAATGACTCTTAAACAAATAAATCACCAATTTTCGACAAAATGCTAAATTTGCGTTAAAAGAAAACTTTTTACTTCATTGTCAATAGTCAACTGTTCATCCATGAGCTGTGACGTAAAAAGCATGAATTTGTTTCAATTTCATGAAGAGTGGTTATGTTAACCGTCAAAACTTAAAGCTGATCAAGGTTTTTAGCTAATTAGAATACTTATAATTCGTTCATATTAACTGAGATAGATCAGTTTATAACATCTGAATAAATAAGTATTAACACAATATTTTATTAGTTTGGAGATTTTTAACTTGCCAAGTTATTCCTGCTACCTGTATTTCATATGTATTTGAACATTAAAATCATATAATCTATTTAGTCCCCCTCTGGTACAGCGGTAAGTCTACAGATTGACAACGCTAAAATCAGGTGATCGATTCCCCTCGGTGGATTCGGCATACGGCCCGATGTGGCTTTGCTATAAGAAAAACACACACACAATATATTTATCATTCTTAGAAAGAAAAAATAATTGGTATAATTAATCAAAGTAGAAAAACAGTGTCTTCCTGAATTCTACAGATGTTTACAAATACGTTGAGGCACAAGCACGCAAAAATGTCAAACGTATAACTTAGAAACAAGAAAAAATTAGGATCAAAAGTATTACATTATGTCTTATCAAAACCAGCTAATAATCTAACCCAGATTATGTATACCTTGTTTTAAGTAATTTCTTTTAGTTGGTTTATTTTTGAATTTCGCGCAAAGCTACTCGAGGGCTATCTGCGCTAGCCGTCCCTAACTTAGCACTGTAAGACTAGAGGAAAGG
Organism: Carcinoscorpius rotundicauda; assembly: GCA_011833715.1. NCBI lineage: Eukaryota > Metazoa > Arthropoda > Merostomata > Xiphosura > Limulidae > Carcinoscorpius > Carcinoscorpius rotundicauda. The sequence goes on from CM022392.1 coordinate 30,295,026, forward strand.
CAGCTAGTCATCACCACCCACCAACGAATAGTGGGATTGATGGTCACTTTATAACGCCCCACCGCTGAAAGGGCAAACACGTTTGGTGTAACCGGGATGCGAACCCGCGACCCTCAGATTACGAGTCGCACGCCTTAACCCACCTGGCCATTTCTTTTAATGTGTTATGTATCGTTCGAATTAATCTTTAACGGTTAGATCTCAACACATTTTTTTCTTGAATGCCCATTTCGGTAAATCAGTTATATTCTATAGTAGTTAGAAATTTCTTGACAAGTATGTCCGTATTTGATGAGTAAAAACCACCCAACCCAGTTCATCATAAAATGTATCTATATATCTTTCAAACATTTTGTGACATTAAACATTAGTATAGTAGAAAAATAAACACTTTTTTCCATTGATTTTGCCGATTACTCTTTTAATATTTACAATTTAGTTACAATAACTCTGCGCTATCAAAGCTAACACCTATATGTTATATTATGGTTACAGTTATATTTAAATTTTAATACTGATGAATCAGCGTGGGAATTTATAAAACCGAATTTCTGCAAAGCACAAATATTCCATTGTGTAGCATTACACTTATCAGCAAGTAAAACAAGGACATTGGAAACATTTAGAAAATAAACTGTTTGGTATTTGTAAAGTGTTTCATTCATTACTTGTGTGTAATTATGTTTATTATAATGCAAAAATTAACTTGTTTATACGACATTTTCTTCTTCTAAATGAGGTGTCCAAACTATTCTTATGAAGTGGGTATGATGATCCAAAACCTATTTAGATGAAGTTATTATATTAAAATTGTTATACGTACGTAACTTCTCTGTATGCGTATTGTTCTTCGTATTGAGTGATCTTATCGAATTAAGATATAATTTTAAATTTTATGGCTTAGGCCCTAGAGTGAAATAGATATTGACTAACTACCTTCCCTTTCTTGTTATCCGCCGCTGGGACAGCAAATAGCCCAATGTGACTTTTTTATATTAGTTGGAATATTTACAGTATTTTTAATCTAGTTTCTTCATAACTCTTATATTACCTAGAATCTTGCATCCCACAAATAATTTGATGCATAAATAGTCTAGAAAAAATTGTTTTAAAAGAAATTTTAAAGTTATTTTGTATTAATTTGTAGAATTAAGTGCACTTAATAAATTCGGTTTTAACCGAATATAAAAATAAATAAACTAGCTATTTTTGTCCATGGAAGATTTCTTGCCCTATATAATAATCAACTTTTCCAGTGATATTTTAGAAATTATATGTCTCGTACAAATTTCAATAGAGTCTAAACTAACTTTGTAAGAAGAAATATATGCATATTTCAAGATGGCTGTTTCCCCGTTCCACTAGAGATTTGATTATTTGCGCCTTTCTCCCCATCTCCAATGACACAGTCGTATGTCTGCAGATTTACAACGCTAGAAACAATTGCGATGCTCGTGGTGTGTAGAGCACAGATAGCCAGCTTTGTATAGGCTTTTGTTCGTATCTTCAAATAAACGAAGTGATTGTTTGTAAGATTTATTTTCAAAGTAAATGTTTATCTTAGTACCCCTATAGGGAGTTGTACGCTCTATTTACTGCAAGGATTAATTTAAGTAGGAATACACACATTTTGTACAATCACCGCTTCTTACACTGTTCCAAAAATCTTCCCTGTTCCGTTTCAGGTAATGTATACAGGTAATATGTAAAGTGAATAAGATCACCGCTGATATGAATTTTCATGTTAGAATTTCAGCCGCTGTCAGAAAATATCGACCAAACTCAGGAAACGATTTATTCCACAAGTTACAACTGGCCGAGGACCGGCATGGCCAGGGGGTTAGATCGTTCGATTCGTAATATGAGGGTCGCGGGTTCGAATCCTTCTCACAACGAAATATGCTCGGTCTTTCACCCGTGAGGGCGTTATAATGTAACGGTTAATCCCACTATTCTTTTGTAAATGAGTAGCCCAAGAGTTGGCGATAAAGGGTGATAACTAGCTGCCTTCTTTTCCTCAAGTCTTACACTGCTAAATTTAGAACAGCTAGCCTTCGGTTTGCTCTGCGCGAAATTCAAAAACAAACAGACACACCTGACATAACACCTATTGGATTCTGCCACATGGTAATTGTATGTAACGCGTATAAACGCACTTACATTAAATTGACTTGACAACAACAAAATGCACGTCACAAATACCGTGTTCACTAATTCGTCGTTCAGGCAACAAAGATGTAACAATCAAATCACCAACGATAACTGAGTTTACCATACCAGAAATTACTCCATAGTTTTACTAGTTTTTTCACAATTTGTCTATTATTGTAATATTTTTTTCAGAACATAGGGTTTCTATCTTTTCATTACTGTTTGAAGATACAAAAACACTAAATACAATGTTTAAAAAACTTTAACAGTTTATGGAGAATACATACGTATTTATCATTCTAACAGAGAGACTTTACGATTCCTCTGTGAAGATGATATTTCACATCCTTGAGCGCAGCCTAATGGTTAGTCTCTCGGACATGAATTGGAGGATGGTTCATTACACTCTGCCGCAAAAAAATAAAAGTGGCGATCAAATGTTACGATTAATTCAGGCAATAGCTGTTGGTGGATGTCGTTAGCTAGTTGCCTTCCCTCTAATTTATAAATTCAGCAAAGTAGATGGCGTTTCTATGACTATACGCAAAAATTCGAATATTGTAAATTCTCATATGTTTGTTTTAAGTTAAACTGTATAATATCACTTTGCATGTTGGTCATTATAACATTTAAATATCTCCAGAAGCAGTGTAAGGCGATATATCAAATGTCTCGTCGCTTAGATAGTCCAACACAAATCGCTACACTATAGCACGATTATATATCTAAGCAGTAATGTGTGGGTTGTTTTATATTCGCTCGTGTACGTGTTGTAAGAAATTCATAGCTATCATCAGATAACGTAGCTGTATTGCTTCCATGACATCAAGTGATTGCGCTGTGAAGCTGGATAAAGTTAACTGTTGCAAGTTTGAAGGTTTTTCGGACAATTAACGAAGGAAGTCTATATATATATGAGTGGGTTGTTTTATATTCGCTCGTGTACGTGTTGTAAGAAATTCATAGCTATCATCAGATAACGTTGATGTCTTGCTTCCATTACATCAAGTGATTGCGCTATGAAGCTGGAAAGAGTTAACTGTTGCAAATTTGAAGGTTTTTCGTTTGTTTTGTATTTTCCATATTATTTATAAATGCTTCTATACAGTAACGGTTTACATGATATTTACAAGTGTTTTTTAACGGAGAAAGTCAACATATATATATATATGGTTACACAAGACTAACAGATCGGAATTTCGTGCGGATGTTTATTTGTTAAACATACTTCATGTTTATTTTTCCTTGCGCAGATGTGATGAGGACGTTTTCAATATCTCTATGTCATTTAGCTGCGCGTGTATATAACTGAACGAGTAAGTATTCTTTGGTCAACATTTCCCAAGAGGACTTAATGATGGCTGGATTATCTCTCTTAAAGGGGAATACTTTTAATCTCTTCAGTTCAGTAACGATGTTTTGAAACTAATGTAATCTACAGTGTTGAGTTACCAAGAATTTATTACTTCTTCATTACATGAAGTATTAATTACATCAGCGACCACAGAGGTTCCCTTGATTAGGACAATGATCTTCTGTTAGACATATCAGTTTTACAGAAAATTTCTCGCTAACTTCTTATGGGTTGCACGAACAAATATAACCAAAGCAAAAATACATGATTTTTCTTTAATTCAAAATCAAGTAAAATTGTTTATCACAAAGCCTTAGGAATATTGCTATTTTACACTTTTGTTTACTTATATGTGCTTAAACGGTAACTTATCACCAGTTTAATTACATTTACTAAAACATTGTGTTAATTTATGACTTAGTAATGGAATAAAAACACTTCGAGTCTAAATCTGAAATTTTGACAAACTGATATTAACAAATCCTTATCCAAGATTATGATATTTACTATTATGCAACTCGGTTTGTTTGCCTTCAGAAGATAAACTATAGACTTATAACGTGTGTGGTAAAATAACCAGTTCTTTGAACACACATCACAGAATCTATTCGATTCAAAAGAAAACCTCCACTTGTACTTGTAACATACGATTTATTATCATTTCCAAACCAACCTCTATCATAAGAAGTACGGTAATATACAGAATGTATAAAATTCTGCGCATTATTTACTCAAAGGTAAACTTTGAGTACGCACATTGTAATTTTGTATGTTTGCTTTTAATTTAGCGCAAAACTACACGAGAGCTATCTAATTTAGCTGTGTAAAAGCACAGGAAAAGCAGCTAGTCATCACCAACTCTTGGTTATTCTTTCACCAACGAATAGCGGGATTGTAAGATTTCAATTTGAGGCTTAGAAAAAGTGGTTTGTTAATCATTTTACTTTTCAAAACATGCATTTTTCTCGCATAGATATTTTAAGAATAATACAAACTAAAACAAGAACGGATTTATAGCATATTTTAAAGCAAATTCACCAAAATCTGAATATCAAAAAGTTTTGTGAAATTATTACACAGTACTTCACTTAATTAAAGTTAGAACAGTAGAAATTAGAATTTAAAAAAGGTAGATCTGTCAGTTACTGAAATAAGAGGAATACAGGGCATAGCTTGGAGGAGGGTTGAACGACCGCTCCAGTATTCAAAAAATGTCTAAAAGATCTCCTATCCTCCGATATTTAAACAGTACTTCGCTTGATAAAAGTTAGAACAGTGGAAATTAGATTTTAAAAAGGTAGATCTGTCAGTTACTGAAATATGAGGGGTACAGGTGGAGGGTTGAACGACCGCTCCAGTCTTCTGAAAGGCCTCTTATCCTCCGATATTTTTAATAAACATTTCAATTTCCTATAAAACTCTTAAATTATTTATGTAGCAGTAAAAGTGGAAGGGGGCAAGGCCACACACATACCTTGCAGTGTTGTCTACGCCCCTGGGCTGGACTTTACACTTTGGGGTATCGTGAGTGCGCTATAACTGTGATAATCAGAGTAGACCGAGAGATCGCAGTGAATGCTTGACTACTTATATAATAGGGGAAGCAATGCGCAGATAGGTTTTCATATAACTTTGTGCAGAACTTTTAAAAAAGTATCCGACAAATATCATGAAATGACGGTTAGAAATTGTACGTAAACAAAGTGCTCTCAAGTCACGAGGTTTATGAATAGCGTTCATTCAAAGACGACGAAACCGAACTAATACATTATAATTTCAACTAAACTAATACATTATAATTTCAACTAGACGCTGTCGCTGCTAATATGGTTGTTAGTTTGTTCCGTTAAATTGTTTATATTGCAAAACTTTTTATAGTTTTTTGTTTTGTATTTTCCATATTATTTATAAATGCTTCTATACAGTAACGGTTTACATGATATTTACAAGTGTTTTTTATGATGTAATTGTTTGCATAACCCACATAATTATTAAATTATTTCTGGAAAAATGTCATTTAAATTTTTCGAATAATTAAATTAAAGCAAGTTACATGCAATGTAAATTAATTCAAAGCCTTATGCACTCAGATACTGTTTGTTGATTTTCGAGTAAAGTTACTCGAGAGTTATCTTCATTGGCCATCCCATATTCAAGCTCACCAGTAGCACAGCGATATGTCTGTGGATTTACAACGCTAGAAACCAGGTTTCGATACCTCTGATGGGCAGAGCACAGACAGCCCATTATGTAGCTTTGTGATTAACTTCAAACAAATCTAACTTCCAAAGTAATACAGTGCAGGAACAATGGCTGAATTCAAACCAGTCATCCGCAGGTTGAGAGTCGAGCGCCCTAGCCCTGCAAAATGCTAGACGTGTTATATTGTGCTGTTTTTCAAAGGCGCTCTCTTTCGCTAAGTTTAAATAACTGCAGTAATAACATAAGCCAAAAGTTGAAAATGAGAGGGTTAATTTAAAAATAACACTTGAAAACAATGTTTAACTGCATACATTGTCAGTGGATCTGGATATTTTACGTCCACAAATTTAGAACATTTTATCGAAACATAATTATGATGACAATCACAACGAACTTAGAGCTTCCTTTGAATATAAACGTCTTTAGAGAGATTCTTCAAAACGTAAGACAATATTTATATATGCTTTGTTTTGAATTAAGCACAAAGCTACACAATGGGCCATCTGTGCTCTGCCCACCACGGGTATCGAAACCCGGATTTTAGCGTGTAAGTCCGCAGACATACCGCTGAGGCACTGGGGGCCTTTATATATGCTAACAAACATGAAATATGTACATTACTAAAAAAATAATTCTAAAGAAAAACAGATCAGTAGCAGCAAAGTCGGTTGGGAAGTTTGATTGAGCTTCATGAAGTGAGGAGGAAAAACATTTAAAATACACTTGCCAGAGAATGAAAAATGTTTTATTTAGCCCAGACAGGGGCTAACATTCGTAAATATTATAAAGTTTATTTGAATTGTTTTAACGTAGTTTGTTCTTGTTGTTCTTTTGAATTAAGCACAAAGCTATACAATGGGCTATCTGTGCTCTGTCCACTACGGGTATCGAAACCCGCTTTTTAGCGTTGTAAGTCCGCAGACATAACGCTGACCCAGTGGTGGGCAACGTAGTTTCTAAAGAAATATGTGAAGAATAAAATTTACTGTTTATTTGGGTGATTTAGTTTTAAAAAGAAAGTTTGCCCTTTTTACATCTTAAAATAGTGTACATTCCTTTAACTCCTCGTAACCTGAGATTTAGTAATTAATATTTTGTAAACTAAACACTTTATGGCGAAATATCTTAATTTTTAGTATCTTTACAACCGTTCAAATGTAACTCGTAAAGAGTACAAATTCATAAGGAACAAAAACCTATTTTGATTAACTTAGAACTAACTATTATTATTATTAAACATGCCCAGTTTTGTAAAATTATGCGCTGTTAACAGGTCATTAAGACTGCGGCGCCAAATTTTGTCCTAACTTCCCTTGGTTTGGGGAAAGAAGTTGGTAACCAGCAAGTGTAACAACTCTTCGTTTTTTGTCCTAATCGAGTAGCATGATTTGAATTAACAATCACTGTCATGGCGCACTCACGGTCCTAGTGTGTGACGTTCAATTTAGTTGCAACAAGGCGCGAAACATCGGCCTTTCGATTTACAGCCCAACACACTAACCTGGCCCGTTAGACATAATCGCGTTGAGACAAAAATAGAAACAGCTATTTTCTTTTCTCTCTCTTCTTTCAAAAATTAGTATCTCAGGCCCTGTTAGGGGGCAGCTCAAAAACAAAGTAAGTTCTAGAACATTCTCTCCATTTCTTACTTGAAGGTTCTATGCGTAAACGGTTCCACAAACTTTTATCACTTGCTTTAATAAAACAAGCGTGACTGATGGAGGTTACAGTGTTTTGTCCTAGTTTTGCTGCAGTGCAGATTGAGAGAAAAAGTAAAATAGTTTTGGTTATTATTTTTCTAGTGACTATGGTTCATCTATTTAGTAGTATATAATCACAAAACACTTAGTACAGAGTACGGAAAGCGACAGACAGCACGTGAAGAGTCAGAAAGGAAATGTAAAGTTTCCACTGAAGTTTTGTATAGAAGGATTTTAAGTCAAAGAAAGAATATAAGCATCTGAAATAAAAAAACAACACACACACACACAAACTAAATATTAAGAACGAGAAACTAATGAGTGTTAAATGGTTTTCAGCAGAAAGGTAATAACTTAGATTTGTAACAATTACAAAATGAAAGTAAATCAACAATACAAAATGTATTGACAATTATGATACGAATGATGATAGCCATACCACTGAAGTTTCGAGACATTTTGTGCAGTGATAAATGATGTCAGAAACGGTACGATAGGCCTACTTGTATTATTAAAAGGTTCACTACAGATGAACAATTTAGTTTCCACGTAACAAAAATGGAAGACGATTTTCTGTAACCTGTTAATAATTACTATGTTACTAACAGAAAAGGAACACAAAGGATCTTACCTTGTTTATTCGATTAAACGATATACAAGCCTAGTTTCCGGTGTAAACTCTTTGCTTCACCAAGACTTACCTTTAATTGATACTGGTATGAATAACTAAGAAAACAGTCTAACATTGCTAATCTTAATTGTCAGTGGCCAACGACTAATCAAAACACTTGAAATCTACGATGATAGCGACACACTGTTGTACTTTCCATCATATCGATTTAGCATCAAATCGCTAAATCATTGGAAATGGAAAAAAAAAAAAGTTTTAAGGGATATATAAATATCACGTATCTCACTCTCCTATACGTTTTTCGTGACTACAAAATTTTAACATTTTTGGTAATTTTAAAAAGAATAGATTTCATGCATTAAATTCAAATATAGGTGTTAATGTTTCTGGCGTGGTTCCATTACAGAAGATATCTGATACAAAACTGAACAGTAAATATAATTTTGGCACTTTCAAATAGATGAGTTCTGATTTTGAAATAGCACAGGCCCATCAATGAAATCATGTCTACGTTGGATGGTTGGTTTTGAATTCTGTGAAAAGCTACGCGAGGGATATTTGCGCCAGACCCTTTAAATTAGTAGTAATTGACTAAAGTCAACTCTTGAGCTACTCTTTTTCAACTCTACCAACACATTGTTATACGTTCCCATTCCTGAATAAACGAGCATATTTGGTAACAGGGACTATATGCGAGACTTATGCTTTAACCACCAGTCCATAATATTTGTTGATTCGTTTCCTTCCAACATCTGTTGTGTGATTCATTGTTGTTTTAATTGATTTTTATTATCAAAGGTTATATGTTTATATATATTACAATTTCCAAGAGGCGGTATATACAGATATATATATTATTATTATTTTTAACAGACCCCTCACGAGCCAGAGGAGGACTTTTTGTTGAAAAAAAAAACCCTACCCATTCTGGTGTTTTTTATTTGAATAACATGTTTATTGGCTAAAAAAATAAAAGCATTTATCATACTCGTTTAGTATTTAGAATGCGAAAAGTTATTAAAAGTGGTAAGATGACTGAAAGCCCTCAGCGTACCATGAGTTTAAGGATCCAGGCACAAGAAGCGTGGACGTCTCCAAATGACACGCAGACAAATTCAGGAACTGTTTAGAACCACTTGTATATATTGGAGAGGAAGAGCAGTACAATATTATGCTTACAGTTGCTTTCAAAGTCTTCCTGTCTGCTTATCCTACTGCTGACTATCGTGATGATTCGATCTTCTCTACCGAGTAGTAAATGAACTGTTTTGTATCTTAATTAAAAACTAAACGTAAAAATGTGATAGCAGAAACATGGAAGGTTGGCAACTAATGATGCTGAGAAGGTGGTTGTATTGATATATATTGAATTTACTCCCAGTAGACAGATATCAGTACAAGCTAGTATGGAGACTTGAATATGCTGTATTTCACCTAAACAAACGAAAACTTGTCCTGAGAAGATATGTCCAAACTATCCTCTTTCGGAGTTTCCGGATTTAACTTACTTTTAGTATTCAACAAATTGTAGTGTAAAATTACCTCTTGGCTCCCGATGGGCATCTTAAAATGTTCATCAAACCTCTTTAATTTGTGCGAATCCCTGATAGCATATAAATTCAAGTAATTAATACCCCCTAAGTGGCACAGCAGTATGTCCGCAGACTCACACCGCTAAAAAGCGAGTTTCGATACCCATGGTGGCCAGAGCACAGACGACCCATTGTGTAACTTCGTACTTAATTCTAAGACCAATAAGTAATGAAAATGTAATTTATTCACGTGTAAAATATTAATTCAAGCTGATATAGTCAAAATGTCTTGACAATCATAGTAAAATAACAGAATAGAGTAACAAAAATACGTTTACGCTGGAAATCTTTAGTTAGTAAAAACTTCTTTCTAAAAGTAATAATACATTGTACAATGTCACACACAGTTATTTGGCTTATTTCTCCCTGATTTGGAACTGACAAAAGTAGAAGGTAGACAGCTAATTAACAGTACCTACAGCCACTTTTTATACTACAATTATAGAAATATTGGAACTGAACCCTATAATTCATAGTCTTGGAACGCTAATACTAGTATGTCTTAGAGCATCATTATCAAAAAAGTACTGAGGGATTTACGTGAAATAACTCTGACCTAACAGGAAGTTAGTTCTATAATACACAAGGAGTTTTTTCATTATTTTAATAACTTTTATTATGCAACGTTTGTTTGTTTGTTTTTGGAATTTCGCACAAAGCTACTCGAGGACTATCTGTGCTAGTCGTCCCTAATTTAGCAATGTAAGGCAGCTAGTCCTCACCACCCACCGCCAACTCCTGGGCTACTCTTTTACCAACGAATAATGGAATTGACCGAATACGCCCCCACGATTGGGAGGGCGAGCATGTTTAGCACAACGCGGGTCCGAACCCGCGACCCTCGGATTACGAGTCGCACGCCTTACGCGCTTGGCCATATTAAGCAATGTAATCCAATTACTTAAATATATATACTTTGTTCAATGTGAATTTATTAACCTTAATTGTTCATAGAGTATTTAGATACAATTATTTGAAAAACAAAAAATAGCTTCTGATCAGTTCTGTAAATAAATGTAACTTGGAAAAATATTTGTAAAGATATTTTAGTACTAATATTAAGAAAATACTAAAGAAGTATATTGAGTTTGTAATGAACTGTTAAAAAAATCTTTTTAGCTCAAATCAAATGTAACTTTCATATTCAGTGTTGTTCCATAATCCTGTTGAGTAAGCTTGCATCATTAGACATGTGAAATTGAATACAATTTATAAATATCCCATCTAAAAATGCAGAGATTGTTCAGCAAAAATACTGAAGCTAAAAAACCTTTAACCTTCTTTGGTACACAAACAGTTTGTCCATTAGTTGAGTGGATAAATTCATACTAATCACTTTCTTAATTTACTTGACAATTTTGAAAAGTCCAACAACTAAATATGTTTTGGATTGTGAGACAACAGAAAAGATACCTTTAACCCTAACCTTTGTAAAGAGGATACAGTTTTAGTATTGAAATGATAATAACCGTCAATTTTATTAGTTTATTTTACCAAAAATAGTTTACCATTAGGATTACTAGTTTATTATTATTAATGAAAATGTTCAAGTTTCTTACATATGTGTTATAAGGCTGAAAACAGAATGTTACTATTCTTATAAAGTACAGAAAATTTAAAATTGGAAAAGAATTCCAAACATATTGTACCACGCAAAAAGAGATAATTCTGGTTTTCTATTTTTCATGTGTTTAATCATACATACACCATTTTTTATAATTTGTTTTTAACTTTATAAAAGAAATTCCAAACACATTGTAAGAAGAATCGTTACACAAATTATAGAAGTTTATTCATGACAACACATAAGCAAACCATATACCTTGCACTGACTGATAAAACAAAACAAAAAACAAACTGCATTTTAAATCCAACAATCACGGTTTTGTTGATAAATATATGTACAATGATAAAACATGTACAACATTTGCATAGCCAAACTGCAGCAAACACAAAATTCTTACAAATAATGTAAATAAATCAAAACTAGAATTTTATACTTTCCATCAAAATTGTTTCAGAACATACTAATGTATTTTTTACATTTATGAATAATTTGAAATTTCATTGTGGTTCATATGACACAAAAATACGTCACTGTACATTTTCACCCTGCAATGTATGTCTACTTTCCTCAAGGTATTTCTAATCTAAACTAAAATTTAAAACACTAAACATATTACCTAAAAAGGTTCCAGTACTTTTTTTACATTTACAAAAACTGCTGTACCAAAAATATGTAATGTAAAATTTAGAGATGCAAAAATGTACACTTAACTTAATTCCTCAGTAACTATTTGATATTTATTGTTGAATTCAAATGTCAGTCATCAAGAATGTCAGTGTTTCCAGATTACCAATATTTGTGTTCATACATTCAAAACGTTCAGTTGTCACACAAGCCAGAATACATCAATGGGGACAAGCAAATACCTTATTAATGTGAGTTATTTTAAAAAGTGAGAATACTTTGCACGTATATATATATTTGAATATGTTAAAGATACTTCAGAAAATGCTGGCACAGGTTGGATTACTTAATCACTCATTTGCTACAACACACAGAAAAGAGTAAATACATTTTCCAAATAATATTAATTTTTAAACCAATCATATTTTAATATTTATATTTAAAAGAAATTTGACATGTAGTGAATAACTACATTATTAAAGTGCAGGTATTTTCTACAGTGGTGATTATTTTGCCTGGAATCACAATTTCAAGTTTTTTTTTCAGAACTTATTAATTTTACACCAATCCGTGAAGTACATCTGTACTGAAACATTAAAACTACACATTTCAAGAAGTATTTTCCATGCAACATAACTATTACAATGCTTTCACATAAATTTAATGCAGCTATTTATACACACATGTACAATAACATTACTAAATGATGCACATGTTGGTTCAGTTCATAGTACCTATATCAATATAAAGGTTTAAAAAAAAAAATTTTGTACTCCAATGATTGAACTGCATTTTCTTACCTCCTACTGCACATTTTGAAAACTAATAAAACTAATAAAATGGCTGCAATACTATTCAAGATGGCAGTTTACACATTTTGATCAATTTACAATTTAAAAAGTTGATTATTACTAAACAATACCTGGAGATAATTTGCAAGACAACATTAGATGTTCACACTTCTTATATCTAAGTTTTTCCTTAAACACCACTGCAATGGTTTAAAACTTACTAAAAAACAGTGAACTCAACAGGATGTCCTTGGCTAATTTTTATAATAAACATTTATTTATTTCAAAACATTTTGTGATGATAATAGTTGCATACTTTCCTTTAATACAGAATAATATTTGGTCATACAAACAAGTAAAAACTTCTATAGTCAAATAATACATATATACATATAAAATTTATCACTTACAGAAAATATTCTATAGAGGTAAACACGAATCTTCTATATGGTTTTGAAATTAGTTTACGTTGTTTTGAGATTTTTTGCTGCAAACAATAGTTTTCTACCAAAATATATTACATATGAACACAAAAGCATCAACATACTTGGATTTTCATACAACTTGTGATATGATGTAAATTATTTGTACATATTAATCATTTAATTGCTTAATAATTGTATGATACAAGTGTAATCTATTTTATACATTGCTAACAAAAATTATACGGTGCTAGAGAAGTTAACGTATACATACATGTACTCTTAAACTGGCACTGATATATTAAATTGATTCTTCTATACAATGTGTACAAGTCATTTACAAGCATTTCCACAACATGCATACAAAATTGTATTAAAAAGACATACATATAGATACCTAAAACATTTTATCACTCCAGTCTACTGTTTAAAATTAAGTCTCAAATCAACAAAATACTAATTACCTCTTAATAAAAATATTTAAAATAAAGATAAAAATCTTTATTAGTAGCCACTTTATTATATGCAACATAAAAACAAGCTAACCATTCATAACTGGTCATGCATGGAGAAATTTAGCGTGGGAATCATATTCCCAAAGGACGGTGGATGACCATGAGCTGGAGGGAAAGGAGTAGGAGGAGCTACATTACTATTCATTCCCACGGACATCTGAACTGGTGGTCGCCCATCAAAACTGTGGGGATTATGTCCCAAAAATGTATTAAAGCTCATGCTATTATGTATCACAGATGGATGGGTCCTTCCATGGTACAGAGGTGGTGGTGCATGATTATTCTGGTATGGACCAGAATGTCCTATACCATTAGTGTCATTGGATGACTGGACTTGAGCTTGTGCTGAAAGAGGAGGAATATAGACTGATGCATTAAATTTAATGGGAGAAAATCCAACACTGTCTGCAGAAGAATTATTAATATCAGGGATAATGTTACTCAAATTAAAGTTGGACACATGATGGTTGCATAAGTTGCTGTTTTGAGAACCCACAGTATTTGAAGATCTAATATTGGTTGAAGATGTAACTGGTAATTGGTGAAAAGCATTCATGCCAAATCTTGCACTTTGGAAATTTAGATTTAGAGAATTCTGAGAGTGTGATCTGAAGAAGTGGTTTGCATTTCCAATATCTGTCTTACTGTTTTGGCCACTATGGTCATTTTTTAGTGAATGTCTTGGTAAATGAGATGAAGCTGGGCTATTAGACTTTTTTGAAATGCCAATGCATCGGCTGCCAGCATAAGGGATGGTATCATGTTTTGCAGCTGACAGTTCAGGTGCTTGAAGATATGGTAAAACATTTGTATTGTGATTACCATCAAAAACAGGTAATGTGTGCAAAGATGGATGTTCTACTGAAACTTGTTGCTTAGCTTTTCTTGAACCCTTATTTTTTGATGTATTTTGCTTGTTTTGTCCAGGACCTGGAGTTCTTGATTGAGATGAAATCCTTGACTCTTTTGGTGCTTGTTTGTTCATTTCATCGAGAAAAGAAATACCATGAGTTACTCTCTGGATGGAAGTTTCACTCTTTTGATCACTTATTCCTGGTATAAAATGTCCCGGGAAAAAATTATTACTTAAATGGCTCTGTGTTGATTGTGGACAATTTCCAAGGAAAGAAGTTATGCCTAAATTAGTTCCTGAATGAGGGTGGTCTGACAAAGATGATGAATTTGTAAGAACTGCAAAATTTGGATCTGGCATTTGGAAAAAAGGTCCAGTATGCCCTGATGGTACATTTGCATTAGGCAAAAAATTTTCTCTTTGGTTCTGAAAAGAGGAATTACTAGTGAGATTGTTTCCCTGCAAGTTTTGCAAACAAGTTGAAAAAGGTGTATTAAAGTTGGTGGCATTGGTTACACTCCGATGATACACTGGGTTTCCAACAATGTTATTTTCACTATTTCCTAGACTAATTGAAAAGTCTGAATATGGCTGAGGAGTGACTGGAGGTGGGCAACTTCCTCCAGATTGAAATGAAGGATTTGAAGAAAGCTGTGATGATAATGAGCAAGCATGCTGAGAAACAAAACTATGAGTATTTGATCCAAAACTACAATTCTGCATTTCTTGCTGTGCCATGTCATTGCTGACACTGTTTGATTGTGCATTAGTTGCTGATGAATTTCTTTGAAAGGTGAAATTAGAAGCAGCCCTTGGTGAAGATGACTGTGAAGACTGTGATGAAACTTGTAAGAAAGGGGTACATTCATGATGAATTTCTGAAGGAGAATTAAAACTAAAATTAGATGAATTTCCTTGTGATAGAGAAGATAGAAAAGATTTTTTAAATGCATGTTGCTGTGTGTTTTGAAATATGTGATTATTATTCATTTGCCCGGAGTGAGATACTTGTCTCAAACTTCTTTGACGATTGTCTCGCCTTTTATTATTAGGTGCTTGTGAATGTATAAGACTTTCTGCAGAGTATGAAAGAGTCCTTGTTATACATTGTTCTGAAGGTGTACACTGTACAGGTATATGTGAACTGAGAGAATGAGCTCTTGAGAAACTTAATGTTGTAAATGATGATCCAGATGTAGCAGGTATAACAGAACTTGAAACAACTGGTAAAGCACTTCCAATCAGAGATTCTGCTGAATAGCAAGACAGTGATGGGTTTCCTTGCAAGGTTGCTGACTCGCTTGTAAAGGAATCATTGGACATAGCTGCAGTAAGAGGAACAGGTATTAATGAGTGAGTGTCTGGAGAAGGAACAATTTTGGAAATGGATGATACTTTAGATGCTTTCAAAGAACTAAACTTTGATCCATTAAGTACACTGTCAGGTCTTTGTCTAAGCCTACTTGATGAATTTTGTGGTTTTTGTGTGCAAGGTGTATCTGGTTTGCAAGGAGACAAAATTTTGGACTGAATGTTTTGATCTTTAGAAGACTGGTTGGCAGCTGGTGGTGTTTGAGAAGAAAAACCTGGAGAAGACAGTGATGATGGTGACTCCAATGTTTCTACTGAATTTTGTGACTTATCCTTTGACACAAAAACTCTTGACAGTAATGGTGGAGGGTTAGATTCATGACAACTCATTTCAGGCAGTTGGGGTACTGAAATATTATTTGGAGATGAAACTGATAGATTAGAAGATCCTGTGAAAATATTTGAGACAGAGTTCTCTTTTGATACTTTACCATTTGTTACAAAAGAATTTGAAGATGCTGTCTTTGATACATACTTCTGATCAGTGGATTGGTAGTAAGTGACATTTGTACTTGAATTTGAATTTAAATTATTTGCAGTATTAAAATGTTCCTTTGGCAAGGAACATTCTACAGTACTTGATAAAGTTTGAAGATTGTTAAAATTATTTGGAATAACTGAAAAAGACTCTGATACTGTATTTTGTTTGTTGCTTATTTCATTTACCATCTTTGAAGAAGTTACGTGGTTATTTTTTTCAGAACTGTTTCTAGAATTTTGATATGAAGCAGACAAAACATGCAAGTTAAACATATTATGATTGTTGTTTGATGTTTCTTTACCATGCAAATCCAAACTGAAATGTTCAGATGGTGAGAGAGTTAGGAAAGGTAAATTTGGGTCTGACCCACTGTTTAATGAAGAAGGAGCATCACTATCTTCTGTTATATTTCCTAATAGTAAAGCTGGCAATTCAGAAGAATTATCATGGTTTGAAGCACAACGTATTTCAGTTAGCTCAGGAACTGCATAACTTCTGACTTCTGGAACAGAACAAAAAGAAGTAGAAACTGCAATTTCATTATTTATTAAAGAAGTTTCAGTAACTGATGTGTTTTTCGTACAAGCAAGACTTGAATTTACATGTACATTTTGCTGCTTCTGGGTATTACTAGCAACGGTTTCAGGGGTTTTTTGTAGTGTAATTTCCTCTAAATGTTTGTTGTTAGTAGGCAATTGCTCCAAAGGATGTTCAAATACTTGTACATTATTACTTTCATTTACTTCTGCATTATTTGACTGAATATCAGTCTTCTCTGTTCCAAGTTCAGTTTCTGATCTGGACTTTTTTGCAGGTGGTGTATTTTGATTCGAAGAAAAAATTTCCGCATTACCTGGGATTTCATTAAAAGTTCTTTTTCCATTTTCATTTGTAGCATTTTGAATGTTTTTAGTTTCTTTTGTTTCAAGGACATTTTGAGCTTCCTCACTAGAATTATTTTTACTATCTGCTGCATCATGTTCTAATATATTTTTATTTAAAGAACTAAACATATCTGCACCTTGTGTTGACAGCTGTTTGGTTCTTGAAGACTCCTGTATGCTGCACTTATTCTCAGAGGGATAACATTGTTCCTCTGGTGAATTTCTTGAAGAGCATTTCACATTAGCATTTTCATTATTTTCTTCACACTGACTTGTTGTCTGTTCTGTTGCATCATTCAAAGATGAAGTCTCTCCAAAATCTTGAATGTCCGATGATAACTCTTCTATACAATTAGAAAATATTGATTCTGTCGCTTTGGCCAAAATGTCGGTAGTGGTATTGTGTGGCTGAGAAGCTGACAAATCTGAACAAGACAGAAGTGGTTGGCTTTCAGAAGAGCTAGTACTATTAATTTCTTCAGTTATACACTCTGAAACTCTATCTCCATTACAGGAAGGCTGAGACTGAGAGTGGTTGTTAGTTGATATAACAGATGAATCTAAACTTCCATCCAAGCATATGGTATCTAATAGAACTGAAGAAGAGCTACTTACAGTGGCCGTCTCATGTGACAACGAAACACCACTGCCACTAAATAATGGCATAACTTGTGGTTTTGCTCCAGAACTAACTGTATGACTAGAACTACATGCAGGAGAATATTCTTGTCTTAGAGTAGGCTTGGGTCTAATTGCTCTTTGAGAATTTTTAGAAGCCTTACTTGTTCCCACAGTACTACATTTTGAATTCTGAACTTTGAAAACTGGATCTTTATCCCCAGTTACTGTCACAGTCTTCTTGGATTTTCCAGACTGGGATTTTGCACTAACTGTTTTTTGTGGCATGCTTTCAACTGTAGTATTACAGGTTTCTTTTGCTCTGCCATTTTTACTCAAACTTATTGGATATGTGTTTTTTCCAAGTAATTTCTGAGGTACCGGTCCAGTAACACTTGAACCAGAAAAACACTGCCCATGAGTGACTGGTAACATAGACTGCTGATTCATATCATTATTAGCTAAACTACCAGATATAGCACAAAGCATGTTATTTGCTACCATGCTACAAGCACTAGCATCTGTAGACAAACCTGTAGATACAACTGGTGCAATAGGCATGTTTGTGGTTGCTCCAGAAGGAGTCAGCATAATGTTACCATTAACTCCACCTGGAGGACCTGCATACACGACAGATGGCTGGCTTACAACTGGAATAATTTGTCCATTTGGAAGAATGAGAGCAGATGGTAGCATAGCTTGTGGCTGAACTCCTCCTGCAGTTGTCAAAAGAGGATTCCCACTTATTGATATTACTTGGCCCTGCTGATTCAGAATGAGGTGCTGACCTCCAAAGAAACCACCAGGTTGAACTACAGACTGATTCAGAAGACCACAGGGATATGGTGTATTTTGAGCTGATACTTCTGTAGGTGTCTGGACATGACCTGTCTGGGAAACCTGCTGAAGACTAGACTGCAAAGTAGGTAAAGTAGAGTTAAAACCTGACATATATCCATTTACACAACTCACTGGAATCTGTTGAGAATTCATGAGAGAGGAACTAAAATGCACTTGAGAAGGGCAAATTAATGAACTATTGTTTGGCGGACGGATCTCGTTACAAGAGGATGCAAATGATGGAGAGAATGTGACAGAAGGAACACAATTTCCAAGAACACTTGTACTAATCACAGATGTAGTAGGCACTGGCAGAGTTAATGTTTCTGATGAGACTTGTTGTGGAAATGTTTCATTATATGCTGTTTCATCAATGGTACAACTGGCAGCTAAACCAATTTGCGGTCTTACTTGTAGTTCATAAGCATCTGGGTGAGGTGCCATAGTGAAGCTACTACTTTGTACTGAGTGACCAGGAACATTTTTTTGCAATAATGGAATATTCTTCCCATTGACAACAATGACTTGCTGTTGTGTAGCCAACTGAACATTACATGAATCTACAGGTTTTTTCATCTCCGACACGTGAGAAGTTGCCAATGATACCTGAAGTGGTAAAACAGAGACAGAAGATACTGTAGCACTTTGGTTTATGATTGTAGATGCCACACCAGTAGAACACAAGCTTTGTTTATTTGTGTCACACAAAATGGTGTTTGGAGTTTGAGACTGGGTTACCTCAACCCTGTTTTTAACTAGCGTACCCACACAGGATATACTTCCTGTTGTTTTTGCTGACGTGCTTGTCTCACTTCCAGAGAACAATGAAGTTATACCTGTGGTCACCTGATGAGCATCTTCAGCTCCTAACTCATTAGATGTTGTAGAACTGCTTATATCACCTACATATTCAACATTTGTGTTCTCAGAATCTAGTGCTGGAATCATTGTATCAACATCAGAAGCTGAAGAACTGTTATTTAAAAAACCATTCTTTGCAATTTTGGTACTAACACTATTATTTTCATTACCTGATGACTTCTCTTTGGTATTAAGTTTTAGCAAACCATTTAATTTTTTCTTTTTTTCAAAATGGTCAATTAAGGCACTGGCCTGTTCTGAGGTGAGCTTGTTGGAGTACTTCCCTGGTTGCTGACTCCATATTTCTTCTGGTGTAGAGTTTAAAGGAATAGAAGCTGCATTGAGAAGCTTGATATAAGAAGAATTCTGTTCCTGAAGTTCCAGCACCTGGTTTTTCATCTGTCTCATCTCTGCCACTTCAAAAAAAAAAAAAAGAGAGAGAAAGACTATCAACAATTTTTCCTTCATACAATGCACAGTCTTAAGTAAGAGTGAGATATTTACAATCTTAAAGTTATGGGCTTCTTTAGAATATATAGTAATGAAAAAGAAAATTATCTAATCACTGTATCAACATACTTATTTTGAACAGCAACTGCAGAAGTTTGAAAAATCATATACTATCTATTTTGAAGCTATACACCCAAAAATTACTGTTTGTACTTTGCAACATTCAAAAACAAATTAATTATCTGACATAAAAATATACCCTAGAGGAAGCACTTCACAACCTACAGAAACATCTGCCCAATGGGAGAAAAGGATCATTATGCAAGAAGTACTTATTTGAAATATTACACTTCAATTTTCTGTACTTAAGTACACTTTTAGAAACACATCATCACAGAATCTTCAAATTAAACAGAACTTGAAAAGATGGCAAAATTTCATAAAAACAGTGTATAAAATTGCATGTCCCCATTCACTTAAAAAGATAAAAAAACCTTGCCAAGAGAAAATGACCAACAGCTGATGAAAGATAATCAACGATTCCCTGCTCAGCAAAAAATGAAAGAAAATATAGCTGAGAGTACTTCACTTGCATTAGTTATGTGTAACAATGAGAAAGACACCTAGTTGACTACAATGATTTACATCCCAATCCTGACTAAAGACCATATGGAATACAAGGAAATAACATACCCCAAATACAGGAATGAAACAAGTGTTCTGATGGAAATTTTCCAAGTCACAAATCAACACAGGATCCAAAAAGAAGAGAGAAACTAAAGACACCAAAGGAAGAATCCACAGATGAGATCATCAACTATCAAAACAAAAAACAACAGGGTGATACCAGGACTGATATGAGAATTATAATTTAGAATACATTAAAAATATTTTGTTAAACTATGCCTAGCTCTCAAGATTTTTTTTTACATCTGTAGTATGGGAAAATATTTATTTTCCACCACTTTAGTTTAAAAAAAGTAAAAAAATTTAAAATTATGTTGTTTTTATAGTTACTCTTTGAAACACAGTAAGTTACTAACTTTCTTTACATGGCAAGCTGGGTGGGAAGAAAGACTGCCTGTTTATCTGATTTTCTTAGAGGAATAACTTTTTTTTTCAACGAGTGATCCAAGTTGTTCTTATTGGCAAATTGGGTAATAGTTGTGAACGGAATCACTCTTGATCTTCACTGCCCATTGATCAGTTGATCTACCATAAACCAATGAGAGCCTTCTTGTATTAGAAACTTTAGAAATTAATGATATATTTAAATCTGCATTTAGGCTTGAGGCAGTGGATTTTACACCTTTTTCATTAGTATTACACGTTTACTGCGGTTTCTTTTCTAGTTGAAACACAAAGCTACACAATGGGCTACTTGTGCTCTTCCCACCACAGGTATTGAAACCAGATTTCTAGAACAGTAAGTCCACCACAGACATGCTGCTGTGCCACTGGTGAACATCTGAGACAGGTTTCTGTGTTTGCATCCTCCAGTATATCTTAACTTCAAGCGAGATGCTCTCACATTCAAGACTTCTGCCAGTCTTTGTTCTCTGCTTCTTTATGTATTTTTGCAGAAACCCTTCAATTACACTGAAGTAATATTTTACTTTCAATTTTCATTTACAGTGAAAACCTATCCTGGTTTTTTAATGTAACTCATTCACTTAAATTGCACTTGTCTTAAGCAAAGGAACTTAGTTCCTTCACGATAAGCACAAAGTAGGGTAGCATATAGCAATTTTGATCTACACATACATAAATTACTGTAGCAGTTGCTTCACAGAGTTTAAAAGCATTTTTAAGGCTTTATAATAAAATCCAAGTTAGAATATTGTATTTCACTGAGAATATTCTTTGACACTCATGTGTAGGATGTTGCTTACATTTAATAAAGTGTGTAATGTATGCTCCATATATAAAGTTTAAATCATTTTTAGAGCTTTGTAGTGAAATCTAAGGTAGAATTCTCTGTGTCAGAGGAAATTCATAGACATCTTTTGTTGTGTTCTATTAACATTTAACTTGAGAAAACTTTTCCTTGTATTTAACCAATTCACTGTAACTGGGATGCATATTTCCCATCCACAATGAAATGGTTTATATTCATCTACATTTTAGTTTAATTTGAATGAGACAAAACATGAACTGACACAAACCTTATGATTCATTAGTCTTCTTATGTGTTGCCAGTTCTAACACATGCATAGAATCTCACTTGCACAATTATTAGTTGTGTTACTGTTTAGTGTCACACTGTAGTGCATTTTCTTTTATTTGTACTGTAACTTGTGAAAGTATTATTAAACACTCCTTATTTGTACAGATCTGTGTCTATCTCTCTTCAGAAGGTTAGACAAAGATAAATTAGTACACAGAGAAAACTCAAAATTGGATATAGATTTGTTTCACCTTGAAGTTATTTTTGAAAAATGTTCGTGTATAAAAGATTAAACCTGTTGTCACAACGAGAGACAAGTAAACAACTTGAGATAAACCTGTATTCAAATTACTTTTAAACATTATTTCTTGCATACTTATCCTGATATACACACATCACTCAGTCTACCACATTCATGCAAAGCTAGTCTTCATGCAAAATTAAAGTAAATGGACAATAAGTTTACATTTTAAATAGCACATACTAGAAAAAGTATTATCCTTCTTAAGATTTGCCTTTATACTATTATGACCTTAGAAGATATTTTTACAAATACTATGTATGGTCAATACACTCATTAATTTGACCTGTTGTATAGTTGTAGATGATGTCAAACTGAAACAACTGATAATACATATATGAAAAAAACGAACAATTTCACAAAATTATTTACCACTAAATAGCAAAACATTTGTAAAATTATGGTTAAGTCCTGAAATGCAAAAAACAAAGCCACTTATTGCTAATTTAGAAATTTTATTCTCGCAGCACATTCAGTATTTTCCTATTTAAATTAACTGAAATACCATGGACTATATTTGCATCACTGCACAAGTGTGTGTGTGTGTGTGTGTGTGTGTGTGTGTGTGTGTGTGTGTGTGTGTGTGTGTGTATGCGTGCGCGCATATGTGCGTACACCTGTTCTCATGATGTTTTAATTTTTATGAACCTTCAGTTTAATCACATTTAAATATGGTGGTACATGCATACGTGATGTCATAATAAGAAGTATAGTTGTTGTTTAATCTGTAATCAGTGACTAACAATATAAATCTCTAAGTAATGCTTTAGTAGTAATTTTCATTCTTGTGTTATTGTAAAATGAGTTCAAATGCTTATTCTATTGAAGTGCAATTCAGTTAATAAAGTTGCTCTGAAAGAAAACCTTTCCCATTACTCGATTGTGTATGTAGTGAATCTTCAGTATGGTTTTACTGTTTATTACATTCCATAATGATGTTCATTACAGATCTATCACTTGATTAAACATTAGCAAAAATAGTTAAGGTACTAGCAGTAGGGGTTTGAATGTTTGATTCTAATGATTTAAATGTATGCATTTAATCTATTTATGTTCCTTTCTGTATCACGTGATTACAGCTGTCATAATAACTTTCTCTGAAACCAGGAAACTGAATTATTTGAATAAAGAAGCTTGTATTTTTGTAACTTATGTCATTCACTCTGCTTTCAGTTTCAAGTCCTTTATAAAGTAAAACAGCCTATGCTTTGAACTAGTATTGGAATAGTTTATAGCAACACACTGACCAATCATTTTAATTTTATAAACATTGAAAGAATACATTATAAAAGGCAAATTACGATTTTTAGAAGTCATTCTTTCTTCAGGTTTCAATAGAAGTTTTTTTGTTTTCTTTACAGTAAAAATTACAAGAAGTTTTATCATGCCACTTAACATCTGAGAAGGATCACTTGAAGTCTGTTTATAATAATAACCTAATTGATGTAGCATCATATTTACCTCAGGCAGCATTGGTACCAAAGTAAGCCTAAAGGCACTGTTGCACAGCAAGCCAGTAAACAAATGTTAATATTATTCACTATATCAAAAATAAATTTTCTACTGAACATACACAAACAAGTAATGTCCATTGAATGTATATAGTAAAGAAAGAAGAAAGATATAGGTGGTTGCAGGCACCTCAACTTTACTTCCTTGTAGTAGCTAACAAATGACACTATTTACTTGTATAATTATTACTATAAAGTGTTATATAACACACATACACACAAACACTGTTCAGAAACTTAATTCTAAAACATTGTGATAAATATGTATTATCACAGAACTGCTACATGTTTAATGTGTGGCTCAAGATTCTTCTCTGAAAGTACCTCTCACAATATAATTTCTAAAAATTTTCTCCCTATGTTCAACAGTCTCTCCAGTCACATATTATAAAACACTTATCTTTTCATCCCTGCTTTTCTTCTTCAGTCTGCCAAGACCTAATCAAGTCTCTACACAGATACTCTAAAGCTTGACTAATATGCCCTACTATATTTTTTATAATTAAAACTGGTCTATAAAAGCAATTCTTTATTTGATCAAGAAGTACTCAAAGGTTTATTTACTGATAAATAGATAAAAATGAAGCTAAATTATAATGTAATACAAAAAGATCTTCCTTCTGTGAAAAGAAAAATATTTATAATGCATTTACTTTTATAATGCAAAAACATAAAAACATCCTCTACAGTGGTGATTTATATATCTTTTTCATTAAAATTGGTCAACAAATATTTTTACACAATAGCACTATAACCTACACATATAATGTTTGATAACTGGAACTTTATTTCAAAAGCATCCATAATTAATTAAATTTACTAAAGACTGGAAAAACAATTTAATCACAATTTTAAATAACTTTATTCATGTACTGAGTTTAAACTTTAAAATTATCAAATTCAAATTAAAAATAGGCACAATTCATTAAAAAAGGAGAAAATCCTGTCAGTATAGGTGGTTTGCATATAAAACATTATTTGTAATAATTGATTACACAGAACAGAGATGAGTGCTAGTAAAAACAAAGGTAACACCATACATGATAAACTATTTTTGTTTTGTTAATAAAAATTTAATCACAATGTAGATCAATATATTATTAATGTTGATAGTCATATTTAATTTTTCATTTAAAAACATTTAACTTTGTATTAACTTAAGACACAGAATTGTGAAGGCTCTTTATAAGAACTCACCTTGCACTTCAGTGCATTTATCCAAGAGAAGATTTTCATTGGTTTCTCTAAGATAGTTGATATATTTCACAGCTTTCTCTAGAATTCCATGTTTACTCTGTAAAGTAAGACTTCAGTTCAAAAAAACATTTTCTGTTCATTTTGGTGCACAGTTGTTGTGTTTTTCTGGTTAAGAATATTAGATATTTATAACACACAAAAGTTTCATTATAATGTATCTGCACATTTTCAGTTATCCTGCTAAAGAAAATTAAATCTTAACTTAGTGTCCACTTTCAATCATATTTGCTACTTTTTCAAGGGTACACAGAGTAAACTATTCACACATGTACCCAAGTCTAACAGCAATTAAGAGCAGAGGCTTTTAAAGTCCACCAGACTTTTGTCAGTTTCAACAAGTATACTACACTATGTAGTTATGTAGTATTAAATTTGCATGAACTGTTATTGTGAAAGTTATTTAGAAAAATATTACAAATATGCATTACTGATGCAGTCAGTGGATGCCAAGCCTAACCTCTTTGTCACACAAATATTTAAAATTTTTAAATTTGCATAAATTAAAAACAAGTTTTAAATAAAAAAAACTAATGCAATGTGGACCTACAATATACAAGTGTGCGTGTGTGTAATTATCAAATTGAAAATATTTGCTACCACATTGAGTTTAAAACTGGTTATTCTAAAGCATGCAGAATTGAAATATCAATATCTATTAGCATATTTCTGACATTAATAATCAACGTTATTTGCACACATTAGTTAATTTTCCTGTTAAGATAAACACTTTTCTTCTTTATCTCACAGTTTTTAAATTCTCTTTTTCATAACCTCCAGAATTTCCAAAATGAATATCAAAACTGTTTTCAGTAAAGTGTTAATTTTATTTCCTATACCATAGCACAAAATGAGCTTTGCTCATTTTACCAATCTTGTAACCACCACCACACACACCAAAAAAAAATTTTCTAAATCATCTTTATTTCCTAAAATGACTGTAGACTGTAGCAGAAACTTGAAATTATTTAACCTCGGCAGACTCACAGCTTTAACAGTTTGCATATAGTTTTATTTACTTTTATTGTTTTCTTGCATTTTGAACTTCTAAAAAGCTATAAACACCTGGCAGGCAAAAAGCTCAATTTACCATAAAACAGAATACTGAATAACAAACATATGCAATTCACATGTACATTACATGCACTTCATGTAATGTTTTCTTTTTTTCATTTCTGTCTCCTTATCTAATCAGTTTCTGATTTTTCCTTTGAGTTACTTTCATAACAATGAATAAAAATATGCATAAAAATCAAGAAATCTAGTAGTTACATGTGGGTCTTTAATTTTTTACAGTAAAAGTCTTGAAATCTCAATAGAAGTTAATCTAATTTTTGGTAGTATCATTGTTAATACTTTACTAGATTATTATTCATTTCAAATTTTCATTACAAAACAATAACTCACACAAAAAATGATGTTCTATAATTGGTATAAATGTTTTGTAACATAGCTCTAAGACAAAAAAAAATCCTTCATTAGTCTAGGCAAAATAAATAAATGCAACTACGAATCAGTAGGCTGAATTATTCAAAAGCTGTATTGAGAATACACTATCCTATTACATAATTTAGCATAAATTTTTCTCCAATTATAATTAAGGGGTTAATAAATGTTTAAGAGAATTAATGATGTTTTTTGATAGACACTTTCAGCAGCAGGAGCCCCCTTTAAAAATGCTTTTTTGGGCATGTCATGGTTTTACATTCAAAATTTAACCAAACACCTTTGATATCAATACATGTACATGAATTTAATATTATAATGTGTTTTCACTCAAAGTTATGTTTTCCAAGTTTTAAGTCCTTTGTTTCAAAATAAACCTTTAAAATAATACTTAAAATTTCAGAGATATTGCAGCATGACTAACAAGCTATAAACATTCTGCACTTTGACACTCTGCATCTTTAATAATACAAGGGCAGTACAGTAGGGTTGGCATAGACAACGAGATGCTTATACAACTTTTTGATTCTTCCATTTAAAAGTTCTCTAAATAAATACAGTTTGAAAAAGTAATAAATTTTAGTCCTTTGGAGCTGCCACACCCACCTTCAAGAGATTTCTTAAAAGTTTTATATTCTCCTTACAGGTGTTATATACAAGTACCAAACAATTAGAGAGAGCTCAATTTACAGTATAATGTCACAAGAGTTTTGAAATTTACACTAAGCTGTTATCATGGATTACATAAAATTGACCACCACGGTTATGGTTGTTTCTTACCTCGATATATTACAGCCATAGAAACAGCCTAAATCATAATATGGTTTAAACACTTTTTAAATATACATCACACACTGTATCTATTCTCAAAACATACAATATTGTGCACTGAATAAAAATGTTCCCAAACGGTTGTGTATGTTCCTCAGTGAAACTTTAACATGCCCCAAGGGCACCAATAATTTTTGTAAAAATAAATATCAATTGGTAACGAATAAGAATGAAAAATAAAATGTTAAAAATTAATAATACATGAAAAGGAAAATAACCGAAACTATGAATATAAGCAAATTGACATCTTTAAAGATATACTATAAAAACAAAGTTACATATTTTTATTTATTTCCTAATTTTAATTATTTCACAGCATTTTAAGTTGATTATAATAGCTAGAATTAGTGATATGGTGAAGAAATACTAAAATACAAACATCTGTGTTAAAAAAACTACTCATATCCTTTTAGGAGGATCTAGAGATGAAGAAAAGCATTTTTTATACTTAAAATGAGAATCAATCACCTTGCACTCAATTTGTTAATAGTTTAAGTGCAAATAACTATTAATACATTTTTAGTAAAAACAACTGTAATAGTATCATTCTTTGTGTACAAGATAGTTACAATTTTTAACAGCATCTTACCAGTTTTTAACAGAATAAGTTAAGAAATTTCATTGTTACTGCATTTATTGTTGCACAAGTGAAATTCACAACTTGTGAAAAGCCCACTTAAAAATAGTTAACATGATAGGAAAGCACAGCACATGCATGAGACTTTCTAGTTTCATCTTACTAAATCAAGATGGCTAGAGGCTATAAAAGTGAATCATGTCTTAGCAATATTTGTACAATAAGTTTATAATTCATATTAAAACTCAAATGAGAGGGAGAATGAGTATCTAAACAGAGCAATTCAGAATGAACAAGTGTAACATGATGTAAGGTGATGACTGAGAATTTATTTAAATATATTCTTTTGACAAATTAAAACATATACCATTAAAGTTTGAGCCATTCACTATGTTTTGATAAGTTAATTAAAATGCATTGATAAAGTAGTTTAAGTTTTAACCATACTTCTATAAAAAAGCATTTTTATCTACTCACATCCAGAGGGTTAATCAGCCTGAAAATCAACTAATTATCATATTCCACTAATCAGAAACTGTAGCAAACTACAGTAAAACAATATAGCAGTAATAACGAGTTGGTCACCCAGGAAAAGAAATAATACTCATATTACTCTGTAGTCAAATATTAATGCCATAAAAGGAAAGGTTGATTTTTTCAATGAAATGTGAAATAACAGTTATATCAAAACTATTAGTACAGTACGTGTGAAACTTACCTGTCTTTTGGAATCTTTGTCAGGAAGTAGTTCTCCTATTTTTAGGATCCAAGAATTTATCTTATCTTTACGTCTTCGTTCAACTTCATTGTGCACCCTGCGCTTCTGAACTCGATGAATACCCCCAACACACCTGCTCATGGAAAATATCAATTATCATTATTTATGTACTTCTTTTACAAAATAATATACATTTAAGTGACTAACATAAGCTGAACTACTGAATTCCAAAAAACATACTACTATAGATCTTAACAGTATATTAAATATCAATCCCCCATCTTTATACCAAGCAGATAAATATTTCATGTTACTTTTAAGTATCATTTTAATACTTGCAAGCCTTCAGTTTGTTTTAATCACAGTGGTAATACAGATAATTCTGTGGCTAAAACAACCAATCTTTCATGCTTATGGAAATAATGAGCATTATTAAAATTATGTACATGTTACTATTGTCTTGAATTATTACCTTTATATACTGATCTACAACTAATTTCCTAGTTTCAGTTTTCTCACAGTTTTACAATATACCAGAAATAAAATATTACAGTGTGATACCATATCTTACATAATTTAATCTTTAAAAAAATCAAATTTTATATGCATAAACATCCCCACAGGCAACTCGGGTAAATTTTTAGATCAGATCAGGAGAGTTTGCAAATTCTTCCAATATGTATTAATTTGTTGCCAAAATAATGAACAAGTTTTTGATCGTTATAAACGTAACATGTTGGCAAATGTATACGAACATCAACAGTTATGATAAATGCACAAGATCTTCAGTTGTTGTAGAACACAGTAAGGTGACGTGGTGGAGTAAACAATTTATGCAATACTATCTAATGTTACAAGTTTAAGAAAGCCTTAAACACCACACTGTGTGTTAACATACTAATAAACATCACAACAATTGAGTTTTCAATTACTATAATGCTAACAATGGTTTATATACAACTTTAGTGAAGTACATGTTGCACATACTTTTATTTTACACATACACTGATGAAGTGTTCAGACAGAACTGAAAATAGGAAGTTACTGATAATATTCAGTAAACCAAAATTAACTACCAGTTATTTACTGAAACCTAAGATGAGGGAGGTGGCCAAGATGAAAATTTTCCTGTCAGGTCTACTATAAAATAATTAGATCCTGACCAAATCCTTAAACATACATTTAGTACTTATGTGCAACTACCCTGCAATTTTGCCTTCATCAATCATAAAAATTAACACACCAAACTCTTATCTTTAAGAAAGCAGCTTAAAATTACAATAAGTTTTCTGTTGTTTTGTAATTTGTAAGAAGTCAATAAAAATTAAGTGATAATGGATAACAAGCAATGTATAACAAATATGTACGCACAGTATAGAGGCACAGCATTATTAATACACCATCAAATTTAAAAACTATGTTACCAGTTCTGTTCCATTTCTTGAATACCGAGTTGGCATACTTCCACCTCCCCAATCATGAAAGCTATCTTTGTGTTTCTATTAGTCATGCATGTGTTTCTCTAGATCAGTGTCAACAGTCTGTAAAATTTTGGCCAATGATGAATCTTCTCATAACTCCCAAATATGCTTTTCATAAAGTTGCAGCTTTGTAAACAGCCAGTAGAAGCCATAATGTAGGGATACATTTATTTACAGGCATTAATCAATAATTCACATTTACAGTAAAAGGTGTAGATGTACACTCTGGTGCTGTCACCATGCACAACAAACAGTGTAATAACTAGGGCCATGATTCTTTAAGGCCTTGAATGCTGAAAATTTGTAACTTTATATACAAAATAATTTATATTTTGTAAAACTACAGCTTGCATTATATCCAACATTACAAAATATCTGTACAGTATTATTTTCCTTAGTGTCATGTCCAAGCTTCATTTGGACAGTCAAGAGTGTGCATATGTATTTCTAAAAGCTCCACATATCTTTTAACATACCATCCTTTCATATTTTTCCTGGCTTATTACAATTTCTCAGAAACTAATTTTTATAACATCATTTGGAAAAACATGTCAATAAATTGTTGTTTCTCAGTGCATGACACTTATCAGATTTATATATCAATATGAATATTCATTGGTTCATAGGACAAAGAACCAAATTTCAAATAGGTTATTCATTTTTCGTGCAGCTACTGGAATCCCTCTAGTAAATAACTCTTAGTCAGGATGAGTGAAATATTTTCGTAAACTCTTTGAAGAATACAATCAGTGTCAAAAGTTTTTCACATTTTTATTATGACATAATAACTGCAGAAACAAAATACAACAACAAAGTTAGTTTATTGTTTTTATTATACCTCTCTTTACCTGATATAATAGTTTGAAATGCCTTGAGGGACAAGTAAAAATGTTTTGTCATTAGCCTTGCAGCTATTACTTCAGGACTTGTTGTAAGACAAGGCAGGCCTCACATGTCATTTCACAGCACCATAAAATGCTCCAGCTTCCAAGAATTAAACTAATTTTTTTCCCAATCATTCATACATTAATTTCCTGGTGCATTAACAGCTTATAGAATCACTCTGTACCCCTAAAACAAATATAAATTCATAAAATTTTAAAGACAAAAGGAGTTTAATAGCCCATCAAGGATGTTCTTTCCAGCACCCAACTGTAACAATCCCTTATTGCTCATATATTAACCCAATCTTTTCTTGAACTCAGTTAAATTTTCTACCTCCATCACATTCCAAAAGCCAACTCCCTGTTTGAAAAGCAACACTGTCTAAACTGCAGATCCAACCTCCAACACTGCCAAAGTTGAATATATGACCCCTTGATCTATTGCTTTCACTGCTAAACACAAAAAAGTCTGATGGATCTATGTTGTCAACACCCTTAATAATCTTAAACACTTCAGTTAAATCCCTCTGATTCTTCTCATCTCTAGAAAAAACAAGTTTAGAGAGTTTAATTTCATCTCACAGGGAAATCCCACCATCCCAGATATCACCCTGGTGACTCTTCTGTGAACCTTCTCCAACAATTCAGTGTTCTTGTGAAAGGAAGCCCAAACTGCACACAGTACTCTAAACGAGGCCTTAATCTAGATAATAAAACAATATCTCTTGTCTTGTAATCAATATTTCTACAGATGCTACCCAAATCCTATTACCCCTATTGCTAGCTACAATACAGTATGAATGACTTAAGTGATTTTTCAATCATAACGCCAAGATCTTTTTCTTCAACCACAGAGTTTAATGTATTCCCACTTATGTTGTAATAATAATTTGAACTCTTAAAACTGAAGTGTCACCTTACATTTTGAATAACAATCATCTTCCATATCTTGGCTCAATGTAACAAATTATCTAAATCTCTCTATACGACTAATGCACCTTTGATACAGTTATCCATCCCAAAAAATCTTGATGTCATCTATATGTAAAAACAGCTGTTATGAGTAGAGAAAACTATGTAGAAGAGCAAACAATGTTTCAACCTTCTTTGGTCATCGTCAGGTTTACAAAGAAAGAGGTAACTGATCGATAGCTGACCACAATTGAAGGCAGTTTTGGATATAAAAGTAAGAATCTAGAGGGCGTGCTTAGATGTTGGATACATTTATTAATATAGATATAAGGGACTATACTAGACTATATTCCTCGGGACTCAGCACATGAAACATAACAAAAACTCAACATACTAAGAAACCAAATAAACAGAGCCATAAATCTATGCTCAACAGATAAAATTAACGATGAATTAGACAAAATAAAACAACACTTCATCAACATCAATATGTTTCCTCTACAAACCGTGAAAAACATTATAAGTACACACTTAGACATAAAGCAAAATCAACCAACAAATGTAAATATATCTCATGAATCAAAAAATCACGAAACCATATACTGCTACATACCATATATTCCCATCATTAGCAGAAAAATAACCACCATCTGGCAAAAAATAACAACAAAATATGACATTCTAGTCAATACCAAGTTTATTCAAAATCCAGGCACAAAACTAAGGCCTATACTATGTAAAACTTACAATGAGAAACACCACACCAACATTATTTATAAAATACAATGTGACAACTGCAACGACTTCTATATTGGAGAAACAAGTAGAAAAATGGAAACCAGATTCAAAGAACACAAAAAGTCACCTTCACACATTTTCAAAAATTGCAAATAAACATAACATAATCATAGAAAACACCCAAATACTAAATAAAGAAACAAACATAAACAAATGCAAAATTAAAGAAGCCTTACTTATACAACTCAAGCCCAAAATAAAGCAATATAAAGGAATACCTTTATACCTATATTAATAAATATAATCAAACATCTAAGCACGCCCTATACATTTCTACACTCAATTACATAACTGCCTTCATATATGTGGTTAGCTGTCAAGTCAGTTCCCTCTTTCTTTCTTTGTGAGTCCGACAATGACCGAAGAAGGTCGAAACATTGTTCACTCCTCTACATAGAGTTTTCTCTACCCATAACAGCTGTTTTTACATATATTTTTCTCTATAAGTGGGTTTTCTTGTCACTGCTTGATATCATCTATAAATTTTAAATGTTGGTCATTCCAAAGTCAATAGCATTAATATAAATTACAAACAGCAGAGGATTCAGCACAGAGCCCTGACAGACACCACATTTAAGTGTGACACAGTCAAATTTAACTACATTTACTACTACTACATGCTTTCTACTTTCCAGCAAATTTTCTACCTAGTTTAATAACATTTCCCTCACAATCACATACTTAATTTTTGTAACAAGTCATTTGTAAGGCACTTTTATCAAAACACTTTCTTAAACTCAAGGTAAACCAAATCCACTGTACGCCCTTCACCCACCCTTACAGCAACAACCTCAGAGAATGTCACAAGGTTTGTTAAACAAGACTTTCCCTTGGTGAAGCCATGTTATCTCTTCGACACTATATCAAACTTCTTCAAGTGACTCTGCAACACATCTGTAATCACATATTTTAAATCTTTTCAAACTAGTGATGTTAGACTAACTGGCCTTTAATTGCCTGAACATTGTTTGTCACCACCTTTAAATACTGAAACAACACCAGCCAACTTCTAATCTTCTTCCATAACTCAATAATCTATAAACAAAATATTACCGAGCAGTTCACAAATGTAATCTTTAAAACTCTAGAACAAAAGTAGTTTGGTCCAGGAATTTATCAATTTTGAGATTTTCCAGCTTACCTATAAGAATTTCAGAACTTACATCAATATTTTTCCCATAGATTAAGTGCTCTGGTTGAAGCACAATACTTGTATCTTCCTTTATAAAAACTAAAGAAAACATGCAATTTAACAAGTTTAGCATCTCATAATCTTCCAAGATCAGCTCCCCACCGTAATTTCTTAAGCCCAATCTCGATCCAAACATTTTATTTACCCATCATATACCTAAAGAATTCCTTACTGTCTGATTTAACTCTTTCGGAATAACCCAAATCCCTCCTTCTCATACAGTTTTTGCTCTTTTAACTTCCTTTTTAACCAGTTCTCTTGATTTCTTACAGTCCTCCATGTCTTTATTATTTCTGATAACTTTAAACTTCCTGAAGTTATGTTTGTCCCCAATATGACCTCTTAAAACTACTAAACCCCACTGGTTTATTACACTCCATTGCCATTTTGTTCCTGTCAGAAATTTGTATGTTCTATGTGCCTATCGATTTTTTCCCTAAATGCTTCTGATATATGTTTAAGATCCTCTCTCAACTCTTCAGTCCAATCTACAGAAGCCATATCATATCTCATTCCATCACAATAGACTTTACTAAAATTTGGAATCAGGATACTATTCTTCAACAATGCAACATGTAGTAAAATCCCAAACTCTATTGTGCAATGGTTACTTGTACTTAAATGATCACCACTCATAACTTTATGCTAATATTAAATCTAACTTCCTCTCTTGTAAAATCCATCACAAATTAGTGTATAAAAGTATCCTG
Source organism: Carcinoscorpius rotundicauda (assembly GCA_011833715.1). NCBI lineage: Eukaryota > Metazoa > Arthropoda > Merostomata > Xiphosura > Limulidae > Carcinoscorpius > Carcinoscorpius rotundicauda. The sequence continues at coordinate 30,329,715 of CM022392.1, forward strand.
AACAAATTCCAAAAGCCCATCTCATTGTAAGATTCAAAAGTTTCTCAATAAATACCCCTAAAATTAAAATCTCCTGTAACTACATTTTTAAGCTACCATTTTAATTTCATTACACAGTTTCTCATTAACTTCCACATTCTAGCCTATTGGTCTGTAACAAATTCCAATTATGAGACTTTACCCTTTATATGTACTAACCCAAACTGACCCAACCTCATTATTATTTCTTTTAATATATTTTGACTCAAGATACAATTTACGCCTCACATATAAAACCACTACTTCTCTTTTCAATATGCTATTTATGGTAAATAATCTATAGCTTGGTATTAAAAAAACAAAAAATCTCATCAAAATTGTTCAAACCTAACCAAGTCTCAGTGATACTCATATCAAAATTGTCACTTTCCATAACAGCTTTGAAATCAGTTTTATTTCTAATACTCCTTACATTATAACAGCAACAATAAATCACATTTTAAAACACATTTGTTTTATGCCTGTTATAATTTACAGGAAACCATGTGCATTCCCAGTTTTACTGATATCATATCCCTTACCTCTGTCTGGCCCTAGTTTAAATCTATCACTGTAGTTGAGTTAATAAGCTCTTGCTAACATGCTAGCTCCCGCCTTTAGTGTAAGCCATCCATTCCAAAAAGATCAACTTTCCCATTAAAATTATCCCTCAAATCCAACCAACATATTTGCTCATTCCTACATATTTGATATAAGCCTGGCATTCAATCTGAGTAACCTACTTGATATCTAATCCTCATCTAATCAATTCACAAAACATAGCATCTTCAAGATTAAAATATGTGAACCAAATACATATTTAAATTTTCTGCATTTTGTAAACTGAGCTTAAATAAAAGGTGTATCATCGTGCAATTGATCCATGAAATGCATGGAGTATATTCTAAATAACAAATATCCCTAAAACCCAGGAATAAATAAAAAAATCAAGTGTAAATTTCCTATTTTTACTCCCTCAACACACATACACTTAGCATTCTGTTTTTTATATACATGTATCTTCATACAAGAACTTCAGTTTAAGGAAATATTTATTCCTGTAATATCTTGCATGTTCTTTTCCATGTCACACAAGTACCACTTGATATGTGGAGAAAAGTACTTTCTTTTCCATATGATATTTATAAATTTCCTTACAAAGTTCAAAACAAAAAACACTCATCTAAAAACCAGAAACAAGTTTTGAAAGATTAAATAAATGATCATACCTTTGTTCGTCATCACTGCTGCATGTAAGTTGGTTAGACATGCTGAAATTTAAGCTTTTCTGAATCTCTCCAACATTTTAATCAATGTCCTTGTGCTGGTTTTTCAAAGACATCTAAAAAATAAATTCACACAAACTGTTTATGTCTTTTCTTTATAATTTTTAAATTTAAGTGTTACATGTAGAATTTATGTAGATTTGCCACATATACATTTCTTTAGAGATACTGGGTAATAAATTATCATTATTACAAGGGTAATTTGCTAATACTGTGAAATAGGTTCAATAAGACTGTCCAATGGTAAAATTTAAATGTTTTAACACCACAGTACACAACCAGATATGAATGACAAAACCTGAAGTTCAATTGTAAGACTACAATTCAGCAATAAATTTCAGTCTACTTCTAAGGATACACGAGTGAAAACAAAAAAGGAACATGTTGTGGTTGAATATGTCAACCACACAACATCTACCATATCAATTGCCAATGATTTATAATGCATATCCAGGCCCACTGAACCAGCTGGGATAACAAAAAAATAGTAGCTGAGTTGCTCTCTCTCTCACATATATATATGTGCATGTGTGTATGAATATTTTAGTTATATCACAAATTTTCATGAACAACAATTATAGTATGAGCTACCTGAAGCATGTGAACTGCAATTACTATCAGTTTCACTTACCAAGTCATTTACAAATTCATTACACAACATTATTATTATTAATTATATTATTTTTTTAATATTTCTAACCTACAGCATTTTATAGAAAATATTGTAACTGACCTGAATAATGTTTTTTCAAGTTGTTAGCAAAGTTAAAAAAAATCCTGAAAATTACAAATAAATAAAAAAGCAACAGCACCAGACATGGTTTTATACCATGGTTAAATATGAAAAAAGATCACATATGCAAGTATCTCTCTACTTGTATTCTTTTAAAAATAGATAATGGGGTGGCTTGAAAATTAAAAGCCAGTTAGCTTAAAAAATAATTTATAGTGGTATCATAAATGAAGGCTAAAACTGATTCACTAAATAGAAATTTTCTGTGATTATTCTCTTAACTTTTTTCAAATAATTTAACTGGTTGGTTGGATGATGGAAGGAACTTGCATGTGAAGAACACAAAATTTCAAAAACATTTTGATAAGGTGTCAGGTAAATGCTTTAGCTATAGGCATGCCAATGATATTTATGAAAAAAAGAGGAAAAGGTATATAGCCTGGCACCAGAGGCGCCACAGCACAACGCAGCTGTACCTGACTAGGAGGGGGGGTCTGGGGGCATACCCCCCAAGAAATTTTTAAAAAATGGATGCTATTTGGTGTGATTTGGTGCAATCTGGGACATAATTTTTTTAGTTTTTTGACATTGCAATGTTGGAAAAGTACACAATATATATCATATAAAATAACAAAAGGAAATTAAAAGACTAAATCAAACTAATAAAAACTAACTTTCATTTACAGGTTTTAGCAGATTGATTTCTTTTAATTTGCATTCATTTTTAGAAGATATATCAAAATATCTAAAATTAAAAAATAAAATAAAAAGTAAATAAATAAAATTTAAGATTGTTTATTTGCTCATATTTTCTCCTTGAATTTACACAAATCTTGTGGGTGATCGTTGGCCGTTTGAAAACCGCGGAAAAATGGCACGCATGTAGCTAGTACCTGTGAACATGATTTTTGGAATAAAATGATCATGAAGCTAAGTCTCATGATTAAGATTTATTTTTATGCTCACTTAGAAATGTTTAGAAATATAAAACTAGTAAATGCAATATTAAATTTGATATTTAAAAATACAAAATTTGAAATCTTCCAAATCCTCAGTCCAAGTCATTTTCTCAAATTGTTGGAATGCTTCTATTCTCTGACATTTCATAATCATTGTACATAGTATCACTGCAGTCCCTATCTTCATTTTCTACTGCAGTGGTAGTTTCTTCTGTTTACCTAATAGTGTAGACGTATACTTCAAGTAGAACCATTCATTCCACTTTTGGTATACTTGCTGGTAAAATGGCTGGTTTCATCTGATGTCCATCACTTGCAACTTGTCTGTCATGCCTCCAGGAATGGTGACAAATATCTATGCAATCCTCATTTAAGATAACCTTGATGCATGTCAATTAGTGAAACCTGAAAGATTCGAGGACCAGTATACAATATTCCCATGAGGATTCTCTGCACTCCATACAATGCAATGTCTTGGAAAACCTTCATTCATCTAGCCTTTTTCATGTAAATAGACAATCGCAAGTTATGGTCATGTGACATTCTTTGGGAAATTTTTCATTTGAATATGGCAGCATCTTTGTTCCATTTCCATACACCCCAAGCATGATAGTAAAATGATTCTTCTTATTACTAATTGGCCTCCAATTGATTGATATTTCTCCTTTAATAGCCACAGCTTCATTTAAATGAGTGTCTGACTCATGTAGGTATTATGAGAAACTATAGTAGTGTTTTTTGTAACTGGTACTGACTTTGGTACTGATACTGGCTTACCTTCAAAATAATAAGTCACAAGCTGCATGATTGATGCATTAATGTATGGATATGGCATGCCAATTCAAGAAGAGGTAAGTACCACTTGGAAATGTTTTAAAATACTGAGTTATGAGCCTTTAATCATATATGCTATTGCACATCCACTGATCTGATGTTGGTTAATATCTTCCAGAAACTGTTACTCAAGCTGTGGGTGCTGAGCCTTCCTTCTACATCCAGAAAGCCTTGGTTTGCTTATCTTGGGACTTTAGCTTACCCTCTGACTTTTGCCAGAGCTGAGCTGTTTTTCATTGCACATTCTGAAACCAAATTGTTCAATGTCATTTCCAGTTTCATATATGTTTTAGTGAGGTTACTCAGCCTAATATATTGCTATTTCAGTCTTGCATTCTTTCCTCCCTTCGCAGTTTTACCAAAGGCATCCACAATTAAAATAAGAATTCATCAAAACTAAATTTGACATAATTGTTAGATGCCTATTTCTGCACTTCAAATTCCAACTCCTTCAATGTTATTTCTTTAAACATTAACAATTTGTTAAAAATTTAAATTTTCAGCAAAATTGTCACATAACAAAATGTTACAACACATCATTGAATTTCCATAAGATATTGTTTTAATGAGGGACCTCAATACGATATCTGGCAATGTCACTTGATATCATCTCTAATGATATGTTAACCCACATTTCCATCATCAGTTTTACTCATAGATGTGCAGTCATTACTCTGGTGATGATAATTTCTTATTTGTAAAATTTTTATATTATAATCAATACAGAATGCTCCATACAAAATATCTCCATACCATCCAGATTACTTTTGGATTCCAAACTGCATAAAACACAACACAAATTATTGCTAACAATGCTAAAATTAGGGATTTATCAATTCTAACAGGTAACCATCTCAAACATATTAAAGGAAATTTTAAGCAAATAACTAAATATGTAATATTATTATAAAGAAAACTGGTATAACTCCATTCATGATAATTCCATTAAAAATAGAGAACGTGTGGCTAAAACATTAACTTTTGTTTTCAGTAATCTTTACATTAGTGTTCATTGATAAAATATATAATAATTATTCATCAGTAAGTTAAATTATTGAAGACTATGTATTTTATACTTGATAATACACTGTGTATTTCAACTAAATGCACCTTCCAACAAGAATTAAATATCAATGGAAGATACATTTTAACCCATAAGTTACAGGTGCATATTTATTCAAACTTAAATTTTTATAGATAGCAAAACTGGCTGTGAAAGACTACATTAAAATGAATTTTGAATTATCTGTGCTTGTAGCTATGTTGATTTTTGTATAACTAACCTTCAAGGTTTTCTTTCCATAGTTAAACAGTTTATTGACCAGAACTACAGCTGGACAGATATTGGTACTAACTGATAAATGAATGATGAGAAATCATTATTGATTACATCTGATTTACTGATCAGTTACAATTCCCACCATTCAAATAAGAAAAAAAAATTGAGGAGGCAGTGGCTTTATACCTTTGTGAACCACTTCACTGTTCGAAAAAGTTCTAATAAGGAATTATTAATATTTTTAACTAGTTGTGGCTTCAAGTAATTTTTAAATCACTCTTCATTTGACTGATAAGACATCTTCTATTTGAAGATTTTGTAAGAAACATAGTTTAACAATTTTAAAAAATATAATTTAGTCATTTCCTGTCTGGCAAATGAATCTCCAACACTGAATGGAGACAACCATATGGTTCACATTTTCTTTGTTTTTAAAATGTGCAGTAATCTCTTTCTGATGCTGTATAAATCAAAACATTTTATATTAAAATAAAGAAATTACATTTTACTATCACTATTTATGATAATATTTACAAAAAATGTACTAATTAATAAATAGAATTATGTTTTTCAGTTATTTTTAATTTTGATATCTGATATCATGGTAGTGGCAATAATGATTGGCATCACTGAATTTGTAAATGCACCCAAAATTTAATTATCATTCATACTGTTGTATCAGGGTAGTAATAGTTATTGGCTGAAGCCTTGTCTGGATTACTGTTGATTTCAGCATTGTTTATAATAGAAATAAGAGTTTTTACTACAATTAATAGCCCAATCAAATTGAAACACTGACCTAATGTTTGTTTTGGTAATATATGGTAGTACAAGAACATCTGGTGGCTAGTGTTTATTAATCTCCTAAGAAAAGTGGAATGCTCTAGACCCCCTCCTTTAGACACATGCATGCCTATAGTACATTAAAAAATAATTTTAATTTCTTAAGAAAAGATGGAAGTATATAGAAGTTGATCCCCTAAACATCCCTGCTACATACATGTCTGCCAATATAGCATTAAAGAATGCAGTTAAATAATTTATAGCACAACACTGTTAAGTACAAATCTACATAATGGGCTGTTTGTACTTTGTCTAGTCTTTTACCCATCATAAATAACCTGAAACACTTCAGTTTGGATACTATATCAGACCTTATTTGTTTTCTTGCTTCACTTGCCAAAGCAGCACTGACAAACTTTGAATTTGGGCAAATTAATTAAGTAAATCAAATAATAGATACAGCTTTTATTCCATTTTTTTTCACTGAAACTTACACTTGGAAAGAAAAATAATTCAAAAACAGAAACAATGGCAGTAGTTCAATTACTTTGATACTTAGAATAGTTGAAAATAATAAACAGAAACCTTAATTTTAATTAAACCATTGTTAAAATTACATAAAAAAAAATAATTTTGAATAGTTTATTATTTCCATGAGATTAATCTATTTAAACGTGACTTCAATTAATCAATTTTATTACATAACACCTGCTGATTTAATAACTGTTTATAAAGAGTAAATTAAACTACACAGCTCCAACCAAAATTAAATATAGGAAAAAATCTTTCGACAAAAGCAAAGCAACTATCTTGATCTTACATACTAGCAATATTAAAAACACTCAATTCATAACAGAATGAATAATTTCAAGTTATAAAGCCTATATTTTCAAATACAAATATTCCAAATAAAGTATATTGGATTATTATGTTCAAACAAATCCCTTTCTAGATCACAGTTCAATTGACATATTTCACGACTTAAGTTTCTCCTATCACATTTTGAGCACCAAATTCATTAACTTTTGTAGAAAATTCAAAAAGTATTCTTGCTACTAATTGTGGGTTTAAAAGTTTTACAGAATATCACAACCTTCTCAAAAATAACATTTAATAACTTTAATTTCTTACAGAAATTACTGAAGCAATATAATGTACTGGCCATAATTAATTTTGGGTCTTAATATGTATATAATTAATACAAAATATATTACAGTTCCATATACTGGTTGTTGGTTCATCAGAAATTTGAGTAATATTAATAAAAAAAATGAATTTCATATTATCAAAAAATCATAAGCCTGATTTTTATGTTTAATGACTGGAATAAAATTGGTGAAACATGTAAATAGTTCTCCAATTTAATCTAATTTATACCATAGCAGTTACTGTTCGAGTAACTGAAGATAAAAATAGCTTATCAATCACTGCTATGTTTTTAAAATCCCAACCAGCTTGATAAGTAATGGTGTTGGATAATATGGCTTTTTGGCTCAAGGTGTAGTACATATGATGTGGTTGACATATTATAAATTATTCTTTACTTGATTCACAAGCTCTTATAATCACCATACTTATTTTCCCCAGTCTTACTATTATTATTAAACTACAATGAATCACATTTTGTTTACTTTTCTACTTTTACTAAAAACTTAATTTTGTTACTTTCTGATACCTACTCCATGTGTTGAGTGATGAGTTTGTTAGTTATCTCAGATGTATCAATACACACCTCATAATATGGTTAACAAATTCTTTTTATAACATTTGAATATCATTATATCTCAATCAAAGTACCTATAATGTAGCTACTTACTGCACAATTTGGGTTCAAATATTTTTTTTAATAATTTAATATCACTATAAAGATTACTTCTTTAGCTGTTCTGTTGAAAGGAATAATTTGTCCATTACAGTTTCATATTTACAGATATCAGTTAGCTCCATTTATGATTCACCCTTGATTAACCAAAACTGTGATAACTATTATTGTGATAGTTATACAACCTGTATTAGCTTTTAATTTATCCATAATTTGTACAATTCTCTTTCTATAGGTTCATAAAAGTTAGCTTTCTCTTAACTAATGAATGCTTTTCTAATAATACTGACTTCCCCTCATTCAAAAGCTATTACTTGACTGTCAGGATTTCTTTTCCCTGCCCTTTTTGTTTACACTTTTTTTTTCTCATTTAATTACCCTTAATAATATTTGTATTGCAACACTCTCCCATCTACATCTGAACACCTTCTATTCCAGTACTGTATGCATGCACTTCCTTCTGATAATAGCCACTTTTTTCAAAACTGGCCCAATTTGCAGTTTCCAACTATAGCCCTTAGTGGGGAGGAAAAGTCTGATGGTGTGAGAAGAGGAAAGTATTATTGGAAATACATTTTTAAGGAAAGCAATGTAGCCAGTCCCATCATATCATAATGCTAGCCTGCCATTTACCAGGGACTGATGAATTTGGTGGCAGATCAATTCTTTTATTATATCAGATTCTCCAGGCAAAGCAAATGCTTTGAGAGCCTTTTCATTGAATTTCAGTGCCTCTTTGATGACAGAAAGGTCTGAGGATAAGTAACTAGTTCCCTCTCCATCCATTCCTTGATACTTTGGTGCACACAAAACAAGATGCTTTAGCCTACCACTGCCAGGTGGAAGCATATTTAGGCTCAGAGAATAGACCTGCTCCTGGAAATGTGGTCAACCTGAACAGATCACAGTTTTCTAAGATTCTTCTCACTCTAACTGTGGTTCTGCAATATTTATTATCTTTAAACCATTTTTTCAGAAGCCTCTCAGCAGCCATCCCATCAACTTAAGGATAAGTTGGGAACATTGTTAACAATAACTGTGGTTTGATTGTCAATTTCTGCATTTCCTCTAGTCTCTTGGCTGGTATATTGTAGGAATTTGTTGGGTACATATCCACTGTTGAGATGTTTGTCTACCTGCTGTCACCCTCTGCGAATTATGTGAGGCTTCCTTTCTCTGACTATTTACTTTTTGTAGGCATTCTAGTCTTTGGGATTGAGATCTGATATCACCTATCTACATTTATCTGTTTCCATTTGATTCTTGACTTTCCTTGTGTCCTACAGAGGTGGTCACAGTTTTACTTCTTATTTGAATTTCGGGACCCTCAATGTCTGCTCCTCAATCCACTGGTACCTAGAATATTATAAGACTTCTCTGCTCTTAAGTCTATGGGGACTTAGCTATGAGAATTTATGGATGTGTGGAAACATTTACTCTGGATAGACAATCACTACAGGTTCTTGCATAAGGATTAATTGTTCAGTTCAAATGTACACCACCATCACTATCACATTGTGGAAAGACCCAAATCATATACCTGATTAACTAACTGAAGAAATGGAACCAGAGGCAGATAATTTAAACTGGCTTCACGAGAAACTAACAGAGTAAAGAAAAGCACTGGAAAAAATGTGTGCGCATATGTTTTATTATATCAAATTATTTTATCATAATACTTTCAGCTGGAAGTTAGCCAAACTTTTGTGAATCAATATTTAAGACCAAATACATAATTAAAAAAACCACCCAACTAATAAAACAATACATTATATTCTTTTATAAGTACATTAATGAATATAAGAACAGTATAGTACATTTAACTCTCATATTTTGCTTAGAGTATCAATACTTTAGCTATTTATTATACATTTTAAGCATTAGTTTAATTTCTTATTTTGTTGTATCTTCATAAACATTAGTTTTTGACTGTCCTATTGGTAATACCCTGCTTCTTGACTCAATAGCGAAACAGTAATATGTTGTGGCATCTCACATGCCAATCAGTTGATTATAATAAAAGCTACACAATGAGCCATTTAATGGGTTTCTACTGGACATATGATGTTATTATGGAGGAATACATAACATTTTGCATAAATAGCTGTACTCGTATCATTTAACAAACTATAAATCTAGGAAAGAACTTGAAAAAGCAAATAGAATTCTACAAATAATATACAATCTGTTCTTCATTTGACAACACTTTCATTAACAATATATCGATTATAATAGTTAATACATATAGGTTTATTATTTTCAACTTCTGATTATCATACTTCTATTTTCGGGATGAGTTTTTATTGTTAACCTATTATTAGATTTAGGACAAACATATTTAGAATAAGAAATAACTTGGCCCAGGCTTATAAACTTTATAAACCTTATTGATTACACATCTTTCCACCTAAGCCTTTAGTGTAATTAAAAACAACATATGTATACATATATCTTCACCATAAACTTACAAATTAAAGTCTTCAATTGCAAATTATATTGTAAATTGTAAATACAAATAACACAACTACATTTTTGGTTTAGTTTAGTTTATAGTAACTGTTTAACCTAATATTAGACAAACAAAGAGAACTACTACTACACTGACTAAATTACACTATCCAAGCATGAATACTTGTTAAATGTTTTCAAATATGCATGATCCTTGACACTAGCTACTTTAGAAACTGAATAACAATATAATCTTCCCCATTTTCATAAATAATCAGTCTGAAGGTGCATCAGATTCTGTAAAGTTCACAAGTACAAATAGTTAAGTAAATGTAATTCCACTAACTTTGGGACTTCTTTATCCATGGATCTGTAACTACAAAAATGTCAACATATCTATTGTCCCTCATATCAAACCATATTCATGCCTGTGAGTATTACTGTTATATTTATCGTCCTTTTCTGTCACCTGTGATTTTGATGTATATAGAACGTTACAGATCACAACTCCATGCATTTAAATCCCTTCATAACTGCCACTGCTTTAATATATGGAATACATTAAGAGTTTATTATAAAAATTCCACACACTTCTGATATTGGTATGTTTTAAAACATTTCCATCAAATATACCTTACCATTTAGTTTATTTTGCAACAGATATCACAGCATGTAAAATTTCATAATCTAGCAAAACATTTTCTACTTACATTAAACTATTTCTCAACTATATAAGAATGCACTCTATAACTTTTCACTGCTTCACCATATTCATGAAAAATTAACTATGCTTTCAATAGATATGAAAAAACAGTGTAAAAATGATAAACAGAGCAGAGGGAATCATTATAATTAAGCACATCCTATTGCTCCTGTTAATAATGTATGAAATGAACACTGATTCAACTTTTAGGAACATGAATACTGTAATAGAGATAAAATAATCTAACATTAATATTTTACACATAATTATATATTCCATCACTTCTGGCATGTACGTGACAAAATAAGCATAGTAATCAAATGCAGAATGGTAAATTTAATTAAAATAAAGCTAGCCTGACATGACCAAGTATATTAAGGCGTTCAACTCATAATCTGAAGGTTGAGGGTTCAAATCCCACTCACTCCAAACATGTTCACCCTTTCAACTGTGGGGGCATTATAATGTGATGGTTAATTCCACTATTAGTTGGTGAAAGAGTAGCCCAAGAGTTGGCAGTGGCTGGTGATGACTAGCTAGCTACCTTCCCTCTGATATTACACTGCTAAATTATGGATGATTAGCACAGATAGTCCTTAAGTAACTGTGCACAAAATTCAAAACAAACATATCAGAATAAAACTTTTGTAGGACTGCAGCTTGTAGTACCATTATATATATATATCCAACTTTTCATATAAGATCTCGTAATATAGTGAAAATGTAACACCAAAAATTACTAACTGTTACTGCTACTAATAATAGTGTTAGTATTACTACTATTATGGTTATACTGTTATTTTAATTAAGGTTTTAATACCCATACACCAGCCATTTTAAAAATACATTTTTTATTTCAAAAGAGTTTCTCATCACCAAAAATGTAGTTTGTGAAGTTTGTTTTTAACTTTTTAGTAGCACTAGTAAACACATATGGTGTTTTGAAATGTCTTTTACTCGAACAGAAACTCTACACATTTGTAGAATTTTTACATTTAGTAATTTACTTTTTAGTAGCAGTACTAATACTACCAACTTAGTATTATTTAATATTGGACTCAAGAGTAAACCATTATTAATAGTACTAGGCCTAACTTAAACATACCAAACTAAACTGATCATTTTTAAAAGTACTCACAACAACTACTTGTTCAAAAGTAAATTCGAAATGCACCCAATAATAATTACAAACTCTACATGTAGTTCTAAACACAAGTTTTCTCACACATGCAAAGAAATTCACACGCTTTTATCACCATATTTGCATCAATTTAGTAAATATAAGGACGTTTGGAGGCGCTCAGTACGCTTGGATTGGCCACCTGTCGAAACACAAAGTTGTTTGTATATACAGCTGTAAAATAGAAAAAAAGCAAAAGAGATGATGAAAATAATGATAATAACTAGGCATAAATAAAAGAAAGCGAATTAAGTAATATTAAATTTTGTCACTTTAGACAATTTATACCCAGTTTTCTTACTCTTTTATGCAATTTCTTTTAAGCTGATGATTAGCAAATAGCTTTCAATAATGTAATTATTATCATCCTTTAACTGAATAATCTCGTAGTTATAGAACAACTTATGTGACCCTGCATGGCCAAGTGGTTGAGGCGCTCGACTTGTAATATGAGGGTAGCGGGTTCGAATCCCTGTTACAACAAACATGCTTGCACTTTCAACTGTGGAGGCATTATAAAATAACGGTCAATCCCACTATTCGTTGGTAAAACAGTAGCCCAAGAGTTGACGGTAGGTAGTGATGACTAGCTGCCTTCCCTCTAGTCTTACACTGCTCAATTAGAAATGCCTGGCGCAGATAATCCTCGTGTAGCTTTGCGCGAAATTGAAAAACATCTGGGTAGATAAACATCAATACCTAAATACCCATACAGAGAAAGAGACTCATAAGACGGCATACTTGCAGAATTACAACGTCAGAAAATGACTTTCAAAACCCGTGATGAACAAAGCACAGATAGCCCATTGTGTAACTTTTAGTTTAACTTCAAACAAACAATGTATGTATATTTTGCTTATAGCAAAGCCACATCGGGCTATCTGCTGAGCCCACCGAGTGTAATCGAACCCCTGATTATAGCGTTGTGAATCTGTAAAATTACCGCTGAACTAGCGGGGGGGCACAAACAAACAAACTTACAAGACAGACTCTTTCACGTTAACATATTTCAAACATGAAAGATACGTTTTAGAAAAATCTACCACATTTCAGAGCCTATAATTTTTACTGATACATTTTAACTATAAGACGATTTTAATTACTGACCTTATTTTATGATATATCTTTTTTTTCTACTTCTTAACACATGCAGTAAATAAATAGATTCTTGCAGTTTTTATATGCAAAAACGGCTGTTCTGGGCCCAGAAAACACTTCAAATAGAAGAGCGAACAACGTTTCGACCTTCTTCGGTCATCGTCAGGTTCACAAAGAAAGGGTTACTGGTCGGAAGCTGACCACATGTTCGGGAGGGGTTGTATAATTGAGTGTTGCAATGTAGAGGGCGCGGTTTGAATATATAATTTTGTCTATAATATTAATATAGGTATAATGGTGTTCCTTTATATTGGTTTATTTTGGGTTTGAGTTGTTGTATAAGTAAGGCTTCTTTAATTTTTCGTTTGTTTATGTTTGTTTCTTTATTTAGTATTTTAGTGTTTTCTATGGTTATGTTGTGTCCATTTGACTTGCAGTGTTCGAAAACGTGTGAAGGTGACTTTTTATGTTCTTTGAATCTGGTTTCCATTTTTCTACTTGTTTCTCCTATATAGAAGTCGTGGCAGTTATCACATTGTATTTTATAAATAATGTTGGTGTGGTGTTTGTCAGTGTAGTTCTTACATAGTATAGACCTTAGTTTTGTGCCTGGTTTTTGAATAAATTTAGTGTTAACTGGAATGTTATATTTTGTTACTAGTTTTTGCCAAATGTTGGTTATTTGTTTGCTGATGTCAGGAATATATGGTATACAGCAGTATATGGTTTCGTGATTTTTTGATTCGTGAGATATATTTACTTTTGTTGGTTGATTTTGCTTTCTGTCTAGGTGTGTGCGTATAATGTTTTCTACGGTTTGTGGAGGAAACTTATTAATGTTGATGAAGTGTTGTTTTATTTTATCAAATTCATCGTTAATTTTATCTGGTGAGCATAGTTTTGTGTTTTTTCTCAGTGTATTTGTACTTACCTGTTTCCATTATGTCTGAACAAGCATACAGTACACCACCATTAACAGTACACGCTCACACGATTGTTAAAAAACTAAGAAATTTAAACCTACGTATCATTAATAGAAGAAATGACATCAACTTTATTCAACAATGTAGAAAAGAACAACTAACCCCTAATTTTGTAAAGGTAAAACTTTCAAAAGATTTTAATAAATACACAAACATTATCCAAAATTTACAGAAAAAACTTCTTAAAGCCATGTTGAACACAAAATACAAAGAACTACATGACTTACAAAAACAAAAAATGAACTTAGACTATCAACTAGCATGCTGCATTAAACCAGAGATTTACGGACTAATACAACGAAACATAAACCAAATCAATACTAAAAACGATAGAGACAAAAAGATCCGCCACAACAAAAAACTTGAAAAACTAAGATGTAAGCAACAGAAAAGACATCAACATGACAAACCGTTGACCAACCTCATAATTAACAGATCTGACCGACAATTAAACACAGACGAGATACATCTACTTAACAAAGGACTCAACTTCGCAATAGCACCAAGGTACATTCCAACCATAGAAATCAAAACATGTTTAGAAGACCTAGCCAGGAGACTTGTGATACTTTCTACAGAAAACAAAAACAACAAACAGAAAGAAGACAACTTAGATAACTTTATTGACATCCAACTGCCAAACTTCCCAGGTAAAATTACAAATTTATATTTTCCAGAACCACCTAAAAACATTATCTTAAACGATTTTTTCAAAGAATTTTCTTACAAAACTATCAACATAATTTCACAAAACAGAAAACTAAAAAACAACCTTACAAAAAGAGACATTAATTCCATTAGAAACCTAAAACAAGACAGAAACATAAAAATTCTAAAAGCAGATAAAGGTAACGCTATAGTAATAATGAACACGAATGAATACATACAAAAAATGAATAACATCCTATCAGACACGAACAAATTTAAACCAATACACACAAATCCAACAAAGACACATGAGACGCAACTAAACAAATTACTACTACAAATAAAAAAAGCCAACACAATTTCACAAACACTTTATTCCTACCTACGTAAAACCGACTCACGCACACCGCAAATATACGGCATCCCCAAACCTCATAAACCAGATTGTCCATTACGACCAATAATGTCAACATATGAATCGTTTAACTACAATCTTGGTAAATACATAGCATGGGCATTCTCCAAATATGCAACATCAGCCAGCTCATTCATCAAAGACTCTTTTAATTTCAAGTCCAATCTAAATCAACTTAATCATAAAGCCTTAATGGCCAGTTTCGATGTTATATCCCTCTTCACAGAAGTTCCAACAACAGAAGCCTGCAAGATAGCCTTAGAACTCTATATTCGAGACCCTAACCCGATCATAGACATTCCCAGTAACCAGTTAGCAACCCTCATAGAATTCACCACAATAAAGACAAACTTCATGTTCAACAACCAAAACTATATACAAACAAATGGCCTAAGCATGGGCAACCCAGTATCGCCAGTTCTAGCCAATATTTTTATGACACAAATTGAAACACAAGCAATTAATACAGCATTACATCCACCACTATACTGGTACAGATATGTAGATGACACGATTGCGGGATTCTAATCTACAGAACACATACTTAACTTTTTCACTCACATTAACTCTATACATCCCAACATTAACTTCACATGTGAACAGGAAGAAAGCAATCAAATATCATTTCTTAACCTCAAAATTATAAGAACCGACACACAATTCAAAACAGAAATCCACCGAAAAATCACCCATACTGGACTATACATTCCTTGGGACTCAGCACATGAAACAAAACAAAAACTCAACATACTAAGAAACCAGATAAACACAGCCATAAAACTATGCTCACCAGATAAAATTAACGATGAATTAGATAAAATAAAACAACACTTCATCAACATTAATAAGTTTCCTCCACAAACCGTAGAAAACATTATACGCACACACCTAGACAGAAAGCAAAATCAACCAACAAAAGTAAATATATCTCACGAATCAAAAAATCACGAAACCATATACTGCTGTATACCATATATTCCTGACATCAGCAAACAAATAACCAACATTTGGCAAAAACTAGTAACAAAATATAACATTCCAGTTAACACTAAATTTATTCAAAAACCAGGCACAAAACTAAGGTCTATACTATGTAAGAACTACACTGACAAACACCACACCAACATTATTTATAAAATACAATGTGATAACTGCCACGACTTCTATATAGGAGAAACAAGTAGAAAAATGGAAACCAGATTCAAAGAACATAAAAAGTCACCTTCACACGTTTTCGAACACTGCAAGTCAAATGGACACAACATAACCATAGAAAACACTAAAATACTAAATAAAGAAACAAACATAAACAAACGAAAAATTAAAGAAGCCTTACTTATACAACAACTCAAACCCAAAATAAACCAATATAAAGGAACACCATTATACCTATATTAATATTATAGACAAAATTATATATTCAAACCGCGCCCTCTACATTGCAACACTCAATTATACAACCCCTCCCGAACATGTGGTCAGCTTCCGACCAGTAACCCTTTCTTTGTGAACCTGACGATGACCGAAGAAGGTCGAAACGTTGTTCGCTCTTCTATTTGAAGTGTTTTCTGGGCCCAGAACAGCCGTTTTTGCATATAAAAGTTCTCAACAAGTGGGTTTCTCGACATCACTGAGATTCTTGCAGTGTAAAATCTTATGTCGGAAAAGTATAGTAAACGAAGGAAACATATTTTAATTGAATTAAACAGAGGTTTTATTAAATATCTTAAACATGAAAATACTTCTCAGCAGGTTTTTGCTACTAGAGAGAGTTGTTATGTTCATGATGTCAGAAAAACACATAGGTTTAAGAAGTCTTGTTACAAAATGATAAAAACACTTTAACTCCAAAGAAGTTACGTACCTTCGTGACTCCAGGCAAATTTAAGCATCTTATTTCTTTCATACTTTTAACAACAATGTAGTGTTCGTTAATCTGATCCTAAGTAATGATTGATCTGATTAAATAAAATAATTTATTCAAAACAAAATAAATTATTTTTTCTCTTGGGATGTATTGTATAATTCTTATTTGCACGTTTCTGTGATTGCCGTTATGCTTGTATGATGAATTTAACTATTCATAACGGTGTGAATTAGCAACTAATATTGTATCAAATATGTATAATAATACAAGCTTAAATAAATAAAGAATAAATACTTAACTTATTTTAAAACTTTCCTGACTTTTAAACCGCATGCTGGTCAATAATTGCTTCGTAATTCACATGTAAACTGAGAGAAAGTAAACGTCTCAAAGCCGAACAAGCTCGTATCAAAGCCGAGAAAGAAATTAGACTCAACTCCGATTAATCAAGGCAAAATGACAAATTTTAACTCAATCAATAGATTAGGTCATCACCATTTAATGAATATGAAGTTGATAAATATTTCCAATATTTTAAGAAAGTTGCCCAAGCCGTAGAATAGCGTACCAATAAATGGTCGTTATTATGACAGAGTGTTTTAACTGGTAAAGCCCAAAAAGCTTATGCCACTCTCTCTCTAGAATATTGCACCAATCATTATAAGGTAAAAACAGCTATCCTCAAAGCATGGAAATTAGTTCTAGAGGCTCATTGCCAAAAGTATCGAGGTTATCGCAAGCAAGACACCCAAATTTACATAAAATTCCCCACCGGAAAAAAAGGTTTATGCTAGTCTATGGTTTAATTCTGTATTTCTTGGGAACAGTTTTGACAAACTAAAACAATTATGTCTAACTGAAGAACTTAAACGCTGTATAAGTGACGAACTCAAAACTTATTTGGATTAAACGAAAGTTGAAACACTATAAAGAAGAAGCTTCTCTTTAACAAATAAAACCACTTTTCATGAAGAGATCCTGCCGATCCAGCACAAACTTGTACTTGTTCATTTTACTAAAGTTGAGGATTCTTTTAAAGATCTAGCTCTTCTAGTTTGAAATCTTTAGACAGTCGGAATAAAATTTTATCAAAGTCATCAAGGTCTGTATGACTTTTTGTTTTAAAAACCTGGTCACATTACGTCTTGTTGTTGGAGTTAAAAAATTAAAAATAAAAGGAGGCAATACCCAGTGCATTTGTGTACACATATGGACATAGTTTCACCAGATCACACAATACTATTGATTTGGCCGCTGATGAAGAGGATAATGTAGTTAGGGAGAAATTTAGACCTTTTGTATTTGTTGCTTCTGTGTCTTTGAGAAATGACACTGCTAATCCCATACTCATATGCATTTTATGTGATATTGGGCCAGATCAGTTATTGTTGTTAGAAGGTGTTTTGCCTTTAATTTCGAGTTCTGCCACTAGTGAGTCTGTTATGGCTTAGGGTATTTAGGGGGTCTTTGTTAATGTTCATCTTCACAACGTTTGTCTAATATCAGACCTAGTTTCGGGACTATTAGGAGTTGGAGTAAAACATATTCTACCAATTTAGGATGCATTATTATTGTTGAGAAACGATTTAACTGGAAAAAAGTTGTTGCCGAACTCAAAATGGGTAGCGAGGGGATCGCTGTTTGATTTAAGGATGATCTTGTTGAGGAGAATCCAGACGTGTTTCCCTCGTGTACTGTAACTCTAGCTCAGACTAAGCTAAAAATAAATGATACATATATGTTCAGAAGACGACATTATAGATTTGTCACAGACATTTTTGGGTCCAAATTGGATCTTCTTAATGAATGTCCTTCTGATAAGTCCTTGATGAGTGGTAATGATGGGCGTAAAGGATCTGGTTTATCTGATGAAGTTCTGTTTGCTAAATCCAAATTGATTAATGAGCAAGAAAATGATTCACAGATATCATCACGATTTAAATATACATTACCAGAAGATGAACCGGAGAAAATTTCATTAGTTATTTTTTGCAAAAAAAAAAAAGTGTTCTTGAGAAAATAGAGACCACAAAATATACCAGATTCAGAGGAGGGGGCGATAGTTTATGAAATCGTTGTTCCAAAAGCATATCAATCGGACATATTGAAAGTTTCCCATGAACTTCCCATAAGAGGTCATTTATGTACGACAAAATTATAAGATATTTATTTTGGGCAAAAATCAAACATGGTGTTTCTCAGTTTTTGTAAATCTTGTAATAAATGTCAATTGGGCGGAAAACACAACCAGATAATTTCCGGTACTCTTTTCAAATCTACTTCAACGTTGGAATAACATCTCAGTCATGTAATAATTAATTTTGTTAGACCAAAAAGATAACACTTATAAGAGTTGGTTTTGGTTTTATTTGTTTTGAATTTTGCCCAAAGCAACACAAGGGTTATCTGCGCTAGCCGTTCTTAATTTAATACTGTAATAATAGAGGGAAGGCAGCTAGTCATCACCATCCACCGCCAACGTTTATGTTACTCTTTTACCCACGAAGAGTGGGATTGATCGTAATTATTAATGACGACCCCACGAGTGAAAGGGCGACCATGTTTGGTGTGACGGAGATTCGAACCCACGACCCTCGGATTACGACTTAAGTGCCTTAACCACCTGGCCATGCCAGGCCTTCCAAGAGTTGGCAGTAGATGGTGATGACTAACTACTTTTCCTCTAGTCTCAGACTGCTAAATTAGGGACGGTTAGCTCAATTCGCCTCGTATAGTTTTGAGCGAGGTTCAAAACAAACAAACAAACTCTACACAATCTATCATTTTTAAATTCGGGATAGTGCGCGCAAGTATCCGTCGAGTAGCTTTGCGCAAAATTCACAAGTGAAGACGAAAATGCTCAGTATGTTGTTGCAAATTAAAAAGTAAATGGGATATATACCACGTGTAATTTATCATATAACTTTTAATTGGGAATAAAATATAAATATAATTTGAAAATCATAATGTTTAGAGGCATATTTGTTTCGAGCGTCATTCTTATTTGGGAATATAAGACTTACACTAAAGTATAAGGTTGTGATCCCCCTTTCCAATAAACTACCAAACAAAGATACTCTTAAACCTAACAAAGAAAGACATTTTTTAAAGTGTTTCGTAGCCTGGTGGAACTCTTTTTCTCTTAGCAAAGATCCTAGATCTGCCCCTAACACACACATATATATCCATAAAGAAGAACGGCTGGCTTGTGTGAAACGTATATATTTTGTGTAATACATTTATGCTTCCAATCGTACACAAACCACAAACACCAATCTTGCATTCTGTAATGTTTCATAACTCACAAGTTAATCAAAATGTTTCTGTGTTTGTATATTGATTTTTGAGCAAAACTAAAAAGTGTTATTTGCATAGCCTTCTCTAACTATGAAGTGATAGGCTAGAAGGAAAGCAGTCATTGATCGATGACTGGATAACCTGAACATAAATGTAGGCGTTTGCATTATGTTTATGCTAACATAAAAATGTGTGTGTGTTTTCTTATAGCAAAGCCACATCGGGTTATTTGCTGAGTCTCCCGAGGAGATGACCATAAGTAGTTTAAGAAATCTTCTTTTTTGTTTTTGCAATATTAATTTTTATATTCACTTCTGATCGCTCATTTTCAAAGTTTTTTTATTTTTTAAGATGATGATTCTCACAAGCACCATTCCTCAGATCTATTATAAAATGAGATAAAGAGAAACTAAAAAATAACGGCAAAAATAAACAAGATATAATTTTAACGGTATCATAAATTAAAACAAAGTGATTAATTTTGAACGAAATAGCCTTAAAGAAGATGAAAAATGATATCTACTTTTAAATACATGTAAGTATATATATGTACATATATATATACGAAATTAATTTATCGTAAAGAGACAAATATTTGACATAAAGTTGCAAATGTTCAAAGACGCTGTCCATGGTTTTCCTATTACTATTTATTCAATATATGACGTCAGTGAATCTGGACAATTGCTCTGCAGCGCAGTTTCCATTGGAAAAGGGCGAAGATAATGTAGTTACTTTGCGCCAATAAACGCTAATCAACGAACCATTGCAAAGTGTAAGTCTAGTGTAAGTCTGTCGTGTCCGAAGCACAACATCTTCGTGCATGCTTTCCATAACCCAATCAGGTATAACAAGACCACGATTTAACCGTACCCGGTTCAAAGGTCATATTGTACAGAAATCAGTAGGCGCTATGTTGAGTGATTTGACCTAAGATTATGACATTACGAACGAGGCTTGCTTTTAGCACTCGTTACGTATCTCGTCGTTCATGGTACATTACGTCATTGCCTGGTCCCGCGTCGTTAGGCATGACATGCATCTTACAAAGAAAGGCTTTGTTACAAAAACAAACAGAGATGAAATCAAGGTTCTATTTCTTCTTTCCAATTATTGCTGTCATTGAGCACAGGAAATGAAAATTATAATGAAGTGCTACAAAGTAAAGATGCTGATAGAATGCAAAAGCGACAAAAAAAAAGACTCACAAATGATATCAACTATTTAAAGTTCTCAAAATAGAGCTAAATGTTAAAGCTGCCACTGAAAAACCACGAAAAGAAAAAGAAATAGTTGCTTAAAGAGTAATAATACCATTGTTCCATAAAGAAAGAAGTCTAAATCTGAACCCAGAAAGAAATGAAAATTGAAAAACTAAGGTAAAAATAGTTTACGTTGTCCAATTACCTGATATTTCACTCAGCATACTTATTTATAAACTAAGCAGTTTGGTATAATCTCACCATATAAATCAAAGCAGCATGCTAATATCGTGTCTGAATGATATACGATTTGAGTTCGATATGAAGTCCATGAAACCGATGGTTGCACGTTTTGTTGTTGTTTGCTTTTCGTGAAATATTTATTTAAACAATCTTTGAAACTGTACGTTCTTTAACACCATATAACATTTTCTAAAATTGAAATATCAATTTGCAACTACAAATCCATTTTTTTACGTATTTAAGAAGACTTCCCTGTGCATGTGTCGACTTACTGGATCTTCTAAGCAGCATATTGATCGGCGAAACTAAAACGTAATACATTGTATACTGATTTTGTGTGCGTGTGTAGTGCAAATGTGGTGCTTTATCTCAATAGTGTTTACTATTCAAAGACTTGACCCTTAAACGACGGCCATCATCAATTGATACTGCTACCTACAACATTCCTGCTGTTTAAGGGTTAAGCAGTTGTCGCCATGAACTCTATCCACCGTCACACCACATGCATACAAAAAGAGCCAGACAGTGACGTCATTTTCTATTACAGCGCAACTACCTTTTCATCTCAGCTTTGATAGGTACACCTTCACATAGAACAGCTGCGTTTGAGGGTAAGGAGCGGTTGAACAAACAAGCATGTGTATGAGCGCTGTATCAGTGAATCTATGACCTGTTGGCCTCGTTTTAGACGGAGATCTTTCTTGATTATGTTGCTTGAGGCTGGCGTACAGTTTTTTGTGTGTTTTTTTGCTACTGTTAGTAGATTCTCGCTTGTTACAAGACGCTAGAGTGATGTTTCTAACAAATCACACATTCCATTGAGTGGTCACAAAATCAAACTCTACACTTCACGTTTTAACCAAAATTGAGAAAAGAATAACTAACATATTTATTAGTAGCATTCACATAAGTAGAGGAGGGAGGAGAGACACTAGTCCAATTCATTAATTTCATTGTATAATATATACACTGATGGCCAAAGTCTTAAGGCCTAAAAACATAAAGAAAAAATATTCATTTTCTGTTGTCAGACTCAACTACTTATTTGAGCAGAGCTTCGAAAGATGAAAATAAGAAAAGGGAAAATAAAAATAAAAACACTTTTTCGTCATTTAATACGGAAAATGTGAATACTATGAAATTAGCCTAAATACTTGCTGGTCAAAAGTTTAAAAACCATTCCGAAACGAAGCGTTAATCGGTAAACACGTAACGAAATTTTATCTTTTGTGTTCAAGCATAAGCGTTGTCAACATATTTCACTGACATCTCCTGTGTTACATTGGGTAAAAACATGGCAAAGGCTAAAAAGTTGACAGAGTTTGAACGTGGCAAAATTTTCGAGCTGCAAAAGCAAGGTATCTCTCAACGTGCCATCGCTGATGAGATTAGGCGTAGTAAAACTGCTGTTGCAAATTTCGTAAAAGACCCTAAGGGATACAGAACGATAATTTCAGGAGGTTGGCCCAAAAAAGTTTCGCCGGCGTTAAGCAGGAGGATACGACGGGTTGTCTAGCAAGACACCAGCCGATCGTTGTTATGTAAATGTCATGTAAATGTTTTGTAAACGACAACATGTCGTGTTGTGTTTAAATTTTCATTTCTATTATTTATATTTCCATATTTATATTATTGTTTCAAAGCTTAAACCAATAAAATATGTTGTTATTCATTTAAAATAACATTTAGAAATTTCTAGAATTAGGTAGATCAAATATATGACTATAAACGGAAATGTATGGCGGCCTAGTGTCAAGACGTTGAGTCTCGTGCAAGAACGGACATGCGCGGATTGCTCTGGAGTTCTGTAGAAGTTACGCGATTGTTCGAGAAGAGGCCTACTAATATATAAACAGACGGAGACGCGAGAAAAAAGAAGAGTCATTAGTTTTTTATTCGAAGAAAAGAAAAGTCAGTCATTCGTTTGAGAAAGTTTGCTGTGATTTTATTCAACTTGGATTTGTGACTAGAGCTAGATCTACAGAAGCTGTGATTTTGTCTCGTCAATCTTTGCGATTCATTTCGAATTACTGGTTCTGCTGAGAGTCGGCACGTACGGACTGTTGAGGGGAGACTGGGAAAATTGGAAGGCGGCAAGTTTGAGAGTTTATCAAGAAGCACCGTAAAAAGAACTTCGTCATTCTCCATTCAAACTTCGGTATTTCTTCGTGGGACCAAATTCACACCCTAGACCGGAATTTTGGATTTCTGATCTGAACTTTTGGACTTTCATTCCAGATCATTATATTAGATACAGGCCAGTACCATTTTGTGTTGTAATTAATTTTGAAGGTTTAAACTTAATATCTGTCATTGTTGTTATGTAATTTATGTTATATCTGTTACATATATAATAATTTATTGTAATAAATTATACAAGCTGTTATCTGTGTTTTTCTGTTGCGTTCATAAAACATAAAAAAGGTAACAATCGTTGAATCAGATTAAGACCCTTACGGACGCAGAATGTAGTTAAAAAAACAATTAGACGGCATCTACGAGAGAAACACTTCAAAAATCGTAAACGTCTTCTGAGGCCACACCTCTTTCCACACCACGAAACATTTCGATTAAATTTTGTTGAGAATCACCGAACATGGGACGTAGAAACGTGGACGAAGGTTTTGATCTCTGCTGAGTAAAAATTAACGTGGATAGTCCAGATGGCTTCCATCGTTACTAGCTCGATAAGGATATCCCACCAGAGACATTTCCTACACGACACAATAGAAAAGGTTCCATCATGATCTGAAGTGCTTTCTCTTTCCATGGAACAATGGAGCTTCAGGTTATACAGGGGCATCAAACAGCAGCTGGCTACATTGGCATGTTGGAGAGAGCATCCTTATTGACTGAAGGCCCTCGCTTGTGTGGAAATGACTGGATCTTTCAGCTGGACAACGCTGCAACCCACAATGCCCACAGGGCAAAGGACTTTTTCATGGTGAATAACGTGATTTTTGGACCATCCAGAGTGTTCGTCTGAACTGAACCTTATTGAAAATGTTTGGGGTGAATGACAAGGGAAATCTATAGAAATGGACGTCAATTCCAAATAGTGCATGATCTTTGTGAAGCCATCTTCACCACTTGGAATAACATTCCAGCCAGCCTTCTGCAAGCGCTTATATCGACCATGCCAAAGCAAATGTTTGAAGTTATTCGAAATGACGGCTGTGGTATTCACCACTGAGACCTCTTGTTGGGTATTTCCTATCCCGTTTAGGACTTCTTTTTGGTATGGTCTTAAACTTTTGACCAGCGAGTATTCATGCTAATTTCATAGTGTTTACATTTTTTCTATTAAATACTAAACAATTTTTTATTTTTATTTTCCATTTTCTTATTTTCATCTTTCGAAGCTTTACTCAAATAAGTGGTTGAGTTTAAGAACGCAAAATGCATATTTTTTCTTTATGTTATTTGGTTTTAAGATTTTGGCCAGCAATGTATATAAATAACATAAAAACGTAAGTTTCGTGGATCTAACAATGAAAGGAGCGAGCCAATTATCGTTCGTTTTTTAGCTATTTTCTTTAATGTACATGAGAAATTGAGCGAAAACGTGGCTTCAACTGTCCTTATGTATAAAATTATTTATTTTTTTTACATTTTCACCATAGCGCTTCTGGCCTACTTATTTAGGTTATACATTTCTATTAAGCCTGGGATGGCCAGGTGGTTAGAACGTTTGACTCGTAATCTGAGGGTAGCGGGTTCGAATTCCTGTCACATCAAACATGCTTGACTTTTCAGTCTTGGGGGTGTTATAACGTGACGGTGTATCCCACTTCGTTAGTGAAAAAGTAGCCCAAGACTTGGCGGTGGGTGGCGATGACTAACTTTTTTCCCTCTAGTCTTACACTACTAAATTAGTGACAGCTAGTGCGGGTAACCCTTGCGTAGCTTTGTGCAAAATTCGAAAACCAGCAATTTCATTAATGAAAGGAACAACAAATAAACAAAATGGTCTACCTCAACTATGCAACCCACAAATACCAATTTCTGTCCCAAACGATATTCATTGATGTACATTTCTGTGGAAAGTTGTTCTCTCGTAAATTGAACTTTTCCAACGAATATATTGCTCGTAAGTCATCACCTGCTGCCTTAATACAAACGCCGATCGGTTCAATAGAGTGTTTTTGGTGTGCGTTTTTGTCTGAAATGAAAACTTTGTATTGTGACATTTAAACAGTGGCTAAGCTTCATTCGTTTTTGTGATTTCATAGTTTTCTACATCTCCTTTTTTGGAGATATGGGGTGGGATGGAGGACCAGAGAGCATTTTAATTACAATTTTGAACGTATATTGAGAACGGTTTGAGATTATTTTATTGTTATGTATATACAAACTTTTGATGTAAATGGGATGAGACCGAATTAGTTGGTTGCATGAGTAATGACACTGAAGTAAATCTAAATGAAGTTAACTAAACATGAAACTTCAATAAATATTGAGAAAGGTTCTACATTTTCAATCCTCTAACTGTAATTCAGTTAACAAAGTATGGATATGTATATATATTACCAATATAATTAGTATATTGTTTCATAATTATGTTAAATTCTTTTGCTTGTTTGAAGTTCAGCACAAATCTACACAATGGGCTATCTTTGTTCAACCCACCACGGGTATCGAAATCCAGTTTCTAGCGTTCTATGTCCAAAAAGATATCGCTGTGTTACTGAAAACTATTTACATTAAACGTTTTAGTATATATTTATGTTTAATTGAATATATTGAGTTGTTTCATTTGCACAGAACATTAATGAGAAATTGGCATGAGCCACGTGTTATGGGAATAAGTTATTAAATGTACTATATGTATATTGTCTACTTTCATTCTGCCTGCAGATGACCTGGAAAATAATTATAGTCAAGAAGATGTATTTTCTTTATTAATCAAATGCAACAAGATATGTGAGAAACCAGTTAAGCATTTTGTATATCAAAACGAATGTGAAATTATAACATTGTGTTTGAAGGCAAAAAGAGACCTGTTGGTCCATTTGTGCTGTCCCATCTTCTAAGTCGAAATAAAACTATTAAATAAATAAATTAATTAAAAAAATTTAATACCAATCCTTATCATTTATGTATTTATCAAGATTTCTTTTGAACTCACTCAAAATTTACTGCCGCCACAACAGTCGAAGGCAACCCATTGCTCAAGCCAACCACCCTATTTGAAAAATAAAATTATGTCAGCTGAAGACAGCTTCTACTTGTTTATATCTATTTATGTGTCCTTTAGTTCTATAATCCTCACTGTTAAGTGGTACGAAGAATTATTAATTCCTTTTATAATCTTAAATAATTCAATCAGATCTTCTCTAACTCTTCTTTTTCAAGCGAAAACAATGTTAAGATCCTTATCTCTCCTTACTTGACAACCCCTTCATCCCAGGTACCATTTTAGTAACCATCCTCTGAACCTTTTATAAAAATTCAATATCTTTCCTAAGGTAAGGAGCCAAAGACTGAACACGATACTCTAAATGTAGCCTAACCAATGGCACGTACAAAAAAATTACAATCTCTTCGGATTTATATTCAATATTTTTGTACATTTAACCTAAAATCATATTTGCCCTACTACTAGCAACAGCACACTGCTTATATAGCTTGAAAGACTGATCAACCATTGTACTAAGATCTGTTTCCTTCATAATACTTTCAAGGTTATTCCCGTCCTAATTATACATATAATTCATGTCATGATAACCCACATGCATTATCTTGCATTTATCGTAATAAAAACCCGTCTGTCATTCAGTCGTCCAACTCAATAAATGATCTAAATCCTTTTATAAAACAACATCAGCATATTCACAACTAGCAACACCCAAGACCTTGATATGAGTAAATTTACGTAACTTATTGACCATTCCTTCATCAATGTCATTAATATAAATAAAAAAGAACAGTGGTAAAAAAATGAGCACTGAGGTACCCTGCTTGCAACATTAATCCAGTTTGACTGAACTCCATTTATAACATCCCTCTGCTTTCTTCCATTAAGCCACTCTTATATCCAATTAATAAACCTATCTCCCACACCTATAGAAACATGGTTCTTCAAAAGACTTGGTATTTTCTCAATTGCTTTCTGACAATCCAGATAAACCAAATCTACATCCTTATTTACCCTCATTTACATGTGCAGTAACATATTCAAAACAAGTCAAAAGATTTGTAAGGCAAGATTTTCCCTTGTGAATCTGTATTGACTATCCAATAAAGTTACAAATTTTGTTAAATTACTTTGCAAAGCACCTTTTATAAAATTTTCCCCACAAGTGATGCAAGACTAATAGGCTTATAGTTACTGAGACAACTTCTATTACCTCCTTTGAAGATAGGAGTGACATCAGCTAATTTACAATCTGCTGGTACTTGTCCTCTATTCAAGAAAATACAAAACATTGTGGCAAGTGGTTCAAAAATCCAATCGTTGGCCTCCTTTAAAACTCTCAGAGAAACATTATTTGGCCCAGAAGCTTATCATTCTTAAACTTCCCAATTTTATTTTAAGAACCTCAGAATTTGTGCAATTGTCTTGTTCAACTTTGTTTTCATCTATCAGTTGTTCAAGATGCGGAATACTGTTTCAGTCCTCATTGGCAAAAACTGAAGAAAAAACAGAATTTAATAACCTAGTCATTTCTTAATCATCAGATACAAGCCTTTTTTTGTCACACCTCAAGGGTCCTGTCCACCTGCTAATGTACTTTAAAAAATCCTTACTGTAAATTCTCATGTTTTGAGCCAAGATTTTTTCATACTTTATTTGGATGTCATAGTTTCCATTTTAACCAACTTTATGAATCTTCTATAATCTTCAATAATACGAGTCAATTTAAATTTCTTAAATTTATTATTCTTTTCTTTAATTTTATCTCTTATAACCTTTGTGAATCAATCTAAATTTTACTTGTAGCTACCGTTTTCTATCTGTAAGGAATATATGTACTTATTGGACTTATCAATTAGGTCCCCTGACTTATTCTTCCTTGTATTGTTAGCGTCTACATGCACTAGAAAAACCTCAGTCCTTTTCATTATATCTCTTGCTCTTATGTTGTCTTCCACCTGTAACCTTGAGTTAGCATAATCTAACTCTTTTCTCCCTATTTACCCCATACACTATTTTATCCACATGTCGTGTCAAAAAACCACCTACAACTATAACCTCTTTATGTTCATAATACATATCTTCCTCTATTCCTTTTGCTGTCCTTCTATCCAATAGTTCCTTATCTACACAAGCCAAGGACTGAAATCTGTTGCTTGATAAAACAGATCCTTTACAACTAAGTTCACCACTTTTAACCTTAATAATTCCAATTTTATTTTACTGGATGTCATTGGTATTCTTAACTGATGCCTGTATTGTATGTAAAACCATCATCTCCTCTTGAAGTCCTGTTGTCATTTCCTGTAATCTATACTTTTATTTATCTATTCCCTTAACTTTAGTTATGATGGCCTCCAACGTTTCCTCCAACCTGCAAACTCTACATATAAAATGAACATCCCAACTACTAGATTCCTGTAAATTGCAAATAGCTCATATTTACCAAATATACCCATTCATTGCACCTATCGCCCCTAATAAATTGAGAACACTTTAACCCAAACTACTCTTAACCACTGTATTGTTTGTAGAATTAAAATAAACACTCGATACTATGAGTAAATACTAATACGTCGTCGCTAACACCAGCCTAAGTTTGACAACCCACCCAATGCCAACGCTTAGACTACTCTTTTACTCTTTTTGAATGGGATTAAAAAGTTAACAAAGCAGAACACGCAACTTACGTTCACTTCGAGTGTTATAATTACATTCCTATAAGAAACTAATGCAAAGGAAGATCATTTTTCTGTTTTGTTTCAAAAAAAGTATTCAAATTACATCAATAAGTACGAAATATTTTCTCTTTTACTTTTAATAAATAGAGGTTGCTAATTTTCATTTATGTAATAAAATAAGATACTCTGAAGTTAATACCAGAGCAAAAGAAAATATAAGAATACAATAGCAACTGCACTTCCAAGTACATTCATTTGTATTTGTCACCAGACTTTACTTACTTACAACACTAGAAACCCGGTTTAGATACTGCTTAATCGACCACAATTTGTTTTATAAGCATGAAATAAAAGGGTAATGATAGAAGCTGTAAAATTAAATATATTCCTTAAAGAAAAAAACACACGAAATATTTAGGCACAAACGTATGTTTTAAACCTAATAGAAAAAAATAAGAATCATACTTCGGTTGGACAAATTAGTCAAGTTCATGGTGTAAAATGAATGGTCATTTTAGTACTATTTACAAAATTGTAGTAAATATATCCACTAGTATCAAACATTAATTATGTATAAATAAATATTGTGTTATTTAATATTAACTCTTTCTGACCGTTTTTATCATCTCCACTTGATTTTAAGTATTTCATATCACATATATTTTTGCAATGGATTTCCTTCTACGCTGAACCGTTGTTTTGAGTGATATTGTGTTTTCACACGAATATTAGTTTCTACGTATTTTATGCATTTGCACAAAAACGGTGTAGTGTCATTCCACAACAACTGAAAAATACAGTATGCTTTAGATCAGAAGTTTGTGTTCACTGTGTCACGCATTGTTGTAAAATAACATACCAATCTTACGTTTACCTACAATTTCAAGACTGTATTCTGACACATTCTCTATTGAAATTACGGTTTGCAATCTGTTATCAGGAATTTTCGAGATAACGATAAAAAATGTTTGTTTTATGTGTATATTTAGCATAGCCCCCCAATCGCTCAGCGGTATGGTTGCGTACTAGTAACGCTAAAAACCGAGTTTCGGTACCCGAGGTGGGCAGAAGACAGCTAGTCGCTTCTGTAGCTTTGAGCTAAATTTAAAAACAATAAAGTTGTTGTTTTGAATTAAGCACAAAGCTACACAATGGGCTATCTGTGCTCTGCCCACCACGGGTATCGAAACCCGGATTTTAGTGTGTAAGTTCGCAGACATACCGCTGAGCCACTGGGGAGCTAAAACAATAAAGTAAAAACAATCTTTAGAATAAATTTTAAATTGAGGTTTCTTTTTTTTTTGTGCCTTGTTGTAAAATAAAATATTTTTATTCAATCGGTTGTCTGTATACGATTCCAATGGACAATGTATGTGGATATTAATATACTTGGTTGACATTACTGATGGGAATCTGTTATTAGGAATTACTAGGGTTAAAGTAAAAGGCAAAAAATATGGGGTAATTTCGGCCGAAAAGGCACTTTCTGCGACAAATAGGTGGTCAGGATCAAAGGCTTGTTCAAACCAGAGAGATAACACCTACTCTGAATGACTGCTTTTTTTAACCGATTAGCGGGATTGGCTGCGATCCTTCAGCAACATATTACAGGTTATAGCAACTCAACACATTATGTACGAGGTTACTTCCAGTCTATTATGTTTTGTTTTCAATTTCGCACAAAACCACACGTGAGCTGTATGTGCTAGCCGTTCCTAATTTAGCAGTGTAATTCTTGAGGGAAGACAGCTAGTCATCACCACCCACTGCCAACTCTTAGGTTACTCTTTTACCAACGAATAGCGGGATTGACTGAACATTATAACGCCCCCACGGCTAAAAGGGCTAGCATAATTGGTGTGACAAGGATTACTCGTCGAGTGCTTTAACCACCTGGCCATGCCGGGCCCCCAATCTGTGTTTTTTTAAAATAGTTTAAATATCCTAGTAGATATTTTATGAATACAAGGTGAATATTTTGTATTAAGTGTTGGTTTATCTTTAAAATATTATTTTTACTAAATAAACAGTTCTGTTTGATAATTAGGCAGTTTTTTTAGAATATTATCGTGTTAATATGTCAGACGTGCCGATTAATTGTGATTAAAAATATTTTAAAATGAAATAAAAGCTGCACATTAATTAAATATGAATATGCTAGACAATTTTTATTCTCTTAGTAAACAAGATACTAACTATGTTTTTGTTTCTTTGTGTAATAAACCATATCTACTAATCTGATGACTTGTTGGCTTAACGGTAAGCTTAAGAACGTTTAACACTAAAATTCTAAGTTCACTTCCCGTGACAAACAAAAATAAAAGAGCCCTGTGTCGCTTGATTCAGAGAGCTATTCAGAGATATCAAAATAATAACCTAAGTCCTCTGAACGCGAAAAATATTCAACAAACAACAAATATGCTTCCTGATATAAATACCCCCTAGAAGACAGCAGCACAGTTACGCACTTACAACGCTAAAATCCATGGTTCCATTCCCTGCAGTTGACAAAGCACAAAGAACCCATTGCGAAGCTTTACACTAAACAACAACGTATTGACTGAAATTTATTCCACATTATTCAACGATCGTTGTCAATATTCTCACGTGTGAATAAAAATAAAAATAAAAATAAAGAAGGTAAATTATTAGATGGAAGAAACTTTTAATGAAATGACAAAATGGTCAATAAGAATATATACATTCGTACAGGTTGTTGTACCTGAAGTGTGGCACTGTCTCTTTATTTGCAGCTCAGTCATCTTCGAACTTTATTGCTATGAAAATGTAAAAAAAAATATTAACGTTGTTATAAAATAATTGATATGCATTAATTACTCGTAGCAACATTAAATATTTTCTATTTTATCCTTTGTTTACTCATCATTCAAATATTTTTATTATACATTTCACATATCCAATTTCTTTGTTTAAAATATATTTTCAACAATACTTACAAATTTACTAATTCCATAAGTTACACTTTCTAATTAATTTCAAGAAATTACCCTATTCGGAGTGCTTTCACTTCATGTCCAAATTAATTAAATTCTTCACATTTAAGTTTATTTAAACTCATAAACGGAATTAGAATACAGACCTCCTTCACTAGATGAAGACCCTTCATTTGGTGGTATGTAATCGAATCCTTCAACTTTTTCTTTCAATGGTTTACTTATTTCAAAGGTTTCTCCTCCTGTATCAATACAGTATTAATTATTTTAATTGATCTTTATTTACTTTGACGAAGAGTTTGAGTTTATGACACAGAAAATAGAGTATTATAAACTGATATCATTAACAAAGTTCAGATTTTCTCTATTTTATGTCAGTCAGATTGAATACTGAGTAGGTAATATTTTGTCATAACATAGGGATAAAACTTCAATTACGAAAGTAGTGGCAAGAATATGGAGTCATATTCTAAAAGAGGTTTAGGGTCAGCAGAAATTATAATACGGTTACCACGGCAACAAATTTAGATACATAGATTTTACTTTTTTGTTGCCTCATCAGGTTTATTATAATTATTATTGTATAATATAATAACATTAGGTAAGAATTATAATTTCCTGAATTTCTTGTCCAGTTGTCTTTTATATTTTTCTGTGCTCCTAATTTACTACAAAATAATTAAAAGTTGATAGCTTCGATAAGTAAGAGTTTTAAGCAAATAAAATCCTTACTGAAATTATTATATAGTTGTGAAGCCTATTTCATGCCATTCGTTTAGTCATTCAACTTTGTAGTTATTAATCGTGTCATAATATATATTAATGGTTTTGTGTTTGTTTTTACCTTTACGTCCATAGATTCCAACATTACCAGCGTTTACGAACGAACAAACAAGCTTTGGTCGGCAGATATAATAACATTTGTAGGAATCGCAGTAATTAAGCCTACAGTAGTATGTACACCGTCGAAGTGGTCGTGGTTTAGTGTAAGAAAGTGATTCACTGTTTGCAGGACCGTTGCTGTAATCACTGCCATAGCTGCCTAAACCACCCAGTCCACCACTATTGCTGTAATTATTATCTTCATAACCATTGTAAGGTCCATTCCCTACACCACCAGACTGATCATATCTACCACCACCTTGACCTCTGTTGAAACTTTCACCACCGTATCCTGAATCACCTCCAAAATTTCCAGCTCCTCTGTAAGGCACTCTTCCGTTACCCCAAATGTCACGACGACTTTGGATACCCTTTTCCTCTTCGTCATCACTCCTAACGTAAACTATTGCCAGGAAAACTAACCAATGTATTCTCATAACATTCTTCATGTTTAAAACTGATGCAACTGTAAGAGAAGGAAAATAGAAACAAAAATGTTTACACTTAAAAATTAGCTGATTTTCAGTTTAACATTTCAATGAATTAAAAATAGATAATTTCAAGGAAGATGTAATTACTTTTTTTTGTAAAATATGCTTCACATTACTATAAATAGTAGGGGCTTACATACATTCAGAAAGGTTCTGATATTTTGCTGTTGGAACTCAGTTTTTTCAGATATTTCACTCCAACTTTACTATTAGTCACAACTTTTCCTTTAGTAATAACATGTGCCATCAACTAATGAAATAATAATCCGTGATGACGAGAAAACCCATTTGTAGAGAAAAATATACATATAAAAACGGCTGGTATGGGTTGAGAAAATTTTTTATGTAGAGGAGCGAATAGCGTTTCGACCTGACGATGACCAAAGAAGATCGAAACGTTGTCGTTCCTCTACATAGTGCTTTCTATATCCATACCAGCCGTTTTTACATACATAAGTACCATCAACTATTGTTGCAAATCTGGTGAAGTCGACTGCCATCCATATAGGAAAGGAGATTCATAATTGTACCCAATGAACAACGATGCAGAATGTCTTAGAACGTTTTATTTAGATTTAGATCGTGGCTCTGGACTGATAAAGACAAATACTGGAAACTTTGTTTTTCAAGTAAATCATTAACACACGTGTTCAATGGAATGATGCTTCATTCTTTATGCATACAGTGAAATATCTAGAATGTTACAGTACAACGAAGCATATATAGTTTTATTAAATAAAACCAGAGGATAAAGTATCAACCAGATAATGTAACACCTGATAATGAGTAATTCTCATTTTTAAAAGAAAATTCCATTGTTGCACTTTCATCTGAGTAAAATAATGATTATCGTGAATCATTGTTCCGCATGAAGTCCAAAGTCTTGATGAGCAGTTTAGCACCGGTGTCCGTTCTTGAAGTCCAGAACTATGGTGTCTTCTGCATACAATACTTACACCAAAACTATGGTGTGTTCTGTACACAATACTTACACCAGAATTATGGTGTTTTTTGTGCACAATACTTATGCCAGCTAGCATTCTAAATTTTAAATAACATCTTGAGAAATAACTTGATAGCACAAAACACTTTTTCAAAATTGAAATGAGCTGCAAAGTGGTTGATTGTAGGTGAGCACCGTTTCTTCAGCACATTGCCCACAATGGATTCGAATATGAGTAGGTTGATTGAATTGTTTCTGAACTCATATCAAATCCATTAACTACTGCTTTTCTGAGGTTATTTATTCCCTTGACTCGTGATATGTTGACGCTATCTGACTGTTGCAGTTACTGGCTTTTTAAAAACATTCATCAGTGATCAATGATATTCGAATGTATATTTATTGAGATTTGGCCTATACCTACCAGAGTGTTCTTCTACTTTTGGTAATAAAGGTAAATTTCTATATGAGGTTAGAAGTTTAAGAGAACCTTATTTTTTATTACTGTTTCATTAAAACAACTGAAATAAATAATGACAACACAAACTCTTAAGCTTATTGAAATAAGAAGAATTAAGAAACTACAGTACGTGCATAACACGTTTTTTTATGAGAAATTGTAACTAAAATTATAAAGAGTTCAGGTACTTACGAAAGCCAGTGTCAAAATTAGGACTTGAGATAATATTTGAACAGATATCTTCGAGTGCGTTCTAAAATTTATAGTTTTACATATTTTCTGTTATCTAATAGAAGATATAACAAATTAATAACATTTTCAATGGGAAAAACTTTTTGTCCACCCCTGTATATAATGTAAATTAAACTTTTATAAACAATGAAATCTATATCGATCAGCTGACAAATGTAGTTAAGGCGAGTTCAGTTTTCACAAATCAGCCCAAGTCAAAATAATTAACTTATCAAAGCAAGCTACCTAGAAAGATTACAACTAAAAATCAATCCTGCAATTAATACAGAAAATACGCGATATTAATTATTACAGTAGACCAAAGTTTTTTCTGTTGTAAATAGAAGTTTTATAAAACAAAATTTTATAATAATTAATATACATTCATTCATCAGTTGGATACCATCGCTGTTAGTGTAATTTTTGCCAAGCTTCTATCAAATGAATTCTCTCAACCTCTATTTCAGAGCGAGTGAGAACACATACCTGAAACATGCACTAGTTTTCTTATGGAAATCTGCATTTGTTTTGTTGTTTCTATACTTAGGTCTCCTGGTGTACGGTTTTAAATGATAAACACTGACAAAACACTTTTGTATAAAGAAATCAATTAAATCGATATCTTTGTAATAAATACCGGAAATAATTATTCAGATTAACGTTGCCACTTTCCTGAGTCACTCACTGTGTGCCCGATATTTAATTCTTTCAATACATATTCCTGTATAATTCTTATTATTTGTCATTATCTTAGCTAACTCCATCCTAATACGTTTAAGTTTTATGCTTTAGTTATTTTTGATTTTTGTAAAAATAAATATAAAATTTACTTTAAAAACAAGAAATTTGAGACTAACATTTGACATATTTATTTTTTCCTTCGGTCACCGATAAACAGCCTATATTTTATAGCTATTATCACCCTTATACGATCAATTAGTATGCAGATAATATACAACATTAAATTACTAATGATTTAGGATATCAAAATAAAAGTACAAAACAGCTACAAATTAACACCTTATAACGGATTTACTGTTGTACATTTATTTTAGTGCCTACGCATATTTCTGTATAGTTTTTTTTGTATGTGACGTATATTTTTCACTGTGTGTTGCGTAACTCCCACCTGTTCTCGGAATTTGTAGAAGATTCTTGAAAGTGAGAATTGAACAATATTTGTTTCACGATGTTTGTTTGTTTGTTTAGAATTTCGCGCAAAGCTACACAAAAGCTATCTGCGCTAGCCGTCACTAATTTAGCAGTGTAAGCCTAGAGGAAAGGTAGCTAGTCATCACTACCCACCGCCAGCTCTTGGGCTACTCTTTTACCAACGAATAGTGGGAAAACCTCTAGAATATTGTTGAAACGTGAAAAACCGACGCGTCAAAAGATAAAGAAGATAATATTATTGGTCAGCTACAGGCCTAGGTATAATTAAGGCTTATTAATTGGAAAACTACAGAATTGGACCAGGAAGGTTCATAGATTTCGAATATTACAAACCATTCAACTTCAGCAAATTAGTTCTGACATTAGGATTTATACAAGGACATTAAATATCTTCGTTGGAAGAAGTCATCTTGTGCGACGTATCATAGAAAAGACATTGTTATGTAACAAAATCAACTCAGAATTAACTTGCTCGTCGTGATCCTGGATCGTCGATAAAATATTCAGTTAGAGACCAAATATAAAACTCATTATTGTCTGTAACTATGCCAAACTCTTGTATATAAACCATCATTTGTAATAACCGTTATTACAAATCGTATTTTTGTTTGTTTGTATATTCAAGTATATTTGTGTTAAAAAATAAAATTGTCTGTATCAATCTTGTTGGGAAGTATCATTAATTTGATACATATTAACATTCAATTAACTTCTAAATTCTAACTCAAATTTCCAGTTATTTGAAATAGTAAAACGTAACGTACGTAACATAATAAATCGAAGACTCGTTCGAAGTAAAGTATAACACGTAATCATCTTTTCTTCAAAAAACGGCAAACTAAACTTCGGAAAACAGAAGTCCTAGTCGTATTTCACGAAACCATTGTTGTATATTGTATCAAAAATAATTACAAAAACAGTAGTCACCAAACTGCCTAAGCTTTCACGCAATCAGATTAATTTTGCAATCATTGAATTATGTATGAATAAACTGATAATATATATCTATCGGTGCAAATAGTCTGCAAATAGTATTTTCAAACACTCATAATTATACTGAAGTCATATAGTACTTATCCAATCCAAAAAATATACATAAGAAAAAATACATACAAACATCTTGTAAATTAAGTGATAATGTTCCTTTTAACAGTCTCAAAAAATACTAAATAAAATAAAAATAGAGATATATTATTTATGCTAAATCATCCTATTGAGATTTAGAAAACTGTCGTTAATAATAGCTGCAGATGGATAAAACATTTATGAAACAATGCAGAAATACGATTGATATAATACTAGCGAGAAATATATATTAAGAGTTGCTTACCTATTTCATCTAGAAGAATACTTTGAGGTAAATAGTTCGTACTGTATCTCAGAAATTTATATATACCTGTAAAAGTTTCCCACCCTTCAAGATTGGGTATTCACCGACAGGTTTATCGTAGGCACCTTATGTGCGATTTTTATTACCTCAGAACTTGTTGCCTTGACGTCATGGGTTTTTCCAATGTCGACTATGTGTTTCTTCGTGAGCTTTTGCCTTGTAAGCGACATTTTTGTTTTATTTTAAATCTTGGCTTCATCACCGGCTATTTCCTTTTTACGACGTTAAGAAATAGCTGCCAGAAATGCCATCCATAAGATTTTCTCAAGCATAATTTCTGCTTGTTTTATATGATAGGCTCTGACATTCGATTGTTTGTTTTTGTTTTTGAATTTCGCTCAAAGCTACACGAGGGCTATCTAAGCTAGCCGTCTCTAACTCAACAGTGTAAGACTAGAGGGAAGGCAGCTGGTCATGACCATCAACCGCCAACTATTGGGCTACTCTTTACCAACAAATAGTGGGATTGACCGCAACATTATACAACCCCACGGCTGAAAGGGCAAATATATTTGGTGTGATGGAGAATTAAACCCCCTACCCATCGGATTACGAGTCGAGTGCCTTAACCACCTGGCCTCATGGAATATAAGATCTGACTTGGTATTTGTAATGAATAATTAATTATTGATAAAAAATCCTAAAATGTTTTATATATGTATTTCCAGTTAGATGTGCTTTTGTTTGTTTTGGAGCAAAGCCTCATTGGATTGTCTGCCGTTTCCACCTGGGAAGGAGAATAAAACATGGATTTTGGTGTTGTAAGTTATAAAATTTATTGTCGTACAACCGAGTGATATTCACTTAGTTATTTCTAGGTTAAATTTTTCATTGTAACTTCTATCACCTTCTAAAGTGGATATCTAATTCACTTTTTTGGGGGGGGCTAAATCTAACGTATTATTAGGATTTCTTATCTTTGTTAGAAAACATAAATAATTATTTAAGACAAAAACAGCTTATTTAAACAATATCGTGATATCCTGCTTTCACTTTTCGTCATGGGCCCGGCATGGCTAAGCATGTTAAGGCATGCGACTCGTAATCTGATACGTAATCGTTTGGCGCGGTTTCTCATCCCCATCGCGCCAAACATGTTCGCCTTTTCAGTCGTAGGTGCGTTGTAATGTGACGGTCAGTCCCACAATTCGTTGGTAAAAGAGTTGCCCAAGAGTGGGCGATGGGTGGTGATGACTAGCTGCCTTCCCTCTAGTCATACGCTGCTAAATTAAGGACGACTAGCACAGATAGCCCTCGAGTAGCTTTGTGCGAAATTCAAAAACAAACCTTTCGTTATGAAACAAATACTTACAGAGGTATTATTAAGACTGATCGTGGTGAACTAGTTAGACTGAAAGATACATTAAAACTAAACTTTAGCAAACATATGACGTACTTTGTGTCGAGTGACGCGATTTAAATCGATCCCACAAACTCTTTAAGTTCTGATGTCAGGCGCAGATCCGCACCATAGCGCTTTTAGCCCATTTAATTAGGTTATACATTTCTATTATGCCTGGAATAGCCAGGTGGTTGAGTCGCTCGATTCATAATCCGAGAGTCGCGGAGTCGAAGTCTCTCAGTAGTTAGTGGCAGACGACTTAAAATACCACATTTGTCATATAACCTTCATAACTATAAAACGTTGTCTTGTTTTGTTGTCTCTGATGGAACATGACCAGTGTTTTCGAGCGGAATTATGTTGAGATTAAAGATCTTTTTCAGTGGATTGTGTGATCTGTACCAGTTTTTGAAAACTTTAATTAGGATATACCACCTGGACTTTCGCTGTCAGTACACGTGTTTCGGGAATTATAAAGTTTTTACATGTATTTTATTGGTTTTTGTTTAATAAATGCCACCTTTTAACTAGTAAGCTCCCAACTGCGGTTGGTCTGCCTTTCACTCCTTCACCTTTGTAACCTTACTTCAGACTTTATGAAGTTCTTGAACCGTTTCTGTTATTTTTTTCTCCTTCTGTTGTAAATTAACTAACTACTTGAGTCTTTTGTTTTCCATCTCTAGCAAAATCATAATTCCTACGTTTCTATATTATGTAAAAGTTATTTCATGTTCTGCTGAGGCCGCCATGACCGGGTGTTTAGGGCACTCGACTCGTCATCTCAGGGTTGATGGTTCGAATCCATATCACACCAAACATGCTCGTCCTTTAAGCATTGGGGACGTTATAATGTTCGGTGTATCCTACTGTTCCTTGGGGAAAGAGTAGCCCAAGAGTAGACAGTAATACAATGCTAAATTAGGGACGGCTAGCGTAGATAGCCCTCATGTAGCTTTGCGCGGATTTCACAAAAAAAACAAATAAAAAACTGTTATATTACTTTCACAAGTGACCTTCGAACTGTAGTAAACCTGTTTCAACACATTGTGTTGATCATTCCACTTCTTCCTCAATTAATTTCCCGATGGAAATTTTACTAGAACCTACATTTATAGCCTTTCTTCTGACAAGTACGGATTTCAAGATGCGCGTATCTCCCTCATGTATATATTCAAAAACTAATACCTACTCTCAATAGTGCGATTATTAAATATGCTAACCTACAACGTTATGATGTCATGTGAAATAAAATGCGAGTAACCACCGAGTAACCAGAACAAGTAGTACAATTCAAAAATTTAAATCTCATTATTAAAACAGAAGCTCTTTTTTATCAAGCTGTTCTTCTCTCACATGTCATTCATCTAAATTGTCCTTCTATTACTGATAATCATATAATAACTAAACTTGTTGAATATTTTTTGTTTGTTTCTCACGACTATAATTCCATAATGCTTTACTAATAACTAATATTTATCCAATACAGTAATTCAACACCATATTTGAATTATTTCGCCCTACGACTATCGCATCCCACTATTTCAGTTTTCTAAATTTAATATGAAATATTAACCATTACACAATTTCTATAATTAATATCTTAAACAACGTTTTATACTCTTCTTCTTCCTATTGGTCAAAGAAAGGTCATGTCTCCCTTTTGTCCTGTCAGTTCTGGAATGAAATATTTGGGTTTGCTCTCGTACAGAATTACTGATAAGAAGTTGGATTCCTCACACCCGATAAAACTCAGCAGCAAATGGTGAATCGAATGATAAATTGTGCTTCCACAATTATTTGTAAAGTTCTAAACAGCTTGGCTATTGAATAATTCAAATAAAGAAATTACTGTACAAACATCACAAGTTCGTTGGCTCCTATGTAAAGTTTTGGTTCTTTATTGTTTGTTTTGAATTTCTTGCAAAGCTACACGAGAGCTATTAGTGTTAGCCGTCCCTAATGTAGGAGTGTAAGACGAGAGGGAATGCAGCTGGTCATCATCACCCACTGCCAACTTCTTTAGTGTCTGTCTCTGCAACTTGTTGATTCGTACAGAAACTTACTCTGCATTTGACATTAAAACGAGGTTACTCATCTTCAAACAAATATTGTATTTGATTTATACCATTATAATATACATATAAAATAAAACGCGATTAATAAACTTTTTGAACATTTGTTTTGAATTTCGCGCAAAGCTTTCTACGCTAGCTGTCCCTAATTTAGCAGTGTAAGACAAGAGGGAAGGCAGCTAATCATCACCACCCACCGCCACCTCTTGAGCTACTCTTTTATCAACGAATAGTGGGATTGACCGTCACATTATAACGCCCCACGACTGAAATGGCGAGCATGTTTGGTGCGACTGGGATTCGAACTCGCGACCCTCGGATTACGAGTTGAACACTTTAACTCACCTGGCCATGCCGGGCCTCTTTTTAAACGTTTTTCTCGCTAACATCAAGTAACCTCTTGCAGATTTTACTTAACTAACTTATTAGCGAGCTAAGCTAAAACCTTATCGCGAGATATCACATTTAGTTTATTAGTAACTACTATATTTTAGAATATATTAAGTCTTTTACATTGATTCCTTTCAATAAAAATCCATTAATAAATATGTAATACGTTTCGGTTCTTTCTTGTTTTTCGCACTTCCACAAAATATCACTACTCTTGCCTTGGTAAATATCTATTGCATATTTATTTTTCACATGTGTATTTCATATACCGACATTATAACTGAAGTTAATAAATAATTTAATTATCCATCAGTATAGGGATATAATACGCATTTACTGAATTCTTTTTCGTTTGGGTAATGTTGGAGAACATTTTGGTGAAAGTCAAAATAGTGTGTGTGTGTATCTTGGGTTAATTATAATTTGTAAGATATTTGTAACCTGATTTATGCTGTGTTGTATTTATAATCTACTTTGTATTGTATTTGTAAATAACTATACACAAATATATATATATATATACATACATATAAATAAGTTTTATATTCTGAAATAATGTAACATTCGCTTTTGTTTTCAATTGACTTTCATTATAGGACTGATTCAAGATCCTATAATACGACCTTAAATAACATGTGAATTGCACATGAACATAACGAACACGTAGCTCCCTTTGTTACTTTAGAGTTAAAGTTATATTTCATTCTTGTCTCTACCTTTGATTCCAAGTTATCATTTTTATACGAGCTGAGTTATTAATTCCTAAGATGAGACACAAGGTTACGCTGATAATTCATTTATTAAAAGGCAGAAACGTTTATGGTTTACAAACTATGATAATTACAAGGAAACAATTATTGTTACGAAAGAGAAATTTGTACGAAACTGGACTTTAAAACACCGTTAGCATTGTCAGCGAGTTATAATCTCTACTGGAATAAATTGTAATTGCATGTGTTTGAGTTCATGGAACTGTTCCAACATTGTATATTGTTAAAACAATCCTTAAGGATTATTTTTCGTCTTGCATTCTTTTAACTTAACTTTCTCAAAACAGTCGATCTGTTTTTATTACTTCTGATACCTATAGCTATATTAGCTTTTAAACATCTCATGCTAATACAGGGTGGTCGCTAGAAAAGCGGAAAATTTGTCAAACAGCTATTTATTTTTACAAAGAATAACTTTTACAAAGTTTTTTGAAGGCATATGTTATATTACACTCATAGATGCTCAAAATGCATTTTATGATATTAAAATCATGCATTTTATTCATGATGTAAAGAAATCAAAATAGAAAAGAAACGAAACGTTGTTCGCTCTTCTATTTAAAATATTTTCTGAACCCAAACGAGCCGTTTTTGCATATAAAAGAAATGAGTAACCACGCATTTTATTCATGATCTCATCTGACCCTCAAATTTTCCGCTTTTCTAGCGACCACCCTGTAGTTTAATCTAAAGAACTAAATTTGGACTAAGATCATAGCAAGGTATTGAGTAAACAAAACATTTGTTTGTAGTTAAGCATAACGTTACACAGTGCGTTATTTGTGTTGTACCCCCACGAGTATCAAAATCGTTTATAAGTTCGCAGACTAATGCTGAGCCATTAGGTAAATGGGATGAGGTACAATACAATTCAATCTGTAGAATGGTTTTCAGTAGTTGAGAATATATTGTTATGCCTGTCAAGTATACCTTTTTATAGATCTTGGTGGAAGTGATGGTAAAACTGTTGCTTTAGTGTTAATCGTCTTAATTGCTTATGCAACTAATTTTTAAACTCCATGCTGCGTTCACTTGGTTAGTGGTTAAACAGAATATTACACAGAATTTTTACTTTACGTTATATTAAATTACTTTGAAGGTACGACTAAGTGACGTATACTCAAAGTGTGTTGTAATACATTTTTCTTCTCTGGCACTTTGAATGCTTGCATATTCATTCGTTTATTTGTTTTGAATTTCGCACAAAGCTACACTATGGCTACCTCCGCTAGCAGTCTTTAATTTAGCAGTGTAAGATTAAAGAAAATGCAGCTAATCATCAACAAATAGTGGGATTAACCATTCGTTTCTAACGCTTTTACGTCTGAAAAGACAAACATGTTTGGTGTGAGAGGAATTCGAACCCGCGACCCTCAGACTAAAAATCGAGCTCTCTAACCACCTAGCCATGTCCGGGTCTTTACGTTTGAAATGACAAGAGAACAGGCTTGAATAATGTTCGTGCCAAATTTAATTTTACAAGCAGAATATTCAATAGTAAGTTGTTATGAATTAATCACACTGTCATCCACACTTCAAAATGTGATGTAACTTGAATAATGAAAATCTAGATTTATTTATGTTATTATTGAGTGAATCTTAGCATTACTGAAGTAATTAACAATTATTTTTTGTGGTGGGTAGTATAAGTAACTCCGAGTTTTAGCTCTGTGTAAAACCAAGACCGTATGGAAAAAGTCCATGAAATAATTTAAATTGATAAATTATTTTAAACGTTTTCTCTCACTGAGAACGGAAACTTTTGCTTGTTTACTATAACACAGAATATATACAGTGTGGGGGAGGAGACGTAACCGTCTTGTACATTTCAAAGAGTGGTACGTCTACGGACTCTCACTGCAAGAAACCGATAGAGCACAAATGGCCCATTGTGTAGCTTTGTGCTTAATTCCAGAGAATTAGTGAGTCATTAGTACTCATTATTGAGGAATGCAATGAATAAAA
This sequence comes from Carcinoscorpius rotundicauda, assembly GCA_011833715.1. Taxonomy (NCBI): domain Eukaryota; kingdom Metazoa; phylum Arthropoda; class Merostomata; order Xiphosura; family Limulidae; genus Carcinoscorpius; species Carcinoscorpius rotundicauda. The sequence continues at coordinate 30,374,394 of CM022392.1, forward strand.
TGGCCACCACTAAACCAATAACACATAAACTTGGATGAAATTTCTTCTCCAACAATCATCAAAAGGCTGGTATGAAGAGCCGTTTTCTGAGTTGCACCTACTTTTTACTTTGACCTATAACCCTAAAACTTTGACTCAAAAGACACTTTTGTGGCAAATGACCGTCAATTAATTAATCACGTAAAACACTAGAAAATCACTGAGAACTGATTGTTAAAAGCGGGTAACAAAAAGCACCCCTACTGCTGCTATTTTGACCATCAAACAATCTATACCATGTTTAAAGTACACTAAGTTGCCACTTTACTAAGTACGCCTGCTCTTTTACGCAAGTAGTCAAACAGCGAATCATATAGCTGCAATTCAATATATAAAGCATGCAGACATGATCAAGAGATTCAGTTGTTGTTCGACCAAACATTACAATGAGGAAGATGTGTGATCTAAACGACTTTGACCATGGAATGATTGTTGGTGCCAGGCGTGGTGGTTCCAGCATTTCAGAAATTCTTGACCTCCTGGTATTTTCACGTGCTACAGTTTCTACAGTTTACAGAGAATGGTGCTAAAAAAAAAAAAAACATCCGGTGAGAGGCAGTTCTGGGGGCAAAAACACTTTATTAGTGAGAGAGGTCAAAGGAGAATGGCCAGACTCGTCCAAGCTGACAGGAAGGCCACAAATACTCAAATAACTACTCTTTACAACAATGTTGTGCAGAAGGACATCTCTGAACACACAGCGCTTCGAACCTTAAAGCGGATAGGCTACAGCAGCAGAAGACCACGCCGGGTTTCACTTCTGTCAGCTAAAAACAGGAAGATGAGGCTACAATGGACTCAGGATAATAAAAACTGAATAGTTGCAGATTGGAAAAACGTCCGACGAATATCAATTTCTGCTGCGGCATGTAAATGGTAGGGATAGAATTTAGCGTAAACAACATAAATCCGTGAATTCGTCCTGCCTTGTGTCAAAGGTACAGGCTCGTTGTGGTGGTGTAATAGTGAGGGGAATGTTTTCTTGGCACACATTAGACCAGCTAATACCAGCTAAGCATCATTTGAATGCCACAGCACATCTCAGCATTGTTGTTGACCGTGTTCATCCTTTTATCGCCACAGCCTACCCGTTTTACAATGACTACTTTCAGCAGGATAATGTGCCATGTCATAAAGCATGCATCATTTCAAGCTAGTTCTACGAACATGACAGTGACTCCAGTGTACTCCAGTGGCCTGCACTGTCCTCAGATCTCAATCCAATAGAGCACCTTGGAATGTGGAAGAACGAGAGGTTCGCAACACGAATGTGTGGCCGACAAATCTTTAGGAACTACGTTATGCTATCTAGTCAACACGAACCAAAATCCCTAAGGAATGTTTCCAACACCTTGTTGAATCCATTCCGCGAAGAATTCCGGCTGTAAAGCTAGATAGGTGTACCTAATAAAGTGGCCACTGAGTGTATATGAATATTGAGTTTCTAAAGTTTATAAAACTTATTGGTAAAGTTGCAATGAATATTGTTATGATATTTTATGTTATAAATAAATTGTGTAAAGGCTAGGATTTTTGTGTTATTTGTCATAACATCCACCCCACACATTTTGTTTAGATTCATGACTCGGACAAAGAACGAATACCTCAGCTTTTGAAGGAATCAACTAATCATGGTTGGTTCTTTAAAACGGCAAGATTATATACAAGAAATGCGAAAAGTAATTTTGAATAACTGTGATAACGTCTGGACTTGCATCGGGGTGTTTAATTTCACAGTGAAGAAAATTCTGTTTATACTACTTGCGAAACCTTGGAAGTATCTATTTTGTCAAATAGCTACTGCCATTGTCTGAGTATATTTAAATTGATCCTGTGTGCCTGAAGATCTTGAGGAGATCCCATACCCCAGGTTTATATTCAACCACTCAGTTACCAGTAGATGTTCTGCCATCTATACCCTGTATTAGACTCCGACCAAGCTTCACCCTCTGATTGTCATATACATAGAGCCCAGTTACAGTAAGAAGGGAATGGGGGAAGATATTTCTTTGATTTTACACAGTTGACTAAGGCTAACCACTACTAGTCTCACCTCTAACTCTTAACTTTTGCCAGCATTCTCAATATCTTCCCTTATGGCACGAATTACAAGGTTTCTTCACACGGGTGATATCAGTGCTACCTTTCGCTTCCCTATTTCAAAACAAGTCTTTGTGTTCACGCACCAAGATCTTATTTCGTAATGAAACAACGTTACAAAAACATCCAGTACGACTGTTTCCTTATTTGAAATGTTTAAATCTGAATTACCAAAGAAATTCCTATCATTACCAAATAAAAACTGGGTACACTATATGTTGCCGATAAAGTTCGTGTTATGCTTACATTTTGACCCATTTATTTCAGTTGTTTTCCTTAATTAAGATAATCTTTGTAGTCGTGGAAAAAGCCAAGTAAAGACTGTTTTCTCTCTTTCTTGCTACAGTGTGAGCGTTTGTCACCGATGTCTCTTCTATGAAAAAAATTTAAACGCATGTAAGATATCTGAATATGATAATTGATACAGCATCCCAGTGTTAATGAAAGCAATTAGTACAATATATTTTCCAATAATATTGTTTTGTTTCTTTCTTGAATTTCGCGCAAAGCTACTCGAGGGTTATCTGTGCTAACCGTCCCTAATTTAGTAGTGTAAGACTAGAGGGAAAGTAGCTAATTATCACCACCCACCGCCAGCTCTTGGGCTACTCTTTTACCAACGTGGGATTGACCGTAAAATTATAACTTTTTCACGGTTGAAAGGGCGAGCTATTTGATGTTACGGGGATTAGAACCCGCGACCCTCAAATTACGAGTCGAACGTCTTACCCACCTGGCCATGCCAGGCCTTTCCGATAACACATTTCCGGTTATTCATCACTGTTATCATTACACTCACGAATTCTGAAAGAATATATCAAATCCTTTTCCTTCGTTCTTTTAATGTTTTTGTCTTATTTCCTTCATATCACTCCAAGTGGCACAGAGTATGTATTTTGATTTATAGTGCTAAAAACTGAGTTTCAATACTAGTGATAGGCAGAGCACAAATAACCCATTCTTTAGCTTTGTGCTTAACTTCAAACAAAGAAAAATCTTCTCGTCTTGTTACTATTTATTTACCATTCTTTATGTTTAACTGACTTATTTATTTTAATTTGATAGATACATTTATGAAGTACTCTTATGTCATGTTTATAACACGTGCGTGTTGCTATGCACGAATGTTTGTTTACATGATTACAATACAATATACGTTTTACGTTCTTATGATTAGTCAAGTACTTTAGTTGTTTGTACGGTTTAGTAGTGACATCTAGCAGGCATCAAACACAACTCGTCTCTTTCCAATCCACAAAAAATAAACAGTCATTGGTAAAATGTGAACTAATTAAGGCTTTTGAACTAAGAGCCTATTTACCAAGGTTAAATTTTGTGTGGTGACTACTGTTTTCAATATACATCTATAGAAGGCTGAATTCCTTTGTTAATCATGTATCTGAAGTATTTTATACAAAAATGAATGACAAAATTAGAGAACACTAGGCGGATTACTCTGCAGAATTCTTACAGTTATTTGGACTGTTGGGGAGACTTCATCAAAACAGCGTGTAGCATATAAATATTTATCCAATGCTTTAGAAAACAAGAGGTTCATTTCAATCACATGATCTATTTTTAATTAAAGGATTCTTCTGACTGCTTCTTTTTCATTATAAAGTTCAACAGCCTTCTTTGGAACTGATAAATCTGGTGTGGATTAATGGTTAACGTGATAAAGTGCAGAACAGAAGTTCAACGTTTCAGTCTTAACGTGTGTCAAACACCCTTCACACATTTAGCTGTGGGGGGGTTAAATGTGATAGTAGATATTAAGAGTGGACATGAAACAACGGATTCTGCAGCACGAAACTCAGGTCAGCAATTCTGAATTATGAAGCCTTCGAACTGGCCATTTAGTTAATATGTTACGTAAAATGTTGTTCAGGTAGTAATACCAAATTACAAATTCAAATTGATGTTATTGTTTAAAACGCTTAAAAAGGAATAGAGAAACCTTACCATTTAAAAACTTCCGCGAACATTAAAAACCTTTAAATGTAACTAAATTTAAATTTTTCAGACATAGGTTTTCAACTCTTCTTTAAAAGTGAGTTTTCAACAAATTTAATAATTTCCTTAGAAACTGTACTTTGGTTAGATATAATTCCCGTGTGGTTGCCATATTTTTAAACACTTTAGTTTTTGAGTAAAAAATGAAACAAAATATGCGGGTCCTCGAACTTAAGTTCCTCTCGGTCGTTTGCCTGTTTCCGTGACGTTTTACAATTATGACGTAATAGTTGCCAAACACGCTTCGTTGTGCACCGACCATTTTGTTCCTTTCAGTGCTGGTGTTTTATGTAAATCTATCGGTGCTCTTTTTCGGATTACATACTTTGTGAGACTATTTTTTGTCTTGATATTGCTACTTGATGTTTGTTTTATGATAACACGGTTTACTGTGTTGTTTGTTGTTGTGAAAACGGTTTGGCATCGGGCAAAAGCTTCTTTTCGTTTCTGTGTAAGAAGAAGGAACCGGAAAGGAGACAGTGGGTGCGGATTGTTAATAAAAAGATCTATACTCCTTCACACCATGCAAAGCTTTGTCAAGATCACTTTGAACGTTCATGTTTTGTGTCGGATCCCACTATTTTGGATGACTTGAGATGACTAAGTAGGATCATAGTTTTGGATAAACATTTTCTTTAATTATATGTTAAACTCAAATATACTATTTTAAGTTTACTGCATCTTGAAAAATGAACACTCGTGTCTTGACTCCTCATCACCGAAGGGACCATTCAAGTCAACAAATTCATAGTATGATGCTTCCAAGACATCGATATTCAGGCAATTTCGATCAAAGCCTCGAGTCTAGGTAATACACTCTTCATCTATTAATCGGTTTCACACCTTGTCGTATGAGCGACAACAAACGCACTCTCTCTTGGTTGGCATCTACTCGCATAAACCACACCTACACCTTGAACAAACATATGGAATATGTCATATAATTTATACATTTATGGTAAATATTAAACTAACTATTCAGATTGCTACATCTAGTTTGATTTTATAGACAGAATTATGACGTATAATTGAAATACATTTTGCTACAAGTCATAAATACCCGGTACAATGATTGTGGAAGGGCCGAGTATTAGTTACCATAGTCGGCAAAGTATAAACAAATAAAACCAAGTCTGTAATACCAATAATTTATAAACACCAGACAAGTTTCGAGATGCTTAAAATTGCACGTGAAATAATACAGACCATATTTGTTGTCATGACCTAGGCTTACCATTCTTCCACTGGAGGTATGACCGACTCGCAACTGGCCTGGACACTATCAGTATTACTCACAGTTCCGCTACTCTCGCTCGTGGAACTGTCCTCATCACAAAAAGTAGTCAGATCTATGTCAAAAGTAACTGTTCTAGGTTCGTTCAGAGTAGGTTCGAATTGATATGGCACTACTAAACACTGTTCAGATTGCCGCTCAGAAAGGGCTTTTTCTGCACCAAGTTCAATGTTTCATTTATTAGCACATATTTTTTTTATAAAAAATGTGAACCTGCAAAATTAATCGGTATGAGTAGTTCTTCTGACTGCAAAGTTTTCTTTTTTCTGTAAAATTCACCTTTAACTCAGTAACAAAGATAAAGGCAATCTCTTCTCCTCTATTTTAATATTAAATGGTGTTCTTTCTGTTATCATAAAAGTTTGTTTATTTGTTTCACAATTTTTGTTCAAAGCTACACAAGCGGCGTCTGTTCAGACATACCAGTCCAGATTTTGAGCTGTTAGACGAACGGTAAGGCAGCTATTAAACCGAATACATCGCCAATCCAAAGGCTATTTTCGTCTGACTAAATAGTTAAAGTTGACTGTCACTCTTAAAGTGGTAGATGGTGATGACAAGCTGGCTTCACTCTAGACTTACACTGCTAAATTAGGAACAGCTAGCAAAGTTGGCTCTCGGATAGCTTTGCGCGAAATTCAAACCAAACCAAACTCTGAAAGCGTATCCACAGCTTCAAAGTGCGGCAAAAAGATACTAAATATGACTTTAAGATTGATATCTTTAGTATATCAACCTCGTGATAACCCACAACATACGCCCGGTGGTTAAGGCACCCGACTTGTAATCTAAGGTTCGTGGGTTCGAATCACTGTCATACCAAACATTTTCGCCTTTTCAGCAATAGGGGAGTTATAACGTGACGGTCAATCCTATTATTTGTTGATAAAAAGAGTAGCCCAAGAGTTGGCGGTGGATGGTGATGACTAAATGCCTTCCCTCTAGTCTTACACTGCTAAATTACGGACGGCTAGCGCAAATAACCCTCGTGCAGCTTTGCGTGAAATTCAAAACAAACAAAATAGTGCTTAATTAATTTAAAACAGGTTTTGGTAAAACATACCACCTGGCTAATAATAAGAATAAAATACAATTGTAACATTTCACTATACTTTGCGCGAAATTCAAGACCAAACCAAACAACTACGTACCCTACGTAGCGTTAGCTACCCCTAATTTTGAACTGAACGTTGTTTTGAATTAAGCACAAAGCTACACAATGGGCTATCTATGCTCTGCCCACCACGGGTATCGAAACCCGGATTTTAGCGTGTAAGTCCGCAGACATACCGCTGAGCCACTGGGGGGCTTAAACTGAACGAGAAGAAAGAAAACTACTCAACGTCACCCACTGTTAACTCTTGAACTAGCGTGATTGAATAATGGGATTTGACCATTATTCTTAAAATGCCTTCACGGCCCAAAGTGTAAAGTCTGATTATTTTATTTTTACAGTAACAAAGTGTAAACTATAATGTACAGTCATAACAACTGTGCTTGTATTATCTTCCCCTTAGCAAAATGAAGCTCAAAACTATAAATATCAATGAATCAAACTAATTTTGAATAACGCCACTTACAAAACAACCACAAATAAGGATGAATATTTCCAATTAACTTTGCCCAAACCCCTTAACTTCTTACAAGTTATTATTGAGTATATATCTTTGTATTTCTTTGAATTTAATCATAGACGTGCCTTGAAGTTTCTGAGTCTATGATATTGTATGTAATTTTTACTGTCCCCCAGTGGCTCAGCAGTATGTCTGCGGACTTACACGCTAAAATCCGGGTTTCGATACCCATGGTGGGCAAAGCACAGATAGCCCATTGTGTAGCTTTGTGCTTAATTCAAAACAACAACAACAAAGTAATTTTTACTACCTTTTTGACGTCATATATATTGTTTTAGTGGTTTCTATGGTTATATCATTGACAGATTCTTTTAGGTCAGTTGGTAAAAATAATGCGAAGTCCATATCACTTAACAAAATTTTAGAAATAAATATAAACTGTCTTTTATTTGCAAGCTTTCTTTTTTAATGAAACATAAATCGGAAATTACAATGCTGAACTGACTTACTAAATGCCCATTCAACTTATGGTGTTTTTGTATAATATTGGTAAACCCGCAAATCTTAGGGAAATTCGAACTGTTATGTTAAATACTGACATTACATTATAAGACTCCATCTAATCTTTACATCATATCATAATTTCATCTGACAAATAATAAAAAATGTCTGGATTAAAATATTAAAAACTTAACGTACAACAGTAAAATATATTCCATATTATTCAACTCTTGAGTACAAAATAACGCAGTCTGGCATGGACAGGTGATTAAGGCTTTGTTTGTTTATTTGTTTTAAATTTCGCGCAAACCTACTCGAGGGCTATCTGCGCTGGCCTTCCCTAATTTTGCAGTGTATGACTAGAGGGAAGACAGCTAGTCATCACCACCTACCGCCAAATCTTGAACAACTCTTTTACCAACGAATAATGGGATTAAACGACACATTATAACGCTCACACGGCTGAAAGGGCGAGCATGTTTGGTGCGACCTGGATTCGAACCTGCGACTTTCGGATTACGAGTTGAACACCTTAACACGCTTGGCCATGCCGGGCCCTAATTAAGGCACACTCTGTTCATAATCCTAGGGTCACAGGTTCCCCGTTGTCTTACACTGCTAAATTAGGGACGGCTAACGCAGATAGCCCTCGTATAGCTTTGCGCGAAATTCACAATAAACAAAATAGTGCTTAATTAATTTAAAACAGTTTTTAGTAAAACATACTAATAGGCTAATAATAAAAATAAAATACGATTGTAACATTTACTACAATTTGACATATTTTAGAAAATTATTTTTTCAAATTATATGGTTTTAAAAGTTTAATAATATTCCAGTTAATTATAGTTTTATTATGGTTAGGTTCAATCAGATTTATAAATTTGTTCTCTTTCCTCAGATGTTGTTTGTAACATCAACTTTGATTTATTTTAGTCACAATTATTATAAAAAAAGGAATTGTACTTGTTTCACTTGATAGCTTAAACAAAAAGTACACCAAGAACGATATCATCAGTTGCACCTTGTCCTGCTTGTCATAATATACTTGTTATATCTATATTCTTTAGGTGGCGTTAGTAACGCACAAAGTTCAGAACGACGGAAGTAAATTACTATCTGCATTCACGTGCTATGTGGCGCTCGTCAAGTACGGCTGTAAATTTGGTAGATGTTCAAGGGTACATTTTGTGCGCGCGCGCATAAGGAGTTGTCCAATCCCCTGGAAATGATTGTTATAGTGTCAGGCTATTAGAAATCAAAGAGAAACTTATTGGATATGGTGGAGTGCTTTGGATTAGATGAGATTGCAGTGAACAGAATAAAAGCAGGCAAATGTTTGACATTGTGACTCTCAATTTTTATGGGTGGTTTCTACTTGGTTTAATTGTTTTTGTGTTAGGTAGTGTTTTAACATCTCGGCGAGTGCAAAATTGTAATGATAAGAACTCTGAAACAACTGCATGTGATAATAAAAGGGATCTTTTTAAGCACGAACGTCTTACCGGCACAAGCTGTGTAGAAGCCAACGGCCCCTCACTTGATAAACATGATGAAGAAACGAAAGAGGCATCGGCGAAATTTGACATTTCAGGTGCAAGATGTTATGGTGTTGATGATCTTGTTTCAAGCCGACCAGTAAGTAATTCCCAGGCTCCCCGAACTCAAGGTACAGACGCAAACAGTGTGGACTGGATCAACAGTTGTATAAAATGGTTGTATTCCAATCATAATGCAGATTTATTCATTGCAGAATGGTTGTGTAGTTTGAATGATCAAATAAGAAGAGCGTCATCTGAAACTGAGGTAAAGTAGCAGTAATACTATTACTGCTAGTTCAACATCACTTATTCGGACTAGCATAAGTAACTGCAATTTTATATCATACATGGTATTGTGATAAAATAATATTATATGCGGGCTTCTCTGTCCATCTTAGCCTAAAGTAAACATTAAATCTGCTTTTAAGTATTTTTTTTACTTTTTGATCACTTACCAGTGTAGAGAAATAAAAAAAAATTATGCTTACAAGTTAAAAAACTTGATATGATCATGAATTTTGATTGTTTTTTCAAGTGTCTGAGTATCGCCACTGGCCTATGCTTCCACTTGATCATGAACTATACTTGTTTTTTTTTTACTGAAACTTGTAAAATAGAACAAATGAAAGTTGATAATGTTTGAAAAGTTTAACATCATGTTCTACTAAAAGTACATTATATTATGATATGTGAAAAATACTTTGCATTTAACATTTTTTTTAAAGGGCTGTTTGGTTTCACTGCATAATTTCATTTTCCATCACCACCTTATTCTAAGATAAGATATAATATATAACGTATCCAACAGTAGTCTTTAAAATACTTTTTCAAAATCCTTTTAAACCATAATTTCAGCTTTTACTACACCTGAGGGCAAATTATTCTGTAGGTTGACTATTTTAATAGCATTAGAAAAGTAACTGCATTAACTGCAGACCTGCATGGATCTTGCATCATTCAGTTTGTCATTCAGTCTTACTGTATGGAATTGCTTTAGAAAGTCATCTCGATTTAATGGTTCTAAACTTCAATCATCTTCCATTAGATCCTATCTTTTTTTCAAGAAGAACAAACCATGTATGTATGATTACTTTATTTTTGAACATCTCTCATATATTTTGATAAAATGTCTTGTATTTCTGCTTATAGTACATGCTGCTATAGCATATAAACAAAGAAATTCCAGAAAAGTTCTGAGGGAGTTATAACATTAGAAATTTTGGGATTGTCATGACTGACTAACCGATTTACATGAAAATTGATAATAACATGTACGAAGATGTTCAAAATAATAGCCTAAGTTCAGATTTTTTTAATGTTTTAGTATCTGTGTAAATTGGGATAATCCTTGAAACTGAATGGGATAATGTAAAATGAATATTTGTGTCTGGATTTTTGAAATTTTTATGCAAGTTCCCATATGGGAGATTAAGGAGGTTTAGGTTCTCAAAATTAGAAGAACTGATTTACTCAAAAATTGAAAGAACAATAAAAATAAATTTATAAATCTTTTGTACTTTTAATAGTAATTTGTTAATAAGGTTAATATGACTTCGAGCTATATCTATAAGGCTGATATGATTGACATGATTAACTGCACGTACAAATATTTTTAAGTTTCAAAATACAGTTTAAGATTTGAATCTGTACAGGCAAGTATAGTATAAAATTGTGTTATATCTAAGAATAATTTATTTTTAAAGAACAATATTAACTTTGTGGTCTCACAAAATGCTAGCTTTTAGTACCTCCAGAAGCAACTTCCATAAGCCACCCTGTTAGAAAAATAATATTTTTGTAATTGAAATGTAGCCTGTGTTTTACAAAATTTATGTTCTTTCAACCTCTTGTTTTTGGAATACAGTGAGTAAAAATCAGATCCTTTTGATCCTATGCACAATATTCTAAACTTCCAAATGGTTACCTCTTACTCCCAAGAGAAAATATCTTAAACCATCCTAAAAAAAATAATCCTTTTATACCGAGTATCACCATACTAGCCCTCCTTTGAACCCTTGTTAGTAAGTTAATAATTTTCTTTGGCAAAAAGAGATGATAAGCATGCCTATTATTGAAAATAAAACCAAACAAATGGTTTATGCAGAGATAATTACCTCTTTTGACTTCTAACTAATATATATTTATGAAAACACCCTTGCAAGACAAAACTGTTCTGATGTCTTGAATGACTTGTCCACCACTATGCAAATATGTATTCTTCACTAACATTATTGAGTGGGTTTCCATCGGTATTAAATATGATTCAAATTAAGATAACCAAGTTAGTTGTCCAGTTCAAAAACTGACCTTGAGGTTCCGCACTTGTAACAAATGCTCAATTTAATTGGACTCTACAGCTGGGCTCTTAAATTGATCAATCATGACTACTGATTACATTGATTAGTATCACATAAAATAATCAAATAATTAAAGTTACTTCATATTATTCCAATTATTCAGGTAATTGTAATATTGCCATTGGGATTTCTTATTATTGTTATATTAATTCAAATTTTTGTTTACAATTTCTACTGATTATTACAAGTTATATGTGAGAATAACAAATTAGTTTAATGTAATTGATTATCAAATATTTTTAATTTTCCAGCTCTATTGGCCTCCATTAACAACGTTTTAATTTTTCCATTTGACTGTCTTAAAATGATAACCCAGATATGTTACTTTGCACTTCTTGTAATTAAATGTCATTTCTAATTATTTGTTCATCTTTAAATAGATTTAACTCATTTTGTAGTGTCTCAATATCCTCAGTACCACTAGAAATTTCAAAGTGTTGTTGTCAACAAACTATAATTATATATTTCACAGTATCATCAATTTAAATAAGAAAAGCAAAGGTCTGAACATTGACCCTCTAAATTATTTCACTAGTAACAAAGGTTAGGTTTGAATTCCATTAGCAAAGCCATTGTACTTTTCTGTCATGCTACAAGCTTACAATTGAGTTAACTAATCTGTCTCCTGCCTTCACTGATATGATTTACTTAACTAATCTTCTTTGTGACACCTTATCATATATTTTTTTGAAAATCTGTCGACTAAGCACACACCACTTCCATTGCCCATATAACTTGTAACATCCACAGAAAAACTTTAATAAATTAGTAAGGCAAGATTTCTCTTTGGTTTATTACGTTTACTTTATTTTATTACATATTTCACCAAATTATTTTGGAAAAGATTTGTAAAAAATTCTAAGTCTAATGAGCAATAAATAAGTAAGTCTGACTAACCTGTAATTTTCAAGGAAATTCTTGTCATTCACTTCAACTTAATGTGGACAAATTTCCTATTATAAATGCAATATTGATTGTAATTCTGAATATACTACACATATGTATATGGAATATAGCAACTTGTTAATAAAATTTACAAGTCTGTTCTACACAAAAAAGTACAAAACACGTGTATTCAAAATGTATCAGAGAATTGTCAGCCTTTATCTCACCTAGGCTCTAAAAAGTTGGAGTGCAAGAGAAAATTTATAAGACCCTTTTCTGTTGGAATGTTTGGATATTGCATTTTCATATCCTTTATAAACTCCAAAATGCATATTTGTATATTTTCACAGTGTCCCTATGTATTGTACCTTGTATTTACTCTGCCAACAACTGTTGCTAAATCAGTAGCATAGGGCAGAAAAGAACATTTGGTAACTGACATCAAATATGTGCTGAACAGCATTCTGTGAAAGGTTATGGCATGCTCTGTGTTTAACCCACTCTTACACATAGTTAATGCAGCAATAACATCAGTATGTCTCCAATTTTCCAAGACCAGCCTATTTATAAATACCTACAAAAACAAAAAGAGAGAAATTTGCATATTTGATCTCTGACCTCTTTTGAAACTTTGGAGAGAAACTTGTTTGGTCTTGTGCTTTAACTATTTTTTTGTCTTTCAAATTTTTTCTCTATTTATCAACAAGGGGTAAATTTCTACATGATTCACATCATTTCCAGTATTTCCCATATAATGCTCAGGATCAGGAGTATTAATAATATCTTCTCTTATAAAAATATTTAAAGGCTCGACCATTGTATAGTATTTAACAAGAACCTAATTATAAGCATCCTGTAAGGCCCAAACCTAATGTTATGTTGACATTTTTTAGCTCTTAGTTGTAACATGAGATATATATCTTTATATGCACATGTTTGCAATGTACTAACCTTTGCATAATGTGGCCTAATATAGAGAATTTGGTCATAAACCTAAATTCCTCCAGTTACTAAGTTATGATTCACTTAGTTTACTGTTACTTCTTAAATATATACTAATATTATGTTTTGGGACAATACAGGACCAATTGGTATTTTCAGTTGTCCCTTTCTCTAAACTGAAACAATTAATAAATAAATGTAAAAAAAATCAACTTGAAACCTCTCTTGTCACTCACACACTTCTCAAGCTTTCTCATAAGCTCACTTAAATTTACTGTTAATAACAATAGTAAAGAAAGTATATGCAAAAACAGACTTTGAAACATTTTGAGGTGTTGCCAGGTTTATTTTATGGGTGTTTTGATAGACTCGTTTGCTGTATTTTTTTAAATGTTCATTTTACTGGATTTTGTTCAACATATCCAGTGAATTTTATCATCTCAGCTTCCTATTTTCATTTTTCTGATATAGAAGTTGTTAAAAATTAAAATTGTCCTATATAATTTCTAAAATAACCTACACACCATATTACTATTAGTAGTATTTAGTATTTTATAGACACTGTGAACAAATACATTAGTTTCCCATTCTAATTTAAAATCCATCCTGTGAGCTTCCCTGCATATCTTGTATATGTTTTTGTGTGTGTATGGTTGCTGTATATATTTCTTGTTAGAGTTTTGATGAATTCCCTTTAGTACATCCCAACCAAACTTAATTACTAGTTTGAAATATGGAGTGAATTGGTTAAATTAAGGTAATGTATATGATATATACATGCTTGGTAACAGTTTTCTTAGTAACAAAATCTATCATAGACTACATAGTCATCTGGCATCGTGTATAAATCACATTCCTACTCTTGAGTTACAATACTTGAATGACCTGATATTTCCATTTGTCATTACAAAAACTGAAAGAAGGATCTTTTTGTTTTTGAGCATACACGCACATGTATATCCAACTGTAGTATGTTACACTGAAACAATATTTTGGACACTAGCCAGGCATATATGTTATTGTATAATTGCTTTTTCAGTTCATTAGTGGACAAGCTACAGATAGTTGAATAAAAATAAGTTGTTCATATGGACATGTGTGGCTGCAGTATTGTAAAGGTTAAAGCGATAAGAATATTGTTCAGAATCTAGGATTTTATCAAGAAGTAAACTGGTTTACCCTGTTATATGTTTAAAAAAATAGTAAAACTAGAATTAGGGTAACAACACATCAATTTCCTCATTTTTGTCGTGATGTTGTACAAGTATTACGTGTATGGTGTGTGGCATGTAGGTTAGGGAATATATATGGCAAATGTTTTTAATATATTTATGATTACAGTAAAAAAAATAAAGCAGTTTCCTGTATACATTTTCCTTTTTGTTGTATACTTGTGTACATAAAATGGCAGTTGCTGAGTTGCATTACCTGTAGTAAGTTTATTCCTTTTCAATTTACTGACTGACATATTTGAAGAAATAATTGTGAGTCAGTTTACTTATGGTTATTGCATTAATATCTTTGAGAATATGATAAATTCCATTGTAGATTTTGTAGTTAAAAGCAACAGTTAAAAAAGTTATTTTTATATAGAATAGTGTATGATGCTATTTTTGTGTGAGGAAATATTCAGCATTTATTTTTATAGACTTTTCCATCACTGGGAATGAGTACTTTTACTGTTATATATATATATATACACACACACACATATAATCATAATTTTATATGCCAAAACAAAACACACCAAATTAAAATATGCTGTATTGTTTAAAAAAAGATCCTTGGGTACAAGCTACAATGTGGGATTATAAAATGTATCCTAGGTTTTGGAAGTGACTGAAAAAGTAGGGCCCACATTTTGGTGGGTATACACCATCTGTCAGTCTTAACCTCTAATTTGCTAGTCTCAAAGAAGAAATAGACACAATTAGACTACTATATGAAGGGTAATATAGATGTGGGGCATTACAGGCTTAAGCACATGTCACTCTCCTAACTTCTAGTCTAATTGTGTGTATTTCTTATGTAAATTACATAAGAAGAATCGTTAATTACTGCGAAGAAGTTATATGAACTTATCTATATAAGTGTTGAAATGACTCATTTTGAAATAGTTCTAAGTTAAATGCATCATTTTTATAATGAAATTTTAATACTGTATTCACCTCCCTCGTATTCATTACCCCTCACGTATGTGCATCCAAATTAACTTCTTTTTTATTATTTTGTCAGATGTTGGTACTGTCAGTTAACGTCAAAGGCATAGTTAACTTTGAGCAAGTAAATAAATAACATAATATATCCGTGTCAAGGTAAATAGCTATTTTTAAAATATACAACAAGAAACACTGAAATATTTATGAAGTAAATTTTCTTCAAACAAGACACTTTCATGGACAAAATCTATTGCAATATGGTTGTTTCATGAGTTAGAAATATTTTGCTATTTATAATAAACACAGTTGAATTTATGTTGCTCATTTGGTTTTAATTAAAAGTGAACAATACAAATAGCAATGGGTGTGGTTCGGTAACTATAACAATCACAGATCTCTGCGTGCTTGTTATCTGATTCCGGTAACAATTTGTCCCTTGGTGCGTGCAGAACATATTTTCACGGTTTGAAGTTTCCGCACTGAGAATCTACTTTTACTCGTATTTCTAGTGGGTCGAGCGAGTTTTACGTTTTTCACGTGTAGTAAGAATGAGCTGTATTGTTTAATTTTGTAAGAAGCAATAATTCTTAAAATATTATTTATTAGTTTTATGTTTTTATGCGTCCAATAAATATTATAAGTAATTAGAGAAAAACGAATTAACTCAAGATACATAAATCTTAAAAAAATAAATTTAGAATAGCGTGACTGTGCTATCCTAGTGTCTTTATAATTTCAGGATTGAATTATTTTAGATTATATTTTAATTCTAAGGTGAAAACTGCATATTATACCTTGTTTAAATATTTTACATTTTATTTCATTATGTAACGACAAAAATATTAATTAATCGTACACCTTTAACTTAATGTTAAATCCTCGCCACGAAGTGAACTTTGACCAATAAAATAACACTTTCGTGTTAAAAGAAATTCATTTATCGGAAAGAGGAAATATAGAATGTTTCTCTTTCGTCTTTTATCAACTGTGCTGATTAGAATGTGACCAAGGAACAGGAAGAATTTTTCTTAATTCAAAAAATAAAAAATTGTCTCAAATTAGGAAACGTGGTATACATGTTTGGTTTATTGTTAGTCATCACCACTCACCGCCAACATTTGGGCTACTCTTTTAACCAACTAATAGTGGGATTGATTGTTATAACGCCCCCAGACTGAAAGGGAGAGCATGTTTAGTGCGACGGGTATTCGAACCCACAACCTTTAGAGTACGAGTCGAACGCCTTAGTCATCTGGTCATGCTGGACCACTTGGCATATATACTAAATGACGACATTTGATACTCCTTTTCAGTTTTCCTCGGTGTGTAAGCCCAGCATGGCCAGGTGAGTGAAGGCATGCGACTCGTAGTGCGAGGGTTGCGGGTTCGCATCCCCGTTGGCGATGGGTGGTGATGACTAGCTGCCTTACCTCTAGTCTTACACTGCTAAATTAGGGACGGCTAGCGCAGATAGCCCTCGAGTAGCTTTGCGCGAAATTCAAAATAAACAAAGAAACTCGGTGTGGATTCCTGTACGTGGTGATGGGACCTCCAGGGGAAGGTTCTGTTCTTTCAGTCTATCTCCTCTGGGTTCTAAACATCAACCCATGTGTTTGCCGTGCATAGTGACGGGAGGAGAGGATCCTGGTGGTTGAGAGGTCCAACCCTAACACACCACTTCGGCCTTGAATTCCTGTAGACGAGCGGTCTTGGAGTGGCACCCCTAGGGTCATTTGGCTGGTACATTCGGTCTAGGGTCAACCAAATATCAGTGTTGGATGTTCTCAACAGGTGTTTTGGATATTATATCTGATGCTGATGTTGAGGTATGAAAGTCTGGCGTTGCTGCAGTGTCCTTGTTTCGCATTGTGGTATGTCCCCTCGTAGGGCTCTATGGGCACCGAAATATTCTTTTTTTTATTAAGGATCCTCCAAATAAATTAGTGAAAAAACAGTATATAGGTAAATGACCACGTCTTGAAGATTCTGAGTAGCAGTCTTTAACATGCATAATACCTGCACCTCATTTTCTTATACTACATTCTTTTTCAGACAAACCTTTTGGACAGATGTTTTTCTTTTTAGTTCGGGATGGACTAGAGAGACTAATTGGCTCTTCAAAGTCAGTAAAGAAGCTTTGCTCTCGTGACATATTGGTGGAAGCATCTACATCTCAACATGGTGAACTCCTATTGCATTCAAGGATGATTAGGGATATACTTGTTGAGGTTACACCTCATGCTACTGTGAATTCGTCATGAGTAATTATTGTTGAGAGGGATTTGAAGAACATTTCCGAGTCAGAGGTTCTTGCTAGTTTCTCTACTCGAGGAGTTTCTGCAATTAGGCTTATTTTCTTTCTTAAAGATGGAATTATGATGCAGACCAGTGTCATTATTCTAAAATTTACACCATCACATCCACCTGCCACTATCGAGGCAGGTTATCTTAATTTAGGGTACAGCCATACATTCCAAACCCTCTCAGGTGTTTCCAGTGTCAGTGGTTTGGTCACTCAAAGATATCATGTTGTGATTTTTGACGTCTGCTCGTTGCAGTGGCAAGGACCACGATGCCTATGAGTGTGAAATGGGCCCTCTCTGGTTCAGTTGCAATGTTCTACTCTCATCTGTTCTACTTTCGTTTTTTCCCTAAATGGTTGGAAGAAAAAGAGATGCAGTGTTTGAAAATGATTCAAAGAATTACTTACCCTGAGACTCGAAAGTTGCTGTCCACCACTTCATATCAGATGTATGCTGCTGCACTTCATTCCACTATTACAGTGGAAGTGCAGACGGATCTCTCTGTACCTCCAAAAGACTCGTTCTCAAAACCAAATGAAAAGTATTTTGACCTCCATAGTTAAAAACGTTAATGAATCAACATTAACACCCCTCTCTGTCCTTAACATTCATTCCAGCAAACCCTAAGATCCACTTCCTTTGATTCCAGGTACGAGCATTTCCTCAGATACATCTTCCTCTCTCACCCAAAGAAGCAGTCTGGCCCTCTATTGGTCTGGCAGTACATCAATCAGACCTGATGATGTACACTGAAATGTTATGCCATCTGTCTCCTGCTTCTCTTGCTATTCTTCTGATTGTCTTTAACTGGATATGGCAGGGAAAGTTTTCCCGATGCCTAGTGCCAGGCTATTGTTCTACTTTTCTCTAAGCCTGAGAACGATCCCAAGATTCCTTCAAACTACCGTCCAGTTGATTTGATGAGCTGTCTCTGTAAGACTTTATAAAGGATGGTTAATACTCGTCTTGTTTGCTTCCTCGAATCAGATAACGTCTTCTCGTTTACCCAGTGGGGTTTAGATGACATTGCTCCAGCATGGACCACCTGATTTGACTTCAAACATCAATCAAAGAAGCCTCTCTTAAATGACATCTTGTATCAATATTTTTTGCCATTGAGAAGGCTTATGATACAACATGGATGTATGGCATTTTGCAAGACCTCCATATGTATGGGTTACGTAGCCATTTGCCCATTTTTATTAAAAAAATTTAATGGACAGGCAATTTTAAGTTCGTGTGTGTTTGACACTTTTCCTTTCTTTACAGGAACTTAAAGTCCCTCAGGGCTGTGTTTTGAGTGCCACACTTTTCAATTTAAGATTAATGCAATCAGTGAATAACTCCCTCTTACTGTTGCAAACGGGCTTTTTGTCGACGACTTTCACTTCTCATGTTAGCTGTCGAACATGAGGTATATTGAGTGGCAGCTACATACTGTCCTCAATCGTTTACTGAAGTGAACCTCAGCAAACTGCTTTAACTTCTCTCTAAAACTGTTTGCATGCACTTTTGCTGCCAATGGGTATTCACTCTGATTCTGAATTCCGTTTCAGTGAAGTTGTGCTGCCTGTGGTCCCTGAGACAAAGTTCTTGGGGCTTATCTTTAATCGTAGGCTGACCTTTATACCACACATCAAGCAGCTACTGGTAAAATGTACAAGAGCATTGAACATCTGCCATGTTCTCTCTTTCACCACTTGGGGAGTGGATCGATGGTCTATGCTAAAGACATATCGTGCTCTCATTCGATCTAAAAACTCGACTAGATCACTGATCATTGCTGTGCCAGGACTTTGGCCTTAAATATGCTGGACATCTTCATCATCAAGAACTTCGGCTCTGTACTGGGACTTTCTGCACTTCCCCATTTCAGAGCTTATACAGAATTTCATGAACCTGGGGTTGTATTTTTCTTCCTCTGTGGGCCATGCTTTTTCAGAACAGACAATCTACCATTATTCCTTTTATCTTCGTATTCAGGTCTAGTTGAATGAATTAGATCTGTCCTTGGATAACACTGCTGTTTCCACTAATCAGTCCATCCCACCATGGGTTATTACAGTCCTCATGCTGTCTGTTATTTGCTGAACATCTTTTGAACCATCCTTCCATTCCTATTTATACAGATGGTTCGAAATCAGATGCCTCTGTGGGCTCTGCTATGATTTTTTTGTGGTTCAGTGATTGCGTGTAGAATCCCCTCAACATCATGTGTTTTCACTTCTGAACTGTACGCTATTTCTTCTACTCTGGATCATATAGAAGTTAAGCAGTACTCAAACTGCACTATTTATACTGACTCGCTTAGTTCTCTACTGGCCCTGGAATCATTTCACGTTAGTTCTCACCCGGTTCTCGCCGATATTGAAAGCCGACTGGCCCATTTCTCCTTAATATCTACTTCTATCCAGTTTTTCTGGATACCAGGCCGCGTTGATATTCGCGAGAAAAGGCTTACCGACACCGCAGCTAAATTTGTCTGCTCTGGTGCTATCATTGCTGTGCCTGTTCCAATAAATGGACTATGGTCCTGTGTTCAAGGCTTGTCTCTGTGCCAGTTAGCAATCGATTTGGAGTGATTAACGTGACAACAAGCTTTTCCAAATAAAGCTCTGTATTGGACTTTGGCCGTCTTGCTACCGTAAGGATCGGAAAGAGAAAGTTGTTCTAATTAGACTACACATTGGTCCCAGATTTTTAACTTATCGTTTTCTTTTATTTGTAACTTATGCACCAGTGTGTTGTCTGTATGTCACTCAGATAACAATAAGCCACATTTTACTGTCCTGCCGTCATTCCAACTCTCAACGATGACGATATTTTAAACATGTTTTGTTTCAAGGTTTATCCGTAACGTTAGATAATGTCATTGGCAATGGTGACACTGTCCACCTCAGAAATGTTTTTAGTTTAAAGGCCATTAATCTTTTTAATGCTATTTAAGTTTTCTAATTTATACATTCGACCTTTTTAATGTGATTCCCTTTTAAGAATCAAAGTTCGTCTTGTTCGATTTGAAATTCGAAGAGGGCCGTAACGTCAAATAACTCGAAACCAGGACTGGAAAGGTCAACTTCTGGTGACTAATGGTGGTTTTTGAATTTACCCATTAGTCATCCTGGCGAGTTATGATAATTACAGTTATGCTACAGAAAGTCCTGTACAACTTGTATTACTGTAGTTTCTCTCTTATTGCTGAAGACTAGATGTAAAATTTCAATTTAATGTTAATTGTTTTTACTTCAAAAGTTAAACTTTGTTTTATCTTAATTTCCTTTTATGAATTTTAATAATTTTACTTTAATTTTAACTTTTTACCGGATGTTTGGCGCTGATAGCCTAGTTGCTTTGCACCATAAGACACCAAACTAACCAACCTTTTCAGTTTCAGTTCGAATTCAAACGACATTATGGTGTGTGTGTGAAATACCTACAGTTTTTTGTTTTTTTACGTTAAGTTGAAAGTGATATTTTAAAAGCTGTTTTTAAAATTGGCCACTTTTTCTTTCGCAACTCACTTTATATACATAAAATGGCGCAGATAGCCCTCGAGTAGCTTTACACAAATTTCAAACCAGTACATAAAATGTGGCTCCACCAGTGTCTTAACGTCACCTGTAGTGGAGAGTACAGGTCATTGTGTTGCTTTGCGCTTGACAACAATCAAACATAAACTGCGTAAAAGATAAGACGTACTTTAACAATTCAAGTAAAACAAGGATATTGTGTTTCATATACCTTTTGAATAAATGTAAAAACGATGTTAAATAATACTAAAAACTAGTTATGTTCAGAAGCTGCAGAGCTTCAAGGTTGTTTTTAACATTTCTAATTTTATATATCCTGTGTACTAATTATGTACGTGTTTAAATTTGGTATATGTTTGTTAAAAACAAACGTTAGGTTTATTGTTATCTTTTGTCCCTGTTTAAATGTTTAATATTAATTTTAAATGTATTTAAGCCTTTTCTTTTTCGTGTTTTAAAATCCTGTGATGTGTCATAATATGGGATCGTTTAGTAAATGCTTACGTAATACGTGAATAGCTGTCACTGGTCAGGACCTGTTTTGAACGTAAACTTTAACTTTAAACAACTTTCGTACACGTTAGGAAATTAGGTGAACAGGGCTAAATATATTTAATCGTTTATTATAACCATAAATAAGCTTTCTTGTCCTTCCTGGTAGGCTAAAGATTAACCATTATCTCCTTGATGTTACTTTGACATATTTTCATGTAAAACTTTCATGAAAGGTGGTGTGGACAAGTGAGGCAAGAAATAGCAATGATAACTTAACACTGGATAACACGGTCAATAAACCAAAAATTACAAGTACTTTTAGGCTTCAGATAATTCTCGATATACCAATATTTAACATATAGTGAATTTTGTTAATAGTTCCAAAGCGATGCAGCTTGAAAACTTGTATACTGTTAAACAATGGCGTGTTTTGACTTATTAGATATAAACTCTGATATCGGTTTTTGGGAGCATCATATTTCCTATGAAACAACAAATAATGTCAACTATTCATTCCACGGCAAACTTATATCGGCCGTTAGCTTCACTCACATATATATATATATTTACATATTCGATTTTTTTTTTTAATATAATGTACCCAATCCCCTCTTTTGTGAGGAGGGAGAAACGGGGTTAAGTATTCTTACATAAGATGCTCCTTTTGATACACGTTCAATTTGACGTATACAGTACGACCTCTAAATATATTTCTGGTGATGATGAAAAAGTATAAATTATCTCTATTTTTTTTATCAGAACGATGTTCGTGTGGAGCTCCTGGAAATTCAACCCGAAAGCCTTCCTCCCCATTTGAGCGATCTTTTTACCACGCCGGAATCCAACGATAATATTGTACGTATAATCAAATTTACTATTTGTATTATTTTAAAAATTATTAACTCTTCATAGGGTCTCCGACCTTTGTTTTTAAAAGAGGTACAATGATATTTTTTTAGTTGTATAATTAATTGATAAAAATACGTAAATACTTTTTGAGATATGTTTAACATTACTAACAAACTGTTCCCTAAATTTCCAAATAAAACATTATATACCTTATGTTTGAAGCATATGCTGATATATTTATGGAAGACGACAACATACTTTCCAGGGTACTGCTTTTAGGTAAAGACCATGAGCCACATTTTACTTGTGATGAGATTTGTATGATATGAGGTTCCATCTTAAACACGAGAGCCAAGTAATAGTTTTATTAATTTGTCACTTTCACCATTTTTGTTGTATTCATCGTTATGGTAATGAGGGGTGACTGTTAACATTCAAAGTCACTGTACATAGTTTAAATTGAGAAGCTGAAATATTTCAAGTAATAAATACGTAACATTCTCTAACATGGTTGGATCACTCAATTCTGTCCATTTTTATAATACAAAAATCATGCATTACTTCAGTGTTTTATTGAAGTGATAGGAGAATTACATCATTAGTGTAATGTCTCTTCGAGTTGTTCTGCACAGAAAGTATTTATACAAACTAGAGGGAAAGCAGTTAGTCAGTACCACTAATGTGGGCAATTTCAATTAATTAGAGGGATTTTATCACCTCAATTATTACATACCATCAGCCCCAAGTGATAAAAAGTACGCTTTTTATATACCTATATGTATGTGGAAACGAGTTACAATCTAATATACTAACCTCTTGGTTGAGATCGACCCTCCAAGAAAGAAAGAAAGAAAATTTACTGAAATTATTTTTAAAGGTATATAAACTTAATTCGATATAAAAACCTAATAAATAATTGAGAATTAGTTTACTGAAACTGAGCTGTACGAAAATAACGTAAATTTGTTCACCAACGTGTACAACTAACTGTAACGAATTTGTTATAGTTTGTTTCTAAAGCACGAAGCAATACAGTCGTCTGTCTGTGCTATTCTCACCGCAGGTATCGATACACGGATTTTAGCGGTATTAGCTCGCAGGCGTAGCTCATCCAGTGGGTGCCACTCCACGATGTTATTAGTTTGATTTAGACAAAAATTTTAATTTGATTTGCGTTGAATACAAGTAGTATATTAAAATATTCCTGTGACTTATTTTACAGCTCAGCATTTCTCAGCATGGGGTCTGCTAGGTGGTTTATGGACTTGTACAAAGGGAATAGCGATAAATAAATATTTTTATAGCAGTTTTCATTCTACTTTATCTTTCAAAACCATAAAAAAATGGAAAGGTACCTATTGTTAGTTGTATACAAGTATAAACATTTTACGTATTTAAATGTATTTTAACTAGCAGTTGTATATCGAGTTAACTGATTTAGATCACCCGAATCTCGTAAAAATTGAACACTAGAAGTCAGTGAAGAGGGTCCAATTAGAAACGGGAATTAATACGTGTGCATGCTTAAATAAATATAAAGTGAACTTGTTGCTTTCAGTCAAGGTCAGAATGTGGGTTTGGACTTTATACGACACGATCTTAACGACGTGCTCATTTGTGCTATCTTTATCGGGAAAATTTATTAGTTTGAAAGGTAGCATTTTATAGTCCTAGAGGGTAGGGCATTTTCTTCGCATATATTAAATGTACTAAATATTTTTAACGAACCTTTTATTGAATTTCAAAATAAACAGCTTTAACAATGCCCAGAATATCTGAAAGATTGTTGGAACAACAACAAAAAGACGAATCTGTATTAACTTCACTAACTATAACAACGCTAAAGAAACCTTGTTTATTTAAAAAGAACACACATATAATTGAATAATTAGCTTAACAATTAATGCGTTTTGCAATTTATTTATTAAATATTCACTGTCACTTTCTATTATTCATTGAACGACATTTATTGTATTAGGGCTTGGCATGGGCTGGTTGTTTCGGCGCTTGACTCATTTATGTTGGGGAATGTTGTCACTGAGCATATTTGCCCTGTCATTCTATCATTATTTCATATGTTATTTACGTAATGTAATTGTATGTATTCTTGTGATTCCATAGTATTAGTAATAAGCTAACTACTGCATTAACTTTTAAATAAATACAAAAGCCATTTTTTCTTTAGTTTAAATATGTTGATGTACAGTATGCCATCTTGATTCTGTAATACCAGAACACTTACTGCTTGTAAGTTGTTCTATCTTGTTTCCAAAATACTTCATGGTATCTTCTTTTTAATATATTCCTTCATTCTACCCAGTGGCGTAATATCGCCAACCTTTAGAGGTATCAAGACTGAATAATGTTACACATGTTTGTAGTTAAGCGCAAAGCTATAGAATGAGCTTTCTGTGCTATGCCCACCACAGGTATTGAAAACCGGTGTTTAATATGTTTTATGAACCCTCAGGCTTACCTCTGTGCCATTGAAGGATAACAGCGATATAATAAAATAAGGTAATTCCTAAAAATGGAGTACTATTTGAAATTGAGGCTTGGTGGTTAGGGTGCTTGACTCGCAATCTGTGGATAGCGAGATTGAAACCCGTCTGCGAACATTCTCGCCCTTTCACCTATGGGGTTGCTATAATGTTACAGTCGATCTCACTATTCGATTTGAGTAATTCAAGTGTTGGTAGTAAGTGATGTTGACTACTTACCTGCCATCTAACCTGTCTTTCAAAATTACATGCCAATAGCGCAGGTAATGTTTGTGAGGTTTTGCGCCAAATTTAACGCAACGCTATACCCTATATTGATTTTAAACTTGCAAGATTCGTAGTATGAAGAACGAGACCTGATGGAAGTGTTGGTATAATTCTTTTTTTTATCTTCGTCAGTTTATTTCGCTAAAAAATTAATAAGATGTTATCACAGTCTTCATTGAAAATTAAATTCTTGACATTTCATCAAAATAAAATTTCGGACATTTTTAGTTCATTTTGAATTTAACACGAAAACGTCTTTACATTTCAAACATGAGCCAAAGTTGGAGTTGTTGCACGAATACACACACGTTTTTAAAACCTTATCTGTTCCACATAGCGCAACATATTTCTCACAAGAAACTCGTTTAGGGTTGTGTTCGAATCTGATCCATAACAGCTTTTACTGCTTGTTGAACCAGTACTTCAACTAATATCAGAAACATCACAATCTATAATAATTAAAATTAATTGAAACATCAGTTGGATAGCAATCTACACTTCTGTTGTGTTTCATATTTACTTCTGTCGATATTATTGACCTCTTTTCTGCGGAATCTACGCGCCTTCTTACGTTATCGATCAGCATCAAAGCGAGAAAAAACAAAAAACCACTTGTGCACCAAATGCAAAATAAATCAAATTTCATATATTAAAATTAAAATAAATCAAGAAATATAAGCATAATTGATGTGTACATTGCCTATACGTATTTTAAAATTGATGTTGTTAAAATGTACCCCGAAGAATTGATTTTTTTGTTTAGCGTGATACCTT
Source organism: Carcinoscorpius rotundicauda (assembly GCA_011833715.1). NCBI lineage: Eukaryota > Metazoa > Arthropoda > Merostomata > Xiphosura > Limulidae > Carcinoscorpius > Carcinoscorpius rotundicauda. The sequence goes on from CM022392.1 coordinate 30,400,518, forward strand.
TCTAAAGATCTTTACTTGTGTTACTTTTAATAGATTTTTATAAGCATGTTAAAAACATGTAGTTGTGTACATGTTTAAAATTGAGCTCGCTTTCGTGATGCTATACTTTTAATTCGGAAAATGGTGAGATTATTGTGTACAGTTTCTTAATGGTATAGGAAAAACAAATAATAATTATACGATGGATAAATGAAATACAAAGTGCGTGTTGAAATTCAACGTACTTCATTCCAACCACAAGAAAACGTGTTATACACAGATCTTTTTAAAATTCTAAAAAAAATGGTTGTGATTTTTTTTAGTTTCTTACTTGTTTTCGTACATCTGAATATTGTTATTGTTTCTAACAGAAAGGCTTAACACATTCTTTAACTTAGCTTATCAACAACTGCACTCGGATTTGTAGAGGAAATTGATAAAGCTGTGAATTTATTGTACACTTTGATTATTTCCTAGCCTTGTTGTAGAGCTTCGAAGTGACGTAGTTCAAACTTGAACATTTTGTACACGTAGCGGCAGAAGTACTGTGTTTTAAAACATTTTTTCATTGTTGAACGTCTCACTTGCAAATTCTTATAATTTCCCTTTCTAGAAATTGTTCACAGTACTGATTATAATACGGTATTTCACTTTTCTTTTCTTTTTTAATAATAATAGATACTCAGTGTCATTGTAAATAATTCACAACTATATATATATATTGTAAGGCAAAGATTATACATGTAACATGTGGATGTTAAATAAAGTGAAATATTTATTTTGTGACGCTTGTAATCTGAGTGAAGTCAGCATGGCGTAATCCTCAAAACAGTGTGTTCATAATAATTTTAGTTGCGGTGTGGGTTATTCCAACACCCACGTGTATAATTTTGTTGCTGTGTCATTTTTATTTTGAGCTTCTAGGTGTTTCATCTGTGTAAAGACTGCACCTCAGAAGAACTGACATGGTGTCATAACATGTAACAAATTTGAACCAAACATGGAAAATAACAAATTTTTAGTTTCATGTCGTAACTAAATCAAACGTTGAACGTTATGCTTTTAATTGTAGCCATCCTTTCATATAGATATATGCATAGCGCTTGTCTCGCACACTTTTTTCGAGATCGTTGTTGTTGTTTTGAATTAAGCACAAAGCTACACAATGGGCTATCTGTGATACTACGGATATCAAAACCCGGATTTTAGCGTGTAAGTCCGCAGACATACCGCTGAGCCACTGGGGGGCATTTTCTAGATCGAAAGATATATGCCGAAAACTATTTTTGTATCATTCGCTTAGCTGACAAATGTGTCTATTTTATAAGTTATTATTTTGAAGAACTTACCGAAAAGTACAAGATTAGGTTCTACAAACTATGCTGCTGATAATAGTAATAGATTGCATGTGGGATGAACAATCATTATTCATCAATGTTTGTAGAATATTGTTCTAACATATTCATAGTTTAATTACAAAAAAGTACAAGTTATTTATAAAATTCAACTGATGATTTGTTATAAATATTTATCTTTTTCATCTGCAATAAAATAATTTGTCGCGAATCAACCTTTTTTTTCTTAATTGATTATACTCAATATGAAAACGTGATTAGCTCCCAATTTCCAACTTTTACAATAGCTCAAAATCTATCAAATTTTGGCAGGGTAGAAGTCATCCTCAGCTAAGACAGTTTCATTTTTTTTAATATTTGACATTTGGATGTTGTATAGGTTTAAGAAAAACTTCAATTATTGTATGATAAGAGCAGGCATTAAAACATCTGAGATAGACCAGTGGGTCCCAAGTTGTCCCAAAATATAATGTTAACTAGAATGTGTTATTGCAAACAAACATGTAACTTTTATGATAAAAACCCTAAATGCACCTTATACTTACGGAAATATTTATAATTTATGAACATGCTTACATTTCCTTTGACTTGAGTATATGGATAAAAGTATTGTGTAATTGGTTTAAATTCAGTGGTTAATCAGTTTCCCTGTATCTAAGTTTCTTTGATATTTTTTTCAGTTTTCAACTTAATTTAAAAAGTTATTGTATCTGGTTCTTTTTGATATTATTTTGTAGAAACATGTGAAAGAGCTTTATTTAATTATTGTGGCGAGCTACAGCTTTAGTCACAAACTTCACCATTGTAATGGACTAAAACAAACAGCTACTACAACCTGGTTTTAAAATACATAAATTTATTGACCTATAACAACCACACAAGTCAAAAGTTTAACCTTTCAAACGATAAGAATAAAAAGTTATCTCCTTAAAACACAGTTTAATAAGTATGTCACTGACAAGGACATGTTACTTACATTAAAGAACAATGAATATCACGGTTAGTATGTGGATAAATAAAGTAAATAGGAAAAAGAACCTGAAGAAAAATATTTAATAACAAAATTTCAAAGTTCCATATTTTTACAAGTACAAAATCATTAACAGCAGTGAGCAATAATCACCAAAAGTACTTGTCAGATATCTCTCAGGAACTAACTATTGGAAAATCCTGACAGGGTTTTTATTCAGTCATTAGACCATGATATTACATTTCATGTGACCATAAATTTACATACTCTTTTGCAATATTGAAAATATCCATACAAAGTGGTGTCAGTCTCATAACACATACAAACTGATTTAAAAGCAATATAGTTGGCTAGAAGGTGAGTTATCACTTTAAAGGTAACTAAATTTCATATTGAAACTACATGATAGAAGTAATAAGAGATGAACAGTAAACAGATCCATAATGAAATAGAATTTGATACTTTGCAGTATGCTTCACTGAATATTATAGTTTATCACTGTTATTTTCCCTGGTGTTGATAATAACAAATAACAAAAACTTATCAAAACATTATATTTTTATAAGTTTTCAATTCCACTGTCATTTCTAGTGTTAGTATGTCAATTCCAGAATATTTACTTCCTTTAATCTCTGGTTATTCTTCTTAAGCATGATATTCTCTATATTTTATTTAAATTTTTAATTTGAGTGTATCCTTTCATGGATTTTGTGCTCTTGATTGTAGTTTAATGACATACAAAGTTTTTTTATAAATGTTTTTAATGTTCATATGATATACGAAATATATTGTAGATTTTTATCTTATTTATTTTCTGATGATACTAAAAGTTAAGAATGAAATATCTTTACCTTCTTTAGGCAAGGTTAGATCAAGTATCTTGCTTGTTCATCTTTGGATAGATTGGTCCAAGGTTTAAGAGATGGTACTGCTGAACATATTCTACCCTTTCACTTGTGGGCACAATGTAAAAGTGACACTTAATCCTGGTATTCAGTTTAAAGTAGCAGGCAAAGATTTGTAGTGGTGGATGCTGATTGTCCTCCCTCTAATCAGTTTTTAAGCTGTCTGACCTCTGGCCTTATGTGCACATAATCTGACAATCAGGCTGAAAATTTCAGCCTTTTTTGTTTGCGCATGAACTTCTTATCACAATCTTAAAAATATTTGATTGAGGTAAATCAAGGATGTCTTATTTCATTTTGTTGAAAATCTCAGAAAAGTGTAATAAACTAATCAGTACAATGTTATGATGTGTTCTACCACTGAGCAGGTTCATTTTTTACTATTTTAGAGAAGTAATTATTTGTATATTTATTCAATAATGTTATATCGGCTACATTTATTGATACTCTTTACTTCCAAAATGTTTTGACAAAAATTACTAAATTAAATATACACCTAAATTTCTAGACCATATGCGAAAAACACCCTCTAGCAACAAAAACATTTGAATTAAAATATGAAATATATTGGGTACATAAGTAGTTGTTGGTTTTTGTTGTTGTTGTTTTTTTGAAGAGTAATTGCACTATGTATACATAAAAACATAACATTTTGGCCCATTATGGGACCTATTGGTTTATCTTGGCTGTTCCATCTTCTGAGCTAAATTAAAATAATTCTAAAAAATATTAATGGCAACTGTTGTCATTCATACACTTACTAAGCTTTTTCTTAAATTCACTGACTCTACAACATCTTAAGGTAACCATTTCCAAAGGCTAACCACTCTATTAAAAAATAAAACTGTTTCAGCTGAGGATGACTCTTGCCCTTCCAAAATGTATACTTGTGTCCCTAGTCCTACTATTTTACTGCTAAATATGAAATAAAGACGATGCATCAAACTGTAAATTCCCTTTACAATCTTAAACACCTCAATCAGATCTTCTCTAACTCTTCTTTTTTTGAGAGAAAACAATTCAAGAGATTTCAGTCTCTCTTCATATGATAACCTCTCCATCTCAGGCACCATTCTAGTAACCTTTCTCTGAACAAGTTCCACCAACTCAGTGTCTTTTCTAAGGTAAAGACCTTAAGACTGAGAACAATACTGCAAATGTAGCATAACCAGTGACTTATACAATGAAATTATAACCTTTTTAAACTTGTATTCAGTGGTTCTGTAGATATAACCTAAAATCCTATGTGCTCTTCTACTAGTGACAGTACACTGCTTTGATGGCTTTAGACTGATTGACAATTACATCAAGATTTTTTTCTTTTATGACATATTTCTATCCAGATTATACTTATAATTCAAGTTATGATAACCCACATGCATTATCTTGCATTTTTTAAAGCTAAAACTCGTCTGCCATGAATTTCTCTAACTCAATAAATGGTCTAAACCTTTTTAAAAGCAGTAGGTAGCAACACTCAAGATATCAATATAATCTGCAAATTTAAGTAATTTATTGATTGTTTCTTCATCTGTGTCATTGGTATAAGTCAAAAAGAGCAAAGGTCCCAAGACTGAGCTCTGAGGTACCCCACTTGTGACATTATTCCAATTTGACTGAACTTCATTTCTAACAACCCTTTAGTTTCTTCTGTCTGGCCAATCTTTGATCCAATTTATTAAAATATCCCCCACACCTATAGAAAGCATTTATATTTTCAAGATTTTATGCAGCATTGTGTCAAATGCTTTCTGAAAATCCAGATACACCTCATCTATACTCCTACTTTCATGTACAGTAACCTTTTCAAAGAATGTCAAGAGCTGTAAGACAAGGTTTTCCCTTAGTGAAACCATGTTGACTATCCAGTAAAATTCTAAACTTTGTCAAATGACTTTGCAAAGCATCTTTTAATACTTCCCAAAGCTTTTCCCACAACTCATGTAAGACTAATTACTCTTTAATTATTAGCACAATTTTTATCACTTCTCTTGAAAAGCGTAGTTACTTTAGCTAACTTCCAATCCTATGGTACCTGCCCACTCTTTAAGGCCTGACAATGTACAGTAATAAGTGGCTCACATGCCCAACATTTAACCTTCTTCAAAACTCTAGAGCCTTGTAATTTTTTAAACTTCCCAATTTTTTCTTAACCAGTTCAGAATTAGGACAAACTTTGGAAGTTTAAAAAACAATAAGATTCTTGGGCCAGATAATATTTCACATGTAGTTTTTATTAAATTACTGTGATTACCTTGATTATCAAGCTCTCAAGAAAAATCCATAAATATAAGAAAAAAAAGTAACCTCTTGTTGAAATTTTTGTATGAATATCAATACAAATGCATTAATTTTGAAAGGTTTTGATAAATTTTTAATAATATTTAGAAACTAAATGGTTTTATTATTGTTGTATTTCTGTGGCTAAAAATTTTTCTAACATTCTGATCACTTCAAGATTTTGTTTCACAACATTACATACTGCATGTTAGAATGGTATATTAAATTAGTTATATTACTTATTGAGTTAATTTTTAGTTTTTATTTATGTGGGTATTTTGTGTTGATCAGAATGCAATTATATCAATTATGTAAATTTTCAAAGTTTGATGATATTCAGAAAGTACTGCATGGTTAAAATAAATAAAATTGAAATATTTATGCTATTTTTTGTTTTTCATGTATCTTTTTATTAAGTTAATACTCTTTTTTATATTCAAAATTGAAATATATAGTGATTTTTACTCCTGTGGAAAGTATGTAAAGAAGCATTTTTAAGTAAAGAGCAAATGACTGATTCAGTACAATAACATTTTGAATTCATTTTTAGTTAGATTAATATAAATGTGTTAATTAGTGAGTTTTATTTTCAGACTTTGTTTCCTGCAAATTAAAAAATGTTTTAATTTTTATTCTATCAGAACAAAATATATGATAATCTAAATCAAAAGAAAAATACTGGTTATCACTGATTAGCTAAATATTTTATTTATTTATAAGGAACTAAATACAGTAATCTACTTAAACAGTTTTACTCTTTAATGTGTGTTTCACAATATTGTTGTATAAATTACAGTACTTTCAGCATATTATTTTTTTATATACAATTTTTTTTCATAATTTAGAATAATTTTTGTTTTTGCAGACGACCACCTGTAAGGTGAAGAATGAAAACCTGGGTTTCAAAATTCTTATCATTTGCAAAGTTGGAGAGAATACAAGTGCCATCCACTATGACTTAACTATAGACAAATTGGAAGGAAAAGTTAGTGAAAACTTGTATTGCATAGTACCCTTACTTTGAAATAATGGTTTGCATTTGTGAGATTACTGATAAAATATGTACAACACAGATTGGTAAATATCTGTGTGAAAATGCTGGTTAAAGCAGTTCAATGGTAATGATTTATTAAAATAGTGCAAAATGTTTTATGAATGATGTTTAAAACCTTAGAATTATAAATATGAACATCTATAGTGTGGAAAGTGTCAACAAAACTGATCAGTATATTCAAATCAACAGATCATTATGCAGTGGAATAGTGGAAACTAATATTGTGTTTTCCTTTCTGGCCTACTTAGTGAATAAGTCTAACATCCTGCAGACAATGAAAAATAAAGTAATAAAAACTGTAGATTGCTAGTTATCTACTGGACTAAAATGTAACACATTTTCTTTTTTACTGCCAAGTTTGCTTAAATCTATATTTTGTATTTATTCTTGGGTATAATGCAATAATTATTTATAAAACAACTGCAATAGTGAAATATTTCTTATTATTATAAAGTTTTTGAGCATTATAAATAAAGATAATTCATTTTATACTCGCACAGGGACACATGAGTAAGGTTATTTGATGCATAGCATGTCCTAAGCTTAAAACTGTAGTATATATGAATATATATCTTGCATTTTGTACAGTACTCTGAAACCCTATACTTTTTTATAACATGACATGACACTTTAGGTTTTTGAAAATTAAAGTAACAATATTAAAACTTGTAATTTAGTGACTGTTACACACAAAAATTACCATGATAATGTTTCATTAGTGCACTTCTGTGTCATAAATCAAAAGTTAAAATCTGTTTATTACCATATGGCATTATTTCAGAGAAATCAGACTCTACATTGCCTTGCTGAGCCAGTGTGTACCACTGTGCAAGTTAATCCTTTTATGGCAGGCTCGTGCAATGTGAGGAAATTGAATCATGAATTTCACTTGTACAATAATACATGCAGTAATTCTAAGATTTCTTAACCTACACTCTTAAAAACTGATAAGAGTTTGTTGAAGATTGTAATAGTTTTGTATGCAAAGAATTACATTGTAATTGTGTTTACTAAAAATATTTCATTTTTCTGTTGTAGTTTGTTGCACTCAAACTATTAATCTGTTGAGTGCAAGGTGATTTTAATTTTAAGTATAAAAATACTTTCTTCCTCTTATAGTTTTCATATTTCATTTGTATAATTTTAAACCCCTTTAAAAGTATTTATAAGGTAAATTTTTATATTTTATTATTTATTTTCTCTGCCATATCACTAACTCTAGCAATTGTATACGTATATATAGTTTTTTCTAGTTCAATGCTTTTCCAAGTTAAATAATGTGAAATGTTTTGTTTATTGCAATTTATTAAGATTAAAACACACATTACAGTGTAGTGCACTTATTATTGAGGTATGTTTAGATTTAAATCTTTGTAAAGTAAAAAAAAATTGTATTTAAAAAAAATTAAATTATAGGGAAATTATTTTAAAATTTTAAAAGGTAAATTAGCATCTAGAAACAAAGTTTATAATAAGAAAATACATATATGTACTATTATGAAAGTGATGGTAGCTACACATGATATATTAGGGATTTTTAGAACACCATATAAACTTTCTATGTGTAGAGGTTTAGAATGTAATTGAAACTTGTCATAAAATAATTTCTTTTTCATTTATTTGCAGTTAAAAGTCTTCAGTAATGTAAAGGAGCTTCTTTTCATTTTTTGTTTTGTGGAAAGGCCTGATGTAAAGTTAACTTTAAAACCCTTTCATGGACCACCAGTAAGTTAGAAGTATAGTATTAATTTTTTGTTTTTGTTCAAAGAATTTTTAAATATTTCTATTAATTTGTAGTAGTATAAATACACTGAAAATCTGAAAATTAGGTACTTGTAGCAGTTTTTTCCTTGGTATTAATTGAACTCTATTTATTATGGCCAGATTTATTTGCTGTATTTTTTTAATTTTTAATACTTAAATTTGTGGATATGTTAAAAATAGTCAAGAATCAGTTTTTCTAGCATGGTATTTAAACTAATATTTTTATCAAGTTATATACTACGTCTATGTTTCATTTGATATTTACATAAAATATTTGAACAAACTTTACTTACTTGAATTTTGGCTTTAACATATCTAAACAGAATAAATACAATGTAACAATCGACTGAGGCTGCTTATAACTTTACCATTTATTCGTGAGCAATAATGCATTCTTATTTAAGGATAAGTGTCCTTTTTATCTATAATAGAATATTCAAGTGATATTATGTCCTTGTATTTTTACAGCTAATAGCATTAATAGCTGTGGTAATATGAATGACTTTTGCATGTCTTAAAATTTATCTGTATATGTGTATATTTAGGCACACACACACACACATATATGTGCATTTTTTTCTTTTAATGTATTACATATTAAAATCTATTTTATGGATATCAAGGTATCAGTAAACTAGAGAGTAACCTGTGCAGTAAGATCTCAAAAGCAGTGTAGTAACTGTGCATTGTTATATTTGCAGTATAACTCTTGATCTTAAATGTGTTAATATCAGAATATAAAATATGTGAAAATTTTTTTGATACATTTCCATGCTTTCAGAAAATATTATTACATTATACATGTGTTTGTGTGTGTGTATGTATATATATATAGATAGATAGATACACACACAGATCAATGTAAACAAATCCACAAGTAGAATCCATCACAGACATTAATGCCACCAATTGTAAAAACAGGTAATTTCTAACAGAATTTGACAATTCCCAAACAACAGATTGCCACTGAACTAAAAACTCCATTGTGGCGTGAGATATTTTGTCCTGTTTTATTTGTGCATAAAGATGATCTAAATAGAGCTCTATTCTAGAACAATTCTGAACTCTTAGAAGTCTGAAACTACTTTTCTATCTTTGAGTGCAAAATCAAACTTTGTTTTTTCAGGATTTTAATGGTAGATTTAGCAATTTATGCTTTTTCAGGAACAAAGTATTGCAGCTACATGGCACATTTCCACTTTCATGCCCTTTTGTTTTTCTTTCTGTTCAACCAGTCAGTGCATGTGTGTATATTCAGATGACATCAAAAGCAATAAGTTCAGACAGTACTATTAAGTGGTTGTTTATAGTGTTTGATCATTAACATGCACTTATTTCTGTGAAAATAAATAAATGTAGCTCCTATTACTCAATACAAACAGCAGCAAAATTTGCTTAGACACACCAAAAAGCCTTTGTTTGTCATTGTACAGTGATCTGTTCTGTAACAGCCTGCTTTGCCTATAATATCACAGTGATTACACTTTGTATCACAAATTTTGTTCCTGGATAGTATGTGTTATTTCTTAATTGCTTATGTTGTGAAAGAACAGCAAATGGCCATTATTTTCTTCAAACTTTGCTTTTGTGACCTGGATAATAAAATTTAGAAATTTATTTTCTGTGTAAAAATGGGCAAATTTGCACATTTTCATTTGCATAAGGTCCGAATAAAACAACATATAAATCAGTGCTTCCTGCTGTAGTGCACTTTGGTGTCCCTGCTGTCCCAAAGGCAAAGATAACAGGGAAACTTGGTAAAGCCTCCTTGAAGACCCATCAGGAATGCCGCCATTTCAAAGTTTCCGATAACCTCCAAGCCATACTCCTCATACTTCAAGGCTTCTAACAAGGTCTTAACACTCTTGTATCCCTTTTTGAGGTCCACCAAATGAGCCAGGAGAAGAGACGTATACTTATTCCTGTTATGGAGTAGCACAGCTTTGAGGCTTTTGGATGAGCTATCAATAAAATGTGCTACTTATTTGGGTTACAGGCAATTCCAGTTGCCTCACACAGACCAGATACATTGTGGCAAAAGCAGAGCCCATCCTGACGAGTGAAGAAGCTTGAAAAAATGTAGGTGATACTTCCTCTGACTTGCGACTTACACATTTTCATCTAACAAATTCCACTTCATGAGCCTAGATGTAAAAAGCTTGGCATCTGCTGACTTTGTTAGTATAAGATCTCTGATCTTATTAATGAGATTTATTTGGTTGGGGTAGTATGTGATTCTCTCACCAGCTGCACCTCTGAAATTGCAATTTGGATTTTCAACATCTACCTCCTCTTCTGATTTGCTGCTTTCTCTGGCAGAGTGGGTACAGGGAGCTCAAGGCATTGTGGCACTGGGGGCAATGGATGATGGAAGGTCTGGATGCATGATAGCAGATGCATTCTTGCCAGCTTGACATTTGGAAAGGTCCACCATGCAGAAGTAGCGATTGCTTGAGTGGTCAGTGAGTTCACACTAAATTATTGGAATAGCAATTTTCATGGTTCTCTTTTCCTCTCTGTACCATCCTGCAGAAAAGCAAAATAAAATTGTTATTGTGAAGAATAAATTTATTTTGTCCACAATTAATATGTAAGAGGTTCATGCAAAATACTTTGTGAAATTGTTTCTGTACTATTGGAAATTTGAATAAAAAGATATTTAAATTTTAAAAGGTCTAAAATTTTTATAATATAAAATCTTGCTATTTAACCAAGCACAAATTATTCGTCTTACCTTCTAGAGTTTTTTTGCAGCACTCCCAGGTAAAATTAGGTGCCCAGGGTTTGTCTTGATCCCCAACAGGCATGCCAAAATATGTCTTGTAAGCTTCAAACATTTTAGTAGATGCTGTCACAGAGAACATTTTTGCTCTTGTCTTGATAATTTGGCCATATACATTACAGAATGTGTCTGGAGAATGCTTGCAGCTTCTTGATGTCATCTCTGATAAAATGTGTTCACTTAGGCAGCTAGAACTAAACTGAAGTGATAAGTGGTGAGCTCTTGTATGTATATTGGTATGCAAAGTTCTAGAAAATTCTAATAAATTCTGTAGCATTCTTGAAAATTTTTTGTAATTTCAAGAAAATTCTCTATCAGCTACTCACCACTGAATACACCTGGGTTGTTTTGGAAAATGGGTAAATTTGAAAATTTTATTACCCCAGATCACAAAAGCAAAGTTTGAAGAGAAAAATAGGTCTTTTCCATTTACTTTAGGCACAAGCAATTGGGAAATAACACTTTCTGCCCAGGAACAAGAAAAAGTAATAATTTTCTTACATAGTGTTATTTTTATTTTACTTTCATTCATTGAAAGAATCCACTTAAGTTATAACTATTCAGTTTACTATTTTAATAGTTGAACATATTGAAGTCTAACTTTAATATGCATTATAAGATAAAGTTTAATAATAGATCTTACATTTTTTAATATAAAACTGTGTGTCTTATACCACAACTATATAACCAGCTCAAAATATATTCCATAACTTTTCTATATTGTACCTGACATCTAAGTTTTCGGGCTCAGTCCTAGATATGAAACTATTTGTCAATGCTTGTTTTATTGCTATGATTTTTTGTATTTCTATAATTAATGATGCATTCATGTTATTGTTGTATATCTTCATGCAAAAAAAAGTATAAAACAGTTTATTGTTAAACTCTGCTAGTATAATAGTAATAATAATTTTTACAATTTATCAACTCAGAATGTGTTTATGTATTGTATTTGGTTAATTTTTACCTCAGAAAATCCTTGCCACTGACCCGAACTCTATGGAAGCTATTGCCATGGATATATTAATCAATACTATAGCAACAACAGCAGTTAGTCTACATTTTGCTAAACAAACAGACTTTCCCAAGTTTCAAAGTAAAGAAAGAAATTCTCTGATACCTGAGGATCTTAGTACTTTGGTGAGCTTTTATATAAAGAAAAAAATGTTTGGTGTAATTTTATACTAAATTAATTTACTGAAGTATAATGCTGTATATTATTAATTAAAAGCTGTGTATTTATATTAAAATACAGTATTTCTTTAAGTGGTTAGTTTCAGCTATATGAAATATTTAACAAGCTTGACTTGACATGTGCATATTTTTTCATGAAACTATTAACATTGCTTATGTAGTAGTAAATCTAGTATATTAATTTAGTGCCCCTTTTACTAGCACACTGGGAAGATGTTAGGTATTTAAAATAAATGATGTATTTGGCATTTTTGTTATTGTTTTATTATTTTGGAAAGGCTTTGAATTGTTATATATTTATGACCACATTATAAGCAGTTTTGTACAATAAGATATATTTTTAGGTAATGTAACAGCAAAAGAACAAATATAATTCACATTTTATTGGATTAATTAAAATCTATTATTTGATATCAGAAACTTAATTCCTTGAACAAAATGTTCCATTAATCTCAACTTTTGTTTCTTGTATCCTTACTTTTGATAAAGTTTCATTTTTAGCTATGTGTTAGATTTTCAGCTACCCTGCACTGATTTTTGAATATGCTTTAAAGAAAACATTAATATTACAATTGTTTATTTTAATATAGCCAGAAAAAAACATGTTATATAAACTTGTAGTATAAAGAAGCGTGTTTTTTTTATGTTTATGAGAAATATTAACTAATGTTAAGTTAATAGCAGGATGAAATAATCAGTTGGATTTATATTTTGTTTTATTATTATTGAATGTACTGAAGAGCTAATGTAGGAGAGATTGTGCTCACCATCTTTCATTATAAGCCAGGTGCATAGTACCATCTGAACTGATGTAACTAAAGATGTAGTCACATTTTTTTGGAGATAAATGTTTAATGGATAATTAATGCATTGAACATAAAAGTACAGTTATAGATGTTGATGGACAAATTCTAACAGAAATGAATTATACAATTGCTGAAAATAATTCAACATCATCAATGAACATAAAACTTTTATCAACCATGACACACACACGCACGCACGCACTTGTACATATAAACATAATAAGTAATCATATTCAGTAATTCCTCAAGTTAAATACATCAGTGCAGTAGAAAATAATCAGACTTATAAATTGTGTACTTCATAATACAGTTCATACTGTAGTGTCAGTGAAAGGCAATAGCCAAGTAGGTGTTTAATACACCAGTTATTTAAATTTAGTAAAATAGTTACTACAGAAGATATATAACATTATAAATATCTTAGCAAACATAACATATAATTTAGTCTTTATAGTATTGAAAAAGTGCTAATTCCAATAATGAATATTCTCTTCTGCACTTAGATAATTTTTTCTCTTGAGACCACTTATTCTGCCAGAGATTTGCAAGACACCAGCCTTGTGAAAGTTCACCTACTTTCAATTGAAAGTGTGAATTTGTGTCATAGTATAACAATGCCATCATGGTGCAGAACCCTTTGATCAAAGGAGTGCAACAAACCTTCATGTCCAATAACTCTCTACATTCTTGCTTATTAATCATTTTTCTTTTCCTCTGCACTGATATGTTTTCGAGTTTACTGAGATTTATAATTTTTCCAAAAATTTTAAAATTTGAATTTTTTACTCCACCATGTTTAAACTCAACATTAATTCATGATTTAATGTAAATGTTATTAAAGCTGATATAAGTAAAGAATTTTCTTACCCAGAACAAATTAATGCCTTTTTGCTAGAAGTGCTTTATCTGTGGAAGGTATGTTAACTTTCTTTCATCAAGTAGTGGGGTCGATTATGCAGGTGGGACCCTTTATTCCCAACTGTTGCACTCACTTTCCTTCCACCTCCTCTCTTTGTTATTCTTTCTTTTCAGTCATTTATATTATCCATTCCTAGGCTCAGTCTTTGGGAGTGCCTTTGTCAATTTGAGGGATCAGATTCATTTCATACTTTTTCAATTTTATGAATTTATTTCTACCCTTCTTTGATATATTTTCCTCCTTAATCATATGTTGGTAGTCCTTCTCTTTTCTCATCTTGATCTTTCTCAGGAATATAGATCTGACCTTTTATGCATTAATGGCCCATTCTAGAAACCTTCTTCACTATTTATCTTCTTTTCTGAGTCTTTCATTGTTGGAACCTTTTGGAAGTTTAATTCTGTCTCTTTCTACCATTCTCCAAGACCTTGGTTTTTCCCCTTCTGTTTATCCAGATAAATTTGGTGGTGTCCTTGATTTCCTGGCATTATAGGTTTCAGCTGCTTGCCATCAATCTTTCCTCACATCATTGATTTTCCTGATTGTCTCGGCCTTGACCCACCAGTTCTCTACCTGGTCTTGGCCTTTCTTCTTTTCCTAGCCCATCATTGTGTATACAGTCTTCCATTTTTCATCCCACTTCCTTTCAACATATTGCCCACTGGCCTAATTGCTAATTTTTCTCCCTCTCTCCATTTGGGACAAAATGGGTTCCTTTCACCTCCCATCTGATATTGCATACCTTTGCTGGCTTGTAGGGTTTGATGTTGGAATTGTGGAAGAATTATCTGATCATGAGGGTTCATAATCCCTCTCTTAATTTTCTCTCCCATCCTTCTGTTTACTCATTAAAGATTATGAACTGGCATTTAATTTGTAACTGCTCTTTCCTTTAATTTTTCCTGGTCATCACACAGTATTGAATTTTATACTTCTTTCTCCATTAGTCATTTCTGCTCATCATGTGGAAAACCAAGTGCTAAGTCCCTTGTAATATCAAATGGAAGTGGTATGTCTTTCTGGATCTACACAATAGACCTTTAACAAAATTTAAAAATTGCAAAACATGGAACATGACTCGAGGTTTACATTAGAAAAGCAAAGTAATAACAGAAAATTCAGCTTTTATTTATTAGATTTGTTTTGAATTTTATTTACATTTTTCATAATTAGTTTATGTCAAAGACAGAGTTGTATGTCTGATTTGAAGCAGAACCTTATTATGCTAAGAACATAATAATTTGCTCTTTTTTAAAATCATATTTCAGCATACCCTACCAATAATGTTTTAAAAATACCTTTGTCCTGCAAGAGTTCATTTAATGTTAGAAAATATTTTATTCATAATTTACAATATTTGAACAATGGCTGTTTTGAGGTGCTTATTTTTCATAGTGGATCTGGATAATTCAATGAACAATCCATCTTTAAAATAATAATATGGCAATTGCAAGTTTTTTCACAATCATCAGTTATCAGTGAAAGTTTTTTTTACTATGATAGGCATTTAAGATTGCTTCAGATTGGCTAACACACAATTGCATCTTTGACTTTTAATTCTACTATGATGACCCCTTCTGTCACTCTAAAATCATTCATAACATTATATCATTCTTTACAATTTTTTATATTGGTTAACATATATTATGTTTTAAAGCTTGTCTTTGACATTTAATTATATATAACTAAGCCTTTCTTTTATGCCCTGGATCTCATTTTTTGAAATTATTCATGATATTATATCTTCATTAATGGAACTTAAATCTATAGACAAAATTACCCTTTTAATCAAAAGCATTATACTTGTGTTTTGCATAGAATATTATCCATTTTATCCTGTAATCAAATACATTCAATTTTTTTTGACAGTGTTAGTTTATATTATATATATTTTTCCTATGCCTGTTGCATATAGTCATAAATGCTATTAACATCAGAATATTTTGACCATCCATTTTAAAAGACCTTAACTCTTAATATCTGATCATTGTTCATCTAATTTTGGCAGTATTTCACAATGAATTTTTGTTTTGATGTCATGGTTTTTATTCTTATAAAGGTCAGATATTTATTTTAAGAGCTGATGATTAGTTTAAAATAATATTTATGGACAACAAGGGATCTGTTCCATTTACTTAGCTGAACTACATTAAAATAAAGAGCTTCAAGCTTATAATTCAAATATTTATCAAGCCTTCCCTTAAACTCCCATAAATTCACTATTCCTACCTGACCCAAAGGTAGCTTATTCCAAAAGTCAACAATTATATTAGAAAAATAAAACTTTCTCAGATGTAGATAAATTATATTATACCAATATTTATATGGTCTTATCATTCTCCAACACTCAACTCATAATCCGAGGGATACGAGTTTGAATCCCCATCACACCAAATATGCTTGCCCTTTCAGCCATGGGTGTATTATAATGTGATGGTTAATTCCAGTATTCATTGGCAAAAGACTAACCAAGAGTTGGCAGTAGGTGGTAATGACTAGCTGCCTTCCCTCTAGTCTTAAATTGCTAAATTAAGGACAGCTATTACGCACAGCCGTCATATAGTATTGCACGAAATCCAAAACAAATAAACCTTATCATCCTCTCCATTAAAAAGGAAAGATGATACATAGAAACAATCAGTTTCAATAACGATCTTAAACAACTCAGTCAAACCTCTTCTAATTCTTCTTAATCCATGTTTGTACGATAACCCTTCTATCCCATGTATCATTGTAGTATCCCTTCCCTGAATTTTTCAAATAACTAGATCTCCTTCCCAAGCTAAGGAGTCGAAGACTGAACATGTACTCCAAATGTGGCCTGATTATAACCTCTTCAGATCTTTATTTGAATGTTTTCTTGGTAAAACCTAAAATCCTATTTTCTCTTTCACTAGCAACAGCATGCTGCCATGATGGAATTAGGGAGTGATTAACTTCTAAAAAAGATTATTTTCCTCTATATTGCTATTAATGTTATTCCAATCAAAGTTATGCTTCTGATTCAAATTACAGTATCTCATATGCATTCTTTTTGTGTTATT
Organism: Carcinoscorpius rotundicauda; assembly: GCA_011833715.1. Taxonomy (NCBI): domain Eukaryota; kingdom Metazoa; phylum Arthropoda; class Merostomata; order Xiphosura; family Limulidae; genus Carcinoscorpius; species Carcinoscorpius rotundicauda. The sequence continues at coordinate 30,417,570 of CM022392.1, forward strand.
ATTTAACCAACTCCTCAAATCATTTGAAATGTTTTCTAAAACAGCAACATCCTTCTCACAGCCAGCAACACCACAAATTTTAATATTATCACCAAGTTAAGTAAGTTATTGATCATTCCATCATCTGTGTTATTGAGGTAAATCAAAAGACTAAAGGACCTAACATTAAACCCTTAGGTATCCCACTTGTGACATTAATCTAGGTTTGGTGAACTCCATTTATGGCAAGTTTTTGCTTTCTTCCATCCATCCACTTTTACAATCAATTAGTCAAGTTATCCCTCATACTATGGATATTATTTTTTTTCTGATAAGTTTTTTTTGTAAGATATTTTGCTAAGTACTTTCTGAAAATTTACATCCTTGCCATCATCTACATAAGCAGTAACCTCTTAAAGAATGTCAAAAGATTAATAAGACAAGATTTTTCTCTAGTGAAGCTATGTTCACTACCTCATAAAATTTATGAAGTTGTTTTATTCTATTGTTCTTTCAGTACTTTTTTATATTTTATAAAAATTTATTATTCCCAGGCTGTTGTATTCTTGTTTTGCTAAAATTTAATCTTCATGAACACAACTTAGAAAACTTTACATTTTCCAGTCGTCTTATTATCAGGATAATATTTTTACTACAACTCTTGCATGATGGTTTAAACTTGTTCAAAAGACTTGCACTGACTTAAGTGTAACTATATAATTAAATTTTAAAATACTGAATTCGTAGAACTATCAAGGCATTGTCGTTTTGAGGATATTTCTCTTGTTAATACATGAACAACTAATCTTCTTTCTAGTAAATACATTTGTGATTAGAAAAGTTTGATAAACCACACACACATAAAATATATTGTAGAAAATATCTTTGTTCCTTTTATGGTAACAATATTCCATGATGATTTATTGTTCTTGAAAGCTTCTGTGAATCAAGACTTTCCTCATTTTCTGCTATAATGCATTTAGTTTTTATCTTAAATATTCTGAAGAAGTTGTTTTGGCTTTCCTAGAATGTAAGCTGTTATTGGACCCAGTAATTTAGAATTAACACAATGATATTTTAAATCTCTCTATTAATCCTAGATACATGATGAAACCAATGATCACCTAGTTATTTGTCATATGCATTCGTACTCGAGTACAAAGATAGATATTTCGTATGCTTTTCTGGGATTAAGTATATGCTGTTTCCTACTTGTTTTTAGAGTCCCTTCTTTTAAGGTCAGGCTTTTAGTTTTGTGTACTTGGAAAATGAAAGCCAATATACATTATTTAACATTCTTAGTATCAAAGTCAATCACAAATTGGTAATCACCTTAGTGTGATGGACAATGCATTCAACTCTACATTTAGACTTTAGTATCAGGTGTCAGCTTTGAGATAAATTAATATATTTAACAACTGAAAACTCAGCAACAGTAAAAAAGAAAAAGATATCTCTATACGGTATACAGGAAGTTAGGAGAAAAAAGTGTTGTTTTACAGTTTGAGACAGTTGAAGTTCTGTGGTTATATTAAAGTAATTATCTTTAAAACTTAAGTCACCAATTTTCATGTGGAAACACTAGGATTAATCTTCAGAGTAAGGAATGCGTTATTACATTAAAGATTTTGCATCATAGATGTTGGATGCTAAATATTTATAAATGATCATAATTTTGCTTCATTAATCAGTTTTTTATGTTAAGTTTTGGATAAATATAAAAATTGCTCATCTTTTTGCACATGTGAAAACTGTGCATTTTGTTGTTTATAAAATAGACCAATTTATAAAAGTATTAGTTGATTATTATCCTTGTTATTTCAGTGGTTCAGTCATCATATACAAAATAGATACGTGTAGTACTTTACCCTCACCCATTTATACTCCTGAATTATTTGTTAATAATGAATTAACTTTAGAAGCAATTTCTGATAGATTTACTAGCTTTTAAAAACATTTAAAAAGACAAAACTGATTTCTTTTTGATCATTTTTCTTGTTACTGCATATTAACTACAATTGTGCAATTTTTTAAAAAGAGTTGAACCATATGGAGTATGTTACTTATGCAAATTTCATTCATTTTTTTGTGTATGACTTACCGTTTTAGCTTATTTTATTATGGTTTGGGTTACATTTCTTTTTTTAGGCTTCATGTGATGTACAGTTTGCTTTTTATGTTTGAATGAACTAACAGCTGGTTCATGCTAACATTTTTAATCTACTTCCATTATTGTGTGATTCATAGCTTTTAATTCTTTAGTCTTTAGTTTCCTTTAAGTTTTTTATTAATTTGCTTATATACTTTTCCCAGAAAATCTGCTGTGGTTTATTATTTCTTTTGAATTAAAACAAGTAAATTGAAAATGTTAGAAAGACTTGTTTTATACATTTTTTAGCAATAATAAAAATATCTTTTACAGGATTGTAATGTGGTTGGTATATAATGAGTCAGTTAATAATGTTAAGAAATCTTATTGAACATAAGATATTAAGCCAAAATCAAGTCGTGTAAGTCTAAGAGAGATTTTTTGTAAAAACAAAAGATCTTCAGTTTTAAAATCGTTTGCAATCTTGATACTTAATTATATAGTATTCTGAGTTCACTGATCATTAAATTGAGGATCAGGTACATTAATACCATGGATAAGGACACAGTAAAGGGTTAGATGTAACTTTGCTTAACATACCAGGTCATTCAGGTAGTTGATCTGTTTGTGCCTTAAGGATTTGATATGCCTGTTGATTATTACTTAACAGATGCTCAGAGACACATGTGCTGTATGTATGCAGTGTACAGGTATATCCTCACTGCTGTGTTTAAAGTAGAACCAGTTGTGTTTTTCTCCCTCTCTTGTTTAGTTTAGTGTTAGTTAAGTTGCGTAGTAATAGATAAATTTATTTATTAGTCATTGCTAAGGTGCATGTTTATGGAACATATTAACAATGTTTGCTTTTGGTATTAAAGTGCATGTAAGTTTTACCACAGTTTCTTTTGTTAAGTAAAGTTAAACTTCTTGATCTAAATATTTTGTATTTCTGTGTTTAATATTATGGGATAATGACATTATAATTACGTATATTCCTTTGATTCATTAGTCAGTTCTGAAATGAAAAAAATATTATTGTGATTTGTTATCATTTTTATACTCTGTAGCCAGAAATGTATACTAATTTAAGTGAACATTTTACAGTATTCATATCACTTATGAACACTGCAGTCAACCTTGATTAGGCTTAAAAAATATGTTAGTTCCAGTTTCCTTATCTAATCTTACCTCAATTATTGTACAGTTTGATAAGAAGTACTTAAAATATAATTTCAGAATCAAATACATCTTTTGTGAAATCATTAATGAACAGTTTGGTAAGGTAAAGATGATGTTTTGTTTTTCATAACATAAGATTTGTATCACTGATGTCAAATAATTCACTTTATTTGTCTTTAAATAGTAACTGAGGGTATACAGATGTCATATAGTTGTGATGGAACACAGTATATATAGTAATTTTTTATCTTCCATTTTTCATTCCAAAACCAACTGTGCTTAAAAAAACTTAATGCCACATAAACTGTGTTAAAAGTGTTTGTTGTCATCATTATTTGTCGAGATAAAAAGTTTCAGTTCTAATTTGGGTTTTATTGAGAGGGAAGTTATCTTTACAGTATGTATGCCAGTTAAGTATATTTTTGTGATGTCGAGAAAACCCACTTGTAGAGAAATATATATGCAAAAACGGCTCATTTTGGTTGAGAAAATATTTTACGTAGAAGAGCGAACAATAGAAATTTGATTCATTCAAATTCAACTATACTAATTTAAAAATTAATATTGTTACATATAGAATTTTATTAACAGAAGTACTGAAATTTTAATTTGTAATCATACTGACTAGAGTGTACATCATGTAATTCCTAGAGCAGTAAATAGAATTGTTGCATTTTGTAATTATAATGTAACTTCTGCTAATATTTATAATGGTTTCTTTATATGTTGGTGTTCTAATGTGTACTCTTCTCCAAGCTTCCTTTTGATTATTATTACTTCATTAAAATATCCAGCTTGGTTTAATATGCTGTTTACAGAAATTTTGATAAAATAAGCATAAGTTGAATGCTAGAAAACTTCTAGGAGTGTATTATCCAATAATGAAAGTTAGCCAATATGGTCCAGTGTGGCATATCAGTAAGAATTTTAGTGCTAATGTGACTGCACTGGTAAATCTTGTTTTTTAAGCCTGAATGAATTTTTCCAACTCTGTTAGTTGTTCTGTTATACTTTTGTAATCAGAAAGTGTACTTCCAGTTAGATGAGACAAATTAAAGTGGCTTAGGATGAAAGAACTGGTTATTGCCTTGTATTTGATGGGTGATCTTTGGTTAGTCCAACCTAAGAAATGTTTTCAAATAGAATGTAAATGTACTCTGTTAGATGTTTTAAGTGTTAATGTGTATATTCAAATGTTGGAACTTTCCTCCACAGGAACTAGTGTTGATTTGCATAAAATGTGGGGAGTGACAAACAGTACTACTGTACTAGTCATAAATTAAAGTTACTTTCACAGATAGAACAATTGCCAAGTGTCAAGAGGTAACACTAGCATGATTAAGACAGTGTTTTTTTCCCTATCTCTCTATTAATCAGGCAGATATACACCTGTCCTGGACAGTACTGTAAATTGGTAATGACAATGCCAGTCACTACTTTTTCATTGCATAAAATGACCTCAATAAGTGCATAATATTCCTATGGGAAAATATCCTTCCTTTGCACATTGTGTAAAGTGTGTGAGTACAGATATACAGCAACTTTCCTCCAAATTTAAATATGCACAGTGATATTCATTGTAGCACATTCTGTCAAGCTCATTTTAAATTATAAATTTGAATGGAATGTTGCCACTTAGTAGTTTTTACACCATAACAGCACTTAAAAGATGAGTATGAAAATTAGTATTAGTGTTTCTATTTTATTAAACTTGGTAGAAAAGTCTTAAAGAGTAAAAGTAGGAAATTATATTTTTATAAGTAAGAGCATTAGCTATTGATATGAAAATGTGTAATGCAAAAAAAAAGGAAATGTTGTTACCTTTAATTTATCAAAAGTAATATTTTTTTTTTAATAAATCTGCGATTGTAAATGACCACTTACATCAATTAAGATAATTGCAATCATCAAAATGTTTATATTTTTTATGAAACAAATGCTTCAATTATTTTTAACTTTTTATTCTTGGCATTTCAAGGTTACATTTTGTTGGTATGAAAGGTACAATGTCTGTGATGTGAAGTAATAGTTTTTTTTATTTTGTAGCTACAGTGTTTGATGTTATATAATAAATGATGTTCTGGCCTATATTCTGCCACTTTTATTTTTATGCTCTTTTTTAAATGTTAATATTAATGAAATATCTGTCATTCACCTCTAGCCGAGTAGACATCCATCAACAAGACATGAGCAACGACTGTTACTTAAGATCATTAAAGCTACTGGCCTTGGTGGTAAAAAAGGTAAAATCTTTTCATGATTGTAAGGTGCATTTATTGTGACAAAAATGCAATGTTTGACAGCATGCTAAAAACCTTTGAAATTTTTTTGACTGAAGTTCTGTATGTAGAAGAAAATGTGAATTTATGATGACTTTAAACATCTTTTACAGTTTTAAGTAATGCTGTTTGTTAATAAAGTTTACATTGAGTGACAGTTTATTAATTTTTGTGTTTTATCTTATTCTTGCTGTTGTATTGGGAATAACAGATTTTTTTTCCCAGATATTTTTAAAAGGAATCCTTCAATCCCAAGAATGTACACACAGTAACTAAGTACTTTCTCGACCCCTGTTCTAATGGTTTTAACTAATGTGCATGGGCTTGGTCCATTAGACTTGTACAGTACTTGAAAAGTATATGTACTGTAATTCTGAGTTGTCTCAAGATCTTAGTAAGATGCACAAGTTTGTTGTACTCAGAAAATAAGATGAATTACAAATGTATTTATACTTGACTACATCAATCTGACTTGAGACTGACAAGTCAGAGAATAAGGTGTTGTTCTTGTGATTAATAATGATACCTTTGTCAATCCTATACTTTGCATACTGTGTGTGTGTGCAACCTTTAGAATCTCCAAAATGCTTATGCACTGTATTTTGTTTTTTAAGTATTCTTAATATACTGTATCCAGTATCTACTGTCCTTTCTCATGAACTGATACTACCTTAGTAAGGAAGAGCAAAATGAATACCTCTGATAGAAAATACATAATACCATGTTGAATGGCACTCTGTAAAAGACTCTGACTTGCACATTGGGACTTTCATTCATACACTTATGGTTAATAGAAATTTTAACTAATTGTCATTCCAAATTTACCATTACCATTTCTATTTGGAACAAATTCACAGGTCTAAACTACAGTGTTTAGTTATATATATCAATATAAATGAAATTATCACTGAAACATTGATTTATGTTTTGTGTCAGGGTAGTTTCAAAGAAAATAGTTCTATGCTTGTTGAGGCAAGCTGAACATTTTAGTTTTTACATTTGCTGCTCGGAAAAGTACTGTGATGTAATATTTGCCAAACAAACCACCAACGCCAGCATTTTGAATGTAAATAAACATAGCCAGCGCATATGGAGAAATAGAGGCAGAGTCTGTTTTGACTTTGTGTTCTGAACAGTGTCGAGTAGCGCCATATCAATTCCAACCTACTCTGAATGAACCTGGAACAGTTACTTTTGACACAAATCTGACAAGTTCTAGGGAGAGTAGCAGAACTGTGAGTGATACTGATACTGTTGAAAATTCACCTTTAACATACATTATTAAAGTATAATTGTTTTTGTATTATTACAATTAGTTAAAAGCATGCATCTTAAAAAAATGTAATAGCTATGATCACATAGTACAAAATCATTTCAAAATAGCTTACCTGCAAAAAAGATTATGGATAATGTGTCACATATGTATTGCTGTATGCAGATGTGTGCAGTGTAATAGAAACACTTTTAATTCACTATGTTTGTTACATGTGATTAGATTTACTAATGTTTAAAATGCAACAGAGTAATAACACAAATTCAAAGAAATGTATATGATAACTAACCATTAATTTATCAACAGTGTATAACATCTTTATTTAGTAAAGTCTAATTATTAACTAGTACATCATAGTTTTAATATTCGGGATATCAGGAAGTGAAATTCACAGATACAGTTGTACTTTATGAAATCCATATCTCAGATATTGAAAATATTTCAATGATAAATTCTCCTAAAGTCTATAATAAGAGCTCTCTACAAATGTGTAACAAAAGAAATTCAGATTTGGTATTATAAGTAATAAAACACAAAGTAAAGCAGTGTTAATATGTTTTACCTCATCTATAAAGAAATTTGTAGATTTAGTAATAATGTGTATTTATAGTATTATAACATTTAAGTTATGTGAGCTTCATAAAGAGAAACTATACCTACAGTAATTGCATTTTTTAGTTACAACTACCACTAGACAATAAACACATTGCTCACAAAATATCACACTGTAAGTATAATGCAAAATTATGCATTACAACAATTGCATGATACCTAACATGTATACCATCTTGTGTGTCTCACAATGTAACTGCTATTTTTTATACAGTTGACACTGTATATCAGTTGAAATATTTAGTTTAACATTTCTAATCCCTTAATTTATAACACCAAAAATGAAGATGAATACACAAATAATTAGTTCAAAAATTTACGTACCTAAAAAATCTTTATCTCTTAGGTTGTCAAGAACCCTACTGTGTTGTTAAGCTAGATGAACCATTCCAGAGGTTTCAAACATCACCAGCAAAAAATGCAAGCAACCCATTTTGGGATGAACCTTTTCTTTTGTAAGCTTTGAATGTGCAACAAACACTATTTTTGTAAACACACAATTAAAATGTATATTAACTGTATACAGAACCTCTAAATTTGTGAGCATTGATTGTATTTCATTTTTCAATAAGGAAATGTCATCTCATTATTTTAGGTTTGCATTACAATTATCTGAATGAAACAAGTGCTATGCATCAGAAGCTAATAATTATATTTTGGAGTTGGCTAAAACTTATGTATAGTAGTCTTTTCTTGTTTTATTATTTACCTCATTTGCATTTAGTACTGTGTATTGTTAAACTAATTCCTGATAGGCCCTTTTCATATAAACTCCTGATTATAGTACAATTTTTAATAAATTGATAATTGAGTGAATGCAAAAATATGATCTAAGTCAGGGGTGGGCAACTCCATGGCCACAGTTGTGGCCAGCTAGAGTTTAGGAATTAAAGTTTTTCCATTATTTATTTTTTATCGCAAAGTTGGTAATCAGCAACTGTACTGACTCACCTCATCGCTAATGTTGCGTGTTTCATCACTGCCACAGAATCCGTCCATTTTGTAACATCAGTCTGGTTTAGATGTTTGTTATTGAGTGTGTGTTTTGCATGTGCTTGCAAACGTATTATTGTGCAATTTTCAAGTGTTTAAATATATTATGGGATAATTCAAAAATGAAAGAATCCAGGTGATGGTGAACACTCAGAAAATAAAGACAATTTAATTGATTCTAGTATTACTGACAAAAAGAGAATAGCACTTGCCTGGAGAAACGACAATTTAATGAAAGTTGGGAGCTGAAATTTGTGGTGATTGAAGCAAATAATAAGCCAGTGTATCTTTTGTGTAACAATGTTTATAGGAATAATGAAGTATATAACTTTAAGCAACACTTTAACAATTTTCACAATTAATTTGATGTAAAATTTCCAGTTGATAGCAAAAATCATATAAATGAAATTGGCTGTCTGAAAGCACAACTTCATGAACAAAAGGGAGGCCTAAAAAGATTTTTACCATTGATGGAACTAGTTACATTAGCTAGCTATAAAATAGCTTGGATTCTAGCTCCAAAAAATAAATAAATTTTTGATACTGAACTAGAAAAAAGAAACATTGATTGTAGTCATTTAAACTCTGTTGGAGAATTACAATTCAAAAATAAAAGATAATATTCTTCAAATGGTATATAATTTACAGTGAAGTCAAAGATCAGTTGTCTGCAGAATGCTAGAGTCAGCGAAAGACATAGAAAATCAGTTGCTGGGACAACTAAAAGACTTTGTATTTTTTTTTAGCACCAGTTGAGTCAACAGATGTCAGTGATACTGCACAGTTGATATTTTGGGTTTGATATGTAACTTCAGATCTTTAAGTGAGGGTAGAAATGCTTGGCCTTTGTGGACTACAATACAAGATCGAACATGTGAAAAAAACATCTTTGAAAAATTTCTTGAAATGTCAAAAAATTCAATCTGGATTTTTAAAATCTTGCTTCTGTCCCAACAAATTTTGCTCCTGCCATGAATGGGATGAAATTAATATTTGTTTCTCTTTTGAAGCAGTATTTAATTGAAAATAGTCTGATGTCTACGCTGTCATTTTTCCATTATATTTTGCATCAGCAAAATTTATGTGCTGAGATGTCTAAAAGTGATGAATTGAAAAATTTTATGGATATTGTTGTAAAAATTGTGAATTATAAGTGGAAGCTCTCTTATTCATTGACTGTTTGTTGAGTCTTTGAAGTAAAGCAATGACTGTATTTTTGATGGCCTCACTGATTTTGCAAATATAAGATGGTCAAGTACAGGAAAAGTCTTGGAACAATTTACTTCTTTATTTCCTCAAATAAAAGAGTATCTTGTTGAAAATTTTCTGTGAAATTGAAACTTTGTCATGGCAGTGTGATCTGCATTTTCTATGCAACATGATGGCTTGCTTGAATAATTTGAATACTCAGATTCAGGGAAGAGGTAAAATAATAATTGAGCAATTACAGTCTATTCATGAATTTCAGTTAAAGCTAAACCTCCTTGCAGAACACTTACAAAAGAATGATTTGATACATTTTGCAAAGTTGAATAGTTTTCTAGAAAATAATAAGGTCTATGATTTCTCTTATACCAAAGATGATCTCTGTAAACTGGAGCAAAAATCGATCTCAAAATTTTGAATTACATTTCTCTGAAATTAAAAATTTGAATTTTTGCACGATCCATTTCAATTTGACTTCGGAACTTTCAGAAAGGAAATTACTTTTTTTTTTCTTCGAATAAATGTGGATTTGAAGATGAGATGCTTGCCCTACAAAGTGTTGAACACATAAAAGGTAGACAAAAATGTTCTATCAGAGAGAAGTAGCTCACTATTCTGATGAATGAGAATCTTCCAAATTTAAAGATACCAATTTCAAAATTATTTTCCATGTTTGGATCCATATGGGTGTGTGAGTCAACATTTTCTCTGCTAGATTTTTCCAAGACTAGATACAGATCTCGGCTTACTGACATAAATTTCGAGGCAGAGCTAAGATGCTCATTGAGCATAGATATTAGCCAAATTTCACATTGAAGATTAGTTGAAATGCAAATATTTTGATTAAACCAGCATCTTTCTTTTACTAGTGCAGCCAATGTTGTTTTTTTTATGAGCCACAGTTGCAGCCACTATGAAAAATAAGTTGCCCACCCCTAATGTAAGTAGTGCATCAATTCATCATTTGGTTGTCCTAGACCCACTGTATTATACAAGGGGAAAGCTGAAAGTTTTTGAACCATCTAACAAAATCTGTTCAATACAGGATTGTTCAATGTTTGTAAATTAAAAAAGTGGATAAAATGCTAACTAGATGGATGCTTCACAGTAACACTAAATAGGAATTACAATAGAAATGCTGGATGAGATATTTTTATTGATGTCAGTATTCTCTTTATTTTTAAAGGAATTAAAATTTTCTTTTTTTTTTTAGTATGTTTTATGTGAAACAACATGTTTTACACAAGAATTGACTTGATAAATAAAGATTATAAATGTAGTTTGTGAAAATAGTCACCCATAAAGCATCATCAATACATATCCTAGTGATCCTTTATGAAACGTACAGTTTACAGTATATTTATGATAAAAAGAAAATAGTAATTTTGTCATGGTGTTTTTTTCAACATAATTATAAAATAGATTCATTTAAAGCACAAAATCTAATAAGTATATAAAATGCTATTATAACACTGATATCACTATAAAATATTGCTTGTAAATAACCTGTGTGTGTGGATTGTTATAAGTAAACTTGTTTCTATATTACTATGCTGTTGTTGAGAATAGGCATACAGTTCTGAGTTATGATTCTAATACACTATCTTTTAGTGTGCTGAAACATCAACATATCATGAAACATAGATTATAGGTTCATGTTTTTCTTTCCTGACTTGATGAGTTTCAAATTCAGCTTGAGCTTTGTGTTGGATAAGTAATTGCTTTGTATGTGAAAAGTAGAACACATTTTATGTGTTTTGTTAATTGTTCACTACTTTTGTATTTTTGATTACTGTGTTACAGAATACTGTAAAATGATATGTATATTTAGTTTGTAGAACATTACAACTTGTAAGGTTTTTGTGGTTAATTCTTAATGTAAGTATAAATGAATCTATATTTTTGCCTTAAGCTATAGAAAATGTTTCTTAAGTATAGGTAAAAAATGCTAATGTTTTTATATAAAAAAAAACCTCACTGAATAAGCAGTTTTTCTCAGCATAATATGCTTGTTAAAAAAATATGAATGTATTTATAATTGTCACTTGATTAAAGAATGATAATTATATTCTAAGTTATCATAAGGTTCAGTAGATGACTTGTTGTTTTCATTACTATCTTATTAATATACTCGTACATAAAAATTGTGTAATGCACAAAAGTGCCAAGCTTATTATGAAATGTTTCTTTTTCACTCTGCAGCAATTTGAACGAAACATCAACTGAAATTGTTTTTGAGGTCTATGAATTTGGAAATGACGGTAAAGGTAATTACAGTCGGTCATTTCAGCACTTAAAACATTGAATCAATCAAGATATTGCTTTGGCTATAAGTGATTGATAAATATTACATTGTGTTTTTGTTTATGCCATTATTCTTACTATAAAAACTAATACCAGGAACGAATAAAACATATTTTAAAATAATGGAGATCCTGTACATAAACATCTGATTATTTTATGAATTTTGGTTATTATACCCACATTTGTGTTTGTTTATGAACTATAATATTTTATTAAGGTAAGAAATTTATTTTATAGTAATAACAGATTAGAGAAGAAAAATATGTACACATATACTGGTTGACTTAAATGAAAACAGTTTGATATTAGTTTTTTGTATCCTTTATATAAAGATTTATCATTCTATAATACATAGGCAGGAAAATAAAAAATTCCAAAAAAAATTGTACTGTACAATTTGTTTTTGTTTTAAATTTTTTTCATTATTTTTTTATAAGCACTTAAAAGTTATAACTTAAAGTATTGGTGTTTATTACCAGTAGGGAGCATGCAATGAAAAATATAAAGTAATACCATTAACAGATAGATGTAACCGTTAAATAAGGATAATAATGTTAAAGGATTTTTAGCAAGTCCTATTGCTGCATATTTTTGAAGGAATGGCTGAAGAAGGTGGGTTTTAATTTCTTATTATTGTCTTCAACAACAGAACAATTGTTGGGCCTAGGCATGATAGGAGTGAAGGAGATAATAAACAGCCCAAGCCAGAGACTTGTCATTCCTCTTCAGTCTCAACCAACAAGAAGTGATTTTATGACTGGTTCTATAACAGTTGAGGTCTGTTTTGTCTCTCTTATTTACATTATATAATCTGTATTTTCCTGAAATTATGACAGCATTTAAAACTGTCAGTGATTTATGAATCACGAACATTATAAGATGCAAGATATGTTTGACAGCATGTGTTAAGGAAAAATTAGAATTATTTATAAAAATATTTGCTTCCAGTTTTTCTCTATATTTTGTACTTGTGCAAAATTAACACTGAATTTAGTTGGATTAAACAAATTATCCTTTCATAATCTGCAGTTTCACAAATTGATCAAAATGTTTTTAACTTTTATTCATTAAAGGTAATGAATTACTGGGATAGATCCATGATATAAGTACTACATATGTTTTCATATTTATTATAAACAAAAAACTGTGGTACCCAAGTTTACATCATTTATATCAGCTGGAAGATCTCATTTTTTAAAGTGTACTAATTTCAAGAAATATTGAACTTAGTTCAGGTTCTTAAGCTTAATTTAGTTTAAAATTATCAAAATTATTATCACTTTTTATACTATGAATTTATTTCTCTATCCTTATATTAATTGATACACATTTGTTTCTTGTGTTGTGTAAAAGACTTGGATTTTGTTTCTTAAAATCAAAACCCATCAAATTTCTCAATCATGGAAAAACAGATTGTTGAAAAATTAAAAATATCACCATCCACACCACTATATTCATAACAAAAATCTTCTAATTTATAAGTGTACACATAATCATGGAACTGTACTTTTTCTTTTGACCCAGGGCACAAAACATTATTCAGCATACATAGTTAAATAATCCCTGTTTCTTATTTATTTACATAATGTGATACACTGGACAAAAGAAAGGTAAAAAACCAGTGCGCTACACATCACGAATCATACCAATTTCATAGTGAACCTACATTAGCAAACAGTTTTGTAATGTAGGTTCACTATGAATTGGGTGTGATTCATGATGTGTGGCACATAGGTAAAATAACATTCTTTTGTTTAGTTTATCACCTTATTTTAAATTAGTTTTTTTAAATGCCAACTACAAAGTATACTTGTATGCAGGTAATACATTATTTATTTTTTTTGTTTATTTTGAAGACTTAATTTGCTAATTTTCTTTTCCAAATATTTATGTTCTTGTTCAATGTGTGAAGTGATTCATCAATCAGCCAATAAGTATGTCTGTTAGCTATTTCAGTTATTCCCTGGTCAAAGTACGTACTATAAATACAAATACTTTTGACTATATTTATCATTATTTGAATAGATTATGACTGTGACTTAGTTGCTCACATATTCTAAAACAATTAGGTTTCACTTTCATTGTGTTCTGTAGCACCACATGACAAAACTACACTGAATCTCCATTAAATGAAGGTTTTATTATGTTACCATAATGAAAAAGGATTTTTTAATGTTTCTTCTCTTCCCAAATTTCGCTGTGTCAGTAGTAGGTAAAACATGCCTAAAAGTTTCTTAAAGCACATATTCCAGTGAGTAGATTATTTATGTGAAAATGTGGTTCTATCACACTGTATGTTAGTCCACTGTTTGGAGAGATGATCAAGGAGCTCATGACAATAGAGTAACTGGAAATTTGGAATATCCCATTAAATTCCAGAGGGGAGTTGTTGATTACTTGAATTGTGCATTTCACTGTCAGAAATGCATATTGGAAAGCTAAGGGACATTCCATTTTATCATATAGCAGTCTATTATTTATTAACATGCATACTTCCAAGAAGTTACCTTAAAGTTAGTTGTGACTTAACAAATGTGATTGCTGATTGGTTGGATTGCTTCTAAATAAAAAACAAAACACTATATATTTTGGGTTTTTTTGAGTCAAAAGCAAATGGTTGTAAAATGAGTTGCAAAGATGTGCAGTTATTATAATTAACTGCCCTTCATGACTGTAACTAATATGGGAGTATATGTCTTTACTGATGACTGTAACTAATATGGGAGTATATGTCTTTACTGATGACTGTAACTAATATGGGAGTATATGTCTTTACTGATGACTGTAACTAATATGGGAGTATATGTCTTTACTGATGACTGTAACTAATATGGGAGTATATGTCTTTACTGATGACTGTAACTAATATGGGAGTATATGTCTTTACTGATGACTGTAACTAATATGGGAGTATATGTCTTTACTGATGACTGTAACTAATATGGGAGTATATGTCTTTACTGATGACTGTAACTAATATGGGAGTATATGTCTTTACTGATGACTGTAACTACTATGGAGTATATGTCTTTACTGATGACTGTAACTAATATGGGAGTATATGTCTTTACTGATGACTGTAACTAATATGGGAGTATATGTCTTTACTGATGACTGTAACTAATATGGGAGTATATGTCTTTACTGACAGCAGAAACTAATGCTTCATGATTGTAGAAAAGTGTACAAAATGACACAACATAAGTGCTGAGATTTAAAGCATGTGTGTCAAACCAAAAGGTGATAAATTTTAAATAGTTCAACCAGCATGATGTGGGTTATCTTCATCATAATACATTTAAAGTTGTCATTTATTTTTATTTTTTTAAAGGTTTGAAAGTTTGATCATTATGTTTGTTAACAAAAATAAAAACAAACTGAAGAAAAGTAAAGAATATTGAAGTCAAATGAATACACATCCTCATTCATTCTGATTCTTTAAATGAAATCCACATCTTTAAGTATCACAACTATGTGTTATGGTTTTTCTTTTATATATTGCATTATAACATATTTTTAAAAATTTGTATGTGATGGAAAGAAATAGATATTTTCAGATTCAGGATGCATGAATTAGTAAAGAACATGTAATTCATTCAAGACAATAAACCCATCACAGACTTGTGTTATTTTTAAAAAATATATTGTCTGATAATCTGTGTATCTAGGCAATTTATATTTACAAATTGTTCTTGGGGTTTCAGTTCCTAATCATGGAAGGGGCTGAAGTGCCTGTTGTTGCTGACATTTATGGAACTCAACCTGGACTTCTGAAGAAAACTGATAACCAGTTAATACAAGAAGGCACTGAAGTCACTACTTCCACTTTAGACAAAGTAGAAAGCATGGAAGGTACCACTTTTATTGTACACACAAAATTTTTTCAACCAGTTTTTCTCCTTAATTGTATTTAAGTTTTTGTTACATAATTAAAGAAACATTTGCAACAAATTTTAACTTAAAAATGACTGCAGCAGAAATACTTAAGTTTACAAAAATCAGAACCAGAATATGGAAGCTAAAAGAAAGTGTTCGTTAAGTATTTTTTTTGTAGAACATTCAGTTTATATTCATAAACATGGATATGTAGATCTGTGCTGTGATAATTTAAAGATACAATATCCTTGTATATATGTGATTACAAATTTATTTCATTTAGACCATTTGTGACTATTAATCTGATACAAAAAAATATCACTATTGGTTTCTCTTGTCTTTGTAATATTTTCTTTAATGTAAACTATACAGTACCAATTGTATGGTAGTTTTTTCTCCCACCATGTTTATTGCAAAATGGAATGATAAGATACAACACTGATAGAAAGACATGTTAAACAGTTTAAAATACTTATTTTGATTTTAAGTTGATTTTTTTCATTAATATTGTTCTATATTATTTTCTTATTTACAGTTGTATTTCTTTCATAATAAATTGCTTGTATACCTCTGTGTATCTGAACTGAAGGAGATATTTATTGTTAATTTTTGCATGATATATTACTATTACTTTTACATATTATTATATTCTTTTTCACTGCATGCTGTTAACGTTTTCTTTTGCATTCTTTTCCATTTTCCTCTTCTTTTGATTAACCTGTATTTAGACAAATCAGTGGAACATAATGCTGACCAGTTTCATAGGGACCAGTTTTTGCTTGAACCTGTTAAAACCCAGGACATTAAGGCCTACCCACTAATCCCTGCTACCACATCTGAGTCTAATAACAAAATCAAAATATTTGAAAAATCTAGAAACATAGGCTTCCCACCAGACCTTGAGCTATCAACTCCAATATCTTTTGCTGATTGTCCTCCCATTCCACCAGTTTATACTATTTCTACTGAACACTGTTGTACTAGATCTCATGACACTAAGTTAACTGGAAATTCAGCCAAAAGTACAACTTCCAAGGTCCTTAGCAGTCTTCCAGTCATTAGAAATAGGTTTCTTGAAAAACATTTAATGCATAACTCTTCTGGAAAGGAAAAGTCAGACTTTTATGGAAATGCTGTTAGAAAAATAAGTACTGTCAAAGGTGCTGCATCAGTTGAACCTACATTTTCTCCAGTGAAAAATAATGCTGTCAAAAAAACTAGTGATCTATCAGATCATTTGTCATTGACACCATCTTCTCTTCAACCTTGTTCTTTGTTAGAAGGCCAGCTGTCTTCTTCATCCATACTTAAAGAAAAAGATAGCTGTAAAGATAATGTGGTAGCAGAATTTAAAGTCAAAACATTAGGGAACAAAAATGCATTAGATGAAGAGTTAGTTGTCCATTACCATTCACCTACAGATAACTCTCAAGTGTATCTTTCTGATCATGGAAATTTTCAAACACTCCCCAAAAGTGATGTACATACTACACACACTCCAACTGTTGAAGAAGAAACAAAGAAACAATCTCGGAACATTGAACAAACGGGTGAGACTTTATCTGTATTTCCTTATAAATGCTAATTCACTGTGGAAATTTTTTCTCTCTCTCTCACTTTCATAAACTCAAATATAGCATATTTTGTTCTTTTGTTTTTAACTTTTTCCTAATTTGTATTTGTTTTGGACTTAATGATAACCTTAACTGGTAAGTCTGGATTAAATAAATGTTAAAATGTACAGAGCATTTCTGTCATAAATTCAGTTGTGTATGTTAGGTTAGCACATATATATTGGAAGAATAGACTGTGCATATTGTGGAAGTTTAAAATCCTATGGAATTTTTACTGACATGATAAAATGTAATATTTAATGTATGTTTTTGAGTAATATTTCTTTTCTGGTTAAGTAACTTGTAAAAACTGTTCACTTGTTGATTCAGTAAAACATAAAATAAATATGTCCTCCAAAATAGATCATCTTTCATACTTAGACCTTTAAGACATATATTAAAGGAGTTACATTCATAAATGTTTATAGAATATCCAGTTTGAAACAAAAACGTTGTATTGGTTGGTATGCACATGACTTGAATTCGTTACACACATTTCAAAAGAAAGTAGGTACTTGCTAAATGGAGTGCAGAAAATTTCTTGAATATATGATAATAAAATGTAACTTCATGATTGGAGTAGATCTTTTAAAGTAGGTTTTAGGCAGTATGTTTTTAGACTTGTGTTAATCAGTATAAATACTTACAGAAGAAATCAGGGTATTATATTTATAAGTTAGCTGGTTGTGAATTATCAAAACCCTTTTTCAAAATTAAATGTTATTAGAAATTGACTTAACTGTGATGTGATTAAACATAGATCGTCAAGTTGTTTTTATTTTTTACCAATATATCATTAAATTGTAAAAAATGTACAGTCATGAATAACCTTATGTTTCAAAACTACTTTATTAAAATTATATTTGTACATGAATAGATAACTGAACAAGTTTCTGTCACACAGATAATAGAAGCATCTTGCAGCATTTTTAAGACCATCCATTTTTGATTTTTTGTTGTTGTTTGGGAAAGAGAACTAATGTGTTCTTTTGAGAGTATTCTGTGTTACTTAACAAATGTGAAATAACATATTAACATAATCTTCATTTACAGTGCATGTTTTGTAGCCTGACTGCTTTTTTTACATCATTTGTTTTAAAATATTACTTAAGAACTATGAAAAAATTTAAAGTTGACTCATTGATACACACACTATTTGACTCACTTATAGGGGACAAAAAATAGAAGCATATATTCTATTTAATTATTTATCATTATTCTTATAGTGCTGTATGACTACCCATATGTTTTCTACTGACTTTTATTGTCGTCCTGTTAAGTTTTAATAACAAAAACCTTTGCTTTACCTGCCATTTCAGTACTACAAGTTTTCAAATTCTCTGTTTTGTTTTATCTTTCAGTTTTGTATCATTTAAAAAAAAAGCAGTTTCTGTTGTAAAAGGTTGGATATTAGGTTAATAAAATGAAAACTAAATTCATTGTGGATAACACCATTTTCCAAGATCTTTGCTTTTTCGAGATTACAATATGAGAGCTTACAAATAGAATGATAAACAAATGAAAATGTTACAGCTAT
The DNA here is from genome assembly GCA_011833715.1 of Carcinoscorpius rotundicauda. Lineage (NCBI taxonomy): Eukaryota > Metazoa > Arthropoda > Merostomata > Xiphosura > Limulidae > Carcinoscorpius > Carcinoscorpius rotundicauda. Next base: position 30,436,510 of record CM022392.1, read on the forward strand.
ACTTAAACCATATACTATCACTTACTAGATAGTTTTCATGTTTTTATTGCAAACTGTTAAAATATAAGAACATTACTTCTAGTATTTATCTTACCATACAAAGAGTAAGTGAATTTTTTTCTGTTTGCATCTAACATCTTGCAAGTACTCGTATTAGCTTCCAGTTAATTTAAAACTTGTGTTACATACTTACCTCCCTGTTTAATTTTAAGAAAACTTAGAGCTTATATGTGTTGTCTACTGTATATTACCTTTTAGTCTTCACATTCTTGTGAGGACATTAGCAGGTATATACCATGTGTTTTAGACTTTTTTTGTATGTTCTATTCATATAGATTTACATGGTAAATTAAGAGTTCTTGAGTTACTAAATTGGTATATTTCACCAGTGGCATGCACTTTTCTTTAACCTCAAAAGAAACCTTCATTCTTCTTACTTCATACTGTCCTTTTATTCTTTACATCCTGCTCAATATAAATTCAAGTATCATCTTGCACAATATTAATGAATTGTTCTATTGCTTGTTAAATAATATTTTTGGTATGTATGTGTGTTAAGAGGTATAAAAATTATTTTCATGAAATTATGCACATGTTTTAAACATACTCATGTTTGAGTTGTGACTGTTTGTTAAACATTATAAGAAATTAGTTGATGACTTTGATTTGGGATTCTTTAATGTAATTGTTTTATTCAAACAAAGAAAACACATTAAAGACTCATCAAGGCTATAACTATTTCTTATAGACCAGTTAATATGATTTTTTCTAGTAGTTTGCTTTTAAGTGTAGTTGGTTGCGTATTATAATTGATCTTGGATGAGTTTCCAATTTATTACGTTACATACTGCAATTTCAAATAGCCAGAATTTTTATTTTAGAGCTAAATTGAATGTTAATACCTATTAAATTTATTATTATATAGTCTTCTTTCATAACACAAATATATTTTAATATACCACCAATGATACAATTTATTATAAATCATTATTACAAATAATGATTTATATATTCAAAAGTTTAACAAACAAACAAAGAATAATGAGTCACCTAACTGGTCTGGAACTGATCAGCAAATTAATTCTGAGTTTATATTGTTACATTCACTTAATGGATAGCCTCATGCTATTTACAAGCTGACATTTCTCTGAATAAGGTATGTGATGTCCTTGTAGAAATAATAGTATATAAGGTTATTAGTATTTTATATACACATAGTACATTGTTGATTCTTACAATCAAGAATCTTCTACAAATTTAGAGAATATGCAGGACTTTCAGTACATATGAAAATGGAACATTGGTAATTCATAGTGCTCACAATGTGTGTTAAGTATATATGACTGTGAAATGTTTGTGTGTAAAGTACCAATACACATTTAACAACATAAGTTATATAAATTTCTAAATATATATTAAATTGAAACAAACAAAGATATTAAAATCAATATATAATATTAAATTCTTTACAGTTTGAAGAATGAAACTGCAACGTGTATTCATGCTGTATTTATAATACATCTAGGTTCAGATGAAACTTTAACTGATACAGCTGCTCAAGAAATGGACAAAATTGGAAATTTCAGTACATATGAAAATGGAACATTGGTAATTCATAGTGCTCACAAGGTATGTTAAGTATATTTGACTGTGAAATGTTTGCTGGTGTGTTAACTAGCAAAAATATTCCCATATAAAGTAATTATTTTCTGTAACTAGTTTGCCATAAAAATGTATACTTCTACTTTGTTAACTGTCTTACATAAAATTAAAGCAGTAAATAAATATTAGGAAACCAAAGTTCTTTTTAAGCAGTTTAGCAATGTTTAAATACATATTAATTTATAAGATCTTTTCTATAAAATAGCCAGCAAAGAAATGCTGTTTTCCAATTTGAGCATTAATAAATAAAGCATGTTTAAAAAGGGAAATACCAATATCTCCAAACTTATGAAATAAAAGAAATGTGTTTTGAAAATTATCTCTAGAAATAAAACTTTGAGTCATTAAATGCTTTGTTAAATGTTAATGTTATTACATATTTATTAGAGACGTTGTTTCATCATTGTGTAATATCAAGGACTTAAAATTGCTTTTCTCTTTATCTGTACTGTTTATTAATAGTGTTATTCTTTCAGTTTTTGTTAAACTTGTATTGGAATTGCAGTCCTTGTTTGTTTGCTTTTGCTCTCTTTATCTGAAATTGATTCTGAACTTTTTTCACGTTACATCTGTCTGAATGTAGTTACTATTGATATTTCTGTATTATTTCCATAAAAGTTCCATATTATATGTTTTCATTTAAGTTCCTGAAGTGTTTGTTTCATGAATTTATTTTTATTAACATTGAATTTAAGCTTGTGTCCATCCACTAGATATCTTATGTGAAATTTATTGATTCTCTGGTACAGTAGTTAAACCTGGGTTTGGCATTACATATTTTACTTACCCTTTTAGCTGTTAACAATCATTTATTTTTCTTTGCTACATTATAAAAACATTTTCTTTTATCTTACTTTGGCACTTTTTTTCTGAAATATTGCACTGTTACAAGTTTTATTATCATATTAATGTGATTGGGATCCAGTATTATAAAAATATTTATTCGAATGTATAGATGCTGTTAAGTTCATAGTAATGAAATATTCGTAAATTAAAAAGATCTCTGTAAGTATTATCATCAAACTATGTTACCATAACTCTCCACCAAGCTATAATAGTTTTCAAATTTTGATTTATTTGGGCAGCTTTTTTGTAGTATTTGCAATATATTTCATTTGTACTTCATAAATTGTGTGATTATTCTTTGTTTTGTTCTTTCCTGTTATATAGGAAGTGATCCGTCCAGTTTTGAAGGTATGTGCCTTGTGCCCAAATTTTATTTGAGACATTTCACCAATCCTGCATGCTAATTGTGACCATTAAATTTCATGCAGTTGCTGGATTAAATTAAATGTTTGCAAAATCTGTCCAAAGAGTGTGAATTTTTATCTTTTTATTTTAAGACTAGTGTATTTCTCATTCATATGTTTGAAGTCTTGTTTGTTTTCATTTTGTATGAATGCTGGAAAAATCACATCTGCTTATTGAAATGTATTACATCAATAACCCAATTAACCAAACCTAAATAAACATATTTTTGAATTAAGATGTATCCAACTCATGAGCAAGGCTGTATTATTTCAATTCCAGTATATTATAATTTTATCATTATCTTTGCAGCCTATTTGTATATTATGTGTGGGTGGCCACTTTTAATTTGTAGAGAAGAATTATAATTTACACATAGCAGACATATTATGGTTCACATTTTAATCACTTAACAAAATCTAAGAATAAAATTATATACATGTCTTTAATCTAAAACTTTACCTCTTTATTATGTAATAATGTCAGTCATCTGCATATAAAGTCATGGAAATGAAAACTAAACTTCTGGTAGGCTATTTTATTTAATCTAGGATTCTGTAATTTTTAAACTGTTAAATTGGAAAATACCACACAATTTGTATTCAGATTTTATACATGAATAAAATATTACAATATTTTTGGGGAAAAACTTAATCCTAAATGTTTTTTACCTACAATCCATTTAAAATAACTGTATGACACTGTTTGTGTATCTGTTATCTCATTCAACTCATTTATGTTTATATTAAAATAGAAATAATTTGTTACATATATAACCACCTGTGTTTTATAAAGTACATTTTTAATAAGCATTTCAGGGAAAAATGCTTACATATGTTAAATTATGGTGGAAAGACTTTACATATAGCATTTTTAAAGTTTTAAATTTACATTACTATAGATTAATTAGAATAAAAAGTTGTAGCTGTATGAATTATAAGTTATAAGCTTTAGAAGGTTTTTTTAAATCAAAGTATTCACCTATTATTTTGTTTCTTAGGCCTTATAATCGTATTTAAGCTAGGGAGAAAAAAGTTGTTAATATTATTGAGATGGGTTTTTTGTTACATATATACGTATTTGAATTAATTTAATATATTTTACATATCTGTTTAATGTTTGCTTTGCAGTTTTGTGGCTGAGTTATTCCTCTTAAGTTAGAATTAAATTTAGCTAATGTGAAATATTCCCAACATAAGCAGGTCATAAATTGGAGTTATATAAATGTAGTTAAGGTTTTAATTGTAATAAGTTTACCAATACTCTCCTGTTAAGAACATGTCTTTTTTGAAGATAAACTAATTTTCTCTGTTTTCTTCTCTGTATTAGGTAAGGCTATGTAACAAAATGTTAAGCAGCCATTGTGTACTTGTAACTTCAGAATTATTACATCTGACATTTATTTAGGATGTGATATTTAAACTGAAGGTGACAGTAGAAATATTAACCCTTTCATATTATTTATTTACATAAAAAAATATTTAGTGTAGTAATACCATTATTATAAAAAAGTAGGCTTAATTTTCATCCGCAGTAAACAGAACATACAGGTAAGTACTATACTTCTTGTTTATCATGTGTATTCTTTATTTTTTATAAAAGTCATTGAAATGTAAAAATTAGAAACTTTAGTAGGGGAGATAAAATTTCTTCATGAGGTATGCTTGCAAATAGCTTTTGCATTATATAACTCAACATTTAAGTGTAAATAGATGTATACTGTTAGTTTTGAACTATCATGGATAAACAGTTGTAGTTTCCTGTTATAATCTGTAGTCTTTAAATGATAGAGAGAAAGAAGGGTAATTCCAATATATTTTCTAATTTTATGTGGTAGTTACAAAATCAACCACTTACCTCACATAGAATTATAGTAGAAAAAAACAGATGAAGTAGAAATTTTTTCTGAAAAAAATCAAACACATTTGATATTTATTTTGGAGGTTTTAGAAATTATACAAATGAAATTTGGAAATTTTTAGATAAAGAAAAGTATTTTTAACCTTAACATGAAAATCATTTTGTGCTTAGAGCAATCAACATTTTTGATTTGATATATTTACAGACAAAATACTTGAATAAGAATTCTTATTTTTTTTGTCCACAAAACATTTGTATGTTGTAGGGAAAGCTTTCTAAATTTCTTATTGAAATTGCAGAAAGTACTTTTAAAAGTTACAACGTCTTGGTTACCTGATGGCCACATGATTGTGTAAAATACACAAACTCATTGCAGAAGTGTCACTAAGCTTTACAATAATTTTTTTTTGAAATAAGAATAATTTTTATAAAGATTTTATGTAAGGTTTTATTATATTAGTTGTTCAAATATTGGCTTAAAGTTCTGGTAAAAGTCATGTCTGTTATTTAAATATCTGTTTATGTTTCATGTAAAAACTACTGTCTCAATGGCCATGAGCTTTATCATAAATTAAATTACAAGAAATGACATTCTACTGATGGTGGCCTGGCATGGCTAGGTGGTTAAGATGCTCAACTCATAATCCGATGGTTGTGAGTTTGAATCACCATCACCCAAAACATGCTTGCCCTTTCAGACGTGGAGGTTTTAAAATGTTACAGTTAATCCCACTATTCTTTGGTAAAAGAGTAGCCCAAGAGTTGGCTGTGAGTAGTGACAACTAGCTGCCTTCCCTTTAGTCTTACACTACCAAATTAGGGATAGCTAGTGCAGATAGCCCTTTTGTAGCTTTGTGCAAAATTAAAAAAGAAAAAAACAATCAACTGATAGTGAATATTTCATACCATTTAAACATTACTCATGACTAACCATTTCAAATTAGGAATAGGACAGATACATAGACACACACTGATATATGTGTGTTTATATATCATACATATAAATGTGCATACATTATGTAACTTCTAATAAATTTTACACTCCAAGTATGTTTATTTGAATTTAACATATATGGGTATGCACATACTTGCATATATGAAATTGTACTCTGAAGATCCTGTAATATAGACACATTGACACAAAAATAAAACTTCACTATCCATTGTAGAACTTATTACAATTTTTTTTAAAGTAAGTAACTTAGAAATGCTTCCAAGAATTAGAAAAACTATGATAAAGCCGTTAATAAGTAAGGATAATAAAATTAGATAATATTTAGACTTAAGAGTGCAAAAATCTGGGGTTTGATTCCCTACAGTGGACAGAGCACATGTTGCCTAAACATTAGATAAGTGGAAATAGAAGTATATTTAGTACTCATGGAGCTGATAGTAAGGTATGCAAGAGCTGTAAATTATAATATACAAATAGGAAAAGTTATTCATTTATATTATAATTAATATTGAATTTCAGCTAATTAAAGATAACTTCAGATGTTCAGGAAAAATATCTTGTAAAGATAAATATTTTATTAAAAATATTCTGTAATGACTAAATTCATTGATAGACAAATGAAGTCACATAGATAGATTTATTAATAAACCTTTTATTGACTTAATGAGATTTAATCTAAATGAAATATAGTTAATTGGATAAGTGTGGATTCTTAGTTCCTAGAAGCTATTAGCCTTTAATGTGTTCTCAAGACAGTCGGTATAGGTATTAAAACTTTATTTTAATTAAACTTTAATTAAGGTTTTAATACCCATACTAGCCATCTTGAGAATACATTTTCACTTCAAGTTGGTTTCTCATCATCATTGACTATTAGCTTTTAGTAGGTAGCAGATAATTTAAAATTGTTTAACCAGTTGTTGTTTTTATGGTATGTAACTACAGTGTGTTTGGAAAGTCATTGTGAAGTTTTATCTGTTAATAAATATATAAGTGCACAATGACTTTCCAAACATCCTGTAGTTATGCCTGCATGCCTTTCATTTTAATTTGCATAAACAGATCTTTTGAAACATACATTTTACAACTTCAGAATATTTCATTTGTTTCTTATTTATGATCTATGTTAGCCTCATGATTAGTGCACACAACTTGTAATGTAAGAATCATAGGTTTGAATCCTGTTTTTTAACATTCTTGCTCTTTCAGTCATGAAGGTGTTATCATGCAATGGTCAATTCCATTGTTTCTTGGTAAATTATAGCCCAAGAGTTAGCAGTGTGCAATGTTGTTTAGTTTATCATTTTAAAATTAAGGACAACTAACACAGATAGTCTAAAAATAGCTTTATTCAAAATTTGAGATTAAACAACAAACTATAAAAAAATGTCTAAATGTTTCATTGTAGAATTTTAATTGGATTTCCTGATTCAGATAAACAATTAACTTATTAAATACTTCCTATACAACCACTCACCTCTGTACACAGAAAGCTATTTTCCTCTTGAAATTGTACTAATCCACATGCCATCAGTCAGTAGAAAACTCCCACCCACATTTTATGTAAAACACATGAATTTTTGCTCCTAATTGATAACATGTAACAAAATCCTACTATGCTAACAGGAGTGTAACACACTTCACCCCATCTGTAAGTGTACCCTATACTTTCACACCCAGGGACTTTTTATGGATACCAACTAAGGGAGTTTATCCAGCATTTTTTTCTCCATCATCTCAGTGTGAGAGTCTAGCTTTCTCTGTGCAGAGGTGAGAGATCATATCAGAAGTTAACTTTTCCTTAATTCAAAATGTATTTCCAGTAGAAACTAACTTCTATTTATGTTCTCATTTATCCTTTCCATTTTCACTGTGCACATTTATTTATTGCTTTCTCAAAGAATGGGAAATTTTGCTTGCAAATGTACGGGGTGCATTTGTGCAAAGAAGTGCATTGCACTCATCTTGGACTGTTTTGCTGCTTGAAGTAACACAAAATCACATGTTTCACACGTGAAATTTAGGTGAGAGTTTTTACAAAGCTAGTAGCATTCAAGTTTCTCAGCTGGATTAGTGTGACATCAAGAAGAATGTAATTTCTTGTGTACAGAAATAAGTGTCAATCAGAACTATGTCTTCATTGAGGAAAATGTTAACTTTTGTTCTTTTGTTTATATGTAAACCATGGTAGACATCACCAAATTCATTCTGTTAATAATGAAAAAAAAACTACCTTATTTAATAAATTGAAATGTTTCTTTTCTTATTTCTTGTCAGGTTGTTAATTGTAGGATTTATCTCCAAAAAATTTAAATCTTAAAATGAGTTGTCTCTTTGGTTTTTGTTTCACTTGTTGATGTTAATTTTGAGTTCAGTTTGTTGAAAAATATAAATTTACAGCAAAGAAATATATTTTAGTGTATGTATAAACATCTACTTGAACTTCTACTCAAAGAATATACTTACATGTGGTTCAAAAATTACTTTGAAGTTGGCTGTTGCTTGTACGGTAAAGAATTTGGAAGTAAAATAACACTGGACATCAAAACTTTGCTACTAGAGAAAACTCCAAAATAATTTAATTTCTATTTCTTTGATTATTTAATTATTTTATTCTTTATGTGAGACTGATGAAGAGAGGTTCAAACTAATAGACGATTTATCCTCACCTCAGTGTGGGATCCTACTTCTTCAATCACCTACAAAACTAGGGTACATTTTTTATCAAACATTATTATAGCCTATACCTGGGGAATGCTTTTGATTGGTGCTTCAAGTTTTTATTTTTTAGTCTGTATATATACATATATATAATTGTTTATATATACATACATATGTACACACATTGTTTGTTGTTGTGTGCATATGTACAGAAACACATTAAAAGCTCAGAATAAATAAAATGCACAAAAATTTAATTTTGACAGTGCAAGAATAAGGCAAATAAAACATAATCTGTAGCTTCACTTGTGTTGCAAGCTGTATTTACTACACAAGTCATCAATGCTATATACTGTCAGTCACTCAGACTTTCTCATAGCTTGTATCTAATTGTTGTTCTTCATAGGTTATGTGCATCATAGTGTTAATTGATTTAGTTCTATTTTACTTTCATATGTTTTTTCAAAGTAAGAATATTATTCAGTGTTGGTAATTTACTTTCAATTATTACAAGCTATATTAGAAAAATTATTTATCAACGTTTTTGAGATGTTAGCTGCTTTAAGAAAGATTAATCTGTGTTTTCATACAGTACAGTAGTATTCATGTGAACACTTCAAGTAAAATATTAACTTGTGAGGAGTCATTGTTACTGTTATTAACAGCACCAGTTATTGTTAATAGTACACAAATTTAGTGTATCAACATAAATTGATAGAGAAAGCTGTGTGTGGAAGAATGAATTAAATTATCATGGATTACAAACTGCCCAAAATCAATAGATTTGTTTTTACTATAAATCTCAGTTTCAACTTTTGGGATTTAATGTAATGCTGAAGTTAACACTTTTTCACTAAAAGATTGAAGTTGAATCCCAGTTTCTTCGGTAGGTAGATCCTTTAATTGATTATCTTCAGAATTGACAATATAAATAGCATTGAATCCTATTAATTTTAAAGTTCAAAGAAAGTAACGTTTATTTGAAAGAAAATCAAACTTTGAGTATTTGACATCTACATATACCTATGAGTACATATATTAATAGAAATAAAAATTTACAAAATGTGTATTATAATATTTAATATAAGGAACAATGGAAATTTTTTGTTTATTACAATAACTTAACCCGATTGAAATCTATATATTTCAACTAAGATATTGTTTAGAGAATATAAGATTTATTGTGACATTTCTGATAGAATGTGTGCTTTAAAAGTTCTAATTATTGAGCACTGATAACAAGAGGAATGGTATAACTTTGCCACAAAACTGCCAAGCAAGTTTGCAGTGATTGTCAAATTCATATCATAATTTCCCTGTGTAATGTAATACTCATTTAACCATCATTTGTGTGCAGGTAAAGTTGGACAAAAACGGCAGATGGCGCGAAGTTTCTCAGGTACCTTGATCTGCATGAGTGTTAAGCAGAATTTGATTGTTTAGTATGCCGTAACTCGTGGTGGTGGTAATTAAAATACTAGCATTTCAGTGGTGGTGTGTTTTTTGTTTTTTTAAAGTGGTGTTTCTTAATATTGCATGAGATGTATGGTTTTGTTCTATACATGTACTGTTTTTGTTTGTAAGAAAACAAATGGTTGATTTTTTCATCTGGCAGTTTGATTGATTTCTTGATTATTCTCACTCAATTTTGAGGGAAATTTTAATTGTGAAGTATCTTGTATCATTTTAAACTAGTTAGATAACCAGATTGGACTATTTCAAGTATTGTTTCATTAAGTAGTTTTCTTTCATAAACTGCACAAAAACTTAGAACATGATTCAAACTTCTAGTTGCAGTAATTTTTGGTAGGTTATCTCAAAGTTAGTAAAATGAATTGACAACATGAGTGTAAAACAATTATTACATTTTATTTTATCAATTTGTTTCAGTGTTTTTTATTTTTATTATACAGTAACATTACTTTTTGATGAATTGTTTCTAGAATATTTTTTTTCCACTGTTCTTTATTGTTTGATACATTCATCTATGAGTGTATTTCTCAGGTCACATAACTTAGTAATTTGTAATGAATATGAACTTGTAACACTGCTTATTCATAAAAGCTTGTTAATGAGATGCATATTTGCACACACAAACATTTTTAAATAATATGATGTTGTATAAAATTATTTATATATTGAATTAAAGTTGGTAAAAATTCTAATCGATTTTTTTAAAATTGATGAGTTAAAGTAATATTATATTTGAAAATTAATATTCAGTTAAACCAAAGAGTCACAGTGCATTGGGTTGAGTATGTTATATTAAAACTATTTTGGAGCCTCGTCATGTCATTAAAGTCCAAGTCACCCATTGTGGTCATAACAATAGCTCTGAAATGTAGTTTGCTTTGCAAAAAACTGTTGTAAGGTCATCATGGCCAAAGTACAGCACTGTCCTTGCTTGCAGGCTTTCCATAACCCACCTAGTGTAAGATGACTGTAATGTTTTAATAGTCTCATTGCATGTAAATCCGTAAGCTTTGCATCCAGAACCTTCATTAGGATTTGTTTGTTTTAGATTGCATGAATACCTGTTTCAATCTCAGACTGCTTGAAGTATGCAGCAGTCAACATCGACAATTGAATGGGATGTATGACTTGAAGCATTATCTCAGTTAACTCATACACTGTTATTCTAATTTCTCTATTGTACAAAAGGTTTATAACATTGAACTGATTATAAGCTGAAGTAACCGTGACCTTTGAATCATCTCTTTTGACTCCTAACTTGTTCCTGGTTCAATATCTGGTGATGATCATGAATTCCTTATAAAAATATTTGTGATATACTATATATCACTTTTGAAATTTTGTTTCATCCATTGACAAGTAAGAAATAGCATTACATTTGCTACACAGTTATCATACTGTGCATATGCTACATCAAATGTCACTACATATTTCAATTTGTTTCTGATTAGGTGCCTTTCATACAGTTTTGACATATTGTGTAAACAACTTCTGTGCATGTGACTTGTACAGCTCTTCCAAACAGCATTCATTCTAGATTATGTTGTACACTTCTGCCTCATACACATGAATGGCTTTTAACATTTAAATCCATTCATGGATCCACACTTGTTTTAGAATACCTCACTTTGCTTACCATTTCAGGATACTTCTGAGTATTTTTGGTGTTCTGTGTTTATCCATTTTCCTTTTTTTTACAATGGTATAAAAACTAAAAGATATTCTTCTCTTGAACGTTGTAAGTTCCTGAGATTAATTCACAATGATCTCAGTGTACGAATACTTTTCATCAAAAATAGCAGTTAAATATCCTTCATAAAAGCAGTTAGTTTTCAGAAGCATCACATTCCATATAAAACATAAAAATACAATTTTGTCTGCTGTAGTTGTCATGTGACTTACCAATTTGTATATTCAAAATTGTTTTTAAATAACATTCTCAAACCTCTGTGCTCTAATCAGTTTTAATTGGAGTAGATTGAAAGCTTGTAGCTCATGTCAGATTTTAAGACTATTGTTTTTATAGTTCCACTTTGCAGAAAAAAACAAACTTTTCCATGTTAGAAATGGAGACCAAGAAGGTGACCAGTTCATGTATAATTTCCTTGTTTGTTCTGTTCAGCATTTGTACTTCTTGTTGTCTTATATTTTGTTCCTTTCATTGAGAAATGCCAGTAAGTGAGAAAATATATCACTTCACCTTTAGAGTATACATAACATTATAAATAATGCTTATTTTTGTATTAAGTATTTCAACAAAAAGAATGACATTTATTATTATACTTTTGTTTAATTCCTGTATTTCATGGGCTCAGTGAGTTTATTTTTTTGGTGAGGTAGAAAGACTCAATATACTCAATTATTTAACCTTTACAGAAGAAAATTATGTTCGAGTTTCCTACATCTTTGACGTAAATATAACCTGTTCAATAGTTTTAAATCGTATAAGGAGCAGTTTATCTGTTTAATATTCATCTCAAAGTGCTTTTAATACAATTGTCATTCTCAATTGAAACTAGCTATTTGTGACCTTATAGTGAGTTAGATACATATATATTTTGTCTTGTGATGTTTATCCTGGCATTTTGAGGCTGCACTTGAGAGTGATTCTAGATATTTTTCCATTATCTCCTTTATTCTTTCAGCTTCTCATGAGGCCAAATTGGAATGAACAACATCTGGTTTCTTTTCTTCAGTTGATAAATCAAGTGTTTTGAGTCTTTCCCTGGTTTATTTTGAATCTACACCTTCCTTGATGGTAAAAAGATCGAAAATGAGCACTTAGTTCTCCCATCATTCCTTGATATTGTGATTCATGCAGGAAGGTTTATTGCTCAATAACATGAAGGGACAGTTATGCCTTTTCCATCACATTTATTAGAACAACATGCTTTGGCCTGTGGAAGGTACTTATTGTCCCTCCAACTTTTGTTCAAAGCCTCTCAGTGATCAACAGATCAATTTGATAACACTTTGGGATTATTATTAACATACATGTTAGTTTAATTGTCAATATCTGCACTTTTCCTATTTGTTTTGCTGGTATATTGTCAGGAGTTGTTGAGTAGAAATGCATTGTTGGGGGTGTTTGTTTGCCAACTGCCACTCACGAGTTGTGTGAGGTCTCTTTTCTCCAACCCTCAATTTTTCAGATATTCCAGAGCCTACAGAATCAAAGATCCATGTCGTTTGTTTATATTCATTCCTGTCATCACTGGCTTTTTGGCTTTCCTCAGCTCTTAGAGGGAGTCATATGGTTGCTCCTATTCAAGGGTATCAGCCCTCAACATTATCACCTCAGTTCTTGCATTAGCATTTATCATTAAGTTCACATCCACTCAACTTGCAGTGTTTCCACCTTCCACAGATCCTCAAATTTGGGAACTTCATTTCAGGGCTATCAGAAATTTGTTGGTCAAAGAAGTAGCAGGAAAAGTTCTGCCAGTTCTTCAAGGGTTTTATTCCCATTTGTTTGTTGTGTCTACAAAGACAAGAAATTGGCATATGGTCATTCATCTTTTTCATGTAAATTTATTCATAGATCCTCCAAGGTTCACAGTTGAATCACTCCTCACTTTTCATTGGCATTTCTTAACAGTACTTCTATTTGCACATTCCCACAATGGGGTTATCCTGCCACAATCTGTGTTTTATGCACAAGGGTCAGGATTGCTACATTTCAGGATTCTGCCCTTCAGACTAGAATCAATACCATGTATGTTTTGCTGAATCATACAAACTGTTTTTCATCACCTTCATTCCCTGGACTTGTACCCACACTATTGCATGAATGATAGGTTACTGCTGGCACCATCTTATCAGTTGGTGGAATGTCACTACTAAATTATACTTTCAGAAGATAGGCTTTTTTTTATCAAAGTTGAGAAAATAATCCTCACTCCAACTTAGTATATTGTTCACCTGGGTGTCTTTTGAAACATGTTTCTCAGTCATGCTCAGCTGACTCCCTGACTCCCCTTTAGTAACAGGCAGTCCAACTCTTACACATCTCCCTTCTCACCATGTGCAGATGGTTCTCTCTTTTTAGGGGATGTGGACATCACTCAAATCCATCATTTATTTGAAAGGAGTGCATATGAGAGCCCATAAGTGGTCTCTGTGCAACTGATGGTTCATGAAAAATTCTTCTTATTCATCATCATCTTTGACTTCAAGTTATGGTTAGATAGAAACAGTACTATAATAGGTGTTTCTTTATCACCACTTCATCTAGAGATCCATCTTTTCATGGATGCCTTGGTTCAGGAAAGGATGAGGTACATATCTTGGTGGTTAGGAATTCTAGAGCCTATGGATGAGAACTTCCCACAAAATGTTTTAGAACTTCTTTCTCTTCAAAGGGAGAAGTATGGACTTAGTAAGGGGTAAAAATCATTACTCTTCACATCAAAAATTTCATGATGGTGTCTTACATCATTTTCTGTCATGAGGGTACTTAGTCCAGGTCTCTTTGTCTTCAAATTTTGGATCTTCTTTGTGGGGCTTACTCCATTATATTATCCTGCTAGCTTGCCATGCTCTAACAAGGGATGATAAATTTGTGGCAGAACAGTTGCCTCAACCCACATTCTTCCAACAGATTGGATGCTGCATCATGAGATTTCCATTGGGTTTTCTCTTGTTTTGGGACATTGATAATCCAATCATGGGAAAACTCAGCTACTGGCATTTTAGTCTCAAGTACGTCACCTTTGGGTATTGGTGATAGATGCATTTGATCATGACTAAACAGGATTTTACCTATTTACCTTCCTACTAATTTGTATGTTGCCCAAGATTCTATCTGTAAGTCATTTAATCCCTTGTGGAATTATTTTGTTACCACCAGGTGGCCAGCTAAAACTTGGTTGTCACTCTGAGGTACCTCCATGAGTGCCTACCTCTTTCTCTTTGGCTCTGTTGAGGTAACCATAATCCAACATCATACACTCAACTATCTTGAAGGTTAAGCTTCATCCACAGAGGTTATGGGGTCTTTTGTTTAGCATGAGGGTTAATTTTGTAGGTTGCCATGTACCCATATCAGTCTTTGCATATTACCATGATAGACATTTATCAACAGAAGTGGCACAAATATCAACAGTGGTGTGTTGCACAGAGGTTGAACTCACTTTATTAAGAAGTTCTAATTGTAACTTAGTTTTTGACCTATCTCTTTGACAAAAGTTTTGCATTTTCCACAGTTAGTGTATATAAGGCAGCCTTGTTGAGCACCTTTAGGTATTTGAGACAAAATTTTGTAATTCCTCAGTCCTCTCAAACTGTTTTAGGTCTTTCATCCCAAATGATTGTTTCAGTTACTTAGCTGGTATATTAAAGTGTTACTAAGTACTTTTTTATCAACATCTGTTTTTTGCTTTTAGCCTCATGATACCATGTATCATCTTTCACTTAAGTTGCTATTTGGGATTGATTGCACTGCATGTATGCAGAATGCTATATCATTCTACCTACATCCTTCTATACCCAGACAGGCCCTTCTTACCTAAGACATTAGCAGCTACAGAAGGGGATCATCTTTTTCGTCAATTCATCTGAGCTCTGTGACTAATTGGATCCTAAATGTTTGTTATATGTAGTAAGGGCTTTGAGGTGTTATTGTGCAAGCACTAATGCCTTTAGAGGTGCCAGGCAATTATGTTTTATTTGTTGGGATCCTTCAGTTTCCTGGGATTTACCCACAGTTACTTTATCAAGATGTGTGTAGAAATTTTTTTTCCATGTAGCTTGTTCTGGACTCTTTCTTTGTCCTCAGCAGACCAGTTGAATTGTCTGTTGGAGGGCATTCTGCAGGTTTGTATGTGGACCTCTTCTAATAATTTTATCTTGCATTATGTGCATTATCTAGCAGTATCTTCCTCTGAGGGTTTTTGACTACCCTCAAAGCTATATTAACTACTTCTGCTCGACTATAATGATGGTTGAATATTTTTATTAATAATATTGCCTCTTCTTTTCTTGCCTCATTTTTTTACAAGATCTCATTCTATGGTGAGTATTGCCCAGTAAGATTGCTTTTATCATACCAAATCTCCACTAGCTACCAGTAACACAGTATATTTTAATCTAGATGGCAACAGGCTCTGTAGAAAATGAAGTTTTCAAAAAATCATCTAAAGACAGCCCATGTAATATTACTTACAATGCTGGACTGCCACTCATGAACAGTCTTGGGTAAAGCATAAGGGAATTCTGCCTATGCATGCCTATCAGTAGATTGCATAAATTGTGTTTGCTTTTAAACATTTAGGGAACTTGGTTTCCAGAGCATTGTTCTTCAGGATTTTACAATTTGCATAACTCCTACCCCTTCAGATTTACCATACTCATTGTTCCATAACTAGGGTGGTCAACAGAAGTTATTCCTCTAGAGTGCTCTAGAGAATTATCTCTACTCTTGAGAGAAGACAGCAAAATTGTTGGCCCTCCTACCTGGGATTTAAGGTATATGTTTTTTTCCCAGATGTTGATAAGATGGGCACCAGCTTTCATTGGAGCCTACTCATACTGATTCAGATTTGTTGCTTACCTGTTAAGTAGGGTTGAATGTGACCCTTCTTTTAGTCAATATTGGTTTGTTACATTGTTCACAGAAGAGGACCTGCTGTCTCCTTCTAATACTGAATGCAGAGTGGTTCCACCCTGGGTGGTTGGTTAAGCACAGTTTGTTCCACATCATTCTCATAACTCTGGGGACAGGTGGAGTTTATCTTACTTGCACAAGTGGAGAGTGAGTATGAGTGTTCTTAACTTTAGCCAAGTTGAGTTCTGTGTCCTCAGGTTGAGTGTGGCATACAGAATCCTGTCATTATGAGTTTGGGGTGTTGTCTTTCAGACTTCTTCAGGTTGAAGAGAAAGTTTGTGCACTTCAATATTGCTTACCTTCTTGTCACAATTCTGGTAGCTCAGAACTCATCACTCTGTAGCTACAGGTTGAGACTCACTCACATATATATATATATATAAACCACAATCCAAATGCCCTAAGCACCAACATGGAATTTAGGAACCATGGCCCTATAATTCCAACCCTGAGCAGTGGAACTTTGGCTAACTGGTTGATGTATGGTGAACAATGATGGCAGATCTTGTTGAATTCCATCCCCAGTGCATGAATTTAGGTTTCTGATGAAAAGCATACATGTTTGGATGTAGTATGAGTCTCCATTACAGTATTAATCTTCTGTTGGCACACCCATGATTTGTGCATATGTATTCTATGTGGATAGTGCCTTCACTAGACTCTCCACTTTATTAATGTGAGATTCTAGTTGCAGTGTTAAGGGAGGTAAGTATGTTAAATTGAAAATGTATTTTCAATAACACCTCAACTTCCCCTCTTCCTCTCCACTAAGAACTGGTATTAGAGATGGCAGATTGGTTCAATCTTGAAAAAGTCGTAATATTCTCTGAATAAGGTGCTTATATACAGTACCAGGAGAGAGGGCACATTGATGTAATTGAAGAGTGTCACAATACAGATATTGCCAAGGCCAATTAAGTGGGAAATAAAACACAGAAGCAAGCAAAAATAAATAAGACCAATGCTTAGATGGAAAAAAGAAGGAAATCCTGGTGAATAAGAAGAAGTGAGTATTATTGAAAATACATTTTTGATAAAGGAAAATGTTAACTTCTGTCATAGTAGTGTTTCATGCTTGGTGGTTTGTTTTATTTACTCTTTCTTTTTATAACCATGAAGATATTTGTTACTAATTTCAATCTAATATTTACTGTTAAAAATAATTTTAATGTATCCTTTAATTATTTTAGAAATACTACAAGGCTTTTATTAAATATTACATATACTTTGCAAATGACGTAAAATAATCTTGACTTCAGTAATCAATATTCTTAAGATTCGTACATAAAAGATTTATATTAAAATTATGAAGAGCATTATATTTAAGAGGGTAAAATATCTGTCCTTTTTAACCAGCTTATCATTCCTTTTACTTGTGCCATTATCAAGAGTGTTATACACGAGGGTAAAATATTTGCTTTTTTAACCAGTTATCATTCTTATTACATGTGTAATTATCAAGAATAATACCTGACTTGCTGCTTGACAAAGTTACGTAAAGTATCTCAAATACAGGTTTTTATTCTTTGCTGTACTTACTGTCTTGCATTATAACTTTGTTTTTGTGAAAAAACAATCTTATTTAAAAGTGGTTGTGTGCATTGCAACTCTTCACTAATTTATTTTTACTTATTTATTTATTTTTGGTTAAAAAACAGATTGGATAAATTCTTGGAGAAACAAGTTCAGAAATGTTGATGACAAGATCCTTAAAGAAATTTAAATATCTTAAAGAAAAGTTTTAGAAGTTTAAAAATGCAAAAACGTTTATTCATTCATTATCTATCATGAAGGTTTAAATTTTATTATATAATAACGTATTTTGTGACATAACTTCTTTGAACAATATGACAAAATTATTAATTCCTGCTAGATTGCAACATGATATTTAGAAGGTAATATATGACAACCTGTATATTGTAACATAACCCAATGAGTGGCCACCTTTGGGAAATTTGCTCAGAGTAAGATGTAGAAACTTCTTGTAAAATAGCAAAAAAAAAAAGAGAGTCAATTTTCATCACTAAAAGTTAATATAACACTGCAGTTAGCCCAAGTGGCAACAAGAAACTTTACAGTTTGTGTAAAAACTTCTTTGCTTTATGCTTTGATACTGTTTTCGGTTTAAATCGTTTCATCTATGTTCTTTTTAAATTTTTCAGTTATTGTCATTAAAATATTTCAATATATTTTATGAGATTGACTGGTATTTATTTGATGTTTTATCACATTTTTTATGTATCTGTATGAGAAACATTAAAATTTGAATGTAACATTTTTGTATTTCACTATTTTAGTAACAAACATGTTAAAACATTTTGTATGCATGTTCCAAATGTAACTTTCTCTAATTCTTTTTCTTGCTTTTCTTCAGTCTGAGGTAACAGCAGACAGTAATAATGCATCTTCTAGTCCTATTTTGAAGAGTAAACAAACAGTTTCTAGACAAAGCATGTCTTCCTCTGCAAGTGAAAAAGATGAAGGTAAAAAAAGATTAATATCTTCTTTTTTTAAAATTGGGAACTTGTTATTGAGGAGATTAAAATATTCTTTTTTGTTGTTGTTGTTTTGTGATAGTCTTTATTAAAGTTTGCAGTTTGGTGAATTTCAAGATTTCACAGCTGAGGAGCCAGATTCTTATCTGTACAATACAGTAAAATACTCTCCCATGTACTTTAAACTGTAGGTGAGCTATAAGAGTAATAGTCCATCCAAAAGTAGAATGTTTCTGATTGATTCTCTTCTCTCTAGTCAGTGGTTCAGGACAGTAATAGCTGGTTTTAACAGGTTTGAAACAAATACGAATGCAGAAAGGTAAAAAATAATTGACACCTATACATACAAACAAAAGTATTTTCGGGGAATGAAGAACAAATTATTTGGTGTTTACCTTAAACATATATGACATGGTATTCTGTACAAAACCTTGTATTCATTAAAGATGTTACATGAAATTATGCTACATGTAATACATGCTGCATATTACATGTATGTTAGATATTTGCTGTAAAAAGGTTGAGGTGAATGTGAGTCTATAGTTAAGGTTAATGTGCCAGACTGAATTGAGGTTTGTGCCTCATTACAACCATTAAAAAGTAATGCTTTAAAATTTAGGGCCGTGAGAGTGTTACAAGAGTTTGATTTGACAAGAATAGCTCAAGATGTGGAAGTGAATACAATTAGCTTGCTATCTTCCCTGTACCATGAC
The DNA here is from genome assembly GCA_011833715.1 of Carcinoscorpius rotundicauda. Classification (NCBI taxonomy): domain Eukaryota; kingdom Metazoa; phylum Arthropoda; class Merostomata; order Xiphosura; family Limulidae; genus Carcinoscorpius; species Carcinoscorpius rotundicauda. The sequence goes on from CM022392.1 coordinate 30,456,181, forward strand.
ACTTCAAAATTAGAAACAGCTAGCATAGATAGTGTTTGTAGTTTTTTACAAAATTCATCAAACAAGCAGATACTGTAAAAAAAGTTTATTTGTTGCAAGATAAGTATTTCATGTATTACTTGTAATGCTGTTACATGTATCACATGGAATTTATTAACCAGTTCAACGATATGAACCTAAAATTTTTAACTTGTTTCAAAACGTCTTTTGTAGATTTTACCAATTAATAATTATATGCTGGTCATTTTAGTCTTTTTTTTGTAATATTCAGTTTAATCAGAATATTTTGTTAAAATAATTTTTGTTATGTATCTTGTCAGACATTTGACATTTACTGAAATTTGATTAAAATAATAAATACAGCACTTCTTTTGGAAAAAAAGGTGAGTATGTTTTCAACCACATTCAGGAAATATCTAATTATGAAGATTATCAAGGTCTTTGAACTGATGACTATTAGTGTAAGTAAAAATAATAATAATTTACTAAATTTAAAACTGAACGATAATGGATTTTTACATGATCAACTACTTCTGTTCCTTGGTGTGGATTCCTGATCGTGGTGAGGGGACATCCCAGGGAAGGTTCTGTTCTTTCAGTTTACCTCCTCTGGGATCTAAACATTCATCCACGTGTTTGCCATGCTTGGCAACCCGTGAAGGGGAGGAGAGGATCCTGGTGGTTGAGGGGTCCAACTTTACACACCACTTTGGCCTTGAATTCCTGTAGGCCTTTGGGTCAATTGGCTGGTCCACTTGAGCTAAAGTCAACCAAGTACCAGTGTTGGAAGTTCTCAATGGGTGTTTTGAACATTGTGTCTGATGCCAGTGTTTGGGTATAGTGCTCATGAAACCCTGGCACTCCTTCAATGTCCTTGCATGACATTGTAGTGCATCCCCTAGAAGGGCTCCATGGTGGGTGGGGTCAGTGAGTATCAAAATTTTCCTTTTTTCCTATGGATCCTCCAAATAAAAACTTAAATAAAATAGTGAAAAAAACAGTCAATAGGTAAACGACCATGTCTTTAAGACTCTGAGCAGCAATCTTCAACATCTGTAACACCCGTACCTCATTTTCTTACATAACATTCTCTTTCAGAAAAAAACTTTTAGGGCAAATGTCCCCCTTTTTTATTCAGAAGGGACTAGAGGGTCTTGCTGGCTCTCCAAAGTCAGTAAAGAAGCTTCGATCTGTAGACATATTGGTTGAAACATCCACATCCTAATACAGTGAACTCTTCTTGAATTCAAAGGCAATTGGGGATGTACCTATTGAGGTTACCCCTCATGCTACCTTGAATTCATCATGAGAAATTATTGTTGAGAGGGACTTGAAGAACGTCCCCAAGTCAGAGATTCTCAATGATCTCTCCACACAAGGAATTTCTGCAGTGAGGTGCATCTCCACTCGCAAAGATGGAATTACACTACTGACAAATATCCTCGTTTTGACATTTACATCACCACATGCACCTGCCACCATCAAATCAGGTTATCTAATTTGCAGGGTATGGACATACATTCCAAACCCTCTTCAATGTTTCCAATGTCAGAGGTTCGACCACTGAAAGACATCCTGTCGTGGTTCCCTGATGTGCGCGTTGTGGTGGCAAGGACCACAATGTCTATGAGTGTAACACAGACCCACATTGTGTCGACTGCAATGGTTCCCACTATTCCTACTTTCGTTCTTGCCTAAAATGGTTGGAGGAAAAAGAGGTGCAGCATTTGAAAATGACTCATAACATTCGTTATCCTGAGGCTCTGAAATTGCTGTCCGCCACTCCATCTCGGACATATGCTGCTGCATTTCATTCCACAACTACAGTGGGAGTGCAGACAGATCTCTCTTTTCCTTCAAGAGAATCATTTTCAAAACAAATGGAAAGCCTTTTGACCTCAATGGTTAAAAAGGTTGATGAATCGACTTCCACACCCATCTCTATTCCTCCCATACAGTCCAACAAATCTCAAGATCCACATCCTTTGGTTTCAAATACAGGCATTTCTTCTGATACATCCTTTTCTCCAACCCCACAATGCAAAACAATCATTCTTTTGCATCCTCAGTTACTGTAATTCCCTTCCAACAACAAAGACCTGAATAAGGACAGTAAGGAAAAAAGACATGGTCATAAACAGAAGGGTTCTTCACCCACTTTGCCTACCCATCATTAAAAACAGCCACCTTGATACAATGGAACTGTCAAGGTTTACATTCTAATCTGGATGATATCAAAACACTGATTGCTTCTTACCATCCTGTTTGTCTTTCCTTACAAGAAACATTTTTAAAACCTGCTGACACAGTCACCATTTGGCAGTTTTCTTTGTACAGAAATGACAGGCTGTGTGATGGATGAGTACATGGAGGTGTGGCACTATTGGTTGATCAGCATGTGCCCACCCTGTCTTTGTCACTCAACACACCCTTGGAGGCCGTAGCCATCCGTGTTTCCTTGGGTCATACCATCACTGTTTGTTCTCTCTACCTGTCCCTTGGAGAGGCCTGTGATCAATCAGACCTTGATGCTCTCAGTGAATAGTTGCCATCTCCCTTTTTAATCCTGGGGGGCTTTAATGGACATCATCCTCTCTTGGGAAGTGCTTTTATTGATAGGAGGGGTCGCTCTGTAGAGTGTATGCTCTCTGATCACAATATTTCTCTTTTCAATACTGGTTCTTCCACTTATTTTCACACACCTAGTCAGTCCTTTACTGCTATTGATCTCTCAGTTTGCTCCCTTTCATTATTTTCTCATTTTTCATGGAGGGTTGACAATAATCCACTAGGCAGTGATCATTTTCCTATACTTTTGAGAGAGACTGGCTGTGGTCGATGCCACCCTACCCGCGTGCCCCAGAATTTGATCCTGCTATCATGAATCAGCCATTAATAGATGACTGTGTGGCGGTGGTAACTGACTGTATTATACAAACATCTGCTTATTGTATTCCTAAAACCTTGACACATTTTCCATGATATCCTCATCTGTGGTGGAATCCTGCTTGCCAGTTGGCACAGAAAGCTAAAAAATGAGCCTGGGATACTTTCCATAGATATTCTACACTTTCGAACCGCTTTGCTTTTCAATGGGCCCGTGCACATACTAGATGGGTAAGACGTCAAAGTCAGAAGGAATCTTGGATTAAGTTCACAACTAGCATATCTTTAACCACCAGTTCCAAGGTCATATGGGACAGGATTCAAAAGGTCAGTGGGCACTACAATTCTGTCCCCCTCTCCATCTTGCTGTCTGATGGCCAAGAGGTAGCTAATGTCCAGAGCATTGCCAATACTCTAGGTGAAAACTTTTGCTGGGTATCTTGCACTTCTGCTTGTTCCTCCACCTTCTTGGCCATCAAGACTCGGCAGAGTGTTTACCTCTTTCCTTTCAAACTGACACTCTTCTTTTACTATAATTGTCCCTTTACACTAGTGGAACTAAATATGGCCCTTCATCGGTCGGGCAGTATATCTGTTAGACCTGATGATGTACACTATGACGTGATGTGCTATCTCTCTCCTGCTTCTCTTGATATTCTTCTACTTGTTTATAGCTGGATCTGACAGGAGAATGTTTTTCCTGATGCCTGGTGCCAGGCTATTATCTCACCCTTCTCTAAACTTGGGAAAGATCCCAAGATTCCTTCACACTACCATCCAATTGCTTTGATGAGCTGTCTCTGTAAGACCTCAGAGAGGATGGTTAATGCTCATCTTGTTTGGTTCCTTGAATCAAACAACCTCCTCTCGCCCACCCAGTTTGGGTTCCGAGACAGCATTCTACCACAGATCACCTAAATCAACTTGAAACATCAATCAGAGAAGCCTTTCTCAAACACCAACATCTTGTTTCAATATTCTTTGACATTGAGAAGGCTTATGACACAACATGGAGGTATGTTATTTTGTGGGTTACGTGGCCATTTACCTATGTTTATTAAAAATCTTTTAATGGACAGTAGATTCCAAGTTTGTGCGGGTTTGACACTTTCCCATTCTTTTGTACAGGAACTTGGGGTCCCTCAGGGTTGATTATGAGATATATCGAGCGGCAACTGCAAACTGCCCTCAATCGTGTACCAAAGTGGACCATAGCAAACGGCTTTAATTTTTCTCTCTCTAAAACCGTTTGCATACACTTTTGCCACCAACAGGGTATCCACCCTGATTCTGAACTCCTTTTTGGTGAAGTTTTGCTGTCAGTGGTCCCTGAGACCAAGTTTTTAGGGCTTATTTTTTACCTGAGCTGATCTTTCTACCACACTTAAAGCAGCTATGGGTCAAATGCACAAGAGCTCTGAACATCATCCATGTCCTCTCTACTGCCAGTTGGGGAGTGGATCGATGTTCTATGTTAAAGATATATCATGCTCTTATTCATTCAAAATTCAACTATGGATCAATCTATGGCTCTGCCAGACCCTTGGCCTTAAAGATGCTGGACCCCATTCATCATCAAGGGCTTCGACTCTGCACTGGGGTTTTCCACATTTCCCCAGTTCAGAGCTTATATGTGGAATCTCACAAACCTTCTCTGCACCTTCTCCATTTGCAACTGTCTTTACTGTATTCTTTCAAACTTCATTCCTCACCAATGCATCCCATTTGGAGATGTGTTTTCCTTTTACAGTGGGCCTTACTTTTTCAAAATAGACAATCTGCTATTGCTCCTTTTGGCCTTCGCATTCAGGTGCAATTTGACGAATTGGGTCTGTCCTTGAAAAACATTGCAGAATCCACTGGTCAGCCCATCCCGTCATGACTTATTACAGCCCCCAAATGTGACCTTTCTTTAAGTCATCTGAAAAAGGCAGATTCTCCCAATTGAAAGTACCATCTTTTATTTACTGAACATCTTTTGAACACCATTTCTATTCCAATTTAAGCAGGTGGTTCAAAATCAGGTGACTCTGTGGGCTCTGCCATGGTTTGTTGCGGTAAGGTGGTTGCACACAGAATACACTCTACAACTTCTGTGTTCACTGCTAAACTGTACGCCATATCTCTTGCCCTGGATAATGTTGAAGCTGAGTAGTACTCCGACTGCACTATTTATACTGACTCCCTTAGTTCTCTGCTGGCTTTGGAATCACTTCACATTGGCTCACACCCTGTTCTCGCTGATATTCAAACCCAATTGGCCAATTTCTCATTAACATCTACTTCTATCCAGTTTCTCTGGATACCAGGCCATGTTGGTATTTGTGGGAATGTGCTTGCAGACATGGCAGCTAAATCTATCTGCTCTGGCACTATCACCACTGTGCCTATTCCGTACATGGACTATGGTCCTGTATTCAAGGCTTGGATCCATGCCAGCTATCAGTTCACTTGTTGTGAGCAATGTGACAACAAGCTTTTTCAAATAAAACCCTTTATTGGGCTTTGGCCGTCAAGCTTCTGTAAGATTAGAAAGGAGGAAGTTGTTCTAACTAGACTACACATTGGTCACAGTTTTTTAACTCATTGTTTTCTTTTATCTGGAACTGTTGCACAAGTGTGTAGTTTGTGTAACACACAAATCACTCTAAGCCACATTTTACTTTCCTGCCATCGTTACAACTCTCAACAACGAGACTATTTTAAACATGTTCTGTCTCAGGGTTTGTCTGTGACATTGGACAGTGTTATTGGTGATGGTGACACTCTCCACCTTGATAAAGTTTTTGTTTTTTTAATGGCCATTAATTTTTTTAACCTCATTTACAAGTTTGTTATTTATTCATTACACCTTTTTACTTGTGGTTCCCTTTTCAGTCTCAATCTCTCTAGTTCAATTTGACATTGTAAAATGGCCAGAACATTAAATAACTTGACTCTAGGACTGGAAAGGCCAACTTCACATGAATAATGCTGCTGTTTGAACTACCAGTTAGTCATCCTGGTGAGTTGTTATTACACTTTTGCTGCATGTCATTTAACACTTTTATTACTTTGCCTTTTGGTGCTGGCCATAATGATACATAACCCAGAACCACGACTGGAAAGACCAACTTCAGGTGACTGATGGTGGTTCTTGTAGTTACCTTTTTGTCTTCCTGGCAAGTTATGATCATTACTATTCTGCTCCAGGAAGTCCTTTACAACTTTGTAGACTGGATGTCAACATTGGTTTTATGCCATTTTATGTTTTGTTTGTACCTTTGTTTCCTTTTATGAATTTCACCACATTTACCTTACTTTTACCATTTTACAGGACATTTGGCGAATTTTTATTATGATTTTGCTATATGGCTTTCAACACTTTTCTTATTTTACCTTTTGATAATGGCTGTTATGATAACATAGCCCAGAACCAGGACTGGAAAGGCCAACTTCAGGTGACTGACGGTGGTTCTTGTACTTACCTGTTAGTTGTTTTGGTGGGTTATGATCATTACCATTTTGCTAGAGAAAGTCCTTTACAACTTCGCTTACTCTGCTTTCTCTCTTAATATTGTAGACTAGGTGTCAACATTAATTTTATACTTTTTCTGTTTTTCAGTGAAGTTTTGTTTTACCTTCATTCCCTTTTATCTGTTTTAAAACATTTAATTTATTTTTACCTTTTTACTGGATGTTTGGTGCAGATAGCCTAGTTGCTTTGTGCCATAAAGCACTAAATCAATCAGTCAACTACTTCTGCACTGTATTATTGTCATGCAGGTATCTTGTTTCATGTTACTTAAGAGGAGTTTCTTTCTTTTGCAAAGTTTTCATTTCTCCAGCTGAAAAGGGAGGAACAAAGGATAGAAGATCTTTCATGGGTACTTTAAGGAAGAGGCTTAGTTTTAGAAAAAATCGCTCTAAGTCAGTAGAACAAAAGGGAAAGCCTGAAGAAAGTATAGGTCAGGAAAACAGCAGAAGTGTATCAACTGACCACTCCAAGTCTGTTCCTAGCTCCCAGGAAGTATCATCTGCTAGATCCTCAGGTTAGTGAATACACCTGGCTAAATGTATTCATATATAGTCTGTGTGTATGCACATTATATATGCAACAGAGTTTAAGTTACACACATACAATATTGTTAATTTTTATGGTTAATGTAGTCCTTTGTTTTTGACAAGTATATAACAGGTATTTGTGCACATTTATTTTTTCTGTTTATTTTTTTTTCGAGGCTTTAATAGCTTTGGAATTACTATGTATAATAGGGTTATTCCATGCCAACTCACATGGGACTTCCCAGTTCATGTCATAGATTTTCTGGAAAAAAATATAAGATAAAACTTCATTTTGATTTATTCAGCGATGTAGTACAATTGATTTTGCCAAGCCCATTCCTTTGGTAGTGGTTTCACTAGATAGTAAACAGACATTAATCCATTCATGCCCATCACTAATTAGATGATGAAGCATTTGGCTACCTCAAGAAAGTCATAGTTTTTGCTTGAATGTTTTTCAAGAAAATTTATGATATGAACTGGCAAAACTGGGTGAGTTGGCATATAATGACCCAATAATAATTTTTGCATCAAGTTGATTATGAATTCATGATTTTCTTGCTTACAGAAGCTCTCATAGCCCACAACTTGCACAAAAGTACCATATATATATCACATTCCACTTTTTTTTTTTTATTGAGGATCCTTGTATTTTACTTTAAAATTTAGTGATTTAACGCCTTTCTTTTGAAGGGGTCAGTTCCTTATGCTGAATGATTCAACAGGCAGAATGAAACTACTCAGTGTTATGTAATATGTGAGCCTCACATGTATAAACAGTATGAAAGCAAGTTGCTACTTAGAGGGTTAAATGGAATCTGTCATAAAAATTAAACAATTATTTTATTTAACATAATTAAAAATATCAATATTGGTCATAACCATAAAAACATGAATAAAAAAATAGCTCCTATCAATTAGTGAAACTTATATAATAGTTTAATTAAAAGATTTCAATTTACATATGAAAACATGTTGTCAACTGGATTGAGATATGTAGTTATGTATAGTTTTATTACATTAAAAGTTTAAAAAAAAACAGTTGAATATAGTAATTCATTGTTTTAACAGTTGGGTGCATTCTCTGTTAATGATATCTTCGGCTATAATTCTAGTAATATCTCATGAAACTGGTCAGCTTGCTAAGCTAAGAATGCAAAATTGTCTTTACAGTTAAAATTAAATTATAAAAGAGTTAAAATCATATATATGTAATTTCTTCTACTTCAAATTATTATTACAGATTGTGGTATGTTTGCTGTTGTTTTAAAATAAGTTCTTGCTTTTCTATTTACTAAACAATATAACTTCTGTCACATCATATATATGTAAGAATTGACTTTCTCTAGTCTCTTTTGTGTTTTTATGATACTTGGTGTATATTACTTGCATAGTCTGTGCATTTATATAATTACTATTGTCTTGCATGTATAATGGGTGTGTAACTTATAATGCATGTTAAATCTTCTTTTAAATTTTTCCATAATAATTAAATGCTTTTTGTTCTTGGGATCATATAATTTATTTATGTTGTTTTTATGCTCTTGCATCCAAACATTCTGTTCATTTTGAACCAGCTAAACCTATTGCTAAGAAGGTAAGCATTTTAAATATTTTATAAACTATTTATACCTTTACATTCACTATAATGAAAACTGTTGTAGCTATAAAGCAAGACATTTGTTTACAGTAACCTGCTTTAAACACATTAGCACATATTTATGTCATGGTAGTTGTAGTAGACTGCAGTTGTTTATACAGCTATAGTAATACAAATATTTTGTTAAACACTGGGAAGAGACAGTAGGTGACAGTTTCACATGGGTTTCCATCTCAAGGAAGTTTCATAAGATTCAAGAAAATTAGTCAAATTTCTCAAGCAAAACATGCACTCATTCAGTTTCCAAAAAGAGCAAAATAATAGTTCTATAGATTATTATTTAGTAGTTCTTAAAATTTCTCTGGTTAGTTTAGTGCTTTAACTAAAAGAACACCTCCCTCCAATTAATATCTAATCTAAAACATCTTAGGTGTGACAAAGGATAAAACAAAATACTTGGCCTAGCTAACAAATGAATAAGTATTTGGTGTAAAATTCTTATTGATGCTACAAGTGCAGCTACCAATTTTAATTTCATTCCTTGAAGCTGCACACACACAATTGTTTTTGGCAGCACTTTTTTTTCACATCTGAGGTATTTTTGTTTACATATCATAACTGTATATCAGTATGCACCAACAAACTAAAGCAAGTATGAAAGTGACACTTAATAGTAACCAACATTAGCTTTTGGATTGCAACCTTATTAATCAGAACAAAGATATACTTTACAAAACCAACCAGATTCTCTAAAATAAATGGTGGGAGCTTTCCTCTCTAAAAGAGTGTTAATAACCTCCTTCATAATAATGCCATGGAATCTAAATTAACAGTTTCTTGGCATCACCCATATGCACTTGATCTAGTCATATCAAGCATCATTATTTATGATTGCTTAAACTAACATCACTTGATGCTAATCACTCTTTTATCAGGAAAATTTTATAAAATTAATGAATTTGTGCTTTAAAATTGGCAAAGAATAATGAATATTAACCATTCACTAGTACAATTATTTTTAAAATTTGAGCTAGAATCTGATAATCTAGCTTGCATGGCTCAACTAATACTTGTGTATCTGCATGTCCTTTCACCCTATAGTTTTTACTTCTTTTAATCAGAAGTCTCTAATCCAGATGAGAAAAAAAAGTCCACTTTCATTCTTAGGTGGAGCTGTAGTGAAAACTTCAGACCAATAGCTCACATGACTTTTTGCTTAAGCATGCTCAAATATTTTTATTGAATAACTGTGCATACCTAATTTATCTTTTGACCAAGTTTGACACTTAATTGTGTATTGTAAAGATCTATCACAATACCAGAGATGCCAACCATTATGGTTTGAGCATAATCATAATGATTTTGGTGTATACATTAAGACTATACACTCATACAGATAAATATTACAACTTGTTGCAACTCCCAAATTATTGTATATTATACAGGCCTATACAATAAGTGATAAATTGTTCTCCCAGGGCTTGAAAGGGGTGAAAAGAAAATTTTTAGTGAGGTACAAATCAATTTTGATAATAAATAAAAGACATAGTCCAAATGGCTACTTGTGATAATCATGTTTGTGCTTGAAATAATACAAAATATTTGTATCTCTGACATCTACCAATAGTTTGAGTGAGGTGCTTTTCCATACTGGATACGTGGTGGAATCCATAATTATGTCATCAGTGCTCGTGTAGATGGGTATTTCTCGTTTTCTAAGTAGCTTAGAAACACCAATGCAATCATTCACAAGATGGAAAAAGAGGCCTTGTTCACCAGATTGTCTTGTTTCTGGCAAATCTAAAAAGACTAAAATTGTGAATCAAAAATTTAGGAAAGAGTATAGTGCAAAATATCCAGTCATTGCATCAAAAGTCAGTGATAGTCGTGCGTTTTGTGCAGTTTGTCACATCGATTTTTTTGTGGTGCATGGCAGGATAAATGATTGTTTCAGACATACAAAATTGGCATCTCACCAACAAAAGGCTGAGGCAAAGACGAAAATGGTGCAAATAACAACATTTATGAGTAAGTATTCAAAATATGAAACCATAAATGCAGAAGTGATGTTCGCACAATTCGTCATTGCTCATAATTTACCTCTATCTGTAGGCAATCATGCAGAACATCTATTCAGAAAAATGTTCCCAGACTCTGATATAATAAAAATATATGGCTGTGCTAGAACCAAAACTACAGCCATTGTACAAATGTTGGGTTGTGAAGATGACAAAATGATTTCAAGTATACTTACTAACAGTGTTTACAGTTTTGCCACAGATGGATTCACAGACATGGATGACTCAAAACTGTATCCAGTGGTTGTACAATATTTTGACCCTTTGCTTGGAAAAATTGTTTGTTCTCTTTGGACATTGGTGGAATGGAAAGAAGCTTCAATGGGAGAGAATATTTTCAAGCCTTTGGACCACGAACTGACAAAGAGGAGAATTCCATGGGAAAACTGTCTTAGTTTTTCTTCAGACAATGTCTCAGTTATGTTTGGTATAGGTAAAAGTGTGATGGGACACATCTCAAGATGACAGCCTAGCATTTACTTCATGGGCTGTACCTGTCACCTCATGAATATTGCTGCCCAGAAAGCTACCAGAGAACTGCCCTGCCCAGTTTCTGATATATTGATATCTACTATTTTGTTGACAAAAGTGCTAGCAGAAAACAACATTTCAAAGAGTTTTAAGGATTGTATGACAAAGAAACGAAACATTCTACAACTTGTTATCACAAAATGGCTATCACTTGGGGTGAGCCTCAACAGAATATTAGACATGTGGAAGCCACTGAAGAAGTATTTTCACTGTGAAAAGGAAAAACTAGATTCAAAATGATCTAAACATGCAGCTCAGTCAGACAGCAAGACTTTAACAGTCAAGACACCCTCCTAGCCACACAAGGACACACTCAAAACATTGTCTCAGCCACACAGGGACACAAGACAACAGTCTCCAAAAGCAGACAAAGAAACATTTGATATAACTCAATATATGTTTAGACAGTCTGATCTTGAACTAAAGGAGAGACAATCAATGAAAAAAGAGAAGAAAACAAAAGCTACCAAGGAAGTAACCAAGAAAAGTTATGCGCAGAACAAGTTAGATAAGTTAACAGATTTCTTGGACAACAAAACAAACTTGTTATTTTGTCTTTTTTTCCAGTCTGCAATTCCTCTATTTAAGCATGCCATATTGCAAAGAGAAGAACCTTGCATAGGAATCTGATTACTCAAGTTAAAAATATACTTGTTAGATACATCAAGCCAGAATATCTTGAAGGCAACATCACTGAACTTGACTACAACAATGAATCCTTACACAAATCTGATGAGGTAGTTTATATTGGGAATGCTGCCAAGAAATTCATTGTTAAATATGAAAAGGACCTGGACCTGATCAGCTTCTACACCAGTGTTAAGAAATACTATATTGCAGCTACAAATTACATGATAAAACATTTCCCTCTAAATGATGAACTTTTGATTCACACAGAGGTTGCTGATCCAAAACTGAAAGATTTCTCTTCTCTACGCCTCTTCACATACAGGTATTCTGTCCTTGTCAATTCACATGAGCACGACACTATTGACAAGTTGGAAGGGCAATATTTGAACTATCAAATTTATACCTTTTCAGAAATTGTTGTTCAGTTGAATGTTGACAAGTTTTGGGTTCAGCTGTCTACAGTTAAGGATGGAAATGGCAACCAGAAGTATGACATTCTGTGTTGGGTTATGATTGGATTTCTTACAATCTTGTATTCTAATGCTGACAGTGAAAGGATGTTTAGTTTAGTGATTAAAAACAAAAGCAAATTCAGACCAAACTTTAGCACGTCAGTTTTGAGTAGTATTATAACACATAAGATGTGTATGTAGTCAAATGGACAACGTTGTTATAACTCGCAACCATCCAGAGACATTCTCATGAAAGCAAAGGCTGCAACAGCTGCAAAACTATTACAATAAGTGTCATAAACATGATATAAACTAGTCCTTACACAAACACTTTTTCTGATTACTGTTTGTGCATGTTAAATGTTGTTTTACCAGTATGTTTATGACTGTGAACTAAATAAAAGACATAATTTGAAAATAATTTTTAAAATTTATTTATTAAATACACAAAACACAGTCGTAAATGAGCAATCTATCACAGTAATAAATAATAATAATATAATAATAAACAGCTTAGAGACATAGGTCAGGCCTAGTAGCCACAAATGATAAAAGGCTCTGTCTTCCATCATTATGCTCAGTCATTTGAAATAGTTGGCATCTCTGCTATGCTAAACTTGAAACAAATTTATAAAAGTTATGTATATTTTTCAATCAAATAAAGTTTACATATTTTTGGTGTAAAGAAAAAGTAAAAGTAAAAAATTAAAATTGGACATTTCATTTCTCATGCATTTCTTGTGCCTTGAAATTTAGTATGTAAAATAATGTTCCAGTAGAGCCTATCCAAATAAAATATGTGATAAATTAGATTATCACAGTCCAAGCCACAGAAGGTGTAAAACTGCTAAACAGTCATTCTTGTTAATAATGCACAGTGTGTCCTACAGGTTGTTTTGGCTGCATGACACACTTGATCCTAATTTCTGATTTCAAACATTACACATCATTGTACTTCATTTCAAGGTTTCAGTTCCTTATCCTATACTAGTTACATTTAGAGAATTGTACAATAGAGAAATTACTTAAAGAAGTACTGAACTTAGTTCCATTGAGACACACAGGACACACAGCAAAGTCCTTTAGCAGAAAAAGAACATGGATCATGGCTGAAACTAGCTCCCAATGAGTTTTATTTGATTGCAGCTTTTGTTTTCTGAGTCTCTCCAAACTGTATTCTCATATGATTATTAGAGATTATCTAAATTGAGTTAAACTAGTTTAAATCAATTCTTTCATTGATGTTTAGCTTGTGGATTATCATGAGGTACTTCTCCTTGTGGAATCAGATGACATTTAAAACTTTCTAATGTTTAGTCTGCCATATGTGAAACTAATTACAATGTCATTAAATAATATCTAAGCTGTTTCATTAAATTACCTTTTCACTGTACTACTTTACGTAAATATGTGCACTATTTTCAGCTTATTAGTACGCTTCAATATTTATCATATATTCTGACTATGAGAACCAATTATTCTGTGTTGACTTGAAAGTGATTTTGTATTTGTAACTGACAAAAATGTTTACCACACTATCATTTGAAATGGTTTTTGTGACAATAACTAGAAATATCCACTTGTATCCAACAGAAACATTGCAAGACTGTCATCTTTAGTTTAAGTATGATGATAAACAGATGTACACTGTTCTGTCATCTTTAGTTTAAGTATGATGATAAACAGATGTACACTGTTCTGTCATCTTTAGTTTAAGTATGATGATAAACAGATGTACACTGTTCCTAACAGGCTTAATTGTATGCGACTGTTTAATAATACATTCAAACTTATACTTGATATTCTTTTTTTAGTATTATCATCTTTAAAACTTCATAACAGCAATTAATGCTTCTTATTTATTTGCTGCAAATTCATTATATCAAAATTATTTTAATAATATAACTAGAATGGACTTCACTTTTTATACTAAAATTAGAAATAGCAACTGAGTATTCTTATTTCTGATGGGCCCTCCCAGTGGCTCAGCAGTATGTCTGCAGACTTACAATGCTAAAAACCAGGTTTCGATACCCATGGTGGTCAAAGCACAGATAGCCCATTGTGTCGTTTTGTGCTTAATTCAAAACAACAACATTTCTGATGGTTAATATATGAAAACTAAAGAATTCTAAACAGTATCAAGGTGTTTGTAGGTTTCAAGATAATATAGACTTTTAAAAATTTATGTATAACCACAAAACTACTCCAAAAAGAAATGCACCGTATGAGCCTTTCATTAAACAATAGCAAGCAAAAAAAAATCACAAAAAAAGCTTTTTTAACTTTTAGTCTTGTATAATGAAAATGTTATGTGCATATAGGAGAGAGAAATAACTACTTGTAAAATGGCTATTACTTCAGAATGTAAAGAAAAACAATGCATTATTGTAAGTAATAAGTAAAGCTGTTTTAAACACTGAAAATATCTTTCATGTCATAATCTCTTAGAATCGCTTGACTTGTCATGTACGATTTATGTTTTATCAGTGTCGTAACAGCAGAAAGCAAATATACCAGAAACTCTTGTAAATGAAGCTTAAGAAATCAATGGACCATTTTCACTTTATGTATTTTGACATTGAATTATCTACAGTACATGTGTTAATCTGTTATGTTTACTTAAGCTTGAATACACTTTATTTATCTAAGACTATATTATGTGTAGTACCTTTGTTAATTTATGTTTACTGTTCTGTGTACACATATAGTGACTTCCTACTCATAGGAATCATGTTTATTTATAGTTTTATTATAAATAAACCTATCAAACTTATTGTCTGGTGATGATAACAGTTAAAACAGGTACATATTTAGTTGTTTAGCAATTATATACATTGGCCTTGCTTAAAGAACCTACTACATATACTTCATATCTAAGTTTTTCAGCTTGTTAAAGTTTTCAAAGAATCAGTGACTGAAGTTCACCTAGGAAGGTATGAAAGCACATTAATATTAACCATCACATTGGTTAATGATTAATGTTACTTTCATATTTATCAATGTCAAATTTTAAAAAAAATTATGCAACAGTACTAATACTTTTCAACTTTTGATATTGAACTCGAATTGAAGTTTGTGTATTCAGTCAAAGTCAAATTTCCTTGCACTATTTTGTGACAAAAAAATGTAAGTTTGACTGTAGTAAATTTGTTGGACTATTGAAAAATGTTAGGCATATTTTATTCTTTTATAAAATATTTGAAAACAGCTCAATATTGCCAAAAAACAAACAAATACTGCATATAAATATTTACATGGGTTTTAAATATTATTATCATTAGCATTGTCTTGAAATGTGTGATTGATTTGAATGTTATAATGTTTGAATTTTACCTATTACCATTATACAGGTAATAGTGCAAAAAAGTTTGCTTGAACTGAAAAACTTCTATATGAATTGGTTTCTAATCAATTTTATCATTACATACCTATTTTCTAATCATTCTGAACAACAGGATTTCATGTGGCTAACTGTATAAATGATTAAAAGATCTTAATATATTACAACTTTATTTTATGTAAGTTTCTTGAAACTTTTGTAGTTTAAAAGTAAAGTTATGTAAACTACTTGCTTTTCAACTGATAATTTACTTGAGATATTTTAATGAACCTAAGTAAATAAATGTGCATATTTATGTATTTTAAGATACAAAAATATCCAACAGTTTGAGTTGCTATTGTGGGTATTGTACAGAATTCTGATTGATAAGACTCTGAAAAGAGATACTAAATTTTCTTATGCAGAAAAGCCTAATGAAAATGAAGAATGTTTTATAAAAGTTAATTCATAGCTTTATTTTCTATTGCTTCTCCATAAAACCTTTTTCATAACTCCAAGTATTTGTTTGGTAATGATTGGACAGTGATAGAATCTTTTATTATTTTTAAAGAAATTATTTTGTATCTTTATCATGTTTCTTCATTCTTCAGGTATGCACTAAAAATTCAAAATAAGGTATCTGCTAAAGTAGAAATGAAATCATATCTACTATCAACAAACTTTTGTATATATATGAAGGGGGAGTTTCTGTCCACATTTCACTTGGAAAAATCATTTGTTTTCACAGAAATAATTAAAAGATCTTAAATATTTGCTGTTGCAAAATTACAAACAAGATAAGTATTAATATATAAATGTGATAACATGAAATTAGTATTTCTTGCTATTTTGTCAGAATTCAATAAACTTACTAATCTTTAAATATTCAAATAATTGTTCCATATATTTATAAGTATGTGATAGAACCATATAACTCACTGGAGCGTTTTTTGTATTCTTTCAGATGGTAATGCTTTTTTAGATGTACCAGGTGTAGGTAAGTTTCCATTTATGTTGCATGACTGTTATTTTATATATGATTTACATGAATGAAATAACAAACCTTTATTATTGTAGTACATAAAATAATATATTTTGCATACATCCTGAGGATAATATAAATTTCTTATTGAAATCCATAGAACACATTTATTTTTATCAAAAGGACTTGTTTAACAGAAAACAGTGCTCAAGTACAGCTTAAAATAGCAATGTTTTAATACAATATAGTCATTGCATTTGTTTAAGCTATATATAATCTATATTTTCAGCTTATGACAGGAACAGCACTATAAGTGAGGGTTCTGGCATCAGTATATCATCTCAACGTACTTACGTACATGAGCAATCTACCCTTGTTGTAGAAACCAACGAGAATGGTGTGATTAGGTGAGTAATATTTCTTTAAAAACAACTCTTAGAATGTATCTCAAGATTTTTTTCTCTGTATATGGCTAAACTCCATAATTACTAATAGAGAAAAAATGCAGTGTCGACTATCTCTGTGTCTTTCTTTACCTTATCAAAATCAAAAGTTGTGTTTCACATTCTTAGTGTATACGAAAGCATTGAATATCTGTTGTACAAATATTGGAAATAAATCCAATGAAGCATGGACATATCAAACAGAGTTCTAGTAATTCACTGTACTAAAGGAACTTCACAATGCAAATTATATCCTTCTTTATCCAAATGGAAGAAAATAAACATGAAGTAAAACAAAAACAAATTACATGTAAATTTCAGTGCATGTCAGATTTGCACACCTAGTGTGGATGTGAACATATTGAAGTTAAATGTACAACAAGAAATGGAAATATTTGAAGATAAGTTGAAATTTAAATGAGATTCACAAAGTAAGTATATATAAAAGTACACCCTTATAAAGATTAAACTTATTATATTGTTTTTCATTTTGATATATATGTATGTATGATATGATAAACAAAAAATGTGTTAGAGTATGAATTGATATATTAATAAACAACCAAGAAAGCTATACAGGATTATTTATGAATTTAAGAGTTATTGATTGTAGCAAAATATAATATATTGTAGTATATTATTTTCTACATACAAAATTACGTATAGTTATATTAAATTTGGAGAGAAATCTTTTATTCTTAATGTTTTCCATTTGATTTTAATTACGTCGGGTGTGTGAAGCTTTATGAAAGTAGTTTTTAGAACTGACTTAGGTATTTGTTTTGTTTTCTCTAGGCATTATCTGGTTCCAGGATCCCTTGCTAATCAAAGCAAATGGGGAAAGAGAGGGGCAAAACTACATATATATAATGACCACATCTTTGTTGCCAAGCATCTGCCTGGGTACATAACATTGTGTATTCTATAAAAATTTTCACTAATTATGTTGTATTCTTTTTTGTTTTAGGATTTGTTTAATTATTATTTTTTGGTGCCTTTAGATGCATTTTTAAATGTACCATTAATTTACTAACCTTCTCTTAGAACTAACATGTTCTGTGCATAAAAACAATATTTACAAGGATTGTAATCAAGCAAAATAAATAAATATCAGTTACATTTAATAACGGTATTTATTTATTCTAGATTTTTTTTTACTGTTATTTAAAAGTAAAAATATTCTTTAAAGTTAGAATGGTTTTTATATCTTTTTTACTTCATCTTTCTTGCCTGTTTACTGAGCATATTAACCCCATATAGTTGCATTTAGCTGCTTATATGTTCATGTACTATGATATGCTAATTTAACCTTTTCATTTCTGCATCTTTCTTTTTTCCTTGTTTGTGATTTTATTGAAGTATAAGAAGTTTACTGTCCCTAGAGTATGGCTCTATGTAACCTACATGTTTCTAAAATTTGCTGCTTTACTGCAGCTTATAAGCTGAAGTATTTGTGAAAAAGTTTGTTTTTTTATCCATTTGAACTTTATGATATATTTTGTCCTTTTTTTTCTTAATAGATCAACTATTTGTCAAGTTTGCAAGAAAAAACTGTCTCCCCGTCCTGGAAAGCAGGGCTACGAGTGTAGAGGCAAGTAAACTTAAACCTGATGTTTTTGTTATAATAGTAGAGTTAATGTTGAAATAAAATAGATGAAATAATGATGTTATTTGACAATCCAATAAAAAATTAATAGTTTATAAAAAAAATGTCTACCTAAAATTCTGTAACTCACAATCGGCTAAAAGAAAGTTAAAGCCATTGGATATTTCAATCATTGGTTGAACTGTTTCTTATTATTTGCTATTGAGAAGAAAATAATATACAGTTATTAAAATCACACTAGTAATTATTGGTTTTGAATGTGATTAGTAAACATATTCTGGTTAAGTTCCAGCTTCATCGATGTTTTTATTACTTACATTTAGTCTTAATGATCACCAACCAATTTTGTTTAAAGGATGGCTAAGGTTTAACTCTTTAACAATTGTTTTTAACTTTGAAATCCTTTTCCTCCAATATCTGCATTGTAATAGTCGTGATCTTGTATAAAACTCGAGTATACATTTTCTAATTGAGGAATATGATACTCATTGCTGTATTACTTATATTAATGTATGAAAGTGAAAAATTATGCATTTAAGGTTTTAATTAAAACTTGTTATGTTAGAGGCCAATTAGAGGTTCATTAATTTGTGCTGACATAGCAGTTTAGCAGAAAAAAGTTAAGATATCAGTTTAAATTGAATACAGTTGAACATTAATATATTGAATTGTCAGAAACTTTGAGAAATCGGAGGATTGTGATAGTCGATCTTGGATATTGACGTTAGTTCTAATCCATAATAAATGTAGAATACTAAATACAATTAATGTAAAGGTAAGTAGGTGTGACTAAATTATGACTTGGATGTCAGTAATGTGTTTGAGATGTCCACAATGTTCAACTGGATTGTAGGAAAGTCAAAATATGGTAAAAATGCAGACCATGTAGTTGATCATATAAATCCATACAATTGTGAAATATCACACATAACCTATTCACTATGACTGGTATTTATGTAACATCTACTTTTTTTTTGGTTCATTGCATTAACTTATCAGAGTTTCTGGTATTTTGAGGAAAACTGGCACATAGAAGGTGGAAATAATTTACTTATTGTATGGCAACATATGGCAGAATGTCAGTTGGCATAATAGACAACATTACCACAAAAATTACAATTCAAAGCCTCATGCAGCAATTTCAAAAGTAAGAATCCAAGTGTTTACTAGCTACAGTGAACATAAAGCAAGTGGGTTAAAAGATTAGATAAGTAAGCTTTATTTTTAAGGTAATTTGAGCTGTGTTTCTTAACTTCTCTGTGTGGACATGTACAATCAGTTGCTTAGTTCCCTTGTTGTTTATAAATAGACTGCAGTCTGCTGTGCCATAAGAGCTGCCATGTTCGAGTTGAAATGTATTGTCCAAACACTACCATCAACACTATGGACATGTAAGTGCTGCTTTGAATTTGTAGTGACAGCATATGTTAATCAGGTGTTTGTTTCATTGTAGTAAAAAGTGATTGAGATT
This sequence comes from Carcinoscorpius rotundicauda, assembly GCA_011833715.1. Taxonomy (NCBI): domain Eukaryota; kingdom Metazoa; phylum Arthropoda; class Merostomata; order Xiphosura; family Limulidae; genus Carcinoscorpius; species Carcinoscorpius rotundicauda. The sequence goes on from CM022392.1 coordinate 30,476,226, forward strand.
GTATTAACAGTTGTAAAAACTTTTATTTTTCATTCTTTACCTCAGAAAATGTGAAACTAAAACCTCTATGATATCTGTATTTTATAAAACTGTTACTTAACACTACTCTAGTTAAATGTATGAGAGACTCATTACATATGATTATTTTCATTCATGGATATCTCTGCAAAAAATTTAAAATATATATGTATGTCTTTTATGTTCTTGTAACTTTCTTTTCTTTTCTGGAGCCATTGACAGAGAAAACATTATGAATTGCAAGTCACTTTTGAAGATTATAACAATGGAATTGAAATACCGCCAAAAATAGAATCTCCATTAGTTTTTGTTTATGGGAGAAAAATTCTAAAAAATTATCTTAATATCAAATATAATTTTCATGTAAATAACATTTCAAACCTCTACATGGAGTGTTTGTTTAATTTTTAAGACTTCTGATTATTTTTTTGAAGTAACTCATATCATTATTATTGTAATATTAAACCAACTTATTGTAAATATCATTAAATTATATAACAAGTGCAGGAATTGTTACTTTTGCTTCATTCTTAATAGTTATAAAGTATTATAAGTAAGTGTTACAATGTTATAGTTTTAAATTATTTCATGTATACTAAATTGGAAGTTTGAAGTAAATTTTACAACATTATCATTTTCAAGATGCCTTTCTGTGCTTTTAGAGATTTATTATTAGAATAAATTATTGAAAAAATTATTTTTTATTAAATTGAAAATGTTAGAAATGAAATAAGGTTTAAAATGAAAGGACTTGCTTCCACTCATCTTTAGTTGTTTTTTTTTCACATGTATGTATTGTGTTACATGTTTGCATGTCATAATTTTGTTTGAACATTAAGGGGTGAACAGAAAATTGGCTCCTGTTGAAAATGTTGTTAAGTTGTTATATATATTTTATTATATAACAGAAAAATATGCAAAACTCATGTTTTTATAATGCACTTGACAAGAATCTCTTTAAATATATCAAATCCCAATTTTAACAATGGCTTTTGTAAAAGCTTGAGCTTTTTATGATTTTAGTTACATTTTCTCATAAAAAGTCTTGTACTCTTGCTGTAATTTCTTAGATCTTATTTCAATTAGCCTACAAAATGATCAAACAAATTTTTCTGCAATAACCAAATGTAAAAATAAGACTCAAAATAACACATACCAATTTCACGAGTGAATATTTAGTCATCATTGAATTTCAGTACTGCTTCATATCGACGTGCCATGCTTTCAGTGAGTTTGTGTAGATATTCCTGAGTGACTGACTGTCATCTTTCATTGAGTACTTCAGAAAGTTCATCTTCCTTGTTTGGCTTACGATCTTTCATTAATTGATTTTTTTACCACTTAAATTTTCATTCAGATTTATGTCAGGTGATTGAACTGGCCATTCTATAAGATCAATTCTCTTATTTCTAAGACATCTTTTAATAACTCCACATCTGCAGAGACTTGTTTGATGATATTGTAGGCTAATTGGAATGAGAAGATATAAAAAACTACAACAGGTGCACAACATTCTTTATGAGAAAGATATAACTAAAATCATGAAAAGTTCAGGTACTTAAAAAAGCCAGTGTTAAAATTAGGATTTGATATAATATTTGAATATATCTTGTCAAATCTGTCCTAAAAATATATAGTTTTACATATTTGTCTCTTAGCTAGTAAAAGAGATAACAAGTTAACATTTTCAAGGGAGGCCACTTTTTTGTCCACCTCTTGTAATTTTATTTTTCAAAGCAGTTAATTATTTTTGACACCACTTTTTATCATAAATAATTAATATAACAATAATGACATATATTTTTATAATTTTAATGTATTGTATATTTGACCAATTGTAATTTTTACTAATGTGTTGTAGGTGTTTTAAGAGCAGTTACATCAGCAATACATAATTTAAGTTTTGTTATTCACAGAAAAAAAGGATAAATTATGCTTAACATTTTTCCTACAGTTTTTAAGCTATACCATTGCAGAGTTTTTCTTTTTAACCTATAAGTCAGTTTTTTTAACACTAACTCTGTCATATGTAAAATTGTGTTCCACCATAGCAGGATTTCAGGACTAGTTTACTGACAAAGTAGTATCAAGTGGAGCTGAGCTTTTAATTATCTTTTTCTTGGGATTATTACTTTCAAAGATGCTAGAGCAGCTCCATGTTTACTTATCGGTATTTATACAAGGTTAATGATTTTGCTGGTGAATTAAATGTAAAAATTGCTATATTTAGATTTAAGGTTTTGATAAAAAAAATAATAAAAGTAGTTCTGAAAATCTTACTTCAGTCTTGGGTAGCATCACCTGTTCTGAGCAGACACTGCCTAATATATAAATGTAACGTATAGCATTATCAACCTTTAAACATTAAAATATATATATGTAATTGTATGGTGATATGTTCATTGTACAGATTGCATATGTTTTCATATTTTTATGTTCATGCTGGCTGTTTCTATCAAAACGGTGTTATTAGAAAGTGACATGAATAATAAACTAATGTAGTTAAAATCTGAAATAAAATGAGGAAGGGGGTACAAAAGACTGAAAAAACTTCCTGGTTACCCGAAGCTTCTGATATCATATTTTTCCTTACATTGATTTTAACTTATTTTTTGTTTTATTTTACAGTGTTATTAGTATCTTGTTACATATCCATTCATTTTTATTGTGGATTTTTTCCTGAATCTCATTAATTGTGAACTATCCATTAATTTCTGGTATGAGATAATACGTTTGATAAGGTTTTAATAGCAACTGGGGTGTGTAAAAATAACCAGTACTTGAAGAACATAAAATAGTTTTTATGCAATCACAACTACCACACTTACTAAGGATTTATTGTAATTATACTCCAAGAGACAGACTGTGTGATGCTCAGTTTGACACATTAATTACACTTTATGCTACCTAGAAGAGTTACCACAGTACCACCCTGCTTGTTTTGTGTAATCACATTTACTAGTATTCATTTGTTTTTGCTAGAAAATGTTTGATTACTTGTTAATCATAAATTATCAACTGTAGTCTATAGTTATCTTGCAGTTTCAAGTATAATTTTATATATATATTTAGAAACCCACATTCTCTATCTCGGATAATGTGTAATTTTCAGAATGTGGAAACTGAGGTTTTGTACTAATTATAGAAATTACATAGTAGAATATAATTATCAAATTGCATTAAATAGATTAAATAACAATTCTAACTTGGGTATCTAAATGCCTGCAACATTAAACTGTTGAAAAGAGCTGCCAAGATTTAATGACTGTTCTTATACACTTGCAGAAAAATTAGATTAAAGATGATGAGAAAAATACCTAAGCCTAGATGTAGATAATGCAAGGTCTCCAAACCTTACTTGACCAGTGGTTTCCAGCCACTGTTCCATAGGGAAATTTCAACTGGACTTGACAGTTGTTGAAAAAATAATGTGTTTTAAAATGCAGCTACTGAAATACATCATTTTATAATGTAATTTAAATGTACTCTAAAAAGTTAATATTCAAATATGCAAGCTGTGAATTTTTGGACTAGGAACTTGCTGGTTCTTAGATCAAAAGTTTGGGAATCACTGTTCTAAGCATTGTACTTCAACTGGTAGTAAGACAAATAGTATTTCGGATTGTCTATGTAGAAGTAGAGTACAAGTTAAAAGATTATTGGCTCATTCTGTAAGGTACTATTCAAATCTTATAAGAATATTGTTTTTTTCTTTGAGATATTATTTTAAAAAAGTGTTAAGTTGTTGGAGAGGGCTCACGGGAAAAACCACGGATGATTCCATGTTTGGATGGATTATTGTATGGGAAGGAGAAGAAGCTGAGAGAAACATGACTGAATTTTTTTAAGACCGCTATAGTTTAAGTTTTGTATAAGTTGCAGCATTTAAGAAAATTAAGAAGGTGAATGCTTTAGAAATCAGGGTTGGATATAAGATAAAGGGGCTTAATATATAATTCGGAGAAAGGTGATAATAGAAATTGAGTTTGCTTTAATGGGCCTAATGACATTATTGTTGCCCATTGTAAAGCAATGAAGTTTTAAACACTTGTGAATGTGATTTGAAACTGTGAATATAGTTTTTGAACATTTGCTTAATATTAGTAAGATGAATTAGTCATCTCATGCATAAAATATGAATTTGGACAAATGTGTCTTAAAAGTAAATAATATTTACCAACAAACTGGATGCATAATATTATGAATTATATAATGGCAGGTCTATTACACTTTGCAATTCCTTATATATGTATAATACTTGCATTCAGAGCATTTTAAATTATACACTGGCTTTGTATATTTTTTGTACAGCATTGATGTTTAATTTAGTTAGTTAAGATTTATTTTTATGGAAAAAATACATAAATTTTGTGGTAAATGAGTTGCCAATAAAGCATGAAGTAACATTTTGAACTTAAAATTGTTAGATAATATTGCCAGAAGAATATTATATTCTCAGGGTTAACAGTTTTGAATATTTTTGTTAGAATTCAAACTCTGTAATCTGTTTTGTGTACCATTTTGATTGTTAGTGCTTTTTTCTTTTAATGTAATTGTTTTTGTAATGCTTTTGATTTTGAAGTGAAGATGCTTTAAAACCAACATTTACCCACCTTATACCTTTTGTTTAACATACATATGTGTGCAAAATAGATTGCTTTAACTTTATTTCAGAAGCTACGATGAACCACCAGAACCTATCGTGATAACTTTTCTGGATCGCATGTAAAACATATTGCTTTGCAATAAACTTGTTGCTGTAAGTCAGAAATACAAAATAAAATTGTGGCTTTTCTTTGGGGTCTTCTGAGGATGGGAATAGAATGGTGTACTTAAGGGTGTACTACAGATGGTTTGATTTCCTCAAATCTAACTTTGTGTAATTTGCTTTACGTATACTGTGATGCATGTGGTATGCATGTTGTGCATGCTGGCAAAAGATACTTTTAAGAACTTATATATACAATTTTTGTAAATTTATTTGAACCAGCTTCATTATGTCTAACTTTAAATTATTTTAACTTGGAAAAATAACTTGTGTATAGAGTTAACTCATGTGCTCCTTTCTGCTTCACTTTTCTGTAAACACTGATTTACTTAAAAAAGTGAAATGAACTGTTATGAAGATCTTAAAACGTACAATATTCTAGTGTTATAATTAATAATGAAATTTAATAAAAATAATTTTTACTTATATCAAAGTATTGAGTTTGTCTTATGGTTTCTTCATCCTAATACTATATGAGTACATTTCTTATAGTTTATTCTTTATGTGTATGTAATACATATAGACTTAAGAAAATTACTTCAGTATAAGTATTGTACTTGATTATTTAAGAAATATGCAGGTAAAGTGGATTGAGGACCACTTTTGATTCACATTAAACTGTGCTTTAAACAGTGTATTTTAAACGAGTCAATGTAGGTAAAGTATGATTATAAAGTAACTTTCAAACTTTTATGTAAATGTATCTTAAAAAATGCATTTATCGTGACTCTCAATTCCACAGTATTTCAGTCTATGTAAATGTACTCTTTTAAGTAATGCTTGAATGCATTATGAAGTAATTTCATACAAACATTATTTCTGCTGACAAAATGGTTGGAAAATGTTTATTATATCCACATTTTTGGCCTAAAGCAATTATAAGAAGGAATTCCACATCAGAATTCACAATCAAATATATATTAATATATTTATATCAGCAATACTACAGTAAACTGATTGAAGAGTTTTTTGTAAGATTTAGTTTGTAACATTAAATTAAAAGTATTTAATATTACATAAATTAATGTTTTTAGACCATTTAATTTGGACCTGCAATTAGTAATGACTGATGTGGCTTGAATAGACTGATACTCAGCTGGTTTAAAACTATCCATTCTGTACTTGATACAATACTAGTCTGATGCTAAAGTAAGCTTCCAAACATTGTAGTTTTAGTGTAAAAATTCAGGTCTTTAATCATATCCTCAGATTTATTTCTAGACTGGGGACAGAATTAATGCTTGGAACATTCATTTCTAACATTGGAGAAATGTATTGTTGTTTTTTGCTGACAGTTAAACTCTCATAGCTTTGTATCTCTGTATCTTTCTCAGTAAAATAATGCCCGACTCTTCTTTTATGTGGAAAAAGTCTGTTGCAGTTGATCTTTTTCAGTTTCTTCTAATTTTAATGTTTATTTGTGTGTACATAAAACATCTTGTTTTATTTTCACTTATTAATGCATATAAAATGTGTCACACAATACCTGTTCCAGAATCATGAACTGACATGTAAAGTTAATCCAAATATTATAGATACACTTTACAGCATTCTAAACAACACATGTGTGAATGTTATTTTTTTTCCCCTGGATTTCTGAGGTAGCATGTGAGCAACTTCATTTTTATAAAGGGTATAACTGTGATGTTAAAGATTTTATTTCAGATATTAGTATCAATTATAAGACTGCATGTATATGAAAGCTACATGTCTATATAGTCATTAATTTTTTCATAATTTGTAATGACATTGTAATGGCTCTTTTTATGAAAATAATGGTTTGTTGTAGTCACAGTAACAAGTTATGATTAAAATTATTGCATGATTAATATGTCAAAGAAGTAATGTGCTGATTTTGATTTATTATGATATAGAAGATGATTTTTAAATAGTTTCAATTCATTGCAAATAATAGCAAAATGTATTGTTAATGATAAAACTAATAAAAGTTTTTGTTTGCTTTTTTTCAGAGCATACATGAAAGAACCTAGAGCTAAGTCTAAAAGTAGCTGATGAATTAAAATGAAAACTAATTTGTCAGTACTGAGCATGAGATACTGTTAGAAAATGAAAAAGAGAGAGAGAAATGTATACTTTTCTGTTTTTGTAGTTACTATATTGTGAAGCTAAATTCTGCTATTTTTAGTTGAATTTTAGTAATCTAAGATTCTGATAAAAGTGGATTTTGTGATTCCACCACATCTTTGTATGTTAAATTGACAAATTATAGTAGAGAACATTTAATTTTACAGATAACGTTTTTAATTACAGTTGGCTTTGGACCATTATTTTGTTGAAATTTAGTTTTAAAGGTTATCATAGGTGTTTTCTTAATTATAAATTTTGTTTTCTAGTAAATTTTATATATTCTATGCTTCCAATATAATTATTTCTTTGAAATTATATAAATCTGTGTGAGAATTAGGTTTTAAGGTAATTAAATCCAATTTTAGCAGGCTATAGAGTTTTATATATCTTTTGTACTGTTATCAGAGTTTTTCAGTAAGTATAAGAAAATGTATAGATTGTATTATCTGTTTTTTTAGCTTTCTTTCACTTATTTCAATATCATTTCATTGGTTTTATCCTTATTCCTTATCATAATGTCTTATAAATTTAAATTTTTGCTTCATATGACTACAATCACTTGGCTTAACTCTTGTGAAAGTAGAAGAGTAATTTACTTATAAACATGACAAGTGCTTAAAATAACAACATAAAATAGCACTTTTTCTCCTTTTACACTAGTTCTAGTACTGTTCTCACACATTCTTGTCATGTAAACATTCCATTAATCTTGAGACTAGAAGCTCATCCCATCTGCTGTGGGAAAGTCCGTTAAGTAATATTCAAGTTCTGTTGTTAATATTTGTTAAAATATTGTTTTAACCTTATTAAATTCATGTAATTAATAGTTATAATAGATTCCCAAGACTTGTATCATTATGAACCTACAACAAAGTGCATTTATACTTTACAGTTAATTTGTGAATTGTTTTTCCTGACTTCATTATTGGTTGCTTATGAATTTAAAAAAAAAAAATATGGTTATTGCTTGTTTTGTATTAAATTTATTTCCGTTCCATGTTCTGTATTTCATAATTTTATCAATAGATTCTTTGATGTTCTTCCTTATGTCACTTACTGTATTTAAGAAAAAAAATATGAATTGACAAAATACTTAGTGTTCCAAAATAATTAGTATGAAAAGTTAAAGCACATCAGTATCAAACTTTAACTTTGGTCAAGACTGAAATAAGTAAATCAGTCAGTTTTGTTACCTATAATTATATACTATATTCTCTTTCTTTTTTTTAATGAGTCTGTATTGTGTATACTGTAGGATCTTTTTAACAAACATGTTATGAATATCATATTTTATAAAGATTAAAAGTATTTTCTTTAGTTTAGTATTTTGAGTTTTGGTGACTTGAAATCAAGTGAACCTTTTGAAGATTCAAAATGAAACCAAATTATGTTTAAGTTCATTCCCATATTTTAAGTTGGCCATAGCAACAGTGACTTTTACTAGTCTCCCCATAGAACTTTAAAATGTTCTTTGGGATGTTTGCACACAAATGGTAATTTGACCTTAATATGGACCAGCAATTTTTAATAGAAAATGTTAATTCCATATGAAAAAAATATTTTTTTAAGTAAAATGTTTCTTGTCTAAGCTATGTGAAAAGTTAAAGCATGTGCTTTTTTTAGTGATATTCTGTTCTTATTAGCATATCATACATTATAGTCAAAAATCATTGTGATCTCAGAGACTTTGGTTTTGCATGCAGTCTTTTAAAAACTTGTACATTTATAAATGTATATGCATTATAGGCTATAAGTGAGAAGTGAATTTGGGCAATAACTATCAAATGCATAAAGTTGGATTACAAATATTAATTGAGATATTGGTTGTTTTATTATTCGAAATTTTGTGCAATAACTTGTTTACTGTTTTTCATTTATATTTTTTCTTTCTAGTGCATTCCTATTGTAATGTTATCTTTTTGAAATTTTAAATACATGAAACCTATGTTGTTTTTCAATGTCATAATTTACAAAACTAGAAATGGCAAGTTTTTTCACATCACAATTAAGCACAGCATAATTTGCTCTAAAAACAGTATGTATGTGTTTTACATAGTTTATTTCTATGCAGTGAAAACAGATTATCTCTAGTGTCTCCGTCCATTCATAGTATGAAAAGTAGATGTAAAATACACTTACTTCAGCATTGCTCGAAACTTGTATTATTAAAAAGAGTAAAATACTATATCACTGTCATGACAAGTAAACTTAAGTAATTTTCGTGAAATGAAAAAAATTTATTGAGTTATTGTTTATCTCATTAGAAGAAAAATCTGGAGAAATAGATTTTCTTATGAATGTCGTAAGCTATAATTGTTCAGCACAGAATGAATAACTTGAATTCATGAACTTTGTTTATAACAATTTAAAAATATAACATTCAGTAACAAAAATCTAAATTTTTATTCTATTGGGTTAGGAAAAATTAAATTCATCATGAATTTATTGTGAAACCAAAAGTTAATTTTCATCTCAGATAATCCCATTTTTAAAATTAATTTCAGTTAAATAGACATTGTTGAAGATCATGCAAGAAAAAAATAAAATTAAAATCATTAATGTTATTCCACTTAGTGATTAATTGTCTTTAATTATTCTCAAAGAATAATATTTTAATGATTGTTTTGCAGTTAAGTAACTCATATGTTATGTTTACATTTTTCTGTTTTTGTCTTTTTAAAGCAAAAGAGTACAAATAAAATTATGTATTGCTACTATTAAAAATACTGACACATTAACTTGAAATGAGTAACACAGTAGAATTGTAAGTTAGATACTTTGTTTGTTATAATAATTATTGCTCACTGTGTCTCTCAGTGTGAAAATTGCTCACTTAAATTATAAAAAATAAATGTGGAACAACAGTTATCTGAAGTAGGTTATTAACGCACATCTCCCATGTAAATACATGAATTTATGATAATCTGCCATAATTTCTTAAACATGCATACATGCAGTAAATGCAAAGATAACTGAGGATATCAATATTTTTCATATTTTGTGAGAAACACTGTCTTTTTTCTGTTTTTCACACATTTAGAGACTTGTGAATTTACTTGAATATAAATTCAGGTTTGTCCGAGATAAAATTTAATTCAGAGACACAAAATGAAGAATAACTATAATCAAACAATACCTTTTTTACTCTGAATGTGTCTAGTCATACAAATTAACAATATATAAATGTAACTTTCAAATTGTTTTTCAGAGAATATGTTGAAAGAGATTATTTATTCTTAGATTACATGAATTTTGATTCTGAAACATTATGAAATGTTAAAAGTTGAGAAAGATTATGTTGCAGTATCTAGAACGTGTATGTTTTGGTTGTTGTACTTACACAGTATGAATTTTTTTAATAGAGGTATTTAAGACAATATTAAAAGTTCAGGTAGTACTATTCTCTAGCATAATTTGTTTGTACTTGTTTGGGAAAATACTTGTATCTTTCTTTACTGGAGAGTACAAGATTCATAATTATATATTTTCAACAGACAAATAAGGTTTATTAAGTAAAACCACTTTAAATGTAGTTTTAACTAAACAAAGAAAATAAGAAATGAATTGAGTTTAGTTTTACAACATAGGAAATGTGAATAAAAAACAAATATGTTTTTGAAAGTACTTACAGCTGTCATATATTATTTTCTTCTTTTCAGTAAAGAGATTTTATTTCTTTTATGTGTTCTTATACTGTTTGAAGCAGCATTTGAATGCTTGTTGATTATTTGCTATGATAGAAATTTTATTATAATCCTGTAACATGTTTTGTTTTAATTTGAAATAAATATAAACTTATCCTTATTTTCCAAGAGTGTGTTACTTGTGAGAATACTGAGGAAAATAGCAAATTTTTCAGTGAATAATGACTCCTACCTTTTATACCTGGTTATACATTTCTCGTGATGTAATGACAAAATGTTTGAAAACAAAATTTAAATGAATTTCAACTATGAACATGTCTTGCATTGAATATTGTATTTTGCGAACTGAATGATAAGTTAATATGTACTTGACTGTTCATGTATTTAAAAGTAGAGTTTTTATAACATGTGCTACTTTAAAGTTCATAATACCCATATTATATGTATGGTTGTATTTTGTAACTTCTTTCAAATCAACTGTGGATAATCTGCAAGACGTAAAAGACTGTTGAAAAAAGGTTGTCCAACACATTAGTACTTTAAATTTGCTTCAAACAGTTTATCAATGTATGATTATGAAATACTGTACCAAATTACTTCCCACAATGTAGTCCACATTTGCATTGTTCCCTCAGTGTGTTCCACTACAGAACCACATTGACCATGACACGATTATTTTGTTTGCCATCCAATAAATTGTCATTAATTGTTGCCAAACAGGTATTTTAATTTTGATTCAACAGTAAAGAGCATCCTTCCACAGTCTTGTGTATCCTTACTTAAAGTCTAGTGCCCAGTTTAGTCTTTCAGTAGGATCATATATCTTAACCAGTGGTTTATGAGCAACTAGACATCCGTTGAGACTATTTTGCACTGATGTGTAATTTACTGTTTTGGAAGTAACATTCATTTAGTGACCTCTTCCCATTCTGAGTGATTTGGAAGTAGCTTACCTTTCAGTTGCTCTAGTTCCTTTTTATCCTGCTTTTAAAAATCCCACGTGGCTTCATTTGATATCCACCTGACAAGTACAATCTGTTAGTATTGTACATTATCAGTTTTTCACTACATTAACAATTAGACAGGTTTAATGTTTTGCCAATAGTTGTATCCCAGTTACAGATGTGTACTGCACTATAATAGACAGTTATGATCTCTGCGTGGTTTTACTCCCACGCCTTTGTGGTCCTTAAAAGGATGGGAATTAGTGTTATCAACTTTTTAGTCTAAAATCTTTCAAAATGAAAGTTACATGAAAGTGGCCAGTTCCTATTATCAGCTTTATAAATGGTTATTTTAAATAATCCAGATACATATCCGTAATGACGAGGAAAACCACATTTAGAAAAAATTACACATTTAAAAACTGCTGGTATGGATAAAAAAAGCACTAATAGAGGAGCGAACAACGTTTCGGCTTTCTTCAGTCATCATCAGGTTCACAAAGATAGAAAGGGTTATTGACCGGTAGCTGACCACATGTTTGAAGGCGGTTGTTTAATTGAGTCTAGGAATGTAGAGGGAGTGTTTAAATGTTGGATATATTTATTAACATAGATATAAAGGTGTTCCTTTGTATTGATTTATTTTGGGCTTAAGTTGTATAAGTAAGGCTTCTTTAATTTTGCGTTTGTTTACGTTTGTGTATGTAGTATTTGGACTTCTTTACCACCAATATAAAATGGAAGGTTAAATTGTAATGCTTTAAGCAGATTTGCAATATTTCATGTATTGGGGAGTAATCCAATGTATAAGTGATCGAATATTTAAATAATGTAAGCAGTGACATATTTTTCGGGAAAACTTTGTATGTAAAATATTCACAAAGATTTACTATTCCATTAAAAAGGCAAAGATGAGTTTTTTGTGCATCAACCACGAATTTAACGTTTGAATATAATTCATTCAAAACATTTGTTTTCTGTCTTTGTTTTGTGTGTGCCAATGAATCTTACAATAAAAATGGCATAAGACATTAACAAAAATTTACTAGATTAGCACATGTTTTGTGAAAGTTAAAACTGCGTTTTAACTGCATTATGAAAAGGATCTTTTGTTAGTCGAACTTTCAAAAAGTCCGTGACTGAGTAATAGGTTTATTAGATAAGTGAGGAATTCGCTCCACTCAAAATTATTTCCTTTCTAAAAATTGTTCCTTTCAAAATTTAACATCAAGAACAGGAATTTAGTTGTACCATTAAACGTTACTTTTCTTTACTGGATGGGAACAAAATTATTTTAAGGGAATGTGAGAACTAATTAATGTTCTTATATACGTGTAAACTTCTTAAACTTTCATTTATATTTGACGTGAAAAGACCATTAGTTTAATGACATATTTTACACGTTCATTATGTAAGTAAAGATGGTTTGCTAGTGGGTTAGTTTATAAAAAGCAGTGGTTTGGCGGTTGAGACACTCGATTCATAACATAATGGTTGCGAGTTCGAATCCCTGTCACACCAAATATGCTCACCCTTTCAGCTGGTAGTGTAGCTTTGTGCGAAAATTTCAACTACACTAAAAAAAGAAAATGTTTTTATAAGTATTCAAATATGTATTCAACAAATTAATATGTTGAGATTGAACGACAGTGTTCTTATCTCAAACTTATTTTTAAAAAATAATTGTCCAAAAGAACATTTGATACAATATGAGATATTAAACGAGGGATCATTAAAATGAAACAGAATTTTTTTTTAATATAAAAAACATTAGTTTGCAAGTATAGTCTAATAGTGTTGAGAACACGAGCAACATCCATTCTTTAACAGTTCCCGGCAAGTACGATCTGTTTCCTCCCTTATTGTTCATTGAACTTCATCATTTAGTAGTAATAGTCGTAGTGTGAGAACATTAGTAACATATAGGTGTTACACGAACATCAGTTGTCGATTGTTTTTCAATTATATGCGAGATGGAAAAGGACAGGCCATCCGAATTTGTCATTTGCGTTACATTGAGTTTTGTGCCCTGGCATTATTCGAGTTGAAGAAAAACATCTTCAGTAAGAAGAATGTTATTGGCGTATTAACGTGAATATTATTCAATCCAATTTACTCATATCCTGTCGTTTGTTTGTTTTTTGCATAAAGCTGGAGAATACGCTACTTGCGCTTTTTCTGTTGCAAGGAAATAAACCCTGGATTTAACGTTCTGTCCGTAAACTTACTGGATGATTCTCCATTTGCACATTAATAAGAATTTCCCCTTTTTTACTGAGCATCTCTTATATATTTAAAAATTACTTGGTTGTTAAAAGCTTTCATCATGTTACTTCTATCAACAGAACACAGGAGAGCGAACAATCTAGTAAGTGTGATAAACGGAGCTAAACAGTTACAATCTAGTACAGAGAGGGTGTGGGAATGGTGTAACAAATGATGATGTAATGAATTTTAGTCAACAAAGAGGATGGAGGTTGTAAAATGGAAGACAAACAAAATTAAGAATTGGAGATGAAAAGAGGTGAACTGTATTTCATTGTAGAAATAAGGAAATAGTAAAGTGATAAAAAGAAACATAAATAATCCATCACAAAATCGCTAATGATGATAGTAAAATAGATTATATCGAAATAATGCAAAAAACAGAATTGATACAAAAGGAAAAAAGAGAGTCTTCTGTAGATACAAGAGTGATGATACAAAAACAATGTACGAGTTATTCAGTGAACAGAATTATTAAGAGAAATGTTTAAAAAGGAGATAGTTCTCTACTAAGCATGGTGGAATGATATTAGGGTTTAAATGTGGAAAATATCAGTGAGACAAATGACAGCAAAGAAAACTATTTAGATCATTCGTAGTGAATAACATCAAAAACATTTGCTTTCCTAAATCAGACTTTTGTATCGTCCTCCCTGTGGCTGAAACACGGAGGAAAATAATCTTCTGCTTCTTCTGATTCTTCCAAAAATTGTCCATCTTCCTTGGAAGAATCCAATAACGGGAGCTTCAAGATTAGGCCTTAAAAAAGGGTAGGAAAACATAAAAGGTTAGTCGATCCCACAGATGCAAATTAAATGAAATTGTGTTATCGTATTTATTAGAACAATTGTTGTTTTTGGAAATTCGCACAAAGCTACTCGAGGGCTATCTGTGCTAGCCGTCCCTAATTTTGCAGTGTAAGACTAGAGGGAAGGCAGCTAGTCATCACCACCCACCGCCAACTCTTGGGCTACTCTTTGAAAAACGAATAGTGGGATTGACCGTGACTTTATACACCCCCACGGCTGGGAGGGCGAGCATGTTTTAGCGCGACTCGGGCGCGAACCCGCGACCCTCGGATTACGAGTGCACGCCTTAACGCGCTCGGCCATGCCAGGCCTCTTAGAACAATTAACTAAATAAAAATATGTATAGTTTGATGCCACGAAATACGAAAGATCAAAACGTAATTTTAAATTGACGACGATAAATATGTGTTTTCGTGTTCCACGTAATGAGTTTATTTGAAAAAAATAAATAAAAAAGCGAAGAAAGATAAGCTAAATATGTATCTATCAGTTAGTGATTGATTATACTATTGATGTTAAACATAAAGCTACACAAAGGTTTATGTAAATTCTGCCCACCACGAATATCGAAGTCCGGTTTCTAGCATTGTAAATCCGCACACATACCGCTATGCAACTGGGGCATCACAAATGAATTAAGCTATGTATTACCAAATTATAACATTCTATTTTTCTTCAGATAATCTGTCTTAGATTTCTAAAAGTTTATAGTTTTGTAGTGTTGTGGGCCATTTTAAGACCATAATGAGGGCCAAACCCTTTAAAACATAATTATCCGGCCACCCAGTGGCTCAGCGGCATGTCTGCGGACTTACACGCTGAAATCCGGGTTTCGATACCCGTGGTGGGCAGAGCACAGATAGCCCATTGTGTAGCTTTGTGCTTAATTTAAAACAACAAAAAAAAACATAATTATCCTTCAAAGGTCAACAAATTAGACGAAGTAGAATCGATATGTTTTGAATCTTTTAACGTCAGAGGAAGTTTAAAACCTTATTTTATTTACTGCTCTTATAAATAATGAACTTTAAACGTTAAAACGTTATTTTTATTTTAATATTAAACTATATTTAATATTCTACGATTCTTCTGATCGATTAACGAAAACAGAACTTTGATTGTAACGTGATATCTGCAGTCTAGAATATGAAATCTCAATCACATCATTAAATTATTTTAAAATTCTTTTTTCCTATCCACATCTCTGATTACAACACTTTTTAATGGGACTACAATAAATTTAAAATATTATCAATTTCCTCAAATTAAAGTGCATATGCTACCGTTATTCAAATCATTAGTTAACCAAAAACGTATAACTGGCAAAGTGCCGAATTGATTGTTACCAAATATGGGGAGTGAAAAGGTATTCGGCGCTCGGAGTCGATCCCCCTCACTTAAATCATAAGACCCTTATGTCCTACATATCCTTTGAAAATCCTTCACTGGTTGGGTTACTACAATTATAAATCTAATATTTGATGAAATATTATAATTATCATTGTGTGATAACCCTCTATGTTTTGTCACTGAATCATTCTACATATTAAAAAAATATGTCAAACGTACGAAGTGAAAAGTAAAATATGTAGTTAATTGTTATGAACTGGTCACTAAATTTAATATAAGTTCCAGATTCTGTTCAAAACGTCTTCAACCTATAGTATAATCCTATTCTTTTGAGAGGTTAAACAAAAATCTTTCAAAACAATAAAAGTGAAGCAAAAATAGTTGAATAAAAATATTATTTCAGAAATAAAAAACACTTTATCGTACATAAGCGAGCAGATATTATAAGATTAACGAAAAACACGATGTTACATTTTAAAATTAGCATACCAGTAGCAATTCCGCCTCCGATTGCCACTGCCAGGGTTGTTGTCAAAGCGATAAGCTGATAAATGGCTTGTAAACTTGCTGTCCTGCCCTCTCCAGGTTCTATTTCAATCATGTTATTTTGGATATCTTCGTACTTGCTAGATTGAGCTGGTGGTGACATGTATCCAAATATTTCGTACAAGCTAGTTAAATTGTGAAAAACAACAAGCCAATTAAAATTGCAGAGAGAGTTTGTTTGTGTTTTTATTTTCGCGCAAAGCTACAAGAGGGCTATCTGCGCTAACCATCTCTAATTTAGCAGTGTAAGACTAGAGAAAAGGCAGTTAGTCATCAATACCCACTGCCAACTCTCGGTCTACTCTTTTATCAACGAATAGTGGGCTTGACTATCACATTATAACGCCCCCACCGCTGAAGGAGTGAGCATGTTTGGTGTGATGTGGATTTGAACCCGCAACCCTCAGGTTATAGTCGAGCGCCTTAACCATCCGATCATGCCGTTCCTGAAGAGAGAGAAACAAAGCTTTTTCAATTTTATGATTGTTTTTTACCAGAACTAACAGAAGTAACCGCGCAAGAAGTGATATTTATTTCTTCGGGGAGAAAGGTCCTTGAATGGCGAAACCACGTGGATAATGTCTGATGATTTTGAAATGCCTGGGTTATTAAATTCCACTTTTCTCTTAATGTTTGTCAATGAATGTTTAAGCAGTATTCCTCACCATTTACAGTTGCTAGATGTAAACAATATTGAACAGGATTATCACTTTAATTCCCAGTCTTTAAATACAAAATCGAAAAGTTTAAAGGACAAGGAAGCTTCAGGGTCACAAAATATTTAACTGGGGATTTCAAATGAGGTTAAGGATTATGCATGTGAGTTATTTGATATTATTTTTTGTATGTTCTTCAATAGTGGGCAGGTGCCAATGGATTGGATGCTGGATAATGTTACTTCTTTTTTTCAACAAAGGCGATAAAAATTGTCTCAGTAATTATAGGCTTATTATTCTTACATTGATGGTGGGAAAAGTTTTTTAAAGTCTGATGAAAGATGATTTATAAAATTATCTTACAAAATTTTAAAAACAACATTGTTTGACTAGGCAAACTTGCCTCAGTAATATTTTGAGAATATTCGAAGAGGTTACTACTTTTTATAGATATGGGTACGTGTATAGAATGTTAAATATTTGACTTCCACACAAAAGGATTGTTTAAAAATCATCGTTATAAGCGTGATGAATAGATTGACTCATTGAATCGAAAAGTGGTTAAACAGAAAATAAAAGAGCAAAGAGTTATCATAAATGGAGTTCAGTCACACAAAATTAGTGTCACTAATGGGGTATCATTGGGCTTAGTGTTAGAACCTTTGTTCTATTTTATTTATATGAATGATATGGATGAAGGACTGATCAATAGAATATGTAGATATTGTAATGACATTAAAGTTTGGAGTTGCTAACTGTAAGAAGAACGCTGCTACCTAACAAATGGATTTAGGTTATGTGGTGTTTTTGGCGAATATATGTCAGATGTGGGGTATCAAAATTTGAGCATGAGTATATCTTTAACATTGTTATGGAAGAAAATTATAATGATGTTCTAGTTCCACAATTCCTTAAACCAGTCAAGCTGTTGCTAGATACAGCGCAAATAGGATATTAGGGTGAAATTACAGTAATATTGTACGTAAGTCTAAAGAGGTTATAATGTTATTGCATAGGTCATTGGTCAGGCCTCTATGGAGTATGGTATTCAGTTTGGGGTTCTTTACATTTACAATTTTTAACAATGCTCACAACGTTATAGACAAAAAATAAGTTTCTGTAAACAAAAAAGACATCCTAAGAGAGATATTTAAGAAAGTCTTGAAAAACAGCAATAAATAATAAAGTTTTAAAAACGAAAAATTCTAAAATCCAAGTGTTGTTATTATTAAATAATTTATTATGCCCTCTACTTAAATTTTGTTTGTCTTGAATTGTTTACAATAATTAAGAGGAAGGCTTCTAGTTATTATACGAGAATACATTAGGATCTCTGAACTGGTTTTATCTTGAAAATAGAGGAGTTAGAGGGAAACTGGTTGATTTGTTTATGATAACTGAAAATGTTGATGGATAAGACTAGGGGATACGATTACAAATTTTGGTAGGAAAGGAGTCATCTCTAACTATGGCGGTTTCATTTTGCAGTATGGTATTTTTGTTGAGTTTTTTATCGGGTTGCATTCAGATGTAGTGGATGAACAGACAGCTTAAAAATATTTGTATGATAAAGGTTAACTCTGAGTCGTTGTTTTATTTGTCTTGATTTAGTTTAATTTAGTCAATAAAACAATCTAGATTGACCAAAATATTTTTATTAATGTTATGTATGATGATTTCAAAAAATTTTTTTCTTTGTAATTCATTAAAAGACTCAACAGATAGCCCGATGTGACTTTGCTGTGAGAAAAAACACACACAAACACGCACACCTCATGAAAAATATTAGTACCTGGTAATTGTTCATTTTTTGTTCCAATTGTATAATTCATGACATATCTGTATTGCAAATTATAAGAACTTGTGATTGAAAGTCAAAAATAATATAAAACAACAATCATCCACACTATCTCTGTTATATAAATATAATACTATTAATAATTTAGGAAATTGAATTTATTTGCAAAAATGGATCAAAAAAGTGTTCAGGTCACAACAACTAGATTAACAATGACTTTATCATACGAGCATCTGTTAACTCAAATAATGAAGCACGTTATTTCATTAACTTACTTATAACCATAGGTATCTTCTGACGCCAGTGACGCAATAATTGCGCTAACCAAAGCTCCATATATTCCCGGAATTCCGTGTAGGTTATTGACTCCACATGTGTCGTGAATTCTACAGCATTTGGCCAGAAATGGCTAAATGTTCAGTAATTAGGTCAAATTTTAGTCATTAAACATTCAACAAGGAACATTTACAATTTTTAACAATGCTCACAACGTTATAGACAAAAAATAAGTTTCTGTAAACAAAAAAGACATCCTAAGAGAGATATTTAAGAAAGTCTTGAAAAACAGCAATAAATAATAAAGTTTTAAAAACGAAAAATTCTAAAATCCAAGTGTTGTTATTATTAAATAATTTATTATGCCCTCTACTTAAATTTTGTTTGTCTTGAATTTTGAGCAAAGCTACACGAGGGTTATCCGCGCTAGCCGTCCCTAATCTAGCAGTGTAAGACTAGAGGGAAGGCAGCTAGTCATCACCACCCACCGCCAACTTTTGGGCTACTCTTTTACCAACGAGTAGTGGGATTGACCGTTATTTTATAACGCCCCCACGGCTGAAGGGGCAAGTATGTTTGGTGTAATGGATATTCGAACCCGCGACCCTCGGGTGCCTTAACCACCCGGTCATGCCAGGTTCTCATTAAGTGCTTGATATTCATGTTTAGAAAAAAGAAAAAAATACAATACTTTATAATTTTATATATGTAAAGCCGATCATAAGCCTTGTAATTGAGAAAAAATGTCTACTTAATATATGAAACTGAAAAATTGCTATCTTTATATCCAAAAATGTTTATTTTTGTTGACATTTATAGCGTAGCATTTGTACATGACGTATTTCATTTCAGTTTCATATTGCTGCACCATTCTCATTCCACGACTCTACATTTTGTCGTATGTCTATTTTGCTAAAAGCTATGTCGATGCAGAGAGTATGCGTGTTATTAACATTTTGTGCCATAAAAAACACATGCAGACTTGATTAACGATATAATGTGCGATCTTAATTCTGTCATACTCACATAAGCCTTATTTCCATGACACTACAGTGGTAGAAAATAAAGGATGATTCGAATTCGTAATATTATAACTACGACAAGACAAACAATTAGTATAAAATAATGACATTTTTCTTCGACTTTTCAGTTCATTGTACTTAGTTTCACCCTATGACGATCTGTCATAGTCATGTGATCTTAAACGTAAATGATTGATTATTCAGCCTGTTCTATATATATATATTGTGGTTTCAACAATCTTGTATAAATTGTGACTTTAAAGTAGATAACAGTGTTTAACGTATACCTAATTGCAATAAACTGTGGATAAACATAAAATCATACATTTGATATTTCATTCACGTAGAGAGTCATCAGAAGAATGGAAGTTGATCATTCACAACTGTTTAGACACCTTGGTGAAATAATAATCAGTGATGTCGAAAAAACCCACTTCTAGAGAAATATATATACATATATAAGTTTATGTATATATATATACATATATACATCAATAAGTTTCCTTCACAAACCGTAGAAAACATTATACGCACACATTTAGACAGAAAGCAAAATCAACCAACAAAAGTAAATATATCTCACGAATCAAAAAATCATGAAACCATATACTGCTGCATACCATATATTCCCGACATCAGCAGACAAATAACCAACATTTGGCAAAAACTAGTAACAAAATATGACATTCCAGTTAATACCAAATATATTTAAAAACCAGGCACAAAACTGAAGTCTATACTATGTAAAAATTACACTGACAAACACCACACCAACATCATTTATAAAATACAATGTGATAACTGCCACGACTTCTATATTGGTAAAACAAGTAGAAAAATGGAAACCAGATTCAAAGAACATAAACAGTCATCTTTACACGTTTTCGTACACTGCAAGTCAAATAAACACAACATAACCATAGAAAACACTCAAATACTAAATGAAGAAACAAATACAAACAAACGCAAAATTAAAGAAGCCTTACTTATACAACAACTTAAACCCAAAATAAACCAATATAAAGGAAGGCCTTTATACTTATATTAATATAATAAAACAAAATTATATATTCAAACATCTAACACCACCCTCTACTCAGTTACAGAACCCCTTCCAAACATGTGGTCAGCTTCCGGTCAGATACCTCTTTCTTTGTGAACCTGACGATTACCGAAGAAGGTAGAAACGTTGTTCGCTCTTCTATGTAAAATATTTTCTCAAACCAAACGAGCCGTTTTTGCATGTATATTTAGACACCTATAGGCAGACCGGCTGCCTATATGGCGGTGACGCTGGTGAAAGTTTTAAATCCTCCCACGGTGTTATCTTATTAACGCCATGAATTATAGGGGTCACATTATGTAAATCTCTGTTTTGCCATGTACTGACAAAGATGGCCCAAACTTAAATCTTATATGAGATAATTTCTGCTCCTGATCAAACTGGTTAACGCATTTCTTTGAAAAAGGGAGTAGGCCTAAACTTCACCAGGCTTTAGTCCTATTGAGCATGAATAAGATTTCCTTGGATGACATGGATCCCGTCAAACTACTCTAGGCAATCTTTCACAAAAGTTCCTATAGATACCACAGTAACTCGTGAAGAGTTTGATGTTAAGCATACGACACTGATACAAAGCTGTATTTGTTGCTCTTGCTAACTGTACTATTCTGAAGTGAAATGTGTTGAACTGCAAATACGTTTGGCCTTTTATCCATGGGGGCGTTATAATGTGACGTTCAATCCCAAGTAGCCCAAGAGTTGTTGGTGTGTGGTTATGACTAGCTGTCTTCCCTCTAGCCTTACATTGTAAAGTTTGGGATGGCTAGCGCAGATAGCACTCGTGTAGTTTTGCGCGAAATTCAAAACATGCGTTTTAAATAAGCTTTTGTTTTGGAATTTCGCACAAAGCTACTCAAGGGCTATCTGTGCTTTTAAATAAGCTAAATGTATAAACTTCTAAATATTGTAATTGTGGTGACATTTTGGGTTAATCTGTGTCTCATCAGAGAATTGTTCTGAATGTTGACATTCAAATGATTTCAGGGAAAGGCACGTGTAGAATGTAGAATATGTTGAATATAACTATAACAACATCCACAAGTTTAACATTTTTATAAAGAGAATAATGGGAAGGTAATAAAGTATTTTTTTAAGTTGCATAAAAATGTTAATGAAAGTGATCGAAAACAACCAACTACTGGTAGTAATTCTCAAATTTGAAATTAGTTATTCAAATGCAAAAAAAAAAAAAATCATAATTAATTTCCGCAGACCACAGACTGAGAACCTCCATGTTTATGCTGCAACATTCTATCTTGTCGCTAGGATACTGTGTGTACTTCTTTTCTATAACTTTACTTGTTAGCTTGACTAGATTATATTTCGTGTTTTTTGCCTTTGAGAAATGGATATGCTACTAAGTGTTTTTAACCCGCATTACTCCATATTTTAATAATACTGACTATAAACTATCTTGACTCGACAATATTACTTATTTCTGGTTTCTACAATGATACACACTGTCTTGATTCCAGAATACTACAGAGATTACGATACTACATGTTGTATATGGTATTTCACATGTACGTTAGCACATACTACCTTAAGTTCATGCCATTAATGGTTCTACAATATTACACTCTATCTTGAATTCATGATACAACATATTCTACGATACTGTATATTATGTTAATCTCATGATATTACAGAAGCTATAATACTTCATGTTATCTTAAATTCATGATACTAAAGATTGTACGATACTACATTCTATCTTCATCCCATTATATTACTACATGCAATATTGGTTCGATAATATGTGTTACATTGACTGTTTATTATCTCATTTCCTTGGTCTTTATACACAATAAATATCTAGATTATATAAAATCCAAGCACTTTATATATTAGCGGTTCAAAAATATGTATGGTAAATATTTCTATCCTGCATAATTTCTGAATAAAGTTGGTGTTATGAAAATGTGTTTGAAATATTTCATCGATTTGACGTATGTTTCCTAATCCATCCAATTTCTGTTGTCAAGTTCTTAGCTGGAAAGTTTCTGAGTTTTATTATGAAATAATAAATAAAAGAAATTCATATAGAAATATTATAGGCACTTCTTCGAAAAGACTAGTTCTTTATCCATTACAATTATATTAACCTCTGAATATAACTTTTTCAATCTAAATTTGCAAACAACTTATTATATGCAAAAAACGGCTCTTTTGGGCTCAGAAAACACTTCAAATAGAAGAGCGAACAACGTTTCGACCTTCTATTTGAAGTGTTTTCTGAGCCCAAAAGAGCCGTTTTTTGCATATAAAATTCTCAACAAGTGGGTTTCTCGACATCACTGATTGTTAAAACAACTTATTACATTGATTTAAATGTATAAAAGCTGTTATGAAAAAGGGCACACACAAAACATTTTACAATATGTTTACAATCTATCAAACATTACTTTTTCTCCCTTACTGTGAGAAAGCGATATCCCAGAACTGAAAATACTCCAGCTATACATCCAATTATCATTGCACCATACGGCTGTGTCATTAGGTTAGCTGATGCTCCTATACCAACCCCTCCAGCTATGGTTGCGTTCTGAATGTGGATCTGTATTCAACAGATAATGTTAAGTAATCATTATTACATAATTTAAAAGTAGCGGATGAACTGAAATATTAGAAAACAATAATCACGTAGAAATACTAGTTTAAATATAAAGGTTTAACACTCTTTTCACCAAATTCCACCTATAACGTATGTAAAAAAGAAGATGAATACTTCAGGTCCCAAAAGCTTAATAATACTTAAATAGTAGTTAACATTGAAAACTAATAATGTCTTACACAACCAAACGAACCAACACAAGAATAATATAGTCTGCTGTACGTTATCTTGGCTAACAAAATGTTTGTTTTTTTAATTTCGCGCAAAGCTACTCGAGAGTTATCTGTGCAAACCGCCCCTAATTTAGCAGTGTAAGACTAGAGGGAAGGCAGCTAGTCATCACCACCCACCGCCAACTCTTGTACCAACGAATAGTGGGATTAACCGTCACATTATACACCTTCACGGCTGGGAGGGCGAGCATGTTTAGCGCGACGCGGGCGCGAACCCGCGACCCTCAGATTACGAGTCACACGCCTTACGCGCTTGGCCATGCCAGGCCTATACGTAGCAGAACAGTAGTTTTTCAAAAGGCTTATTAGCAGCGAAACATTTGGAAAACGAGCAGATAGGCCATTAACTAAAGATTCTCATGACGCTCAAAGACTGGAAAATGTGGAAGAACACTTTCCAGTGTTCACTAAAATTATTCATGATTGTAGGGTTTGCAGTGAAAGGACAACAAGAGACAGAAGTATGCACAAATATGGAAATTTACAAGAAGACACACAGTTGGCACACGAAGGAAACTGTCACCGCACCAATTTTTAGTGTAATCACTCGACTCGTATTCCGAAGGCCGAGGGTTGGAAACCCCGTCACACTAAACATGCTCGCCTTTTCAGCCGTGGGGTCGTTATAATATGACGGTCAATCCCACTATTCATTCGTAAAAGAGTAGCTTACAGTAAGGACGGCTAGCGTAGATAGCCCTCGTGTAGCTTTGCGCGAAATTCAAGAAAACAAACAAACATCAAAGGTAGAAACTGTTTTGAACTCTATCATACAAATAAACAGTATTGGCTCTGATTAATCAACGGTTCTATCTTTCATAAATACCTCAGTATTCATATTACTGTATTTTGCTAAGTTCGGAGCCACTGTATGTTCTGTTGCACTAGATGACAAAATCTGATAAATATTCTATCGGGAAAGAATTAAACACAATATCAACACCTTGGGTTTACACGTTAACTTAATATAGAAATTTATTTCATTTGTGTATGTGTGTGAAAGAGTATGTGTCTAAAAGTATTTCTGTGTTAGTATCAAAGAGGACTTAGTAAGCAATAACTGTTAATATAGGTATTGGAATTAGGTGGCTATTTTTTTTTCATAGTAGTATATTTAATCCCATTGTTATTTTACCAAAATTGGGTGTAAACAGTGTCTAATGGTACATATACATATGATGTAATCTTGGTATACCAAGTATCTCTTTTAATATTACTAGACGTAAACTACGTTTAGTGACATACACGTCATGTAGCCTTGATATATCAAGTATGACTTTTAATATTACTGAATATAAACGGTGTCTATTAACACACACTTAGATCATCTAACCATGAGATAACAAGTATCTCTTTTAATATCACTGGGTGTAAACAGTGTATAGTGACACACATTTACGTCAAGTAGTTTTGAAATACCATTTATCTCTTTTAATATAACTCTAATTTTTAATGTATTATGCTTGGTAATATATGCTCAATTTGATGGATGGTGTATCTCTACAGCTGGTGTTATTTACAGATATCTCTGCCAATAGAGATGTATCAAAATTTCATGTTATCTTATTAATGGCTCACTTAGAATAATTAACAACATTTCCAATATTCATAAATCTTATTTAGTGAACACAAGCCCAAGTTGGAAAAATTAATCACTTCTTCTTTTATTTGTTTCACCCTTGGGTATGACTTGTTTTTTTTTTTAAACATGAAATTTCAATGCAGTTAAGGAGATACCATTATAAAACGTTTGTTTTTGAACATCTTGAGACTGAGATTGATATTTCTATTCATTGAACAAGAGCTATAGCTTATGCTTCCTTTAAAATGAGTGCGTGGTCCACATCAAAGACTTTAGTACTGAGGTGTCTCACTCCTCTATCTCGACAAATGCAACAGAACTTGAAGTGTGCAACCTAGCGGCTGAGTGATATCACACACCAAGCTTCCTACCTGCACAGTTTTGTTGTGTTTAAGAATTTATAGTTTACCATTAACAATATTTATTTTTCCCTTGTTTGGTGTGAGACCATGTTGACGGGTGTAATAATGTAATACTTCTATGATTTTCATATTATGGTGTATATCATTAATTCAAATAGATGACCACATTTAATGTTAAATATTTCAGGAATTTGTGAGTTGTAATATTAAGCACTGTTACTTCATGATAGATGAACTTAATACAGCCTACCAAAAGAGGTGTTTTATTCAGGTGCTCAAAGTTACGAAAACACACAAGAAGAAATACATCAAGTATTATTCTGTATTAAGTTAAATAATCTCATATATTGAAGTTTATGAAATGCACAAACACTTCAAGATATTTGTTAATAATAAAATAAATATTAAAACTGGCGAAGACAAACAAATGACTTAATGGAAAAACTGTTGATACCAAGGATTAATTACGCAATAAATGATGTTTTTAGTTGTAACTAACCTATAATACAACGTGGCCATGGTGAGATATTTTTCTGTTCTATATTTGACATTTGGGTAGACTTACATGCGCTTCACAAGCACATTTGAATATACAATAGTAATATTGTTGTTTAGAATTAAGCACAAAGCTGCACAATGGGCTATTTGTGCTCTGCCCACCACGGGTATCGAAACCCCGATTTTAGCGTGTAAGCCCGCAGACATACCGCTGAGCCACTGAGGAGCCAACAGTAATAAAGACTATAGTTGGTAGCATGGCACAATGGAAACGGTAGTGTGACGTCATAATTAATATGAATGTGTAACTGATATATTGATCAAATAAAGGTTAATTATTTAATCGGATGTAAATGTAACTACTGGTTATACTGTGAAAGTCATATTTCCTATAATATTGATAATGCATGTTTCATCATGTTAAAATTTAATTACCGTGTTTTCTCTCGATAAACACATTACATCAACGTAGCGAAATGCTTAGAAATGTAAATTGTATGAAAACAGCACAACATAAATTACATAAAATAACATTACGAAGAACAAAAGTATTGCTTAAAATTTAGAAGAAGGAAAACTTACTGTAGTTGCTTATTAATACATGTTTATTCAACATATAATTGAAACTAGAAAAGCGTTGCTCACTTTCTTATCTTTTATTCCTATAAACACAAGACTATTAACGTGTAAACATGCAAAGGCTGTGTATAAAGCAGTTTTGTGAGTAGCAGCAGTACAACTACTTTTATCATCTCTTCCTCTCAGAGATACTCTATATACTTTACAAGTTCTATGTCATTAAGGATATAAAGCCTTTGGTAGCATGACTAAAGGTCGAATCAGACAATAAAATTTCGTGTTTTTAACTTGCCAGAGACCCAATAACGAATCTGCAAATGTGCATTTCATAGCTCATATTGTAGCACGTTGCACAATAAAGCCCCCTTCGAATAAATTGGCCCCCTAGTGGCTCAGCGGTATGTCTGCGGACTTACACGCTAAAATCCGGGTTTCGATACCCGTGGTGGGCATAGCACAGATAGCCCATTGTGTAGCTTTGTACTGAATTCAAAACAACAACAAAACAACATCGAATATATTGTATTATTAGGCCTGATATAGACTGTCGGTTAAGGCACTCAACTCGTAATATTAGGATCGCGGGTTCAAATCCCCGTCATACCAAACATGCTCGCCATTTCAGTCGTGGGGTCGTTATGAAGTGATGGTCAATCCCACTATTTGTTCGTAAAAGAGTAGCCCACCAGTTGGCAGTGAGTGGTGATGACTAGCTGCCTTCTCTCCAGTCTTACACTGCTAAATTAGGGACGGCTAGCGCAGATAGCCCTCAAGTAACTTTACGCGAAATTCAAAAAAACAAACAAATACAATAAAGTTGTCATTCGCTAAATTTCTTTTCTGTTACAAATAAGAAAATATATTATTATTTCAACATACTAAGCGAATATTTTAAAAATTATGGCCAGATGTTTTATGGTTACCTAATACATGTGAATTTGATGTCAATAATTGTATTATATGGTCAATGAATTCACAAATACGAAAAACTAGCAAAGTATGAATGCTTATGTGTAAAAAGGCTTAACCTTTGTAATGTGTGAATAACGATGAAATAATGAAGATATCAGTTGAAAGTATTGCACGTTGTTCTCAATTATTATCTTATAAATCAAAGTTAATAACGTCAAATAATACTATAATCTGCACAAAAACAATAATCACAGTAAACAATACACTGATATTTGCTAAATACTTGTTATATAGTTCTGACATATTAAACTTATATTCATGATGTGCTACAAACACGTTAGTCCAAGAGGTCTTGATAAAGCTGAAATATAAACCTTTATGACTCAAAAGAAAAAAAGGTCCACCTTTCGAAAGAGCTAGAATTATAAGGGTTACTATTTCAGTTATAATAAACACATAAACACTATTAGTGTGTGTCTTGAAAGACAGTTGGGTTCACAAATTATTAACTATTCAAATATGATACAGGTTAGTAAAAGTAGTAGTAATAAACTTCTCAATTTTTACATGTGAAACAAAGACCAAACATTAATTTTCTCTATAGAAATAGAAAGATAGGAATCTTTAAATTATTCACCATGTTCAGCTTATCCTTTCCATTCATTATAGAAGCCAAAGCAAAACTCGTTAAAGTACACGACGTGAGAGACAAGTAAGTGTTGATAACAGCTCTGTGACGATCATCTCCCAGTCCTAGAGCAGAGTTTAAACTAGGCCAGAATATCCACAAAATGATAGTACCTAAAATACATTTAAGAATAATAAAAACAACTATGTTTTGGTTCAAATCAGGTGTCTTTGTCGGAACTGGTCTTATATTTTAACCTTCAAGTTAATTTAGTACAATTCTCTCTCTCCAAGTCCCGAATTATAAGTGAACCTAAACCAGAATGTACGTAAAATCATAGTACTTGAAATATATTTAAAGAAGAAGTAAAAAGCACACATATATATTATAATTCAAATATGATCTTTTTTTGCCACAATTGAACTTACGTTTTAATCTTTATATAAACTCCTCTAATGGTCAGTCATATATCGTTGAATTAATTTGTTTAGATCACATAGAAAATAGGATTTCATACCATAAGAGAAAATAAAATACATGTTTAAAAGCAAAATGTTTAGCTTGATTATATAAATAGCCCTCAGTAGTACAGTGGTACTTCTGCGGAGTTACAACGCTAGAAACCGAGTTTCGATACACGTGGTGAGTAGAGCACAAATAGCTCAATCTATAGCTTTGTGCTTATTTAGTATGTCAAATATCACCATAATTATTATGAGTTTTCAAAATTATAATTATTTAGATATTTTTACCTTGTCATTTCCGTTGTTTTTGCTCATTCTTTGTGTATATTGTCAAGAGAAAGATTAGTTATAGAGGAAGGCTAGATTCAGTGTAAAGATTGCTCTCAAATCATGAAAGACAGTCATGTAGTGATTTTTCACTGTACGAAATTTCATATATCCGCTACATTCAAAAGAAACAAGCTTTGGTGTTATAAGCATGTATCTACATAACTTTTATGTATTAGTTTATAAGTTGTTGTTGTTGTTTTGAATTAAGCACAAAGCTACACAATGGGCTATCTGTGCTCTGCCCACCACGGGTATCGAAACCCGGATTTTAGCGTGTAAGTCCGCAGACATACCGCTGAGCCACTGGGGGGCTAGTTTATAAGAAAATGATTGTTAGATTAAATATATGTAAAACACGAACTATCGACTCACAAAAGTTGTCATCAAATGCAGTGTGAAAATATCCTGCTCTACATTAACAGTCGATATGGAACACTGAGTTCATTCTTACCAATCACTGCAAAAACATCAGAGTGATCTGCTGTTTTGTCTTTAGAGTGATCCCGAAGTTTCTTCTGGTATATTACAAAGGAAACTGCCAGACCAAAGTAAGCACCAAAGGTGTGAAGGAAAATAGAACCACCAATATCAGTTACCTAAGTAAAAAAAAGTAAAAGTATTGATATATTACTGTATTATACTCTACTGTTACACAATAACACAGTCTATATTTTTGTTTATTTTTATCACATGTGTAAGACATTTACAAATTCTGATTATGTTTAAATTAAATGTCTTTTCTGCATTTTAAAACATTTTCACCAAATCTTTGTTTACGCATATTGAAGTTTTTTTCAAGTACGCCATTTTTTATAAATCTCATGAATTGTCTAAACACGAGTAAAGTGGGTTTATCCTTTTCCCATTAGCAAGGCACATATGACAAGAGCAGCTAGAATTGCGAGACATTTCCACAAGGTAGAATACCACTCCATCTAAGGTTAACCCCCAGCTACCCGTTAGGACAACTAGGTGGACTGAAGACAAGGGGCACAACAACATGTCTTAAGCAAGCTTAGAACCTGCAAACTTTTGACTACGTGTCCAAAGCACTGTTTGCTGGACCATGCTGTCACCAGTGTCTAAACTCTACTTCGAAAATCGCGATTCTGTTTCTTAACATCAACTGGATAAACATTATTTAAAAAAAAACTACACGAAAATTAAGCGAAACTAGGCAAACAGTCTTGTTTTAGACTAATGGGAAAAAATTAGAGAAACGGGAGTAATGAAATAAACTATTAGCATATTACCTTATAAATTTCAAGACCCAGATGTTCATTACACCCAAAGATGGTGATTTCAATCATTGTCATCACAACCAGTTGAATGGGGTTGACTTTTCCAAGCAATGCACCATGTGAAATAAGCACTGTTGTGGAACTAAACTCAGCTTTGATAAGGCTAGAGATAAAATGCACAGATTAATAATAATAACATAGAATTAGGTCAAAAGCATCTGAACAGCTTTAACTGCTTTTACAATATATTCTTGATCAATAAATAACCTGAACCAGGTCTAATATTTTGTTAAATTTTATCGTTCTGTTCACACTTATTTCCAAGGTGTACAAGGCAAACTACGGTTATTGTGTTTGCACGACTGACTGTAAGTAAGAAATACCTCCCACGAGATCTGAGTTTACCTTTGGAATTTTCTCCTTAAACCAATTACATTCAAATTACAAAATAATCTTAAATGTCTTTAAAGAAACAACAACATGATACTCTCAGTTTTCAAAATGCAGTACCAAAGTTGGTCACACAATAAATAAATAACATTAATATAGTTTTTAATATAGTATTTGCATTGTAGTTACTATTATATTTTTACGATCTAAACAATATAAATTTGGTGAAAATGCCTTATCGAAATGCACCCAAGTTGTACAGTGGTATGTCTGCGTACTCACGCCACTAGTATTCGCATTTCAATACCCATGGTGAGCAAAGCACAGATAGTCCATTGTGTAGCTTTTAGCTTAATTCCAAACAAACTTTATGGAAATTTCAGGGATGTCGTATTTTCTTTCTCCTTCCAGTTAATAAAGAAATTAGAATTAAAATAGTGTGACTAATTTACCTGGTTATGCCAACAAATATCTTGCCATGACGATGATGCCACAAGCCCTGCATGATGATTCCCCACTGTACAGCAATGCAGGCCAAAAGGATGTTCAGTCCTAAAACTCTATATCCATATTTCTTCAAAAATGTCACCAAGAAACCAAAGCCGATAAATACCATAACATTGATATCCTGAAAAACTAAAGAAATAATCTGGTGTTTCAAAACTCCTAATTTTCAAAATGAACAAGGCAGTTACGTAATTAATTATTTCTGATATTACTTTGTAAAAAAACTGTTATCTTAAGGAAATTCCTATTGTTAGCCTAATCTTTTTAAAAACAGATTTGCTTACAATGGTTAATACGCTTAACTAAGCCTTTATTATTTGTTTAAAGAGACATTGTTAACAAATCTTCAATTGGTAACAATAACAATGCTTATGGTGTGAATGCGTTTTCTATGCTGACGAAGCATAATAAAAATTAATTAAACATTAATATTAAGCCGATTATACTATCCAACATTGCCTTTCCTTATGTAATCCCTTGAAAATTTTCAAGAATTAGAAGTGTGTGATAACAGTGTTCTAACCACATAATGTTCGCCATATACATCACCGATGACGCTATGAAAAGTGTATGCATGTTTATAATATTTGTAGCACAGTCGTTTGAAGGATTTGGAAGCCTGTCTTACCATACAAAGGCTCTTGAAAATTTGTTTGTTTGTTTGTTTTGGAATTTCGCACAAAGCCACTCGAGGGCTATCTGTGCTAGCCGTCCCTAATTTAGCAGTGTAAAACTAGAGGGAAGGCAGCTGGTCATCACCACCCACCGCCAACTCTTGGGCTACTCTTTTACCAACGAATAGTGGGATTGACCGTCACATTATACACCCCCACGGCTGGGAGGGCGAGCATGTTTATCGCGACGCGGGCGCGAACCCGCGACCCTCGGATTACGAGTGCACGCCTTAACGCGCTCGGCCATGCCAGGCCCTCTTGGAAATAACTTTTTACTTATTTAATAACGATGTTTTGAACAACTGCTGTTCATCAGATTCTCCCTTCCATAAAACCTGACGAATAGCAATCGCTCGAAACGTCGTTGTTAAATATTAGTGTTTCTTTCCTTAAAGAATAGTTTAAAAATATATAAAAAATTCTTTTACGTGCTTTTCGTTGCTGCTGCTCGCAGGGTATTCTTAATGAACCCCGCTAGCTGTCCCTACTCTTTACAACGAATAATGGGATTGACCGTCACATTATAATACCCTTACGGCTTAAAGGGCGAACATGTTTGGAGTGACGGGGATCCGAACCCGCGATCCTCAGAATACGAGTCAAGTACCTTAACCACCTGCTCATGCTGGGCCGACAGCGTGGGAATAATTATAAAACTATTGTTTGCTGTGTATACTGTTTGTGGTTACAACAGTGTTAAATATAACTTGTAAAGAGTTCGTATCTTCACGTCCTTTCACCTTATAGGTTTGTTGCTATAAATCAGCTGTCTGTAAACTGAATGACACAAAATAATAATAACTGTCCACTTTTATTTTTAGGTAGGCTTACCATAATTTCCAAGCCTCAAACCAGGACAGTTTTCAATTTTTATTATAGGTACCGGCACTGGTATAATAAATAAGTGCTTTAATAACCTAACTTCCATTAAGCTTTAATGCTACTAAAAAAAGGGAATACTCATAGTTTATATGTCTAACATTTATTTAAATTTAGTGAAAAAAGGAACATAAAAATCTCATTATTTTTTTAATGAACACTTTTTGTGATCATTCGTATTTTTCACTTGAATGAACTTTCTCCAAAAAAATCTTTCTTAGTTTTTATTTTTTTCAAAAACTCACTGCAACTCAAGTTAATATCGAGTTTACAATGCAACAGTCCTTTTGTTGTTGGTTCATTCATTAGATCTCTTTCTTGAGATCAAATGTTATTCATCACTGAAAATACTCTTTCAACATGGGTAGAAGTGCCTGGTAAACAAAAAGTGTACTCCATAACATGTCTGATATTGGGTACAGAAATACTTTTGATCTTTGAAGTGGTTAAAAAGTTCTACCAATTTTTATTCACAACCTATTTCTTTTGCTTTCCACTTGTCACATTTGATGACCACAATGATTTAACAAGAACAACTTCGTCAAACAGATCATCAACATTAATTGCAGCATTTCCAAGCGTTTCGTTAATTTTTTCAGCAACTACTTCCATATCAGGTCACACGAAAACACTATTTTTTATCTAAACAAAGTATTCTCCACCACAAAAAGTGTTTTCCCACAACTCAATAAAAGACAGTCTACCTGTCATCCTCTCTCTTTCTCTTGCACAGTGAGTTTTTTGTTGTTTTTTTGCACCAAGAGGAATAAAGTTATTATCCTGTGTTTCTTTTAGGTTGGTTTTCACCTTATTAAGTTCTCCAACAATATCACTTACAGTTGCTTTTATTTTCTCCACCGATAAAATCACTTTGTTGAACAAGCTTAGTTGTTCATGAACAAACCATGGATACAATTCTTCACATTTACTCTAAAAAATATTTTATCAACAATGAGCACTGTTATTGTGAACAAAAGTATGACTTAAGTCCTTCATAAATCTGGAGAATTCTTTCAACAGCTTATAACAAAGACAGAAATTGCGTATTTACACATTAAAGAACCTTCTTGTCCTGAGTTTCTATAAACTCACAGAATTCTTTTAGGTGTGTAACACGCAGTGTAAATATAGAAATACTTGTAAATTTTGACCACCAAGCTTTCCACTTCAATACAAAGGACATCAACTGCAGTTTGAAGACAGTTATGTACAACATGAGCACCACAACACCCACACTATTTCTGCCAAGTTCCTTCTTCAATCGACTACATACATTATTTGTTCCTTTTTGTTTACACCTCCAAAATTTTTATTGCAGTCGTCCCTACAATAAGCAACAATTATTTTTGATAAATAATATTTTTTTTAAAGTGGACACCAAACAATTTTCAAAATTTCTGATGTCACTCCAAGAACTGACTAAAAGTCGAAAAGTTTTACTTTCACTCCTTCCTCTGACAAACAATTTCGCACCATGACACGTATAATTTTGGCATCTTTCGATATGAAGCATCTGCTGTAAGTAAAACGAACTGGACCTCCATTAAGTATCTCTTCGATTCATGAACTGCTAAAAGAGCAATTGCATTAAAAATATTAGAGTCATTCTTCGTTCTGCTAGAACGGAACTTTGGTTCAAATAACTTTGCTATCAGTTTGAAATAGCAAAAAGCTGTTTTAAAGTTGATGTTATGGACAGCACTGTAATGGACAAAAGTTGCTTATTTGGCGGCTATTAACAAGTCACTCTCATCAGACACAGTTTTTTCAAGAACACATCAACTCTTAAACTTTGAGCAGCTACTGAAAGACAAGGTACATGTTTAGCACTTTTTAAATGTCTGAGTTGCCACCATGTGAAACAGAGAACTGAGATGAACACTGCTAACATTTGACTCTGTCCTCTTTCCCACAAATATTTTTCAAGAATAGATGTTTGTTTTGCAATTCACTGTTGAATGTGTACTTTCTTTTACCAGCTTTGGGCATTATAACAAGGATTAATTTCTGAAATAAAAGAACAAAATAATTCAACATGTACCGAATGACTAATACAATAAATACAATAATAAATAAAGCAATCACAAAGCACAAACATTTGCTCAAAGAAAGCTTTGCATATGCTGCCAGGCCCGGCACGGCCAAGCGCGTAAGGCGTTCGACTCGTAATCCGAGGGTCGCGGTTTCGCGCCCGCGTCGCGCTAAACATGCTTGCCCTCCCAGCCGTGGGGGCGTATAATGTGACGATCAATCCCACTTTTCGTTGGTAAAAGAGTAGCCCAAGAGTTGGCGGAGGGTGGTGATGACTAGCTGCCTTCCCTCTAGTCTTACACCACTAAATTAGGGACGGCTAGCACAGATAGCCCTCGAGTAGCTTTGTGCGAAATTCCAAAACAAACAAACAAAGCATATGCTGCCGCTCGCCGCTTTGCAGCTTCTATTCTCGGGCGTACTCCCAACAGCAGCCCACTAATAAATCATTTTTCTTGTACAGGTACTGTATCAGCTGTCTGTGAATCTCGTCTGATGCAATACTTTTGAAAATTTGCATTCTACAGCGCTATGGTTCCCTATACCCATCAACAAATAAAATGAAAATTTAAAATTATTTTTTGCGACACCAAGTCAGAACTCTATGTAGATTTTAACGTTTTTCGTTTTTGGAAGTGTATGCATTTTCATGAAAAACCAAGACATTCCGAGACAATTCAGTGTCAACCAGGACAAATTAGTAAACCAGGACGTATGGTAAGCCTACTCTAAGGTAAAGTTGCAGTTTAAAAGTTAGACTTCGTGTAGGCGTGCGCAGAAATGTTTGTTAAATTTGAGCGTCGTTTTTACTAACTTTGCACATGTAGCTTATATTTAGATCAAATTTGACACATAATTGTAGGTTTTTAGAATATATCAGTGTACCATGTTTAAAAAATAGATCCATAAAAGTTAAATAAGTCTTCTATCAAATAAAGTAGTTCCGTACTTTGGATGTGAAAAAAAACAGAAACTCAATCAAAATTGTAGATATCATATCTCAAGTATTTCTTAATGGATTGTCTTGAAATTTAGTATATGAAGTAAGAATTCAGTAGAGCACATACACTTTAAATACTACAGTTCGAGCTACAGAAGATGGATAATCGCTAAACCGTCACTCCTACTAATTACATACAGTGCGTTTTTCAGTTTATTTTTACAGAATGTGCAAATATTGTTTAAAGTTTTGTGCTGCTGGAAATAATAAAGATTCTTTAGTAATAAATACTGTATTTTCCGCCTAATAAGCCGAATTTCTGGCTCTAAATTTTGGACCTGATTTTTGGGGGTCGGCTTATTGGCCGATCACCAACTTTGGATCAAAAAGTTCCGAAGACCAAAATCGGCCCCAAAATCATACCTTTGATCTCCCAGTTACGGCAGAGTTATTTCAGTTGAATAAACTTTATTTATTAATAGAAAAAGGTCTATACATTACGAATGGCATGTATTCATAGAAATAACAAAATTCATAAAAAATACACACTTTAATCTCAGAAATTTATTAAAATCCATCAAATTCATCATCTTCAGAAGCACCAAATAATAGATTCCAATCCTCGGCAGAGACCTGGTCGTCGCACGGGTCATTGTCTTGTGTTATTAGCTGAGTGAGTGGAATGTTATCTTCCTCGTTGTCGTCCTACCACAACATATCATCTTCCGTTCCATCCATTGCATTTGAGATGCTGCATTTTTTAAATGACTTCTCTACAGTTTCAACACTAATATCGCCTCGGCTTATTGGGCGGTAATAAGCAAAAACCCTCATTTTCAGAGCTAAAAATTGGCCTCGGATTATTAACCGGAAAATACGGTATTCAAGTACTTTTGAAATGTTCACAGTAATGAATTATCACTTAAATAAATTCAAGAATAGCGTAAGAAAGATATGTTTTGGCTTTTTAAAGTTTGCTGAGACTTAAAAGCATTTTGTAAGAATGATTTTCCAAACCGCGTGTTGTCGTTAATCTTTTTTCTTCATCGTCAGTCATGTTTATACAGTTTTGTATCACACGCTTCTGTATCATATGGCAAGGTCACTCCCAGATTATACTGGTCCGGCATGGCCAACTTTATTGTTATATAAGAGTGAAAATTTCTGGACAATGTCAGATGTCTCTATGTATGTTTTGCTCTTTATATGTAGCTATGTATTGGATTTGTATCTCATCTTGGATGAGAGTAATAAAAAAAAGGTACTCGACTCCAATCCCCGTTACACCAAACATGCTTGCCCTTTCAGCCGTGTGGACGTTAGTATTTTACAGTCAATTCCACTATTCATTCATAAAAGAGTAGCCTAAGAGTTAGCGATGGAAGGTGACGACTAGCTGCTTTCCCTCTAGCCTCACACTGCTAAATTAGGGACGGCTAGCGCAGATAGCCCTCATGTAGCTTTGCGCGAAATTCAAACCAAACAAACTAAACCCAGATCATACGCAAAAATTCATTGAAGCTATGTATACCTGGAGGAGTGTGTGTAAAAGCTATGTGAGTGAATAAGATTAATCTGCTTCCAGATTCTCTGGTTACTGAATATATATCACTATAAAGTTACAGAAAAATCCAATGAAAAGAAAACTATTACATTGGGTTTCACAAAAAATCTGGTTTACATTCTCTACTAAGAAATAACTCAACTCTCTCACTTCACACGGTGGACCCACCAGTAGCACAGTTGTACGTCTGCAGGCTTACAATGCTATGATCTAAGCTTCGATACCCGTGATGGGCAGAGTACAGATAGCCCATTATGTTACTTTGTGCTTAACTTCAAATGAATAAACAAACAAGCACACGGTGGAATTATACACACACTTAAGTGTACAATGTATAGTCTAACTAATATCCCACATGTACATTTGTACATAAAGTATGAAAAATAGTTATCTATAAACTATGCAGAATGAAACACTAAAACACACGACGCCTTGACTCCCATCTATTTAGTATATTCAAATTATTCTTGATAATTTTGTTGTTAACTTCCTGTATAAATTTGCAGAGGAACTGATTTATTTGACATTTTGTCTGACCAAAATAGTAAAATTAAAATATAGATAATATAATTTTTTTTCTCGAAACATAAGAGGTAAAGTCAGATATTGTTTCAGATTGGAAGATTTATTTCTGTTTTACAAGTAGACAAAATGAAAAGGTTTGTGGTGCAACAAAAAGGAGCATCTTCTATAGTTCTTTCTCACGTTACGTCACAAAAGGCTCATCTGCAGTATTGTTAGACAAATACTTTAATGAAAACGCATAATAGAAATAAAATATATTGAAAGATTTTAAAAGTTAAGTAATATACATATAAAGTATCACATAATGCCGTCGATTTGTTCAGTTTTTGGTTATTCAGACAGATATGACAGTAATAAAAAAATAATTATTTTAGTGATTGCTGTTTGTGTTAGAACAAAACCCCAGTGAGCTATCTGATATGTCAACTGTGGAGTATCGAACCTTGGATTATAGCGTTGTAAGTCTATAAGATTGCTGTTGTCCCAACAGAAAACATTTCATTCTTTGTAAAGAAATTTAAACATCAATGGAGTAATCTAGTTTTGAGCTAAACAAGAGGCTGTGTCATAACTGGAAAGTAAATATAAAAAAGCTACAAAAGCACTTTAATTTACTGAGATCATTTTAAACTGGTAATTATAACAAATTTTAATGCAATTTGTTACAAATAAAATTGCAACAGAGCATCGAATTATTGCTATTCTTTTGATAAACACTAAATGTGTTATTTTGAAAAAAACAACCCGATTAAGATCAAGATTTCTGTGTAGAAATGAACATTTGTGTTGTTACGAAAGGAAAAAGTGGTTATCTTCATAGGAAATCGAGTTCACTAGGAAAATAGTCAAAGAACAAAATACAGTAGTTTCGAAAGATAATTCCTCTAAATTATTTGATGTTGAAATAAGGAAAATGCAATACATCTTCAGGCGAAATTAAATTTGTCATTGCTATTATTCACTATGCATTATGAAACAAGTGCGACTTATTTGTTTCTTTTAGTTAGTGTAAATTTATAAACAATTAATATAAAAAACTCAAATTTCCCGGGAAAATAAAATCATAAGTACTATTAATTGTTTGTTTGTTTTGGAATTTCGCACAAAGCTACTCGAGGGCTATCTGTGCTAGCCGTCCCTAATTTAGCAGTGTAAGACTAGAGGGAAGGCTGGGAGGGCGAGCATGTTTAGCGCGACGCGGGCGCGAACCCGCGACCCTTGGATTACGAGTCAAACGCCTTACGCGCTCGGCCATGCCAGGCCCAGTACTATTAATAGTACAGCTTCAATTGTTTACACTATGTATTTTGTTTGTAATGTACCAGTAGTATATTATACAAATAACTCAATAAGTAAAACACGTTTGTTTTGGAATTTCGCACAAAGCTACTCGAGGGCTATCTGTGCAGTGTAAGACTAGAGGGAAGGCAGCTAGTCATCACCACCCACCGCCAACTCTTGGGCTACTCTTGTACCAACCAATAGTGGGATTGACCGTCAAATTATAACGCTCTCACGGCTGGGAGGGCGAGCATGTTTAGCGCGACGAGGGCGCGAACCCGCGACCTTCGGATTATGAGTCGTAACAACACAATGAAAATCAACATATTTTCTCTTTCTCGCACGAGTAGTTGTGTATGAAGGTGGTAATAGTTAATATTAGTCGTTTTCTAAGTTCAGTAACCCATCACCTGATGTTTTCAAATAATAATTGTTATTTTCATAATTGTATGTTATTTGTTACTTGGATGTATTTATGCACTTTCAAAATAGGTACGTTTTATACGTACTCACTTTGAGTACTTGTACATGTTCCTATATTGAAAGTTGTATGTCTTCCAACATGCCGACAAAAGTAGCTCGGACTTAAATCCTGA
The DNA here is from genome assembly GCA_011833715.1 of Carcinoscorpius rotundicauda. Taxonomy (NCBI): domain Eukaryota; kingdom Metazoa; phylum Arthropoda; class Merostomata; order Xiphosura; family Limulidae; genus Carcinoscorpius; species Carcinoscorpius rotundicauda. The sequence continues at coordinate 30,516,303 of CM022392.1, forward strand.
TCGCCAGTTTTGAGATACACAGCTCTTCCATAGGATAAAAATAGAACACAGGGGTGCACGCCTTTATTTGTTGTAATAGTTTCTGATATTCTATGCGTATAATGATAATACTTTTAAAGTTAAAGCACGTCACAGTTATATAATTTCCTCAAAAAAAATAGAGGTTCGAGGATTTTTTATATGATAGAACATGTGCTGTGATTTATTATAGCTTAGAAAAATATGATGTCGAGGCAAAATAAATTAAACACGCTATTTTATTCTCGAAATATTAAGACAAAAGATCGGTCAACTTGTGGTCTGATTGTTGAGTCTACGGAAAAGGTTAAATAAAAATAAAATGAAATATATTGTGTTTGAATGAATGATAGGCTCAGTGAGTTTGTTGAAGTACAAATATAAACGATCAGTAAGCACAGGAATGACAGGACTTGCATACCAAGCAAAAATGGAAGTCTTTTCTAGAAGGTTGAAACGAAACAGGTTTGAGTATGCCAAAACTACATTTATAACACATGTTCTCTCTGTAGCCGACCAATAAGAAAACGGGCATCAAAATGCAGAAATGATTTACACAAAAGTCTTAGCGTAGTCTCTTGCATACAGAGTCAAATAAGATACAATGCGGCTATCCCATGAAAAAGCGGATAAGTTCTTCAATCGACATGCACTTGAAATTGTATTTAGCACATGACCTCAACCTATTTAAGAAAAAACTGAACATTTTGTAGAAATCAAATGTACATTGTAAGAGGTCTTAGAATGAATACAAATAGGGTTACGTATATATTATAATATGTCAACCACACTACATCCACCATATCCAACGTCAATACCACGGTCTATCAGGCTGGTTTGACACAACATACATTACTTGTAACACTAGGTTTCATGAACAAACTGTTACGGTATGAAACAGATTAAGCAAGTGTATTTTTATTGCTGTAAGTTTTATTCAAGTCACTTACAAATCAGATTTTTAGGGAAAGAATTAATAACATAACAGCATTTATTAATTTAAAATATGTACAGTTTACACATTACGACTCAGAGGAGGCACAAAGGAGTTTACTAGGGTTGAAACTACCCCAAAAAGTACCTTAACGTCCTCTGTAGCACCCTTCTCTACAAAAACTTAAAAATATTTTGTTTCGTCTCCTAAGTGCCATAGTACGAATAAGTGTGCACCTAATATGTAGTGTGCTCCCACCCTAATTTGTTTTTCTTAACCCACCATTTTCTCCTCACCGAGAAGTGGCTGGCACCATTCATGTTTCAATTTTACAACTCTACATCAGTTGCGATTGTGTATTACCATAGTTTTAAAATTATCGCGTTTTTGATTTAATCTGCTGAGATACTGTATAGAAATTATATATAAGTTATAATTTGTCATGTAATGATCTAAGCGTTACAAGGTATCAGAAAAGTCACAGTGTATTTAATTAAATTATCCATAGGCTGTGTGTTGTCAGTACTATAATGAACTTTAATTGCTTTAAGTATCAGGCATTATTAATTTTATGTATACACTGTTTAAGACTTATGGTATTGTTTGACTAGAGCAACAAGTTCTTAAATGCCAAAATCGACCAAAAGCAAAAAAAAAGTTAAAAAATAAATATTTTATCAATATTGCTGTCATTAAACAGCGAATGAGAATCTTCGAAAGGAAGCTCTTACATGATTTAATGGTAAGCGTGTAGGGTTACGAACTCGTAGGTGCAGGGTTCAAAATGTAACACTGCTGAATACACTCTGCACTTTCAGCTGGGGGTTATAAAAGTGAGAGTCAAATCTGTTATTTCTTTTCAAGCTGAATAAAGCATTTGTGAAAGTTAGTGCTTCTTCCATTTTACTTTTCTCTTGTAAGTTGTTAAAAATTAGGGTTAGGTTTACCTAAACTTTAGGGATAGTAATGGAAATGCAAGGATGTGACGTATCCTAGTATCTGAAGGCCTATATTTTATGTTCATATCCAAAACCCTGTTCCACCTATCTAATTTCAGTTTTGGAACGTATTTCTAGTTCTAAAAATCCAATTCCATTCCTAACCCGTTCAGCACACTGTGCATAAGGCGCAGTTTAGATTGAAATTTTCATTTTCAAAAGAAACTTTAAAAAAGTTTGTTTATTTTAAAGCAAAGGAATCATTGTTTTAAAACAGTAAACATTTTTAGATTGATTTAGTGTGGTCAGTATTAGAATCAGAGGTTGGTATTTACTCAATCTAATCTCCTCATTCATTTCCCGTAAATCTTCTGCTACATTCAAATGATTTGCTCTCCAGTGACTCAGCGGCTATTCTGTGGACTTCTGATATTAAAACCTGGGTTCCAATACCCGTGATGGGCACAGGATAAACAGCCAGTGGGGAATTTAAGGTTGTCTGGGCCCAGGGGCTAATAATTCTTGTGGGCCCTACATCCCATGTAATTTTACATGGAATAAAATTATCAACTGGTCCCCATTAAGATCATGGGCTCTGGGGCTTAGCTCCCTCTCGCCCCTACCTAAATACGCCATTGCAAACAGCCCTTGTGAAGCTTTGCGCTTAATAACAAAGAAACAAACAAATCATAATTATTTACGAGTGATTTAAACGTGCACACAGTATTCAATTGTACAGCTATTTTATGCCCCACGGTGGATGAGAAGTAAGTTTGAGAGCTTATAACGTTAAAAACTAAGGTTTCGATACTTGCTTGCTGTAGGTATAGCACATGTAGCCAATTGTGTATATTTGTGTTTACCAACAAGCAAACGAAAAACATAAAAACAATTATTTAGAAGCAAATCGCAGTATTAGGTTTATAAAGTTCCAGGTTTTTACTTCTGTATGCACTTCCTTTATACTTTGTAAGTTAATAACTCTTTTATTAATTATGACTGCTGATCTTTAGTAACGCTTTTATTTTTTTAAAGGAAAATTTAGCTCGATGGACGGTTATACTGCGATAGTAGGTTTGGTTTGAATTTCGCTCAAAGCTACACGAGAGCAATATGCTTTAGCCATTCCTAATTTAGCAGTGATAGATTAAAACTGGAGAAGCTGGTCAAAACCACCAGTCGCCAAATCTTATATTATTTTTTTACCACCTAAAAGTCAGATTAACCGAACATATTCGTAACAGAGATTCGAGCACGCGATCCTTATAGGAAGAGTTGAGCGCCGTAACCACCAAGCCACGTTTAATAGTAATAGTGAAAAGATATGTTAAGAGCAATGCCTATCCGGACAATTTTTTTATATTGAATCTGAATATTATTCTCAGTGAGGAAATACTAATTACAAATATTCTAGAGTATTCATGTATTTATGTTTTTCTTTGTCGAAACATTAGCCAAAAAATTACGATAAACTAGACAAAACAAGAAATCTAATTTGTATTGTAACATGAAATCTATAAAAAAATACTTAAGAAAGTTATGCCTAAGTTTGTGTTTCTTATTATGTTTATTTTAATTACGACTACCGATTTATGTCTGCAGTTTTTTTCAAGCCCCCCAGTGGCTCAGCGGTATGTCTGCGGACTTACACGCTAAAATACTGGTTTCGATACCCGTGGTGGGCAGAGAACAGATAGCCCATTGTGTAGCTTTGTGCTTAATTCAAAACATCAACAACAACAAAGTTCTCTTCAAAATACAGAAGCATGGACAAAATATGTGCGTTGAGGCATCGAACGTTTGTATGTTATTGTCCTTGACAAGTCGATTGATTAGTCTAAATTTAGCTAGCAAGGTGAAGACGTTGCATCAGACATTCATTCTATCACTCCACGTGTAGCTGATCACGTGGTATTTATTTTTTATTTGTTACGAACAGGTAGAAGTGCATAAATACATAGATGTTACAGTCACATAACCTGCTGAGTGTTTAAAACCCTGCCGTACTTGTGGAAACAAAATCTATTCCTTCAGCGTTGACTCGGTTACTTTGAGGCACATTTACTTGGCAAAGTAAAAGAATAATTAAAATATTACGTATTGTGTGTTTTAACGGCTGTGATTGCGATTTTAACTGTTAACCTGCAACAGGGATTTTGTTCTCTTCCAGTCTTGTGTTGTAGCCCATAAACTGAGGGAAAGGAACTCAATATTCCACATAGCTAGACAATGTTACTATACTGCGTGATGCTAGTACTAAATAATGACAACGCATATCTAGAAGACAGATGAATACATAAATCAAATGTTCACCGTTGTAGACCATGGATTCTTTAATGTTTTGTTGTTTTTTTTGGGCAAGCTGGTAGTTGGAGGTGAAACTTACTTTACCATATTTGAGGTCCCCTTTGGATATACACGCATGTGCGCACGAATGCGCACTCACTCATACATTTAACGTATGGAGATTTCTTGCAAAATGATATAGTGCCGGAGAAAATATAGAACCATGGTTCATTTTCTGGAAGAAGTGTGCAATGCCACAACAGACAAAATTATAGTTCTAATAAAGTCAGACGTATCTGTAACTAATATGTCATATATAAGGCATGAGAAATGTGTTGTTTTTGCACAAAGTTGCACAATAAATCCTCTGCGATTTTATCTACAGCAAAGATTCAAATCCCAGATAACATTATTGTAAGTCCGCAAACTTACCGCTGACCTACTGAGTAACCACAAGAAGCACTAAGCAGACTAATTAGCATAAAAATAAACAAATAATAAAATAAATAAGCATCTATGAAACTTAAGCTATCACAAACGATATGACGTTCCAAAAAGCACTTACGTGGATAATAATTTTCTAACTTGTTCTTTCGATAATTACTTCCACCCAAAGTGTCCGAGAGGCTATGAGCCGGATTCTGCGCATCTGCATCGGGATTATAATCGACAATAGTTGCGTAAATAATGATAAATGTTATTTGTATTACTCCTACCAGCACTGCAAAGTTACCTCTCTTCCACATGACAAGACACTAAATATGAGACTAACAGAAACTAACTGTAAATTATCTTGGAGTTGATATTTCGTCACAGTTGTTTTTAAGTGTGTGTGTTGTATTTAACATAAAAGGGTCATAGTTACATTACTTTCTGCACGTGTAAGCTATTTTTAAAGTACCAACTTTGCTGAACGTAGCTTGGAAACCCACAAGCATTCACCTTGAGTATCCGCTTCCCGTAGAACAACTTGATATATTTGACAGTAATATATTTTGAGTTGTTTGTACCGTTTAATTAAGCAACGTGTTAGCTAACTTGTTTGTTTGGAACACTGGAATCTTCCTAGGCCTACACCAACCTTTGATACGACAGAATACGTTGTAAATTTAAAAAATAATAACTTTTATCTACTTAGAAAGTGTAAAATCTAAACTTTAAGAACTTATGGGCAGTACTTAGTTTTGAAAATTTAGGTTAAAGGTTCTTTAGTACTTGGAATATTAAATATTGCTGTTAATTCCATGACTGTACAGCGATTACAAAATTCGAAAGACAGTATTCTTAATTACAATGTTTTATAAATACTCTACAAAGTTATTACTATTATCTAATGGCCGAATGATGAATATTATATCTATTTCCACAGATATATCTTTTCCCAGTGGCACAGCGAAAGGTCTACAGAGCACGTACAACCCATCATGTAGATTTTTACCCAACAATAGTCAATCAAATCCACAGATATATTTAGTTTGTCTTAAAACTATATTTACTGCAGAAAATTTTAAGTCTTTTCTTAATTTTCCTGTTTCGAAGCTCATCAACCCACTAAACTTTCTCAAATTCTTTTCTATTATCACTATAATTTAATAAAAACGTTTTAAAGCTACATTTTCTTAACAACGAAATAGTGTTCTCCAATCCTGCACAAACCACAACTATTTTCAATGGCATATTACCATATTTATCTGACATTTTATCACATTTGCTTGTGATTAACTATTCTCGCAAAAAACAATAGTATGACAATTTTCCACAAAATTCGTACTCTTATAACACATTTTCTCAAATATTTTTAGTCTTTTCTAATGTAACCATTAGCATAAAAATCTTAAATTTTTCTTCCTATTATTTTATATCACATTTTCTATTTATTCCCATATTTTTCTCAGAAACATTTTCCACAGATATCTTTAGGCTTTTCCGATATAACCATCAGCATAAAAATTTTAAATATTCCTTACTATTATTTCTATATTACATTTCCTATTTGTTCCCATAATTTTTCTCACAAACACCTGTCTGGGAGACGGCATTATTCACAAATTGTGTTTCAGAAATGGAGAGCTGAACAAACAATTGCTTGGCAGTACAATCATTAAGAATACCTTAGAAATATATCTAAGAAAATGTTGCATTTGTAAAATAAACAAAAGAAAAATGATTATGTAGTAAAGTTGTTGTTTTGAATTAAGCACAAAGCTACACAATTGGCTATGCATGCTCTGCCCACCACGGGGATAGAAACCCACATTTTAGAGTATAAGTCCGCAGACATACCGCTGAGCCACTGGAAGGTTATGTAGGAAAGATAAATATAAAATTTGTATTGTAGTGATTTTGCCTTTACTGCTTTTTCAGGTCTCAAACTTTTGAATTGGACAATATTAGGTAATATTTTATATGTTAGTGTTCTTTTTAGTGCTGAGAATAGTATTTAAAATATTATTTATGGAGTTTTGGTGTCCATTTTAATTCACCTAAATTAATATATATATGTGAATAATATTATAGCATTGCACCTCGTTTATTACTTGATATCATGTAATGATTGTTCTTAAGATTTCTTCATACCAAAGACAAGATTGAAACAATAATCTGTGACATAGAGATCAAATACATTCTTTGATTCGCTGCGCCCTCTGCTGTTTACAGCAGTTTCACTAATTCAAACTGCACCAATGAACCTTGAGTAGGTGTAACTGTAATTACACACCAGAAGGTGTGGCGAATTAAATAAGGCGCTCGGTCTGTGTGTCACAACTTGTTTAAAATTTTAGCTTTGGTGAAAAAATCTGTAATTTAATAATTTGAAGTATTATAGTTACAAAAGATTTGTGATCTTATAACAGTGAATATGGAATATTAAAAGTTCACACATAAAATTCAAATAATCCAATAAATTATTATCATTTAGAATCTAGATGTAAATAATTATCAATCCAAACTGTCCCCCGCTGGAACAGCCGTAAGTCTTCAGAGTTACGATCAATTGTTTGATTTCTCTTAGAGGGCACAGCAGATAGCCAGATTTGGCTTGGCCATGAGAAAATACACACATAATCTAAATGGAGATATTAACTACTCTGAAACTTGTAACTGGTTTACGTTATACGTTTATTTTGACCAAAATAATTACTTTTAAAGAACATTCGGTGTCAAAAATACCATGTTCAGTGAAATAATGATTACCTATAAACATTTTGGATTTTAAGTGTTTCTAAAGTTTTAAACTTTTCGTATATTCCGAATTAGTCTAGTTGATTCATGTATGTACTCTAGATTCCAAATTTACATGTTAAACTACTTACATACATACATAAGGGTGGAGTTTGGGAATTTTACATTATATACATTTAAGAAAATTTATTTTTATTTTAAGGTTGTATCCAAATATTAAGGGTATATACTATCTCCAACAACTGGTTGTAAACAGCAAAAGATAGTAAGAAGAATGATCTTGTGGATTTAACAATTGAACTCTTAACATGATTTTCATTAGTTATTGGGTAATTTGTCATTGGCATCTGAATTTTGTCTGAAAGATGGAATATTCTCAGTGCATTTTGGTGCTATGGTCACAGATAGTATTCGTGTTGAGTTACGGCTAATCACTCGCACGTCGACTAATTTCATGTTTTCTTTCACTTACTAATTTCACGTTTTCTTTCGCTAGCTAATTTTTAACTCGGATTAGCGAGCCACCTGCATATCTATATATATATCTTATTCACTGAGCAGTGGCGGCGCCAGGGGGGTTGGATGGGGGTTTATCCCCCACAAAAAAAATGAGCGAAGCGCTCTCAGCCTATCAATATTGTTACCTACATATATTCATAAAATATGGAAAACACAATCGTCGTTGTTGTTTAAAAATTAACATCAAAGAGACATAGATCTGAAGAACTCAACGTCTTTATTACAACGAAAGTATGTGTCATGTGTCTCAGAGCAACGTACTGAATGCACTGAAACTCATGCAGTGTATTGCCGCTCCCTGTGTAATGCCATTCTATCTTGAGCTTTGACGAAGATTAGACAACCACATTGATTTTAAGTTGCAACAGATCCTCAGGGATTTTACTTGATAAACCAAAGGTTTTACAGGTATTTACCCATTAATTTCATTTATCTTTAATTGAAAAGTAAAATATAGCACGCATGTATAAGTGTATTGTGTATAGGTCAGAACTATGAAGCATTCAGCCGGTGTTGTGTCCTCTGTGAGATCATTTTACATTGTGTATCAGCCATCCAAATTAGTACTGATGATTGTGGCATACACTTAAAATTGTGACTTACAATCCAATTAATACTATTCTAATGATTAGATAATAACCTTACATGTTAACTGATCAAATAATATTTCTAAAAAATTCAAGAATTAATTTTGAAATTGTAACATTATTGTAACAGGAGCTTCTTACAATTATGATTAAAACAATATCACAATCACAGTTTGGCCTGTATGAATAATGTGAACTTATGAAGAAACCAGCCTTTCTGTGAAGGTCAACAGCAATTTAGACATTTTGTTTTGGTGCTTTTATGACCATTCTATATCCAGGCCATGGGTTTGCGTTGTTCGAGCGCACGATTCCTGCCTCGAACGCCTTAAGCTTATGATCACTGAGCCGCTGACCATGGTGTGTACACTGTGTGCGGCTAACGATCCAGATGCCAGTCGCATACTACACCCCCTCGCTCACCCCCATTAGCTTCCCACAGTTTTACAACGTGCCCTATCATTATTACTACCCTCTAATTAAGTACTTGTGCTATATGGTTAAAGATAAACACTTTCTCTAACAGTATTTCACAGATATGTTTTGGATTTTCATGTGTTATTAATATAATTTCGTGATTTTAATGCCGCAGAGCAGTTTTTCGTAATATTGAACTATGTTTAATTGTTATTTGTTCCTTATTCATGAAATAGCCCAATAGTATGTATGTATCGAGTAAATGATCCTAAAAAAATATGTGGTGCAAGTGAGGAGGACAGTGGTGATCGTGATAGTGAGAATGCAGACACGACTAGTGAGGGACCCCAGCCACACGAGAGCACCACTCACACCCAGGGTAAAAATCTACCACCAGGACCCAAGGACCTGAGCTAGCTTCCAGATAGTGGTCCTACCTGTTCAGACTTGAAGAGATACCCAGTCACAGAATACAGCAGCCAGTCAAGGTCATTCAACAAGAATTGGCGTGATCAGCACTCGTGGTTGGAGAACTCTGTGACCCAAGATGCTACATTCTGCTTTGCATGTCGTCTTTTCAGTCACACACACTTTAGTAAAACTCAGAAGTCCTTCATCCATGAAGGCTTCTGGAACTGGAAGAAGGCGACCACATCACTAAAGTCTCATGATAACTTTGCAGATCTCAAGTTTGCCATGCAAGCTTAGGCAGAGTATAAATTGCAGAAAACAAAAAGTGCAAGGATTCAACATGCTATCGATGCAAGCCATGCTAAAACTGTGGAGGAAAACCGACATTACATAAGAGCCGTCATAGATGCACAACACTACACAGCTTGCCAGAATGAAGCCCAGAAAGGTCACATGGAAGGTAGTCAGTCAGATAACAGGATCAATTTCCTGGAACATCATGACATGATTTCCAGGTATGACGAAATCGTGAAGAAGAAGCTGAGTGGTCCTGGCAATGCCAAGTACATGCACCATGATATCCAAAACGAACTGCTTGACATCATAGCTGGAATGATTAGGAAGAATATCAGCAAAGAGGCCATAGAAGCTGAGCATTTTGCTCTAATGGTGGATGAAACAAAGGATGTAAGCAAACAAGAACACCTGTCCATTGTGGTGAGATACCTCCACCAACAGAGCCTTCACGAGGAGTTCCTGAACTTCACAACTGTTGAGAGTTTGGATGCAGGTTCATTGTTCAAGAAAATCATGGAGACTTTGGCTAAATGTGAAATTGACCATAATGCCTGCATTGGCCAGTCATTATGCAGTCATGTCAGGGCACACCAGTGGCATACTGGAGAGGTTCGGGAGTGTGGTGTCTCAGGCTGTGTATGTCCATTGCTATGCACACAGGCTCAACCTTGTGCGAATTGATTTTTTGCACAACGTCCAGACTGCAGCTGAGTTCTTTGGGACAATTCAGAAGCTGTTTTAAATCTTCTTTACATTGGTTCTGCATAAAGAATTTCTGAAGGTACAGAAGGAGCTTAAACCTGTGAACCAGCATATAGAGTAGAATCGACTATCAGACACAAGATGGGCCCTCCAATATGTTGTTTGTCTGACTGTGAAAAAAACCCTCCTTACCATTGTGACAAACATAAAGCGTCTTGTGAAGGGGGACAATGTCCACAGAGCCATTGAATCAAAGGGCCTTTGCATCCTTCTAGATCAGAATTTCGTAACCAGTCAAGTGGCCATAGAAAAACTACTGCTGATGACAAAACAATTATCAAACCACCTCCAGACCTGACCTGCAGCTGTCCTCTCCAGAGGACCTAGCACAATCTGTCATCTCTGGTTTCTCAGAAATGAGAACTGAAGCAGCATGGAAAGACTTAGAAGAGTCTGCTGAGGATATATGGAAGAAAGTGGGAATATGCACTGAGATGGTGCGTCAAAGTGGACAGCAATTTGCCTCCAGATACCTGGACAAATTTATAATCACATCTAGTACTGGCCAAAGAGATGAACCAACACCAAATGCCAGGAGACACACCTTCTATGCCATCATAGACAGGATGCTCAACGAGCTGAATAGAAGATTCTCCTCTGATGCCTCCAGTGTTTTAATGGGTGCAACTGCATTGAACCCCAAACACTCCACATTTCTGGACAAGCGAGCATTCTTAGGAATGGCAGCAAACTAAAGTATGGCAGAGGATGACATCACAGTGGAGGTCCACCAGTTGAACCGGCTAATTGCCAGGAAGAAAGACAAGGGGCAGGAAGTATTCACACCATTGGAGCTTGCAACCATGCTGGAGCCATACAAGGATGCCTTCATGGATCTCCACAAACTTGGATGCATCGCTGTGACCCTGACTGTCACTTCAGCTGCCTGTGAGAGAAGTTTCTCATGTCTGAAGCTTCTCAAGACATACTTGCGCAACAGCAGTGGTAACGACCACACCAGCAACCTAGCTGTCATATCAGCAAACTCCAAAAGGGCAAAACAACTCGATATTGATACTGTTATAGACACATTTGCTGCCAATCGCCAGAACAGGCACATTGTTTTGAAGTAATATTGACTATAAACCAAACATGATGAATGGTAGTTAGCCTGATAGTAACCTCACTTTTCCTCAGTGTATTAACTTCACATGGGATAATTCGTTTCTGCCATTTAAAGTATGTCTTTATGTTATATTTCTTTTGATTTGTAGCTTTACTTTTAATGGTATATTAAATGTTCAATCTGAGCTAATCTTAAGTTTATTTTTTAATATGTATTACCTTGAATGGAATTTAGGTCAGCTTTCTATTTTACATGTACGCATATTTTCATAAATAGATTATTTCTTATTTGTAATAATGAATTATTAATCAGATTATGCGTTTCCAATGAAAACTGCATTGAAAACGCAGTTCAAGTTAGCACACCTTTCTGATATGTACCTTAGTATTTATATTATTATAATTTACCATCTATACTTCATATCGATGGCATTTTGGGAAGCCCCTCCACCTGACGATGACCGAAGAAGGTCAAAACGTTGTTTGCTCTTCTACGTAAAATATTTTCTAAACCCAAACGAGCTGTTTTTGCATACATATTTCTCTACAAGTGGGTTTTCTCGACAGCACTGAGGCCCCTCCACAGTTTACCTCAGTCCCCCCTCTATGAAAATATCCTGGCGCCGCCACTGTCACTGAGGCAGAGAATTTTCAAAAACTAAATGAGTGGCACTATAACGTAACGCCACTCAATTAAGGCAACAAGAGAAATTCCGAAAATTTGAGTAATGTAACGTCAACAACACTAGTAAACCCTAGACAACAATGTAATAGCAAACACAAGGTATGATTCATACAGAGTTACGTAACAAAGTGTGTCACAACAAACACTTTTAAAACAATCCATCTTCAACAATAGTGGGCTAAAAACTAAATAATTATTATATATTAAATCATAAAATAAACATTTTTTTTTTATTATTTCGCGTAAAGCTACTCGATTGTTATCTGCGCTCGCTGTCCTTAATTTAGTAGTGTAAGACTAGAGGGAAGGCAGCTAGTCATCACTACCCACCGCCAACTGTTGGACTACTCTTTTATCAACGAATAGTAGGATTGACACACGGCTGAAAAGGCGAGCATGTTAGGTGCGACGGGAATACGAACCCGCGACCTTCAGATTAACCCACCTGGCTATACTGAGCCAAACTGAAAAATAACACTGACACTAAACAGTTTTGTGCACCCAACAATCGCTAGCATTACTCTTTCATTTAGATAATTCATAATGATGTGATTGTTTGTTTGTTTTGGAATTTCGCACAAAGCAACTCGAGGGCTATCTGTGCTAGCCGTCCCTAATTTAGCAGTGTAAGACTAGAGGGAAGGCAGTTAGTCATCACCACCCACCGCCAACTCTTGGGCTACTCTTTTACCAACGGAAAATGGGATTGACCGTCACATTATACACCCCCACGGCTGGGAGGGCGAGCATGTTTAGCGCGACGCGGGCGCGAACCCGCGACCCTCGGATTACGAGTGCACGCCTTAACGCGCTCGGCCATGCCAGGCCTAATGATGTGAACTAGTAAATAATACTGCATTATATATATACATAATACAGACTCAAAAATATAAAGAGATAAATATTGTTACGTATTTTATTTCGAACGAATCTCCGATTTATCGTATTTAATATGTTACGTATTGTTATTTCAAATAGCTGGGAGTTTTCATTTTACTTTAATAGTTATTTGAATTTCAAATTTATCAGATTTATTCTATTTGCCAACAAGATTGACACACAATTTTCTTTCTTAGCACAAATATGTTTTAATAAACAAACAAACAAAAACAATACAATTTATGATAACGATTATCAGTAATAGTTATTATATATGATGTTTTATGTATAAAAGTTTTACAAACCTTAAAAAACAATAATGAGCTTTATATCCAGTCTAGAACTGAATATGTTATCAAAGATCTAGGTCCACGATGGGGCAGATTAATTTTAAGTTGATATTGTTACTTCTCACTAGCTAGCTTGATTAGCTTCACACCGTTTACATTTACCGATAATGACTTTTAATGTCCTCGTAGAATTTCTAACGTCTAAAATAATTCATTGAAGTTAGACTGTTTTAAATCTATAAATATTTTTGGTAAGACAATGTAGTTTTTTGATTAACAGGGGCTAATCACAATTATAACTTCAAATGCCTATAATGCACTGACTATATTAATAATAATGTTTGTTTCTTCGCGCGTCGATTTTTATATACCAATCACGCGCGACTCTAAAACATCCACCAAAGTTCGCTTTGCAAGAATACTTAGTGTGTTTTATGACATAAAGCAGCAAGGCTATCTGCGGGAAAGAATACTGTTACTCACTAGTTTTACACATACACCTTGTACATTGTTGGTTTTTATGCTCAAAAACCCGGAAATTTCGAGAACAGACGGGACTTGCGCAATATACTATCAACAAGCAGAAACATGTGTAGGCACTAAAATAAGTGTACGATAGTAAATCTGTCACGGTGTATATTTCATGTCAAACTTTTCTAACTTTTTAACTGCAAACTGATGAATAAATTATTCGTAGTTCATATATCCTTATTCCTTGTAATCTTTATCCAGAATTGAAAGAGAAGATAAATGATCATGGAATACTGTGTTCCGTAAATAGTTCTTCAGTTTCTTTCACAAAGAAAATGACCCTTCACCCCCAAGAAGAAGAGATAAAAAATTCTTAGAACAATTTGTTGTTTTTTTTGGAATTTCGCGCAAAGCTACACGAGGGCTATCTACGCTAGCCTTCCCTAATTTAACAGTGTAAGACTAGAGGAAAGGAACCTACTCATCACTCTCCACCGCCAACTCTTGGACTACTTTTTTTCCAATGAATAGTGGGATTGACCGTCACTTATAATGGCCCCATGGCTGAACGGACAAACATGTTTGGTGCGACCGCGATTCGAACTCACTACCCTTAGATTACGAGTCGAACGCCTTAAACCACCTGGCCGTGCCGGGCCTCTTAGGACACTTTCTATATTTTGAAATGTCACATGTAATCTATTCGATAGTAAATTATGTATACGAGTATATACGTCACTCGGGCAACAAACATATTCTTTTTCGCAAAGTTTAAAAAGAATGTGCTGTTTCTTCTTTATTTGACTCGTGTACAAATCGAACACATTTTTTTCAAATATTCCTATTTTCCTTTGTTGTATGTTGTAAAATCAAAGAATATTTTCAAATGTTTAATGACGTCACTGTAACTTTCACCTATTTTGTCAATTTCAGTAACTAATCGATCTCAAATTACAAAGAAACCAGTACAAATGAATCGATATCTTCCTGTTAGCAATACTTCCTTATTATTACTGTTTTCATCGAAGAATACTTTCAATTTTTTTCTTTTTTCCTTTTTATTTTTCCTTGTTGTTTTGTCACCGGCAGTAGATAAATTATTTGCTTAATTGTTGACCTGTTTCAGATCATTTCTTAATTCTAAGATCAATTTTTCAGTGATTTGCATCGTGCCTCTTCCTTCAAAACATTCGATTTTGGGTCTTGGAAGAATAGATTCACCACATTTACTCTTTATAATATTTTGGATCAACATAATCGTTAATTTTCTTTCGTAATTCAATCTTTTTAACTAAAACCGTAACTTATCTTTCAGTGTTATTTTTTTCTGCATGAATTTCACTAACTTTCAAAAAAGCTTCCTCGATATCGCAAAAATTGGTTTTAAATGTATATACAGCATCTGCTTTTACAGTCCATCTGGTCTCGCATTCCTGTTCCAGGGCAGTCTGTAAAATTGTTCCATCATTGTGCAGAACATAGAATAATACAAACAAGTTTTGCACAAAATTTAAAAACAATATCACTTCAGAATGTTGTTCTGCTGTATAACTGCCAAACAGATTTAGAGAATGGTTAGCACAAGGTGTAAATATGTCCGCTGCTGTTTTCTCTTTAATTCTTGCTTGAAGTCCCGAATACTTTCCAGCCATATTTGAAGTATTATCGTAGATTTTCCTCTATCGATTTCGATGTTTAAATTTAAAACATACAAGACATTTGGCAGAACTTCCCCTAAATTATTTTCAGTAGCACAGGAATTTATTGTAATAAATCCAAAATCTCGTATGTCTTTTTATACAAGTTGATCAATGTGATTCACATCAGGTATTGAATCAATAGTTATAGAAAAAAAATTACGTAATTTTAACTTTTAAAAAAAATTGAAGATGTTGTTGATTTGCCATTAATTTTATGAGCTCATCACAGGTTTACAATGCAAGTAACTTGTAATTCCTCATTATAGCCTTCCAAATCATTTTTAAGATATCAAATTTAGTAAAATAATCAAGAAAAGTTAAATAATTACATTTTCTATTTAAACATCCAGAGAAGATTCTAAATTCTGTTTTCTCAGTTGAACCAGTTCTGTTTTATTCGGCGGCATGGTGTTCTGAGATAAGAGAAATCGCACCACTGTGCTTCTGCAGGCGGGCCTGGCATGGCCAAGCGCGTAAGGCGTGAGACTCGTAATCCGAGGGTCGCGATTTCGCGCCCGCGTCGCGCTAAACATGCTCTCCCTCCCAGCTGTGAGCGTATAATGTTACGGTCACTCCCACTATTAGTTGGTACAAGAGTAGCCCAAGAGTCGGCGGTGGGTGGTGATGAGTAGCTGCCTTCCGTCTAGTCTTACCCTGCTAAATTAGGGACGGCTAGCATAGATAGCTCTCGAGTAGTTTTGTGCGAATTTCCAAAACAAACAAAGATTCGGTAGGCTTTATTTACAGACTGCTATGTCCTTTATGTTTTCTTGCCGCACAATGTGATTATAAAACTCTTTTACCTTAATAAAAAATAATTAAATTGGTAAATTTACTTCCGCAAGACCCTTGTAGCAGTTATTTCCAGTTAAACGAATGCTACATGTCAGGTCAAGAAGGAAAAAATTAATGTTGGAACTTGTAGTTACACGGTGAAATCTGGTGTTCTTCTCGTGCATAACGACATTGCTCCTGTGTGTTGTACAGGTTTGTTTGTTGGATTGTTGTTGTTGTTTAGAATTAAGCACAAAGTTGCACAATGGGCTATCTGTGCTCTGCCCACCACGGGTATCGAAACCTGGATTTTAGCGTGTAAGTTCGCAGACATACCGCTGAGCCACTGGGGGGCTGTTTGTTGGATGTTAAGCACAGATGTATATCATGGGCTATCTGTCCTCACCACGAATATGAAACCCAGTTTCTAGCGTTGTGAGCCCTTATACATACTGCGGTTCCAATGGGGGTCAAGGGATATTTTGTATAGGTTTGCCAACTTTTGAAATACAGTACTGGTACATAAATGTATCCGTGTATATATACACTTATAAAGTCAGCCTATTTACATTTTTATAATTCATATTTACTACTGAAAAATTAGGGTATTTTGAAGGCTAGTGACATGCAAGTGATTGGTTGATAACAATCCATATAATAAAGAAAATCCAAAATAATGAAAATCGTTTATTTTGAAAAATTGTATAAAATATATAATTAAACATTCTGATTTTTTGTAAGAATTATTTATTTACATTTAATTTTACTATATGTAATATAACCTGAAAATGTATTGTTTGTTGGTTCATGAATTTCGCGCAAAACTACACAAGGGCTATCTGCGCTAGCTGTCCCTAGTTTAGCATTGTAAAGCAGCTAGGCATCACCACCCACCGCCAACTTTTTGCTACTCTTTTACCCAACGAATAGTTGGGGTTGATTGCCTGTATAACGCCCCCATGGGTGAAAGGGCGAGCATGTTTGGTGTAACGGGATTTGAACCTGCACTCCTCGTGATTACAAGTATGCGATTTAATCACTTGGCCATACCGGGCCGAAAAAAAAAAGGTTTATGGATGTAATACATTATTGTTCTTGACTATTTGTTCATTTGTTTTGGCCTTTGAAGTAGACCTTCTGCACCTGGTAATAAATTCTCCACTAAATGCAGATGCTACCCATGAAACTGATAGTCACTCTCATCTCAAAATAATAAATGATATACTTATGTGGCATTATGCAACATATGAATAGAAAAAAAACTGGCATGGCCAAGCGCGTAAGGCGTGTGACTCGTAATTCGAGGGTCGCGGGTTCGCGCCCGCGTCGCACTAAACATGCTCGCCCTCCCACATGTGGGGGTGTATAATGTTACAGTCAATCCCACTATTCGTTGGTAAAAGAGTAGCCCAAGAGTTGGGGGTGGGTGGTGATAACTAGCTGCCTTCCCTCTAGTCTTACACTGCTAAATTAGGGACGGCTAGCACAGATAGCCCTCGAGTAGCTTTGTGCGAAATTCCAAAAACAAACAAACAGAAAAAAGTATTGTTTATTTCTATACATTGCGATCGATGTTACAGCATAATCTCCCGCGATAAAATACACGCAATACCATGGTCGATCGACCTAGTTTCTTAAATAACTAGGGTGAGAGGAACAAATTTATCAGCAGTTATTAAATAATGTCATTACTTGTCTTGTTTATTTAGCTTTGCATTATAATCCCAAAATTTCAGTGTATTTATTTCAGTAAACTGATCTTCTAAGTTTGTAAGAAAGTCGAAATGAATTTAAGAATACTTTATTCCCAAGAAATTGTTACAATCAAGTTTTTTTTTTACTTTCCAGGTATACTTCCATGATTGTTTCGAAGTCTAATGGAAATTAAGATGTCGTTCTTTTAATAACACTACGCTACAGAAAAAATATTCACAGAGCAACTAAAAAAAAAAAAAAAAAATTACGTACATAGCGATATAGCGCAACCATTGTATCCAATGACGTGGAAGCACGTGAAGTATGCCATGTTTATTTTTATTTATTTTTTATTGTATTTATAGGTTTAGAATTTGTGAACTGAAAATTGTTTTGTTTGTTAGGCCTATCAATAGTTAATTACATTATTTTAGTATGAAAATAATGTAGTTATACAAATACACTAAAGGAAGGTGTAAGTACCAAGTGAATATTTTTGAACCAATAAAGATATTTCGTTTATTTGTAACTTGAGTTGCAGTTTCACTTTGTTAGCTGGTATTAGTTAGTTATTTCTAGTCAGTTAAGTTAGTAATTACGACATCTTGACTCAAGAGCTAATTAGTAATTAGTGTCATTATATTAGTATTACTGTTACTTCAACATATGAATTTCTAAGTCAAAAACGGTGTATTGCGGATATTATTGTTAAGTAATACTTGTTTTAGTTTAAAAATTAAATCCCACTAGAAAGTTAATAAGAAATTTAATAGGCTAGAGTTTTCCAATGCTATCAAGAGTATCTTTTCTTTCATTTCCAGAACTGACTTTTAGACAGATTCAGCTCTGAAGTTCTATCAAACACTGTTTACTGATAGGCTGTTTAATTGCCATAGTGATGAAAATGTTACTTTCAAGGACCTGTGGTGGGTTTTAAATAGGTCATAATATTTTGGAAAATAAGAAAAACAACTATGACGTATGACATTTTACACATTGTGTATATTTGAATAGTATAGTAATTGTAAATTTTTAATTTAATTTTCTTGGGTGCATACTGACAGAGCCCTACTAGATTAAGCTGCTTTTGGAAGCATGGGAACTGCTTTTAGCAGTTTCTTATACTTTAAATTTTTCATTGTAAAATCTGCATGTCTAGCCAAATATCCCCATATTGCCAACCCTTCTTACACCTTTATAAATGAACCAGACCTCCTTTCCATACATGAAACCAAGCCTAACTAATTCTTGGAAACAAATAAAATAAAAAGGTATATATTTCAATATGTACCTATCTTTTGTTCTTTTTATTTCATTTAATATTTTGCTTTATCTTTTGACTTTATATACTGTATTGAAAAAGGATGGGTTATAGATGCATTACCGTACAGTTATGTAATCAGTTAGTGCTAGTTTCAGAAATCATTAATTTTTGCATTTTAATGAAGTTTAGTTGCTATCTTTGTTGGAGATCAGGTTTAAGGAAATTTTGGTTATAAAAATTACTCAAATTTGTTGAAGATATTAAGGTTTCTGTCTGTGAGGAAGATGCTGCTTTCCAAATGGATTTGGATTATTTAATGAGTTGTGTGAGTTAATGGCAGGAGGCTTCTAATTATAATAAATTAATTTGAATTGTGAGTGTAAGTTTAATGGGAATAACTTTAGAAATGTTAATTTATTTTAACTTAATTTCATTATATACTTATGGGATGGTAAGGCTAGCTTATAACTGTGATGCTTGCAGTTTGAATTATTTTTAACTTGTAGAAATGTGTGGATCAATACAAATAATGTGTTCATTTTCTCTTATATTTACAATACTAATTGGTAGCTAAAAGTGTGAATGTAGGTGTTTCCTTTCTTTGGAGTGAAATATATTTATATGAAGAAGCATTACATTTAATTTAGTTTTGATTGTTTTTAATGATGATCTTTGAATAAACTATATTATATTTTCAGTGATGTCGAGAAAACCCACTTGTAGAGAAAAAATGTATGTATAAACAGCTCGTTTGGGTTGAGAAAATATTTTACATAGAGGAGCAAATAATGTTTCAACCTTTCCGTTGTTTGCTCCTCAACGTAAAATATTTTCTCAACCCAAATGAGCCATTTTTACATATATATTATATTTTGTTGTATTCTTGTATGTTTCTTTTTTTTTTCAGTATGAAACTCCAAAATATTAATTGTTCTTAAATTCAAACTTTCTAGAAACAGACTTCAGAATTATAGTACTGTTTAACTAAAGTTAGACATATAATTGAAAGATTAAAAAATTCATAAATATTTACTTCAAAATTCTTCATTTTGTGTGCTATCTTCTACATATTTCTTCATATTAAAACCCATTATACATATTCTAGCTGAGTTAATATACTTCTTAAAAAGATACACTCACATCAATTTCATATAACTTACTGAATTCAAAAATATTATTCTGTTCTAGAAGTTTTCCAATTGGTTTGCAATAAGTAAAGAAGTAATAAACCAGGTTTGTTTGTTTTTTTGCCCCTTATCCCAAATTTGGCTCCAAATTCTGCCTGTAGGGATATACTAGATATACCTTTACAAACAAAGTTATTTTTACATTTATATTTAAAACTATTATCAGTTGATCTCAGAAATATACATGTGAGTAAACAAAACATTTGCTTAAAGTTGTTTTAGTTATTATAGCTAATTCTTGTACTAATTAAAGATTCTCATCATACAAAAGAAGTAATTATTCTAAATCTGTATCTCAGAAGTATAAAATTACACTTATCAGTATTTACAATATTTGTTACTTCTTTTACATCCATTAAAAATTCTCATATGGCACTTATCTCTCTCTCTTTCTCACATAATTAGCTACTGCCTTCTATGTGCAAACTATATTTTTATGGATGCCAGAAACCTTGTACTACCCTAATGGTTGATATTGAAATATTGAATGCTACATCTGTCAACCTTTGCCCACAAACATTATCCATGTTTCTTAATCAGCTGCTATTATTAGACTGATGAGGATGTTTGTCTCTTTCCACCTCCATAGTTTGCTTTTCCTTTTCAATTGCAGCCAAAGGAATCACCTAGGCCTACTTTGGTCTTCACGGAATTTGTGTCTCAAGTTTGTAGTGCTTTAGCCCTTTCTCTTGCTCTCCTTGACCCTTTTTTGTTATATAAGAAATCTTCTCAACAACTTTGATATTTTTTCCTTCCCATGATGTTTGGGCATATGCAGATCAATTTCTCTCACAATTAAATGAGTGGATAATGCTATGCACCCTTGAGGATTTTTTATCATTACCTCCTTTCTTTCCATCATGTAGAAGTATCTATTTTCAAATCAACAGTTGTTGGGTTCACTGGTACCTATTAGGGGTGTGGCTCCAAATCTAATGTTAGTCTTGCCCATACCCAATATTTTTATTTATTTCTTACGTTAACTTTTTTACAGTACTTTTTTTTCATACATCTCCTACCTGAAGCTCTCTTCAGAAATGATGAGTTTTCTGCAGATGTTCTTCACCTTTTCTCCTTTACATAAGTTTGCATTTTGACCTTGGCTTTGGTGTTACATACATGTTTTGTGTTGTTGTTGGGGCCTTATAGGTAAGGATGAAGTACTGGCTTGGGTCAGTTTACCTTCAATATATCTTAGAGACTAAAGTCTTGAACCTTTTCTGATACATTGTCTTTGATAAAGTTCCTGATACTATCAATCCACAGGTGACATAAGCCTGCCAATTGTCAACCCTTATAACTTTTATAGTCCATGTGTCTCAATTAGATCCTTGTATGCCACCTATTCCAATTTCCCATCCTTCCTCCTCTCTACCCTTACCTGTTCCTTCTGATTGAGGTACTTTTTGTCGCAACATCAATCACCACCAATATCAGTGACTAACCTGTGGCTTTGGGTCTGGTGGGAGCTCACCTGTTGGAGATTCTTCCTTGCTGAAGTCTCTTCATTGACATTCAATGGATGGTATGTATTTGGTGAGAATGAATTTCTATCTAATTTCTTTCTCCACCTTTTATTTCTCCTTGCCTCATATTCTTTCTTCCTCCTCATGATCTTGTGACCTGCCAGCATCTGCCAGAGTTGGTTGTAAATTTGCTTTTCAGAGAGCAATGAAACCAGTTCATCATTCTTCTAGAGGTTTCTGTTTCTATCTTTTTGTTGTTTCCAAGACAGCTGGGAATTGGTGGCCAGTCATCAATTTATTTCACCTCAATCAGTTCATTGCATTCCACAAGTTCATTATGGAGTCTTTCCTTACTCTCAGATAGGCATTTTTTCCTTAAAATGGATGTCTTCAATGCCTACTTCCATATCCTGATAACACATCAGTCTTGACTTTATCTTTAGTTTGTCCATCTCAGGATGGTTTACCAATTTCAGGCTCTCCTCTTCAAACTTTCCTTGGCTACTTATTTGTTTTGTCACATAGCCTTGGCTTTTCTTCGTAATTTTCATTCTCTGGGAATGATATTTTATTATTACGTGGGCAATTTGCTCATTCCAAGTAGGGATCAGCCACTCACACTTACAAACTTTTTTCTGTGGTGGCTGCTTGAGTGGGCTGGTAAATCAAACCAGAGAAGTCATTTCTTCAAATCACTGAATTTCCAGTACATTGGGGCTCTTTTTCTTCACCAATATCAGTCACTCTCTGCCTTTTCCTTTATGGAACCTTGCTTGAGATTCTCTTTCCATCGCCATTTCTCTTCCTTCTTCTCAGTGAGATGAACACCCAGTGTGGCTGGACAAAACTCATATGTTGGAAAGTGTGCCACTTGCCCAGTTCTACACCTTTTCATGGATGCATCCCTTCAAGGATGGGGGAGTATGGGCCAACCACCAGGAAGCTTCAGTCCTTTGGTCTGTGGATGAAATTGTCTTGCATATCGCTGTTTTGGAACTTCTAGCAATATATTGGGTTTTATATCACTTCCTTCTTTTTTGACATTGTCTGGTGATGGTTCATTTTGACAACTCTACAGTTATGATTAACCACCAAGAGGGTACCTGCTCCTGAAATTTGTGTTTTTTGACATTAGATCTATTATATTGGGCATGTTTTGTGCCTTGATGGGATCTATCTAATTGAGTGGGCATTGATTCCTTTTGTTTTCAGAGACTTTTGTTATCAATTGAAATTTTCTTCCAATCAGATGGTTTTATCACAGGTCTTTCTATTATGGTCACCTATACTGTATCCACAAGCCTTGGTTGTTGATGTCTTTAGCCAGAATTGATCACACAGATACCTTTTATGTGTACCTTCCAACTGACTGATTTATCTTATGCACTCCACTCCTTATCGAGTCCTCGTGATTGTACCCTATTGATCAACACAACCTTTGTTTCCAATGTTACATTGTTTGTATCACCACCTGTTCCTCTTTACTTTCTCCCTCCTTTCTTTGGCAACTTTGATTCCACATTATGCATCTCAATCTCCCCATCCTGTGTCTTCACACTTAATGTTTGTCCCTTCTTGACAAAGTGATCCAGTTTAAGACATTGAATCACCTCCTTATTAGTTAGTTTCATACAGTCATTTTCAACAAATGTATACTAGTATAAGTGAAATTTCTTTAACTTTTGATTTTCTGTTTTGTGGTGAAATTTCTCACCTAGCTCTTTGACTCTGGTTCTTCTATCTCTTCACTTTCCAGATATCAGGTGGCCCTATCCTATACCTTCCAGTTTTCCTGATGCCATAGGATTTTTACATTCCATGTTTTTGCTGTGCTCATGCATTCATTCTGGCATCCTGTTCTATTGGATTGGAACATTAATGCATTCCTCCATGCCCTTCTTTTAATTCTATTTGAACTGCTTTCCTTATGCTTCTTGTTTTGTCTCTCCATCAAAACATTTTTCATTCTTCACTTGGCTTGTAGATTTTAATGGTTTGATTTGTTTGCCATTGACATTTCATGTATCCTGTAGCACCTTGCCTATTTTTAATGTTATTCTGGTTGCTACTATTTACCTTCCTTCTGTATCTCATCTTTACCCTGAACCAGATTCAAAACCTTTTTAAGGTGTATGCAATTGACATTTTATCCCTGGCAATCCTCCTTATTTTGTGGTCTTTCATCATCTACCATTACAAAGTGGGTCCATCTTTCTGTTTGTTTAGTTTTCTCTTCCCTGTCTTCTTCCTCCCATACCTTGTTTCATGTTTTATGCCAATAGATCCAACATGTTTCTTTTTCCCTCACCCCTCATCTTCATTGTCTGATAGAAGAAATTTTACAATCTGGTGTTGTGGATCCACTCCCAGTTCATTAATCTCCCACTGGAGCTGAGCCATAACAATTGCAATTTATCCCTTTGATTGGGAAACCACATCCTGCTTTTATGTGGAAGTCAAATTCCTACATAACAGTTTTGGATTAGAATGAACCAAATCAACATAAGTCTGCACACAAATTTGGATTGTCTATCTTCCTCCCCCAGTTGCTCCATCTATGTCTGGTCACAGTGTTGGTACATTGGATTGTTCTGGTGCTATACTTGACTATCCCTCATTCTTTTTTTATGGGAACATTATTGTTTTTGGATGATGATGGCTTGTGCCATGGTTGGAGGGAGTTGATCTCATGCAGTAGACATTCTCAGATCAGTAGATCAGTGATGATCCTTGTGGTATACCCAGTAATAGATGTTGGTCTTAATCCCTGATTCTTTGATTTGAGGTGAAGACTGTATGATCCTTATCCTTACATGGATTGTGGTACCATGCAAGAAGGTTTTGGATATCACTGACTTTTGTCATACTGTTTGCTACACTCAAGCCACCATACACTTCAGTTTCTTCCCTTGTATGTTATGCAATTAACACATGTTGAAAAGTATGCTTGGCTCAGAAGTGGTATTGTTCTCCATTTCTGAAACTTCCAATCTGTATCTCATTATCAGTTGGATACTTTTGTCAATACTTGTTTTGTTCCTTTATGTTGGTCCTTTCTTCTCCTCAGTGTGGGAATGTAGCTAATATTGTGAGAAGAGATAAGTGCTGCAAGTACTTTTGTCATTTCATACTTCCCACCTTTTCTCCCCACTTCTCCTGGACTCTCACCTGTCAAACTTGGAAGTGAAGGCTTGGTATAGGAGTGCAGAGGGAGTTGCATGTGTCATGTGAGCATGCTGTGCTAGTATTGGTTAAAAGATGATACATGATGATTTGCTTGAGAGAGATGTTAGAATATAATAATTCCAACAAGGGGAATATGGGACTTGTGCATGTGTAAAAAAAGTTTGCGCATAGTGGGCCAAACAAAAGGAGAATAGCTAATCTTGTGAGTAGAGGTAAGTACCTATTGGAAATACATTTTCAGCATAGGAAAATCCGAAGTTTCATAACTCTTCTGAATTAAACCTTTTTTAGAAAATTGATCTTTCCAATTAGTTAACTTTCATCAGCATAAAATAAAAGCAAATCATAATTTCCAATTTGAAAGATGTATGTTATTGTTATTTTCTGCTTTTTACCAAAAAGCCAATTTTATATATTTTTTCATGATGTTAAAAAACATATAGGTTCAAGAATTATAGAAATGAAATAAAAACCCTATTACCTAAGTGCTTTCTAAAAGTGGATTTTTCTTCTTCAGAGGAAAAATGTTTTTAAACTTTAGGGGAAGGGTAAGGATGAAAGTGCTGGGTTTATAAAGTTTAAAGCTGTATGTCTGTGCTATTTTAACTACTAATGAGGATGTGATTATAAGAGTTGGATAGTTGAGTTATAAGAACATTTAAAGACGTGTTCATTATTAGGTTATTTCTTATGATTTTCTACTTTTTGAGACAAAAATTAATAAAGGAAGTTATAGTTTGTAGTTTTTAGAAAGCCAATTTCAAGTCCACGAGGCAAGATTTGTGATTAATGAATGAAGAGAAAATATGAGATAGATATGTAAACAAAAATTAAATATAAAAAGATAATGGGGAAGATCACACCTGTATTTTATTTTCTTGGGGATATTTCAAGCAAACAGTTTTTTTTCAAACCAGAAACAAACGTTTTGATTTATGATAACTGCAGTTGATTATTGCTGTCGACATAAGGGATAAAATTTGAATAAATACCACAAGCTTAAAAATTTTTAATTCTCAGATAGGTTGAAACGTGTATAATTTGAAGCTAAGGATTTTATTAAAAAAAGAAATTTGAAACTTCAAAATGACTTACGAAAAACAGCTGGCTAATCATTTTAAAACTAACAGCAAGGATTTTTAAAAATTGTCAGAAGTAAGCAAAATATTGAAATGGGGTTTCAGTATTTCAGAGATACTGATGGCAAAGTTTTTATCGAATATTATGAAATAGCTGAGTTTTTAAATGTTTTTACAAGAGATTATTTTAATATTTGTGAATCTGAGCATTGTATATAAATTATTGGATTTGATTTGTATTTTATAGGTATTAATATTAATATCTTAGTGTTAAGTAGAAGTGTTAAGAGATTAAAAATTAATAAAGCACCAGAGCCAGATAAGGTTTTTCTAGCTTTAAAAGAAACCAAAAATTAGGAATGCAAGCTTCACTAATTTTTGGTAGGTCAGTAGAAGTGGGTAGATTTGTGACTGTTGAATTGTTGCTTAGGGTACTTATGTTTTTAAAGATAGGAGTGTATCAGAGGTTAGAGCATGGTACTGCCATGTACGAAAAGTAAAATGTACTGAAACTACTGTAATTCAATTGACTTTTTTCAATAACTAAGTTATAATTGGGTTAAAACACCAGTAACTGCTCAATCTAAGTTTAAACAATGGCAAGCAATTAAACAGAAAAAAAACATTTTCAATCTTGCTATCTGAACAACCTGAATCTCGTAACATTCAAAAAATTCTATTATAAATAACTCAATAGGAAATGTCAAAGAGAATAATTGATATTTTTTTGAAAAACAGGGTATATATGACATGAAATTATGTTTAAGTTTGGGAATATACAGGGTGGTCGCTAGAAAAGCGGAAAATTTGAGGGTCAGATGAGATCATGAATAAAATGCGTGCCTACTCATTTCTATTTTGATTTCTTTACATCATGAATAAAATGCATGATTTTAATATCATAAAATGCATTTTGAGCATCTATGAGTGTAATATAACATATGCCTTTAAAAAACTTTATAAAAGTTATTCTTTGTAAAAATAAATAGCTGTTTGACAAATTTTCCGCTTTTCTAGCAACCACCCTGTATTTTACATAAGCGTGTAATTTATGGGAAGCCTAGAGGGTTGTATAAGGATAGAAATAAAGTGTAGAGATATACATTGATGATAAAGTTGCTTAAAAAATTTTGAATGCCATTTTATAACTAACATTTATCCTAACTGAGTATAAACTTAAAACATTGCATATTTTGGCATTTCTATCTCGTACTCAGGAGTAATTTACAAGAGTGAGATTTCAGTATTTATGTAACTTGCATTTTGCACTTTCACTGTACATTAGTGTAGAAATGATAAAACATGTTTTACTAAACAAAAATCACTTCTGGTATTCATTTAGAAGGATCTAGGAGTTATGTAATTTAAATAAATTTACTGCAAGGTGAAATGAATGTCTGTTTTAGCATAAGAATTACACTTCTCTTGGAATGGTTCATTGAAGGATTTGAAAATTAACAAATGAAACCTTAAACAGAAATAATTTAAAAATCTTAATTTTTGTGTACAACAGACATGTAATGGGTACTAAATGCTTACCAAATTTTATGAAGATACATATACTCCATTCAAAATTATAATAAGCTTTATTATGCATAACTTCACAAAGTGCCAATCAGTTTGTTCAAGCTATTTAACAGAGGTTTAATGAGCAAATAACGCTAATCACCCAGTTCTTTCATATATACGTGTTTTTTCTTAGATCTTTGGAAGTGAGAATTATTGACTTTAGTCTACACTTAATTTAATTTTAGGCTACAATCTTTTAACATCATAATAATTTCTGTTTTGGTTTGTGTAAAATGTACACATTTACTAGGTAAACACTTTCTTTGGTTATAATTCTAAAGTTTTGCATAAGAATGTAGGTGCTGTTGACTAAGGAGAAGTGGTGAATGATTAAAATAACTGAAATGTTTTCTCATTCATTTTATGCTGAACTTGCAGTAATTTGGAAATATGTAATGAAATACCTAATTATTTAATGAAGTAGCTATGAAATTTAAAAAGAATTAAATAAAAGAGCTTTTGCTTTAGTATACCAAGTATGTGAGATCATATTCTAATCCCAGAAAAACCATCATACTGCAAGTACATTTTTGAGATTTTGTGTGTCAATGAAATTACAATGCAGTAAGAATGGGTTTCAATAAAACTTAACACAAGTTCTATTGAACATATTGTATTGTAGGAATTTCCTAACCATCGAATAAACTTTTAGAATTTTGGATTTCTTTTTGTTTATAGGCTTGATTTTGCAAAGGCTTGATGGTATGTTAGTTTTCTTGATATGGAATGTGTGTCTAATACTCAAGCTGAGAGAAGTCTTTCAAGGGCCCAAATGGAAAGCTGTCTCATTGAAGCAATAATAGACAATGACTTCACAGAAGTGAAAGCAGACACACTGTTGAAACAAGGTTGCAGTTCTGTTGCACTGAGTATTTATTCACATCTGATTAATCAACTTCCAGTTTCTTGTGCTTTTGAGAAGAGAATACAGCTGTTATTAAAAAGATGTGCATGTGCTCTAAAAATGGTAAAATTATTTTCTCATTTTTTAATTTTTTTTTATGTGTGCTGTTACTTACCTTTTCTAGTGAATGATTTGTGTAAGGAGAATTTACAAGTCCTTATGTTAACACTAGAACCCAGTACGTAATGATCAACTAGATTATAAGGTACTTACATGCTTTTTGAATAATGTGGTACAAAGTTTAGATGGTTATTCACTCTACAGACAAAATAATTCATTTTCAGACTGAAGCATCCTTGGATGTTATGTAATTGCAGTGTATACGCTTTATCTGTTTGTGCATTATTGTCATTTCTAGATGAATGTTTTTGATTACCTCTTAGGGCCTTTTGTGTTGAAACTGATTCTGATGGACCTTTTATTCAATTACCTGGTTTTTGCTTTCACTTATTTATCCTCTTTTTGTGTGTGTTTATGTGTGTGATGTGCTGTAATCTCATCTAAGTCACACTCCATTGACATATTTTGTATATTTTATACAATTTTGAAAAATTTTGTGTCTGGACACCATTTATCCAATTCATATAAATTGGTTGATAACATATTATCAATCCATTTGTAGTAATTTCTGACAAATATGGTTAAATGAACAAATTATTCAGCAGTCAACTTTTTTCTTTTTTTTGAGCAAGTAAATAATAAATAATAATAATAATTTGATACTTTTTTTTACTAAAGCAATATTACCCTCGGTAACATTGGTTACATGTGTAGCATATAATAAATAATATTGTATTAAGTTAAAGGTATACTATTATTTATATATACACCATCAGTAGGAACAATAGGATGCATCTAGTTATGTATCTGTGTCTTGAAGGGGCACAAATATTTGCTGTAACCATTACTTCCTCTCCATTTAAGCTTTTTTTACATTTCAATTATCAAAATTTTCAGTACTGATTCTCAAGGACCCCAACAGTCTTGACAATGGGATGAATACTTATGGTTGCTAATTTTCGGTTACTGATAAAACACCCCTCTGCAAATAAAGATTAAGATGGTGTTTTTTCCAAAAAACAAACCACCAGAAATGCTCACAAGATTTTACTCTTTTCATATGGTCTTGTATATAATTATTATTTATTAACTCAGTTAATCAAACCTTAACAAACCTAATATATTTCTAGTATTTACATTTTAGTTACTTTTATAACAGTAAATAAAATATATACTTTTAAAAACAAGAAATTTGGAATTCAAGTTTGACATTTTCATTTTATCCTGTTGGCCATCAATGAAATATAAGTCTTTGTTTATCCATCATTACTTTTATAAGAGAAAAAGTTAGTGTGCAGAGAATATATAATATGTTAATATACTCATTGAAAAACTGTGAAACTGTGAAAAACACTGAGTTTAAGATATCTACATCAGACTTTAAAACAAAATTGAACACCAAAAAATAGAAGTCTAGTGTATATATATATATACCACAGCAACTCTTACACTCTTGCCTACATTTTCACATTAGTGAGTTCTATAGAAACAGAATACATGTGTATTATTATGTATGCTTGTATCAGTAGAATTTGTAATCTATATAATGATACTCTTCTTTGTATGTCTAGTACAGAAATTACATGATAGTAAGGTGTGTGCATTATTGTGACAAAAAATAATCAGTATTTTTATAGACAAGTCAAAATCCACAAAAGATCTGTGCTCAGATTATTGTCTTTATTATAACAGTGCCTCTTTAAATACAGGATTTTTAGAATAAAACAAAATAATTCTAATGGCAGACACCAAAATCTTGTCATGCTATAATTCTGCTGTCAGTACATCTTGCAAGCATGTGCATTAAGAATTTTATCCAGAAAAACAATCAAAGTGCCTACCTCAAAGAGCAAGTCACTACAAGTGCTATCTAGGTAAAGGAATGACAATAAAGGTGGATGAAAATATTTTTTATTAACCATTTAGTACAATAACATTAAAAGCTTGAAGTTTTCAAAAAAGGTATGAAGTTAGGTCCTAGAATAATATTATAAGTTTATTTATTTATAGTATTAGGTTTAGTGTAGTTTAGTCCTAATTAAGTTAATGTAAAAAAAAATACACAGTACAATTCAATTTATCTCTTTATTGAACATGGGTGTAATATTAGTTAGGGTTTTATGAAATAAGACCTAAATACAAGTGGAATTGTATACTGTGATGTCTAATAATTATATTACCTTTGTATTATTCTATAAATCTTGTTTTTAAAGAAATACTATTCCAAGAAGGATACCAACTATTTGTTGCTGGGATAGTTGAAATAGTCAAAAGTAGTAATAATTGGAAACATGGATTTTGATTATTTTCAGGAGTCATGACTAGTTGATTAATCTGAACAACCTTGAATTAATTATAAATAATAACGAGAAGGCATAATAGCAATATTTAGATTTCATGCATAGTTGGAATAATTGGAAACATTAATTCTGATTGAATTATTTTTGTGACTTGAACTGAATTAATCACAATTTTGATTAATTGATTATTTTACTTGACTCTATCTATGCTTAGTGGTAATTGACTAATGAAATTAATCAATGTAATAAATGTGAGATTTCCTAATAATATAGCCAGTCAGTATACAGAAATCATAGCTTCCTGCTTTTGAGGTCAGTCATGTCTTATTGTTCAAAAATAGTGCTGTAGTTTGCAAAGTGTATTTGGACATTGGTTTCTTCAGTTACCAAAACATTTTCATCTCCTGAGTTCAGTAGGGTTGTGAATGTCAAAGACATATCTTTGTAGTGTGCTGTTCTTTCATTGTGACTTTTATATGTGTTATACATATTTAACGTTTCCTCATCATTTTCATGGTAGCTTTTTTTTTTCCTTTATTTAGAATTAGAGGATAATTTATTAGATTTTCTTTTGCCATTACTTAAAATGTGTGTGCAAACTACCATTTTATTATGGTTTCTGCTATAGAATTTCTTTCTTTGCTCAACACATGATCTGATAGCTTTTTTCATAATGGGTGTGTTGTTTTTCACTTTGAATGACTTGTAACAGAATTTTTTCTTAGGCTAGGGAGACTGTGGTGTTATAGATTTCTTTTAGAAGTTATTCCTACTTCTAATTTTTTAAGAATAATATACCTGGATAGATGCCTTCAGCTGTTTTCTTTCAACCTTTTTTTCCACTTTTAGTTATAATTACTATTTTCAACTGGAATCGTTCAATATCAATGTTTCACGACCTTCCATTGCACCTGAAGTTTCTCATTTAATTAGATTATCTCTTATATGGGCTTTTTATTCAACAAAATGTAATATTTACCTTGGGCCATTTCCTGATTTTTCATTCATTACAGAAACATCATTTATTTAAATTAGTAAATGTTTTTGGAGTTGGGGAAATTTGAGGATCTTTAGAGGACTTTAGTAATAGGCACTGACTGACAGAAATTCTTGGAGAGAGGTTAGAATTTATAAGATTTTTATTTTTGTAACATAAATGTCTGTGTTTTTCATATTTTATTGGTTTGTTAGTTATTAATAAATTTCATAGTTATTAAAGTTCTCACTTTTGAGTGAAAGAAAACATAGAGGAACTAGATTGATGTTATTACTGTTTTTAAAGTAATCAAATGGTTGATGTCCAGTTTTATATTACTTATTTATTTTCATTTATATTACAATTGTTTTTTTATTTTCAAAGTGAAAATTGGATCATGTTTTTCAGGATATGTATTTCAATATCAGTGAATGTTAAAAGGTTTACATTGTACATGTATACTTTCAAATTCCCAGTCATTCTTTTAATGCTGTTATATTCAGTTTTTTATAAAAATTAAATATTTAACTCTGTTTTTGATGCCTCATATTTTACCAAGATGCATTATATTTCTTTTATTACATGTGGATGGTTTTGAGTTCTGTTCAAGACTAAGCTAGTTAGATATGTAGTGGACAATAGAGATCATAATGAGAATAGGATGGATTATAAAAAAAATCCAGATCTTATCTAAGCATGACTCTGTTAGGAATTCTAATTGACATTTTGTTATGTATACAACTTAAGGTGCCTAACTCAGTGAGTCTATGCTATTTGGAAGTTTTTCTCATAACAACCTTTCCAGTCATTTGATTTTATTGATGTGGAGATCAGTGTTGTTTTTTTCTGGTAATTGTTTCAGGAATTCAATGAGCTCATTATACTTCCTTGTTTTTTTGTATTTATGAATACCTCACTTATGGTACAAGGAGCAGTTCTTGGAGATTGTGTGTTTTCATCAGTGCTGAGGACTTCCATTGATATTCTGAAACTATAGGATGATTGGAATACTTAAATGGACTTTATATAATTTATCCAGTAACCTAAGATTATGATTTATACCAAAGTGGTTTATATCAATGGAAGGTTTAAGAATAAATATATCAGTAGCAAAGCACTAGAGCATAGTTAAAATGAGACTAGTTGACATAATGCAGCACAAAGAGAAAATGTGGACATATAAGTTTTAATTAATACAATATGGTAGGAAGTGATTCTTATAAAATGTTAGCAGTAGATGACATAAAATACTTAATGGAAGAGGCAAAACTTGTATAGGAATGAGATTTGTAAAAGTATCTCTATGTAACTATGGAATTAGATATCTCTTGATTAGAGTTCTACAGAGGGTTGCTTATGACCTATGATAAAAATACATGGTTGAATGTGACCCTAAAATCCTTTTTCCACCACTGATGGTATTATTTTATGTGATGCCCTGATCACATACTCTTTTTCTGCAATTCAATTTCTGTTGGAGGAGACTTGCTCAATCCACTATAGCCAGTGTTGTCCAGATTTTGTTTTCCAAATTCTATCAACCATACACAGATAATGACTTTTGAAGACCACCTTGAACAATCCAAAAGCAAGGACATCCATTAGAGATTTATATAAATGTTATAATAAATTTTTGTTTGTAAATTGTATGATTCAAAACAGCTGACATATTGACTGTGTTTTGCTAAGTTGTTTGAAAAAACTTTTATTCCATGCATTATACCAATTTTGACATGTAATGTTACTGAAATAATAAGTTGCTCAAAAAGTTGCAGACACTTAGAAGAAATTTGTTTATGGCAACACTGCCATTTGTCACATACAAGATAATGCTCATACATCTTTCAACACTTGGTTTTTCATTCAGTTATTTGTTTTAGCAAAATCTTCTAAAGAATGCTCAAGAAGCTTCTTGTAGACACAAATCCTTATGAATGATTTTGTTTATAATTTCAATGGAGATTCCTATTTCAGTTACAATGGACTTTTATGTTCATATGTTACTTCAAGTCACAAACTGTTTTAACTCTTTCACTACCTATGATTTGTTACTCAAAATTGGTCATGAAGCAGTGTGTGTCTTCCCTGTTGGAATAATGCCTTCCTTTGGTTTACTATCGTAGCTCAACACAAAAGACATCACTGAGTTTGCAATCAATGAAACCTTGGAGCTTGCATGACTTTATAATCACCATATTGAATAACACAGCTGCCATTTACACACAAAAATCACAACACTTCCTTCAGACTGAACAAGATGTTTGAGCTTTTAATATGTGTAGGCCATGGATATAGCTCAAGTAAAGGAGATTGCAAATACACAGTGTAAATTTTTATTTTCTTACTAATTATGATGCTTGTTAATATTAGATAATGACAACATTTCTGTATGAATAAGCTTACAATAACTTTTATGTGAAGCAACATTAACAACATTTTGTTTTTCTGCCAGAAAGAATTCAAAATGGTTCTTCAGGACTGTGAAGAAGGTAAAGTTTCCAATTTGTTTTATTTTTGAAATTAGTGTACTTTTTTCATTCAAACTGTTTTGAGTTAAAATACTTTCTTTAAACTTAGTTTTATAACACTGATTATTTCTGTGTGTGTGTGTGTGTGTGTGTGTGTGATCACTTTTGTTTTTGATATAAATATGACAGTATTAACTGTGTGCTGAACTCAAGCACTTCCACTAATTTCTGTAGCACTAACTATAAAGATTAATAAAATTTTGATGTGTCACCTCTGATATATCTTCCATTGTTTTTGAGAGTATCCTGAACTCTAATTTCTGACTTTGTTTAAATACTTTTCCACGGTATTGTACCATTTTCTTCCTGACTTTCCTGTGATGGTTACATATTTCTTCAAAGTTGATTGCTGTATCTAAGATAGATTTTTCTTGAAGCTTATATCTTTATTCACTGAACATAATTTTTGTTTTAACAAGCTCTTCTAATCTGAGTGGAATTTTCAAATACCTATCTATTTTATACATATTTTGCTCTGACTATAATTTCTTAATATCTTATTAATCTTATGATATATCTTCTGCTTTGACAAGATGCCTTACTTCTTCTCACATACATAGCTATTCTCGTTCATTGTTGACCTCTGTTTGCAAAAATAATTTTCTGTGCCATGGGCCATTCATTCCATCACACCCATTGATTCACATGGTTTAACTGCTTCTCACGTGCAAACTATTCTGTGACAAATCTTTGTTGGTAGCAATGCCACATATCCACTTGACTCCCTTTGTGCTATTCTATCTACTAATAACTGTTGCTTGGCAGTGCTAGTGTTCTGATGTTTAGTTTGGATGCTTTTTTTCAAGAGTTATGTATATATCTGTGTATTAATTTATCTCAACAAGTTTACCATTAAATATACAATAGTGATGTTTGTGACTTATTTCAATTTGAAGTTGTTTTATATTTGTACCCAGTTATGGAACTTAATACTTCATTAAAAATATGGTTCTACTGTTTGTTTGTTTGTTTCTGCTAACATAGTTGTATTTGGTTATTTATTTTCAATTATGAATTTCAAGTTACTGATCCAGAGGTTGTATATTTTATCAGCACATATACACAGGCATCAGATGGTGGTCCTTGGCTGGGGAATTATCAGTTTTACTTTGTTGGGAGATTGATCATCCAATGAGTTGACCTTTATCAGGTCTCAACACTAGTTTGGGGACCTCACATTTTGAAATTCAGTTCACCAAGTTTGGAAAAATAAGACATCATAATGTTATGATTTTGAATGTTTTTAATTTTCATATTATTATTATCTGTAGTAATTTGGATTTAATAACACAAGTTTAATTAGATTGGTTAAGATTCGTAGTCAAGAACAGGTCTGAAATTAGAACTAGGTTACGTGCTTTGTCCTATAGCATTAGATTAGGCTTAACATGGTATATCGTAAATTAGGGAAATTATATTGTATTTCTTTTAAAACATCTCATTGTATTTTATTTTCAATACACACACATATACTTAATTATACAATATAACATCTATTTTGTTTTTTTCATTATTTAATTTTTATACTTCTTCATGTAAACATTGTGTGGACATTCAGTTGGAGTTTGCACATACTTCTCACAATATTGTATCTACTTACTGCTAAGTTAGAATTTTAAAATTAGATCTTGGTGGTATCTTATTTCCTGCAGAGTTTAATTAGATTTTAAAAGTGTCTTTTATTTTTGGTTTACTCAAAGCTCACTTTATGGGAAATTGAGTTAGGTTAAATATCTTACATCTTCTTCGTCCAATATCTAATACCTATGTTTATTTCACTGCACACTTATTTAAAGTTACATTATAGTAACTATTTCATTTTTGTAATTCTTTGTAAGGTATACTTATTATTCATTTAATTTGTGAGAATTCTCAAGGTAGAGCTCTACACAATATTCTCCCATTATTACTTTCATTCCTCCTACAACTGCCAATGGATGATCCAGATTGTGTCAGTTTTCTTCCATGTGATTATGGCTACTAAGGAATCTGCTGTTCCTACTTCAGCTTTTTCTATTAGACTTATTTCAGTATACCTTTTTGCTTTTCTTCTTCAGACATTGTTTCATGATGAGCATATTGGGAAAGGTACTTTCATATCTTGTCACAAATAGGCTTTAATTCATTTTTCCTCAACTATTGTCAGACTGATTTTCTTCTTGATTTTATATATTCAGAATCTCTGTTGACTGTTTGGAGGGACATTCTCTGATAAACCTATCCATTTTATCCATGCCTAGTTTTTTAGCTTCGTCTTATCAATCTTCCTACAGTAAATGTCTGCCTTATACCATCTTGTTAGGTGTTCCACATATATCTAGGATTTTCTATAGGATACCTCCTTTCCTCCAGGTTGGAGCTTTTGCCATCGTCAGTTCTTTTCCTTCATATGCAGCTTTCTTGTTTGAAATTTTCATGGTAGGACAATGTCTCATACTGTTCACTTTTCATTTTGCCATGTCAGGCATCTTCCCATCCAAACTATGTGCTTTTCTCTTCATCATATATGCATGTTGCTCATTGGAGTTCTGAATTGAGAACTTCCTAGTTTTTTTCTTTTTTAATATATGGTCTTTGTTCACAACTTAGTTGGCAATTTTTGCAAAGCCAAAAATGCTATCTTAGGTTTTTTCATGCATTATTTGGCACCAGGTTCATACATTACCCTTTAGAATTGTTTCAGTTCTGTATATTTTTTGTCAGGTGTTTTGCATTTATCAAAACTTTTGCATTATGAGGGGATTTTACTCACATCACTACTTGGATATTTGGCTTCAGTTAGCTCCTTCTGAAAGGGGTTGATTATAACTTACTCATCTGTTCCTTACACGAGCAGCTCTGATGGTTGAATTTTCCAGTTTGATAAGTTTTTTCCTGCTGCCTACTTAAGAATCTCATCTGTTTGGAAAGTGTACTTTTAAATACCCACCTCTAAGGTTTCATGTTATCCAATCTGTTACTGTTAACTATTTTATTGCTGACAAGGTTCTAACACATTGGAGGGATGTAGCTTTAAAGGAAGCAAGCCTCTTTTTAGGCCTGGCACATTTGTGACATTTTCAGGAGACACTGTACAACTTGTGATTTCTTTGTAGAGTTCCTTTGGATACTCCTCTTAGCTTTCCTTCTTCCTTCTTAGACTATGCTTTGCTGGTTAAACATATCCTCCATATCATTGGGTTTACTGTTTCCTTCCCATTGTTTGCATTTGTTTCTCTTTCTTGATGTTCATTTCTAGTTTGGTAACACAAGGGTCAATCAACAGCATGCTTCAAGTCAATGATCTATAGATGAAAGATCTTACCATGTTAACATTCTGGCACTTATAGCAGTCCAACATACTTTAGTTTACTTTCTTCCTCTTGTCCTGATTTGACTAATTATGTTTCATTCTGACAGTAGTGGCTTATATCATTCACCAAGTGGGTACTAGTTCTTGTTCCATTTGTGGTAGACAGCAAATCTCCCATTTTGAACCCACATACTTGAAAAATATTTTGCAGTGTATCATGTTGCAAGTGCTCTAATCCTCATTGCAGATTGCCTTTCCAATTTTATCTCACTTTCTCCTAAAGAGTGGCCTCTTATTCCTCAAGTTTTCAATGGCTCTGGTTCCTGTGGAGTACTTCTTTTGACTTTTTTTATTCCAAGTTACTTCTTTTGTTTTAAATCTCCACTTAATCCACTCACCCCGGCTGTCCAACCATTCAGACAGAATTAGATCCAGTTTATAACTTTGTTTTTTCTCACCTGTCAGTCTTCTTTATCTCCCATTATCTGCTTTGGTTAACTGTTTACTTTTACTTGGAGTACCATCATCCACCTATTGGTGAACTTGTACTGGCTAGATTTTCTTTCATTTGTTATATTATATTTCAAGTGCCTGCTCCATGTTCTGGTAAAATTTCCACTCTGTTGCAAATCGTACCTATCCAGGTATACTTCAGTTAGGTGGAATTGTACTAAAACCTCCACTTTAAGGCCATATTTACTTCATTTTCATAATTTCCATGGTCACAAAACACACACTTTTCATTACAATCACATAAACTAGAGATGGAGTGTTCCATGAAATTGCTTATAGATTATTCCTCATGATATCTTTTCATCATAGATTTGCCCATTTCAAACTATAATAATCTGTGGAGTTCTTTGGTTAAGCAGAAAGAACTCCTTCCTGCCCCTGCCATTCATTTAGATTGAATAAATTGAGTTTGGTCTGTTTTTCAAAATAGTTTCATGATCATCCATTGCACTGTCTCTGGTATGAACATTCCTCCAAACTCTTTACTCTTTCCCCTTCCCCCAGTTTAGTAACAGAGCCCTCACCAGTTTCCAGTTTCAAATCACTGGAGGTATTCTTCTGAAAGAGAGATATACACTATAAGCAATAAAGACTCCATTTAGTTGAAAGTAGGTTTGTGGTATTTTCCTGGTGTAGATAACAAGGTGTTCTTCAAAGGGATGCTCCATGCCTGGGATTGTGCAAGAGAGTGGACTATCATAATAATTGGGATCCATCATCCTGCCCCCAATATGGTAGTTGGTTCCCAGCAGTTGAGTTTTAGATTTAGAGTTGAATCAGTCACCTTATGTATTCATCCATTTCACGCAATTGGATCCTATCCTTACATAAATGTGAGTTTCCAGAGGTAGAGTCTCAAATGTAGAGTTGAACCA
The DNA here is from genome assembly GCA_011833715.1 of Carcinoscorpius rotundicauda. Taxonomy (NCBI): domain Eukaryota; kingdom Metazoa; phylum Arthropoda; class Merostomata; order Xiphosura; family Limulidae; genus Carcinoscorpius; species Carcinoscorpius rotundicauda. The sequence goes on from CM022392.1 coordinate 30,555,413, forward strand.
ATCAACACAGGTCCTTCACTGAGTTTGTCTCAAGTACACTACCCCAGTTTTGTGGTCCCCAGTTAGTGCACTTGTTGATTGCTTCACTTATTCCTCTTGAGCTACCCCACAAGATATTTATAGTGAGGATGCTACTGTGTTTGAGGTGTTTCCAGTCAGTTTATTTGAGTGGGATATATATTTCACTCTTCTCACATTTGCCCCATTCACAAATGGGTGGTGAGATTTCTTTCTCAGGCTGGCTGATTGACAGTATGATCCTCTTTCATACCCTCACATTAACATTTTGAATTGTAATTGTCTTCCCAATAGTAGAATCCACATTGTATACATGGATGTCAGTTCCCACCAGTTGGGTTTTGGATATGGTTGACTTATTGTGTACAGTCTTTCATGCATAGCCACTCTACACTTTGGGTCACATACTTTATTTTACCCACATTCTGTTCACTACGGTTTTTTAAATTGTAATATTTAGTGGTCAGGATCACTGTGCAACTATTTTATTTTCCATTGGAATGTGCTTCGCACAATTTTTTGTCTGGAACTGTCACATCTTTTTCACCTTTTTGCAAAGAATATACTTGGTATAGAAGTGGTGTGGCCTCTCATGTCTGATCCTCTTATTAGAATGTTTTCTCTGGAGATTATCCTTCTGATGCTTCTCCTTTTTGCTCCAGTGTGTGATAATAGTTATATGTGTGTGAGAAGAAGCAAGGAATTTTTTTTTTTATACCCATCTGTCATACATAAAGGTTGCATGTATGTTACATAGAATATGTACATGTTGACACTGGTATATGATCATTTTTGGCCTATTAGTATAAAGAATACCACCTTCTTGCCTAGTTGTTTTGCACCTGGCAAATTTTTGGTGTTTACATTTATCACTTATTGGGGTACTGGTCTGCTTACATTAATTTCTGTATTTTGTGCATTGATTATACTTTGATACGTGGATAGAACTATAAAAAAATTAATTACTCTTAACTTTTTCACTTTATAAAGTGTCAAATGTGATAGCTGTTTCTGAATTCAGTATGGATTTATTATATGCATTTTCATTGCATTAAAAGTTTGATAAAATGTATTTCTTGGTTTATTAATGATGATTGCAATATTAATCCTATATTGTTACATGAATAATGATATTAATAGGTTAATGCACCAATAGTTTGTACTAATTTTTCATTTATTTTGCAATTTGAAACCATTATGTTTCATAAAGGTTGTTCTGTAGCAGAAATAATACCTTTATAGTATTTAAATTGCACCTTAGTGTTCTTAAGTAAATGATTATATCAATGGTATTAGAGGTGTTAATCTACTAAGATAAATCAGTTATCTAGAATGAGATTTTAGCTGTGTGTCATGCATTTTGTTTAGTTCTTATGCTAAAAGATGGAAAAGATGAAGACGCTTGGCAGTTGAGTATAGCTGCTCTGTGTCGACTTGGTCAGCTAAAAGCAGCAGAGACAAGAGCCAAGGACTGGTTAGTGAGAGAACCACAAGTAAGTTCTGGTGGGAATTAAATAGATCAGAACTTAAGAGTATATCTATGATGGCATGTGTTCAGTTTTTTAATTCCCAAAGGAATGAACAATTTTGTCCAAGAATGTAAAATACAAGCTCTCTGTTACCATTATGAATGTAAACTTGCATTCTTGAGAATAAACTAATTATGGTAGTACAGGGTTGAGTGCATTGTATTAAGAAGATTTTTAATGTACAAATCAACAAGTCACATGACAGTCACAGTCAGTATAAAGTTGCAGTGGAAATGCATAATATCAAAATGATATTTTGAGACTATTTGGTAATTTTTAGGTGGCGTCATGCAACCAAATATTAATTGCTTTTAGAAACAATATGTAACAATTCTCTCCAATGTAAAATATTTATACACTTGTGTTCAGATAGGAGATTTAATTTTCTAATATGGGAATAACCCTTTTACTCACTGACATGGAAACAAAGGAATATAAGTCAATTTGTGGAACAAGAGCATACCAGAAAGAGTCCTATAGCACACCATACTTCAGGCATGAATAGCAAAGTAGATTGTATTGTAACATGTGAGAATCTATAAACATATAGGTCAATTATACAAACCATTTATGTGTCCCAAGCAACACCATGCAAAATGATCAAGAATGATTTCCTTATTGAAAAGTGACAGAAGTTGTAGATAAATATTTGTTCAACCATCTTATACTTCAAACAGCTAGAGAATGAAATTTGTATGAAAATATACTGATCAAATTGGTGGATACAGTTCCAATAGATTTTTAAGCAATCAGGGTGTTAAGCTGGCTGCTTGGAAACTGACATCACCATATACTAGATGGATTATTGAAAGGATGCAATGAAAAGTAGCTTTGGATATGAAATTCATACAACAAAATCATTTTCAACAGAAACTATGTTTTTTGATTATTGTCAAAATGCATGGTCATCAGATAAGGATGACTGGATGTGGCAACATGGAGTCCAAATTATTTTAAATAATATTCTCAATCATCTATAAAGGAAATGCTTTTGAAAAATTTGGTACATAAACAGAATTTTATTGCATGTAGCATACACTGGTATTAAAGATTATGTGATGTGTGTGTGTGTGTCTATATATATAAATTAAGAACTATAATAAAAGCATAAACTTCCTTAAAGCCTAATTACTGCTTATTATTGTTTCCCTTAGTTTATACTGATACTGTATGTAACTTAAAACGAGCGGTATATATAAAGCTAAAGATATATTTGACATAATAATCAAGAACTGTTAGAGAATAAAAGTCACTTTTTTAGTGTTTTTTCACTTTTGTTTACCCTTTAATAACTTGTGCTGTGTGGAAATATTATTAATGCTTATAATGTTTGAAATATAACTTGTGTGATATCATATATCAGAAATATTATCTATTTTACATACCAAATTTGGGGATATTTGCTATAAAACTAGTTTCATTAGCACACACATACATTAGATACACAAAATATGTTTTTAAAAACGGTAAATGGGTTATAAGTTTTCGTAAAGTTTAACAAGTTTTGAAGAAAATGAATTTGACAAGCACACAGATATAAGTTGATGGATATTATACACATATCTGATAAATGTGGCATGTGTAACATATAATTTAATTTTGTTATCATATTTGGTATTTTTATTGATTTTTTTAAAGTATTGTAATTTTAAAATAAATTATTTTACAGTAAAGTATTTTCAGAATGGCTGGTTTGGGTATTAACACTTTTGCTAATAAAGCAGAGAACAACGCTTTTACCTTCCTAGGTCATCTTCATTTTGTTAACCTTGTATCTTTTGTGTTAAATTGTCTTTCTTCATCTGTAACAATGTTTTGTTCAGTTATTTTTCATATGTATTTATTGAGTTGTTTGGGATTGGTTTAATTTCTTTTTATCTGAAAGGATATTATTCATTTTGTTGAGGCTTTCTGTTTTGTTTCTTTCACTATCCATTCAAACCATCTCAGTATATTTTTTAAAGACTTGTTTTTTTATTGTTTGACAATCTAATGTATGGCATGAACTACCACATTACTGTTTCTGGTACAAAGGAAAATTGTCTCTCATATCCCACCTCTGATATCTACTTTCACTCAACATTGGAGGTAGGGAAGTGAGTCACTCTCTGTTGAAGCTGTCTATGACTATTTATAGGCCTCTCAGTGGTACAGTGGCATATCTGTAGACTTGTGATGCTAGAAATCAGGTTTCAATACTCATGTGTACCCCATTCGTAGTGAAAGGGAGACATATAATCAGTTCAGTTGTGTTTCTCTAGAGGGTTCTGAGGCTTCATCTGCAGGCAGTCATGGGCATTCTCTGGAGAGAATTTACACTTTCTTTTTCCGGCACCTTCCTTTACTCTGTTGGCGAATTATGAGGTCGGTATGAATTAGCTGAATCTGGCTTCTTTTCTTCACTTAGTCAATTCTTCCCCAGTTGCTTTTGAGTCTGTAACCCCCTTTATGACACATATTTAGACTCTCAGAGAATACACACTTTCCTAGAAATGTGGGGTTCCAGAATGGAGTCTGTAGTAAATCTGAACAGATCACAGTTTTTAGGATTCTTAGATATCTATTGTTTCTACATCTTTTGTTAGAAGCCTTTCAGCAATTGCCACATCAGTTTGATGATTTGGGACTACTGTGGCCATCTACCTTGATTTTATTGTAAGTTTCTGTATTGTTGTAAAAGTCATCCCTTGGTTTTTATGGGGATTTCAGTCTCTCTTAAATTCAAGGATGATGTTGCCCATCTGCTTTCATCCCCATCACTATTGGCTTCTCAACTCTTACAGAAGTCATAGTTTTGCTCCTGCTTAAATGTCCTAACCCTCAACATCAGCCCTTAGTCCAATGGTACCCTGAATAGATCCTGGCCATATCCACATAATTTCTCTCCTCAGTAGCAATGCCACCATTTTTGACGATGATTATCATATAACTTTTTGGTCTGTGGTGGCTTGACTATTAGAACTTCCAGAGAGATGTAAATCCTTTACTACAGATCCATGGCTACTACAGGTCCTGGCATCAGGATTTGTCATTCAGTTATATCACCATCACCATTATCTCATCAACTTGTAGTGTTTTGATCTCCTGCACATCTTTGAAGTTTGGAACTTCATTCTAGGGCTATCAAAGATTTACTGGTCAAGTAGGAAGTAGAGAGTTATCTGAGTTATTTCAGAGATTGTCATCTGGTTATTGATCTTTTTTGCCTAAATGTATTTCTTAATCATCTAAAGTTCGTGCTAGTAATTATTCACTCTGCATTGGCATTTTTTGCTACAACTGTGGATGACAAAGTTCAGTTTCATCAGTGTTTATCAACACATTTTGATTCCTATAGTGAAGTCATCCTCCCACTATCTGCATTGTTTGCATATGGTCAATTGCTGCTGTTTTAAGGCTTTACCTTTCAGATTAGCATTGGCAGTACACATGTTCTGATGAATCTTAGCACGCCTTGTTTTGTCACTTCCATTTCCTAGGCCTTCATATATACCTTTTACATGGACAACTGGTTGCTGCTGGTACCATCTTGTCATTTGGCGGGAGATCACACCCAGATTCTACTTTCAGAAGCAGTCATAGCAGACTGTATTAACTGAGCCAAGACATCTGTTCTCACTCAAACTAACTATATTATCCATTTGGGTGTCTTTTTCAACATATATCTCAGTTTGGATAAGCAAACTAATCCAGGACCATGCTATGGAACAGGCAGTCTGACTCGTACTCATGCTTCTTCTCCCACTGCATAGCTGGTTCTTTCTCTTTTGAGGATGTGGTCATCACTTGAATTTCTCATTCCTTTGAGACAAACTTACATGGGATCCATTCAGTAATCTCTATATGACCAATGGCTAATGAGCAGTAATTCATTGGATTCTCTAGTCTTCTTATTAAGTATCAGCATCTTCAATCTTGAGTGGTAGTTGGATGGAAACAATACTGATTATTTGCTTACCTTAATGGTCAGGAATTTCAGGGTCTCTGAATGAATGATAAGGGATCACTACAGATCAGTGTTTTATAACATCTTGTTGTTCAAAGGTTGATGCCTCGTAGTCTAGACTTGTTTGGGAGAAAAATCCATGGTGTCTTATATTTCTTGTTAAGAGAATACTAAGTCCAGGTCACTTTATTTTTGAAAATTGGATATTCTGTACTGGATCCACTTTGAACATAATATTAAACAAGCTTACCTCATTCCAGGAATGATGCATTTGATAGCAAATCAGTTGTCTCAGCCCAACCACATTTTCCAGACAAAATAGCTGTTGCACTGCAAGATTTTCCATTGAATTTGAGCTCAGTTCAGGACACCATTGATCATTGGAACAGTGAACTACCTGCATTTTGGTGGTAGATACCTTACACTTGGGCACTTGCAATACATGCATTCAGTCAGGATTGGATGGGATTGCACCTCTGTGTCTTTCCTTTGATTCATCTGTTATCCAGAGCCATAGCTATGATTTGTTTAACTTCTTGTCATGTTTTTTTGATAGGATTGAATTAGCCAACTCAACCCTTGTTTCTGCTACTGTGGTATTTTCAAGAGTGACCATCTCTTCTTCTTTGGCCATCACTGTTGAGGCAGCTGTAATCCAACATCATACACCAAGCCATTCCAAAACTCAATCATTGTGTATGGTGGCTTTGCACATTCTTCATATGGCATCAGAGCTTAATTTGTAAGCTTGCCATATATTTATCTCAGTCTCTGCTTTGTCCCACAGTGGACATCTGTTAATTTCATTGACACAGTTTTTGACCTGAATCTTTAAAAAGTGTTTTGCATTTTCCACAATCACCCTCTATGGGGTGGCCTTCTTGGATTTCTTTCAGTACTCAAAGAAATGGAAATTCTTTAAATCCCCAGTGCTCTACAGTCTTCACTAGTTGCTTCAGTTCCATTGTCCCAAATGAGCATTTTAGTAACCTAACTGGTATATAAAGGCAGCATTACATGCTTTTTCTCAACATCCATTGCCAACCCTTAGCCTTGTGTACCAGTTATCACCTTTTCCTTAAATTGTTATTGTTTGTTTCTGTAAGCCTATGGACTTGCTGATTGGATTTGTATGTGATACATGTGCATAGGATGCTTTATTGTTTTGCCTATGTTCTCCTATACCTACACAGGTCCTTTTTACCTAAGATACTGTCAGCTAGGAAAAGAGATAAATCCTTTTCATTAATTCATTTTACCACTACTTATGACCTCTGTGATTGGATCTTGATCATTTGTTATATCAAGTAAAGGCCTTGAAATGTTTATGTTGTATGCATGAAAGCTTTTATAGGTACTTTTTAAAGGTGAGAAAACTTTTGCAAGTCATGCCTCTTCAGATTTGTCACATTTCCCTATCCTTAGTGACTCGGTTGAACTGCCTGCCAGAAGTTGTTGAATGTGGACCTCTTTCTAATACTTTTAACTCGCATTATTTGTATGATCGTACAGTATCTTTCTTAGAAGGTTTTTGACTACCTCCACAGCTATCCACTATATTATACAGAGGTTGTGTACTTTCATTACTTATTTTGTCTCTTTCTTTCTCTCCAGGGTTCCTTGTTTCTTTTTCATAGGGTCCCACTCTTTTGAGACCAGTGTGGCCAGGTGGTTAGGGTGCCTGACTTGCAGGCTGAGGATTGTGGGTTTGATTTGTTTTTAAGACTTTAGGGAACATATTTCACCTATTGCACTGTTTCCAGAGCATTGTACCTCAAGGCTTCTCAACACAGATCCCCTCAGCATTCTACTAGTGGAGCTTGGGTCCCCTTACTACTCCCAGTTCTCAGTCACTTGGAAAGGTGAACAGAAGATATTCTTCCAGTGTTTGAGTGAATATCCTCTACTGTTGGAGAAGAAGGCAAATTTGGGGCCCTCCTGCTCAAACTTGGAATTTTTTCCCTAGATGTTTGTAGATGTAGATCAGTTTGTGCAGGAGTCTACTTGTAATACCAGCTCAGATTTGATCATCAGCTATTGGTTTGAGCATTGTCCTTCTTTTTGATCAATATTTGTTCAATACATTGTTCATGGAAAAGGATTCATTGTCTCCTCGTAATTCCAAATCCAAAGTGGTCTCATCCTGGTTTAACACAGTTTATTTTATATCCTATTATAATTCCAGAACAAGATCTTGTCTACACTGTTGGGGAGTGAAGATGAATGTTTATCATTTCAGAACAGATGAGTTCTGTTTCTTCAAGTTATGTCTTGCATACAGGAGATCCAATCATTCTGAGTTTGGAGTGTTGCTCTTTGGACTTATTCGAGCTGAAAAGAGAGTTTATCAACTTTGGTGTTGCTTACCTTTTCTTTGTAATTCTGGTGGCTAGAAACACATCATTTTATAGCTACAGATTGGGATCCACTCTTAAATATATATATTGTGGTTGAAACTCCCTAGACACTAATGTGGGCTTCAGGAACAATGGCTCTCTAATTTCATTCACAAACAGTGAAACCTTAGCTATTTGGTTGGCACCTGGCCAATAGTAATAATGAATCATGTTAAATTCCCCTTGCAGTGCATGAATTAGGTTCTGGGTGAAGAGCATACCTGTTCTGGATATTGTGCAATTACTCCACTAGGATGCTAGTCTTATGTTGGCATGACCACAATATGTGCAGATACATTGCACTCACCAGCCCCTCTACCTTAACGATGTAAGATTCTAGGTGTAGAGTGAATGAGGTAAGTATGTTTTGAAAGCTAACATTTTCTTGCATCAAAAATGTATTTCCAATAACACTTATTTTGGTTCACACTGTATCACCCTTACTCTCCACTAGGAGCCAGTGTTAGGGACTGCAGATTGGATCAGTCTTGAAAAAAAAAAGATATTTTCTGAACTAGGTGCTTATGTACAGTACCAAGATAGAAGGCATATCAACATAGGTGGTAAGTGTCACAAGGCAGATATCACCAAGAGTAATTAATTGTAGAATAAAAGTGGTGCAAATGATAAAAAATCAGATCAATGTTTAGAGGTAAAGGAAACAAACCCTAGCAGTTGAGTAACAGCTATTGTGTGAGAAAAGGTAAGTATTATTGGAAATATGTTTTTAATATAAGAAAATGTAAACACAAGTCTCCTTTAACTCATAGCTTTCTAAGGAACACAAGTTGCTTGAAACTGGAAGTGATGTGGGCAAATGCATCGTCTAGTGTTTAACCTTGTCCATAAAGTTTGGTAAATGCAGGCAGAGTGGAAGAGACAGAATGTTGTCTCATTCAAGAGTTTTTATGTTTCAATATAGAGAACAGGATGGACTGAATGCTGTATATTTCCATGTCCTGTTGAACAAGAAATACTTCCAGATTATTTGGAGAGTGTAAATCCCTAATTTTCTCTGTCTCTTGAGCAGACTAGTGTCAAAATGGGGTTTTCTGTAAATAAGAAAACTTTTACAGAAAACCAATAAAGCACGTACCTTTATGTAGGTGAGTCATAACTTACTGCATTATACATTTGAAGGAGTGTCTCTTTTTGTTGGAAATGTGAGGCAGGGGTATAAGGATGTCCTTAGAAGAGAAGTCCAGAAAGATAATAACAGAAAGATTAAAGGCACTGAACTGGAATTGGATAAGAAAAAGATCGCACCCAAGTCTGACATTAAGAAGCTCCTTTCATCAACTGATGAAAATTTTTAGAAAGCCAGAAAGAAAATGATTTTTGAAGGCTTTCAGTGAAAATTGAATGAAAGCTGTTAAACAAGTTAACACTAAACTTCACTCCTTTTTTTTTTAATCATGAACCATTATAGTGGTTTATAATAGGGATTTTAAGGAATTGCAGAAAACCTCATTAGAACATTTGGGCAAAAAAGAACATTAAACATTAAAGATTCAGTTCAAGCAACATTGCATAACTTTTTCTATTAGCTGCTGATGCTGTAAATGTGTAAATATGCATGAATGTTAACTTGGAAGGGGAAGGAAATAAACTAAAAAAAGTGCATTTGTAATTCTACTTATTATTATTCTCTTGCCAGCTTATAATAAAAATTTGCTTGATATATTGCACCCAAACCTTTTTTATAATACAAAACAAGGTATTGCAGACATTGTATGAGTATTAAAAAGTCAGTTTATTTCTTATTTGTTTCACGTAAGTTAAAAAAACATAATTCTTTAATAAATATTATAATTAACCCCTGAAGTTAGCTTTCTTGTCAACATAGTGTTTCTTTTAAAAAACTGAAGTAAATGGGTGGAACAGGAATTACCTAACCAATAGTAGATAAACATTTGATGACTGAAACAAGTAGGTACTCTGTGCTTATACTCCATATAGTTGGTGTGCTTAGGGAGCCAACCTCTGGATATTATGTACGAAGTAAAGGAGTTAAAAAAAAACAGTGCACATAATATTAAATTTTGTTACACACTTTTACAGAATAATTACTTTAAAAATACATAAGTTTATTTAAAATGATGTTTTAGATGTGTGTGTATATATATATATTTAAAGGTTGCTCTTCTAAATATTTTGTACACACTTAATGTGAATTGTGTCTTAGTCTTGGCATATACTTGCATGTTGCTGTGTATTATACATATATGTTATAGTCACATGGAAACTATAATTTTTTTTCATTACATCCTTAAATAAGAGTCCAACTACAGCTTAACATTTTACGTCTCATCTTAATAGTCAATAGTTATAGTAAATCATCATGAATTATATCAGCTGGCCGTTAGCAATGTTTATTATCATTAAAATGTATATAGTTAGCTACCATATTAAATAATCCTTTGTTCATTGTTCAGCATAGAAAAACAAGCAAAAATGGTAAATATATTTAAAATTTCAAAACCTGTAAATAGGGATTGTATAAAAACATAAATGAGTAAGGTTGGAGGTTCTGTAGACAGTATTTTCTGAAACTATAAATCCATATTTTGATTCCACCTATTGTAATTCTAGGTTTACAGAATGGAACCAAAATAGGAGTTTGTAGTTTGAGTAAATAATGTCTGCAGTATATCCAGTGTGGTGTACTTACTTTTTTGTAGGTTTAATTCTCAGTTTGTTATCTTTTCTTTAAACACTTTATTTACATTTAAAACTTCCAGATTAGTGATAAAAAAACAATACTTTCACACAGTTATACCATATTTACATTTAAGCACATACTTGTGAAACCAACAAGAAATGGTCCCTGAATTGTAAAAATGGTCATTCAAAGTCACAAAATTTCATTTCTGCATAGGTGTAAAAATCTTGTGCACAGAACAAAGTAATGTTTTAAATCATAAAATTGTATTTTGTTATTGAAATAGTTTTTAAGTGTTTAATTGAGGTTATTGTGAAAAAAAGAACAGCTGATAGTCCTTTCCATAAAACTTTTTACATACACAATTTCAAAATTGCAAATGCAATTACTTGTATATTCTAATATAATATTAGTCAATCTCTTTGTCATATTTTATTTCATATGGTAATAATTATTTAAATCATTATATTTTATGATAAGTCTAAGTGTCAATAATCACTTGTTGCAGATAGCCTAGCTGCTTTATGGCATAAAACATTCAATCAACCAACTACTAATCACTATCATACATATGACTGCCAAACTGGAGAAATTATGCGGTTATTGATTATGGTAATTAAGCTTAATATTGAGAAAAAAATAATTTTAAAAAATGAATGCTATTATTGTAGATGTATGAGGGTAATAGACTTGTTTCGCTGTAGCTTTCCCCACCTTTGGGCCAAGTTTTGAATTGGCAACTGGGACCATACCTGTATGCTACAGTGGTGTTACATCTATCATTTCTACTTGTGAGAACCTTTCTACTTAATTTGTAACATTTGTTTGAAATTTTTCATGATATTTTACCATTTTCTTGAGTTATGTTTTTTGTGTTTTTAACAGAGTGAAGAAGCAATGAAAACATTCTCAAAACTAAAGATTGTACAAGAAACTTTAGGGGAAGAGGTAAGTCTTTGAATATAACTGCATGATTTTGGGTAAACTTGGAGTGGATTTATTTAGTGTGTGTAGATCATTATTGTTTGAAATTAGATTTTTCATGTAATATTTACATAAAACACGTTTTGTTAAAGGAAGAAGATGATGATGATGGTTTTTCTCCTGCTAACTCGAACATGCCTTACAGTGAAAAAATGGTAGGAGAGAGAAGACCTCCTGATGGTATGGAACAAGAGGAGCATGATGGAAAACTTCAGTGTACAAGTGAGTGTTGTAAACACAAAATATGTAGACAAAAAGTGAGCTGTTTGGAATTATTTTAGAAAGGTTTGAAGTACATTTAGTTTTACAGTCTAGTTACCTCTAAAAACTGTATCTGTTAATTGTATCTAATTTTATTGTGAAAACAAAGAAATGATTAATTTTGCCTTGAATTTTTTGTACTGATTGAAATATTTACAACTTTATACATCAATTAATAGCATTCTTTCAAACTGTTATAACATGAAATATGTAAACTCAGAAATGAAAAAAAAAATTAATTCCTATTATATTTAACAACATGTGACAGTTGTATATGCTCTAAGTAGACCTTAAAATGTTTATTTATTTATTATTAGTTGTAGTACAGGCATTTTACTTCTTCTAATGTATTATTAGTAATATCTATGAAAAACACCAAAAAGAGACTGAAGGTATCATCTTAATTTATTACTTCTGGTATTAAAAAAAGGAAAATCTTTTGACTAGAAAATGACTTGTTCAGACAAAGAATAACTTTTGTAGATTAATTTAATTACTAGTAACTTAAAATCCATAACAGGCTAATATATAGAAATGTAGTTATTCTACACTTACTTTTAAGTAGATGTTATGGCAGATTTTTTTAAAACAGCTAATAAATAGATTTCAAGAATTCATAACATCTGTCATGGAGACATTGGGTAACATTTTGTACTGTCAATAGAGTTGCCAACAATTGAACTTGCTACCAAGACAGGTTACTTTGTAAGAGCTTCATCATTATCTAAGTTGTTAAAAATTTCTTGTATTATCCTGTGATTTATGACGTTCAAACAACAATGACCCATCAACAGCTTCAGCTTGTGTTTGCAATCTTCCAATAAACATTGGTGATCCCAATGACTCTTGTTAATAATGAAATTCATGGTAGCTGATAGTCTAGACAATTGATATTTGCACTGCTCTTATTCTTAGTAGTTAACAAGATTTTATAGTGGGGTTTGAAGAACTATTAAAACCAATATGATCCCTGTATTTATTGTTTGCAGTCACTGTAACACCTTTAAAACATGTTTCTTGTGAAGTAGTATCCTCATTTGAATTAACATTTTACTTATTTCCTGAATTGTAATGCATCAAAATTCCATGTGCATAATCTACTCTCTTGTTTTCATATCAAAATCCATAATTACTTTTAAAATCTTCTTCTAAATACTGCATTTTGGTCATTATGTTTCATCTGAAAAGTCTTCTGTGTATTATCTATGTAAATATTCCAGAATACCATTCTAATGAATCTGGAAATACAGAGGGAAATAAATCTTCTCTCTTCAGTTTTAAATTATTTGTGTTTCATCATATTTTCTTTGTAATGGACAAACTGTGGTGAATATTTGATTTTTTGGAAGTAATTGTTGTTGTTTTATTTTTATATCATATAGTGCATGAAGCTGATCTCTTTTGTACCTACTGTGATGTTGGGTTTACCACAGAAACAGAGCTAGAATTTCATTGTAGAAGTCAAGAACATCAGATAACAATCATGTCTGATAAAGGGCGGGACTGGAAATTCCGAACTCCTCCGAGAGGAATTAGTGCTGCTAGTTACAGACTGTGTGAAATGTGAGTATTATAAGAGACACAGTTAAATAAAAAATTGAAATATAGTATTGATTCATTGTTAAGAACAGTATTGACATTGTTATTGAATATAAATAAAACAATTAAATGGTACTAAAATAATTGATGCCCTTGAACAATCCATGTATAACACTAAATGAATATATAGGATTAAATGGATTGAAGTAAACTCTTAAAACTAATTATTGTTCACTTGTGTATAAAAGCTGAATATTCTATGAATATGTCACATCTGTAAAATATATTATCATGGATTAATCCATAGGAATTTAACATATGTTAAAAATGTGTGTGTACAGTGAATGTTTCCTAAATAATGCAAACATTACGAATTTGTTTTTAAAATTCCTAAGTGCTATAGACTGATTGTAAAAAAAACATACAATTAGCAGAGTGCATCATTAAATTTTCCCGTATTCAACATAGAAACAGAAAATAAGTGTCATCTGTGATTGTGGATGGAATGAATATACATATATATTGAGACATCTGTAACTGCAGTATTTATTAATTACATGGTGGCAGCTCGTTTTTAGGATTCTTAAAATACCAGAGGAAGAGAATGGGTGTATACACAGTATTATCTTACTTTTTAACATTTAAATGATAATAGCTGTATATAAATGATGAGTTTCAGCTGTAATAATTTTTTAACTGTGTGTTCAGTTATTAACTTTTTCACAACAGGCTTGGTTGAATTGGCTGAGTTTGTGACCACAAATTAACTTTTATAATTTCCATACTGTAATTTCTAATATATTTTGTGTACCTTCTTGAAATGTTGTAAGCTTTTTCTAAGATAAAAGTGCCCAAGTACTCCAAATGTGAGCTAATCAGTAACCTCACATTAAAATCTCTTTAGACTTGTATTCAACATTTTTGTAGATACGACTTAAAATTCTACATCAACTACCATTGGCACGTTACTTAGATGGCTTCATCAACTGATGAAACAGATCAATAGGATCTTTTTCTTCCATAACACTGTTAAGGTTATTCCCATCAAAATTATACTCATAATTCAAGTTATGATGTCCCACTTCCATTACCTTGTATTTATTATAACTAAAAATAATCTGCCATTTATTTACTCATCTCACCAAATATTGATTTTCTTTCAACAAAACAGCAGTGTATTTCTTACAGCCAACAACACCCAAAACTGTAATGTCATCAGTAGATTCAGTTGATTTTAACAACCAAGTTTATGTGTGTTTTTTATGACTAGGTTACAATAATAGGAATTTAACAGTTATAGTTACACAGAATGTAAAGTTCTTTATCAGTATAATAATAAAGAAATGTGCACTTGAAACCATTATTGTAGTTTTCAACTAAAAATACATTTTGAGTTTGATGGTATTGTTGATGATTATAACCATCATGGATACTTTTTGGTTGTTGTGTCATCAGTAAATGTAAATGATTAAATCAGAAAAAGCAAAGGTTCTGACACTGAATTCTGAGGTACCTCACTCATGAAATTCATCTAAGTTGGCTGAACTTCACATATATATTACAACCCTCTGTTTTCCTCATCTACATGAAAAGTAACCTCCTACAAAAAATTTGAAAAGATTAGTAAGGTAAGATTTTCGTCTAGTGAAACCATGCTAACTACCCAACAAAATTTTAACCTTTAAAGAGAGCTTTAAAAACATTTTATTTAGTTGACTTAACTGGATTTTTATATTGAACAATTAAATTTCATTATGAATTAATCCTTATTTAAAATGTGTTATAAGTTAGCAAGAGACAGAATTTCAGCTTTTGAAAATTCTAGCAAATGTCTGATAATTAACTGAAAACCTTTGTCTTGAATATCTGAATGCAAGACTGATATTTTATGATGTGTACTTAAGGTAACATTAGTGACTTTAGTTATTGTCTTATTAAGTTCTTATAGTTTTCTGTTATAATATATTAATTACTTTCTTTTTGAGATTCACTTCCATGCTGCTTTTATTGGTATAATTATTTGAACAGCATTCATTTTTGACAGTTACTGTTATGGAGAATGTGAGGGTCAATTACCAGTATATGAAGACACGACACTACTGTTGCTGTTTCTTTCTAAAAATATATTTTCAATTTAATGGGATCATTGGTGTTGGCAATATGAGCTTACCATTATATGTACCTTTTCTAAGTTTTTGTATCACCATGAAATAACATGGTTGGGGGAAAAAAAAAAAGAGTTTTAGCCATTGAAATATTATGAGTGTTTTATTGCAGTCTTTCAAGAAACAAGAGCATAAAAAACCACCAATTTCAGACTTTTATAGACCTAAGCAATTTATTAATGTTTGCTAAAACCCAATTATTATTGCCAATATGGTTTCTTATTATTATGTTCAGTTAATTTCTGTTTTTTTAATTGGTTAGTATTGTGACTTACAAAAGTAAACAAATGATCAAAATTAGGGTTTCTGATCATTACTATTTTTGATTTCATCAACTGTTGAAAACTGCTGATAATAATTTATCAGTTGAATGTAATTGATCAATAAGCACAATAATTAATTGATTATCATATTTCACTGATTGTCAAGTTCTAGACTTGATTAAATTGCCTTGGTTCTTCTTTTGAACTATTTGCAACTTGCCCACTCTGACATCTTTCCTTTAAGGTGCATTTTATTTTATTAATTGCTTCAAGGTGGAGACATTCAGACAATAAGCAGAAGCTTATTGTTCTTGTTGTTTTTTACCAAAATTTTAGCCACATTTACTGTGAATTTAAGTCAAGTTTTCTAAATTTGCTTATAGATTTTGTATTAAGTAATCTCTGTTCACAAGAAAGTACATGGTGAAAAGTGAAGTTTTAGGAAAAGAAGGTTGATTTATGTTTATAAAGTCACCAAGCTGGTGGACAATGCCGACTGGGTGCCCAGTGCTGTGATGCCCATGGAGAAGAAGAGCTGGCTGAGTGGAAAGAAAGATATAACTATCGGCAGATGAAAATGCAGAAAGCTAAGGACTGTAACCTGCATGGAAGCCTCTATTCTGAACAGTTGTTAGAGAAATGGTTTAATGCTACCAATCCTGACTTGGTGATGACAGAAAATGTAAATGGTGTTAATGTTGAGGTCAAACCTAGTCTAGACATGATGGTCACTTCGAAAGATACTCACAGTTCATGGAAATTTGATATCACATGTAAGGTATGTTGAATATTTAATATATTTGCTATTAAAATCCGAGTTATAAAAATGGCTTAAACCTATATTCCATCTTTATTCCACGGTATTTATTTTTGTAGTAACATGTTAAAACCATTTCTGTGGTTATTTAATTTTTTTGGTATTAATACCATATGATAGAATTGTAGGTGGGAAAGAACTAAATGCTCTTTGTGTGTAAAGAATATTTGAAAATTTTGAATAATCAGTGTGTATGTGTACCATAATACAGAGCTTTGAAAATTAGTCAAGTCTCAAGACAAAATTATATTCATGAAATAACATTTAGAATAAGCTTTTTGAATACTATTTTATGAAAACATTATATAATTATAATAGCTTATAAATGTTTAAATCTTATTTTACAACTTTTTATTTCACCTTTTTGAAATATCATGAAAGTCACAGTAAATTTATTTTGAACTTTTATTATACGAAATGAAAGATGTTTGTACTAGGGTTTTTGCTTAAGCTCAGCAGGGGTGATTGGAAATGTTCACACATTTGATTCTAGTATATTAGTGTTATGGTACAGTACAATAAGTCATCTGATGCTGTTTTGTTCTTTGACCACATCTTGAGAACCATTACTTTTTTTATACATAACTCTTTCTCACATGATATTGTTAAAACCATTAACAAAGCTGTCAGCATTTTTCTAAATAGCAATCACATTAATTTACAATCTGTCCATATAAATACATTTTATGACACTTACAGTTCTATCAACCATAAGGTCTGAAATTTTAGGGAAGCCCAAAAAAATCAGGATATGAAAATAAATTTAGGTCTGATTTATAACTTTATACCTTTATGTTTCATCAGCAAAACTGAATGAAATTGATATTTATATGCAAAATGACTGTCTTTCAAATGGTACAAATAGAAAGTTGAATTGTAAAACAATTAAATGTGTATTTTTTCATGTAATAATGATGCAAAGTTAGGTTACTACATATATGTTATATTTATCCATTAAACAGTAAATTAAAACTGTTAGGAAAGTTGAACTGACACTTGCAATCTGTGTTACAACCTCCTCATATTTCCAGTCATGAACATAACTTTTAACAAGCAAATGATGAAGAGTCTTCTGCATCTTGTAATAGCAATCTGCCAAAGGAAATATGCATATAATAATGATTATAGATATTAGTTTGTGATTTTTATCTTTAAAATAAACTATAATGTTGGTAGTATCTACATTTTGTAATTATTCCTATAGGTCAAAATCTAATAGGTCTGACAGAGTCCAGTATCAAAATATTTACTAGGTATAAGAGCTTTATTATATGTTTTAGACATATCAGATATGTAACTAATGATAAATTGCACATCCTTAGGTAGTGTCTTTGCAAAAATTATTTATACTGTTGCCATACTCTAGGTTTTGGCAAAAATAAATACTTTTAAAAGCACTTTAGCATTTTATATGCAAAAAACGGCTCATTTGGGTTGAGAAAATATTTTACATAGAAGAGCAAACAACGTTTGAGTCAATCAGTAGTCAAATTAATTGTTACTTGTATGATTGAATGTTAGATAGCAATTATATAGTATAAAAGCATATACATATTGAGGTATCAATACATGATAGAATCTCTTTTGAAGTTATGTTTAGAGTGCATAAAGAAAGTAAAAGATTATTTGATCTGCTAAGTCACCAATTAATTCTTCATCAGGTCAGAAATAATTAATGAAACTCTGTCATTCAAAAACACCTACTGAAACCTTCAAAAATGCTAAACTTTTATTAGAGTCCCACTAGTATTAGCTCTGGAGAGTTACTCACCTACTAGCTTGGAATTTGGTTTTGATACTTAAAATTCTTTTATATCTAAAAATGAAACTTCAGAAAGTTTTCTTGTTCACTCCATGTATTTCACTTTAAAGTAGAATTAGGATTTGATTATAGAAGTGATTACAAAAGTATAAATATATTTACTGTTTTTTAATACATTGCTACTTGAATGTTTTACAATGTGTGCTTTTGTTTTTTTTAGTATGTTGCAAATTTTCTGAAGAAAATAGATAAATTGAAAACTTGTCAAATGAGAAGATACAAGTTGTGTAATTGATTGTAGAAATGAAATAGTATTACGATTTAAATGCAGATGTGATAATATTCTCGATGAATATTAAATATTAACAACAATGACAAAAATTTAACTAGTGATCTTTAGGCTGTGAAAAATGGCTTATCATTTTTATCTAATTTCAGGAAATTCTGTATCGAGTGGCCCTTCTCTATGATAACCACAGATCTCATTTCTCTTTGGCTGAAGTTACAGTTGCATCTGTTGATAGTCACTTTTTAAGAAACTACAGTCTAGAAAATGATTGCCAGGAATGGTCTAATCCAGATGATCTACACTTATTTTCTGATACTTTGATGGTATATACTGTTGAGGTTAGCATTGTATTTTTATTCATGCAAAACATTGACTGTTTTATATATTTGGTTTTATTTTTGTTTTTGTTTTTTCTATATTTAATGTCTATTTTTATTCTTAAATATTAATGTTTTCTTGAATAACTTATCCTCAGGTCCACTTTGAGACTCGTATATTTGGAACTTTTCGTCAAAGTGTGGTGTTTGACTTCAGAAAGGAACCAGTGCTCTTTCAGCAGCTGTGTGTTGATGCTGTTCCTGTTGATCAAATGGAAGCTCTGGAGCAAGTGAAGCAAACAGTTTTATGTTCAACACCACGGTGGAACAGCACCAATGCCATTTTGGTACCATTCAGTTTGGATCGAGAAATGTTTAGTGAAGACGAGCAACGTCTACTTAATCGTTATCCACCCCCTCACACAACCAAGTTTGTTGTTACTCAATCGGTTATGGAACCTACACTCACACGGGATAACTACAAGAATCGAATGCACGATCTCTTATTTATTGAAGAACTGGCACAGTGTGAAGTAATTTCAAGGTATGTTCAGATTACATGTGTAATTTAATATAAAAATTCATGATACAACTATTGGAAAAAAGTTCATGCTTTTACAAACATAATTCATGTATGTACTTTTATGTACATGTAAATTTTCTGTTTTTAAGTAAAGTAATTACAAATAATATTTGTTACATTTTTCCACTCAGAAATATCTAGCAATTCCTTTGTTTGTGTAGTACTAAATGATGTAATGATGGCAGAATAGACAGTATGAAAACACCATTTTAAAGCTTTGGGAAATATACCATAGTTACTCACCATTTCATTTTACAACTAATTTGCGGTGCTTTATTCAAGTTATCAATCTTAACTGACCATATTAGGCTTAGACTGGTACAAAAATGTCAATAGTCTTGTGATAGTTTAATGCACTTACATGTATGATTGTGCTATATTGTTGAATATTAAACTATTGAGAAGTGATTAGAAAAATGCAATAATTAAGAGATAACTGCTGTTGACATACAAAATTGAGAAATATACAACATGCTCTAATGTTAATAAATGCCAAATTTGGAGTGCACTTTTAGAGAATTACCATAAAAGCATTTTCATAAAATATCAGAGTTCCCTAAGGGATTAAGTGAAATGTTTTACCTGTTTAAACCTCAGGCCCAAGACAATTCATTTAATTCCATTTAAACGTTAGCTCTTACAACAGTTTAGGAGGAGTCAAGTGACATACACCAACAATAGATCTTGTAGTTACTTAGTTTTATGGCCTTAGCTGTGTAAACTGAAATGTTGAGTATATGCATATTTCCTCACAATGTCCTGTGATTGTTTTCATACTATTTATCCAGTAATATCCATTTTACATCAACCATAAAGTGAATTTGAAAAGAAAATAACCAATTGGTCAATGAATTTGTAGATCTAGCTGAAAAAATGATACAATGTTGAAAACATTTGAAAATGTTGAAAATATTTAACCATAGGTTTAACATCACTGCCCAGATGAAACTGACATCTTGCTATTTGCTAACCCCTGCTGCTGCCACCACAGCCAAATATGTTCATAACAATGAACTCTATGCTTGTTTAAATCTTATATCAGTGTTGTCTAGTGATTCAGCCTCAGGGCGGCTCATTCTCAACAATTGTCTAACAGCTCTAGTGGCTCCAAATCTTGCAACAGAGAATAACACTAAACAAAAGGTAATATTTTGTACTGTTTGTACATTGTTTGGTAGACATGTAGAATTTTTAACATTACTTAGTTTTTGGCATGAGTCTTTCGTAGTTTATAATACTGCTTTAAATTCACTATTATAGTATATAATTTTGCCAAATATAAGAAGTGAATGAGTTTTGAATTAATTACGAAATTCATGGACTTGGTTTGATAAAATATAACATTTAATATGGCATTGAGGCTCATATAAATTGCTAACTCACTTTGACAGCTAAATCTTGGAGTTTGTTTACAACAAAAACTGGAAATGGATTTGCAAGAATTCATATCTACGTTTGTTCTCCAGAAGCATAATAACTTAATATCAGTCTTTCTTTCTGTGCCACTGCTGTTGGGTTGTTTTGTTTTCAGAAGCATAACAGATCTTTTAGACGTTAAATTTTTTTTCAGATGAAAATTTCTAAATTATCTTCATGTAGGTCTACTTACCATTAAGTTCATTAGTATTAGGTATATTTCATCAAATTATGCACTTCCTTAGTAGTTTTAAGCCAATTTTATATATCAGTATAATCAATGCAGTTTAAATCTGATATAAAAGAAAACTTTGGAAGATTTCAGTTGTTTTAACATTTTATAAAACAGCTTGACACAAGAATAGAGGGAATTAGACCTTCTGCAAGTTCTATATTTAAATCTTGGTTCTTTTTATTTTACCATATTCAGTTTTTATTGCCATATCACACACATACCCTAAATTGTTATACACAGACTGACACAAATATTCTGATGCAAGAAATATTGTTTGTTGATAATCTTATTTTGTTGAATGATATTTGAAATTGGTTTGTACAATATTTGGTATTCATGTAATATTAAGAGCACTTCTATGTTAAAGATGCTTCCCCTTCATGAATATAGTGGATATTAAGTTTTCTTATAAGGATTTTTAAGGTGTTATTTTATTGTCTTGTGTTTTGATTGATGTATGTAGTCTGAAATGATATCTTTTATCAAGTTTAACTTGTTTGACAGAAACAAAAAACAATTCAACACTTTAGAAAATGCATAGATGTTTTATTGTTCAATAAGTAATCTTTATACATTTATCTTAATTGACTTGAAGTGTTTAAATATTCATGTACATACAATATACTTTTGATTAATTTAGTTAATTTTTAATTAAATACTTTTTTTTAAGATTGGTTACTTATAAAAGGAGCAATTCTTATATTGTTTCTAGATCTTACAGATTAAGTGTTGTAACAAATATATATTAAACTTTTATGCATAGGTCATTTAGATCTAAAATTTGATGGTAAAAAAATTTAAATGTATAATATAAAATATAATTAAAGTTTTAATATTCTTAGAGCTAAATACAGCAACTTTTAAACAGGTCTATGAATCTATGATAGAAGACAAAGGTAAAAATTCTGTGTACCTTAGGCTGTCTAAACATTGCGTGGAAGAGCTAAATCTACAGCCAGATACAGACTTTCTTGCAGAGGTCAGTTCTTTTACTTTTTGTTGTTCCTTAAAATTAGTTGTATATATTAAAATTGCTCAACAAATAATGTTAGATAGAGTTTCTTTTTGTTTTTAACTATCAACTTTCTAATTTAAACTTTTATATTTAGGAATTGATATTTTAATATAAATAAATTCCCAAATATAAATGTTTCCATAACCTTTAACATTGAGATATTTGGTGAAGTTTAAAAGTGTGTCAGTATGTTTAATAAGAATATTACTAAAGTATTTTCACACTTTTGTATTGCTGTTTTTTCTTTATAAAAGTAATTTTAAGTAATAAAAACATTATATTTATACACTAAAGCTATGTGTTTTAGTAGGTTTTACCAGAGTTTAATTTTTTTATCATTTTTTTTACTTTTCTGTGCAATATTTTCATTAATTTTGAATTGTTTTATCCCATTTCTTTGCAAATAGAAGACAAATTTTCTTTACTGTAAGAAATATTTTGTAAGTTTATCATACGTTTCATTGCCACTTTGTGTATTTTAGTTTTATCCATGGCTATAGTATGCTTCTACTATTAACAGATTTGATACATATTTGATGATTTATATTTTGTCATTTTTGTCCACTGGATTATGACTTGGCTTCCTAGGACTCTATTGTAGAATGAGCTAGACTTACCTCAGACTTTTCCATAAGACACATTTCATAGTGTGCATTTTTGTGTCTCTTAAGAGAGGGTACTAACACATCTCACCCTCCACAGGCTTTGATTCACTTTGCCTTAGCTTAATATTAAGCAGATTTTCTCTTTGATTTTAGGTACTTAGAATCTCTGTTGCCTGTATGGAGACAGTCTCTGTTATTCCTGTTCATTTTATCTCCCACTTAATTGTCCAATTTCATCTTATTCCATCTACTCTACTTCATAAAATGTCTACCTCACATCTCCTTTCTTTGGTGTTACACTTGTATCTAGAGAATTTTCATGGAATATCTCTTCTTTCTACCCTCCATGTTCAACCATTTGTCATTTTCAGCTCTTCCCCTCAGTGTGGAATTCTGTATGTGGTGAAAAGAACTCCCAGAGAAGATTCTCTTTTTTTCAGTTTACTTCCTCTGTGATATAAACATTCACCCACATGTTTGCCCTGCATGGCAACCCTTGAAGGGGAGAAAAGGATTGTGGTGGTTGAGTAATCCAACCCCAACACATCACACATCACTTTGGCCTTGAATTCCTCTAGATGGGCAGCCTTGGGGTGCTCCCCCAAGGGTCAACCAAGTACCAGTGTGGGATGTTTTCATTATATCTGATTGTGGTGTTTGGCACTGTAGTACATCCCCTGGTAAGGCTCCATGGTGGGTGGGTCAGTAGGCACTGAAATATTCTTTCTTTATTATCAATCCCCTAAATAAAAACTTAAATGAAATAGTGAAAAAAACAGTCCCTAGGTAAATGACCAGGTCTTAAAGATTATGAGCAGCAATCTTCAATATCTGTAACACCTGTATTTCATTTGCTTATATTACATTTTCTTTTAAACAAACCTTTAGGGCAAATGTCTCCCTTTTTCATTCAGAAGGGACAAAAGGGACTTGCTGGCTCTCCAAAGTCAGTCAAAAAGCTTTGCTCTGGTGACATATTGGTGGAAACATCCACACTTCAACACAATGAACTTCTCTTGCATTTAAAGATGATTGGGGATACACCCATTGAGATTACTCCACATGCTACTTTGAATTCATCACAAAGAGTTATTGTTGAGAGGAATTTGAAGAACATTCCTGAATCAGAGGTTCTCACTGGTTTCTCCACCCATAGAGTTTCTGCATTGAGGTGTATTTCCACTCTCAAAGATGGAATTATGATGCTGACCAATGTCCTCATTTTGACATTTATATTACCATGTCCTCCTGTTACTATCAAGGTAGGTTATCTCAATTGCATAGTACAGCTATATATTCCAAACCCTTTCAGATGTTTTCAATGTCAGCAGCTTAGTCACTTGAAAACATGATGTGGTTCCTTGACGTGTGCTTATTATGGTAGTGAGGATCACGATGCCTATGAATGTTAAACAGACTCTCATTGTGTTAATTGTAATGGCTCTCACCCATCCTACTTTCATTCTTGCCCTTAAGGTTGGAGGAAAAAGAGGTACAGTGTCTGAAAATGATTCAAAACCTTATTTACCCTAAGGTTTGAGAGTTACTGTCCATCACTTAACCTCAGATGTATGCTGCTGCAGTTCCTTCCACTACTACAGTGGGAGTGCAGATTGATCTCTCCATGCTTCCAAAAAATCCTTTTAAACCATATGAAAAGTTTTTTGACCTCCATGGTAAAGAAAGTTGATGAATCAGTGTCAACCCCCACATCTGTCCCTAACATTCATTTCAGCAAACCTCATTGTCCACTTTATTTGATTCCAGGTACAGGCATTTCATTTGGTACACCTTCTTCTCCCACCCCAAGATACAAAACAATCATTCATTAATGTCCTCAGTTGCTGGAATCCTCTTCCAATGACAGAGACATATCCAGTTGACCCAGGATTCATGGAGGTTTGTAGACCTCCCTCAAATAAAGAAAATAAATAAAAAAGACATGATCAAAAACAGAGGAGCTATCCACCCAATTTGCCTACACATAAATAAAAATGACCAATTTAATACAATGGAACTGTCAAGGTTTACATTCTAATCTGGATAACATCAAAGCACGAATTGCTTCTTACCATCCTGTGTGTCTTTCTTTAAAGACCTTTCAGCAGTTTTCTTTGTAGAGAAATGACTGGTTGCGTGATGGACGGGTGGCACTGTTGATTGATCAGCATGTGCCCACCCTATCTTTGCCATTCGACAAAGAGTTGGAGGCTGTTATCATCTGTGTTTCTTTGGGTCATACCATCACTGTTTGTTCTCTCTACCTTTCACCTGGAGAGACCTATGATCAATCAGACCTTGATGCTTTCATTGAACTGTTGCTGTCTCCCTTTTTAATCCTTTTTAATGGACATAATTTCCTCTAGGGAAGTGCTGATATTGATGGAAGGAATTGCTCTATAGAGTATATGCTGTTAGATCACAACCTTTCTTTTTTCAATACTGGTTCTTATACTTATGTTCATGAGCCTAGTCAGTCTTTTACTGCTACTGATCTCTCTGTTTTCTCCCCTTCCTTATTCTCCCACTTTTCATGGAGGGTTGACAGTAACCCACAAGGCAATGATCATTCTCCTATCATATTAAGAGAGATTGGCTGGGGTCAGTATTATCTGACACATGTGCCCTGGTGGAAGCTGGATCAAGTCAACTGGTCTTTCATTGCTCTTGCAGAACTTGATCCTGCCATCATCTTTAAGCCATCAATAGATGACTGTGTTGCAGCAGCAGTGACTGACTGTATTATACAGGCAGCTGCTCAGTGTATTCCTGAAACCTCGACATATTTTCCACAATATTTTCTTTCATGGTGGAATCCTGCCTGCCCTATGGCATGGAATGCTCAAAAACAGGCCTGGTATACCTTTTGTAGATATCCAACACTCTTGAAGTGCATCACTTTCCAGCAGGCCTCTGCACATGCTCAGCAGGTAAGATGTCAAAGCCAGAAGAAATGTAAAATTAAATTAATAACAGGCATCTCTTCAACCACCAGTTCCAAAGACGTGGTGCAAGATTTCAAAGGTTAGTGAGAAGTATAATTCTGTCCCTCTTTCAGTCTTGCTTTCTGACAACTAGAAAGTAACTGATGCTCAGAGCATTGCTGATACTTTCAGTGAAAGCTTTTGCTGGGTATCTAGTACTTCTGCTTCAGCCTTCACCTACATAGCCGTCAAGACTCGGGCAGAGTGATCACTTCTTTCCTTTCGGGCTAATCGTCTCTATGACTATAATTGCTTCTTTACACTCGTGGAACTCAAACTGGCCCTTTATTGGTCTGGCAT
Organism: Carcinoscorpius rotundicauda; assembly: GCA_011833715.1. Taxonomy (NCBI): domain Eukaryota; kingdom Metazoa; phylum Arthropoda; class Merostomata; order Xiphosura; family Limulidae; genus Carcinoscorpius; species Carcinoscorpius rotundicauda. Next base: position 30,581,499 of record CM022392.1, read on the forward strand.
TACATCTGTCAGACCTAATGATATACACTAAGAGATGCTGCACTATCTATCTTCTGCTTTTCTTGCTGTTCTTCTAATTATTTTGAATCGGATCTGGCAAGAGAATGTTTTTCCTGATGCGTGGAGCCAGGTTATTGTACTACCTTTGTCTAAGCCTGTGAAGGATCCCAAGATTCCTACAAACTACCATCCAGTTGCTTTGATGAGCTGTCCTTATAACTACCTTAGAGAGGATTATTAATGTCCGTCTTGTTATTGACTCGCCTAGTTCTCTACTGGCCCTGTAATCATTTCACATTAGTTCTCACCCTATTCTTGCTGATATTTGAAACTGACTGGTTCATTTCTCTTTAACATCTTCTTCTGTCCAGTTCTTCTGGATACCAGGCCACGTTGCTATTCCCAGGAATGAGCTCTCTGTTTCGTAGTTTAATATCGTTTTTTTGTTCAAGGTATGTAGTGCTATATTCAGATTTTCTATAATTTTTATATTTCACTCTCAGTATTGTAGTTTAGATAAAGCTGCATATTGGCATACTTAAAACTTTATTAAACTTGAGATTTCATATTTCAGATCTGGGTTTAAATTCATTTGCAAAACATTATATTCTGATGTTGCTGAAAACTTTGTTTTCACTAGGTTCAGTTCCAAATCAACAGATTACCACTATGTGAACTCCATTATGCTGTGGACAAATTGAACCCAGTTCACTTGATTTTTCCTGATCTTAGTCTGAATCTTCAAATACCGTGGAGTCCTAAAAAGTAAAGTTGTTTTGTTACTGTAAAAATCTGTTATTAGAGCTATTCTAGTATTTTTTACAGTAATATAGCAAATTAAATAAGACCACAGTAAAACATCATCCCAGTGACTGAGTATGTGCATCTAATATTTCAAATGTCCATATATTAGATTAGGTTGTCATTACTTGTGCTTAAAAGTATTTCACTTATTAAATACAGCATTGCATACACAAGTGTATTACATGATAGTAAATGTCTGTAACAAAACTTTCCAAAGTAGATAAATCATAGCTGATGTTATTACAGATACTGTGCATCTAGAATTTAAATGTATGCATCACACTCTTAGATGTCAAAATTATGATTTTGCACATGTTATGAGTTTGACTCTTTCAATACAGGCTCAGTCAATTTGACAGATCAAGTAACCTTTATGTACTTATTCAAAGACTTTATAGAATTGATACTAATTACTTTTAATATGGTGTGCATACCTTCATGCAATTTGGCAGTCTTTCAGTGACTAACCTTTCTCGTGCAAAAAATCGTATTTTAGTGAAGTATTTTTATCAAACTGAAAAAAAAATTGTCCTTGAATACATTAAGTATTTGTTTCAAATAATCTGTGCCCAAAGTGATTTCATGTTAAGATAAAAAATTACAGATTTCATTTGTACAGTCTCTAAAACCTAATAAATAAATTTCAAATCTTTGTCTGCAGCAAAACTTTATATTTTATCTGTTATCTTTTTTACCCTGTCTCAATACAATATTGGTCAATTTGACCACCTTCATAACCACTAAAGAGAATTGAAATATTTTAAATTGCCCTTTTTTTCTTTCTAGAATGACTTTAGATGCAACATAAAACTATATACTTTTTTTCAAAGTAGCTTTAAACTTGCAAGATTATACACCTAATTAAAATTAAATTTTATTGTTTTAATGTGCTTTTCATTGCCCATTGAACCATATCTAATTACTATTCACACCATTATAAGTTGCATATCACATGGAGATGTGCAACTTATGTTACCTTATCTACCTTACCCATGAGCTACTCCAAGTTACTCACATGCGTGCCTTGTGAAATATTTTTATTATATTATCATTTATTTTACCCAATCTAACTCTAACTAACCTAAAGAGATCCCAGTTTTTAAATTTTAGTTATATTTGTGATAACAAATATAGAATAAACATGGAAAACAAAAAATGAAGTACTTATGCGAAATTTTTTTTTTTTTTTTGCTGTCAACTGTTGATGTCATTTAATCATACCTTTTTTTATACTGCTGGCTGTATGGCATTAAATAATTTTTACTTAATTTAGTAAGGTATCAAAAAACAGAATAATAACACACAAAAAGCAGACAGTTTCTTCTAATAATCACAGGTTTTCTGGCTTTCTAACCGAAATAAGAGTTGTTGAAAATTCATCCAAGCTAGCCATTGTGATCCCCATAGGAACCAAAGTTGTATTACAATTAAAATTGATGATTATGTGGTTATAATATTATACATTATTTGATAGTTGAAAACCATGGCTTTCAGTTGGTTATAGCTAATATATAACTGTCATAGAGAATTGTTAGCAATTCCTAAAAGAGATGATGTGGCAGGTGTGTGTGTGGCAGAAGGAGTCTGATTATGTATTTGATAGTTGGGTAAGCAAACAAAATTGAAGGGAATAAGAACTATAGTTTGTCATGAGCAATGTCAATTTTATAGTGAGTAATTTATGTTTAATTTTATAGTTACTGGAAGGTGTTGGATAAAATATAGAACATACCTGGAGAAAATGTTTCACATGGGTTATGTTGGTGGAAAACTGGATTTTTTAAAATGTTGCTTTATAGAATTAAGAACTTTAAACTTTTGTACAATTAAAATATAGCTTATAGCAAAGATTTTATGCTGTATTAGTACTAATTGGTATGATATAACTAAAAAGTAGTTTAATAAAATTTTGAATGTAAGACTTTAAAAACTGTTATGTGCAGTAATGGATATCAATGAAGATACTGTTAAACAAATGTTTGTTTAAAAGATATGATTGATAAACATAATTTGTGCTTCATTGCAGCTATACTTTTGTTTATTGTGCCAAGAAAACCATGAGGTTAGCAGCATGAACATTGTATATTTGTCATAAATTCATGCCTTTTTGGGATCTCTCTCTTTTAGTCCAGCATGGGTGCATTTGAACATTACTGTAGATAGGATAGTAAGAAAGGTTTTCAGTACTTTGAAACAAGTTTATTTTAACACCTGTCGTTGCATATTGTTTCACTATACAGAAAAAACTTTAATTTCCATTGCTAATGAATGTATGTACTAGTTTACATACCTAATGGTTTGAATAACACCACCTGACCTAAGTTGCATAATATAAAAGTTTAGTCTAAGTATACAAACACCATAAATTACAAAGAAAATTATTTTACAGCACTTAAACAAAATTAGTCTAGGTCACAGTCCTCTGTTATTGATAAGGTTTACATTGGAATTCAAAATTTAAGTTCTTCAGTCTACTGACATGCCAGTAGTGGGAATATTACAGCTTCCACTCTGTTATTGAGAGGAATATGTTTAGTCTTTTTCACATCCAACATAGAGGTTTCACTGTTGTCACTTGTATACTAAGTTTTATTACATGCATAAAAGGCTTTTACAAGTATAAAAACTATTTACCTAGAGAATCCATGCACAGCACTTGGTAAGTTGTTTCCTAGAATTGTAGCTGAAATTGTGAAATTGGAGCACTCCAAATTTCATATAAGGTAAGGTGTGTTTTTTCATGCACAATACTTATAGGTATTGCTAAGTATCTTTTACGAAACAAGATTTCTTTTTGAAACTAGATTTCAGTTTATTTTTGTGCTTTAGCTTATACATACACACATATCACCATCATACATGGAGTAATGTAATGTCACAAATCTTTACAATTTTATATATAAACTGTTTGTATTTTATTGGCAATATTTTCTCTTTACACAAAATAATTTCTTGTATTTATATTTAATCTCCTAAATATCAAGAATACAAAGATGGAAGTATCTTTCAACACCTATTTAGATATCGCACAAAGTAACGTGTGCTTTTTTTTGTATTACATGTACTTAGTAAATTTCCATGCTGCTTATCTTATTTATTAAGTTAAATGTGTAAGTCAGGTTCATTAGTTGTACATCATATAAATTAGTTTTTATACTAATTTTGATTTTGTTCATGTCTGTACCCATACAAACAAAATGTACATTTGTTAAATGTATTTGTAAAGTTAAAGCTCAATAATTCAAATGCATATGTATCATGTTTTAACTATGTCAACTGAATATTAATATCATATTAATTTTTCTCAGATGGAAGATATTTCATTGCTTAGGAAAAAAAAATCTTTCTATAGACAAGGTGCTGAAATTGTTTTTCGTTTCTTCCTTTGAAAAAGAGTGTCTTTCTGAATTATGAGAAGAAGTCACAACAGATAATAGAGAAAAGCACAAACTAGCATTGTTAGAATCACTTTTGTTTCAGGAGCTGAACTTACCTTCAAATGAAGAAGTCTCTCCGTATGACCACCAAAAATCTAAGATTACTGATCTTCCCACAACCAGCACAACATTAGTTTCCAAAATTTTAGAGGCAAGAGGACACAAGAAAAGCCCCTGGCCTGTAATGTAAAACAGAAATGTAAAATTCTCAAAGATAAACAGTCCAGATTATTGGGGGACTTCATTTGAGGAGAACCCATTTCCAGTAAAAAAAAGCAGGTGTTAGACTTTTTTTTTTTTTTCAAAATTGTTTTTATTCTCAGCACTGTCACAAAGATTGCTGAAGAAACAAAACAGATTTGCAGACCAGCAAGAGAACATTAAACAACGATGTCAGGAAGAAAAGGAGACTGCTGAAATATGATGTTTCTCCTGAAGAAATTTTAGCATTTATTGGTGTAACTACCTCTGTGGGTATAACTCACCATCTGTTACAGATTACAGGTCTACAACTGCTTCACTTCATATTTCCTAGTTTTTTTCAGTATTTTCCAGAGAAAAAAATGCATAACTATTGCTTGCTTCTTTCATTTCAATGACAATACTAATAATCTACCTAAAACTTATGCTATGTATGGTAAACTCTTCAAAGTCAAACCTGTGCTTGATCATCTACTAACAACTTTTCCAGCTCACTCTAACCCTTCTAGGAAACTTTTTATTAATGACCAAATGTTGGAAAAAAAAAAAGCAGAATTTCTTTTAAATAATATCTACCTAGCAAACATACAAAGTGGAGAATCAAATTTTGAGTTCTGACAGAAGCTGTGACCAGATACTGTATATTTTAGAATATATTCTGGTAAAGAGGAATGTGTCCCTTCCAAGAGCTCAGCTAACCCAGTTGTAATGACCCTGATGGAAAGGTACCTTGGGAATGAACAGTCTTTTTGTTGATAGCTTCTACACCTCCCCAACTCTGTTTGATAAGTTGCTTTCACTTGGCACTTATTCTTGTGGCACTTTTATGAACGACAGGGTCCACTTTCCAGACATGCTTCCAGATAAGTTAAAAAGGGAAAGTTGCAGTTTTTCAATTATGGTTCATTGACTTCTGTGAAGTGAACTGATAAAAGAGATATTTATGCTTTTTCTGCAGTGCATAATGCCACACTAAAGGAATGACAATAAGACAGGGTGATATGATTAACAAGCCACAGTTAATCTTAGATTACAACAAGTATATGGGAGGGGTTAACCTTAATTATCAATGTCTTAGCCATTATTCCACTGCACATAAAACTGTCAAATGATATAAGAAGCTTTTCTTTAGACTTGTTGACATGTCCTGTCAGTTGTTAATTATTTTCAAATAGGTAACTAGAATTAGCAAGTACAATCAGAAGGACTTCCATTTACAATTATTGGAATATCTTGTGAAACCTATAATTGAAAGTAATGGAGTGCCTTTTTGTTTGTCGAGTATCTTCTGACAGATCCATAGGAATGTTTATTTCTGTGTAAGGCACTTTGAAGACTCTTCAAAGGAGTTAACTTTTCTTTTTACCAAAGCTTGTCAATATGTTATGATTAGAAAGAAAGGTAAAACTTCTTTTATTTCCTACTTCTTTAACTATTGTAACATCTGAAATTTATTTAATAGAGGTTTGGTGCTTGTAACACCTTTTTAAATTTTACATCATTGCTCAACATTTGCATTTGGTTATTTCTTTCTTGTTTCAAATGTAATTCTCTTTGTTGATTAGTGTCCTGAAACTTGTTGCACTTATCAGCCAAAGAAAAGAGAAAATATTTCAACAAAACTTGCAAGAGCACACACATTTTTGTCTATATTGAATTTGTCTATATATATTTATTATATATTACCGTGCTCAGTTTATTATATTTATGATATTTTGTTTTAGTTTCTTCTCAAGAATTATGTATGAAATTTTCAATATTTTACTGAACAACATACAATTCAATTTACTTTTTGAAATGAGTGTTTAGCTTAATTCTACATTATATAAGCGTGTATAATGTCTTTAGTATACATTTTCACAAATAGTAAACAAATGTACAGTTGTATGTTCTTAATATTTAAACTGATGTCTTTATAATATCTGTGTAGTTTTACTACAGTTATTTTTGCATTTAAGTGTAATTTACATACAACTCTACATATACTTCTCAGTGCATAACATACACCAATATGATATTATTTATTCATGTATTGACATTCCTTTCACACATATGTTAACTTGATTTATATTTTTGGTATATACTTTTATACCTGTTTGCAAAATATTAGAATAAACTTTCTATATATCATTTACTCTGTTTTAATTATAAAACAAGAACAACAGCAATATAAATGCAGGTTTTACCACAGAGTAAAGTTAGTATGAAGGAAAAAATATAAAAATATTATAAGCCTAAAAAACTGAAATGGTATTAGTAATATATACAAATCATACAATGATATTGTTCTGAATACTAAATCATATTTTTATTATGAAATGAATGTAAAATTACACTAAACTATTGAACTTAAAACTGCTAATTTAAGTGCAAAAGAACATAAAAACCACAAACTTTTTCAGCTCAAAGTGCTAAGCCTAATCCATGTCAAGATCATATACTCACCACTCAGTAGATCTTAACCCTAACATTTCTGGATCAACCTCTTTTCTAAAAACATATCTATTTTGAATTAATTTAATAATATAATGATTAATACAAATAGGTATACAATATAACATGATTTAGGTTACTATAGAAAAATAATAAAAGTAACATACATCCCATGCAATTTTTCCACAATTAAATTTTCTAAGGCTTATGAGGGAAAAAGTACTATTTATTGCTACTAACAACCTGTATATAAAATGGCAGTTACTATAATAAGCACCACACATATTCATATTGTAAAATCCAGAGGAAACTGTTTCTTTGGATACATTGTTTATCATCCTGTGATTTGTTAAATGTGGAATACAGCAATTGGAATAACGGCATACTGAAATTTACATGTTTAACTCGGATTGGCTAAGCATTTTACAGCAGAAACATAACATGCCCTGATACTGTTTTAAAAATAAAACAGACCAGAAAAAGGTATAGATACTAGTCACAGATAGCAGAATCAGCACTGAAGTGCCTGGAAAAAATTAAGTTTTAAATGTTGAAAAAAAGTTTTTACTAGAGGGTGTTTATTTATATTCTCAAACATATTTTGGGATATATTTATTATTATTTTTTCAAACTTTGTAAATAATGCAGTTTGTTACAAATAACTGAATGTTATGTTGTTGTTTACAAAAATAAAATTGAAATTCAATAAAAGATAAGTTCTCTATATTTTTTTCAATTCTCAAAAATTTGATTTAACCTTCGGGATAAGACAAAAGAGCTTCAGGAGGAAGGATTTAAAGAGGAATTCAGAAGCTAGTAATAAAGACTTGCAAGTTTGATGATGATTGATTTTTTTTCTTTCACTTAAGTAAAAATATTTTACTTTCACGACAAGATAAAATTGCCCCAGTAGGTAAGAGGTTAATGAAGAGGGTTTCTTAAAACACTATTGTCAATGTATTATAGCTTTTATTGAGCAAGTTGGTATAAAATTTACCTTGTGCATGTACACACACAACCACATGTAGCTATTTTGATTTATTAATCATGTTTTGATGCCAAGTTTATTTGTATACACTGATAATAAAGTAACTTACTTAATATAAATCTATAAAATTTCATGACATTCTTGCTTTGACCTACCTATAGCAAGATGGTTAATATTTGTCTCAAGATGTCTGGTACGGGTATTAAAACTTTTATTAAAGTAGGGAACAATGTTTCAACCTTCTTAAGTCCTCTTTAGGTTAACAAAGTAAAGATAATAAGAAGGAAAATGTAAAGAAATATTATGGTAATCTTAAAACTATTAAAGTGGTAGTAGTAGTATGTACAAATCATACAATGTTATAATTCTAAATACTAAATCAAATTTCAGGTTAACCTAAAATTGAGCTAGAAGGTCGAAATGTTCTGTACTTTATTTTAATAAAAGTTTTAACTCCCATACTGGCTGTCTTTAGATACATTTTTACATCAATGGGGTTTCTCATCATCATGAAGATGGTTAATACATAATTCAACATTGAAAGTTCACTTGCATAGAAAATATGCATCAAGGAAGAATACTACTGAGATTACCATATGTCTTCACAATTACTGCTCTTCAGTCTTCCATTCTTACAATAAAAGATTTTGTTTTTAACTATCTGAAGGTTATTTTACATATGAATGTATTCACCAAGTACTTGTTTTATATCCAAGAAATAGTTGATATAGGTTTAATTAATTTTTGTTTAGTTGTTAGATTCAGTTTACACAGTTACTTTCAAAATTTAATTAAATTACTTTATTGTAGATGTATGCAAATAAATGTGGCATAAAAATGTAGTCAATAAATCAACTTTTATTATCATATAAATTTTATGTTGTTCAATTTTGAAAGGAAATGTTAAAAAAAATCCTCCATTCATTATAAAAATCCTTATATTTGTTCTCTAGGTACTTCTCTAATTTATTTACCACCTCCTCTGAAGTATAGAATTTAATGTAAGTTACTTATTATAATGTATGCATATTATTAAGGCAGTGTGATATTTGTATGTTTCAACATTATGTGTATGGACTTGCAGACTGGAATATCAGTCCCATTTGTCATGCCAACCTGTAATATCCTGTCTCACAAATGTACGTTATTTTTTTCTAATAATTTATAATGAATATAAAAACAAAGTTTCAATGTATTAAATGATATATAATACTGTTGGTTTCAGCATAGAGTACTGTTAGTTTTATCTTTTGTATTAAAATTTATGTTGTGGTGTTCAGATTGAGCAATAAAGGAAAATAGTCTAAGCCTCTCATATCCAAATTAGAAAGCCAGTCAAATTATAATACTTATAGGACATTGTTTGCTTTCTTTATGATGTTATTCTGTGTTATTTGATGAATCATTTAAGTAAATAAAAATGATTTACTGTACCAATGCCATCATTATAAAATAGGCTTACATTTCTTTAACAGTTAACAGCAAAAAACAAGAGTTCAAATTTAGTACTGTATTTTCTGTTTTTCATGTGTATTTTTATTTTTTCTGTTATAAATGTAACTAAAATGTAAAAATTGGAAACTTGTTAAGTTAGATTTGATAATTTAAAATAATGATAATACAAATTCTTTGCAAGATATGCTTCAACCAGCTCTTGCATTATGTCATTTAATATGGTAATTTGAGTAACACACTTGCCAAGTGATTTACATTTTGTGTGATGAAAGTACAGTGGTACCTCGGTTTACGAACTTAATTCATTCCAGAAGGCTGTTTTAAAACTGAATCAATTTTTTCCATAAGAAATACTGTAAATTAAATTAATCTGTTACAGACCTCCAAAAATTATGCATTATGAGTAAAAATATTACTTATTTATACCTGTATAATTATACTCACATGCATAATGTCAACCACAAAAAAACTAAAAACACAATAAAAATACAATAAATGAAAATTTAACTGAGTTTTACCTGTTCTGAAGAGAGCTGGTGGCATAAGTGAAAGGTGGTGAGGAACATGGAGAGAAGAAGGGTTATTATTGTTTGGAAGGGGAGTCACCTTCCATAAAAATATCAAGTAACTCTCCTTCTGGGGTTCTTTCTCTTTTCTGTCTCCTTGCACTGCTACAACCTGCTTGAGACTCACTGGACCAATTTCTTACTAAAAACTTTTCTGATGAGGGTTGTTTCTGCCTGGCACCCTCTCCATGTCTCACCACACTATGTATGCCACTTCTCTTTCTAAATTTTTCAAACCATGCCCTACTAGCCTTAAAGGCACCACTTGTATCAGCACTTGTTCAAGGGATGTTTTTCAGGAGGTCTGCATGCATCTTCTTTGCTTTCTCACAAATGATGGTCTCAGAAATACTATCACCAGCTAACTGTTTTTCGTGTACCTAAACAACAGTTTTTCTACCTTTTCCTTTGTTTGTGATCTTTGTTTTGTAAGCACTGTCACTCTTTTTGCAACATTAGCTTTTTTAATGACCTATGTATTTTTCAGTATGGTGCAGACTGTAGACTTCGCCACACCAAACTGTGTCACAAGGTCAGACATGCAAACACCACTCTCATACTTTGCTATGAGATCTTTTTTCACCTCTATTACAGCTCTAACAACTTTTCTTTGACCCCATGGTGGCTTATTTAATCAGAATATTTAGAAAAAACAACAAAAGAAAAACAAGAACGTTCACAGCAGATTGTAGCAGGGGTGTGGACCAAGCAACAGGTGTGGGTAAAATGTTTTGGGAAAGCTTGGCATAGGCTGCAAATGGTTGAAGGGTCGTTCAGGTTATTTTGGGGGTTTGGGAACCAAATTTATGTTTGACAACCGAGACATTTTTTTCTCAAACAATATGTTCAAAAACTGAAATGTTCGAGAAGGGAGTCATTTAACAACTGAGGTACCATTGTATATAGTTAGACGTGGCTCACAGAGCAATCCCCCAGCGGCACAGCAATATGTTTGTGAACTCACACCACTAGAAACTGGGATTCATTGCCCATGGTGTGTAGAGCATAGATAGTCCATGAAGTAGCTTTGTACCTGATTTGAAACAAACAATTATAGAGTAATAAAACAATATAGTTAGAATTGTGAAAATACCAGATAAAATATAAAGTTTGACTGAAAAAAGTGTCATAATTACTTAAAAGGTTTTATAAGTTAAGCAAATTAAACTTGAAAATTTTGTGGTGAAGAAAATCATCTTGTACCCTTGAGTAGTCAACACTGATTCATGGACAAACCTTTGGTACAAAGTCTTAATTAAAACATCAAATGTTTTGTTTACAAAAGACTTGTAATGCTTAATGAAATCTTACCAAATGTCATGAAAATACTCAACCCATTAAAAGTTATTGAATGAAAATTGATTGTTATTTTGTGGTTACAAGGTTAGCCACATTGACCAACCCAATATGAAAAGAGTTAATGAACATTCAACAGATATCAGTCATAAATGATACAATTACTTTTGTAATAATAATTTTTTATTACATATTAAAATTGCATTTCAAAAGTAGATTTCATTGATATTGCAAAGAACAAGATTTGAGCTATCATCTGCCAAGCTAATAACACAGATTGTATTAAAAATAGTATTTAATCTACTCTACCTTTGTTAATACTAGTGCCATCTCTGTGGAAAATGCAATAATCAGTTCTCAGATAAAGAAGATGAAGAGTACTTAAGCTAGGACCATCTTTTAAATTTGTTTGTATTGGTGCATATTTTTTACATTTTAAATGCCAAAACACTTGCATATTTTATAACATTAATTTGCTGTGAACAAAATAATGGTATGGAATTTAACCTATTTTATCCTTTAGGAAATATATTTCCTTTCGTAGAATTTTAGAAGAAAGTCTTGTTTATAAGGTTTGAAGATATAAGATTATTTATATACAGAATTCCATTTATAGATATATCTGTTTGGATTTACTTGCAATTTTTTGTTTCAAAAGTGCATTTAGAAAAAAACTTAATAGTTCAAATATACCCAGTTTTGTTATTCTACATATTAAACATTTATTATTTCACTTTATAAAATCTTCACACTTAAAAATTAAAATGGGGCCCGTGTATGTCCCCCCAATATTTCCTTATACAAGGCACAGGTTTAAACAAGTTAGATGATATTCAATAATTAAAAATAATTAGTTTAATTACTGATGTCATAGTATAATAAAATGAAACCAAATTCCAAAATGTTGAATAACTAATAATCAATTTTATAACAGGCCAGAGGTTACAGGAAGTTTGAATTAAATACTGTTTTACACATTGTAACTTAAATATAATAAATAAATTCATTCATGTTGTGTGGTGAAAAGTTATGAACAAAACAGCTGATTTACTTATAGAATTTTAAAGTTTAAGTGTAATAAATTGTCAGATACTGTTAAATAGAAAAATTATTTTCTGTCAAATGCCATGAAAAATCATTTAGTCCAATTGACAGAGCCAAAGATAAAAAAAACAAGTACCCAAAACCTTTTTAACAAGAAGGTAGTGTACCAAAAACCATTTCCATTGAGTTGTATTTATTAGAATACAAGCTTATGATCTAAATGTATATTATTGTGTGAAAAAAATACCAGCTCACATACTTTTGCCAAAGGTGAGAAACAAAAAGATTGATCAGGCACTGTAAGTAAAGGTAATTAAATAAATTAGCTCAAATGCTATAACCATAATACATGAACAAGAATATAATTTGGTACTGAAATGAAAGATTGTGAACAAGTTTATTTTAGTATCATTTGAAAATAATAATAGTATAAAATCAAGACTTGAATATAAGTAGTTAAATTAGCCAAACCTCTTGCTTATTTAAACCTGATAATCTTAAGCAAACATTCTTGGTAAAAGTAAAACATAATTCAGTCAGTATTGTTGTAGATCAAAGATAAAGAATTAGTGTACATGTAGTAATCAGAGCTTATGTTTAAAATCCCAATTCAGTTATTGTATTTAAATGTTGGTGAATTAAAATGTTGAAGATGATTTTGTCTTTAAATTTAATTTTAAGAAACTATAAACCAGTAATACCTGAAGAGGAATATTCATGCACTGTAGTGATAGAATCAACTTTATATCAAGAAGTATTGTTATAATATGGTCAGGCAAAGTGATGAACAGTTACACTGTTGTGAATCAAATGCTTAATGCAATGCTCTTTTAAAAAAACAGGTTATTTTAGTATTTATATATACATATATATAAGAAAACAGTCAAATTTTAAAAACAATGAAAAGTCATATTCAGTTGAAAATTTCTTTAAAATGCATATATTAAAGAATTTATGCATAGAAATTTGTAAATGTAAAGTTTGGAAACAAATATGAAGAGACCCCAGTAGCTCTGTTGTAAGTCTGAAGGTTTATAATAATAAAAACTGGACTTCACAACCCTTGGTGAGCACAATATAAATAGCTACTTTTGTAATTGTGTGTTTAACAACAAACAATTTAACTATATAAATTCCAAAATAAGTACATTATTTTGATATAAAGTAGTTTAACATTATTTAGTTACTAAAATTTCCACTTTTTTCCGATAAACTCGTTATGGATTTCATTAGTCTAGATCCTTTCTTAAAATATTAAAAAAAGTTGAAATTGGTAAGTTTCATCCACTCCATTAGTGCTTGGTCAGATTGTTCAATTTTCTGCTCAAACATTCAAACCATATTCGTTTTTTTAAACTGTAACTTCTTAAATCAATAATTAAGATTTCCTAAAGATAAACAATTTGCTATAAAGATCAGAAGAGAGAAAAAGTGCAGAAAATTTTAATGTCATTTTCATATTTGTGATTAAATAATTTTAACAGTTTTTGCCATATAATGTTTGTAAAGTAAACAAGTATTTGATGAAAGGAAAAATTTGTTGTTTTCAGACAGTGGAAAAGACATGCTAAACTGAATCCCAAACAAAAAGAAGCTGTTATTGCTATTACAACACCAATAGACATATGCTTACCTCCAATTCTTATCACTGGGCCGTTTGGAACAGGAAAAACCTACACTTTAGTTCAGGCAATTAAGGAGATACTTAATCAGTCCAACACTCGTGTGTTAGTGTGTACACACTCTAACAGGTGTGTAATTTTTTTACTCACAAAATTTTGGAAGGCTTTGTCTTAAATGTTTATAAGTCAAAAGTAAAACTTCTATAAAACTTGCATTTTATACAGTGTGAGGATCTGATGCATTTGCTGGTGTACAGTTATTTTTATTCTAACAAATCAGTTAGTAATAGCTCTCTACTTAAGATGAATTGTGAAAGTTACTGAAAACATCATTGGTCTTCAGTGCTTTCAAGATTATTGCAGTGCATAATAACTTGCACTAGTGAATGTCATCTTTCTGTCTTGTGAGCCAGTAGTACTGTCTGATACAGAATTTTATGTGGATACTTGGTTTTCCTTCAGGTGTGTTTAAACAGCGATATAATGTAGTAAGTCAAAGAAATGGTTAGAAATTGTTGTAATGGAAAAATAACAAAGGATTTTAATGTTGGCAATTTAATTGTTTTACTCTTAAAATGATGTTACTTTTGTATTTTAAAAAAAATTTTCACACATTAATTGTACTTGCTCTTTGTATTAATTTATAAAATCTAGTACTAATCTTGTCTGAGGTCAACTAGAAAAGTTTAATATATATTTATGTATTGCACTTAACAGATTGTGTTATAATCCTGTTTTTGTTTTATATAGAGGGCTTAGACTATTGTTGTCAAGAAAGTATTTTTGCTTAAGTATTATACAAGGTAATGTTTTTATCTCATGTAAATATACAGCATTTTTTTCCTTTATATTAAACTGCCTATTATTAAAATATGTAATTGTTTAATACATAAAATATTTCATCTCAACAGTGCTTTATGATGTTTAATTTTTGTTTCAGATATGGCACATTACCTCCTCTCATGTAAATAGCTATCTTGTTCAATACTGCCCTCTATATTCACAAATATATTTTTTACACATGCCATAAGCCTTCTATCTCCCCACTGTTGGAATTGATTGATTCCAATAAGTCTTTCATGCAAAAATCATGCATCAACCACTCACCAGTTACAGTGTGCTTCACTCTCATGATGCATGTGACTTCCTCCATTCAATTCTCATTTTACAGTACTCATGCTCAGGAGTTTTTTCAATTTTAATGTTCTTCATGTCAATTCTTATTTTAATAGTTTAATTTCCAAAGTGGGATTTCTTTATTATTTTTTTTATACATTAAAGAAATCTCTAAATTTAACTTAATTTCCCAATCTTTATTTTCTTTTCTATCACTTGCATATTTTTTGTTTGACTTACATATATCAACAGTCAATTCTGAGGTTCATGTTCCCACTTCAGGTGTTATCCCTCAAGCACTATTTTCGTGGGTCCAGGGTTTTATCCTGATCAATTCACTTTTCTTAATCATACAGATTTCCTTTCTTGATTTTTTGATCTGGGATCTTCTGTCTCTTTGGTCTCAGGTGTTCTGGCATTACTGTTCCATACCTTTTGTTATTCTCAATTCCATAGACATTTATCTCTCCTACACTTCACCTGTGGATGGGTTTCTTCCAGATTTATAATACTCTGTACCAGGCTGCCTTTCCAGATGGGGATATTAATGTGGTCCCACACTGTCTCATTTTGCTTATGTTTGAACCACTCTCCCAGTGCTCCTTGTTTGTTCTTCCGTTGTGTTTTTCTTCTTTCTCCTATTCACCTATGGACATCAGTGTTTCATGTACGCTTTATCCTTCTACAGTTCTTCTCCTTTCTGTAGATAGTTTTTCCTTCATAACACTATAGCAGCTCATGAGGGTAACTCCATCATTTAGATGTTTGACCTTCCTTTCATTTCACACCTTAAACATCATCCAGATAAATTTTTGTCCTGTACATGTTCTTCTCATTTTTATAATGCTGTGTTGTCTGTTCCCACCTTTTTCTCCCTTGATAACCATCATGAAAGTATGTTGCACTATTATTGGTGGAGGGTTGATGCAGGATAATTTGCATGAGAGACATAATGGAATCAGTCACTTCCAATGGACGGCATATGTAAAAAATATTTTTGTATATAGAGGCCAGCACTGAACAAGAATAATTAAAGGTAAGTACTTAATGGAATTATAATTTCAGTGTAGAAAATTTATAACTTTTCAGTGCTGCAGACATCTATATTCGAGAATATCTTCATCCGTATGTGGAAATGGGATACTCTGAAGCCAGACCTTTGCGAGTCTACTACCGCCATAGGTGGATAGCAACTGTTCATCCTGTAGTTTTAGAATATTGCTTATTGACTAAGGATTGTAAGGCCCAGAAGTTTGTCATGCCATCGATTGAAGATATTATGAAACATAGAGTTGTAGTTACAACAGTGGGAACTTGTCGTTATTTAGTACATCTGGGGCTTGATAAAGGTAAGTTACTGCTAGAGTTACATGACGTTTTTTATCAGTCCTCTGGAAAAACTTAAAGTATTGTTAAGATTTGATATTTTTGCTGTGTGTAATAATATCAGTTTGAAAAATCAAGTTTGTGTTATTATTTTTAATATCATGTAGTTAAAAAAGACAATGTATGATTAATTGAGTATATATATAAAGTTTAGGTGTTGCCAGAAATTTGTTTTATTATTATTATCTAAAGCATTTTGAAGTGGAAAACATTGCTTAACTATATCTATGAATTAAAATTTAAAAAAGGAATTGTATTTATAACCAAGTTCTAAACTCAGTGAGAATCCAGCTGTATCATGTATGGTTTATCTATTACTAACTGGTAATTATTGACTTAAACTCTTTTACACTTTCTTAAGGAACATAGGTAATGATAACATTGTTTACTCTAGAATTATGATTTTGTTTTTTAGTTGCTACTGGTTATTAATAGTACTTATAAAAAGCATTTACCCCATGTATATATGAAATTTTTTGACACTATAGTTTTGGTTTTTGAGTTGTCATGTAATGAAAAGAACAAGAAATTCAAACTTTTTGTTATGATTTTACAGACATCTCTAGAACTCCTAGCTCAGTCATTACACAAGTATTGTAAGGTTCTAATAACCAATTGGGGAGATATGTAAAATACCATTTCACTGAGAAATCTGAAATATCCCTACATAGGCCTAATAAATGGTATTTTAAGCTGGAATGTATCTAGCATTTAGGTATGTTTTATTTAATGACATCTAGGATTTGACAAACACGAGTTTCATCTTTTATTACATAATACCTTAAGAATTCAGTTTAATACACTGTGACTTGATATTAGTATATCATTCAGAAGATTTGAGAGGCACCTACTTTTCCTTTTTAGATCCAGTTAAGATAAATTTGTCAGTTGTGTAAAGACAGTGTTACTGATATTTTTTGTGTATTTTATATTCGTTTTTAATCTAAAAACTACCAATGGATGTCTTTTCAGTAGTATAATTATGTATACTTCTGTTCACTTTCAGGGTATTTCACTCATATATTGATAGATGAAGCTGCACAAGCTATTGAATGTGCTGCCATTACTCCATTAGCTTTAGCTAATGAACAAACTCGTATTGTCTTGGCTGGGGATCATATGCAGGTTGGTACCTTATTGCCATGCTGAAACTGTAACATTTTACCAGGATCAAACCAAAAATTGATTGTTAAAACCAAAGCAGCCAAGTGTACAATACAATGCATTCTTATCACTACAATCATCTTGTCTTTTAACTGCTCTGTTTTGTTAAATTATATTCATTTTTTTATGTTTATCACAAAACTAAATAAAATGGCTTTTATATTCGCTGTTAAATACAAGCTTTAAGGCATATTCACTGAAATATTTTGTTTGTAATTAAGATATTCTGTATGCTAATATTCAAAAGTTAATAATAATT